>CM048750.1:287599701-289079076 GCA_026315105.1 Locusta migratoria | reverse complement strand
ATGCAGTTCAGAACATTCCTGCACCTAGCAAATAAGTTTAGCCAACAACACAGATAAGCTGTACAAACTAAGGCCAATCATAGATACGTTCGATGAAAAATTTAAGAAAGTGTACACAATGTAAAAGAATATTGCCATTGATGAATCATTAATGATATTTTAGGGGTGCTAATTCTTAAAACGGTTAAACCCATCAAAAAGTGAGGTTTGGTATAGTTTATAAATTGTGAGAGTAAAGTTCAGGATACTGCTATGATTTTAAGATATACACAGGTAATGACAAATGAGATGCTAGTGGTTGTGCCTCTGGAAGTATACTTCTGGAACTATCATGGTCAGTATTACACAAAGGCCATACTCTATTTTTAGATAACAGGTTTTCTTCACCAGAACTTTTCAAAACTCTCCTCAGTAATAAAACTGTGCGCTCAAACAGAAAAAAATATGCCCACAGGCTTCCTAAAGGCAAAATTAAAAAATGTAGAATATACAGTGAGTAGTTGTAATGGAATATTGTCACTAAAATGGAAAGAGACGTTTGCATTCTTTCCACAAAACATTCAACAGCTGAAATGATTGTCACAAATACAATTGACCACAATGTGTCTCGAAAATCGAAATGTCGTTGAATACTGTGGAGGAATGAGGAATTGATCACCAAGATAAATGCTCGCATGCTTCCCTGTGATGAGAAAATGTATGAAAGGATACAGCAAGATTTTCTTTTACTTATTAGTTGTTGCTTTATTTAACATGTACATTTTGTACTACAAAATACATTGCAGCAAAAGACAGGGCTACACAGAATATAGGATTCAAATTGCATTATCATTGTTGAAAACTACACAGGTATGATTAGCAACCGGCAATTTACCACAAAGACTGCACATGCAACATTGGCCACATTTTCCCAACCCCATAAAAAGTAAATCCTGACAGAGCTTGTGCAGTATACATAAAGCATAAACAACATAGCGAAACATGGGAATCAAAAAGTCCAGGGTTGCATTACATGTGCCAGAATGTTTTGAAAGATATCATACAATTGAAGACTATTAAAAATCTTGTAAATTTCATTGTGAAGATGTTCATTTGAAAATATGTTTGCCAACATACTAACGTAACGTGCCCAGAATGTTAAAAAAATTACAGTCTTAGATCATTGCATTTTTGTGATTATTAAAACATATTTCATCAATGTATGTTTGCTTATAAAGAGAAATAAAACGCTTGTGATATTATCGTTGAGTTTGAGACAATGCATGTTTTGTTTCCAGTGGGCAACTAATCCTCATTATTTATGATACCTGTAGAAAGGTCATGTTAATGGTAGTTCACACACTTACTAACAAATCCCAAGGGCGTCTGCTCAACTTAGGACACCACCAGCCATAGTGCACCACAGCCTTAGCGTGTGTAAGCGCCGGGAATTGTAAGGCGCATCCTTACCTTGCAGCCATTTATGGCTAATCCTATCGGAACTTAAATCGTAAGGCAAAGGGTTAATGCTGCCTTGTTTGTCATAGGGCTCATACACAAAAGCAGTACGCTATGAAGAATCACACAAATGTATAGTAAGCAGTTTTTCATACACTGTATTTTTACAGTTTTGATTGTGATCAGCATTAAAGGATCATGAGGGTGCTTTACCCAAGTTAACAGATGTCATTCTTTGATGTGATCTTAGGCTACTTTTTATGCATAGAATGCTATAGAAATTAAGAACATTTCTGTAGACATTTACATTGTTCTGTGCATACTCCATTACCTGTTTATGCTGCTTCATGTTAGACCTATAGGTAACAAGTTGGTTTCTCTTCTTGCTTGATCTATTCTTTCTCCTTTGTACATACAATGTACCCACCACTACAGTATCTACAATTTTAGAAAACATTTATGGAGAAACAGAGTCTTGTGTAACTTAAAACAGAGTGGTACATTATTTTCTAGGCTAAAACAGCCTTAAAACTTTATCTAAAACTTTCATTAGGTTGCAGACAGAGCAGGCTGTAAATAAATACAGAAATGAGATTTTTTATAGTTGCTTTTTGATAGTTTGTTCATGAATGTGTTAATTGTATCACAAACATTATCAGTGTATCCTTCTTATGAATGTTAAGGTTATTTAAATCTCAGCACCAAAGCAATATTAATATTATGAAATAGGACTGTCTCGCAGAAAGATAGCAACTTAGCTGTGCAAAGGCTGAACCGTGTTTTCATGCATATGTTTTGCTTGCCATAGGCAAGAGTTAAGTAGATTATGTAGAGGGATATTTCATGAGATGTAATGCAGACAGTATCGTAAAACTGTTAAACTGCTCCCGTCATTGCTTCAAATGCATCAGAAGCCCCCATCTCTCCATCCAAATAAGTTACAGTGTTTTAAAAATTTGCTCATCTTAGCCTTATTAGATTCGCTGCCTGTTGGGTGCATGTACTTAAAGTATTTGCCTATTGTTACAGTTTGATGATGTGCTAACCATAAAAAAGCATAGTTTGATAAAATAAACACCAAAAATTGTATCAGACACTGCGGATTATGTCCTTTTACAGTGTGACTGTTGGCAAGCTCCAAAGGCATGGGGGGATAATGGGGTCCAACAGTTCCAGCCATGAATGCTGGCTAGTTAATACATGGCAGTATCTACTATGGGGTTGCAAGAGTGGAAGCCGTGGACAAAATATAGAAAATGTATGCTTCTCTTATTTTTCTCATAGGCAGTCCTATGCCATATCCTCAAGAATCTGTTAACCCTTTGATCTAAACATTTATGTTGAAAATGGTTAAACAAATGATTATGATTTTCTGCAAAATCATTATCATCCCCCCTCCCCTCCCCCCTCCAAATTCTTTTCATTTTGTTAGCCATAGCAAATCGACCCAGAATACCAATTTCATTGATGTGTTTTTTTGCTGACTCAATATTTGCTAGAACACTTCTATTTCCATTCATTTAATATCGGGCTGAGCCACAGTGAAGTGTAGCCAGGTTTAGTTATTATACTTTCATTTCTTAATACCACTAGCAACAAAAGATTTTATAAAAATCAAATACTCCATCATTATCCAGTTTATTTGTCACAAGTGAAATTAATTTGTCTGCAACTATTGGTTTTGAAGTTTTTGTCAAGTTGATAAAATTGTATTATTTTGTCATGATGTAAACTGGTTTTTTTACAATTACTTGCCATAAGAAGATTGTTACAAATTTTCGCATCTATGTATTCTTAAATTTTTTCATTTTGTCTGTCACACAGGACTATCATTGTGTGAAACTGACTTTTTGAAACATTTGTCTTTTTCAGATATACAGTTTTGGAACAACAGAAAGTCATTGGAAGGACTTTCAGTGCGATCAGTATTCTTCAATGTATTTCAGTCTCTAATTGTCCTGCTGTATGTTCTGGATAATGACACAAACACTGTTGTAAAATTAAGTTGTTTTGTTGGGCTTGGAATAGAGGTGTGGAAAATACATAAGGTGAGGCGTTATTGTAGGAAAGAAATGCAAGTATCTGTAGTGTTAAATTTTGGAGAAATTATCATAAATCAGAATGTGACAAAACATTTTTGCTTAATAGGTTTAAGTGTATTCATCAAATTTTTTACACATTCATCATAATGAAGCTAGATATTCATGAAAATGTTATACATTTTAGAGGTTTGAAAATGTAAGAAACAGTCTGTCATGTGCGTCCTTCAATTACGTTAATTTTCATTAATTTAGTATTACCCAGCAACCTAGTTGCTTTATTTTCTTTGAATTTATTTCATAGGTGATTTTACACATACTCCTTGACTAGTATTATTGTCCTTGTTTGAATGAAAGGCTTCTTCCCTCTTTTTTTTCATTTTTTGTTTGCATTTCAATCTTTCACACGACTGAAATTATTATTGTGTGTTTATTTTGATGTATAGTACCATGTCTTTATTTTCTTAATGTTCATTGTGTAATGTACCTGCTACACACTGGAAACTTCCATAAGCTGATGCTAAATAAATGTCACTTCCACGTAGCAAGGTTACAATTACAAAATTATTAAGTTCAACACATTTACCAGATTGCCGTAGGTTGGGTGTATCTCGTAGAATATGCTTCACTTGGCAAGTTCTCCACATGCCTGAAATTCGGGTTAATTTGAGTGCTGGGTGATATCTTACAGACCTACATCACTTAATGTGAACTCAAAACACAAGTCGCACTTTTCATAAAACTATATTCAATAATACATTACATTGTTGATCTGCATACTGACATACATAGTGACTGCCTAAAAACAGCCTTAATAATGACGCCCCGAGTCTCTCTGCTTGGATCCTTATACACAATTTTGACGTGTGACAACAATACATATTATTGTTAAAACCAGGAAGTTATACATTTATCATTAACAACGGATTTGTTAAAAGATATACTCAATATTGGTAAGTAGAGCATTAAATGTTTCTTTTAAATATGATCACTTTGATAAGAATTGCCACAATTAAGCAATATGATATTATATGTATTCGAACAATGGAATTCATAAAGATGTTAATAACGTGAGAATTATGTTATGGATATAATTCCAAACATGTACAGATTTACATTTTTGCAAGCTCAGTTATTGACAGTTTCTCTTAGTTCTATAAATATCATTTTTTCCAAGTAATGCTAAAAAGCTGACCATGTGGTCATGTTGGTTTCAGATTAAGTCTTCGGAATTCACATAATATATTATTGCCAATATGTAATGCATCAGATGGCATTTTAAGTCCATATACTGAGTTTGATGAGAATCTAATATCATTTAATATGTTTTCTGTTAGTATCGGTTAATTCTACATGTGCTTACTTTACATTCTGGAATACAGCTTTAATATGCAATAACTCTGCTGCCTACCAATGGATGAACATTAACTGAGTAGTTATTAGTTTCTAGGGATTTTCTTACAAGAGTTAAAAGTTGTATTGGTGTTGCCTACATGCAAATGTACAGTCTTTAGGTGTTTCCCTAAGTGGTCTGTTACGTCTCAATTGTTAAAGTGATTGTATGACAATCATACCTGTTAGGGTTGTAACTGTTTTTAGTTAAAAGTTCTGAAAACCATTAATTCTGATCATGGTTCTAATAAAAAGGGATAGTCTCGTGTCGTTTACAAAACACCTAGTCTGGCTCATTGGGTGTGAAATGTATGTTGTACAACATTACCAGATATTCTAAAATATGAAATAAATACATCTCAAGACATAAATGTACATGAAGTCATATTACTACTTGGGTTCTTGATCTATAATATTTAAACGTAAAATCATTTAATTGTTGGATTCCAGTAATGTATATTATGCTGAATATTAAAGTTAGATTTTTTTAAGATAATGGAATCTTTGTTTCAGGTCATGGACATAAACGTCAATAGAGAGTCTAGAATATTTGGCATTATTCCTCGAATTTCATTTACGGACAAAGGATCGTATGTTGAATCTAGTACAAAGGAGTATGATATGATGGCATTCAAGTACCTGTCATGGGCTTTGTACCCTTTGTTATTTGGATATGCTGTTTATTCTCTACTGTATCAGGAACATAAAGGATGGTACTCCTTTGTCCTCAACATGTTGTATGGTTTCCTTCTCACATTTGGTAAGATAGTTTTGCTGCACGTAAATTATAATTTAGAACATTACATAGTTCAAATTTATCAAATCTATAAAACCAAAGAAAAATAAGGTAAAAGAATCCAATAACTGAGTAAATTGGTAGATAATCTGTAAACTGCACTAAACTCTTAAAATCATTGTATTACATAAACCTGAATAGTTATTGGCTCCTGACTTGGTTCATGTCACCTGCCTGCATTTACCAATATAGATTAGCTTCATTAGTTTTGCCCTAAAATGTTTAGTTTGTTGTATGTGGTTCTCATTGTATTGCTTCTAGGCAAATGAGTGATTTTGAAAAATAAATTCATAATTTTTTTGGTAATTGCCCTAATAAATGTCTTTAATGCACTAAAATGATACACAATTAGAAAAAAAAAATATACTGATATGATCGCTGCATCTCCAGTATTCCTGTTTGTCTCTGTGTGTGTATTTAATACTCTGTTACTTTCTAACTTGTTATGTTTTTCAACAGGTTTCATTATGATGACCCCTCAACTGTTTATTAATTATAAACTGAAGTCTGTAGCACATTTACCTTGGAGAATGCTGTCATACAAGTTCCTTAACACATTCATTGATGACATTTTTGCATTTGTCATCAAAATGCCAACATTGTACAGATTAGGTTGTTTCAGAGACGGTAAGTAATAAGCAAAATAATATTTATAAGATTCTTTATCACACCTATAAAGTAATGTCTGGTTCCCAGACTGCACTACCAGAAATAATAATAATGGAACAGCTTTGTCAATATGTACATAAAGAACTTATGGTCGAATAAAAGTCTTCTGCAGCAACAAAATTGTGGAAAAATTGTATGTGGGGGGGGGGGGGGTGAGGGTCATGTGTAACTGTCAGTTATCAGTTTGTAACTGATGAGTTCAGAGATGAATTACTTCATTTTGCTGCTTTGTTTCTATTTTATACACTGTTGTCTCGTAAGAGAAGTAGTATTTCTGTATAAACTGTTCAAATTAACTAATCTTTATTTTGATTAGTAATTTTTTATTTTCATTTTTGGTATTGAAAGTAACTATGTAATTGGATATGTTACAGATATTGTCTTTTGTATATTCCTTTACCAACGCTGGATTTATAAGACTGATCCTACACGGGTAAATGAGTTTGGCTTCTCAGCTGAGATGGAGGCTGCTGCATCATCACAAGCAAATGGTGTACCTGCAGCAATAGCTGCTCCTACCCAGGAGATAAAGGATCCTTCACAGAAGAAGAAAGATTAGTTAACTGTGGTGCCATGCCATATGAAATACATAGAATGTCAGTTTCTCAAATTTGGTGGCACGTCAGCTCAGAGGGCATATATTTTACAGGAGGATTGGCCAGAATTAAATGACAGTAACATATTAGTCTTTTGAACTATGTAATTTTTTTCATCCATTCAGTTACACCCAGAGTTTTTAGGGTTTGTTATATTAATGAAGGAATTATTGAAGTAACCAGGTCTCTGTATTGCCTTAAGAGGGATTTGTGTGCGTGTGTACATTTCTCAGCATTCCAAAAGCCTTGACTCAGTGTAATCTGTAAAAAAAATGTGTGTGTGTGTGTGTGTGTGTGTGTGTGTGTGTGTGTGTGTGTTTGTTTGTTTGTTTAATTTACCGTTACCTCTCCCACCACTTCCACCTGTTTTTAGAGGTGAATCTCTTTTCTATTGAAGAAAAATGCGTGCATGGGAGGGAGGGTGATGGTAGAAGAGGGGGAATGGGCAACTGTCACCACTTAAATCCGAAAATTAAGCTTTTTCTCATTCATGCTCCAAGCTGTACTGTCAAGTATGGACTAACAGTGCACATTTTATTTGGATGTGCGAAGGCTGCCATTGCATAGTGAAGAGTATTCTTTAGTAACAGTTTGTAAAATCAAAATTTACACATGTAACGAAATAGGCTGTCTTCATGGCAGTTTCATCTGTAAGTAGTTGTTGAACTGATTTCTTACTGCAACACAAAACAATAACAATGTGCTGAACTGTGTCATTTCTGTAATTTCTCCAGTGTGTTCTGATAATCTTTAACGGGTAAGCTGCAGGCATCTTAAGGTCATCATTGAGTAGTGTCTTTCAATTAAAAGGACATGATATTGTAACTATGTGTTTTTTTTTAGCTCCAACGAAGATGTCAAGGGACTGGAATTAAAATGTTCACCTACACAAGTAATCAGAAATATAGTACATTAAGTCACTTCTTGATGCAGTGGCACTCTTCCTCTCACTACTTTTACCCCTGCCAAAGACACACTTTATTGTTGCAAATTTATGTGTAGATGGCAACTAATATTAAATACTGAAAAACCATCTGTTAAGAAATGTGTTCTCTGAGTAATGTGGAATGTCATTGTTCCTATTACAAATGTGCCACAAGAGAAATAATATAGAAGCACTTTCATGAGTTTTAATCTAAAGTGCAGTAATGAAACTGCCACTTGGTTATGTGTTCTGAGAGTGGTCCGCGCAGGTAGTGCTTCATACAGCAACAAAGAGCATAATATGTTGCAAATTGTTACTGCACAAATCTGTGCAAAATATTTTAATATAGTTGTTATAAACTGGATGATGACATCCAGATTATTTCCCCAGTATTAAGTGATTGCATGAGGAATATATTATCTTTAAAATGGCGAAGCATGAAAGTTTTTGTGTGTTTGTGCAGTGGTATATATACTTATACAATTCCCACAAATTGAATATCTCACAACTTTTATTGTGAATATTATTTCTGTGCTTTTTTTGTGAATTTCAGACCATTGAGCATTTGTCACTTTATTCATTGCTGTTTTACCAAAGATATAATCGGGCAATAGGTATAAAAATACATTTGCCTAAGGGTTTCCTGATTTGTAAAAAATTTGAATATTAAAAACAGAACTGTCAAATTATGTTTACTGTAAATTTGTTGTCTGTCAAACTGTGTAAAATAGATATATTTATTGGCTTGTTTATAGCAGAAGTGAAAATAAATTCTGCTTTATGTTATATTTTAATCTTTTGTGGTTTTATTTAATTTTTGCTTTACTCACTCTCCTATTGCTTTGACTGGCAGCAATAATGGTTCACATTATTAAGTTTTGAGGTAGTATTCGTATCACAGTAAATTATTTTAATACATCAGGTAAAAATAGTAGTGAAACATTCCACAAAGTAAAGGCTTGATACTAAGAAACTTAATATAAAAGTGAACAATAGTATTAAAAGGGTAGATTCCATCTCGTCCCAAAGGCTTGCGCTGATCCACAGACAAGCAAGAAAGACAAATCACACAACTAAATCTTTGTCAAACACATGGTTTAGTGGCTGGACATAGTGGTCATGCGTGTGACAATTGTACCTGTAAATTATACTTCAAAATAGATAGATTGGCTGGCCAGTACTTACCTTTGTACTGTTCTGCTGATAGTCACACAAAGAAGAAAGAAAAAAGGGACGAAAAAATATTTTTCTTCCTTTGTGTTACAGCACAAAAGTAAGTACTGGCCAGCCTCTCTCTCTCTCTCTCTCTCTCTCTCTCTCTCTCTCTCTCTCTCTCTCTCTCTCTCTCTCTCTTTTGAAGAAAAATTTCATCTCTATGGAGAATTTCCATCAGTAGTCAAATTGATCCTGTAAAATTATTTGAATAATAATTGCCACACACATGACAACTATCTCCAGCCACCACACCTAGAGTATCATGTTAACTGGCTGTGCGATCTGGAGTGGTGATGGGAGGGGGTCAGGGAAGGGTGGAGGTAGAGACCTTAGCTCTGTATGAAAGCATGCAGGTACTAGATGTGGATAGGAATGTGAAATACAGCTTTGGAATGCAGTGGGGGATAGGTGAAAGAGCAGAGAAAATAGTGCTAAACAGAGACCATAATTTGGAGATGGGATAAAGGATGTGTGTGTGTGTGTGGGGGGGGGGGGGGGGGGGGAACAGACATTTACTTACCCACTGTAGGGCCAGAGAAACTGCTACAAGCATGCATATGCAAACAGAGATTGTAAACACTTGGACGGTGCTGAGTCGGCAACACCTATATGAGAGAACAGGTGTCTGGTGCAGGCATTAGATTAGTTATTGTTTCTCCAATGGCAGGTTATAACAATTTGAGTAAATTTGAATGTAGTGTTATAGTCAGTGCACTAGAGATGGGAAACAGCCTCTCAGAGGTATTGATGGGTGTGAATTTTCCCGTACAACCATTTCACAGGAGCACTGTGAATTTCAGCAATCCCATAAAACAGTCTGACATTGCTATGGCTGGAGGGGGGGGGGGGGGTGGAATCCTTGCAAGAATGGGACCAATGACGACTGAAGAGAATTGTTCATGACTAGAAGCACCTGTTTGTGGTGAAAATTTCTGCCCGATTTAGTCATTTTTAAAAAGCTATTTCGGTATATAATCTGCTACTTTTATTTCGTCGATAATTTTGCAAATTTTATTTTCATTTTTTAACTAATAAAATCGAAAGCAAAAAGCAATTATTGCCACTTTGCAGTGTAACACCTTTTCTTTTATTGAGAAATCATGAAAATTTTACATCTTATGAAGACTCGTAGAATGTTTGAGAAACACTTGTCCTGCTACTTTAGTAAGTTTTACGTACTGGTTCAAAAAATGATCAAATGTTTGTAAAGCTTGGGACTTAACTGTGGTGTCATCAGTCCTAAACTTACAAACTATCTTATACTAAAGTGGCACAAACATCCCTGCCTGAGGGGAGTCGAACCCCCAACGGGGAACAGTCTCGCGCTTTGTAACATAGAGCCTCAATGTGCTCAGCCGCTCCATCGTCGCTACGTACTGGTTACCTAAGTACATTAGTGTGTGTGTTTTATGAAAATTCAGTCATGTTTCTAACAATACCAAGAAAATTGCTTCTTAAATTACTATTACATCGCAAATGACGACAGCCGTGAGAAATAACTATATCTGTGAACCCTTCACTGGGCATTTACTCTCCGCAGTACCCACATTGTGCGACATAATTATTAGGGAGTACTTCAGATGACGACATTCACATGGTGTGTGTGTGTGTGTGTGTGTGTGTGTGTGTGTGTCAGTCCATCATTATTGAGACAAAAATAAGATGCTAAATCTAGTATTGTTGTATAAAATAAGTTTCCTTTTCAATCTTTCGAGAGAAAATCGTGTATAGGCCTATTATAGGTTACGTCTTGAGCACTGAAATAATTAGCGTACATTTACGTATGGAGCAGTGAAAGGGTCAAAATATTTCGAAGCTACACTCAACAATCCCGTTGTGGTTTCTTTTAAAATCTTTGATCTTCTGTTCTCAGGCAAATTCAAACGTTTTCACTCATGGGCGTGATTAAATGTCATCTCCGCAAAAGAAATTACAGTAAAACCTCGTTTTTACACTCTCGGTTTTTACGTTTTCCCGTCATTTACACCATTTTTTTGTCGGTCCCGTCAAATTTCCTATGTTTATAATGTTAATTCGCCCTCGTTTTTGCATTAACATATTTACGCTTTTCACGCGTTTTACACTTTTTGAGCCGCGGTGGAGTAGCAGAGCGGTCTAAAGCGTCTCGCTGTGGATCGCGCGGTTGCTCGCCGTGGAGGTTAGAGTTCTCCCTGGGGCATGGGTGTGTGCGTGTTTGTCCTTAGGTTAGTTTACCTAGGTTTAAGTAGTTTGTAAGCTACGGACTGATGACCACGCAGTTTGGTCCGATAGATTTACAAACATTTGAACATTTTGTACACTTTTTGAAAGCATGTTCGTGAAAAAAAAAAAGACGTAATGTACATAAATTGACACTAGCATGGCTTTCCCCTTAAAGTATAGCGCTTAAAAATTATTCGCTTTAGAGTTTCTTGACACTTTGCATTTATTCAAACGTATATTTCGCGTTTCGTTGTTGACTTAAGATGTTCAGATTTGTGGCAATGTAGTTCTTCTTTTCACCAGCTTCTTTGGCAGAGCGCCTGGCATGTACTCAGACAAACAGAACGGTTTGTTAACAAGAGAATAACGCTGATTTGTGGCGGTGTAGTTCATCTTTCCGCTAGCTTCTTTGCCAGAGCGGCTGGCGAGTACTCAATCAGAAACAGTTGCTTTGTTGAAGTGAGAATAAATAGTTGCGTTGTTTTTGTGATACATATTTCTGGTTAATAAAGAACTTTATCTGTCGCAGGTGGGCATCATAATACCAACAATCTCAAAAAAGTAATAATAGTGAGAGATGCCGATCCTATGCAAAGTCACAAAAATACTTATGCATATGTTTGTACTCAAGAATGCGATCAAATTCTCGAATATTGTCGTGTGAAACATCGAAAAATACAAAACGAACGGAACTGTAAGAGTTTTACTATGTAAATAATTAATTCCGGTAAAAGGCAGTAATTTTGAAGATGTGTTACATAGCCTGGCAGCGGTGTCCAAACGATATCTATTGAAGCGGTTCAGGTAATTTTGAAGATGTGTTATAGCCTATCAGTGGCGTCCTCGATTATAATGAATGAAATTATGTAAAAAATTTCTACTTCCCATAAAATTACCAGTTTGCCTGGCGCTTAAAATAGTAAAAATTTGGATAACCTTTATTGTATAATCAACTCCCTGGCAAGTATTTAGATGTCTATTATGTACATATGTCACACACAAACTACGAAAATGCAAGGCTGATCCAGTAAGCATATTTTACCATTTAAAACATTATTTCCTGCATTTTACATTTTCCTGCATTTTACATTTTCCTGCATTTTATACCATTTCACTGAAGTTCCCTGAAAAGCGTAAAAACGAGGTTCTACTGTACTTCTCTCTTAAAGTTCGGCGGAGGGATGGTTCTTCACTATCGGATACAAGGTAGTACTCCATGCACAACAGTTCAGACTGCACAAGCAGACTGCAAACACTGCAACAAAAGGTGAAATCCAGAATGTATATCATTCACAAAAATTATTTATGGCTGCATCTGGGGGTATTTTTCGGAACTACCGTTTACGAAACAAACCTACTCATGGTGACTTCTAGTGGCTTTTTATGGAACTTCCTGAAGCTTTGCTTCCGAATCTAAATGGGAAAAACTGCTATTTGTGTGTCCTTTCTTTGCCATTCAATATGCACTTTGCAATATTTATAGATAAGTATTTTCCTTGTTTTATTAAAATCATAAAATCCATCTGATGCGAATTCTCTTTCACGATCAAAAAGTGTTACGGCCATGTTAATAATCGGCTGTTCTAAGACAAATCACTGAAAGAACCAGCAATCGGAAATGATTACAACAATGCAGTACACTACCAGTCTCCTGATCAAATAAAGTGCTGGAAACAGACTTTTTCACTGCACAGGAAATGAGGTTGGCAGGACTCGAAACAATGTATATCGAAGTGATGTACAATTGATGGTCATTTATATCTCGAATTTTCGCCAGTACATTTAAATGACTGATGAGATTTCACAAAATTTCGTGTAATATTTTGATTTTTTGTTTTTGTAAATTTCAATGATTTCGTGATTTCCACAAAAATTGTAAAATATTTCAAAATTTTTGCACTTCGCAAAAAACAGGTGCCTCTATTCATGGCAGAAGTGGAGCCCTTCAAATTGACATGGGTTTTCAAAGCCGAAGGCCCACTCATATACACTATTGAATGTATGACAAAGCCTTATGCCTCGCCTGGGCCCATCAACCCAGAACTTGGACTTTTGATGAATGGAAACATGTTGCCTGGTCTGATGAGTCATGTTTCCAATTGTATTAAGGTCATGGACATGTATGGTGATTACCTCATGAATCCATGGACCATACATGTCAGCAGGGGACTATTCAAGCTGGTGCAGGCTCTTTAATGGTGTGACACTTATGCCACTGATACATCTAGATATGACTGACAGGTAACACACATCTTTGCTGATCACCTGCATCCATTAATGCCCATTGTGGTTTCTGATGGACTTTAGAAATTCTAGCATGACAATGTGATACCCCCTACACATCCGGAATAGCTACAGAGTAGCTTCGGGAACATTCTTCCAAATTAAAACACCTCCAGTAGCCACCAAACTTCCCAGGCATGAACATTATTGAGCATATCTGGATGGCCCTGAAATTTTCCTGTTCAGAAGAGATCTCCACACCCTTGACTTTGGATTTATGGATAGCCCTGCAAGATGCATGGTGTCACTCCCCCTCAGCACTGATTCAGACATTAGTCAAGCCCATGCCATGTTCAGTTGTGGCAATTAGGTATGCTTCCATGGGAGCCCTTCACAATATTAGGCAGACATACCTATTTATTTCTGCTCTTCATTGTATAAAACAATGACATTATGAGGCTGGAATGAAACTTCACTGTAGAAGACTCCCTCTTAAGTCCTAAACAGGGGCATTAAAAGGACAATCACTCAGTGTTACCTCAGGCAGGGTGGCTGGAAACAGCCCGTCATGTTTGCTTGAATGATTGTATAACTGTGTGCATACACTTTTGTCAGCAAGGCACATTTCATAAGAATCTGATTTCACCCAACAATTCATTGTCGACCAAATGTAGTAGTGTCTTGCATATTTTTGTTAATGTGTAAAACTTTGTCTTCTACATTCATGAAGACTTTGTCAGGTTCTGGTAGCAGCTGGTTTCATTTGTTCCATTAAAGCACATGAGATGATTGAATTCCATATTATAATTAAATTCTATATTTTGGTGACACCAGCTGGCACATGTACAAGAACTGTAGCTTTTTCTGAAAATCTAGTTTCTTTTTTACCCACACAGTGGAACTCTGTGATCATCAAAGTGCTATACACTGTTTTCTGCCTCTGAGCTAAACTCTCAGCCATGTATTCTAAGCAATTTACTTAATGTACCTGTACTCAAATATTACAAAATATCATTTTATCTGTTACTTGGTATTAAAGGTGGAGAACTGCACCTCCCTCTACACAGGTGTAATTCTACAAGACTTCTTGGAAAAATTATGTTTATTGAGGCCAGCTCTCTGGTAATGCACCAGTACAGTACAGTCATTGATTGTTCTGAAGTTTTGCATTTGATGTTGGATGCTGATAATACCTGTAACAAAATCAAAATCTTGATTGCAATGATTTTACAATAATAAATGGCTACAAAAAGCTAAGTTACTTTTATTTTGTTCTTTAATTGACAATCCATAATATTACAATTTTAATTGGAAGTAAGTACTGTCCTAATGGTAAGCATTGCGTGTCACTCATGTGTAGTCTTCAAAAGCAGACATTTTGATTAAATCTAATGAGTTGTTACACCTCTTTTAAATGTATTTGCCTAAATAATGTGGATGTAACTCACTGATGCATAACAGCTTGAAAAATCATCGGTAACAGGTTGTATAATGCATCAGATGTCGTGTAACACTAGGGCTATTAATGTTGACCTAGTTTCTTGTATAGTCATAAGTTTGCTTCTCAAGCTCCCAATAAGAAAAATAAGTGCTGTTATCTGAATCGCACACAGAAAAATTAACAATAATTTGCATTTTTACAATTAACATTTTATTTTTTATATTTTTGGTATTTTTCTCACTTAGCAATATAAATAGGTATTCATCAAGGCAGCTTTATTTTCACCTTTGCAAATGAAAGTCTGAAGTAATAGAGAAGTAGATCGGTTATATTAGTTTCAAATCTAGGTCGTGTGGATAAGTGCTATTTCTATGGATTTCAGTAGTATTGTTATAAATCTCCGTATTTTATTTATTGAGTAGGGAAAAGTCCAAATTATAATTGTCATTAAGCAGAAATAACTGTATATCAACATCATTAATCTCAGAGAAATGAAACATTGTCTTTTTTTTCTGTGCTTGATGAGCTTAGAAATATAACAAAACTTTGTGTTGCTTTCACCACATATCTAAAAATGCAAAATTTGACATAAAAAATTACATGAACTTTTATTTCACATTCAAGATTCAAAACTTGTACACCTGAACAACAGTAGAACCAAGGTTTTTCAGAAGTAGCAAGAGCTATTTTGATGCTGATACTACTTCTTTTCTTATCTTGGCAGAATGCCCTGTTTGCATCTGCCTCAATGTCACAGATGTTGTGGTAGTAATCTAATGGATTGTCAGCTGCTTGGAGAAATATGTCAAAAATCAGTTCTTCACTGGAATTACAGAGACTTTGAGAAACTTCCTGATGAGTTACATGGTGCACAACATATAACAGACCTGTACTTAAAAGAGAATCAAATCACCACATTGGTTAGTACAAAATAAATACATTACAAAAAATTTTGGGAATTTTTTTTAGTGTTTGGGACTTAATAAGAAATTTTAATAGCCCTTTTGGATAGGTTCACTGGAGCAGTTAACAGGTCTGTACCTGTTTAAAAATAAACTGAAATTTCTACCAGAAGAAATAGGCAATTTGTGCAATTTGACTGTTCTTGATGTTGCACACAACTTCCTGTCTGTGTTGCCAGATACTCTTTGCAAATTACTTAATCTCAAAGAACTGCGTGTCTCAAGGAATAGACTTGTGAGTTTGCCTAAAGGTAAGTTGCTAATTTTCGTTTCATAAAGTTTTGTGATTATTTTTTTAATTACTAATTGTCTTGGGTGCAATCAATTACTTATCCTATGACTTTTTTTCTCATTGTAATTATTACCAAGTGGAAGACTGATTGCCTGTGAAGGTCTGCATACCACCAACAAAGTGATTTCAAACACTGGGAAGAATTTCTGACAGTATGGTACATCTTATGTTTTCTGCTGCTTAATGAATTAGTGTTAAATTCCACCTGCTTACACAGCTTATTTTATGTATGAGAGTATACTTCCTGTGTTCTGCAAATTGTATTTTGGGCAGAGTATTGAGACTTCATGATGTGTTTAAACTTATTGTTGAAAGGTAATGCTGTTTAATGGAGCATAAACTTTGTTATTGTGACCAGTGGAAAAGTATTACAGCATCAGTTGCCAATGAGATCAGTAGGCTGTGGCACTGTGATAAGTTCTGTACGAGTTTGCCTAACTTTTGTGTTGAGGTACAAAATTGTGGGCTGATTTTGGACAGTGTATAAATGCGAGATAGTTTCTAAACTTCAATATGAAATTGAACTGCTAAACAAAGCAGTAGGCTGAAAATCACAAGGTGATTTCAGGGTTTCTATTTTAGGGGTAGATTAGACTATTCTGATTTTCCAAGAGAGAGGATAAGTTCTATTTGTGAGAGAGAAATTAAATTGATCTGTTCAGACCGAAACTTCCTTATGTTGCACTTGCCTACTTTCCTTGGTGCTCGCGTGCATTTAGTGTGATTCCTGCAACTGGAAGAGACATACTTACACCATCTTTTAGCCTGTCGTGCCCCCCCCCCCCCCCCCCCGATTTACATGCCGATTGGTCCCTCCGGCAGTTCTCGGGAGGTGTGACCTAGGGGTGAACAATCACCTAAGGCGGGTAAGCCCTCAGAGAGGGCCCCCACTAGGAAGGAGCGCGCCATCGGAGACGCCGGTAATCAAGGGGGACACTTCCGCAATGACTTCCTTCTCTTCTTCTGTGACTTTGACCCAGAAACGAAAGATAGATTCGCCTCAGCAAAAGAAAAGTTTGCCTGATCTTCCGAAATTCCTAGTTGTCTCTCGAACCGACGGTAAAGATTTCACTTCTGTAAATCCTTTCGTCATTCAGAAAGGTGTTGATGCAATTGCTGGCCCTGTTAAAACCTGTTCGTGTCAGCACAATGGAACATTGTTGCTGGAAGCGGACAGTGCCTTCCAGGCCCAAAAACTGATATGGACTACGTTGTTACACATGTTTCCTGTCAAGGTAGAAGCGCATCGCACGCTCAACTCATCACGGGTTGTCTGACAAAACATACAAACCTATATGTACGATCAGGGTGTAACAGCCGTGCATAGGGTGTTGAAAAAGGTCGATAACCAGCTGACACCAACTCGTACTGTGTTTTTGATGTTCGACAGAGTTGAACTCCCGTCCAAGGTCAAAGCAGGGTATGGAGTCGTCTCCGTCCACCCTTATATACCAAACCCAACGCGCTATTTCCAATGCCACAGATACAACCACACCTGTCAATCTTGCCCTAATGCAGCAAAATGTGTCACTTGTGGTAGGGATGCCCATGAGGGGGATTGCCCACCTCTGTCCCCTCACTGCCTTAATTGCAACGGTGACCATGCGGCTTCCTCTCGAGACTGCCCTGTATATAAGGATGAAAAGGACATTCAGCAAATTCGGGTTACTGTAAAAGGTATCAACATCTGCCTCTCGAAAGTTGTTGGCGAGTCGAAAGCCCACTGTCCTCCCAGCAGGCACATACAGTAATGTCCTGACCTCCACTCGACCTACTAAGGATGCAGGTACACACCAGACCTGTGATTTCACTTTCGCTGACACAGTTGTGAAATCGGCCAGCCCGAAGATTGCCCGTTCCACGTCCCCGCTTCCTCCTCCTGCTTCTAAAGTTCAGTCTTCGTCACCTAAACAAGATGCCCGAACTTTGGAAAAGGACCCGTCCGTGAAGATTTTATGCGAACTCAGGTTTCCCAACCGTCAACTGCCTCTTCTCACCGTCACTCCTGCAGAAGAGCCAACAACAACAAAAAAAGTGTTCCTCTCCTTCCCCGCCGAGGCCTGACCCATCCGTCACGCCGCCCAACTGTAGTCGGACCCAGATCATCTTCTGTCTCGCCAGGACGCACTACTGTTAACCAGGCAACCGGCATTTTACTGGAGGCGAAAGTTGCCCCTCCTGATAAACTCAGGAAGGTGGCAGATGTATCAGTTGAACCTATGGAACATGACTCTCTGCCTCTAGATAGCGACAGTAGTGCTCCCTCGAAGTCCGGTCCTCAGTGGTCCTCGAGGTGACCCCACCTGCTTGTTCGTTTTTATCTTCCTTTCTTCTCTTATTTTTTATCATGGCGCTCCTTCACTGGAATATTCGCGGCTTTCATTCCAACCAGGAGGAATTAAAACTACTTCGATTGCACTGCCCGCTTCTAGTTTGTCTCCAAGAAACTAAGTTACATCCAAGAGATCGTGCGGACTTCCCCCACTACACCTCTGTGTGTTTCGACCTGCCACCTGTGGAAAGTACCCCAGCCAATGGAGGGGTTCTGATGCTCATTTGGGACGACATCTATCACCATACCATTTCATTGCATACTCACCTACAGGCAGTTGCCGTTCGCATCACTCTATCCACCTTTTCCCTCTGTAATATCTATTCGCCATTGTCATCCGCCCTTACTAGGGCAGATGTTCTACACCTCGTTGACCAGCTCCCTTCCCCCTTAGTGTTGGTAGGCGACTTTAATGCCCACCACCCTCTATGGGGCTCTCCGGCACATTGTCCGAGAGGCTCCCTTTTGGTGGACCTTCCTTTCAGACACAACACATACTTATTCCCATATAGACCTCGCGATATGCACTCCTTGGTTTGTTGGTCGGTTTGGGTGGTACGCTCTTTCTGACACGTTCTCAAGTGACCATTTTCCTTGTGTCATCCACTTCCTGCGTCATTCCCCATCTCCTCATCCCAGCAGTTGGAACATTTCTAAAGCCGACTGGGGGCTTTATTCTTCCATAGCAGTTTTTCACAATCAGGACTTTTCCAGCTGTGACAGTCAGGTCGAATACCTCACAGAGGTTATTCTCACAGCTGCCGAACATTCCATACCTCATACATCCTCTTCTCCACGTCGCGTCCTGGTCCCCTGGTGGACTGCAGCCTGCCGTGACGCTCTTAGAGCCTGGCGCCGTGCTTTACACACCTTCCGCCGCCACCCAATGTTGGAGAATAGTATCAACTATAAACAACTACGAGTGCAATGTTGTCGTGTTATAAACGACAGCAAAAAAGCTTGCTGGATTGCTTTTACCAGTTCTTTTAACTGCTTTACTCCCTCCTCGGCTGTCTGGGGTGGCCTACACCATTTATCCGGTATAAAGGTCCACTCCCCGATTTCTGGCCTGACCGTTGGGAACACAGTCCTTGTGGACCCCGCTGATGTTTCCAACGCATTGGGCCATTTCTTTGCGGAGGCTTCGAGCTCTGCCCATTACCACCCTGCCTTTCTCCCTCGCAAACAGGTAGAGGAGGCATGGCCGCCTTCTTTCCACTCTTTTAATCGTGAACATTATAACATCGCCTTCACCATGGAGGAGCTAGACCGTGCTGTCACTCTGTCCCGATCTTCTGCTCCCGGGCCCGATTCCATTCATATTGAGATGCTGAAGAACCTCTCTCCTGCGGGCAAGTGCTTTTTTCTTAGTACCTACAATCGCATATGGACTGAAGGTCATATTCCCACAAGTTGGCGTGAAGCCATTGTTGTCCCCATCCCCAAACCAGGAAAGGACAAACATCTTTCTTCCAGCTATCGCCCCATTTCCCTGACGAGCTGCGTCTGTAAGGTGATGGAACGCATGGTTAACGCTCGGTTGGTCTGGCTCCTCGAATCTCGCCGCCTCCTGACTAATATCCAATGCGGTTTTCGTCGACACCGCTCTGCTGCTGATCACCTCGTTACGTTGTCGACCTTCATTATGAACGATTTCCTAAAGAAGCGTCCAACAGTAGCAGTGTTCTTCGACTTGGAGAAGGCATACGATACCTGTTGGAGAGCGGGCATTCTCCGCACATTGCACACATGGGGCCTTCGGGGCCGCCTTCCTCTTTTCATTCAAGCGTTTTTGGCGGATCGCAAGTTCCGGGTACAGGTGGGCTCTGTTCTGTCAGATGCCTTTTGCCAGGAGAATGGGATACCACAGGGATCCGTCTTGAGCGTGGCTCTTTTTGCCATTGCAATCAATCCGATCGTAGATTGCCTTTCAGCCGACATTTCCGGCATTTCCGACATTACCTTTTGCCAGGAGAATGGGGTACCACAGGGATCCGTCTAGAGCGTGGCTCTTTTTGCCATTGCAATCAATCCGATCGTAGATTGCCTTTCAGCCGACATTTCCGGATCCCTTTTTGTAGATGATTTTGCAATTTATTGCAGCACCCAGCGGACGTGTCTCTTGGAGCGTTGTCTTCAACGCAGTCTTGACCGCCTATATTCCTGGAGCATTGCGAACGGCTTCCACTTCCCCACTGAGAAAACGGTGTGTATAAACTTTTGGAGATACAAGGAATTTCTTCCACCATCCCTACGTCACGGCCCTGTTGCTCTATCATTCGTGGAGACAACGAAATTCTTGGGACTCGTGCTGGATCGTAAACTTTGCTGGTCCCCACACGTGTCTTACCTGGCTGCCCGTTGTGCCTGATCCCTTAATGTTCTCCGTGTCCTCAGTGGCACATCATGGGGAGCGGATCGTACCGTTCTGCTTCACCTTTACCAGGCCATTGTTCAGTCGAAGCTTGACTACGGAAGCCTTGTATACTTTTCTGCATGGCCATCGATTCTCCGCCGTCTCAACTCTATTCACCATCGGGGATTACGCCTGGTGACCGGTGCATTTTATACCAGCCCTGTTGAAAGTCTGTATGCTGAAGCTGCTGTATTACCCTTGACCACTCGGTGTGACATACTCTTGTGTTGGTACGCATGCCGCTTGCAGTCGATGCCCAACCATCCATCTTACCGATTATTTTTTGACGATCGCCAATATCAGTTGTCTGCGATTGCCTTACTTCCACCTGTAGTTCGGTTTCGCCGCCTGCTACAGCGGCTGAATTTTACCCTTCCTTCAACCTTTTGGTTGAGCAAGAGCCCATTGCCGCTGTGGCATCAGGCCCAGGTTCACACTCACCTTGAACTTAGTTCGCTGCCCAAGGAGAGCACCCCAGATTTGGTATACCGCTCGAGGCTTGTCGAACTTCGTTCGTGGTTCGATAATACCATATTTATCTACACTGATGGTTCCAAGAGCACTGACGGTGTTGGATCTGCCTTCGTCGTCGGGGACAGCCGTTTCCAATACAAGCTCCCTGACCAGTGCTCTAACTTCACGGCTGAGCTTTTTGCCCTCCACCAGGCCGTTTTGTACACCTGCCGCCATTGCCAACCTTTCTATGCCATCTGTTCGGACTCCCTTAGTGCCCTGCAGAGTCTTAAGGACCCTCTCTCGACCCATCCTCTCGTGTATCGGATCCAACACTCCCTCCAGTTGGTAGCAGATGACAGCTGTCACGTTTCTTTTCTGTGGGTCCCTGGCCACGTGGGTGTGCCCAGGAATGAGACCGCCGACATAGCAGCCAAGGCAGCAGCTCTTTTACCTCGCATGGCTAATTTTTGCGTCCCATTGGATGATGTTCAACGGGCTCTTCGCCAGAGTATTGTGTCGTCCTGGCACAGGGTGTGGTTCTCACTCCACGACAATAAATTGAGAACTTTAAAACCAATCCTGACCACTTGGAGGACCTCCTCACGCCCCTCTTGGCGAGAGTAGGTCATCCTGGCTCGGTTGCGGATCGGTCACTGCCGTTTCAGCCACTGTCATTTGCTAACCGCTGACCCTGCACCGCTGTGCTTCTGCGGTGAATTGCTGACGGTGCAACATGTTTTACTGTCTTGTCCCAATTTTAATCATCTCCGTGTAGCCCTTCACTTTCCGTCTACTCTGGAGGAAATTTTAGCTGATGACACACGAGCAGCTGCTCGAGTTTTGTGTTTTATTAACATGGCCAATCTATCTAAAGATATTTAACCCCTTTAACTATTTTTATCTTTCGTTTTTAGCCTTCTTTTGTTACTCTATCTGGTAGTTACCAATTTTTTGGAGATCTAGTGAATCTCTTTTCTTATCTAGGCGCTAATGACCTTAGCAGTTGTGTGCCCTAAACCCACACAAAAAATCATATTTACGATAAGTGAAAAAATGATAGACAAACTAAAGAAGAGCAGCTAAATTCGGGCTTGCTCACAAATTGCGAATTAATATCTGTATGTTTGACATTTTTAGCTGCGGACCATCAGCAATGTCTCTCCCTTTAGAACAGAAGTATCATGGTAAATAATTCATTCAGTTTGTCAGTTGAGATTTGAGAAACAGATTCTGGTGTATCCTTTCCAGAACTCTAGCGACAGAGATTCTTCCACAGTGTCACAGGGCAGTGTTGTTGCATAGAAAAGAACGAATGTATTTAATTGCAGAATTTCGTATGCATTGTTTACACCTTTTCCAAAACATTACACAGAATGTTCTGGTGTTGGACCTGACTTGAATCGTCTATGAGCACCATCTTTAGTTAGCCACAGAGCAGGGGGTTTTCTAACACGGATTGTATTTATAGTGACACGCTTGTCGTATAGGGAAATAAGTTTATTTGGAAGTTCAGAATTTTTACCATTCACCGTGAGCTCCCTGGTTATTCGATGCCATGAGATTTCTGAGCCAGTCAGCTGTTAGAGCATCAAAGTCTATTTGTTTCACTTTTCTACTAGTAATGTAGCGAGATTTGACATTCGGCGGCTGCATGAAGTAGGCCATAAATATTACGAGGGTGATTCAGTAAATAAATTTCAAACTGAGGTACACCCCCCAGTACTGCTTTTACAAGCCTGAAAATTGATTTACTTGCTGATTCCACCTATAAATTTAAACACCCGTCCCATTGTTCGAGAAGTCTTTAAAAGCCTGGAGCTTTTGTGGCAGCGTTTACATCCTATAAGTGACGCTAGAGCTGTAACTCTATTTAGTTCCTTAAACTGCTGCAACCCACAAGACTGGTGTAGTAGTAGAGAAATGCCCCTACACAGTTCACAGTACTGGCATGTCTACCTCCGTTTGCAACTTATTTACTGACTAACCCTTGTACAATGTGTGCTGAGGGGCCTGGAACTGATGTTTGACCTAGATTTGTAACTTTGTCATTGTTTTGCGTTGTGATCACATCTATAACAGTGTGTCTGTGCTCTGTATGGTGAGTAGGTTCTAATGGCAGAATGTTCATGTTGTTGGAGTTAAACAATCTTCTTGCTTTTATTGTGTATGGAATGTCTCTTAACAAGTCTATGTTCAAGTCTCCCATCTAAATATGGTGGTCATATTGATAGTGTAGTAAATGTAATTCCGATTGAGAAGAAGAAACTGTGCTGGCTTTTGGTGGTTTATACAAGATGCCAGTTCTCACTTCGGACTTAAGTACATTTATTTCAGTGAACATGAATTCAGTAGGGCTTGAACATTGGGTTTCAAATCTGCTCTTACATATCCCCCGACAACCATTCACATTTGTTTAATGGAAAGCAGAGTATTCTTAATAAGGAAAATGGAGTCTGAGAGAAGCAATAAGTTGGTGAAATAAAGGACTGAAAAGAAGTTGGTATATTTAACAGTTGGGAATGGGAATGAGAGAGAGAGAGATATTTGTTAAAGAGTCCGATACTGCTAGTAGGGATAGGAAGACGTTTAGTAACAGCAACATTTGTACAGAAAACTAAAAATTAAAATATAAATATGTACAATGTCACCAATAGGATGAAAGTAAGAAGGTGAAAAAAGGAAAAAATTAGAGCTATAGAACCAAACTACAAATGCGTAACATTACAGTTTTGAGGGCCGGGGGAAGTAGGTATGTAAAGTGATGGCCCTAGTACAAAGTTCATTGCATAAAATTAGATTTGATAAAATTACATGAATAATAGGTGAAGAGAGGAGGTGGGAAAGCAGATAAAAATACAATTCCAGACATTAACACAGGTTCAGGATAGCTCTCTTGTAAGGGGCTTTACACTAGGTCAGTATTGAAACTGGTGCTAGCTATTTCATTTGGCTCACATTTTTTCACTTTATCATTCAGTTCTGGCATGAGTGTTAGTCTTGTTTCCAGATGTGGTCTTGGTGATCACTCTGCCTTCCTGAGCCCGCACGTTCTTAAGGCCAAAATGGGATATGGCACTGTTAAAGATGTTTAGTCGTTTCCGTGTTAGATGATCTCGGATTGTGAGCATGGACTTGCAAGTTTCTTCTACTGCCACAAAATCTCCATTCTATTTTTTGTAGGAAATAAACTTGACAATTATAGGATGAGGTTTGGTAACACTGACAGTTTTTGTCCCACTCGATGCCCCTGGCAATCTTCACCCAATTTTTACTGAGCCACCTATATAAGCAGCTCGTATGTACTTCTGCCTCACATTCTGTTGTGCCAAACTTTTCCACCTTTAGTACTGTTCAAGCTCAGCCGTCATGGCAAACGGTTTTTCCTTCAGATCTCATGTCTCTCTCTCACACTCAGACACAGATGTTTTTAGAGCAGTATTTTTCTCAACATTAGACCGGATCTTAGCTAAGACTGCTGCTGTTACTGCATCTGATATGGTGCCCGCAATCAGATCGAGGTTCCTCTTGTTGCACGGCAAGGCACTTACGCCCGGGGTGGACAAGTTCCACAACACCAAGAAATGGGGCCTCACTTCTCCCCACGGTGCCTTTATTCCTCAACTTGTCGTAGAAGATCTTGCCATTTGTCTTAGTGAAAATATTAAGAGCTTACACAGAAGTAAACAAAAAATAAAATTCATTATTCATAATTCTCAGCATTTGCCAGAGTGATTTAGGAAAATCATGGAAATCTTGGATATCCGGAGGTTGATGTGAACCACTATACTCCAAAATGAGAGTCCAGTGTATTACCAGTGCACCACCTCTCTCAGTATCGATCTAGAATAGTTCTTGTGTTTAGTCATTGGTAGTCTCCACAAGGATGCGATCCATTTTTCCTTTCGGGTACAACTTGAAGGCAACATGCCCAGCTATTAAAGTGAATGCAGGATAAATTGTCCGGCAAATGCGCACACCACGGCTGGCTGACCGTAGGGAGAGCAGTATTGATGGGGGTAGCGGCCGGAGCACTGAGCGAGCGCTGGAGGGGAAGTGCCCAGCTCACTGACCGGCAGGCGGAAGTGGACTGACGTGGCTTCCCCTTCAGAACAAAGGAATGAACTCGCCTGGCGCTTAGGACAAAAACTCATATCTGTGCATCATCCACCTTAAGGCCGGTCACGTGACAGACACGCAATTCACACTGCCACCGACGTCTGTGAGCTATTAGAACATCATTCCTGCTCTAGTCAGCTCTGTTGAAACAGGTGGTTTGTGGTGCAACAGTGCGTTTACTAAAAGTGTGCTTTGGTTGGGTGATGGCGAAAGTAGTTTGAGTAGTGATGAGGAAGACATGCTGTAGTACTCTGTTACAAACCGAACACACTGGGTACATCCCATCAATAAGAGATGGGAACAGTGCGGTGAGTATCTACATCTGATGCAGGACTTGATGATTACAGATTCACAACGTACATTCGGCTTTCTAAACCTGAGTTTGAAGAGGTATTAATACTGATAAATAACAATATTAGTAAAAAAGACACCAACTACAAGATATCTATTTCCAGCAGTGAGAGATTAGCACTATGCCTAAGATAAGTTTACTAATACTGTTTACAATTTACTTTTTTGAAATCGTACTGCAGTCGGAACATAATTTTGGTAAAAAAAATGAAACATTTAAACAATTATTGATTTCCTTTGAATATCAGCATCTATTTGCATTTAGTTCTCTTTACGTCAAAACCAAATACGTTTTTGTAGAGAAGACATTTTTATAGATGCACCAAAGCTGCTCTTATTTGAAATGCTGACTAGTTTCAGGCTTTGCCCATTTTCTTAAGCCACCTATTACAGAGAACAAAGTGTGTTCTACATGAAAATACATTAATATGGCAATGTTATATTGACTGTACAAGTTGTAATTACTTACATTCATATATATGGTTACTGTTTAGGTCACACTGTTTGATGTAATTACTTTGGTGTAATTTACTGAGCTGTTGATCCAAAGATGTTTTTATTAAATTTTCTTTGCTTAATTTTTAAATAAAAGATGGGCAAAGCCCGAAACTAGTCAGCATTTCAAATAAAAGCAGCTTTGGTGCATCTATAAAAATTTTTAAGAGCTGCAAAAGGCGACATATCAAAAACATTTGATTAAATACATATACATTTTTGTGTTCTGACGGCTTCAATCAACTCCTCCATAACAACAAAACAGCTTTTTGTAACGAGTTAAAACACGAAACTGAGCGACAGTGTGTGAAGTGGTCATGCACGCGGCAGTGTAGCAGACCGCTGCGCATGCGCAAGGCAGTGGGCCACTGTGCATGCGTGAGGCCACAGACGTTTTGAAAGGATAGCTCATGGAGCGATTCCGCAGATTCGTCTGTGGCGTCTGTGAGGTTCTTCGAGGTCGGTGTGAATTGCCCCATTTGAAACTATGGAAACAGATCTGTAGAAAAGTCTGTCACGTGACATAGTGTGACTGCGGTGTGAAACAGCCTTTATCTTGCACAGACTCTACTTGACAAACAGGAGATTGCCTGTGAGAGCAAATCCCTGTGTAGACAATTTTGGTTTCTGTGGAGTTAAATGAGGTGATCTAACATGGAGAGCTAGATGTGTCATGGTCATAAGGTAGTGTATTATGGATTGCTGCACAAGAACTAATGTAGGAATGAGTAATTATGGAGAATTGTGCAATAGTTTGATAATCGGAGAACTTCTAGTGTGTAACTTGGTCTGTGATAAATAATAGACTGCTGCCCTTCAGAGAGTTAGTGGCCATGATCACTGAACTCCTGTTCACTTTCCTGCTCTCAACCTAGGCCTATGAAGCTCCATCGTAAAGGTCAAACTGATACAGGCGGCAGCAGAGTGGCCGAGCGGTCTAAAGCACCATGTTGTCTTTAGGTTTAAGTTAACATTTGTCAAACTGATACAGTTTGAAACCAGACCTTACTGGTTTCCCTTGTATGAACACCACAAATATTCAGTTCGAGATATTATTTTGCACTGCAGAGATCATAACTTGTCACAGAAAAAAAACCCAGCTGGACAACCATAGAGTATTATTATATGTGGGCAACTCCCAACATTGCGTGAACACAAAGGAAATAAAAATCATTATCTCCCTAGTCAGAAGTCTCATAAGTTCAAGGGGGGGGGGGGGAGGAATCAATCTATGATGTTAATGTATAGGATTCACGAATATGCACATAAAGGATGAACTGAATATATTCTAATATTTCAAATAAATTATTGAAAAATACCGAGGAAAAAAAACATGTTTTCGTTTCTTTATTTGAGAGCTCGTGAATGCGTTTTAACACATACATGGTGAGTTTTGTGAAGTAAGTCCATTTCAACTGCATTTTGTGTTGCGTGTACACAACACTGGGAAGAAATGGGTAACTGTTAATACAAAATTAAAATTTTACAAAAGAAAAAAATATATATCTCTGCTGTACAGCGTGTGCCAATTGACTCTGCAAAGCATTTATTACACAATAATGTTATTCAATTAATGGTTATATATCTAATTCACAATACCTTTATGGTGTAATACTACAGTGACATACTGTATTTTTTCAATGTTTGTTTAAAATATTATTTAACAAAATTCTTTACCCAAAATCTAAATCTTCAGATAAAAAAAAGAAAAAAAGAAAAGAGATGACTTACCAAAAGGACCGGCTCGTCGATAGAAACAAATAAACTAAATAAAATCACACACAAACACACATACAAGCTTTCGCAGCCTAGCTGCTTCGTCAAGCAGAAGGGAAGGAGAGGGAAAAGGAAATGATGAGGGTTTTAAGGGACTGGATAAGGAGTCATTCCAATCCCGGGACAGGAAAGACTTACCTTGGGGGGAAAAAAGGAGGGTAAACAAATACACACACACCCACACATATACACAGACGCAAGTACACTTAGGCAGACATACTGTAGAACTGTAGAAAGCAAAGAAGTTAGAAGTTAGACAGAGATGCCACTTGAGGCAGAGGCTCTGTCCAGAGAACCAAGGCAAAGAGCCTCTGCCTCAAGTGGCATCTCTGTCTAACTTCTAACTTCTTTGCTTTCTACAGTATGTCTGCCTAAGTGTACTTGCGTCTGTGTAAATGTGTGGGTGTGTGTGTATTTGTTTACCCTCCTTTTTTCCCCCCAAGGTAAGTTTTTCCTGTTGCGGGATTGGAATGACTCCTTATCCACTCCCTTAAAACCCTCATCATTTCCTTTTCCCTCTCCTTCCCTTCTGCCTGACGAAGCAGCTAGGCTGCGAAAGCTTGTATGTGTGTTTGTGTGTGATTTTATTTAGTTTATTTGTTTCTATCGACGAGCCGGTCCTTTTGGTAAGTCATCTCTTTTCTTTTTTTATTTTTGTTTATCCCACCGGGAAAGTTTCCCTCTATAATTTTCGTTTCTTCAGATAAAAATTTTGATTTATAGAATCTTCAGAATGCCTGTACTGTTGGTTTTGCTTCAAATTAGATACAATTTTCCTCCATCTAGGCAAGTGCAAGTCTGATGTACATACTTCTTCCTCACTTCCACTTCACATAGGGAGAGTGTTGATGATGTTAGCATAAAAATCTAAATCTCCTATACTTCTACAATCAGCCCAAAACGTTTATGTAGTAAATTATTCAGCTTAGTCTTCTAATTGTCAGTAAAGCCAACTGAGCAAAGCGACAAAAATTACTCGCATAGAATTAATATTGGACACAATATGATTTCAACACACACTACAGAGGACTGAAGATAATGTGACATTATTTACACTGTTAGCAAATCTGATATGTTACAGTCTGACTTCACAGAATGACAGATCGCTATGAAAACTACATAAAAACATTGACATAATACAATTTGATGCAATCATATCTGTATTTTAAATTCTTTTGTGGCATTGTTTGCTGTATTAGGAAACAATCATGGCTACTTACTTTCCTATAGCTTCCTTTAAGAAACTGGAAAAGTCTCTATGAAGAATCTCAGAATTGTGATGCCTAAATCGATAAAAAGTTGTAGACTTCCTCAAATGTCATGCTATTTTGCCTTCATTGTACATACATTTGTAACTGACACATTTATAGCAAAATTTAGCTTCCTCTTTTACCATGATGGCAGTAAAACATTGTAACATGAACTCGATGTAAGAATATAAGCAGTGGAGGACCAGTCCAGATCATGTCAATTTAATTGTTGCCCATTACTAAGTGTGCCCAGAAGTAGAGCCAAAGAGCTCACAGCTAACTTAACGACACATGTGTTGTGCTCAGGACATGGAGAAAAGATGAAAGGACAATAGTCGGTGCCCTTCATATACTCAGACTGTGGTCCTGGGTGTCAACACATTCTAACATATACAGTCATGACACTTCCACTGATTTTTGTTATTCACTACAACAGCAGAGCTCCAAATGGCTGGTGAGGTATATTTCTGAATATGATTTTGGGTGAATGTGAATGGTATCATTTCACAAATAAAGAACAAGCTTTCAGAACACAGTCCTTTTTTCAGGTGGGAGAGAAGGGAAGAAAAAAGGATGGGAATGAAAGGGGAAGGTAATTCATGACCTAAGTCATGAGGATGGTGTTTAAGGAGTGTGGAAGTCAGAGATACTGTATATTAGTACTAAGCCAAGCCAGAGAGGATATATATGATCAAAGAGTAAAAATCAAACAGTAAAGAGAAGAAAAGATGAGGGGACCAAATGATGGCGAGCGGTGGAAGGGGAGGGGGTTGTCTAAACGTTTTTGATTAACAGGGAAAGATATAGAGGATAACAAAGAGAGAGAGAGAGGAATGTAAAGAAGGGGGGGGGGTGAGAAATGAGTAATGAATAGGTGAGTTGAGGATGGAGGGAGGGGGGGCGGAGAGGTTAGCGTAAATTTAGGCCAGGAGGGTGGCGGGAGGAGAGGATATGTTGGAGGGCAAGTTCCCATCTCCATAGCCCTGAGGGATTGGTGTTAGATGGCAGTATCCAAATGGCACATGTGATGTAACTTGTGCCAAGGTCACTGGACTCATACTGAAAGGCATGCTCTGCCACAGGATACTGGGTGTCCCCCAGGCGAACAGTCCGTCTGTGACCATCATTCTGCTCAGCCAATTTGTTGTTTGTCATACCAACATAAAATGCTGCACAGTGGACACATGTCAGTTGCTATGACATGTGTTGTCTCGCATGTGGCCCTGCCTTGAATGGGGTAAGTTTTTCCTCTGGTGGGACCGGAGTATGTTGTTGGAGGATACATTGGACAGGTTTTGGAGCAGGATCAGTTACAGGGGTAGGAACCATTAGGTAGGGAGGATGGTTTTCGGATGTTTTAGGGTTGGACTCTCATTGGGAGGTTGGGAGGATGGCGAAATGCTACTCTGGGTGGTGTGGGAAGAACACTTTGGAGTGATGATCTCATCTCAGAGCACGACTTGAGAAAGTCATAGTCCTGATGGAGCAATTTCTTGAGGCATTCCAGGCCGGGATGGTACTGGGTGTTTTGGGGTTAGGAACAATGTTGCTGGAAGGAGAGGAATGGACTGCTCTAGAGATCTGCTTACAGAAGAGGTCTGCAGGGTAGATGTGGGAGATGAAAGCTTTGGATAGATTGTTGTTGGAGGTGATAAGGAATTCGTTACTGGAGCAGATATGTTTTCCGGATATGCCTAGGCTGTAGGAAAGGAATCGTTTAAAATGGAACGGATGGCAGCTGTCAAAGTAGAGGTACTGTTACATGTTTGTGGGTTTAATATGGAATGAGATGTGGATGTGGGACTGGACAAGGTGAAGGTCAACATCTCTAAAACTCAATCCACCTTCCTTGATGTTGACCTTCATGTTGTAGAGTCCCACATCCACACCTCAGTCCATATTAAACCCACAAACAAGCAACAGTACCTCCACTTTGACAGCTGCCATCCCTTCCATTTTAAACAATCCCTTCCCTACAGCCTAGGCATCCGTTGGAAATGTATCTGCTCCAGTAACGAATCCCTCATCACCTACAACAACAATCTAGGCAAAGCTTTCCTCTCCCACGACCACCCTACAGACCTCGTCCACACCATCTGTCTGTTCATAAAATTCTCCTTTCCATCTGAAATAGGTGGTTGTTAAGCAGTGGCACACTAGTTCACAGGTGTCAGGTGCCGCACGTTCCTCCAAGATGTTCATGGTGTCTGCCACTGGTGCATTCGTGAAAAGTGACTTCACATTGAAACTAATCATCAAAACTTGACATACTCATCTGTGTGACACACTAGATGTTGTAGCTTTGGTGCCAGTTCTTTTGCTAGTGTATAGGTCGGTGATGTGATACTATTCACTATGAGCCTCAGTGGATACAATTTTTTTTATCTTCGGTACCCCGTATATCCTTGGTGGTTATGGAATTTGCGGAATGAATGATGCAGGGACACCAATTTAGTGCCAAAGTTTTTAAAACTCTCATCCCACATAAAAACAAATAAGGCGAAGGATATCTGTGTGCAAGGAAGTAAAGCACTGCTAATGGAAAGCATCTGCCATATTCACGGTAGTCTCAACAACAACAGAAAACTCTACGAGCTACACCTTCGACTCACAGGAAAACTGGTATCAGAATACGGGGAGAAAATCGACAGGTTAACATTCCAGAAAGCGACATGGTCAACAGACAATATTACTAATCATCACTTGAAGTTTGCCGGACTACAACCGAGAATGATGAAAGAAGAACCGATGCTGGACATGCAACGGACAGTGGTCAACCTTTCCACCCACACCCTAAGTGATGCAGCCAAGCAAATTCTCACCAAGGGGATGAACTTTGCAATAGCACCGAAGCACGTTCTGAAAGAAGACATAATAGAATCCATCGAGACTTCGATACAACATCTTCCACAAGCTGAGGCAGAGAAGATTCAACAGGAAACAGTGCGAATCATGGCACATGTAAAATCTCCAAAACAGAACATCAATAGGGAGGAACGCCAAACAATGGCCAAGCTGAAGAAGAACTGGGACTTGGTTGTGGTGCAGGCAGACTAGGGCAACACCACTGTAGTACTGGACACAAACGACTATAATAGAAGAATGGAAGATCTTCTCAAGGACCCCATGTACAGGAAACATTATTACTAGTTGAAATTAATCTTAATGTTTGTCTGGATTGATGATCGAAAATCTTACATAAACACCATTGTGTGCAGTCTCACTTTACTCGTAGCACAAGAAATATCAGAGCTGTAAAAACATAAGCTTAGTTCATAATAGACCTAATATATAGGTAGTAAATACATATCTTTAGAGGTGCGTCTTCTGTAGGATCCTGTTTTCGGCTGTGTTGCTACACAGCCACTCATGGGTTAGTGTATACATATAACTGAATTCAGGTACAACATTTTTTTCACTGCCATTTATTTTTGCCCATGGATGTTGTGCGGTGAGATTGTGAACCATGACTCTTAACAAACCACTGACCTCCTTGTGGCTTAAACAGGTCCATCCTTCATGACATCCTTCCTACTCCACCGAGAGTGTCTTTCCGCCGCCCACCTAACCTCCGTAACCTCCTAGTCCACCCCTATGAAATCCCCAAACCACCTTCCCTACCTTCTGGCTCCTACCCTTATAACTGCCCCCGTTGTAAAACCTGCCCTATGCACCCTTCCACCACCACTTACTCCAGTCCCGTAACCCGGAAGGTGTACACGATCAAAGGCAGAGCCACTTGCGATAGTACCCACGTGATCTACCAACTGACATGCCTGCACTGTGAAGCGTTCTATGTGGGAATGACCAGCAACAAACTGTCCATTCGCATGAATGGACACAGGCAGACAGTGTTTGTTGGTAACGAGGATCACCCTGTGGCTAAACATGCCTTGGTGCATGGCCAGCACATCTTGGCACAGTGCTACACCGTCCGGGTTATCTGGATACTTCCCACTGACACCAATCCTTCAGAACTCCGGAGATGGGAACTAGCCCTTCAGCATATTCTCTCTTCCCGTTGCCCACCTGGTCTCAACCTCCGCTAAATTCGAATTCCCACCCACCATCTTAACATCTTTGCCTTGGTTCTCTGGACAGAGCCTCTGCCTCAAGTGGCATCTCTGTCTAACTTCTAACTTCTTTGCTTTCTACAGTTCTACAGTATGTCTGCCTAAGTGTACTTGTGTCTGTGTAAATGTGTGGGTGTATGTGCATTTATTTACCTTCCATTTTTTCCCCCAAGGTAAGTCTTTCCTGTCCCGGGATTGGAATGGCTCCTTACCCCCTTCCTTAAATCCCTCATCATTTCCTTTTCCCTCTCCTTCCCTTCTGCCTGATGAAGCAGCTAGGCTGCGAAAGCTAGCATTTTTGAGTGTGTGTGTGTCTGTGTGTTTATTTGTTGCTATTACTGCCTGTGCCCCTTCGCCTGGTAAGTGTTCTTCATCTATTTTTTACGTATATTTTTTTCCTGTTAGGAATTTTTCCTCTATAATATTCGTATCACTATATATATTCTTACTTCAATTACACAATAATCCATCTTTGGCTTTTAAATAAAACAACAATTACATTAATGGAAGTTAACATAAGAATAAGTTAGAGTTAAATAAGCTTCATAATTTAGTATGGTACTGCACATGACTGGTTCAGTAATTTTAGTGTTAATTAACAGTTTTGTGAGTGATAACAATGAATGTAGCTTTAGCATTAATTTTACATCAGTTACAAAATATATAAAGTTCCCACCATGTATACAGTAAATATGTAACAAGTTCAAAATGTTTCAATTTTAGTGTACTCTCAAATAATTTAATTAGCACCATAACTGACTATGTTTACATATTGTTTTCAGTAATTACAACTAATTGTTTTACTCAGTCAGTATAATATGGTTTGTAATACAAGTAGTAATTTGTCTTATACTCATTAAGTACAGATGAGTACCTGGATTAATTCAGAAATAATAATATACATATTACAATTACAATAATTATGAAACTTAGAATTTTAGTATTTATCATTGATTATGGTAGGCAAGATGTATGAGACAGGGGAAATACCCTTCGACTTCAAGAAGAATATTGTAATTCCAATTCCAAAGAAAGAAAGTGCAGACAAGTGTGAAAATTACAGAACCACCAATTTAATAAGTCACGGGTGCAAAATACTAACACGAATTATTTATAGACAAATGGAAAAACTTGTGTAATCTGACCTCAGGGAAGATTAGTTTGGATTTATGAGAAATGTAGGAATACGGGAGGCAATACTCACATTATGACTTATCTTAGAAGGTAGGCTAAGGAAAGGAAAACTTACATTTTTAGCGTTTGTCGATATGCAGAAAGCTTTTGACAATGTCGACTGGAATACACTCTTCCAAATTCTGAAGGTATCAGGGGTGAAATATAGGGAGCAAAGAGTTATATTCAACCTATACAAAAACCAGACAGCGGGTATTAGAGTCGAAGGGCAAGAAAGGGATGCAGAGGTTGGGAAGGGAGTAAGACAGGGTTGTAGCCCTTCCCCAATGTTGTTCAATCTGTACAATGAGCAGACAGTGAAGGAATGGAAGGAGAAATTTGGAGAGGGCATTTAAGTGGAGGGAGAAGAAATGAAAACATTACGGTTTGCCGATGACATAGTAATTCTGTCAGAGACCGCAAAAGATCTGGAAGAGCAATTGCATGGGATGGACAGTGTCTTGAAAGGAAGATATAAGATGAACATTAACAAGAGTAAAACGAAGGTAATGGAATGCAGTGTCCGAAAATCAGGTGTTGCTGAAGGAATTAGATTAGGTAATGAGACAATAAAAGTAGTAGATGAATTTTGTTATTTGGGTAGCAAGATAACTTCTGATGGCCGAAGTAAAGAAGGTATAAAATGCAGAATGGCTATGGGAAGAAAAGCGTTTCTAAAAAATCGAAGCTTGTTAACATCCAATATTAATTTAAATGTTAGGAAGTCCTTTCTGAAAGCATTTGTCTGCAGTGTAGCATTGTATGGGAGTGAAACGTGGACGATAAGGAATTCAGATGGTAGAAGCTTTTGAAATGTGGTGCTACAGACAAATGATTAAAATAAGATGGGTAGATTATGTAACTAATGAGTAGGTGCTTAACCGAATCGGAGAGAAAAGGAGTTTCTGGTATATACTGACTAAGAGAAGGGATAGATTGGTTGGACACATTCTGAGACATCAAGGAATTGTCAACTTAGCATTATAAGGAAGCGTATGGGGTAAAAATCATAGAGGGAGACCAAGGGATGAATATAGTAAGCAGATTCAAAAGGATGTAGGTTGCCAAACGTATTCTCAGATGAAGAGACTTGCACAGGACAGGACAGGGTAGTGTGGAGAGATGCATCAAACCAGTCTGTGGACTGAAGACCACAACAACATTGATTAAAAATGTTCCTACCATGTACAGTACTTAATTCAGATATGCAGAATCCTATGAAAGTGCCAGTGTTTACATTAACAACCTTCTAATCAGACTTAATTACAATATAGAAATTAATTGTAGCCTCTTCTTGGGGTGGGGAATATATCAAGTAGTTGTTTTATTATAGTATCCACTGAGGCACATAGTGAATAGTATCAATCCATCTGCCTATACAATAGCAAAAGAACTCGCACCAAAGCTACGACATCTAGTGGGCCACACAGATGCATATGTCAAGGATTCCACCCATTTTATGGCACTCTTAGAAAGAATGTGCATCTTGTCCACCGATTTGATGGTTAGTTTCAACGTGAAGTCACTTTTCATGGATGTACCGGTGGCAGACACCATAAACATCTTGGAGGAATGTGTGGCACCTGACACCTGTGAACTAGTGTGCCGCTGCTCAACAACCACCTATTTTAGATGGAAAAAAGAATTTTATGAACAGACAGATTGTTTAGCTATGGGTTCCCCCTATTGCCTATTGCAGCGGACATCTTCATGGAGGCTTTTGAAGAAACAACTCTACAGCCCCCTCCATTATGCACAGAATGTTGGCTCCAATATGTGGCTGACACATTCGTTATCTAGCCACATGAAGAAGAAGAGCTACAGACTTTCCACAAACACCTCAACCAACAGCACAATAAAATACAATTCACGATGGAGCTAGAAAAGAATGGGGTGCTGCCCTTCCTTGATGTGGAAGTCAACCAAAAACTAGACGGTAAACTTGGCCACAGAGTCCACAGAAAAACCACCGGCACAGGCAGGTACCTACACGCCTCCTCCCACTATCACCCCTTGCAAAAGTAGTCCGTTCTTCAAACTTTAACTAAGAGGGCTCACAGGATCAGTGATGAAGAACACATGAAGGTGGAACTACAAAACCTCAGATCCATCTTCAAGGCCAATGGCTATGGAAAGACGTTGATAAAGGAAACCGTAACTAAAAATTATATAGGCAATAGGGGAGACCAGAAAGTAACACAAAATATTGCTTTATTACCATAAGTGCAAGGAGTAACAGAATGTGTGCAAAAATTCTATGCAGAGCGGACATCAAGCCTGTCTTCAAAAGCAACAACAAAGTAAAAGATGTTCTTCATTCAATGAAAGACACAGTTGACAAGCTGAATACTGCCGGAGTTAATGAAGTCAGGTGTGAGTGTGGACATGTATATAGAGGTGAAAAGGTATGATCTATCAAGACGAGAATATCAGAATACGAAAGATACATTCGTCTTGAGACAACACATACAGTCAGTGGTGGCAGAACACCAGGATGTGGAAAAGAAATAATGTTTCGAGAAGCACATGTACTAATGAAACAGCCATTTCATACGAGGAGAAAGATCAGAAAGGCCATAGAAATTGCAAAGTGACCCACCAACCTGAACAGAGAGGATGGGTACAGGCTATCAGCGGCTTGGCTGCCAGCAGTGACAACTCTGTGGGATAACGGTGCACAAACCTACTCATGTGCGCAGGAGACCACTGCATCTGTATGTACACATAGTACATGCATGCCCCAGCCAACACCAGGAAGCAAGTAAACAGAGTGACGTCATAACCGCTGCCCACCTCTCATTTGCCAATTTCCACCAATAGGAATAAACAATGCAAAGTACCTCTATTCCCTCCAATCACTGGCCATAATATAAAGACCAATAAAGAACACCTAAACTTTGATAACAGTTTCTCCCTCTTATTATGTAAGTACCGGCAATCCCTTGCATTCAGCAGTCAGCTAACAGCCGCCGAAACATAGGATTTTATATATTGACAATATGGACAAAAACCCTGAAGAATTTTATTGACACAGACCATAGGTTTACAGAAATAAACAGTTCTGATCCTATGAAATCCACTGAACATCTTTTTCTTGAATCATATCATTTAATGTTCATATGGTAAAACACTCTTTCTACAAAGGCTTTTGAGCCACGAATACTTAAACAAAAATAAACAAGCTTCAAAAAGTCTTCCACTTGATACTCCTCCACACTGAAATATTTTTGACCACTTCTTACTTAAATTCATACCACTAACAAAAATGTCATTGTAGATTGTATAATAGAATATTCATCATACAGCCTATCATTGTTGACACAGGTTTCTAACTTTGGCTTCCTAACAACGTTATTAAATTTATCAAACAATTCCTGCTTTTGTAGAGACAAACATTTCATAGAGTTTACAGGATTTTTATCAGAATAGTCAAACCATTTCTGCAAATAATTTAATGCAGTTTAAATGAACTCTACAAAGTAATTTGAGGTCCTCCTCTTTCTCTCAGGGGTAATTTCCACAAATGCATCGGAAGCAAAACTACTCATCTGAGATTCTGTTATTTAACTGTTGTCTCAGTATCCACATTACTTCATATGTATCAATGGCTGTTGAATTCTGTATTTGTAATTTTTGCTGGCTGCTTCAAAACATTTTGAGATATGATCTACAACATGCAAGACAATTTTCACATCATATTTATGTTTGCTAACATCACTGTCACAGTCATTAATATTTAGTAACTTTCTCAAAGCTTTGGGTACAGCTGCCCCTGCTGATACTAAATAATACATCAAAGCTGTCCAACATTCTATCAGCCTATTTACTGCAGCACCTATCACTAAGCAACAAATTGTCATACATTTTAGAAGTTCATGCCATTCTTCTTCTACAAATTCAGTTATATTTCTCAGTTCCTCCCTAAGAACTGCTGAGTTTGAGAAGTGTGAGCACACTTTAAAAACTATACTTTCTACATCCAATACATGCTTGAAAGCATTATTAACAATATGTGCAGAGCAACCTAGTTTTATCAATTTATTATTCTTTTCTTTCAATAAAACAAATTCTGAATGTTTTTTCCCAAAATTTGCATTTGTGTTGTCTGCACAGTATGCAGATACATAATTAATTGAAAGACCATATTTGTTCAAAGTGTTCTCAACACACTCTGCTGACTCACGGGGTTCTTTGATGAAGTCAATTAAATTTGACATAACACCTTCATTCCCAAAAAAATGCTGGACACATGTAGGATGAAATTTGCGATTACCATTGTTTGATGTGTCTGTAGAAATTGAAAAATAATTTATACCTTTCAGTTGTTCAATCACATCATTCACCACATCAGGGGCAATAACTCCTCTCACAATGGCTGTAGCTTTTGTTCTAACCACAAGCTACTTTGGCGGCTCTCGTTGAATCATCAAAGATATAATGGAATACCTTATTCCCACAGTTGAGTGCACTGTACGACTGGCTGTGTTTCACACAGTGGAAAACTTCCATAAGCTCAGCAAGGGATTTTATTTACTGTGTTGGCGACCTTCATAAAAAACGAATGTTGCTTGAAACTTTGCAGATGAGAGGATGCCGATCAGAACTGTCAGAACCAATAATGAATTAAAAAAATGTTACTAGTGATCTCGGCGTTACTATTTCAGTAAAGGCTGAATATCCTACTTTTAAGTGTGACTAGCTTCTCGTTGATGTGCAGTTGTTGATACTGATGAGGCAGCCAATCAATAGGTGTCATTCAGAGAGCCATTGTTTACCAAATATCTGTATAGCATTAAAATACGTTCAGGCCATTAGTGTTGAGTCATAATGGGGTAAAACACCCTACAGGAAAGATTTTTGTGATCTTTTCAGTGTTGGTTGCTGCTAGTATGGAGTTTTACGTTCTTTATCCTGTGTAAAAATTGACTCTGTCTAAGAAAATTAGATTCATTGCTGCTGAAACCCAGAATCCAAACTATGACTTGCATAATCTAGAATTATAATTTCTTCTCTTTTACACAATTAATAATTTCTAAAAAGAGCTGCAAAAATTGATTTTTGGGGAAAACTGGACAATTCAAGCCTAGTTACATGACTGGCAGCAAGGTGCATTTCTGCACCAGGAATGCACTTTCTGATAAAACTTTATTTAGATAGATGCAGCTATGTGCTAGAAGATCATAAACCTCACTGACATCACTGATAAAACTTAATAGAGGAAACACTAAAGTGTAAATACGGCATCTTCATTACGGCGACAACAATGAACATTTAAGAAACACTGGTAGTATCTGCATCAGCGCTGCCACTCCAGAGTTAAAAATAAAAATAAACTTTTTTGTGTAATGCAACTTTCCTTCTGAGACTCTGTACTCTTTTTTAACAACAAAGAAATTGCTTATGGATGCTGATGAAACAATGGATACTATATTTCTTTTGTGGTCAGCTCCACACACATATTGTGTGACATCATTTCATCTCCCATGTGCAATGGAGAAATGCTTTTTACAAAATCTACAAAATGCTTTATATTGACCCTTACTATCATCTGTTAACCAGTCTTTTAAATCGTTATCATTGAGCCACTCCTTTCGAAATACACACTATCTTTTCTTCTTGCTTGTAGGCTCTTCCACACTACATTTTCCTTCCATAGCCACTACCAAAATGCAACAATAGCTGTATGAAAATGCGGAATGTGGATCTGTTTTATTTCGTTTCTTGCAAATCACGAGAAATCTTGGTAGCAAGTTCGAGCCACCAACAATGAAAAGTGAAAAGCAACATAAAAGGTTGGACAACCTAGCCAAATGTACATAATGTGAATGCATGTGGTGTAAAAATAAATAAATAAAAATTAATCAAGTCCAAATATGGGACAAAAGGTGTGTCGATTAAGAAATGTCTGGGACTGTCCTGTAAAATCTGGGACATCTGGCAACCCTGCTTATGGCATCTTGCCCACCACTAGGAGTGCTGGTGTCGTTGCAACTGTCAGTTGGTAACAACTTTCACAGCAGTGAGTGTTGCGACTATGTATGTTAGACTGTACCTAGGACTAACTACTATGAGATGGAGTGTGACTGTGATTGAAATACTGAAGACATTGCTGTGGTGGATGCCAATTAGGTATGCCACTTTTCATGTCGACAGTTGTTCTTGTGGTAAAGTACTAATATGTTCATAATCTATGCTTGAGGAATGTTAACAGACTGATCCCTGTACACAAACTGCATTGTCCTCTTCATGATTGGAGAAACAGATGGTTCTACTGAACTGCACTGGGAATATTGTTTAGTTTGCTTTTCTTTATGTAGGTTGCTGTGCAAAGCCATTTCTAAACTATGGAATAGTTGCAACCCTACAAAACATTTTCAAGCACTTTATTATTATCTGCAGTAGCAGTACAGCTCCTTGTATGATTGACCATTATTTCTCCTGCTATTTCTTTTTCTTTCCATGGCAGAAAATTGAGGTGGCCACCTATAAACAGTAGACCACAAGTGTATATGAATTTTGGTGTCTCAAGGTAACAGGGCATAATGCAGCAGGAATTCACTGAGAATTGTTAGCCTTCAGGAATGAATGACGAAACAATATGACTAGCAACATCTAGCAAATACAAATTAAAATGAACGGTAAGAGTGAAATGCTATGTAATGAAGCACAGGACCCTGTTGAGCAGCTGAGAGAAATTTTGGTACTTATTTATTCATGATTAACCTACATGGCATGAAATTTGCACAAAACTGTTAGAGAGAAATTATGTCAAAAATGAACACCAATATATTGCTGACAGATAATAACAAAACACTTAATATGGGTAGTTAAACATAGTCGTCAGCCTTGACCCACATATTCCTGTTCAGACTCCTAATATTCCACTATGTACCTGACTTGGGTACATTACTCAGGAAATATGACATCATAAGGATTGAGTTGAGTGTAAATGAAACTGTTATGGACAGTCTGTGGGGCAGAAGGTAACCGACAGATAGGGAACAAAGAGAATGACTAACATAAGAATAGAATAAATACATACTTCGATCCACACCAGGTAGTAAAACTAGTAATGAAATGAATTGAAGAGAAAAGAATCTGATCTGTTTAGACTTTCTGAAACTTCATAGTGCATCATAGCCCATCCTCACAGCTATACCTCTGCCAGTCCCTTACCTTCTACCTTCCAAACTTCACAGTAGAGACCTCACCTGCATATGACAAAGGTACTAGGTTCAAATCCATCCAGCTCACAGTTTCAATTTGTCAGGAAGTTTCATATCAGCACATGCTCTACTGCAGAGTAAACATATCATTCTGGACATGTCCCGTAGGCTGTGGCTAAACCATGTATCCACAATCCTTCCTTCCAGGAGTGCTAGTCGTGCAAGGTTTGTGGGAGGGCTTCTGTAAATTTTGGAAGACAGGAGGTGAGGTACTGGCAGAAGCAAAGCCATGAGGTGTGCCAGTGTAGTTCAGTCAGTACAGTGCCTGCCTTCAAAAGACAAATGTCCCAGGTTCAAATCCTGGTCTGGTGCACAGTTTAAATGTACGAGAAAGTTTCAGAAAGTGTAAGCAGATCAGATTATTCTTCTTCTTCTTCTTCTTTTTTATTTTTTTTTATTTTTTTTTTTTTTTTTTTTTTTTTTTTTATTAATTCACATTGTGCAACAACTTCCTATTTTAAGCTGCTCTTATTAGGTTTTCTATCATTTTATGAGAAGTGAAATTTGTGCCAGAGTGGGATTTGAACCTGGGTCTCCCATTTACTGCAAATGGTTGCCTTAACCTTTCCACCACCTGTGCACATTCCCCGGTCAAACTCGAACTTCCATTTGTCGTGGTTGCCTATGTTTCTACTTTTTTTTTTCTTCTACTCATCTCATTACTACTGTTAGTACCTGGTGTGGCCAGAGATATGTTGTGATTAGACATAATAAATTACTACCTTATATCTAATGGTGCAGTTTTTCCTGTATCTTAATGTTAAAGCTGTCATATCTCCTGAATTGTGTGTTGTGCTATTATAATATTTCGAAGGTATGGGATATTCTTTGGTATATTTGCAATACTGTCAGTAAAATTTCTTTTAGAATACAAGTGGTATTGTAGAACTAATAAACTGTAAGATCATTCCAAATGCCATAGTAAAAAATATATAAAATATGTATAGATATGATTTAATTTGTCACTTTTTCTTTTGGTGTTATATGTTTCAGATTTAGGCCAAATCACCTCTCTTCACTGCCTTCTTGTTGATGGAAACTGCTTATCATATTTGCCTAATAGTATTGGACAACTGTCACAACTGCAGTATTTAAATGTGTCCAGCAATTTTCTGAAATGGCTTCCAATGGTAGCACTTCCTGCTGGATGTGAACTGGATGTCAGCAATAACACAACTCTCACATTCTTGCCTGCACAGATGCTGACACTTTTACCAAGGATAAAATTAGATGGGTACATGATGCTTTGTAACATGACAGCTATTGACCACTGTATGATATGTTTCTCATATCTTTTTGTTAGAGATCAAGTATGACATTTTTCAAAAATATTCCTTCACTAATGAAAAGTAATTACACACCATAAAAATTTGGGAATTCAACAGAATAATATAGCTAGAACTCACTGGAAAAAAGCCACTCATATGCATACAACTTCTTTTCTTTTAACAAGTAGCCTTCATTGGAAAAAGATACATACTATCATTCATACAACCACACACTTCACAGACACAACTATCATCTCTGGCTGTTGTGGCCTAAGTAATGCTCTGCAGTTATTGTATGGGAGAAGAGGGAGAAGAAGAAGAATGCAAGAAGGTAAGAGGATGGATACAGACGAGATGAGTGGAAAGAGGCGTATATTAGGAATGCAGTGAAGGGGAAGCATATAAACAGGTTGTTTCGAAAATATTATACATATTACAAAGTATTATTTTGTCCAAACTATCAGTTGCTGCACCTCGGCTCGGCTATTGGAGAAACGAATACATACTGTAGTTTATATTAATATGTGTCAGTTGTCTTCTGTTTTTCTTGGTAACTGTCATATGTTTAGAATGGCTAGTCTGCAGCAGAAGTAATTTTGTGTTCTCGAGTTTGCAAATTGCCATTCTGAGATTACAGTGGAGCAATGTTTCAGTTTGAGGTACCAAACTAATCCTCTGAATGGGTGCAACATTTGCAGATGGTATCATCAGTTTGCAGGCACAAGATGTGTACAGAATGGAAAAAGTCCTGGCTGTCCTTGGGTTCCTAATGAAAATGTTGCACAAATTCAAACTGCTTTCCAATGTAGTCCAAAATCAACTCATGCCAGCTGGGAGTTACAACTGCTTACAATGACAATTTAGTGAGTTTTGAGACAACGATTGGTTATGAAGCCATATAAGGTATAGCTGTTACAACCTCTGTGTCCTGATGATAAATGCAAACATGTGGCATTTTGCAACAAGATTCTTGATGCTATTGACAATGATAACACTTCTGCACAATGCAACTGAAGTAAACACTCTTAGTCCAAGCACGCTATGTGTCGTTCAGCGTACCCTTGTCGAATGACACGGCTGTCACGTCGGCCGTTTGACGGGGCCTGCCAGCAGACGGCGCGCAGCTCGCGTCAGCTGTTAGGCCGACCGTGCCCTCCTGTGGCACGGCAGGGAACTACCACGGCCGGGCCTGCGCCTGCCACGGAAACCAATGACGGCGCGTGCGATATGAATGGCCCTTAGGCCATAACATCCCTCCCTCCTTGGGGTGAGGAGCCAGAACCCTGAACGGCGGTGCAGAGGTCTGGCTGCTGTGACTCTTCCACCTCCATCCGATCGTCTGGCGGCTCCATCCACTCCCTAGCCGGAACCACCTCATACGGGCGGAACCCCTTCGAGCGACGAGGGGTTCGCCCACACGAGCGCCGTCTTGCTGCTCCCAGCACTGGCGATGGCGGCGGGTCCTCCATTCCTCCCTCCTGTGGCTCCTCCATTGGAAACTCGGGGCCTCCGTCGGCAGGCTGCAAGGTGCCCCCTATGCCGGCGACCGGAGCTGTCCACTCCTTAACTGTCCCCTGATGGCACCCGTAACAGAGGGGGGCTGGACCTGGACGAGGAGGAACGGACTGTAGGTGTTTGAGGAGGGTGGCGGACCCGCAGCTGATCATGGTGGCGGGTGAGGACCTCACAGAGACGTCGGCCACTCTCCCGAACGACCACGGCCGGGACCCAACGAGGATGGCGGCCGTAGCCTCGAGCCCAGACAGCAGAGCCTGGGGGAAAACGTGACCGAGGACGAAGAAGAGGTGTGGGAGGGCCTGGATGCACGAGGGATAACAGTGTCCTATGAGGGCGGCCATGAAGGAGCTCTGAGGGGCTCTGCTGACCTGCCGGAGTGGACCGATAAGATGTCAGGAATCGAAGGAGGGCATCCTCCACCGAAAGATGTGCCACATACTTGCGCATTTGCGTCTTGAAAGTGCGGACGAACCTCTCCGCTGCCCCATTGGACTGCGGGTGGAAAGGTGGGGCCAGGACATGTTGGATCCCATGGCTAGAACAAAATTCGTGAAAGTGTTGTGAAGTAAACTGTGGCCCATTATCTGTCACCAGTGCGGCCGGGAGACCCTCAATAGAAAATATCTTTAACAGGGAACGTGTGGTAACTTCCGCAGACGTGGAGGTCAGGTGAACAACAAATGGGAAGTTGGAGTATGCGTCAAGGACGCAAAGCCAGTAGCTATCTAAAAAGGGCCCCGCAAAATTGACATGGAGTCGTTCCCAAGGTGCAGACGGAGTGGGCCATGGAGAGAGAGATGAGCGCGGAGCCGCTTGTTGGGATGCACAAGAAGAGCATCCAGAAATGAGGCGAGTGATGTCCCCATCTATACCCGGCCAATATACATGTCGGCGGGCCAGCATCTTCGTGCGAGAGACGCCCCAGTGGTCCCGATGGAGAAGACCAAGAATCTGGCGGCGCAAGGACACAGGAACCACCACTCAATGGGAGCCGTCTTCCGTGGACAGAAGTAAAACACCCTCGTAGGTGTTAAGGCGGTGCCGAATAGCAAAATAATTGCGGAGAGGGTCTGATGCCCGACCCGGAGGACGCTCTGACCAGCCTTGCCTCACCCGTTTAAGGATGACCCGGAGGACCGGGTCAGCAGCGGTAGCCTCCGCGATCCATGAGCTATTGATAGGAAAACCGGAGACTACATCTTTAGCTGACTCGTCAACTGCAAAACACAAAAGCTCTTCAGCATCGAAGACTGGATCAGGGCCTACCGGGAGGCGCAATAGGGCGTCGGCATTGGCGTGATGAGACGTCGAGCGGTACTGTATCTCGTAATGGAAACGAGAGAGGTACAAGGCCCAGCGTTGAAGACGATGGGCTGCCTTGTCCGGAAGAGCCGCTGACGGGTGGAACAACGACACTAACGGGCGGTGGTCCGTGTAAAGCATGAACTTTGACCCATAGAGATAAAGGTAAAATTTTTTTAAAGCAAAAACGATGGCTAGGGCCTCCTTGTCCACCTGGGAATACCGGCGCTGCGCATCCGTAAGAGTTTTAGATGCAAACGCCAACGGGTGCTCTGACCCATTGGGAAACCGATGTGCCAGCACCGCCCCCACACCATGCTGGGAGGCGTCCGCTGCCACCACAAGTGGGACCCCCGGGGTGTATGAAGTGAGGCACGGAGCCTCCAGGAGGGCCCTTTTCAGTGACTGAAAAGCTCGCTCGCACGCAGGAGACCAGCGGAATGGGACGCCTTTACGTAGCAGTTGATGCAGGGGGTAAGCCACTGTGGCTGCCTGCAGGAGGAAGCAATGATAATAGGCGATCTTGCCCAGGAATACTTGAAGTTCGTGAATGGAAGAAAGATATGCGGGCCGACACCACATGAGAGTGGCGGCGAAAATACGCTGCAAAAAGAGAACAGATATCCTGAAAGGACAGGGATGCCTGCGTCTGATGTGGCGCTAAATCGCCCAGTAAACGAAAAAGACGAGGCGAGAGCCACGAAAGGAAATAAGCTTTTTGCTTACCTTCATCACACACCTGGAAGGCTACGAAGTGTTGGCGTAAACGCTGTTCGTAGTCGGACCAATCCTCGGCAAAGTCGTCAAATGGAGGAAACGGAGGAATGGGCACAGAAGACCGCAACCCGACCTGTTGTGTCACAGCCCTAGTCAGTGTGTCAATAGCCGCCGTGAGAGAAGCATTCTGTTGAGCCAAAATTTCCGGTAACGACTGAAGATTCGTCAGCAACGCGCTAAGGTGTTCTGCCATGACTGCGGCAGGAAGACCACGCTACCAATATCCTCGTTGCCACTGAAGTAAACACTCTTAGTCCAAGCACGCTATGTGTCGTTCAGCGTACCCTTGTCAAATGACACGGCTGTCACGTCGGCCGTTTGACGGGGCCCGCCAGCAGACGGCGCGCAGCTTGCGTCAGCTGTTAGGCCGACCGTGCCTTCCTGTGGCACGGCCGGGAACTACCACGGCCGGGCCCGCGCCTGCCACGGAAACCAATGACAGCGCGCGCGATATGAATGGCCCTTAGGCCATAACAGCAACGTCTTCAGTGATGAAGCGACTTTCCATGTTAGTGCTCAGGTAAAAAAACACAATTTTCAAATTTGGGGCCTACACAACCCACATGCAGTTATTGAACATGTACGAGATTCACCCAAAGTCAATGTGTTTTGTGTGATATCCTGATCATCTCTTTATGGCCCATTCTTCTTTGATGGAAACATGGTTAACAGTCAACAAGATCTAACTAGTTACTAAACTTGTTGTTTCCAAGGCTGCACAAAGACAACTTAATTTTTCAACAAGATGGAGAATCCCCTCACTGGAGTCACCAAGTGCGTGGATATCTGAATGAAACTCTGCCAAACTTTTAGATTGATCATCAAGGAGCTGGAGACTTAGCATGTCTCATCTGGGCTTCACGGCCATCGGATATGACACCCTGTGACTTCTTCCTGTGGGGTTTTATTAAAGACAACATTTATGTACCACCACTCCCACAGAACCTGGAAAAGTTGAAGAACCAGATCTGTACTGCCATAACCTCAGTGATGGACATGCTTGCCCTTTGTATGGGAAGAATTTGAGTATGTGATATTGTCTGTGTTGCTGATGGAGGACATATGGAACGTCTGTAATCTGAACTTGACAGGTTGATAAATATGTGTGTGTAAAGTTTCTTATTTATATGTCTTAAAGTTTAATAAACGTATGCATTTGAAATATGCATATTCTTTTTGAAACACCCTGTATATAATACATAAGGCCACACTGTATCCATCCCCACCATAGCCTTGTGTCCTTCCCATTCCCTCCCCGTCCCATTCTATCATTGCAGATGTTACTAAGAACAAAGCAGCCCCCCCCCCCTAGAGAGAGAGAGAGAGAGAGAGAGAGAGAGAGAGAGAGAGAGAGACTGTATGAATGATAGTATGTGTACTGTTTCTGATGAAGGCTTCTAGTCAGAAACTTAATTGCATGTGTATGAATGTCTTTTTTCTGTGCCTGTCACTGCTTGACTAACATCTTTGCTGCGAGTTTCAAACTATCCTCATTTTATTGTTGATTTCTTATGAATTTTATTATTTTCTCTGTTTTGTTTTATTTCCATTTTAATATTTCTGTAATGATGCAGTTAATATCATTTGCACAGCAATTTATCCATGAGGAGGATAAGATTCCAAAAGTGTCATTTTTATATAAGCAGTTTGTTGAGTTTGAAGACATGCATGTCATCTTGGAACAGGTTGTATTCAAAGCTTATTGTATCTTAAATGTTTTATAGTTAATCTGACTGAAATTCTCCACTGAAATGTGAAAATATTATTTGAAAGAGATAGAGTAGATGGCCAGTACTTATCTCACCCTGCCAATAGTCACATAATAAAGTTGCAAATGGAGACAAAAATAAAAATGGAAACAAGCTTTCAGAAATCTTTGCCTTTGTCAGGTAGGAGAGAAGAGGGAAAAGAAAGGGGACAGAAGGGAAATGTTGTAACACAGACTTTGAGGTAAGGATGGGCGATATGTAGATGTCACAGATATTACATGGTAAGTACTGAGCCATGGCAATACAAAATTTTTTGTGACTGGTGCTGCCATCTGGAAAGTAGTAGTGGATCTTTGCTTGGTGGCGAGAACTGCATATCTGATGAGTCAGTGTGCAGAGTGGCATACAGTTGGGAGGACATGTTGCATGCCCACAGTGATTTTAAAAATACTCTGTGTTTGGTGTGTGGTGATTTTACGATGGATCTGCGAACAGAACCATGCATGTGTATCAATTTCTGTAAAAATCTTGGAAAAAGTGCTATGGAGACCCTTGCAATGATTCAAAAAGTGTTTGAGGGGCAGAGCATGAGCTGTATGTCTGTGTTTGAGTGGACTGCTCAATTCAGGGCTGGCCATACAGATGTTGAAGATGATGCTTACACTGGAAGGCCCATTAGCTGCACAATGGCAGACATTGTTGCCAAACTTCAACAATTGGTTCATGCAGATTGACGTCAAAACATTCAAGTCCTTGCAGATGAAGTGGGTAGTGCTTACATGTCAATGAATTTTGGCTGACGAATTGGGCATGCATCGTGTAGCCACAAAATTTGTGTCAAGGATCTTGAATGCCAATCAGAAGGCACAGTATGTTGAAATGTGCATGGACCTTCGGCAGACTGCATTCAATGCTCCAACCTTCTTGTCATAGATTATCACCAGCGACGAGAGTTGGATTTATGGTTATGATCCAGAGACAAAGCAACAATTGTCCAAATGGAAGGGCTCAGGCTTCTCCAAGACCGAAAAAAGCAAGACAGGTGAAGCAGAAAACAAAGAGCATGATCATCATTTTCTTTGATACAAAGGAAATTGTGTACAAAGAATTCATCCCACCCAACCAAACAGTGAATTTTGCATACTACTGTTATGTTTTGCAATGGCTCCGTTTTCAGCCCGTGCAGTGACAAAGACCTGAATTTGGCATCAAGAGGACTGGCTGCTGCATCATGACAACATGCCCTGTCACACATCCTTGCCCGCCAGAACCTCTTTGGCAAAAAAACAACATGGTGGTTGTACCCCACTCAACCTATTTGCCATATTTGGAACCTTGCAACTTTGTGCTATTCCCAAAACTAAAACTCTAGTTGAAAGGCCATTGGTTCGACACTCTACAGGGGATTCAAGAAGCATCACTGGTAGTGCTAAACACCCTCAAAGAACAGGACTTTCAGAAAACATCTGACTTGTGGCAGAAGTGCTGGGACTGGTTTGTATGTGCAAATGAGAAATTCCTCGAGATGGTGGTGACCATTAGTCCAAAGGTAAGGCTTTCAACAGATGATGGCACTAGTCCCAAAAATCTTGCATAGCACCTTGTGGCAAATCACAGAGGACAGATCAAGAAAAGATATTGCAAAATCTCTGACTTCCACATATCACCCATACTTATCACATGGCCTAGGTTATGAGTAACATTTCCGTTCCATCACCCTTCTCTTCCCTCCTCTTGCCTACCTGTCTTTTGTGACTGACTGTTGGTGGTACCAAGCTGAGATAAGTACTGACCAGGCACTCCATCTCTTTTGGATCACATTTTATAGATATTCAGTCAATATTATTTGAGGGTAGATTAATTTGTACCTTAAAGGTGAGAAAATTTAATTAGTATATTTACAATAATTCTACAATGTAAAACTGAATGAAGTCTCAACAAGCCATGCCATATCTAATGCAATTGCACTGTTGGGGTCTGTTCTGGGAAATGGGGATATATGCTGTGCAGGTGTTGCCATGTTTGTGCTGTAGTAGGTGTTGCAACTGTCTTTCTGTAGCTCATTGAAAGCTGTAAAAGGAAGCAACTAAGTTCTCTAAAAGTTCACATCTCTCCAAGATTGAAAACAGTACTAAAACCAATGACATGACATGAAAAATGACATAGTTTCTGGTGAGGAATGTGACAACTAACCACTGTAATGTTCAGTAATGCTAGGGTGTTTTAGTCTGCATTCATCAACTCTATATTTGTAGTTGAGTAAATCACTAATCATTGATCACTAATGTATATAAGAAAGGGAAATTTTATTTATCTTTGGTGAGACTCAACTCATAAAAAGGGGTGTTACTAATGTGGCTAATTATGCCTTGTATGAGTTGACATGTAAAAGAGATCAGCTTTCTATGTAATCATGATTACATCTAAATTGTTAGTTATGATTAATGGGCACAAACGGTGCGTCTGAACTAATAATTCCCAGTATTCCATATAGTTAGTAGAGATTTTCGCGTCTATAGGAGTGATGTGTGAAGCATAGAATGATTACTACCATCATACCTTATCAAAAGATCTTGCCGAGAACCCAGAAAAAAATTTGGCCCTATGTAAAATTTGTAAGTGGATCAAAGGTGCCTATCCAGTCACTCGTTGATAATTCTGGGGTGGTGATAGAAGACAGAAAAATGAAGTCTAAGTTTTAAATTTAACATTTAAGAAATCATTCATGCAGGAGGACCATGCAATTATACCTTCATTTGATGATAGCACTAATTCCCTAATTGAGAACATTGTAATAGGCATATTCAATGTAGAGAAACAGTTGAGACACTTGAAAACCAACAAGATGCCAGGTCCAGATGGGTACCATTTCAGTTACAAAGCATAATCTGTTCATTGCCCCTTACTTATTTTGCACTTATCACGAATCTTTAATCCACCACAAAGTTCCAAGCAACACTCCCGTGTTTAAGAAAGGCAAAAGAATGGTCCCACGTAATTACTGATCTGTAGCATTAACATCCATTTGCTGTCAAGTTCTTGAACATATTCTCAATTCTAATATAGTAAATTTCCTTGAGATGGAAGCCATGCATCAGCATGGCTTTAGCAAGTATCAATCATGCAAAACTCAGCTTGTCCTTTTCTGCCATGAAATTTTACATGCTGTGGATGAAGGGCAACAGCAGACTGCATATTTCTCAATTTTTGAAAGGCTTTGACACAGAGCTGCACTGCAAACTTCTAATGAAGGTACAAGCCTGTGGAATAGGTACTCGAACATGTGAGTGGCTTGAAGATTACTTAAGTAATAGAAACCTGTATTATCCATCAGAGACTAGGGTATCATGAGGAGTGCCGCAGAGAAGTGTGATAGGACCATTAATATTTTTTATCTATATAAATGATCTGATGGACAGAATGAGTATCAATCTGTGGCTGTTTGCTGATGATGCTGTGGTGTATATGAAGGTGTCATTGAATGACTGATGTAGGATGCAAGATGACTTGAATCAAATTTCTAGGTGGTGTGAGGAATGGCAGCTAGCTCTAAATGTATAAAAATATAAGGTGATGCAGATGAGTAAGAGAATCATTCCTGTATTGTTCAAATACAGCATTAGTAGTTTGCTGCTTGACAGAGTCACTTCAATTAAATATCTAGACATAACACTGCAAAGAAATATGAAATTAAACTAGCAATCTTGAGTATTGGCACAACTGTTTGAGATCCCCATCAGATCAGTTTAAAGGCAGACACTGAAGCAATTCAGAGGTGGGTGGCTAGATTTGTTACTGGTAGGTACTATCAATGCAAGAGTGTTTCTGAGATGCTTTGGGAACTCAAATGGGAGTTGCTTGAGGGAAGGCAACATTTTTTCGAGACATACTGTTGAAAAAATTTAAAGAACTGGAATTTTCAGCCGACTGCCGAGCAATTCTACTGCCACCAACATATTTTGTGTAAAGACCACAAATATAAGATCAGAGAGATTACTTCTCGTACAGATGCATACAAGCATTCTATTATTATTATTTATTTATTTTTGGAGTAGAACAGGAAAGCCAGCAACTAGTAGTAGTAGTACCCTCTGCCATGAACTTTTGGATGGATTGTGGAGTATGACCTTTGTTTTTGTTATGGTTTCAAGTTAGCTCAGAAAATGGGGTGGTACAAGTTTGAATATTGCTGTGCATCTTATCTATTACATATTAATCTCCGATTTCTTCTTCTTGTGTTCTGACTTTCTAAAGCCCACATTACAATTTCAATTCTTCCTCCTGAGTTGTTCTTTCCTTTTCTGTCAGTATTCTTTCATTGTTTCACTGTTCTTTGTTTTCCTGTCTTCAGTCCACTTAGTGACTGTTTCTTTCCCCCCATTCCTCCCCTGGAATCCTTCCATTTGTAAGACTTTCTTCCTAAAAATCTTTCTTTCCATTAATTCTTCTTCATGTATGTTGTTTCTTTCCAGGTCTTTCTTGATTTCCTGAATCCAAGTGGTGGTTGATTTCTTTTCCCAAATGTACTTGACGATTTCATTCTGTAAATGTCTCCAAGAAATATCAATCTTCTTTTTCTAATGTTTCTGATATGTTTTTTATGTTCTGGTAAATGTCATTATTACTTCTTAATTTCCAAAACTGTGCAATTTTTAGAGAACCTAATATTTTCCTTATAATTCTTCTAATATTTCTAATTTATCAAGCTTGTAGTTCAGTGTTAAACATTCGCTGGCATACAGGCATTATGGTTTCACTATTGTGTTGCAGTGCCTTATTTTCAGTTTTGCTGATAAGCACTTTTGGTTGTAAGTATTCTTAGCTGTACTGTAATCTCTTTCCATCTTTTGTATCCTCTCCTCTATAGCAGATTTTTCTAAACCATTTTCTTGAATTTTCTCACCCAAATATTTGAATTTATTTATCATTTCTATTTGACCAATTTCTGTTACTAAAAACTTCAGGGCACTTTTTATATTTGGCAAACATGTACCTTCCGACTCGGGAATCTGACTGAGTTCCTTCATTATTTCCTTCATGGTCTAGATGTCTCCAACACTCTTTTTTTTTTTATAGAGGAACCTTCACATCCAAGTTTGTTATGTTGCATTATTAAAGATTCATAAATTTATCACCTTATCTTTCTACATGTGTTTATTTAATTTTTCCTGTTTCCATTCAGCTGGGTTTTGCATAAATTTCTGAAAATACTTTATCTGCTCAGGTGCTGCCAAGAATCGCAATATGTGCTGAAAGGACCAAGACTACTAATTCTGCAGCAACATAGTAACTGCACAAACATCAGTGTGCCATTGCCTGCTCCTTTATTGGGCTGCTGTCGATGGCAGTGCTCCCACCCTCAGCCTCCACCTCTCCAAGAACTTTGCCTTCGGATATTACACAGTGTGTTCACAGGTACAAGAAAATTAATGCCGTGGCAGTGAATCTTGTGAATAATAAAAGTAAAGCATAATTCCTATAATAGAAGATTGTAAATGAAACTGGTGACTGTCATTACAATATTTTATGTATTTTATACATTAGACAATGGAAATTCCTGCAAGGATTCAACAATAGTTTTGAGAAGACAAGGTTGCTACTCACCAGAGAGATGTCTTGATGAGTCACAGAAATGTACACACAACTTTTAAAAGCCCATTGTAACACACACACACACACACACACCTGCCATCTCCAGCCATCGTGGCCAGTCTGCGGGACTCGGCATAGTCGAGGCTAAAGCAATCAGTGGTGGGGATGAGGTGGCAACATGGAGAGGGAAGCACGAAGGGAGGGGATGGATGCACAGTAGAGGTGGGGGAATGCATCAGTGCTGTCTGATGGATGGGGAGGAAGGGAAGGGGTGAGGCTGGAGTGTGTGGCAGAATGGAAGCTTTACACGTGGCTAGAGTGTTGGTAGGGAGGTGGGAGGGAAGGGTGTTGGGGGCAAGGACTAGCGAATGTGTAGGCCTGGAGGATTGCAGGAGCATAGGATTATTGTAGGCAGAGTTCTCACTTGTGCAATTCAGAAAAGTAGGTGTTTGTGGGGTGGATCCATATGTGACAGGTTGTGAAATAGTCATTGACATGAGCCACATGATGCAGAGCTGCATGCTCTGCAACAGGATGGTCCAGCTGTCTCCTGGCCACAGTTTAACAATGGCCATTCATGTGGACAGACAGCTTGTTGCTGATCATGCCCATATAGAAAGCTGCACAGTGGTTGCAACTCAGTTTGTTGATCATTTGAATGTTTTCATAAGTTGGCCTGCTTTTTATGGGATAGGAAATGCATATGGCATAACTGGGATAAGTGGTGGTGAGATGGTAGTAAGATAGGTTTTGCATCTAGGTCTATTGCAGGGATATGAGCTATGGGGCAACGGGTTGGGAGCAGGGTTGGAATAGGGATGGACAACGATATTACGTAGGTTTGAGGGGTGGTGGAATACCACTGTAGGAGGGGTTGGGAGATTATTGGGTAATATCACCATAACTATTACCATTAACTAAATGATGGCTACTTCATAATGAAGCTTATGTACAAAGATATAAGTAATGCCCACTCCCATGAACCACAGACATTGCCGAGGTGGGGTGGCTTGCGTGCCACAACGATACAGATAGCCGTACCGTAGGTGCAACCACAGCGGAGGGGTATCTGTGGAGAGGCCAGACAAACGTGTGGTTCCTGAAGAGGGGCAGCAGCCTTTTCAGTAGTTACAGGGGCAACAGTCTGGATGATTGACTGAGCTGGCCTTGTAACATCAGCTAATGTGGCTTTGCCACACAGCTACTGCGAACGGCTGAAAGCAAGGGGAAACTACAGCCGTTATTTTTCCCGAGGACATGCAGCTCTACTGTATGAACATATGATGATGGCATCCTCTCGGGTAAAATATTCCGGAGGTAAAATAGTCCCCCATTCGGATCTCCGGGTGGGGACTACTCAGGAGGATGTGATCATCAGGAAAGACAATACTGGCATTCTACGGGTCGGAGCGTGGAATGTTAGATCCCTTAATCGAGTAGGAAAATTAGAAAATTTAAAAAGGGAAATGGATAGGTTGAAGTTAGATATAGTGGGGATTAGTGAAGTTCGGTGGCAGGATGAACAGGATTTCTGGTCAGGTGAGTACAGGATTATAAATACAAAATCAGTTGGGGGTATCACAGGAGTAGGACTGATAATGAATAAGAAAATAGGAATGCGGGTAAACTACTATGACCAGCACAGCGATCGCATTATCATTGTCAAGATAGATACGAAGCCAACACCGACAACAGTAGTACAGGTTTATATGCCAACTAGCTCTGCCGATGATGAGGAGATCGAAGAAATATATGAGGAGCTAAAGGAAATTATTCAGACAATTAAGGGAGAGGAAAACTTAATTGTTATGGGAGACTGGAATTCGGTAGTAGGACAAGGAAGGGAAGGGAAGATAGTGGGTGAATATGGTCTCGGCAAAAGGAATGAAAGAGGAAACCGCCTGGTAGAATTTTGCACGGAACATAATTTAGTTATAACAAACACCTGGTTTAAGAATCACAAAAGAAGGTTGTATACGTGGAAGAGACCAGGAGACACCGGGAGATACCAGATAGATTTTATAATGGTAAGACATAGATTTCGGAACCAGGTTTTGAAGTGTAGGACATACCCAGGGGCAGACATAGACTCTGACCATAACTTGTTGGTTATGAACTGTAGGCTGAAACTGAAGAAACTACAGAAAGGTAAGAAAATAAGGCGATGGGACCTAGATAAATTGAAGGAACCTGAAGTTCTTAAGAATTTCAGAGGGAGCTTCAGGCAACAATTGACAGAAACAGAGGAAAAACAGTTGAGGAGGAATGGGTAAAATTGAGAGATGAAATAGTGAAGGCAGCAGAGGACAAAATAGGTAGGAAGGAAAGACCTACAAAAAATCCTTGGATATCACAGGAGATACTAAATTTAATCGATGAAAGGAGAAAGTATAAAAATGCAGTAAATGAAACAGGCAAAATGGAGTACAGACGACTAAGAAATGAGATTGACAGGAAGTGCAAAATGGCTAAGCAGGAATGGCTAGAAGGCAAATGCAAGGATGTAGAAGAATGTATAAATAGGGGAAAAATAGATACAGCCTACAGAAAAATAAAAGAAACATTTGGAGATAAGAAAAACAGCTCTATGAATATCAAGGACACTGATGGAAAACCAGTTCTCAGCAAAGAAGGGAAAGCTGAAAGGTGGAAAGAGTATATAGAGGGGCTCTACAAAGGAAATGAACTTCGAGACACTATTGTAGGAAGGGAAGAGGACGTAGATGATGATGATGAAATAGGAGATACTATACTGAGAGATGAATTTGACAGAGCACTGAAAGACCTAAGTCGAAACAAGGCCCCTGGGGTAGATGATATCCCGTCAGAGCTACTGAAGTCTCTGGGAGAACCAGCCATGACAAAATTGTTTCACATTGTGTGTAAGATGTATGAGACAGGTGAAGTACCCTCAGACTTTAAGAAAAATGTTATAATCCCCATTCCAAAGAAAGCGGGTGCAGACAGGTGTGAAAACTACAGAACCATCAGTTTGATAAGTCATGGTTGCAAAATATTAACACAAATTATATACAGAAGGATGGAGAAGCTGGTAGAAGCTGACCTCGGGGAAGATCAGTTTGGGTTCAGGAGAAATGTAGGAACACGGGAGGCAATACTCACTTTACGGCTTATCCTAGAAGATAGATTAAGAAAAGGCAAACCTACATTTCTAGCTTTTGTAGATTTGGAGAAGGCTTTTGACAATGTTGATTGGAATAAACTCTTTCAAGTTCTGAAGCAAGCAGGAGTAAAATATAGGGAGTGTAAGGTTATTTACAACTTGTACAAAAACCAGACAGCAGTTGTCAGAGTTGAAGGGCATGAAAGGGATGCAGTGGTTGGAAAGGGAGTAAGACAGGGTTGTAGCCTTTCCCCAATGTTGTTCAATTTGTACATTGAGCAAGCTATAAAGGAAAGCAAGGAGAAATTTGGAGAAGGAATTAAAGTTCAGGGTGAAGAATTAAAAACATTGCGTTTTGCCGATGACATAGTGATTCTGTCTGATACAGCAAAGGACCTGGAAGAGCAATTGAACGGAATGGACAGTGTGCTGAAAGGTGCATATAAGATGAACATTAACAAGAGTAAAACTAGGGTAATGGAGTGCAGTGTAAGAAAATCAGGTGATGCTGAAGGAATTAGATTAGGTAACGAAACAATAAAGGAGGTAGATGAGTTTTGTTACTTGGGCAGTAAAATAACAAATGATGGTCGCAGTACAAATGATATAAAATGCAGAATGGCAATGGGTAGAAAGGCGTTTTTGAAAAAGAGAAATTTGTTAACATCGAATATTGATTTAAGCCTAAGGAAGTCCTTTCTGAAGGCATTTGTATGGAGTGTTGCCTTGTATGGGAGTGAAACATGGACGATAAGCAGTGTGGACAGAAAGAGGATAGAGGCTTTTGAAATGTGGTGCTACAGAAGAATGCTGAAGATTAGGTGGGTGGATCGCGTAACTAATGAGGAGGTACTGAACCGAATTGGGGAGAAAAGAAATTTCTGGCATACCTTGACTAAAAGAAGGGATAGATTGGTAGGACACATTCTTAGACATCAAGGAATTGTGAATTTAGCGTTGGAGGGAAGTGTGTGGGGTAAAAATCGCAGAGGGAGACCAAGAGACGCGTATAGTAAGCAGATTCAAGTGGATGTGGGTTGTCGTTCTTATGAGGAGATGAAAAGGCTTGCTCAGGATAGAGTAGGGTGGAGAGCTGCATCAAACCAGTCTCCTGACTGAAGACCATAACAACAACAACAAGTAATGCATGAGAAAAAAGAAACACAAAACTAATGGAGTGGATAGGTTCAGTAGTCCTCAGACACATATACTGTGCTGATCCCTAGACCCTCCATACTTGGACATATCTTGTGCCTCATTTTGTCAGAATGCTTCATAATATATTGTGCTGAATAATTGTTGTTACTGAAACTAGCAGCTCACAGACATGCAAAATTGTCCTGTGTCACAGCCAAATCATTTCAGATTTTTGAGATTAGTTGCTCTTTGCCAGTATGATGCAGTGGCAGTCGAAATTACTTCTTTTTACCCCAATATTTATCTTGATAGGTATCGGGGTTGTCATTTTCGGGATTAGATAAAAGTTATTTTATTACAGTAAAGTCCCAGTTAACTGAGCAGAAGATGGAGAGCCCATTTCAGATACTTTTTTTTTTTTTTTTTTTTTTTTTGTGTTAAGATCTGAACATATGATATGCACAACATTATTTTGCATTGTGATTATAGTTGTGTTTTTTTTAAAGGTTTTGAATGTCAAATGAAGTCTATTACATTACATCTTTAAAGGTAAAGGTTACAATTACATTTACATTTTTACTTTTTCACAATATACAGTAAACAGTACCTAACAATTTGTAGCATATAAAATTCATATTCAAAAAACTTTCTTGCACCAATCAAAATGTTTCCTAGCAGCAATTTCAAGCCATATTTTCCTTAAGATCCTATCAGTTAACGTTGTCTCACTGCACTCCACTACCTTAGGGCAACCTAAAATAAACACATTTGTACTGCAATTTCTGTGGTAAACTACTGTATACCCAGTGAAATTTGAAATCTAAGAAATTTCTAATTTAAAAGACATTCACATTCAACACTTAAGCTACTGCTCATTAGCCTTCTCCAAATCGTAGTGTGACAGCTGGGTATGACAGTTGTGTGACTGTGAAATGTGCCTGTGTTATAGTGTGAATGCTCTCTATTCTGAATAAGACTTAAGACCAATAGCTTAAGTGTTGTATGTGTGTGTCTTTTTTATGTATCTGCCAAAACTCGTCATACAACTTTGCAGAGAGCTGGGAACTGTCCTCGTTGTATATTGTTAAATTCCAAACTCATACCTGCCAACTTTTATGGTTTATCCGTAAAATTTACGGAAATTGTGTCATTCTACGGTTTACGGATGGTCGGTGTTATTTTACGATTTGCACAAAAAATTGAAACGTTAACGTTCGATAATCACACCACATATGTTCAATCGATTGTTTGTGTGGGTCGAAGATACGTCTATGATAGTGGAAAATTTATTCATTGATCTGATTCGTACTTTTAATTCTGATGTTCGTGACGCCGTGTTCTGTGGTGACACCATTGGAATTGAATTTAAAGGCGGGATAACAGTTCTTCAAGTTTTATGTGAATCTCAGGTGTCGACAGGCTCTGCTCTGCAATTTCAGAGAAGTGCTGATGAGTCAGTTATTGGCATTCAAACCTAGAACATACTTATTGATTTCCAGGATACAGATAAATACCATTTCTTTCCACCAATGAGGAATTACTTCTTTAGGTACCGCCTGTGACTAAATAATTACGTTTGCACTCTAGGCGAGACAAAATTGAAGATGCACAATTTTCTTCCATTCCTTTTTTCTTGGTAAAGTTTTCCTTTTATGCAAGAGAGAAAATTAGGCTGTAGTCGAACTAGCATATCATTTGCAATGTGTGTTATTATTTCTTGCCTTTAAACAAGTTTTATTGTGTAAAACCTTTTTCAGCTATATCATATCTGCGTAATTTATCAAGGGTCTGGTTTTGTATGCTCTAAACCAATATTCACCATGCCAACTGCTATTTAACGTGGATTTCTTCTTGATTGTTATGTCCGCTTGAACAATGGCCTATGACGTATGTAGATACGATTACATTATTGTATTTTGTAACATCATTATTTTCGTCAAGCCGAACTATGTGGAAATTATTTCCCAGATTTTTTGCGGCTCGTGAGTTTTACTGAAAGCCCTTTTCAAAAGTTGGCAGGTATGCAAACTGGATTTTAGATTAGTTTAACTTAATACAAGATTGAGAAAGGAAAGGCAGCCAATGATCTATAGTGGGTCACTGCTCATAGTTCAGCAACACATAATGGGAATGTGTGGCCCTAGATAAACACCATACACAGAAACCTTATAACCTTTATTATTCACACAGACAGTTACAAGTCCAGACTAAATTACAATATGGATAGTGATACATGGGAAGTGAAGCTTACCAAAGAAGGTCAGCTGTGAAGACATGATACATAAAGTTCAGTTGATTAGTAGTCAAGTCACCACACAGCCTCCCCCCCCCTCCCCTCACAGTACAAAGTACTCTTGATCAGATAAAGGAGGGGGGTGACCTCAGCGTTGGGAGGAGAGTGTCTAGGAAGTCTCCTAATGCTGAGCTCTAGCTCATTGTCAGGGATTGGCATAGCCATGATGAAGTCATGAAGCTGGCAAGGGTTGTTGATGGCTCAAAGGATTCATGGGAGGAGGAGGGGGTCGGCCACGGTGGCCGAGGTGACTGAGGCGCTCCAGTCACGGTCAGCACGGCCACTACGGTCGGGGGTTCGAATCCCCCCTCGGGCATGGATATTTGTGCCGTCCTACTTCGTAAGTAGTTCATAAGTAGTTTGTAAGTTTAGGGACTGATGACCCCGTAGTTAAGTCCCATAAGCTTTACAAACATTTGAACATTTGAGGAGGAGGGGGGGGGTGGAGAACTGGGTGCAGCGGCAATATATAAGAACTTCAGATGAAGGGAGAAAGAAGGCATGAACTTCTGAGAGGTGAACATTGTGTGGTAGATCTACAAGCTTGAGTAACTGCCACTTGATGGGAGTGGGGGGGGGGGAGGGGGGCTGAGGAGGTCACGGACAAGCATAGGACAAACAGGGCATGGTCCCTCAAGATACTAAAGATAATGGAGAGATCAGAGGAGAGGGGAGGGAGAACTGGGGCGACAAGGTCTAGGGCCAGGGCATCGGGAAGAGGGGAATGTGCAAAAACCTCTGAAAGGAGAAGAAGGGGAAGGAGGGGAGAGTATGGAAAGGGAGGGGGCAGAGGAGAGGACTGATTAGGAGGAGGAGGAGGAGCGGGTGAGTGGGTGAGGAGATCTGCAGGACTGTCACCTTTGTCAACCCTGGGAGTCGATGGATTGGAAGGGAGAGGGGGGAAGGCTCCACATGAGAAGGCTTCACCCTGTTAATGGAAACCATGACAGGGAAACTGTTGATCAAAATGAAGAAAGTGTTTTTGTCCCACTTGAGGACAAGGTACAGCCCTAAATGGGGGGAGGGGTGTAAGGGGGGGCAGATGGAGTTATCTTGAGGAAAACAAATGAGCAATTTTCCACAGAGTGTAGGACATGAGAAGAAGGAGAGAAATGACAAGTAGGAGGCGGAGGGGTGATCGTGGTGCAGTGCAACTTGATGTGCTCAACAAGGGACAGTAAATCAGAGGATGGGGGTAGAGTGATGGATGGATGAGCTCACCAGGGAGGGTCAACTTCTGGCTGTAAACAAACTCGGCCACTGTGTCCTGCAGGTCCTCTTTGTATGTTTTCTGAAGACTGAGCAGGACAAGTGGCAGAGCCTCTGGAGAAAAGCAAGTTGTGACATCGCAGTGTGGCTTTCAGCATGAAGTGCACCACTCGACCAGGCCATTGCTCTGTAGGTTGTAGGCATTGGTACGAATGTGGTGAATCATGTAGAGGTTGCATAGGATGACTTAAACTGCCTACACTGGTTGGTTGTAATGATGGAGGGCCAGTTGAAACAGGAGATCCACGTGTGCATGAATTCATGAGTTACCATTGCAACCATGATATTGAGGAGGAGAGTTACTTTAACAAAGCGGGTGGTACAGTTGATGGCAGTTAGGATATAGTGAAAGTCGTTGAGAGGCAGAAGGGGACTGACCAGGTTGATATGGACATGCTGGAAACAGCCAGCAGAGACAGGAAAGGAGCTCGAGGTTGGTGAGGGGGAGGTGCATTGTGACTTTGCTCCACTGACAGGAAATACAGGCATGTACCCAGGCCTGGCAAAACCCTTTTCATGTCTCACTCGATTAAGTGATCAGTGACCAACCTGGTGGACACTTTGATGTCAGGGTGTGCCAAGTTGTGCAGCTTGTCGAAAACCTCATGTTGCTAGCAATTAGGGATGAAAGGGCATAGTTTGCCAGTTGATTCATCACACCAGATCTCACCTGAGATGCCTGGGAAGATGGTGCATGTTGATTTGTGGGAGGAGCTGGCATCTTTTATCAGTTGCAGGGTGCCATCATCTGCAGTTTGAAGTGTGACCAGATTAGAGAGGTCCAGTAGTAAGATGACTGCATCAATGCGGGACAGGAAATCAGCTACAACATTATAAGCACCCTTGATATAATATACATCAATGGGGAATTGTGAAATAAAATGGAAATAGTGGAACCAATGTGGCAGAGGATCTGCCGGAGGGTTAAGATTGCAGCTGCAAGTGGTTTGTGGTCAGTGAGGACACAGAGAGGTTGACCATCAATTGCAGTGTGGAAGTGCTTAATGGCCTCATAGACAGCCAGTAGTTATCTACCAAAATCAGAATATTTCTTTAAAATATATTGAGCTTTTTTTTGGGAAGAATTGCAGGGGAGAAGTGTCATTGTTAACAGTCTGGCTGAAGACCGCCACTATGGCTGTGTCACTTGCATTAGTCGTGATGAAAAGTTCGGCATCAGGATGAGGGTGACAGTCTTCACCAAGAGATGTTTGAGGGCAGAGAATGCAAAAGTAATGTCTTTATTCTAGGGGACTGGTTTGTGTACCTGCTAGGGCTTCGGTGAGGGGGCTTGGAGCTCGGCAACACCAGGTAAGTGGCATCGATAAATAGTTAATTGTCCCGAGAAAATGCCGTAGTTCTCTGAAGGTTGAGGGATGGAGCAAGTCCCTGATGTGATCAACATTCTGAGGGGGAGGGGCAATGCTGTCTGCAAAGAGAGTGAAACCAAGGAACAGCACAGAGGGTTGGTACAACTGTTTCTTGTTGTCATTCAGGTCTATGCCGGCTGCATTGAGAGTACAGACAAGGATCTGCACAGGTCTCTTGTTATCCTTGACTGAAACACTAAAATGTCATCAAGCTATGCAAAAATAAGTTTCAATGGGAAGAGGATCTCATTGATGAACTGTTGTCATGTCTGTGTTGCATTTTTTAGGTCGAATGGTATGAAACAACAGTGAAACAAACTGATGGGAGTTATGATAGCAGTTTTTTCAATGTCCTCAGGGGCTATCCACTATGGAGATCACTTTGCACCTGCTAAAGTCTGCATGAAATCGGCATTGTTGGGAGTAGGGTAGTTGTCCATAATGGTTCTAGTGTTGAGTCTACAAAAGTCACCGCACATGCGCCAAGTACCATATTTCTTGTCCACTAAGTGAATAGGCAATGCCAGCCTCCAAAAGTTCATCAATCTGTTGTTTGACAGAAGCAAGATACTCCAGGCAAAGTTTTGCGTGAGATGGGAGGGTCGTCTGTCAAACATAGTCTTTAAACAATTCCTTTCATCACAACTAATAGGTCTGTGGGCACAGAAGCAAGTGTTTGTTTAGTAGCCACATTGGCCGCAGGTATAAGGAAGGGTGACACTTAAGTGCGAGCATAAGATGGCAGCATGCGAGGCTTGTTCGAATAGTTCCTAGGCAGACCATGAGGGAGTGGTTGTGTGTGAGTCACACAAGTTAAAGTTCCAGATGCGTGCTCGACCAATGAAGCAGGTGAGCGCTAAGCAATACAAGATTGCCATGCCACACAAGTGGTGGTGGAGGGGGGGGGGGGGGGTAGCAGTACAGGAGGTGGTCTCTGGAGTGAAGCGAAGTGTTGGTGGTGTGTCCAAATGTGGCATTGGCATGGCAACCAGGTTTTGTTTACAAATGTCTGCATAGGAGTGGCACATAGATACAGAACTGTCACATACAATGGTAACCTTGCACACGGGTGTGACTTCACTGATAACACTTACGGAGGGAACACAAGCACTGACTTCAGTGGGATTGTCCTTTGGAGGTGCTTGAAGAGTTTTGATCAACTGCTGCATGGAGGCCAGTTGAGTCTCTCTGTCATTGAGGCAGCGGGCAATGTCTTCTCTGTCGCAGGCGGAGCATTTGTTCATGTTTGCTAGACCTCTTAGATAGGAGAGTATTGATTTCAATGAGGGTTTTGATGCACTCTTGAACAATCTCTACAATTGAGTCAGAAGAGCCGGAGCTTAATGGTGGATATGGAAAGTATGCATTTGTTGGGTGATGATACACAAAGTGGTGCACATCAGTGGAAATTATGTGGTGAAGTAGAATGTCAGTGCCCACAATAGATTTTGAAATGTTGGCCACTAAGAAGTTCCACTCCCGTGTGCAGCTTGGTGCAAGATGAATTAGTGGCATAGACAACACGAAGTAGAGCGTGATGTAGGTGAACCCAGCTGGTAGCAGATAAAAAGAGAGACATCAACTCTGGTGTCCACAACTAAATAAGCACCGGAACACAGCCATCTAAATACAGGCAACCACCAGTGGGCAAGTCATGATGAACAAAGTGAAGCACATGTTCTTGTAGGGCAGAAGTATTGTCCAAAGCCTCCTGCGCTCTGCTTTTGGGCGACGTTGTGATAATAACAGTAAGCGTAATGGAGAGCCTGTGGAAAACAGTTGAGCAGAGGAGGCCCCTCGTCAGATTCAGATGAGGTGTCAACTGGCAGAGCCAGCAGTCGATGCAGAAAAGGCACAGCTGAGACTCGGTCAGCATGAATGTGATGGCTTGGACCTGGCTGTTTGTAGTAGACTCCGAAGTGTGATTTATGTCACCAAATTTTGCAATGACTCTGATAGCATAAGTAGCTGAACTCAGACATTTCAGGAGATCTTCAATATGTTTCTTCCAATTCAGTCCCTCGTCAATGCAAACACCTAAAAATTTTGAATATTCTACCTTAGCTACAGATTTATGTTCAAAGTCTAAATTTATTAATGGTGTCATGCCATTTACTGTATGAAACTGTATATATTGGGTTTTATCAAAGTTTAATGAGAGTCTATTTGTAGAGAACCACTTAATGACTTTCTGGAAGATATCATTTACAATTTCATCAGTTAATTCCTGTTTGTCAGGTGTGATAGCTATACTTGTATCATCAGCAAAAAGTACTAGCTTAGCATCTTCATGTATGTAGGGCAAGTCATTAATATATATTAAGAACAGCAAAGGACCCAAGACCGAACCTTGCGGGACTCCATTTTTGATAACTCCCTAGTTAGAAGAATTAATTGTCTCATCTACATCATGTGAACTGCTTATTTCAACTTTCTGCACTCTTCCAGTTAAGTATTATTTAAACCGTTTGTGCACTGTCCCACTCATACCACAATACTTAAGCTTTTCTAGAAGAATCCCATGATTTACACAATCAAAAGCCTTTGAGAGATCACAAAAAATCCCTACTGGTGATGTACGGTTATTCAAAGCATTTAATATTTCATCAGTGAAGGTATATATAGCATTTTCGGTTGAGAAGCTTTTTTGAAAACCAAACTGACATTTTGTTAGAACTTTATTTATACTAATATGTGAAGCAACTCGAGAATACATAACTTTTTCAAAGATTTTTGATAAATCTTTCAGAAGTGAGATGGTCCAGTAGTTGTTGACATTGTATTTATCCCCTTTTTTATGCAAAGGTTTAACGATAGCATATTTCAGTCTATCTGGGAAAATACCCTGCTTTAATGAGCTATTACAAATATGACTGAGAATCCTACTTATCTCCTGGGAACAAGTCTTTAATACCTTGCTGGAAATGCCATCAATTCCATATGACTGTTTACTCTTGAGAGAGTTTATTATTTTCCTAATTTCTGAAGGTCAGGTGGGTGGAATTTCAATTGTATCAAATTGTGTGGGTATGGCCTCTTCCATTAATTGCCTTGCTCCTTCTAATGAACATTTAGATCCTATTTTCTCTAAAATTTAAAAAGAAATCATTAAAAATGTTTTCAACTTCTGACTTTGTGTTAATAAAGTTTCATTTGTTTTGGTGGTAATACCCTCTTCCTCTGCTATTGGTTGCCCTGTCTCCCTTTTAATAATATTCCAAATTGTTTTAATTTTATTATCAGAGGAGCTAATCTCAGACATGATGCATATGCTTCTTGATTTTTTAATAACTTTTCTTAATGTAGCACAGTAGCTTTTATATTTTATTGTTCCTGGGTTATTACTCTTTCTTGCAGACAGATATAGTTCCCTTTTTCGGTTACACTATATTTTTATTCCTTTAGTAAGCCATGGTTTTTTGCACGGTTTCTTAGAATTAAATTTTACTAATTTCTTGGGGAAACAGTTATCAAATACCCTTACAAATGTATCGTGAAATAAATTATATTTTAAATTAACATCATGTTCCTCGTAAACCTCATCCCAGTCTAACTGCTGTAGACTTTCTTTGAAATTTCTAGTTGTTAAGTCATTAATCGAGCGCACAATTCTGGTGGACTGTTTCGAATTACTGAACGGAGCTATGTCATATACTATTACTAGCTGTGCACCATGATCCGAAAGACCATTCTCAATGGGACAAGCATTTATGTTGTTAAACTTATCTTGGTCTATAAAAAAGTTATCTATCAATGTACTGCTGTCCTTTACTACCCGAGTAGGAAAATCAATAATGGATGTCAAATTGAATGAGCCAAGTAAGACTGCCAGGCCTTTCTTCCTATTACACTCAGTGGGGTCAATGCACATTTGCTGAGGCAGGGTTTGAATGACGCATGGCATGGCAGGTGCAACCGGTGTGACCATTATGGCGAACAGATGAGCAGCAGCATTATGAGAGGTAATGCCATGGTAGTCCAGCACATCAGCGGCACCAGTTTGTGCTGGGAAAATGGATGACTGCATGAACAACACCAGCCGTGGGAGTACATGAGTGTCAGCCGTCTGTTGCAATTGTGGTACAGCAGACACATCACATGATGCGGAACACAGTTGCACATAGAAAGTACTGACACTAGGAATAGAGTTTGAGTGTGTTGCACTGCTGGGTCAGTTGCTAGGGGCAACAAAGCCATTGTTGAACACAGGCGAAAATGACGGTTGCACCTGTCTAACAGCTACAGCACTGCCCTCAAAGTTCATTGTACAGACAGAAAAAGGTTTGCCTGAGGTGCAAAAAAACTGTCCCGAATTGATAGAATGGTTCTAGATGGAACCAGAAGTCACACTGTTAGATAAATCACTGTGTCCTGAAGCAATAAAAAAGTTTGAGTGGGGTGAAGAATTTGTGCCCTGTTGTTCAACCACATGATTAATGGAGTGATATCCTAACATGCAAGGATGGGTGGTAGAAGGCCTATTGTTCAAATTTTGCAAATCCAAAAGAGCCACATTTTGCACATTAGGAACATACAGGTGGTATTTTGGTATACCATTTGTACTAAATGCAGGGGAGACACTGGAAATAACACTAGGAATCATTGCAATACCTCACTGCACACATGGTTCTCGGTGTGGAGACCATGTCTTGAGAAAGTCTGTGTTGCAAAGGCGATGATGAAATGCTTGATGAAGTAAGAAGAGCAGATCCTTGCATTGTAGGGAAAGATGCGTGATGAAATCCTGAAGGTTGTCGAAGCGGCAAGGTTGTCGTAGCCACGTAGGTCCAGCGTATTTTGATGAAAAACTGGTGTGAATTTCACTAGCACTCATGAAAAAATAAAAATAAGACAAACAAGGGTCACCCCTACGGCAATAAGTAGGTTTGTGGCTCCAGATAAACACCATATACTGAGAACTTATAACCTTTATTATTCACTCAGACAGTTACAAGTCCAGACTAAATTACAATATGGACAGCAGCACTTGGGAAGTGAAGCCTCCCAAAGAAAATCAGCCATGAAGATATAATACATAAAGTTCAGTCAATTAGTGGTCATGTCACCACAACATAATATAAATAATATAGTGAGGACAGTTTACAACTCACCGCAAAGACGTGGCGACGAGCTGCGACAGGCACATACAAAAGACACACACATACAACACATTAAGCTATCGGCTATGGCCTTCTTCAGAAAATAGAACACTCACACAATCACACAGGCACACAACACAGTCATACAACCATCACCTCTGACTGCGGCAGTCTTTTGTATGTGCCTGTTGCAGCTTGTCGCCACGTCTGTGCAGTGAGTTGTAAACTGCCCTCACTATATTATTAATTCCAACCTGGACTTTCCATTATTATACAACATAATATAAAACAACATTCACACTAGCTTTCGAGCATTTGCTCTTTTTCCAGTAAAAGTATTTACAGTGGCCAAGGGAGTGTGTGTGTGTGGACGCCAATGCAATTGAATGTGTAACTGTATGTATTTCTAGAAAAAGATCTAATATTGGAAATCCACAGTTAATACTGTTTTTGATCAGTTTTGCTGTGTATTAATTCACAAATTATATTACATATTGGTCCATCCAGGAATTTGCATTATTGTTTGAAAAAAAGATTGAAATATTTTTAAGGACAATGAAGGAAAACTCATCCCTGACTGAGACGTAAGGAATAAAGATGTGGAAATTAATAACCTCTGGCTGTTTATATCATCAGGAACTGTGGAGAACATTCCTGTCTGATTCTTTCACTCAAAGTACCCCCCTGGCTTTTGTGCATCAGATGATCACGTATTTACTTGTGAACAGAATTTTTGTTCTATCTTTTATTAATTGTACTTGCATTTAGACTTTTATTTCCATCAAATATATTTCAGACAAAAGAAATATCCATTTTGAAACTCTTATTTGTCCCCATTTAAATGATAGTTATGAAACTGTTGTTGCCTTTCTTGCTTCAAGCAGACAGGCTGCAAGTCTCTTTAATGAGTACAGTACATTTTCAGTATATTGCTGACACAGTACACCAAAACTAATGGTGCGTGTCTCTGTTTTCAGATGTGGGTGGTTCCAGAACGACGGAGGCTGCAGCCCTATGTGCACATTGTGGTGTCCCTGTTTACCTTGTTGGAGCAGCACGAGTCTGGCTGTGTCATGATTTTGAGCCTTTGCTGGTGATGCAGCTTCACTGCAGTGTATACTGTGCACGGTCATGCAGAACAGTTTCAACCTCAGAACTCGATTTTCGGTGTAATACTTACACAGGGTATCCTAAAAATTGTGACTGTTTTTCAAAAAACAATGCACTACACTTTTAAAATAAATAAAGTGGTGATACATTTGACATGGTGTACAGGAATTTCTCAGATAATTTACTGGACAAATAAAGTTAGTCTATTATTTCTCAAGAAGACAGAATTTTCATACAAATAAATGCACAAATTAATCTATTACCTGTTATGAATGTTGATGAAAATAAATTTTTACAAATCTATGTAAATTCTAAAATCGCATATACTTGTCTGCAATATCAGTCCACCTTTTTGCACTCATGTCAGTTCATGAATAGATACATACATACATACATGCATGTATGCAGATTCATTCATTAAAATGTACTGTTCCCAAGGGATAGAAAAATAACTTTAATGGTCATCCAGCCCCCAGTGCTGGTGACCAGAGCTGTCCACTCCTTGGAGCTGGCGGTTGGGGGTTGTGGGGGGGGGGGGGGGGGGAGTGGGCCCCGGATGCGGAACCTCCCCCCCGCCGAGCGGCCGACGTCAGCGGAAATGAAACTGGTAGAGAACAGTCCCCCGACAGCACTGCAGAAAGAGGGTGGCATGACCTGGAAAAGGGGGAAGGGACTGTAAGTGTGGGAGAAGGATGGCGGACCCATAGCTGATCGTGGTGGCAGATGAGAATACCAGTGGGAGCACGGACCTCACCGAGATGACGACCACAACCCCGAACGACCACGGCCGTGACCCAATGAGGATGGCGGCCATAGCCTCGAGCCCAGACAGCCGAACCTGGGGCAAAACAAGTCGGAGGACAAGGAAGGGATGCGGGAGAGCCCGGATGCAAGAGGGACAACATCGTCTGATGAGGGCGGCTGTGAAGGAGCTCATAGAGGCTATGCTGACCGGCCAGAGTGGACCAATATGATGACTGGAATCGCAGGAGGGCATCCTCCACTGAAAGACAATACACATACTTCTTCATTTGCATCTTGAAAGTGTGGACAAATCTCTCTGACACCCCATTTGACTGTGGGTGAAAAAGTGGGGCAAGGACATGGCAGATTCTATGGATAGAATAAAAGTCGCAAAAGTGTTGCGAAGTAAATTGTAGCCTGTTATCTGTCACCAATGGAGCTGCGAGACCTTCAATAAAAAATATCTTTAACAGGGAATGTGTAGTAACTTCCGCAGACGTGCAGGCCCGGTGAACAACAAATGGGAAGTTTGAGTATGCGTCAACGACTAAAAGCCAAAAGCTGTCTAAGAAGGGCCCCGCAACATTGACGTGGAGTCGCTCCCAAGGTGCAGAGAGAATGGGCCAAGGAGAGAGAGATGAGCGAGGAGCTGCTTGTTGGAATGCACAAGAATAGCATCCTCCTATAAGGCAAGTTATGTCCCCATCTACGCCTCACCAATATACATGTCGACGGGCGAGCATCTTTGTGTGGGAGATGCTCCAGTGGTCCTGATGTAGATCAATCTGGCATCGCAATGACGCCGGAACTACCACTTGGTGGGAGCTGTTTTCTGTGGACAGAAGTAAAATGCCCTCATAGGTGGTGGCGAATTGCATAATAATTGCAGAGAGCATCCAATGCCCGACCCAGAGGATGTTCCGACCAGCCTTGCTGCACCCAGTGAAGGATGACCCAGAGGATAGAGGCAGCCGTAGCATCCGCAATCTGTGAGCTATTGATAGGGAAACTGGCGACGATGTCTACTGCCCACTCATCTACTGCAAAACACAAAAGCTCTTCTGCATCAAAGACTGGATCGGGGCCTACCGGGTAGCGTGATATGGCGTGGGCATTGGCGTGATGAGCCATTGACAGATATTGTATCTCTAATGAAAAAGGAAGAAGTACAAGGCTCAGCGTTGGAGACGATGGGCTGCCTTGTCTGGAAGAGCCGCCGACGGGTGGAACAAGACACTAGTGGGTGTTGGTCCGCGTATAGGGCGAACTTGGACCCATAGAGAGAAACATACATTTTTTTTTTTTTAGCAAAAACAATGGCTAGGACCTCCTTGTCCACCTGGGAATACTGGTGCTGAGCCTCCCTACACATCTGGGAACTGATGTGCCAGCACCGCCCCCACACCATGCTGGGAGGCGTCTGCTGCCACGACTATCGGGACCCCCGGGGTGTATGCCGCGAGGCATTGAGCCCAAGAAGGGCCACTTTAAGTGATTGAAAAGCCCACTTACAAGCCGTAGACCAGTGGATCGGGACGCCCTTACCCAGCAATTGGTGCAGGGGGTAAGCCACTGTGGCTGCCTGCAGAAGGAAGTGGTTATAATAGGCGATCTTGCCCAGGAATACTTGAAGTTCTTGAACGGAAGGAGGACGGGGAAGCTCTGCGAGCGCACGCACTTGATCGACCATGAAGCGCATCCCCAACCTAGATACCTCGTAGCCCAAGTATGATTCAATAGATGATTGGTAGAAAGACTATTTCTGGAAATTACAGTGGAGGCCAGCCTCCTCCAAGATGGAAAACAAGGCGCAAAGGTTGGCAATTTGGTCAGCAGCTGTGGACCCCGCCACCATAATATCATCCATGTAGTTCATGTAACAGGAAACTGGTGCTAGTAACTGCTCCAAAAAACGCTGAAAGATTGCAGGTGCACTGGCCACCCCGAATGGCTCAAATGTATATAAATCCATCGGACCAAAGTGCGTGGTCATCAGTCCGTAGCTTACAAACTACTTAAACCTAGGTAAACTAACCTAAGGACAACACACACACACCCATGCCCCAGGGAGGACTCGAACCTCCACGGCGAGCAACTGTGTGCTCCGCAGCGAGATGCTTTAGACCGCTTGGCTACTCCACCGCGGCCCCCGAATGGCAACCTCTGATATTGATAAAGGCCAAAAGGTGCAGAAATTATCAGCACCTGCTTGGAGGCATCGTCTAAAGGAAACTGAAGATAAAGCCTCTGTCAGATCTATCTTTGATAAATACTGGCCCCCTTACAGCCAGTCTATCAATTTCACTGGGCGAGGCATTGGGAAATAATCAATGATGAAGTGGGAATTTACAGTTTTCTTAAAGTCATCAGATAAGCGCAGGGCTCCAGAGGGCTTGCATATGACAACTAGAGGTGAGGCCCACTCGCTTGCTGTGACAGAAAGCAAAATAATCTCCGCCATCAGGCAATCTAATTCTGTTTTAAGAGCACCGCAGATGGCGATTTGGGGGGGGGGGGGGGAGGGGACGAGCCTGACAGAAGACGGGGCGAGTCATATTTTTAAGTGTAATAGAGGCCCAAAAATTCTTATCACACCCCAGACCTGGCGCAAACAAGGACAAGAATTCCACACATAGCTGCATGAGACTCTCATACGGAATTTGATCAGAAACCAAGCAGACAGAATCGGTAATAGTAAAGCCAAAAGCATGGAAAGCATCAAGGCCAAAGATACTCGTAGCCGTTGCACTGTTTACAACCACAAACGGCATCATGCGGCTAACATTCTCATATGTAGCTTAGGGTACAAACGACCCCAAAACTGTAATAGGGTGGCTGCCATCTGTGCGGGCACGATTTCTGAGAATGGGATGCTCCAGACAAAAGACAAGAAATCAGCTCGCTCTCTGAAACGGGCGACACACGTTGCCTTTCCCCCCACCTGTACGACACAGGTGGGTGCCGCGGCATCAGAAGGGAGGGAGGAGGAGGGCGACGCAACAACAGCCACTGAAGAATCCAGCGTCGTGGATAACTGGGCCAAAATGGCAACAGAGGATACCTCTCCCCAAGCGGAAAGTTGACCCCCCATGGCCTCAGAATCTTCAAATTCGCACACAACATGCTAAACCTCCGTTAATGAAGGATCGTCTCATTGAAGAGCCTGCTTGCGAACGTCCAGGTCGGAAGCAAAACAAATCAAAACATCACGGCCATAGAGTCAGCATAAGAATAATCATGCGGCTTGAACCAAAAGAAGACAATGACGGACCAGCCCATGCAATTCCGTGACCCAGACAAGGTATAACTGACCCGGCTGTTTACACAAACGGTAGAAGGATATGCGGGCCCACACCACATGTGAGTGGCGGTAAAATATGCTGCAAAGAGAGAACAGATATTTGAAAAGGAAAGGGACGACTGCGTCTGAAGTGGCGCCAAATCGACCAGCAATCGAAAAAGATGAGGTGAGAGCCACGAAAGGAAATAAGATTTTTGCTTACCTTCATCACACACCTGGAAAGCTACGAAGTGATGGCGTAAACACTGTTTGCAATTTGACCAATCCTCAGCATTGTTGTTAAAGAGAGGAAATGAAGGAATGGGCACAGAAGACTGCAACCTGACCTGTTGTGTCACAGCCCTAGTCAAGGTGTCAATAGGCGCCATGAGGGAAGCATTCTGTTGAGCCAAAACTTCCGGCAATGACTGAAGATTCGTCAGCAAAGCGCTAACTTGCTCTGCCATGACTGCAAGACCACTGGAAGACCACGCTACCATAAACCATGTCGCCACTGTGAGGCACAAAAACTTTATTGAATGTTCTGAGTACAGTCGAAGACTGAGCCAGCAGAAGGTGTGCAGCTCATGGCAGCTGTCTTAGACGGTGTGACCTCCCGTGGCTAAGCCACAAACTATCGTGGCCAGGCCGGTGCAAGCCAATGGAGCATAATATAGGTGTGCGATCTGTAGGCCCACTAGGCCATAACAAACAATTAGTGTCTACGCGTAATACAACTCTTTTAAAATTACTCACTTAGTGAAATGATATGTTATCTCATTGTGACTTGTTTACTTTTAAAAGTAATCTCCATAATATCCTAGTTCATCATATGCCATCTCGAAGCCTAGTCAACTGCCAGAGCAATCATATCCCTGTGGAAGACCCCAGTGAAAGACCTTCACAATCCAGCTCTTCCTAGTCGAGTCCCATCACAGCCTTATCCTTCCCAATGAGAGGCCAGAGCAGCCATGTAATTTACCAACTGTGCTGCAGTCACTACACAGCTTTATACAGGATGTCCCAGCTATCATGTCCACTCCAAATATCTCGAACAATAACAGCTATTGGAAAACGACTTTCACCGGTTTCAATGTACAGCTGGGGCCCACGAATGTACATATTTGGAAACATTCTAAAATGAAAGCAAATGTGTTTTTTAACACAAACTTATTATTTTTTTAATGGACACCCTATATTTTTTCTTCAGCAATCCATAGCATAACAAATCACATAAACAATTGCATCGCAATATTCCAATTACATCCCGAGATATTACGACGTGAAGTTTATGCTTGAAATATGCGAAATGCGTGGCTAGTGCACATCCTGAGCAGCGCGAGATCTCGCCCGAGTCTCAGGACATATGCTAGTCACGCATTTCAAGCGTCAAATTCGCGTTGCAATATCTTGGGATGTAATTGTAATATTGCGATGCAATCAACGCCATTGTTTATGTGATTTGTTATGCTATGGATTGCTGAAGAAAAAAATGTAGGGTGTCCATTAAAAAAAAAAAAACATAAGTTTGTGTTAAAAAACACGTTTGCTTTCGTTTTAGAATGTTTCCAAATATGTACATTCATGGGCCCCAGCCGTACATTGATACCGGTGAAAGTCATTTTCCAATAGCTGTTATTGTTCCAGAGATATTTTCGGTGGACAAGATAGCTGGGACACCCTGTATATTGGCATGACCAATAACCAGCTGTCCATTAGAATGAATGCCCACTCCCATACTATAGCCAAAAGGGGGGTTGACCACCTGTGGCACAACATGCAGCAGAGCATAATCTTATTTTCAATAGCTGCTTCACAAATTGGGCCATCTGCATCACCCCCACCTTACCACTAGCTTCTCTGAACTACACAGATGGGAGCTATTATTCTCCAATCCAGAAATTAACCAGGCCGCAACCTATGATAACTCCTTTTTTACCATACTCATCAGTTCTTACCCCCTCTACGCTACACCTTTACCATTTTGCACGTCCATGCATTATATGCAACTTGATTGCTTTGTTTTGATTCGCTCCGCTCATCCTCCTCCCCACTCCATTCCTAAGCTGCATCTTGTTCCACCCATCTAATACCTACATACTCTGTAAGGGCATGCTGTATCCATCTCTACCACCATGACACAACCTCTCCCCCTCCCCCGAATTCCCTCAGCGTAGAGCGTGATTCGGAGTGAAGCAGCCAGAGCTGACAGTTGTGCGACTGTGTCTGTGTGAAGTTCTTTATTCTGAAGAAGGCCATAGCCAATAGCTTAAGTGTTGTATGTTTATGTGTGTGTCTTTTTTATGTGCCCATTACAACTAGTCATTACGGTGAGTTGTAAACTGTCCATATTATTTTGTTAATTAGATTGAAACATATATCTGGAATTGACAATATTTCTAATGACAGTAACATGGAAAATCAACATCTCTTGCAGTGAAGATGATTGACACTCACTGATGATGACTTCATTAGCTTTAATGATTTATCTATTGTTTTATATGTTTTTATATAAATAAAAAATAGATGAAGATTACTCACCAGGCGAAGGAGCACAGGTGGTGATAGTAGCACAAACAAAACGCACGCGCGCACACACACACACACACACACACACACACACACAAACAAACACAAACACAAGCTTTCGCAACCCAGTTCCTTCTTCAGGCAGAAGGGAAGGAGAGGGAAAGGAAAGGATGAGGGTTTTAAGGGAGGGGGTAAGGAGCTATTCCAATCCCGGGATAGGCAAGACTTACCTTGAGCGAAGAAAAACAAATACACACATTTACCCAGACGCAAACACACCTAGGCAGACATACTGTAGAAAGCAAAGCTGGGTAAATGTGTGGGAGTGTGTGTATTTGTTTTTCTTCACCCAAGGTAAGTCTTTCCTCTCCCGGGATTGGAACGGCTCCTTACCCCCTCCCTTAAAACCCTCATCCTTTCCTTTCCTTCCCTTCTGCCTGAAGAAGCAACTGGGTTGCGAAAGCTTGTGTGTGTGTGTGTGTGTGCGTTTTGTTTGTAATCTTCATCTATTTTTTTATTTATATATTTTTCCTGCTAGGAATTTTTCGTCTATAATATTTATATGTTTTTTTATTTAATTTCAAGATATTATTTTCATGTGCCACATAACACTTGCATATCTTGATGTGTGTGTTACTGAATTTCTCTAATTGTATCTGAAACGAGAGACTGACTATAAATAAAGTCATTACAGTTATAATTTTTTTAGGGGGGGATGTTTAGTAACTTTTGTACAAATTCTAATAAATAGAATTAATAAAGAATGGTTTTCAGCCAGTTTTATATGGGTGGTTTGTTTAGTTTGTAGCTCAGTGTGCTGCAAATTACACTTTCTCTCTCTCTCTCTCTCTCTCTCTCTCTCTCTCTCTCTCTCTCTCTCACACACACACACAGTTACACATCCACATTTATTACAAACGCAGGCACTTAATAGTCAAGCACTGTTATTTCCTTACCCTTGGCACTCCATAGTGGAGATTGGAAGTAGGAAAGGGTTTCCTAACTATGGGGCTGTCATCTTTATCTTCTTTGACTCCAAACTGCTGTTTCTTCCTTTTCCTTTCATACTACTCTATAAAGTTAAAGCAGTCAACAATCCAAAGATTGTTTTGAACACCACAGTGCTTTACTAGGCATGGTCCTGTTTGGAGGTGGTATGCCATTGCCTTCAAAAAAAAAATCAAATGTTTGTAATTCTATCGGACCAAACTGCGTGGTCATCAGTCCGTACCTTACAAACTACTTAAACCTAGGTAAACTAACCTAAGGACAAACACACACACCCATGCCCCAGGGAGGACTCGAACCTCCACGGCGAGCAACCGCGCGCCCCGCAGCGAGACGCTTTAGACCGCTCGGCTACTCCACCGCGGCGCCATTGCCTTCCTCCAACCTTCAAACTGACTTACCCAACCAGTTATAGGGGACCTACAGTTTAACGTGGGTTCCGAACCACGGTGCTACTCGGTATTTTTCGCATCAGCAACACTGTCAGAGGTGAAAAAAGTGGAAAGTGACAGATAAAAATCCTAGGACCTGGCGGGGATCGAACCTGTGACTTTTAGATTTGTAGCCTGGCAGTCTACCACTGTACAACCGAGCCACACGACTTCTCTATAGGAGTACCTATCTATCGTACCTCTTTACATAATACATAAGTCTTTAGACTTATTTTTCTGTGTTGGACACTTTTTTATGTTTCTTTTGTTTGTGAACTTGACTTCAAACCCCAGTGTTTACCCCGTGAGGTATGCCAGAGGTTTAACACACTGACACATTTACAGGTACACATACATAAACACATTTAGATTTACACCAATTAACACTTCTAAACAACAGTACACTATACTCTCTCTCTCTCTCTATCTCTCTCTCTCTCTCTCTCTCTCTCTCTCTCTCTCTCTCTCTCTCTCTCACACACACACACACACACACACACACACACACACACACTCTTTCATGAGGATTTAGATTTAATCCTTTCAGTCCTAATTTTTTTCTGGAGGAAGGAATTTTTTTTTCTGTATTCCTCTTAAGTTATGTTTTTAATGATTTTAGAAGCAAGATTTATGCTGTTGTATGCATCCATTTACATACTGCAAAATTGCATATGCTGAAAAGCAAGGCCTCTCTTTATGGACTAAAATAATTAATTTTGTAGCACTAACTTTTGTACTAAATAAATTGATCATTCAATAGTTGCCATGCAAAATAATTACTACTACTTTTCAGTTGTACAGTGGAATACAAGTAACCCACAACTTGCGTGTTCTTTGGAGTTCACAAGCTGCTGTGCAGTGCAACACTGACTACTTGGTATTTTTATAGTGATCTTCCGCAGTTGACAGTAAGTGGGCACAATGAAAAGGTTGAACACTCAGTCATACACATGTTGTTTCGATTGAAAAAAAGTTTCTGATCTATCTTAAGACACTGTAAAAGTTACGTACACAATTGTAGTCAGAGGGTCTGAAAGGATTAAGTAAGCATTTATGCATAGTGTCTGAGTAATACAAAATGACTATTATTATAATTATTATTAATGCACATGAAGTCAGGATGAGGATACACTGGACTAAGATGTATTCTGCAGGTATAAGGGGCATTGAATGCATACTTGACTCACACAATACACTCATTTGACTGATAGTTGACATAAAAGTTTTTTATTAAATTTTTATAAATTTCATAACAGTGCACATAATATAAAACCTCTATGGGTTGTCTGTGAGAATTCAAATATAACATAATACTGGTACTTTTTTTTAAAAAAAATTCAAGTACCAAACTAACAATTTGAACAATTATTCACCTGCAAGTTGAGGAATCTCCTAACATACAGTAATAAAATGACTTAAATGTATTCTGTCTATGCCTTATTGCTTATTATTGGATTGTGAATAATATTAAGATACCATGTTAAATGTGTGTGGGAAAAATAAACAATTTTATATCTTGTGTCTGAGTGGAGGGTTTGTGTAATGTAACATGGTACCCTACATACCTTAAGATCCACTCATGATGGTCAAATAGTTTATTTCTTGGGGATATTAAACAACTGGAGGCCAGAAATTGCCCAGGAAATTCTGTCTGTGCAGGTTTCAGATGGATGCACTGTAGTTGAGCATGTAGAGAAGTTCTGCTCCAAAGAAGAATGAGGAGCACTGAGATATGTATTATAGTTTTGAAGTTCTGTGGTTTAAGCATTGTTTTTCTTTCATTAAGAATAGTCATCATCAGACAGATGTCTATTTATAAACATCAGGAAGTATTAATAAATGCCTGGAAATGGGTAATTCACCTCTGCAAAGTTATTTAGTAACAACTGCTGAATTAAGTTAACTATTTCATAAACTACAATTTCACCAGACTTCCAAAGTCCTAACCTCAATTTAAAGAAATTACCCTTGCCTTGCAAAAGGTAAAGGTCCTAGATTCGAATCCCGGTCCAGCACAAAATTTTAATCTATCAGAAAGTTACATATCAGTGTACACTCCACAGTAAAACTGTGAAGTTTGGAGGCAAAATACTGGTGGATCATAAGCTGTGAGGATAGGCATGAAGTGTGCCAGGATAGCTCAGCTGGTAGAACACTTGCCCACAAAAGGCAAAGGTCCCAGGTTCAAATCCCAGTCTGGCTTACAGTTTTAATCAGACAGGAAGTTTTCTATAAAGCACACACACTGCTGCAGAGTGAATATTTCATTCTGGAAACAAGTTAATGGTTAGGTGTGTTTACCAGAGCCACTATCACAGTTCTAGAGTCATTCAAGGAAAATCTAACCCAAGTAGTAAGAAAGTATACAGATCATACAATTTCAGTTGGAAGTGACTTTGATCTTCAGAGTATAGATTGGAACATCATTTCAGGTGTTACGGAAAAGGTATCTTATGAGCTACTATTGAATATGCTGTCCAAAAACTGCCTTGAGCAGCTAAATCAAAAGTCCACACACAATGAAAACATTTTATACCTTGTAACTACAAACAGACCCGACCTTATCAACACTGCCTCAATGTGGAGACTGCTTAGTTATCATGATGTCATAATAGTGACAATGGTTAGAAAACTTAATAAATCAGTCAAGAAGCCTTAAAGTGTTGAGGCTACAAAGAGCTAATAAGTGATTGTTTATGACTCACTTGGAGAATGTATGGACATAATTTATTTCCAGTACAATGAACACAGAGGATGTGACATTAAGGATACACACTCTGTATGTTACATAATTATACTAATTCCAGAACTGTGTGGAAGAGGAGCCAAGTTTTGCCCAACAACCACTTAAGACTGGGTAAGACCTGGTGAAGAATGACAAACTGCCAGAAATGGGTAATCCTGTGGAAGGAGAACTGTGGTGAAAAGGTACATTAACGGACACACTGGCAGACAGATGCACTCTTAAGTTAGAAGTAAATATAAGGGCAGATCAAAATGTAAGTGCACTCCCACATTATGGCCATTTTTTATAAAGCAACATGGTTATGACAACATACAATGTAAGTTCACTTTTCCACACAGTCTCCAAGAGACTAAAAATTTCTCAAACCAGTCAATCAACCTCTGCAAATTCGGATGCATATACATATCCTTCAGCATTTTGTAACCACATGGAGACAGCTTTTTTTACCTCCTCATCGTTTCAAAATCGTCTACTGATAAACATTTTGTGCTTACCAAAAACATAAAATCCGCATGGCGCTAAGTTGGGGCTGTACGGAGGATGTTCTCGTGCCTCCCACTTGAATCACTGCAGTAGTTCACACATTTGGCGGACATTATGAGGTACGACTTTCATATTTTCGGTAAACGAATCTCGGTGGACAACAATTTTGAAACAATGAGGCGGCAAAAGTGGCCATTTCTGCGTGGTTACCAAACACTGGAGGAGATTTCTATGAATCCAAAAACTCATTTGAACATTCTGAGATATGTTTACAGGCTCTTGGAGACTATGTGGAAAATTGAACTTACATTGTACGTTGTCTATCAGTGTTGCCTTTGTATAGGTTATTTAATAAATGGCCATAACGAGAAATTGCAACTTACTTTTTCTTCTGCCCTCATAGTAAATCACAGTGTTACATTACCATAAATTCTGAAGGCATCTACAATGTTGGGAAAATTAGGTACATCTCATGAACGAACAATAATATTAATATATCTCCAAAACTATGATAGTTAATGTTTACAATACTTGAAAATAGCAACATTAATATGAATGTGTCATTTAATTTTAACAAATATTGTCTTAGAAGATAGCTCAAGGTATCATCTTGAAAGCAATGGATGGGTATCTATTTAAGGATTTATTACACTTTTTATATGAATTTATGATGGAAATATACTCAAGATCAATGTATCAGCAGTTGCAAGCAGCATGGTATGTACCTTTTATCCTCAGTTTCATGTAACTATTTAATGAAAGTCTGTTTATTTTGCCAGTAACTTTATATAAATACCAGCTGAAAACCCGGCGTTGCACAGGTATTTATTTAATACTTCTCCTATCCCTTCTCTCTCTCTATCCATCTCGTTTTTTCTAAAAATATGTTATGTTTATCAGATAATATATAAGAAATAAGGCTGTCTTAAATAATGTACAAAACTTCAAGTACAGTATCCAAACAAACAAAAATAGAAATCAAAATAGGCCTACAAATGATTGTATAAATCTTACATATCACTAATTTGCTATAAACAACACCGAGCGAGGTGACTTTAGCAGTGGCAACACACTCGACTCACATTTGGGAGGACGGCGGTTCACACCAGCCTCCAGATTTATGTTTCCTATGATTTCCCTAAATATCTCCAGGCAAATGCAACGGTGGTTCCTATCAAAGGGCGCGGTGGATTCCTTCCCCATCATTACCCAAATAATCAGAGCGTAAGCTCCGCCTCTAATGACCATGCTGTCGACGGCGTATTAAATAGTAATCTTCCTTCATTCCTTCCTGACTATGAACAATACTTGTGTCTTTTCCAAGATCTAATATGAATAGTTTCTGTGGTGAGCCCTTATCTGAACAAGCGACATAAAGCTGTGTGAGAAACACGAAGATTACAAATGCACACCACAGAATTGAGTAGCTTACCTTGTGATTTATTAATCATAATAGAAAATGCAAGTCTCAATGCAAACTGCAGTCTCTTTAAGTTAAAAGCCAGATCTGTCAGAAATAATGGGTATTTGTTGGAGGTACACTGTTTCACTCTCTTCCTTTCCTTGTAGCTCTATAGAAGTCTATTGCTTCTTCCTACAGTGGTATGCGCTTCACAGTTCAAAGTTGCTTCCAAGTTCTCAACAGCACTGTCATCTTTCAAGAATTTCTCTAAGCTCACTAAAATGCAGGAGTGTCTTAATAGTAAATAAGAAATGTAATAAAATGTGGTGCCTGATGTGAAAAGTTTTTACCCATTGCACTATATAAGGTCTCATATTTATAGAGTTATATGTTGTAAAACTGTATGTGTGTTTGTGTATGATTTTATCCGTGTCTGTCGACGAGCCTGTCCTTTGGGTAAGTCATCCGTTTTCTATTTTTTATATTTGTATAATTTTTCAGGTATATATTAATTTTTATAAGTGTTCTATGTCTGTAAAATCTGTTGTGAATACAATTAGTAGTAAAGAAGTAATAGATTATAACTTAGTGCGCGATGGGGTGGTTTTCCATTAATGTTACTGTTTATATGCTCATATCTCATGAACTATGTGTCGTACTGTGATACAATTTTGAAGAAACATTAAGCTATACGTATGTATACTGTCTGTAAAATTTCCTTCTGGTACAATATGTAGTGTAGAAATTATAAATTGCTACGTTATACCAAATGACGTAGTTTTGCTCCGTGAACAGCGGAAAAGTAGTAAGCAACAAACTTTTTTCTATTTATCATTTTGCTATGGTTGTCAGTGAGAAGAAGGTGTCTAAAGGTTTGATATTATTTTTAAAGTTTGTTTCAAATCACTAAGTGCTCTCCTTCTCAAACAGTGAGCTGAAAGTCACACTATCAAGTGCCGCCTTGTTTACGACATTTTCATCGTTTATTATCTCATATCTCCTGAACTATCAGCTCTATCGCAAAATAGTTTCTTAGTTGACGTCTTCTACCTATAAACTACATTTGTGCCAAATGTCAGCTTCATAGGTGAAGTAGTTTTCGAGATTTTGTGTTTAGTCAGTGAATGAGTGAGTGTCTTTTCACTTTTATATAGATAGAGATTGTGTATAGTTTGAGCAGTCAAGCTCCTGAAATCTGGTTTGTTTATTTATTTACTTCATATATTATTTGTACTGCTGATAAATCATCTCAAGGGGACTGAATGTTTAAAAGTTTTCTATTTAATATTGTCAGACTGTTAAGTTAGTGTATAAGTGATCAAAGTCAAGTCAAGACAAGTCTTTCATGTTAAGAACTCTGCTACTTTTGTAGGAGATGGCGATCTGCCAATGAGAATGACTAGGGAGTAAATTTGCTGTGGTCAAGTAAAATACTTTGACTGTGGCAATATTTTTCGTCTCTTCTTGAAAGGAGAACAACCTGCCAGGATAGCTGAAGTGCGTAATTTGCAACAGTGTTAGATTCTGCATTGGAAACAGTCACTTAGACAAGGGCTAATTCCATGAGATTGAGTTTTTGAAGAGCATTTGACGGTCTTTGTCAATATCAGAACACTGTACCACCACTGCCATAAGTAAAATTTTACTCAGAGAAGTAAGTGAAAGCCACCTCATCAGAGTTAGTTTTGGTGTCACAATGGGAGAGCATACTCATTGTTGGCAGACATGGTGTTATCTTGTGGATAGGTTGACTAGAAAGTAGATGGGACTTGTACGCTTGCCAGGTGGTATTAATCAAGTTATTAACTGCTACATTTAGCGGTATTTGGGTCAGGACCACACAGTGTATAGTCCTGCCTGACTGTGTGCTGTATTGTTGGAGATTATTTTCCATTTCTTAGTGTTGCATAACCTCGTCTGTATTTGCTTATAATCCTAACAATAATGTTTTGTCTCGCATGAGCAGCTTGATGGACCGTTTTGTGACTTCTTGTGTTTGCTGGTGAGAACCAGCGGAACCCACTGGAGATGGAAAACCCATCAGGTGAGGGGCAATGTATTGTGCCTCCTGTTTTTTTTGCCTCTTGGTTGTTGTGGAAGAGAGTTGTTCATTGGGGGGGGGGGGGGGGGGGGGTTTACTTTACTGATTCTTCATTGCCACATTGTGCATGCAGACTGAACTGTGTGAGGTATCTGCAGCAGATCAGGCCTCCTGCATGTACGAGGGTTGTGGGGAAGCACCTCCAGCCCTGGCACAGCAATATCCTTAAATTGTGAGGAGAGGGAGAGGCGAGAGGTCTCTGCCAATGACTGACTCTTCTCCGTCTGGCATAGATGTCTCGTGGAGTTGTGTTACAGCACATTCATGCAAACCAGTGAGCATTATTGCTTAGGAGGTGTTTTGAAATACAACACTGCACATTATTTAACATACCTTTACTAACTCAATAGACCTTTACTTTCCTAAAGCACCTCTCAAGCAATTTGCCAGACCGTAGGTTCATACTGCAGCTTCAGTGTTACTGATGATGGAGCCAGGAGCTGGACTGTGTCATTTCTCAGATTTGTTTGATCTGGCATAAATTACTCCTATTGAGATAGATGTCCTAGACCACCACTCAAGCTCTTTGTCAGACCATAGGTTCATACTGCAGCTTCAGTGTCACTGACGGTGGAGCACGTGCTAGCCAACAGTGATGGCATGTGGCCTAGGAGTTGGACTGTGTCATTTCCCGCTCAGATTTCTTTGATCTCGCATAAATTACTCCTATTGAGATAGGCCGCGGCACTCGGTAGTGGAAAGCCTTCAAGTGTGATAGGAAACGTAAGCTTTTTCCTCCCATCTTTATGTGGAACAAAATGTCTGGTAATTAAAGATAAGAAAAAAACACACATTTTTATTGCCAAACATACCAATAGAATATTTTCACTGTATCTCATGGTATGAAATACCAAAAAACATAAGTGACAAAAGTATATCACATCTTTCAGAAATTTAATTCTGATTCAAGCAATGATTGTATATGGATGATTGTTCTGACCAAATGCCAGTAATCATTAAGGTCCTGCTTCTTATCATCACAGTAACAGAAATTCCATAAATCTTTCTGTGCTGTATTACTGCTACACTGACTAGTCTTCCATTACAGCTGCAACTTCACTCAGCACGTTTCTCTTCTAAAACAACTCTAGAATCTTCCTCTGACAGTTTTTGTTTCTTGAACATCTCCAGTAACAAATCAGTAGCGGATGGAGGTAAATGCTCTGGACTTGACAACTCTTCCTGCAAAAAAGAAATACTCCTTTAAAATATCTCTATCAACAATGAAGAGGTAATTCTGTTGTACAACCTATTTAAGATGCCAAATAAGTACAAGAAGTATAATACACATAAGCAAAACACATGTCAAATGTGGAACAAATTCTGCCACACTGAAACATGTATGTACCAAGTTAAATAAGAAATTGAGTTCTCACCCCAAAATAAGGAGCAAGATATCTTACTGTGATGATATCAGAGGGAAAGACATGATATCAACACAAAAGTAAATAGTAAAGCAGTCAACAATCCGAAGATTGGTTTGAACACCACAGTGCTTTACTAGGCATGGTCCTGTTTGGAGGTGGTATGCCGTTGCCTTCCTCCGACCTTCGAACTAACTTACCCAGCCAGTTATAGGGGGACCTACAGTTTAACGTGGGTTCCGAACCACGGTGCAACTCGGTATATTTCACATGAGCAATACTGCCAGAGGTGAAAGAAGTGGAAAGTGACAGATAAAAATCCTAGGACCTGGCGGGGATCGAACCCGCGACCTTTGGATTTGTAGTATGGCACTCTACCACTGTGCAACCGAGGCGCACACATCAACACAAAATAAACTATTAAATAGCTTTGCAAAGTAAACTAAGTGAATAGAAAGTAAACACTACTGGCAGAATTTAAACTGTCAGGAAGACAAATTTTTAGCAAAGAAAAATGAATTTCTTTGCCCTTAATGCTTTCTCAATGTCAGTATACAACATCTTCATGATAAGAGCATGTAAGTAGTGGAATTGTTTGCACCTAACAATATTCTCTCTTAGTATCCAGAAAAATGAACACAATATGAATGTATGACACATGAAGCCAAAATAATAATTAACCTAGTGTGTTCAAAAGAAAAAAAAAAAAAAGTTGCTTGTGCGAGAGAGGTCCAGCACCAAATGGGACTGACAGAGAATACAGAGAGGTGATATAGAAATTATGCACAAGTTGGAATGGAAATCAATAAAAGACAGTATTATTGTGTTATTTGTTGCAGTGAGATTTATATGCAAAATTTCTTTCATCAACTTTCTTTTCTGAATAGGAAAATATTTTGTTAGCACCCACCTACATAAAGAGATGTGATCATCATAATAAAATAACCGAAATCAGATCAAAAATGAAAAGAGTTAGGTGTTTCTCTTTCCTATGTATTATTAGAGAATGCAGAACAATAGAGAAATATCATAAAAGCAGTTCAATGAACACTGCCATACAGTTCAATGTGATTTGTAGAGTATTTATGTAGATGCCTCATGGATCCTCGACATACCACAGCATCATCTGCAAAGAGCCGCACTGAACTTCAGATGTTATCTATGAAGTCATTTATATACATTGTGAAAAGCAATATTCCAGTAACATTCCAATGGGGCATGCCAGAAATCACTGCATATTGCTGAACACAATTAACAGACACTAGGTAGTAAAGTGGGGATGTCTGCATGGTCTGAGGCACCTTTCCATGGACTGTGCAGTTGTTCATGCTGGAGGTTTGAGTCATCGCTTGGGCATCGGTGTGTGTGTGGTTCTTAGAATAAATCAGTTTAAGTAACATGTAAGTCTAGGGACCACTGACGCTATCAGTTTGACCCTCTTAGTTACACAAATTTTAACTTTTTGAAAAGACCACTATTTATCATCCAGGAAGTGACACTTTACCTTTGCTATAGGTGCAAAAGAAAAAGTTAGTTCAAATTTTTGTAACGCTATGAGACCTTATTGCAGTGATCATTAGTCAAATGTTAAATGTTCAAGAAAATGTTCAAATGTTTGTAGATCTATCGGACCAAACTGCGTGGTCATCAGTCCCTTATCTTACAAACTATTTATAAACTAACTTATACTAAAGACAACACAAACATCCATGCCCGAGGGAGGATTCGAACCCATGATGGAGAACGGTCTCGCGCATCGGAGCATAGCGTGTCAATATGCTTGGCCACTCTGCCGTGGTGATCATCAGTCCCTAGACTTACATACTACTTAAATTAACTTATACTAAGGACATCAAACAAACAAACAAACACACACACACACACACACACACACACACACACACACACACACCAAGGGAGCTCTTGAACCTCTCACAAGGAGCAGCCTCAAATTCCGAGCAAGGCACCTTAAGAGTGCTGTTCCAATCCCTCCGGCAAAAAAGTTTGTGAATGACACTTGTTGAACAATGTACCAGTTCCTACATGGGAAGAAGAGATTGTGTACGGCAATAGTGAAGCTGTCCTCAATGGTATGGAATAGGATATGTTGAATTCTTTAATTTTTCCTGTTAAGCAATCTGTACTCTTTCAAAATTATATATATATATATATTATTCAATGTAATTATTCTAGCATTAGTTCTCTTAAGTTAGGATGTTAATCTACCCTACTGAAAAGTAATTTTAATCTGAAATTGTAATTAAGTACATAAATTTGCTAAGTAACTGTAATAAAATCAAATTACTTTTTTAGTTCTTAGCCAACACTGGCTACAGGATACTAACTTCTCTATTTAACATACTGTCAAAGGTAGAACTGAATACTTGCCTGTATATTATGTATTGAGGGAGGAAAGTAATTATCAAGGACACAACACTATCTCATAGTTATAGTTCTATACTGCTAGCAGTTTGTAACATTTGCATAAGATTGTAGTCTAATACTGCAATGAGCTGATTGGTCATACAGATGACCTCTATTAAATTAACAATTTGATAGTTTTGCAGAAATGAAAATAGAGTGAACAATCTGTGCTACTATTCTATGGAAATAGGCTGATTTTTCACCAGAAATCTAAACAACACCAACAAATCGTAAAACTCTACACCAGAGATAGGCTACTCATTTGTGTAAGATTCCTGAACATGATAACAAAAATGTGAGCTACAGCACAAAAATGAAAAGTCTGGCGGTGGCACTCTGTATCCACTGCTGACATATAAACAGGTTAATCAATTGCCTAAAATGATTTTTTGAAAATTCATTTCAGGTATAAATAGTGATTTGTGTTTATGAATTGCTCATTGCACCTGCCTTGCTTTATTCGGCTAGTGACACTGCTGGAGCAATAATTCACAGTCCATTTCACTTTCAGCCCAAATGTTCTTTTAACAACCTTGTCACAAACTATTCAACAACACTATCTTTCATTTGTTACATCTGTTGTTTGAAGTCTGACTCAATTCAGATGCTTCCATCGATCAGCAAGCAACACTCTTACTGCCCTTGGGCAAAATATAACTGATCCTGAAATATTTACAATCACACTGATGCCAAAAATCAGACTATGTTGGCATCAATACAACACTGTGGTATCAAAGAGGGAGAGAAGAAGAGCAACTCTGTCTGACAGATAGCAACAATAGTGTTTGCTACGTTCAGCTGTAGCTCTTCTGGTGTTTCAAAATTATCTGAGTGTATCTGACATTTCAATTTGCCCAACAGATAAAAATTACAAGAAAAAACATCAGGAAACACGAGGCCACAAAATTCTATTGTCCCTTCTGACTGTCCTATCATCACAGAACACCTCACACATCCCTGACAAAACTTGATCCACTGTTATTCCGTTCCGTGTTGCTGAAAATATCCATACAATTGTCCATTGTCTTCAAGTATATCCACACGATGATTACATACATTCTTGACATAGGGTTGGTTAGCATTAACAGTTTATTCATGGGGGCATGAGACATTGTGGATGAAAGTCAGGCACACAGTTGAAAACAAACAGTACTGACTTCTCATAGCACAGCAATGTTCGCAGCAGTCGTGCTGCATGCTGGGACAAAGCCATGTGAGTCAGTTGTGTGTTTATTTGCAGCAATCCTGACAGCCATGTTCTGACAAAAAATATGGTGATATATTTAATTTTCACTATGCAACAATTTTAGTTGCAAATTAACAATGTTTCAAACAATATTTTTTTTAATTATTATTATTTTAAAACAATCTCATGGATGCGAACAGATCTATGTTTTACTGTGCTGCCAGAGATGCCCAGATCAATAGTTACTAGTATACTTACCTTTGTGCTGTACCGCCAAACAGAAAGAAAATAGATGAAAAAATAGGACTAACTTTCGGAACAGGGTTCCTTCATCAGGTAGGAGAGAAGGGAAGAAAAAAAGTAACAGGGAACAGAAAGGGAAGGTAATTCACAACCTAGACCACGAGGTGATGATGGGTGATGTTTCAGGGTTGTGGGAGTAAGAGATACTGTATATTAGTACTCATGAGTTTCGAAAACTAGTCCTATTTTTTCGTCCATTTTCTTTCTTTGTGTGACTATCGGCATGCAGCCATCTCTTTTGAAGAATAATTTAAATTACAGAACAAATTTGATAAATTTACACCAAACAGACACACACACACACACACACACACACACACACACACACACACACACCGAACCATACACTGGCTTCATATACTATGGTATTAATTCAATCTATCATTCCTCGTCTCTCAGTGGTTACATCAAAGTGCCACGCCGTTGGCTACTTGGAATGAAACGCATTGCCAATTGTGAAGCATGTGCATCAACCATTAATACTGAAATTGTGCAATGCCTCTTCAAAGTACTGTACTGAAAGGGATTTTCTGGTGCATAAGGGTACAATATGAGACTTTACATATCTTGACAGAATGAATCCTACTTAATCTGAAAAATTGGAATACTAACTTGGATTTTAAAAAAGGCTGGATTTCACTTCACTCTGAATACCAGCAGAACACCAAAAGTGAATGTTTCTTAAGCTAACTATGCACATGTCAGTCTTTCTTTCTCATCTTAACTATGCCAAGAGTCTACTTGCAGGCAGTCGGGAAGGGGGGGAGGAGAGAGGAAGATCTCAAGATAGTTGCTCTCTGTATGTTTCAACCTCTTGCATAAGCAGCAAGTTCTGTAAAACTACAGTCTGTTGCCCATGTTATTAGCATAGCACATACGTTAGCAACTTTGAGAGTTTTGAACTGGAGATTTAGGCGCAACGCACCCTCACATACTAAAATAAAATCTTGTTTAATGTACACCTAACCTAACTTTCAATTAAAGTAATCACTGTTTCATACAGATCATAAAACAAATAAAATATGCAATACCTGCAATGGTTGACTGCTGTGGTGTATACATATTCTGTAGTGTTGCCAACATTTGCAGTGCGTGGCCAACAAACTTTGCAGTTTAGCCGCAAATTCTGTCACTTGACAACTGCTCGCAATAGATTTCACACAAGAAAAACTATAAAGGAATTGTTAGGAAAACAGAGTACTTAACAGCCACATTGCAAACCATATTTCACAGGTTGTATGTTACCACATCTTGTTAATATATAATACTGTACCCATACACAAATAAAATGAAGAACTCATGAAGCAGCAGGTTTTGACCAGCAGCATTAATTATTTACTTCATGGTCAGTACAAAAAAAGTAATCCCATCACTCTACACGATTCTGTGTGTTCCGGCCGCTGCCAACATCTGAAAACTTGACACTACAAGATTCTTGCATGCTCTGGAATTACTGCACCACATTATCCACTCTCTTACCCAACAGAAACATGGTCATTTATGAGTTTTCTTTGCCATCAAAGTATTAAAAGTGCTGCAGCCTAAAGCTGTTCATTCTCAACTTCTTCCTTCGCACAGAGAATTGCGGCTGAAAATCTCCCAGAGACTGATCTGTTACCACAGGCTCTCTCACCTTTCTATGTGTAAATGCTTAGAAAATCTGCTCTCACACACACTCCATGTATTTCTCTCATAATAAACGATAGCGAAAATGAGCCCCTCGCCTAAACTGTATTGCGACTACTATCAGAGAGTACCAACTCACCAAGAGCAAAAGACTTTCATGTGTATCCCAGCCCTAATGAATGCTTTAAAAAACACACAACAGCAAAATTTATAAGAATAAATATGCATGTTGAGTTGGTTTAAGTTCTAGGAGGCGATCCAATTATGATGATGTAGAAAGGTTTAAAAAAAGTCAAGATCGCTGATCATCAATTTTTATTTACGACGACCAGTTTCGCTGAACTATGTCAGCATCATCTGGTCAAATAAAATCATTTTACACGGCCATAATCTTGTAATGTCAATCAGTTATTATATAACAATTTACAGTGCATAGGTGCACTATGTCATTATAATAAAACATAATTATCACAGTGAGTGACAATAGCAAACTGATACATGATACAAGTCAAGGATAAATATTCTTTCTACAACATATGAATGTCCTGTATGATAATATTTCGATAAATGGATCTCTTTTAATGCCAGTTGCGCAGCGGAATTTTATTAGAGTCTGCTCCACACTTTCCTTCACTTGAACAATGATTTCTGGTATTCAAGTATTTTCGGATAGTTATGGCTTTCATTTACCAAAGGCCAACTTTGCATTACAGGCTTGGTAAAAGTGCAGTTTAAGTCAGCGAGTGGTAATCTTCGAATGTGTTGTATTGGAGAGTAAAAGGCACAGAATATTTGGGACAACCAGACCAGAAGAAATTGTGTCTAATAAAGAACTGGTAAAGGGACTCCTTGCACTGTTCAAGGGCATTGGTTGGCTTTACTAGATATACAGGGAGCGATACCGCACAATAAATTTAGTTTCGGTGCAGGCAGCGGCGGTTTGGACCAAGACTGTTTTGGCTTCCCTGAAAAAATCAAATCAAATCAGCGAGTGGTGCGTCATGTGATGCAGGTGAAAACGCCTAATCAGATTCTGCGTTTCATGTGTTGTGAATTTGGCCTCTCTTCATATGCACTACTTGTCCGTTTAGATTTAATAATTTCTTGTAATGTAAATTGAAATACGTGTTTCTCTCTCAAGTAATATGATGACAGCAGATTCATGCAGATGTGCATGCATGAATATACTGACTGACACACAACAAAATCATAGCTTTCAGTCCTTCCTATAAAGGGCATCACTCAAGTTCTTTAACAAGGGTCAATTCTGTATCAATTTTACAAATATTTTCCACACCAGTTTTCTTTTGCTACACCCATACACATGACATGGACAGAAGTTATTCCAAAACTGGGATAATGTGTCCTCGGAAGATGATTTGTCATGAAATCTACATGTGGTACGCAACACAGTCCTTTGTTTCAAATCAAGTGAACCACTTACTGAAGGCCTAGGGCCTACTCAAAAGACAAAAAGAAAAGTTATGAACACGATTTTATACACATTGTTTTCCATGATCCACATAATTATATTTGAGCCTGCAATTGTAATCTTGTTCACCACAGAAATTACTTGCGTCAATTTGTTGAGCAAATCCAAACATAAAAATAAGTATTTTGCTACGAATTTATGCTATGTAACCACCTCATGACATGATGCTGTATAACCGCCTTCAGGCATTGGTCTTAAGATTTTTTGTGCAACACTCGGAAAGGTTTAACTTTCAGCAGGGGTGATGTAATGAGCTGATATTGGTAATGTTGAAACCTCAATCACGTACAATGACGGGAATAATCTTTTGTTTTGGTCGCAAAATAAATATTTCTATCCTGTTCTACAATTGACAGGTTCTTGTACATCCCTAATCCCCATCAGAAAATTAGAGGCCTACTGTTGTAAAATGAAGATTTCGTTGCCAACATTATCAAACTATACCATTGCTACCATAAGTAAAATTTAACCCAATACTCTGTTTTAGAGCACACAAACATATGCGTATCATAAAAAACAAAATATTTACAGAAAAAAATGTAACCTCCTGAAGTAGGCCTTGCTGGTAACTCTCTTTGCCATAATACTTCATGCAGGCCTACAGATGATTGCTGTATTGCTACAGAAAGATAAGTACTGGTATGGCATTATTTATTAACAGTATGAGGATTTCGGTTGCTCCTAGCACTGCACCTATAGAATTTATAACGAAAATGTTTCTCATTATCTAAACGTGTATTTGGTGTTGAGTCTTACCTGTGGAAAGGTAGTCTTATTCAACTCTGGACGTCTGTGAGTGAAAGGGTTCCATACACCCTGGATTGAAGGATGATCAGTATGCCACAGTTTGCGATAGCGAATGACTGATCCCTGGTTCTGCGTGCAGAGCACTGATATCCACTTGCGAATTTCATCCAGTGTATAGTTATGAATATTCATGTAATGATCGTCACCGTTCACTGGAACAAAAAATCTTTAAATACTCTAATAAACAGTACTTTACCACAGAGAATAATAATTATTTGCAAAATTAAAAACGTACGGTATTCAGCCTTGATAACAGGCGAATGATGGCGACGAGGCTTCACGTACACAACAGTCTGAGGATTCTTACGTGCAAAATCTATCAGATCGCATTCAATGAATTCCCTAAAATATTACAAATTACAATCATGAAAAGTATAATAAACAGTTCCAACTTGAGAAAAATAAACTCAACACTTACCTGACACCTCTGCTTGCTCCATGACTTTTGCAAAATTTTATAGTTAGTCGCTTCAACTGACAAACGTATCTGCCCAAACCATTTCCTAAAGGTGCTCTCGGAAAACCCGAAGGCAAAAATAAATGAGAGTTCGACATGATATTGACTGGTTGTTTACACGCAGATTTCTGCTTCTCTTTAATGTGTAGTGCAATTATTAATAGTACGCTTTACACAATGTTTCATGCTTATTTTCGTAAACAAACAACACACATCACTTTCCTCAATCTCTTTTACCGACCATACCGCATTTGTTTTGTTGTGGATGTGGACCTGCGGTCGTACTGATCGATATTTCGACATCGAATGAAGTCGAACAACCTCGACTACGCAGTCGACTTATAAGTTTACATTGTTGCGAGTTGATGCATTCGCATCTGCTTTCCTACCCCGACGCGGATCCTTTATGATCTTATTCCTTTTCCCACCTTCTGAAGTTCTTGGAACATATCCGCATCCTGTACATCTCCCGAAAACTAGAACCCCGTCATCCTCTGGTTACTTCTCTCGTCTTAAACCGCGGGCCTCTGTCACGCACTTACCAATGCATCCCTACCGCCCTAAACATGCACACTCACTCTCTACACCTTTTACGAGGGTAACTTTCGTTACTTTCCTCTCCCGAATGATGCCCTCCATCCCGACATCTACTCTTCCTACCAGCCCTAGTTCCACCCCCTCCCTGTATTTGATGCGTAATTGCCAACATCGGCACTGTGTGCCTCTACGACCGTAAACTTTAGATCGTGTACAATAATATTCTTTTTCGTTTTAGTGTTTGTAATACGTTCTGGAACATTTTCAATAACGCAATAGAACAGAAGTACATTCAGCAATGTGAGAACAAAAATCCGATGTGGTGAATTTGTCACAGCAGACAACAAACACTTACTGAAAGACGGCAAACAAACCTCGCATATTGACAGTCATTATTCAAATAGAAGCCGAGATCGATTAAAAAATTTATGTAGATGACCAGTTTCGGCAGCATTTAACGTAGGACACGATTTTTATCACTGGAATATATACGTTTCTTACACTTTTATCTTTATTTGGACAGAAAAGAAAAACAGCAATACTGTAAGTAAACGCGAGATTTTTGTGTCTGATCCACATATCGATGTAAACAAGAGCGGAATGCAAGCTCAAAGTAGCACGATCTAAGGCTCTATGCCGGTCACTTCTAAAATATTTCACTAAACTTGAACAAAACAACACTGTTCGTATAAGCTGCGTGGTGTGTTTAGCATTCGCAGGAATGAAAATGGCGGATGCGCCAGGCTGTGTTTTTAGGAGCTCTAGTCACCGTAAGGCTCCTAAAAAACCCGAGCTGAACTGTCCGCCATTTTTTCCCCAAGCTGTAGGAGTTGCCACGTTCCGGACGAAGCTCAGGCGTTATCTTGCGTTTCGTTCAACTCGCTCTCACTCGCAAACTACTGATAGTATACACGTGGAACTTTGATCAATGTGTTCGTTAAAGGCGTGTTCACACGGTTCAAGTTTAGTTGAACGAGTTTACTTGATCAACAAAAGCTGAAAGCGACTTGAACCAGTTTTCGTTCACGCGGTTCTACTGAAATCGATCAAAATAGCTTTGAAATTAGCGGTGCGCGAAGTGGTGCGTACTCTTAGCAGTTATGCTAGAAGTAGAGTCGAGAGAAAAGTAAAGCGCAAAAGTGTCGTTTTTGGGTGCGTCAGTGGATATTAAGAAGAAACAGACAGGAAGCGTCGGAGGCTTTGTTAAAGGGAACTAGCGTTAGAGGACATGGAAGAATATCGAAACCATTTGAGAATGTTGGAAGAAAAATATATGACACCTTTCAGAAATATATCTGCTCTTTTATACCAGAAAAATTTGGTCACATACAATTCCTTTGTGCCCATTCCACTTTTTTTTTTTATTTGGACACTAATGAATGTTCAATTTTGTACATTGTTCTGACTGTTTTTATTTTGTTTTTTACGTTGACAGTGGTTAAACCGCTAATGTCCATTTCTTTCACGATACCTCGCAAAGCATTTTCCCGCGCATCTTTATTTTCGTAAGTATCCATACAATGATTCCACAGGCATTCGCGTTTATGGTACAGTTCTTTAAAAAAATCACGCTCTCTGACTACTTGACACTCATTCTGTGAGATATTTGAAAACGCAGTACTTTAACAATACGGAAAACACCGGCAATCAACCCGCATCCGCAGTGAAGTTTTAAAACAGTTATCGGGTTTACACGTGTAACTACGTGGTTCAACTTAAAGTTGAATCATCACTTGAACGGAAAAGTTTGACTCGGTCAAACTTTTCTTGATCCACTAAATAGTTGATCAACTCAATTGAAACGAAGGTTCACACAAGGTTTTTCATTCAGCATTTGTTGATCAAGTAAACTCGTTCAACTGAACTTGACCCGTGTGAACGCGCCTTAAAAAAGAATCACTCTACATTTTCATTTTAGTTTTATTTGAGGTAGTAATTTATTAAGAGAATATACTGAAAGTTTATGACCATGTACTTTCTGATAACGTTACGGAATTTTCGGTATGCGAGGAACTTTTTTTCTATTGAAGTTAGGTGAACATGTTTAAGCGAACGGAATGTTCAAAATACATCAAATTTTCATGCACTCCAAACAGGAACTGTGAGAGTTTTATAATTTGAGATAATGTCAGTTAAATATGACGCACAGGAATCTGCTCGTATGTCTAGGAATAGCTCGTCTTCAGTATTAGAGCTGCAAACAATTAGGCACAGAATGTTAGTGCATAACTTCTTAACCAATCAAATTTAATAGTTGCAAACTATAAAAGAGCTCTGTCTAAATGTCTATGTAAAATTCAGTTTTAATTTTTCAGTTATTTGAAAGGACTTTCTAAATATCTCAATACAGAGTACTTCAGTATGTGAGGAAATGAGAACAAGGCACTTCATTAGCTAGAGATGTTGGCGTTGGTATATCTCATTTTCTAGTATTCTTGCATAAAATCCTCGTTAAATCTAGTAACTTTCGTTGTGTTAGTGCTAGGTTATAAAATAAAGGTAACGTAATTCCCATTAGGTTTTGAAAATGGACTTTACCTTCGAAACGAGTTGGACAACAAATAGAAAAACATTTGTGACCGATTTAGTAATAGTGTACCTGTACATCAATACATCCCCAACTTTACTTTTTTTATTAAAAAAATTTACACTTCCTTGAATAGCGAGATAGTTAATGAAGTTTTTCATAATAACTATGTGACAAAATACGCGCCTCTTTGCATATTATCATTTGCCAAAATATTGTATTGATACCTTTAACCATGTATGACGCGAAATTTCACTCTGGCCTTATCACAGTGCCTTGGTGACCCAACTTCCCTCACCATTCATCCATTTGGGGGCATTGAAATCCCCAGAAACCCTTGCAGGGTGGCACTCAGACCTTGACCCGAGGTCGGGACATCGAGGCTCTAGTAGCACAGACGGACTTCTGCCTTCTCAATGCGAGTACCCTCACGCACTTAAGGTGGTGCATGGAATGTATTTGGCTATCGAACTTTCTCTTTGTAGTCCAAGCCTTCTCTCACATCTCAGCTGCGGAGGTACATGAAACCTTTGTGTTAGCAAGCACTTCCCCATCTGGCTTATACCTCGGCCACTGTGGTTCCATCTATGCTTACAGCAGATATCGACACTTAATTTCACCAACCCACTGTGGCCATGGTTTCTGCTAATGAGGCAACAGTCTGGTGTACTGCTGGTTCTCTCTGGTGAATGTCGGTTCCTTTGTGGATGCCGGGATTGCTGACGGAGTGTCGATGGGCTCTTCAGTGTTACCGTCACCGGTCTGCAACAGAGCACTTAATTGATTTCAAATGGCTCCGGGCATGAGCCTGGTGGCTTATCTGGCAGAGTATGCAGGACTATTGGAAGAGGTATGTTGCCTCCACTGGAAGTCGCACCTTCCCTTCTCAGTTATGGTCACAGATTTGATGCCTTTTCGGCGGGAATCCCCTTTCTCTCAATCCAGGGTACCCTGTGCATTGATTCAAATTCTATCGCCAACTATCTGGCATAGCACTATGCTCACAGTTCTGCAACTACTGCTTGCAGACCGGAGTTCCGCACCCTTAAAGAACGGGATGAGCATAAGCAGTTGTCATGCGGCGTGTGTCGAAGGGAGAAGCACAAAGCCCGATTTTGTGAGTGGTAGTTCCAGAGTGCTCTTGTTGTATGCTCAGATACGTCTCCAGAACTGGATTGTGTACATGGCCAATTCCTCTGCCACTTCTTGGCTGACATTCACAGTCAACTGCTTGCCTTGCTGAACCATATCTGGGCAAAGGGTGTCTTACAATTCCAGTGGTGGAACAGTATGATTATTCCAGGGTTGAAACTTGGCTCAGATTCGTTGGTGGTTGATAGTTACCACCCTATCAATCTCACCAACATTTTATGCAAACTCTTTCAACATATGGTGAATCCAAGGCTCATATAGCTCCTTGAAGCATAGGCCTTATGATCCCACAACAATGGGGCTCCTGTCTGGGCCATTCCGCCCTTGACAAATTAGTATCCCTAGAATCAGTCATTTGTATTGTTTTCGCTTAGCACGTGCACCCCATTGTGGTCTTCAAACTTCAAAAGGCTTACAATACATCATATACCTGCAACACTGTTCAAATGGGGTTTCTGCAGTTCACACGTGATTTTCATCCAAAACTTCCTGTTGCTTCACTCCTTTAGGGTTAGAGTTGGTATGTCTCTCAGCTCAGCCTATGTCCAGGAGAACAGTGCCCAACAGGTTTCCCCTCTTTCTATTCGCCATCAATGATCCTGCTGTGCCAGTTGGATCATTGGTCAGATTCTCTGAGTTCGCCAATGTATTTCAGCTCCGCCAGCATCGGTGTTACTGAAGAGTGGCTGCAGGGAGCTATCAGAATGGCACATTGCTGAGCCTTCATCCATGGCGTCTCGTTCTCTTCATAACTAGAGTCCCTACCTCCCATCCCGCTATCTCCTGCCAACCCCGTACACCTCCTTGGTCCATCCCCCACTTGCAGCACCATCTGGAATTGGCCCGCGATTCAAAGGCATTAGTTTCAACATGAACTCTCTGCCGCAAGTTCCTGGTCATTCTCAATATGTTCCATGGTGCAGAAGTGGTTTATACTGATAGTTCCTCGATAGATGGCTGAGTTGGGTATGCCTATGTACCCAGCGACCACCTTGAAATGTGCTTCCTACCTCCTGGCTGTAGCGTTTTCACCGTGGAGCTGATCGCCACACTCTTGCTCTTGAACACCTGCAAGCATGCCCCAGTCATTTGTCGTCTGTAGCGGCTCCTTGAATGGCCTACAAGCCCTTGACCAGTGTTTTTCTTACCAATCTTTGGTGCGATCAATTCTTCACTCTTGCCAAGTATGGTTGTTTGCAAGACTTTATTTGAACCCCAGGCCATGTGGTTCCGGGCAATGGGCATATGGATCCTTGGGCCAAGCAGGCCACCAATTTCCAGGCCCTGGTTATTGGTGTCCTGGAAAGAGATATCCGATTGAGTTTGCAGTACAAGGTCTTTGTGGCTTGGAACTCGGAATGGTCTACCTTGAGCATGCCGAATGAATTCCATGCAATCAAGTCCTTTACAGCCACACAGAAGTCCGTCCTAAATCCCTCTCATCAGTACACTGTCCTCCTCTGCTGCCTACCTATTGAGCATATGTGGCTTACACATGACCATCTTCTCCGTCATGAGGACCCGCCTATGTGTCACTTTCATGACAGTAGTCCACATCCTGCTGGATTGTCTCCTTTTAGCCTCTCTGTAGCAGACTCACAATCTACCTGCTGTGCTCCTTTTAATTCCTGGTGACAATGCCTCTATGATTTACATTTTATTTGCACAGCCAGTTTTTATCATACATTGTAGTAGTGAGTACTTTAGCTTGACTTTTCAAGCTTATACCCATTCTGAATGAAGAACAGGTGCTCAACGATGAACTTATGAGCTGGAACCAATGGTATATGACACCACAATATCAGTTTTTTAAATGAACATTTGACTTGATGATTGTTATGTGAGATTTGCCTTCTTTGACAACCCATTTGTAAAATAACTTTAGCATGTTTATCTTAGATGTTCAGTGCTGCCTTTAGCCTGGATGTTTATGTGCCAATACTCATCTATTTAGACTGTGGTTTAGAAATGCCAACCTTAGTTTTAGTATTACTGGATCCCTGTTCAATAATTATAATCCATAAGTCTGATTTGACATAGCAAAGAATATCTAGTGGTGGTTCATACTAAAATTTCCATGGTCATACTACAATATGTTTAAATTTATTAAAGTGTGTCTATTTCTGTGCTATTGTGGCTGTTGCTGCAACATTATTTCAGGTAAATTTATCCATTTTATATGTTCAATTTCACAGCTTCATGCTCTGGTTCTCTATTTTATTAGATTATCATGATATGTACAAAGTTTTTGGCAATGAGCTACTTATAAAATGCAAAGTTAAAATGTGCAATTCTTTAAACTTTTTGGTAAGTTCTTACTATCTCAATTGTACAGAATAGGACTGCACTTTAAGTTCACTTGTATTTTTCCGTCTACATAGGTTTTTGACGGGTGCCCTACACACAGTGCTACCTTTAATTGCTGATACTGCCAGGTTTGGCGTGAAATCTTTTTACAGCTGACTGATGTAAAACATTATTATAAGGTCAGTAGTAATCTATTTTCTATTATCACTGTTCATGAGAAGACTAGGCCTATAAATTTTCCTGTAAGTTATTTTTCCAGGTTCTGATGATGCCCCAAAAAGGCGAAATGTGTTAAATAAAATAAATCATTGCAACCAAGACTGTGTTTTATTAGAAGTTATAATTTATTGGTTGCTGTACCAGATGGCCTGAGGAGTGGAAGACATTTTATGTTAATCTGTATTTATTTATTTTCTGTTTGGCCTGTCCAGCTTTTGGCTGGCAGTTTCCACTGCCTTCTCTTTTATGTAATCCTTCTTTCTGTTGTCACTGCTGTTTCAGCTTATGACACTACTCTCTACACCTGGAATTTCCTACTCTGGGTGCTGGGCTTTAGAGTTTAATTTGTTGTGCCCTTAGCTTTTAGATCTCAGTAGGAAACAGGGGGCTGATGACCTCGATGTTTAGTCCCCTTAAAGCCTCCAGTAACCAACTAACCAACAAAATAAGGCACATGGAGTAGACAAATTCCCTCAGAGCCACTTAAATCTCTGGGAGAGCCAGCCATGAAAAAACTATTTCACCTGGTGTTTGAGATGTATGAGAAAGGTGAAATACCCTCAGACTACAAGGAAACTGTAATAGTCCCCATTCCAAAGAAAGAAGGCACAGACAGGTGTGAAAATTATAGAACTATCAGTTTAATAATTCATAGTTGCTAAATTCTAACAGGGATTATTTACAGAGGACTGGAAAAGCTGGTAGAAGCCAACTTTGGAGAAGACCAGTTTGGATTTAGGAGAGTAGTAGTCTATTAGGGTAGCATAACCCCATTGATCATCAACAAGTGAGTTGAATCTGAAAGTAATGGTAAAGAATCTTCCCATTGATGTAACCGGGTATCTGGCCATTCCTCTCCAATGAAATGGTGAACCTGCTGGAGAATCTGGTCTTCACAGATCGCTGCTACTGTGTGATTGTTTGTAATAGGGAAAATGTCCAGTTTATGTTGGGCTACCTCCTCAATGTAAAAGCACAAGAATTCATCCTTGTCAAAAGTCACATCGGGGCCAATGGATGCCAGGAGAGGGCGTCTGCATTTGCAGATTGATCTGTGGACCAGTAGTAAATCTGGTAATTATATTGGCTCAGGAACAATGCCCACCACTGAAATCTGTGTGCAATCTTACAGGATGCATTCATAAGGGTTGAATAGGGCAATCAGAGGTTTATGATGAGTGAGCAACTGAAATCTTTTGCTGCCGCAGCGGAGCAGCTGAGCGCATTGAGGCGCTATGCTCTGATGCACGAGGTCATTTTCCCTTGGGGGTTAGAATCCCCCCTCGGGCATGGATGTTTGTGCTGTCTTTAGTATAAGTTAGTTTATAAGTTTAGGGACTGATGACCCCACAGTTAAGCCCCATAAGTTTAACAAACATTTGAATGTTTGAGAGAAAAACATGAAAGTTTTTCAATGCATATCTGATGGTGAGGGCGTCTATCTCTATCTGAGAATAGTTCTTTTGCATCACATTCAGCACCTTTGAAGTATAAGCCACTGGTTGCTCCATACCATCATCATAACTGTGCCAGTACCAACCCAAAACATTAATCTGACATACCTGCCACCACTACAATGGATGCCTCTGGCTCAAAGGAGGCTAGGCATGAGGCCAAGTGTCTGAAATACCATTTCATAGTGCTGTCATCTGTTGATAAAACAATGTAGCCTTATTGTGGTCACTTTCTTAGCTAAAGTTCATCCCGGCGCAGTACTTCAGTACTTGAATGCAATAAGGCCTATGGCAGGCATCAGTTAGCAGAGATTTTAAACCTTATATTGTGTGGTTAAAATATTGACCACAAACCTATAAAGGATTAAATAAACTGTGGGGAGTGATTGCCACTATCACTTTTTGGGTCTCTTCATCTAAGGGTAGCTGCAAGTAAGCGTCTGCCAGATGTATCTTTGAGAAATACTTTCCCTCTCCCGCATATTTTGCTAACAGCTCATCCTGGTACAGAAAGGGATAAGAGACTATTTGTGATTGACTGTTGACTATCATCTTGGAATTGCCACAAAGGTGCAACTTCCTATTCGGCTTCTTGAGTATGACCAGAGGTGTTGGCCATTGACTAGATGAAACATGTTCAATGACTCCCACGTCCATGAGGTGATTGAGCTTCTCCTCAACTTGGTCACACCAACAGAACTGGCTGAGCTACACAAAGTGAGAGCTTGCAGAAGCTTTCAGAGTCATGTGAGCCATCACTGATTGTGTCTTGCCAAGACCCGGCAGTGAATCACAGTAATGTACACAGGCTGCCCTTGCTGTCTCATTGCGCGTGATTGTAAGGAACGGCAGACCGTGGCAGGGTGCTCCATTTTATGGCAGGCATTACAAAGGGACCAGTGATTAGGACAGGTCTCTTGAGCATGTTTTTTAAAGCACGTGTGGCAGGAAAGATTTGTTGCAGGCAGACTGTTTTCCCAGAGCAGATGCGGTCCTGGCCAGGGGTTGTTGTCAAGCACACCTAACTGCTACTATTTCTGTGTCGTCCACAAGTTAGGGACCTGCACCATCAACCATGCAGAGCATTTACCTCTGCAGCTTCTGCCCATGTGTCAAGTTGTTGTCCTGCTGACTTACAAACCTTGTAAGCCTGTGCCAATGCTATAACCTGTTTGAGGGAAGGATCATCCAGCTGCAGTGTCCATTATTAAACTTTCTTGTCAGGAGTGGAACAAATAATAGTGTGCCTCACCATGACATCTGCATATGATTAGCTGTGTTTAGCGAGAAAATTACACTTCTGGCTCAGTCCCTGCAACTCTGCTGCCCATGCTCTGCATGTTTGACTAGGTTGCTTTTTCCACTGGTAGAATTTCACCCAAGACACAATTATATGCACATTGCGAAGATAGTAACATGACATTAACTTGCACATGTCATCAAACAATAACTGCATTGGTTCCATCAGTAGGGCCAGTTTGCAAAGCAAGTGGTATATCTGCAGCTGAATCCAAGACAAAAATGAGGCCTGAATCGGAGCAGCGTCTGTTGACTGAAAAACTGTGCAATATTGCCATAAACGTTCTCATATGAGTCCCAGTTTTCTGTCACCTTGTCATAGGGGAAAACAGGGCAGGTGTACTACCTGTGCACATTCCTGCCTGTTGACCAGACCCACTCATAACTGCTGCAGCTGTATAGCGTTGTCCTGTTGCATCTGAGGTGAAGTTTCCTGTCTCTTAGGCATTGTAAAAACACCTGGAGTAGTGATTTCTAGTTAGGATGTAGAATTGCCATGGTAGGGAACTGACAGTCCTAAACCATCTGAGCATATCAGAAAAAAACATGCATGAGTGCTACCAAGTTGTCGCCACTTTTTTTAAAATATCCAAAGTCTTGTCCACGTAATATGCTTCACTGAGCTCATCGCTATTTAAGGTGCACTAAACAGTCACAACTGAGAATTGCACTAGATTGTCAATGACAGATATTCTACTCAGTGACTTAACTCGTGTGGAAGCTCGCAAGGGGGTTGGCGACGTTGAGGTGCAGATGGCAGGTGGACATAGAACATGTGCTGGTATGTAACAGTGCACACAGCTCATCTTACTGCAATGGCATTGCCGCCTGACAGCAGGTTGATGACGTATGTTCCCATGATGCTGCGACCACACAGCTGGATCACCTGGGTGTCTGTGCTGTGATCCCATGCCTCATGGCAAAGCATGGTCATTATCACATAAAGCAAAGAGAAATTTGGAGTAGAAATTAAAGTTCTGTGGTGAGCTGCAACATATTACTCAAAAATATTGAGAAATTAATGAATAATTTAAATAGTTTAGCAGGAGACTATCCCAAAGGAGTAGACATTTTTGTATGTGATGAGTTGGGTGATAATGATGCTACAGACTATCATCCTGATGATGCAAAATGTGGTGAATCATCAGATTCAGAGGAGGAATATTCAGAATCAGTTCAGAAACGCACAAATAACCCAGCACTCAGTGGTTTGATTCCAGTGGCATCACAAATTGCTACTGGCAGCTGAGGAAGAAAATGAAAAGAATCACTTACAGATGTTGGAAATGAGGAGACTGCAGCCAATGTCTTCCTTATCTTGTTCTATTGTTGTTTTTTTTTCTGTTAAATAAAATTTTTGTAAAATATCTTAAGTATACCACAATGCTAGGGTAAGCACAATGAAGTAAATTAATTCAACAAGTAAAACTGGAAAAAAATAAAGCAAAATTTCGGTGTTCAAAATGACTGGCAGCAGTCATTCTAGGTAGTTTGCTAATGATGATTCTAATGTTAAAGATGGCAAATATGCTTCACATGCCAATGTCATTAGAGCAATGAAGTGTAATGTTTTCTGTGGAGTAAAGAAAAATTCCCATCAAGATCTACAGGGAAATTCAGTCCATATGTACGGAAAACTTTGAGAAGTGGTAGGAGGTGACATTGTTTGAATTTGAAAATGAGCAGTCAAGAAGGCCATGTTCGTAGCTGACTGGCAATCTTTTCCTTGTGAATGCAATATTGATAGCTAATAGGTGAGTGCACATCATGGACATTTTGTGGAAGTACGTAAAACATACTTCTCTAGTTCTTAGGGCACCAGAAGGTTTCACATCGGCTGACCTGATGAAAGCCAAATGGATATGTCTTTGCAGTAACCTCTGGAATTGTACTCACAGGAGGGTGAAGGTTTCTCGGATATTATTTTTACTGGTGATGAAACATGAATAATTTACTGCATTTCCTGACAAAATTCAAGCAGCATAGCATCATGTGGAAATATCTGGGTTTGTCTGTAACAAAGAATATACCAGTAAGCACATCTATTGGGGAAGTGATGTCAGAGGCCTTCTGGGACCACACTGATGAATTTCATGCCACGAGGTGTAGCCACCAATGTCAACAGCTATTGTTTCACACTTCACATCTGAGGGCTGCCATCAGGTGAAAGTGCTGAGGTATTCTCGAGACGGACAACATGATTTCTGCTCCATGACAATGCGACAACACATGTGGCAATCAGAACTGCTGAAAAGCTCCAGGCATTTCAATGGGAAATTCTGAAGCACCCACCAAACAGTACAGACCTTGCCACTAGTGATTTCCATCGTTTCAATCTGTTGAAAAACTATTCTGGCAGGACAGTGACTCATAAATAACAATAAAGTCAAGACAGCCAGACAGATTATACCACAGGGGCAGCTCAAATTTAGTGATGGCGCAAATGTGTGGATATGTGTGTGTGTGGAAGGGGGGGGGGAGTCTGATCATGTGAAAAAAATAGAGTAATGTCTGTGGAATAGGATGCATATTTGTAATAACCTTATTTGGCTAATAAAAAATAGAGGCAAAGATGGAGACTTCCTGAATTGCCCTCGCATATTGAATGAAAGAAGCAGTTGCTCATCCACAGTGAAGTGTTCACTTAGAATGTAACACTACAAGAAACTGACAATTAAAAGATTCCACATGGAGATATGTCCTTAATTTTTAGAAATGTTTATCTTCTTCATCAAATCACATAAACCATGATGTTTCAGTTAATTTATTTCTGTTCATTGTATCCATCAAAATGGCAGATCCTAGTCTTTCTAGTAGAAGTTAATTGTCCACTTTTCAGAAAGGTCTTAAATGCTTAATTCTTACAAATACTTACCATTATTTTTGTTGTCTTTTCTGATAGCTACATCTGATCTTGATGGAGAGAGCAATTACATGTATTATGCTGTTAAACCAGAAATCATACACTGTCAGTGTTGTGTTAAGCACTAAACCACTCTTAATTTTTGGTTTCGCTTCAGCAAAGTGGTTCTCCATAGACCCAATTTGATGTTTGCAATGATGTATGGCATATTTTAGTTTTTAATTTACCAAAGAATTATATTCTGTAAATTTTAAATGTAAACCATACAAATTAGACATAATGGGGAAGCATTTATGAATATCCCATTCATATAGCATTAATACATCCTAAATTGTGCCATAAATAAACAATAAATCATAAAATACATCTAAAGCATTGAAGTTTTGTAAAACTCAATAAAGTAGCATAGTATTGGTTAAATAGCACATCTATGTGTCTTGATTCACATCAAAGTATGTGGTATTAAGACTTTCAGTGTAGTTTTTGAGATGCCAATTTTCTTGGAGTATTCTCTCAGCTATGATTCTTTAGTGTAGCATCTTCTTTTATCTTCCAAATTGTACTCAACAATGGACTGTCTAGAACTTTAGCCTTCTTTTCCTCTCTTCGCAGTATGTCTTTGCTCTTGTACTTCTTTTCTTTTCTTCTCCTCAGAGATGTAATGTATGCACTTTGTTGTTGGTGGTTTCTCTTTAATCCAGATAGTACTGACATCCTTTCAGAAGGACAAAATGGTGGCTTACTTTTTTGTATTGTAATTGCAATTTGGTGCACAGTGTCGTATTTCATTTCTTTGAATTTCCTCCTTCCATTTTAGATACATTTTAGTTTGTATTGTTGATTGCAAAGTGGTAGGATACGGCTCAAAGTTGAGGTTCATACAGGTGATATTGAAGATTTCCTGGTAGTTATGTTCATATTTCTTGAACATTCTTTAACTTTTGCAACATTTATATGCATATATTTCATTTTAAATAGTGTTTTAATAATACTGATTCATCAGATGAAAGTTCTAAAACATTCATTTTGACGTCCTTCCAGAAAGATGGGCAATATTCCAAAACTAATGGGGTGTTTGTGAAAAAAATCACTTATAAAGTTTTAGTGAAGACGTATGAAAATAAAACCAAAAATAATTCTGCTCTATCTGGGTTAAATGATTTAATGATGTTGACTTCAGTACTGAATTCTTTTCATTTGGCTCACCTCTAGGATAATACTAGTTACTAGAGCATCTCTTTTGGCCTCTTAGACATGTTCCTCATGATGTGATGCAACTGAAGATCATTTTGCTTAGTCAGTTTTTATCTATTCTTGCTAAGTGTATGTAAAATTTCAACCATCATTTTGGCACTGTGTACTATATGCTGTTATCTTTTTCAATTTACATATATAGTTTTATCATTTTTCCTATTTTTCCAAGTCCCACCAGTATTCTTTTGAGGTCCCACAATTTTCCTGAGAATCTCATTTCCTTCTTTTCAAATCCTCCCAACTGCCTCTTTTTAATTTAGAATAAGACACTCTGAAGAGTAAAGCCCTTCTGTCCTTAATAAATAATCCCTGCCTGATTTGTTATGCCTGTTGTGTGTGGGCCCGTAAGCAAGCTCTAATTCTCTGGCTCTTCCTTTGTTTCTCTTCTCGGTACATTCTTCTAAATATTTGAATTTATCTGTCCTTTTAATCCATTTAATTTTTACATCCTTGATTTCTCTTTGGAGCGTATTCCATATGTTGTCTTTTCACATGAGAGTTGAAGACCTATTTTTTCAGTGGTTTCATCTAAATATCTCCAGCATCCTTTTCTGTTTCTGGCTAAAAGGGCGAAGTCATCAGCAAAAGACAAAAAACAACTACTGAGTCACATGGTTTAATTTAATTTAGCAAAAATTACTACTGTTTTGGCTTATTATTGCTCTAGTTCTTATAATGGCCTTGAGAGTGAATATCTGTCTTTTGGAAACCAGGTTGATATTCTTCAATTAGGTTATCAGTCTGTTAAGTCTTATAAGCAACTGAAAGGTAGGGGATTCTCTATAGTTCTTCAGATTTGTTTGGTTGCCTTTTTGTGGAGTGAATATATGAGCACAAATTTTGTCTGTATATATTTTTTTAGTTTTACACACTTATTTTCTTCTGTAAGGTAAGATATATATGCAGTGAATGGAGGACAATCTTCCACAATACCATCTCCACCTGGTGCTTCATTAGCCTTGAGCACCTTGATTATTTGTCTTTCACTGAAACTTGGTGGTTTGGAATCCAAATTATTGAAGGTTTTTTTCCCCCTTCCATGCCCTGCACACCGGAACTCCAGCATTCCTAGGGAAGACACCTACTTGCTGGTAGTCTAGGAGTCAGCGCACATCACAACCACACGACAGCTGTCAACAAGGACCGGTATGAAGATGATGTGAGACCGTAATTAGAGTGAGGACCGAGATCTACCCATCCAGACGTGTGAATCTCTCATTCACACATTCCACCGTACTTCCAGGCAGCAGGGTGCCTACCTCCAGCCACTGAGCTAGTGCAGACGCAGTCACACTGTCAGCGCTCAATACGTCAGAAAGCCGCCGACGACATTGACCCAATACCTGGAGTACGCAGCCATGAATATCATTTCAGAATCAATGTTTTACTTAGCAACATTTTTTCATTATGCCAATGGCGGCACCAGAGCTGTCTCTACCTCTTCCTGCAGGGTATACCGTGGCAGTTAGGAGTCTGGCCTCCTGACAAATAACCAGCTCTTCAATGCCACCTGAGTGCGCACCCACCAAAGGGTGTGCCAGCAACCGCTTGACCCCCATCAAAGTGATGTCAGAGTGTCTGTCACTCCTTACGAAGTGACTGAAACCTTCACCGAAACCACGCAGCAATAGTGGGAATTGTGGGGTGAGTCAAATGTTTTTTTCCTACCTTCACTTATGTCTTTTGGTGATGATCATGTGCAGAGTAGGATGTAATCATGGGTAAGTAGCCTCTGTCAGACCAAGTGAGCCATTTGATGTGACATAGTAAGTGTATATTGTGCTGAGCGCACACAGTGCCAGTCGACTGTAAAGTTTGTAATTATCAGACACAGTGCACTTTGTAATAAGTGCTTTCCCTCTAATATGTTCTGCTGGTGAGAAGTAGGGTAACACAAGAGAAAATTGTAGTAAGTGTCCTGGGTGGGAGATAAATAGTTGAACTGGATATATTTTTGTATGTTTTGGACGATTTTTAGGGCTTAATAGGAACAAAAACTGCACAAATATGGCACAAACACGAGCAACTACATCAGAGATGGTAGCCACTCTCATGGAACAGATTAAGATGTTGCAAGAACAAAATCAGCAAATGGGTCAAGAACTAGATAATCTAAAAAGGGATTATGAATAGCAGTGATTTTCCGTCTTTGCAACTACAATAAAAATGCGATTTTTTCACACCAGACGCATTTCGTTTTATTGAATGTAAAACATCTTCAGTGGCCTGAAATAATAGAAATCTACAGTTTGTTTTTTGTTTAGATCGAAAACAGTTCTTAAATGGACCCTGAAAAGTAGGCCTAATGTTTGGTACTTACGGAAATTTTGTCTTCTTTTCGCTTCACATCATGGAATGCCGGTTTGTTTAGTGCAATACCGCCGGTTCTTCATGCTGTGTCGTTTTCTCACTACTTTCACTGTCACTGTTTCACTGTTCATAGTTGTTTTCCACAGATCAGAAGTGTTTGTTTTTGTTTTTACTGATTCTGCTCAGTGTGTTATTGGAGTGTTGCCAACCTCACAAATGTAGTTCTCTCTCTATGTTTTATAATAAATTATGTTTCGGTGTATTTATTTTTAATGTAAGCGGATTGGAATAGTGGCAGAATAATACATGTATATATTTAATGGGAACATTATTATTATTATTTTATTTTATTTTTTATTACTATTATATTATTATAATTGTTGTTATTATTGGTAGGGGGTTTAGTAGTAGGGAAAGATGACTGAATGGTGGTTGGATGTGGTAAGGTGTGATGTGATGTGAGATGGAAGACAAAAGTGATGGATATGAGGTGTGGTGCAGTAATATTAAACTCCTGGGTGGTGGTAATGCAAGTAGTGTGCATGTGTGTGTGTGTGTGTGTGTGTGTGTGTGTGTGTGTGTGTGTGTGTGAGAGAGAGAGAGAGAGAGAGAGAGAGAGAGAGAGAGTGCATGTGTGTGTGTTTGGCGGGGGGGGGGGGGTTGTGTTTTTTGTTGATCTGGTATGTGATGTAGGGTAACCGTGAGGGGAACGAGGTTGAGTGTTTGTTAGCAGGGAGCGAGAAAGTTTGGGAGTTTTATATCAATATGTGTGACACGTTCGGAGAGTCTCGTGCTTAGCAGAGAGGTGGCTATGTGATTTTATTTTACCTTAGCTGTGGAGTGTTGGTAGTGGTATCTGGAATGAGATGTGGAAGTAGTCTGAGATAGTTACGGGCATGGCGGGGAATGTTTTATGTGATTTTTTCAATTATTTTGTACAATGTTTGTTTTCCAATATTTATTTGGTCATTTAGTAATTGTTTGTTGTGTGATAGTGCTTTGTGTATGTGGAGGTTTTCTTGGAAGGGGAGTAGGTGTCTGTCTCTACTAGTCTGTATGATTTCCATATCTTTTTCTATAGTGCTGGGCCTATGGTGTTCTTGTTTCAGGTGGTCGGCAAATGTTGAATGGTTTGTGCCATACTTCCAGGAAATTTCTTCAGAATTGTCACGCAGAGTTAGAATGGAGAATCCCAAAGATGTTGAGGGGGCACTTCGAGTAGCCACTCATCTGCAGGAGATAGATAGTGCAAATAAGCAGCATGAGCAGAATGAGCAACGACTATTTATGTCAAATAAGGAATGTTACCATTGTGGTGGAAAAGGACATATGAAGGCTCAGTGTCGCCAACCACAATATTTTAATTGTCAATGGTTTGGCCATAAAGCATGTGAGTGTTGGTCGAAGAAGAAAGATAGTAACACAAGGGAAAAGAAATTGTTAAATGGAAACAGAACTGTCCCTGCCATTGAGAAGAGTTCCCGTTAAGGTTAAGTGCATTTAAACTGCATGCAAGACGGATTGTTCCCTTGTGGCTTGGGTAAACAGGAAGCAATGTGAATTTTTGGTAGCCACAGGGGCACACATATTGGTTGTCAGTCTGGATCTCGTGGATAAGAGCAGACTACAGGAACCAAGGTATACTTTGCGCACAGTAGGCGTCAATGCAATAGAGGCAATTGGGACAACATGGCTTGGGTTTAAAATTGGAAACATAAGGTTTCACGAGCAAATGCAGGTGTTGCCAATAATGGGACAAGGTGTCTTTGCGATCCTAGGCTTAGACTTTCTCATAGGCATCATGCTAAAATTGATCTTTGGCAGCATACGATTGAACTCGATGGTAAATTATTTCCATTGGGGAAAACAGTTGCAAATATTTCTGTATCACAAGAGGCGCCCTCTGCAGGGGTAACATCAAATAAACTGGTATAAGTGCATTAAAAATCAAGTCACATGATAAAGTACCACCAGGTATGGGAAGACTGATCTGGGTACCAGTAGGCATTGGAGTTCCACAGAATGTAGTATGCCTAGTAGAACCACTACCAAGTAATGAGGTATTGTATGACCAGCATTGTTTTGTACGCAGGTGTATTATGCATACAAGGAATATTAGAGGTCAGCTCATGGTGTCAGTGAGCGTCGACAATTTTGGGGAAGATGAAGTTTCTTTTTCAAAAGGAGTACTAGTAGCCAAGTTGGAAGTTTGTAACAAAGAAGATGTTGAGGATCTTGGTATCCGAAATGAGAAAGAGCAAACCGTGGACGTATCTGCGTTGCGAGAGAAAGTGCGTCACCTTGAGGGTGAGGAAAGACAATTATTATAATCATTGTTACTACGGTAGAAAAATTTGTTTAGTTCACAAGGAGTGTTACCTGCTACACCAATCATGGAGCATAGGATACCAACAGGAAATCACCCACAGACCAATGGTCGGACAGAGAGAGAACATTGTACTATATCGAAGATGTTGAGTCACAATGTAAATTCGCAACATTTAGACTGGGATGTGTACCTAGAAATAATATGCTCCACATATTCTCCATAGCTTCTCAAAACCGTGTTCAGTACAGCAGATGATGATGATATTTTAAATTTAAATAGTACTTTAAGTCAGGTACAAGACATGGCAAGACAAAATAAGGCAATAATGGATCAGCATACCACACAGATTAATAATATGGAAGAGGGATTATTAAATATAGCTAAGATAATGCATAGGATAACAGTGGAATTACAGCAGTATGCTAATAAGACTATGACTACTGTGAATAAGGATTTGGGTGTAATGCAAAACCACCTTAGGGCACTAGATAGTAAGGTGCGAATAGCTAGGCTGACACATGAGGTAGCCAACAATTTAAATGATGCTAGGGTGGAGGTGGAATGAATTCAGGAAGCTATCGACCATGCTACGCATAAGCAACTAAGTACTACATTACTATCACCAGCACAATTTTTGCAGGGATTACAAGAAGCAGAAAAGGAATTCCCAGTAAGTCTTCAGCATGTTATTTCGATAAATAGGAGTAATGTAGATTTTTTTGATCATGTGTCAGTAGTAAGAATTTATGCAGATAAAGCAAGGATATAGAAATGTACAATTTCCAATAGCTAGTATTAAGTCACGATTCGAATGTTATACGCTTCATGCATACCCAATTACATGAAGTCTTGTGAAAAAGTATGTTAAATTTTCAGTTAAGGATGTATTATTTGTGTCAGAACAATAGGAAAGACACATGTTTTCAGATGTAGAAGATCTAGGTGTATGTATTAGTGAAAACATTACTATTTGTCGTCTGGAACAGTTTTGTCCTCCATCACAGCTAGACCCACCCGCTCTTCCTCAAAATCACCCCCTTCAAACCTTCCAGGAATTACTTACTTCCAACCTTGCCTCTCAGTCCTTCCTGAAAAACCTTAATCCTACTCCCGACATTACCGCAGCTGAATCCCGAGCTATCCGTGATCTGAGGGCTGACAATTCCATCATCATTCTCCCTACCGACAAGGGATCCACGACCGTGGTACTTGATTGGTGGGAGTATGTGGCTGAGGGACTGTGTCAGCTTTCAGACAACACTACCTACAAAGTCTGTCAAGACGACCCCATTCCTGATGTCCAGGCAGAGCTTCAGGGAATTCTCAGATCCTTAGGCCCCCTACAAAATCTTTCACCTGAGTCCATCAAACTCATGACCCCACTGACACCCCGTACCCCTATCTTCTACCTACTTCCTAAGATTCATAAACCTAATCATCCAGACCACCCGATTGTGGCCGGTTACCAAGCCCCCACAGAACGAATCTCTGCCTACATAGACAAACACCTTCAACCCATCATGTGCAGTCTCCCATCCTTCATCAAAGACACCAACCACTTCCTTGAACGCCTGAAATCCTTACCCAGCCTCTTACCTCCTGAAACCATCCTTGTAACCATTGATGCCACTTCCTTATACACAAATATCCCACATGCCCAGGGCCTCGCTGTGATGGAGTATTTCCTTTCACGCCAACCACTCACTTCCCTACCTAAAACCTCTTTCCTTAATACCCTAGCCAGCTTCATCCTAACCCACAACTTCTTCACCTTTGAGGGCCAGACATACCAACAACTAAAGGGAACAGCCATGGGAACCAGGATGCCCCCTCATACGCAAACTTATTTATGGGACGCTTAGAGGAAGCCTTCCTGGATACCCAAGACTGTCAACCCAAAGTTTGGTACAGATTCATTGATGACATCTTCATGATCTGGACTAACAGTGAAGAAGAACTCCAGAATTTCCTCTCCAACCTCAACTCCTTTGGTCCCATCAAATTCACCTGGTCCTATTCTAAATCCCATGCCACTTTCCTCTATGTTGACCTCCATCTGTCCAACGGCCAACTTCACACATCCATCCACATCAAACCAACCAACATACAACAGTACCTCCATTATAACAGCTTCCATCCATTCCACATCAAACGTTCCCTTCCCTACAACGTAGGTCTTCGTGGCAAAAGAGTCTGCTCCAGTCCCGAATCTCTGAACCAGTACACCAGTAACCTAATAACAGCTTTCACATCCCACAGCTATCCTCCTGATCTGGTTCAGGAGCAAATTACCAGAGCCACCTCCTCATCCCCCCAAATCCAGCACCTTCCACCGAAGAACCCCAGAAGTGCCCCTTTTGTCACCAGATACTTTCCGGGACTGAAGCAAACTCTGAATGTAGCTCTACAGCAAGGATATGACTTCCTTAAATGCCCCGAAATGAGATCCACCCTTAATGACATCCTTCTCACTCCACCAAGAGTGTCTTTCCGCCTCCCACCTAACCTTCCTAACCTTCTAGTCCATCCCTATGAAATCCCCAAACCACCTTCCCTACCCTCCGGCTCCTACCCATGCAACTGCCCCCATTTTAAAACCTGCCCTGTGCACCCTTCCACCACTTACTCCAGTCCAGTAACCCAGAAGGTGTACACGATCAAGAGCAGAGCCACTTGCGATAGCACCCACGTGATTTACCAACTGACATGCCTGCACTGTGAAGCGTTCTATGTGGGAATGACCAGCAACAAACTGTCCATTCGCATGAACGGTCACAGGCAGACAGTGTTTGTTGGTAATGAAGATCACCCTGTGGCTAAACATACCTAGGTGCACGGCCAGCACATCTTGTGCAGTGTTGCACCGTCCGGGTTATCTGGATACTTCCCACTGACACCAACCTTTAAGAACTCCAGAGATGGGAACTTGCCCTTCAGATTATTCTCTCCTCCTGTTGCCCACCTGGTCTCAACCTCCGCTAAATTCAAATTTCCGACCACCATCTTTAGCATCTTTGCCTTGGTTCTGTGGACAGAGTCTCTGCCTCAAGTGGTATCTCTGTCCAGTTTCTTTGCTTTTTACAAATGTCTGTCTAGGTGTGTTTGCGTTTGGATATGTGTGAGTGTGTCTGTATTTGTTTATCTTCCTTTTTTTCCCCTAAAGTAAGTCCTTCCACTCCTGGGACTGGAATGACTCCTTTTCCACTTCCTTAAAACGCATATCCTTCCCTTTCGCCTCTCCTTTCTTCCTCTTTTCCTGAAGAAGTGACCAACGGTTGCGAAAGCTTGTACGTGTGTTTGTGTGTGATTTTATTTGTGTTTGTTGACGAGCCTGTCCTTTGGGTAAGTCATCCATTTTCTATTTTTTATATTTGTTTATCCCACCAAGAAAGTTTCCTTCTATAATTTTTATTTCCTTTCTAAATTATACACTGAACACTGCAGTATATAAACAATTTGACTGACAAGGAGAAAGGACAGATTATTGTGGTTCAGATGCTCCGACATATACAGGAGTATTGTTGTAAGTGGAAGCATAACATGATTACCATTAGTCTAACAGCCACTAGTATCACCGTGATACTAGGATTCATTTGTGCAGTTTACCTTTTCCTAAGGCGTAGAATGACGCAAGCTGAGTTGAAGCCCACACATGAAATATCCCTGGAATGGATTGCATCACATGAAAAAACAGGAAATAATGCTTAGGTTAGTGAATATAATACCTGTAAAAATGTGTGTTAGGGTTAAGAGTTCTTACGTATTTCTTAAAATTTGGAATGAATTTCTCCAAAGTGGAGGGGTGTGTTGCACACCAGCTCTGTAGCGGTGAAGTTTTCCAAGTCTTGGTTGCTATAGAAACATGGCGGTGTGTTGACAGAATGGGGAAGAGGAACAGCAACTACTTTGAGTCATACTTACTGGGCCAAGCTGACAGGAATGGATGCACACGTGCCAGACTGAATAGCATGCATTAGCAGAATTAAATGAAACAGCACAAACTTACAGTATCACGTCACTTCATTAAGTGAGGAAAGAATGCTTATGTCTAATGCAACAACGTGTCTCCAGAGACTTCTGGAACCACCAGCTAACCTGTTAAGTGAACACAGAAAGATAAAAAAAAAGCCAACACATTCGTATGACAGGGCCGATGTGGTCATGACTAGTGCGTAGGGGACATATCAACCGCTCCACAACGCGCTATATATACTCCGGCATTGAGTTCATAAGCAGCCAGTCAGATGAATCGATGGCTTACACTTCATGGCACTTGATTCCCTAACATGTTCTAATGTCAGTAGAAGTATATTATAGATCTCCAGCACTCTTCTACATCAGCTGACAACCAATGAGATGTCGACTCCTACGTAGCTCCGAGTTCGACTCCTGTGCTACAACCAACTATGGATGCAGAGGAAATATCTAGGAGGCTTCCATGTCCTGCACACCAGAACTCCACTGTTCCTAGGGAAGACACCTACTTGCCGGTAGGCCAGGAGTTAGCACACGTCACGACCCCATGACAACTGTCAATGTAGACCGGTATGAATATGATGCGAGACAGCAATTAGAGTGGGGACCAAGAACCACCGATCCAGATGTGTGAATCTCTCATTCACACATTCCACCATGCTTCCGTACAGTTCCACAACAAACGGTGTGTCAGCAGAGTGCCTACATCTGCCCGCTGAGCTAGTGCGGACACAGTCGCACTGTCAGTGCACAGTATGTCAGAAGGCCGCCGACGTCATCGACCCAGTCGCCTGGAGTACGCAGCCATGTGTATCATTTCAGAATAAATGTTTTACTGAGCAATATTCTTTCATTATGCCAATGGTGGCACCAGAACTGCCCCTACCTCTCCCTGCAGGCATACCATGGTGGTTAGGAGTATGGCCTCCCGCTAAATAACCAGCTCTTCAACGCCACCTGAGTGCACGTCCACTAAGGGGTGTATCAGCAACCGCTCGACCCCCATCAGAGGAAAGAAACTAATAGATTTGACATCAGTGGAAGAAGTGGCCACAGCAATGTGGGAAGTGTTGAGTGGTGGTGTGCAAATGCGTAGTGCACAGAGAATTGCCCGAAAATTAGACAAATCTGTGATCACGGTATGTACAATCCTATGAACCATCCATCTTTTCTATCCTTTCAAAATTATTCAAGTGCACAAGTTGCTTTCTGTTGACTAGCCAGCAAAAGAGATTTTTACTTTAGAATTTCTTACTTGCATGGAAGTGGACAATGAATGGCCATCGAAGATTTAATGTATAGCCCACTTCCATCTAACAGGATATGTCAATACACAGGACTGTTGTATAAGGGCAACAGAAAATCCACATGCAAATCAACCTGAGAAGGTCACTGTGTGGTGTGGGTTTACATCATCATTTACCATAGGGCCATTTTTTTTTTTTTTTTTTTTTTTTTTTTTTTTTCAAAAAGACAGTTGCTTCTAGTTCTGGTACCTGTACCATCACTGGCAAGCCTTATAAGTGACTTATGTGTAATTACATCATTACAGGTATCCAAAAGTGTGGATAGGATCATTATGATGCAAGATGGTGCACCTCTGCACATTTCACACCCAGTTAAGTACCTGATGGAGTACCATTTCAGAAATTCTAGGATTATCAGCCAGCAGTTTCCTACAGCCTGGCCATTCTGATCACCTGATCTTAATCCATGTGACTTCTGTGGGACTATATGAAAGATGTGTTCAGTGTCCCAATTGAGAACTTAGGTACATTGAAGACACACATTGTGCAACACATTCTGGATGTGACTCTGGAAATGCTTTGATCAGTTGTGGAACATGCTGTTTCTCAATTTCAACTTCTTGCAGAAAATGGTGGACAGCATATTGAACATGTTTTGTGCCAGTCATAAGGAAATTAAAATTCCAATTTGATTTTGATTTATGCTTATTGGCCTCAGGACAATCAAAAACCCATGTGATTCATGCTTTTTATTTGGTTTTTGGCCTCAGGACAATTACAAACCGATTCTTCCCATCAAGTGTGATATGACCTTGTTGTGGTGGATGAGTTTACATAACAAATAGTATCACGTATGTACACCCATGCACACAGTAGGCCTACTACAGTTAGCTTAACATTCAACTTTTACCTATGCATTGTTGTATGATTCATTTGTCATTTGTAGTCGACCAGTATTATATTATGGTGCTCACAGTGCCATCTATTGATCAATTTTCACACTATTTATTTTTATCCTGCCATACATTTTCTGCCTTCTTCAGTAGTATTCCATTATGGTTTAATGTCATTCTGACCATTGGTGTTATTTTGAAAGTTTAAGTTTTAATAATAATCACCCTGTACTTCCTCTTCTCTATTACTATGATCTTGAAGGCTTCCTATTTCTCTTTGGTTTTGTTTTATCTTTTCCAGAATTAAACAAAAAATTAACTTTGAAGTGTTTTAGACACATTTTCAATCCATAACCTGTGCTTTCATTTTTGCAGAGGGCCACCCAAATCTTGGATTCCTTGGTTGAGGCTTCTTTTGCCCCCCTCCCCTTCACCCCAGCTTTCATTTCTATATTAGTGCTTGTGGTAACCACTGCCACTTTCAAACATGACTCCATACATCAGTGTGAAAGTTCTTACACATTATTAAGTAATGGTCTATCACAGAGGTGGAGCAGTAGATAATTTAAAGTTTGAAGTTTTTAACACTGTAAAACATTCTGATGTGATATTCTGTTGCATCAACAGACTATGGTACAAGCATTTTGTTAATGGTGATTTTGATCTTTGTTCTTTGCAATATAAGAATTACAGTATAGTTTTACATTTAAAATTATTGAAGGTGTTTTTAACTTACCTCTATATGCAAGAGAAACATGTAGCTGGAAGACAAACAAGTTTTGTACTCTGTGTTCACTTCTTCATGCCTTGAAACACTTGTACTTTAATGTAGGGTTGAAATTTAATTTTTGTTTGTAATTTTTACTTATAATAAAAGTACTCTGAATTAACTGTAACTTTCCCCTTCATTGCTCATAGATGAAGAGTAAGTTTAAATCATCATTTTGCTTTGCCTTGGAGCACAAATGCTGTATTGTCGCACCTCTTATTGATAGTCACTAATGTGTGTGTATCCTTTTTGACTGTAGGTGATGAAGCCATGTTGACATAGAAAGCTGTAGTTGAATTTAAGTGCTAGTTATTAATTTTATTTATTTATTTATTTATTTTTCAGTTGCCATTTCAGTTTCAAACAATCATCAAAATGTAGGAAATTAGAGACTTTCCCCCAGATGCCACACAAATAGTCAAAATATTGGAAATGTCTGGGAACATTGTTTAATAGTTCTCCAGATTGATTTTACTTTAGTCTTTAACTGTTTATTATTTGGGTACAGCAATTTTCACTCTTTTAATAAAAGGTTTCAGAATGTTACAGCAGTGGTGGTAACTTGGTTTTAACTTGATCACAACTTCTCCTCTGAATTACTTAAATCTTTCTCATTCTATGTGGTATCACATGTTATCATCCAATGTACATGCATCTGCTTAATTTTAACCTGCTGCATGGAATGGTTGTGTGGTCGAAGTAGTCATATCTATAAAGACTGGGCAGCCATTCCCAACACAGGTTCGAGTTCTCTCTCGGGCATGGTTGTATGTGTTGTCCTAAGTGTAAGTTAGTTTAAGTATTTTGTATCTAGGGACTGATGACTGATGACACACAACGAGACAGACTGGCCTCGCACAGGCAGTAAAGTCGCGGAGTGTGAAACCGAAGATGTTAGGTGGTGCTGGTTCAAGACTCACCGTATTCAAATGTTTTTTTCTCATATTCGAGTTGTCTAATAGGCTCAAGGACTTTCTTATTAATTTGACATAATTATATTATATAATATCCAATCTTATGTAAACATAAATACACATTCTCTAAGGAGAGAGTTTGTTGGTTTCATTTTATGAACAGGACAGGTTGCACCTTACTTATAGTAAAATACACACTTTACTGTTTCATGTTTTGCATTTTACGAGTTTTAAGGATTCTACTACTGAATAATAACAGTGATTGATGAAAAAATGACCTTTAAGTTTTACTAAATAGTGAGACTGTTGAATAATGTTTGTGTTATGTGAAGGTATATCTAATTTTATGTCACACCATTTGGCATGAAACTTTCGTAAGTCATTGTTCTTATTGACGTAACATGCAACTTTTCTAAGAGTCCTATGTTCATAGATATTTTGTTGTTACTTATGTAGGACTATATCACAGACAGAACATGACGAACATATGCACAAGTGCAGAAATGTGTGTTTTAATTGAGGTAAAGCAGGAATGGCGGTCCTTTCATTTCATAATCAGTGTGATTCCAGGACCTGATGCCTATGACAATTGTCGCTGGAGTGTGCTGTGATTAGGCACACATCTCGTACGCTCAAGTTACACCATCTCTGGGCATTCAGCCGCACGTAGGACTCGTCAAGCTGACCGCACACTTTCAGACACATGCTCTGTGTGCCAACGGCTTAAGTCTCTGGACATCAACTGCATGTCACGGATGCTGCACTCATGAGCATACCAGAAACTTGTAGACTCATTTCCACAGCAGTTGCTAGGCAAGAGGGGACTCCACACGATATTAGGTTCTTATTCCATGTCATTTGCTCAGTGGTGGACTAAGGCTGTTGGAGGCCTGGGGCAGCGGCAAAACGAAAGGAGGCCACCCATGTCAACTTAGAAATACATGTATTACTATAAAAAAAGAATTGGAAGCCCCTTCCAGGACGAGAGGCACAGGACAGACTGAAATTTGGAGGCCCCAGCAGAACGAAGATGCCAAGCTCAGGCATTTGGAGGCCTCCCAAGACCAGAGGCCCAGGGCGGTCTGCCCCCTCTGTCCCCCCCCCCCCCTTCCTTAGTCCGCCACTGCATTTGCTAAGTCAGTATAGTGCAGTTCTCTGAGCAGCCTATCTCGCTTGCTTGATCCTTGCAGTATTCAAACTGTTTCACCTCATCTCTTACAAATTTCGGCTGCCATTAGCAAAGAAACAGGTGTTGCCTTATATCTAATGATTCTGTTAATTTTTTTTTTCTTTTATGATCATTATATAGAATGTTAAAATACTTTTCATAAGCTATTTATTATTGAATTTACATACTACATGTTTGAAAAAGTGTTTTATGTTCTAGTAGGAGACACTACTGGTCAAAGCTAAAAAAGGAAAGAGAAACAAATACTGATTGAAATATGTCTTATTTCGTTCTGTGCTAACTGCTTGTCTGTTGACATTAGATGAGGTACACATTGTGGTTAACACTGAAAAAATGTGTATTTGAATGGGATCAGCCTTTAGCAAACACAATTTTCCCGCTTTTTTTCTGTCCATACATGTTTTAATGAAGTTTCGTCATTGACAGTAGAGTCCCATAACCTATTGGCGAATAACAGTTGAAATGTTGCATGAAAATAACATAGTTTGAAATTTTTAACAAAATAAAACAAATTTCTTTATAAACACACTGTTTTCTTTAAAATGTTTGCATCTGCATTACAACTGATATTTCAGTACAATTAATTCTTTCTGTTTGTTAACTTTGGCTTTCATCACTACTGTGTCAACCTTTGCTCGTGAATTAATAGATTAACGTAATTGTTTTTGAAAAAAACATTTTTACTTTCTAGTTGTGAGGAAATGTTATTCATGTTGGGCTGTGTCAGTTTAAGAGTTTTTACTTTTTATGGTTATTGGGCAATTTGAAAATAAAAATTGCTGGCATATTTGTAACATTTTGGCAAGCAATGTTGCCAAATGATGCACTGATTATTATTTACTCACTCCAGGGAGGCGATTGTTTATTATATTTTTTAAAAAAAATGTTATTACTATTTTTTATTTATTTGTTTATTTTTGCTCCAGCAATCATTACAATTAAGGCATTTTACTTTCTTGTGATATTAATAATTCCAGATTTTTACCTCACTCTGTTCATGGCTCTTGTTTGTTATTTAGTCTCTATCTTTCAGTTTTCTGTGACAGTTCTTTTTCTGAAACTTTTAGTTTGGAAAACATCTCATCTTCTGTTTGAACTCTAGATTCAGTAATTGTATTTAATGGCACAATTGTGTTGGTTTCTTCGTTAAGATTTTGTACGTCTTTTACATTTATGCTACACCTGATTATCTGGAGAGTCTTTTTTTTTTTTTCAATTTTTTGCCTAAATATTGCTGGTATTTTATGGAGAGGATAATTTGGAAATCTGCTGGGGTTGCTAACTACTTTGAAAATATTTCTCTTAGAATCATATTTACAATATGTATCGGTGTTGACTACAAAGCAATGATGAATTTCACAGTGTATTTGGTACGAAGGAAACAAACATAACCACATATTTTTTAGGTTATTATGAACCGAAAATTCGCAATAACTAGCTGCTAATTTTTTCCTTTTTGATTCTTAGAGAAAGGCACATCAGCAGAGGGGCATATGTAAGCAATAAAAAGGTTATTTCAGATTATTGAGATTCATTGTTGCAGTTTAGTATCATTGTACTTCTATTGCAAATATTCAGATCTATTAGCAAATAAAACAACAACATTTCACCTTTACTCACTTCCTGTATTCCTCACCTTCGTTAAAAGAAGACTGCAGTGGGACAACAATCTTCAAGCACAATACATGCAAGAATCATGTATTACATATTCACTATTTACAGGTTACATGAGCATGTATGACTGACAGTAACAATTTGGAAGTCCAGGAACACCTGGGCAGAGCCTGCTAGCCTTTTAGTACTAGTAGCCGAGGCAACAGTTGGTGCATGGCACCATATGTGGCAGAAGTTGCTGCTTCTGCCGACATACAAACAACACCATTTGAACCTGGAATGTTAGCTGGCTATGGTATAACAATGAAAAGTCCAGGTTGGAATGTTAGTAATAGGATAGGTATCAACTCAATGTAAAGATGATTGCTGAGCCACAGGCACATAGAGTAAACAATCACATTCACACAACTTTAAATTTTCAGACATGCCTTTCATCAGAAGATGATGTGCACACATCACACAGTCACTCAGATACAACTCAGCACACATCACCACCATCTTTGGCAGCTCTGGCACAGCAAATGTGTTGACAGTGTAAAATATGTGCACTAATACTTGTAGTAGTAGTAGTAGTAGTAGTAGTAGTACTAGGCTTCTAAGGGAATTTAGGATCCAGTGCCAACATGAGATTTCTCCAGGAATATTCTTGACACAATTTGATCCTATTTCATTCTTATCAGATGGCCAGCCATTTGAAGTCTTCTAAAATTTATTATGTTCAACCATTGTAGCTTCTTGTGATAGCATGCAAATTTCTTGTTGTCTTCTCTTCCAGAATTGTAATTCATTATCACAATATGTACAATGTGGTGACACATAATTGTTTTGAAATTTTAAATCAATCATTTGTTTTGTAGTTAAAGAACGGAATATACTCCAACTCACCTTATAACTGTTATTGATGTATATTTCAGGTTGAATGTATTATGAAATTTAATATAACATCCCACTTAAGTTCAGAATTGGACTATGTTGTATTTCGTTTACTATTACAGTCAATGTATTTCAAAGATTATTAAGAAGAAATGGCTGTTGACGATCATATGTTTGCCGATCGTTAACTGAAAATGATATTAACAATTTTTGATTAAGAGTAATTATATTCACAAAATACTTGGAATGACTCCATTTAACACAAATAATTATATATAGGTATTATATGAAGTGTAATATGTTAAAACTCTGTGATTTTTGTGTCACATGAGGTGACATAATTATGATGTAAATTGTATTACATATACACTGGTACAGTGAACACTGTCTGTGTTTTGGAAGATGTATTTTGTCAGTATACGTGAGCTAAACTAGCAATGAATATTTTATGTTAGTCAAATGGCTGATGTGTCAATGCTGTGAATGGTTATCTGATGTTAATACTGAATATGCAAAATATTCTGGACTTTATGGAGGTAATATCTGCTTGAAAGGAAGTCAATTTGGACCAAACAACGATGATGATTTTTATTTATGTACTATTGGTGTTTAAATAAAAGTTCTGTTTTCTGAAGAACATTTATGAATGCAGTATGGACAGAATAACCTGGTAGTTTTATCCTGATTTATAATCATTTTCTAACAGTTGACTTTTTGTGTTTACAGTTCTATTTAGATGAAGTGTTCAGTACACACTGAGACATTTCAACCAGAAACATTCCTATAAACTATAATCCATATAACAGGTGTTCTGTTTTCATTAAGCACCTCATATGTTAGAACCAGTATGATATTGCAATAAATAATTTTATCTTAGTTTTCCTTGTCAGCTGTTTAAATGCTATAAGATTTTGTGTTGAATAGAAGCTCCCTCCCCCTACTCCATCTGTACACCAGCCCAAATTCCAAATCTTTGTCATAGGTATCACATCCCATGCAAGACCTGCCTAATCCACCCACCCACCACTTCCTATTTCAGTCCCATCATGGGCTTGAGAGACCAGGCATCTGCAAAAGCAGACACGTGATTTACCAACTATATTGCAATCACTGCAATGCTTTTTATATAGAAATAACTACCACATGAACTACAGACATTGCCAAGGTAGGGTGGCTTGCATGCCTCAGCGATACAGATAACTGTACTGTAGGTGCAACAATAGCGGAGGGGAATCTGTGGAGAAGCTGGATAAATGTGTAGTTCCTGAAGAGGGGCAGCAGCCTTTTCAGTAGTTACAGGAGAAACAGTCTGGATGAATGACTGAGCAGGCCTTGTAACATCAGCTAACTTGGCTTTGCCATGCAGTCACTGCAAATGACTGAATGCAAAGGGGGAACTACAGTTGTTACTTTTGCCGAGGACATGCAGCTCTAATGTATGAATAGCAAGGAGACTCGTATTAAACCAGCCTGTGGACTGAAGGCAACAACTACAACATGACTACCAATCATCTGTCAATCAGAATGAATGGGCACCACCAAAATGAGGCCAAGAGCAAGAGGGACCATCCTGTGGCACATTAGTTAGCAGAGCACAACATGTCTGACTTCAATGACTGCTTAACAACTCAGGCTATCTGGCTTGTTTCTTCCATCACCAGCTTTTTCTGAACAGTGCAGGTGGGAGGTACCATTACAGTACATTCTCTGGTCTCAAAATTATCCAAATTTCAACATTCTGTAACTTACTGTTCCCAAATCCCGATCCAACAGTTCCCACCCTATCTGTCCTACACCTCCCAATTCATATCTCGTTCCCAAACATCTGCATTCTCCTTCTCTGTTTCTCCCCATTTCACTCCCCCTCTCCCACTGCATTCCAAAGCTGATACCTATTTCCACCCAGGTACTGAAATCATCACCATCATCATCATCATAATCATCAGCATCATCTGTGTCCACCAGTCTACATATAGTCCAGTCAATTGAAAACAAAATTCTGAAAGATTTTTCCTCAATGGTTCCATATGTTTCTGAGGGGTGCTGAATTCGAGTTTCAAGTTTGCTGCCTTGTAGGAGGTCGGCTTCACAATGAAAAGTAGAATAAAGTAAAACTTTTTGCACTTTTTTCAGTTTCTTGCTTGTATACTGAAAACCACATGTTTCTTGAAGATCCCCATTCTACACAGAATTAAAGTAGACAAAATTTTCTACAAAACGCACTACTCAGGTTTGATTTTCTGACAAGCAGTATCAGTGCTAGAGCTTGCTCAAAAAGAGCAATTGTTTGGTCCCTCTGCAAAAATGTTAAAGACGCCCATTCAAATTCCCTACTACTCAAGAAATAAACATGGTATCAGCAAAACCCCTAGACCACTTGAAAGTATATTAAATTTACTACAAGGGACGTCTTCAAAACAAGCACCTTTTAGTGCAACACATTGAAAATATAGCACCGACAAGAGATAGGTAGATGGGTGGGGGGTGGGGGCGTTGCTCATAATTTTCATTTTGGTGCTTACCCCCTTATGAGACAATGGAGTATTACAGATGTGCCTTGTAGGAGATTTAATGTACTTTCACAAGGTGAGGGGTTTTGTTTCTCGAGTTTTAAGGCATGTGAGTGGGTGTTTTTGTCGTTTTTGCAGAAGGGCTAAAAAATCACTCTTTTTTTGGCAAGCTTTATTGTTGATACCATTCGCCAGAAAATCAAACCTGAATAATGCATTTTGCAGGAAATTTTGTCTTCAAGGAATGTATAGTTTCTTCTTTTTCACACGTGCACAGCATTTATTTTCTCAGACTTAGTACTGTTGATTTAATACTATAAGTAGACTGACAATGTACATTACAACAATTTCACATCCATCTTAGGCCTTCTACATATATATTTATTGATCAATATTCCATGAAATTTTTTTGTTCATATGATTTTAGAGTGTAGCTGTGGTAGTGAACCATAATAGATGCTAACCTCTGTTCATAAGATAAAGACATAAATCATGATATATTATACACACATTTACTTGTTTTTAAGAGAGGGTGAGGTATGGAGAAATCACATGATAGAAAGTCACAGGAAAATAACATTTTTATTTAATTCACTACAGGAAAAATTGTTTTACAAGACTTTCAGTTCCTAATGTGTTTTCAGAAGTGGTAACAGTATGTCACTATATGTTATTGACTAGAAGTAACAAATTGACTTTATGAAAGTGGTGATGCTGTGGTTACTCAATTCTTCCAACTCAAAAATAGTTATCAACAGTTAATAACAAAGCCACTGTAGCATTTCAGCGCGGTTTAAATTATCATTACATTAGGTATTTACAGAGATATATTTCACAGATCTGAAATTGAAAGTGTATGTGACACTAATCAGAAAGAATTATTTACGTAAACAGACATGAATTAATTTCTTTTAGAAGTTGCTACTAAATAGTATGTACAAAACCTATCTTATATTTTCAATTTTTGACCAATCTCTATCAGTTACATACAAGCTTAATTAAAAAGAGATTATATGTATTTATATCAGCATGTGGTTGTTTAATATTTACAAACATAGTTTAGACAAAAATCATTAATATTAATTTCATCTTGAAAGAATAATACTGAAATTATTAATGAGGAAATTTTTTGGTCATGCTATCCTTGTTACCTTATTTGAAAAACAAATAATTTTAAGTGAATTAAACCAGTCACTTTTAGAGGTTTATCATACATTTAAGAGGGTGTTTAAAGAGGGGGGAGAGGATGAATACTAGCTATCAGTGGTGTATAGAGAGAGAAAAGGGGCTGTGCCTTTACTCATGTTGGGAGTATTGATCCTTCCTCTCTCTCTTCTCTCTATAGCAGAGGTTGCAGCAAGGTGTGGTGGCTCCAAGAGGGTCTGGCAGTCCCCCCCCCCCCCTTCCCGGACACACCACTGCTAAATATATTCTGTTTCTCTACATTGTGAAAGGCTATAATTGTTATACCTCAAATGCTTCAATTAATTTTTTTGACTGTTCGGTTTAAGTACTATAAATTAATGTAGTTATCTGAATCAGACACATTAACAGTAAAGAAACAAGCATTGACACCCACTTGAGAGCCCAATATTTGCTGTGATGGAAATTTCTATAGAATTCTCACTATTTGAAACTTTTTGTTACACAAATTTAGTGGAAAAACTAAAATATACACCAACAAAACATAATGCACTGATGATTTTTTAAAAGTTTCAATGATAAACTTGTCTTTGAAATTACTGTATAGTAGACAAAAGTAGATTCTACTCACATAGTCAGGAAACTGGCATTGTAATTGGGCAACGAAGGCAAGGGAGTGGAATTAGTAGTTTATTATAACTCAGAGATACCATGTCAAATAATACTGGAGGACACTCAACAATATTAAAAGTTTGTAATAATAAACTGTTCTTAATATGCTTTGTTAAAGAAAAAAGGTTACTGGAATGGAGTCTTCAACTGCAAGACTTAACGTAATTATGGTTGTGGTCTATCTAATGAAAAATTTAGCTTTCATGTCTCCTCCAATTTGCATGCCTTGGATCTTCTCGTGAAGAGCGAAAGTCATAAAATACACTCTTGTCACATTTGTGGACTGATACTTACTCCAAGAGGCACAGCATACCGATGATGCCAGAATACTATTTTTTTTGCAAACGTGAAAGGCAGCTATATTCCATTTCATTGGACATTTACATTTATAATGTGTGATACACAGCAATTGACCTCTTGTTTTCGTTTTGGAGGTTTCAGACATGTAATTGACACATTGTATACTTTAGGTGCCCAGCCAGGAACATAATTCCGCTATCACTGATAACCCTTACATAATTAAATCACATAAATGAGTTATTTGAAACATAAGTTACTAGTTCTCGGTTAAAAAGATGTGATGGAAACAAGAAGTGTGAAATGAATTGCCATAAACCATTAAAAGTAACCTGTTTTTGTTCAATTACTTCACATGCAATTTTTTTTTGTTCTCCCAGTGACATTCATTAAAGTGGAACAAAAAGAACATTAGAAATTTGTGGAATGTAACAAAGAAATATTTTACTCTGTACTGTTACATTTAGTAGATTATACAAGCAAGTAAAAAAGTTCAAATAGAAAAAAAATCGCTACTGTACAAGCACTTATTGCCAATACAGGGGTAAAACAAATAGGATATATATTTGTCTTCTATTTACAAGTACACCCTTGATGCATGCAAAATGAAGAACATAACCACAGCATTTCACAATTATTGCTTTCCTGTACATCAGAGAAGTGTTTCTCAAACAACTTCCATTTCATAAATTATATACTACATTCAGTTCATTTAGTACAGAGTAATTCGTAGCTAACTCTACAAATATTAAAACTCTCTCTCATTCTCGTTTTATTTTTAGGCGAGTGCCATCAAATCACAACAATAAGAACACAGACCTACTGTGGCACATACTATAAATGCCCGCAAGTTATATTATTAACAGTAACACCACAATTTGTAGAGAGAATATGATCAATACAATATTTCTGCCTTAAGTGGCAGTAAAATATTTTATATAAAAACTACATACCACACCATCAACATGATTACCCAGTAACAAGGTCAAGCAGCAGGGTAATATGCACAAAGAAAGCAATAGACTTTAATAACAGTATTTGTTATGTCTGTACAATCAAAGAAGTGTCTAATAGGACAGATTACATATTGCTTAATCCTGAGTTATCTCTCTGGTAAATCAGCACTAGCAAAACATGAACACCAAACTTGTTCTTTTTTCATAGTTATCAACTCTTACATTAGGCAGTCATTTCTTTCTTCTACCATAAGTCAAATACAAGCTACATAAAAGAGGCAAAATATTTTTATCATATGTAAAGGCATACCTAAATATAACAGTGCATTTTATGCTACAACAGTGGATGTGAGGATAGAAAAAGTTTGTGACTGTTTGCAGCTACCTATCAAAAAGAAATGGAAGACAATAATTTGTGTATCAATGTGTCAGAATGAAAACAACAAATGTAATGGTAAAATCTACTTACAAGAATTGTTTTAAAAATCCTACAAACATATTATATTTATTCTTTGAGAATGGTCACTTAATTATGATTGATGGAATAAGATTCTTAGACATTACAAATTAGAATTTATGGTGTGTACAAGAAAACTGCAAATGAAGTGCATAGTGCTTTTATTCTCACACATCAGTTTCAGTCTCTGCCAAACAAATAAATTTCAAAGCATTAATTGTCTATGCTAGTGTTTTGACATGTGCTGAACAGAATACAGACAGCAAAATGTGACTGTATGGAAGACTCTCTATCATACAGTCAATGTCTATTCTCAGTTATGTTAATTTATAAGATGACACAAACTTATGCATCATAATCACAAGGGGGAAACCACCACAATTGTATCATAAAATCATCAGTAAATCCTCTGTTTAATGGAGTTATCAGTTTCTAGTTCACTACAATACTCCAGTCATCCATTACTACTTATCATTCATAAAAACAAATTCCTGTTTATGTTCCACACTTTTAATGTTTCTGATAATTGTTTCACAACTACAGATAACTGGTGTGCCTTTACATAACTAAATTTAATTTTATAAACACTTGAAACATCAGTTCATTTGTTACACAGATTCAAAACTGACACCTATAAAACCAATAATTATAAATTAGTTCCTAAAAATATAGTACGTTTTACAAATTGATACATATTGATTTGATATCTCCTTTCAGTTATCACTTGTTTTCTTTTTCCTCCTTTTTTAAATTATGGATGCTATTCGCACATCAATATTTGCCAAGCTTCAGCTTTAAATGTGAGGAATTATCTGCCATTCTTCAGTAAAAATGTACTTTTAGTGCATTACACCTATCATTATCATCACTGTTGTTATTCAATTCTAGTTGCCAGTATAATGTTTTATTTTTGTCACTGCTTTCTAGTCATTTGTCCCTTCATTATATGCTAATACTTCAGTTTTATTTTAGTAATTACACTCTCCACCAGGCTGTTCATACTGAAAACTATCAAAACAGCTTGTATTGAAACATCTGTGTGGCATATAAGTTCTGACTCTTTGTTTATTTACCTTTCCCCTTGACTTACTCTTAATAAAGAAATGCCCTCTGCTCTGCTTTTAGAATGTATTGTTGTATGAATTTTGTCAATAATCTCAGTAGATGTCTACAGTAAGGAAGAAATTTAATTGACAAATAGAACTGATTTGTAGACTGATTTACTGTGTTAAAAGATTTTGACAGTATCAGCACTAACATGAACTATATTACTGTTGCTAAGTGCACACGGTGAATGGTGAGATGACAAACAATATCATATTTTATAATGTTATAGTTCAAGTGCACTATGTAATAATATACATTAGTGTCATAGTTGTGGAACAGTCACTGCAATAGCATGATTGCTTTCATTTCCAAAACTCTCATGAGCCATTCCCATATGATTATCTGTATCATTTTTAATGTATCATTAGTAATGAGGATATTTTCTTAAGTAAATGTACATTTATGTGTATGTTGATATAAGAGTATCAAGATGATAATCCTATAACAGCATAAACACAAGGAAAAAACACAGTTGATTAGGATTCTTCAGAGACATCACATTTTTTTTCTTTTCCTTTTTTTTTTCTTCTTCTGTAAAGCTGTTTTGGGTTGATATCAGTTACAGGACACTGCAGCAGTTTCTAAAAACTCACGACATCAGTTTAATTTAGCTATTAATAAAACTAAAAATAAACTCTGACCCACACAGGCCTTGAAAGCCTTATGGGTACCAACCAGCCACCATGTCAAACTCCACCTGAAAGCATCATTGGATTTGGTATGGAGGGGGACATGATCAGCATCCCACACTCCCGGCCATTGTGTCAGTTTTGCAGACCGGAACTGCTACTTCTCAATCAAGTAGCTCCTCAATTAGCTTCACAAGGTGTGAGTGTACCCTGCAAGCCAACAGCACTTGACAGACCCACACTGTTATCTATCCAAGTGTTAGTCAAGCCTGACAGTGCTTAACTTTGGTGATATAATGGGAAGTGGTGTATCCACTGCGGCATGACAGTTGGCTTTGCTATTAATGGTAAGCACAAATACTTCTTGATAGTTAAAACAGGCAAATGTACAATTTTTTAAACAGCCTAAAACCAATAATAATAGTGGTAAGTTTCCTCGACAGCACATATTTAGTAATTTTAAATATGAGAGAATGCACTGCCATCTTAATGCAATTGTGGACACTGTGGCTCTTGGATACTTGTTCGCCACTTATTATTTCTGTTTTTATACACATTTTTGGGAAATTGGTTTTTTGTTTTGCTTGTGAACACTTAAGTTCACCTGTACTTAAGAATATATCCTCACTGCTAATGAGTCATTAACAGTAATACTTATCTACCCAAGCAATGTGCAATACCATCAAAAATCACAATGGCATATGATCTCTACAGTTGATAATTTATGTGTCTTGTTTAATTGCAAGAAAGATAAGCAAAATAGTTTGAAGAATGAAATTAACTTATTTTTAAAAGTTGTGAATTAAAATTATATGGCTGAGTGAAACTTAAAATACTAAATTTATTTTAATGTATCTGCAGCTTTGAGCTGAAAGTCACTGGGAAATCTTGTGCTGATTCGCACAGACTCAATGGATTGATAATAACAACAGATGAATAACGGTTCATAACATATGTTCACTGATTGTATTTTATTCACAGGTACAATGATAAATAGCCAAGTATATTGCCATAGTGTGTATCATTACTACTCAATCAGTGTACATAATAGTGACAGTCTCACTAAATACTGAACAGAAGTCAAAAGTACTAACATAGAAAAGACAGGTACAAATGAAGTTTGGTTACTTCCATAAATTGACAGCCAGTCAATTTTATCGACAGTAAGCATTGAACACTTAGTTCTTTCCATTCCTCCACATACAGATATTATACAGTGGAAAAAGGTAATAGTGGTTGGGATGCCTATAAGGAAACATTGTCTACCTGCCTGATCATTTTCTTATAAAACATACAATCCCACAGAAGATCAGCAAAATACTATTCTATAAAAAATACAAAAGACATGTGCTTCATTGATGCATGCATGTCAATAATAATTATTTCTGTATTCACAACCATGTGTGATATTTTGTTTAGTAAGTCATACGTGTCACATTTACCAGATTTCTAAAAATCTAGGAAAAGTTGTTTACAAGATACTCACATTCAATGACCATAAACTTCTAGTCTTTGTACTCTTGGAATCTGTTTATCCAAATATACTCCTGGTATAGACATAAATGTCTCATGTTGAGGTAGCTGCTATCATGCCACACCATTCCTTCAAAACAATAACTCACTTGATCATTGTATGGAGTCCAGTTGATTACTAATAAAAACTGGTGGCTTCTCAACATTATATATGACACAATTAACACATTAGTAGAGCTAATTGCACAAAGAACAATTTCAATTAAGTAATATCTAGCACCACACATGGTACTATAAGATCTTTATATTGATTCTTTATACAATAATTTGGCACTGGTTGAGTGTTCAGCACTGAAGAATCTTCTTGACAAACAAAAAAATTCATACAAAAAAGCAAAGATTTGATTATTTTTGGACACAAAAAAGTGAAAACGAGCAAAGAATACAAGCTGTAAAAATAAGTTTGTAAGATGAGCTGTTCCTACATGATATGATCAGGAGTACAACAGCCAGGGAATAACTTGGAGCTGAAAGCTTAAATGATAAATTGTGAAGTACAGAGATAAATGGAGAGCTTGTTTCACAAGAATGAATGAAAACGGAATGCTTAAAATAATTTAGAATTATTGACCAAAGTGTAAAAGATCAATGGGTAGACAAAGAAGGAGGTGTAAGGATAAAATAGAAAGTAACTGCAGGCAACAGAACACTGAACCAGAGGACACAAGAGGTTAATGACATATATTTAAAAATAATAATGAGTTTTCTTAATCCTTGTACATTTGAAAATTATTAAAGAGTTAATTACAGTTTTTGGAAATCCTGAATATTACTCAACCAGAAAATAACTGAGTCCTGCAGTTAAGGTAATACAGTGCAATTATCACCACCACACAGTAAATTACAATTATTTACTGCCACCTTACAAATAATAAGCTCTAAAGTGCTAGTTCTAAACAAAATCAGCCAGCCTTCCTGCAGTGCAGGGGTTTGTTGAAACAAATTCCCCTTCTCCCAATGAAACCACATGTAAACAGTAAGTGATGTATTGAAACTGTTCATGACTTAGGTGAAGATATCACTCCTCGTACACAGTACCACTCAGTTATGTTGGCACCTGCAAGCCATATCTTTTCAACACGATGAAGGTAAATGATTACAGCAGCTATCACACAAAACATTAGTGAACCTCATACCCAAAAAGAAAGTCATTTCACTTGCAGGCCATTTGATCTGTCATTTCATTCTACCATTTACCTTTGCAGTACTCTAGAAGACCACATCAAGTATAATTCACACATCACCATACTCAACACTAGAACCAGAGGAGCTCGAGGAGAGGCGATACTGTTCAGGTACAGCAGAAAGTGGAGGGTATCGCACTGCTGGCAGTGGCGAATAAAACTCCTCATCGGCTGAGCTGGGAGATGGCGGCGATCGATCATCTTGTTCTTGCAGCAGTTGCCGGAACTCCTGGATGCTCTCATTGAGCGACCACAGTTGAGACAGAAGAGAGAGGTCGAGCTGCCTTAGCCCAAACTGTAAAAAAGAAAAAGAAACACTTCCTTAAAAACAATATTACAAAGAATTCATGTTGCAAATGTGTACAGTACATACAAATGACATACAACAAGCTCCCAGCTAACCAGTTGGATATTATGTGTGTGTGTGTGTGTGTGTGTGTGTGTGTGTGTGTGTGTGTGTGTGTGGGTGGCAAGTACTGGCCAGCCACTTTATCTCTTTTGCACATTATTTTCAAATATCAGTGGAGAATTTCCAGGATTAATCAAACAAAAATATTACAAAGACTTGACAGTATACAATATATGAGAACTGGTATCAATTTAATTTGACTTCTACATACATACTGCTATGGTGTGGTTTAGGACAGCATGTACCCTGCAACACTGCTAGTCTTTACTGAGGGGGAAAATGACTATACAAGCACTAATTTTCTCTTATCATTGCAGCCCTTACACAAAATCTACGTTGGCAACAAAATGTATGTTGGCCACAGTAAAATCATTCTTGAGTCACTCAGGTCTCTAAATGTTCTCAAAACTGCTTCACAGAAAGAATAATGTCTTCCCTCTAGGAAGTCGTATTTGTATTTTGAAGCATCCCTCTAATACTCATGTGTTGATCAAACCTACCAGCAACAAATGTAGCAGCCCACCTCTAAATTGTTTCATTGTCTTCCTTTAATCCACCCTGGTGGGGATCCCAAACCACCAGCGGACAACGGCCAGTCTAGTTCCCCACACCAAGATGCTGGGTGTCAGCTCATGTGCCTCTGTCATATACACTGCATGACACCATACACATGTGCAACCATTCTTGGCACCAAGGCAGAAGCATTTCTTATCACTGAAGATGGACTGTCTCCATTCGTCCTTCCAGGAGCGCCTATCTCGACACCACTGGAGGTGGGCTGAATGATGCTGGGACATAATTGGAAGACGCCCTGACGGTATACATGATCGTGCATCATGGTGTGAGGAGCAATATCCTACACTGGCTGTTCTCCTTTGGTGATCATCAAGGGAACGCTGAACACTGTGTGGTACACTAAAACCATTTTATCTGTATTGCTATTGTCCATGCACCAACAAGGTGATATGCTATTCCAATAGAACAATGCACGTCCACATGAATCTTGGAGCATCCAACATGCTCTTCAGGGTGTATGTCAACTAACCTGGCCAACACGATCCCCAGATCTGTCCCCCGTTGAGCATGTTGGGACCGGATAAAACAAAAAAAATAAAAATGTTTGTAAATCTATCAGACCAAACTGCGTGGTCATCAGTCCGTAGCTTACAAACTACTTAAACCTAGGTAAACTAATATAAGGACAAACACACACACCCATGCCCCAGGGAGGATTCGAACCTCCACGGCGAGCAACCGTGCGCTGCGCAGCGAGGTGCTTTAGACTGCTCTGCTACTCCACCGTGACGGGACCGGAAAAAAGGCGCTTTCTGCGGTCCGCATCACTGGCACAAAATCTGGCCCTACTGAGGAACCATGTGGAAATTGGATGGCAGGCCATTCCACAAGACTACATTCGGCACCTCTAGGCTCACCTCCAAGGGAGAATTACAGCTTGCATTGTTGCAAAAGGAGCGTACAGAGTATTTGCATCGACATTGCACACACTCTGGTTACTGTATTCACATGCATTTGGTTCTGCCTGTATGATTGCGGGTTGTATACATCCTCAAGAATGTGTCAATGAAACTTCCCTCTGATGGGTCGATGAAGCATGATGATCATTTTTCATTGTCCAAGAGTGTATTTAGAAGGGTGGGAGGGAGGAGGTTACAACAATATCGAGTTACTTCTAGCAATGTGTCTTTGGATTGCAACTTCATCACATATGATTGAATATGGTACTAACACTGTTATCCATCACGCTATCAGGCAGATGTCGAAATGAAAAGCAAAATAGTTGAGGGAGGACATTTAGAAGAAAATAGATTTTTTGACAAATCTGGGTGTAACGTCCAACTGAAGTATTTTTATACCTGTTATCGTTTCAAAAAGATTCAATCAGAAATATTAAACTTAATTCTTCAAGAGGATGTTTCATCGCCCCTCTTAAACGACCATATGGGCCCATATTTTATATATATATATATATATATATATATATATATATATATATATATATATATATATATATGGTGTCTTGTTTTGCTATAATATACATCACGTTCAAAGCCGATGAATAACAGGTAAAGCAGTAAACAATCCGAAGATTGGTTTGAACACCACAGTGGTTTACTAGGCATGGTCCTGTTTGGAGGTGGTATGCCGTTGCCTTCCTCCGATCTTCGAACTATACCCAGCCAGTTATAGGGAGACCTACAGCTTAACGTGGGTTCCGAGCCATGGAGCCGATGAATATGGAAACGTAAATCTTCGGTATATATACATGTTAGTTGTTACTAATATATCAGGTCTATATTGAGGGGACGAAACTTGAGGCAATTCATGTGTGAGCGAACGAATTGACCGTATATTTCCGCAGATAAGACAACCTTCACATAAGACGAGGTACAACTTTGAATCGAAATTTTATTGTTTAAGCACATATCTGGTGTATAAGACGACCCCCAAGTTACCGTATTTACCCGAATGCATGCCGCACTTTTTTTCCAGTTTTCGGGATCTAAAATAAGCATGGTACTTAGATTCGGAAGCAAAGCTTCAGGAAGTTCCGAAAAGTGCCGTTACAAGCCGCCATGAGTAGTTTTCTTGATTGGTACACTTGGATTTCACCCTTTGCTGCAGTGTTTCCGATCTGCTTTTGAACTTTAATGCTTGTAGTGCTACGTTGTATCCTATCGTGAAGAAGCATATTATTCTTTTTTTTTTAATTACACCGCGAAATTAAAAAAAAAGTAATTTCTTTCGCGAGAACAGAAGATAAAGGATTTTGAAGAAAGCCGCAATTGTTGCGTATAGCTCCGAAATATTTTAACCCATTCACAGCTCCGTACTTCAGTGCGACTCTGGATACCTATATTGAGAAATTATTTTTGACAAGTAACATTGTAAAATCAAGCTTCATTACAAATAATTATTTCTATCCCTGCTTTATGGCATAAAGGTTGTCGTATGTACCATTGTCCACTCAGTAAATTAATAAAGCTCGAAAAGCGAATATTTAAAAAAAATATGGCGCAAAACTTTGTTTTCGTAAATCTTTTTAAAAAAGTCATCTGTAGCGTAGCCTTAAGAAGGTTAGGTATAGGTTAAATAAGGATTGTATTTTGTTTTTATTACGTGAGGACGCGTAGCGTCCGAATCTAAGGTTCAAAAACACTAAATCGATTTACAGTTTTATGTATATCATTTCAGGCCGAGCTACTTCCATTGTAAGCTTTCTTGTAAAAAACGCAGAAAGCTTTACTCCTAGGTTCCTGCCTAACTACATCCTTTAAAATCACGAGATGTTAATAAAAATCATAATATAAGCGTGTTCGATACGTATCGTTTCGATACTTAACCGCCTCGATATATATCGTTTGGAGGTCGAATCTGCGCCTTGCGGCACAGCTGCGAAATTACCAATTTCAGACTAAATTTCAATCCAATATATTTTGTGTGTGTGTGTGTGTGTGTGGACCGTCGCATAGGACGACCTCGGATTTTGTGGCCTTTTTTATGATTCAGCCATCGTTTTATCTGCGAAAATATACGGTAACTGTTTTACTATATTTCAATACCCATTAAAGACCAGTGGATGACGACAGCATATTCCTTACGCGCGAAGACTTTTAGTGATGACCTTTCGCTACCGAGAATGTAGAGCAATTCTTGAGACCGATGAGACAGACGTATAGTGATCCAGGAGATGTTTTAAAGAGTGGAGAAGGCGACGCAGCAAGCACGCCGCGGCAGGTCCTTCCGAAGCGCGTGGGCGTCGCATGCCGGCGCAAGGACGCTCCTGGTCCGTAATGGACAGAACGGCCTTGCGGCAGGCAGCACCTTGGTCCAGCGAGCTATGCCGCAGCAGCCTACCGCCACCACGCAGATTCCAATATAGGCGCGTCGCCTCCGTTCACTTCCAGCCATTGCGCAGATTAAATGAACACAGGGGGCGACAGACTGAAAGCCTCGCGCCCATTATGCAAATAGCTGTCGAAGCTTCGCATCTCATCACGTCGATCAATGTACAGCATTATTCAAAATAATCATCTTTTGATGTTGCTTGGATAAATGGTGAGGATTTTCCGCCGTATGCAAGACACCTGATTTTAATTATTTTTCCCAAAACATGTCTCAGCAAATTTTGTGATATTGCCGCCAGAGACCCCGAACACCGACTGCCGGCGTGGCGCGGCTGATAGCGTCACGGACTGCGGTGCTGAAGGTCGCCGGTTCAATCCCGCCCACCGGCAAAAATTTATTCCTTTGTAATTAACAATTCCAGAAGGTTCTACATCTTTCTTATGTTCACTTGTAAATTCTACTTGTTTCTTATGTTAACTGTTCTTCTACTTTCTGGTAAATTCTGTCTGTGTATAAATAGCAGAGCACTCTGCCTGAGAGGCAGTCAGTGCTGCGTGTATGTTGAGTTCGTAATAAACGTGTTTTCAGTATAAATGCTGTGTTTAGTTGCCTTCGAAGTCAAGCCTGCTTCCATTTCAACGCGACAATATCATCAGTGAGATGGTTTATTTTTGTAGTCTTTTCTGGTACTTCTCTGTTGAACAGCTTCGTGGGGAATACCTGGCTGGGTGTTGAAATAATCATATTATGATTACCACCCCACTGATAGCATAAAATGTGCTGAAACGTGTTTGGGAAAAATAATTTAAATCAGGTGTCTTGCATAGGGCGGGAAATCCAGACCATTATTCAAAATACTGCACACTTTTTGACTGTCATAAAAACAAAAACATGATTAAGGCTACTCACAAGGAGAGGGTCTGACGTGTGTCACCGATTTCTATCAAATTTTGTATGGACTTTCTATGTTCAAATGTTTGTTAAGCTTATGGGACTTAACTACGGGGTCATCAGTCCCTAAACTTACAAACTACTTATGAACTACCTTATACTAAAGACGGCACAAATATCCATGCCCGAGGGGGGATTCGAGCCCCCGACCGTAGTGGCCGTGTAGACCGTGACTGAAGCGCCTCAGTCTCCTCGGCCATGGATTTTCTATATTAAATATAAAGGGAAGAAAGAAGACGTGCAAAACAAACCACACGTGATCCTGATGGAATCTTACGAAGCAGAAGAAGAAGAAGAATGTAAAGACTTTCTTCTTGGTGTAGTAATTTTAATGGCCGGTAGTGTACATACTTAACGACATTTCTTCTTTCGGCACGTTTGATTTATGTGTAAAAATGACTGAGGTCCGGAACCCTAAAAAGTCATGATAAGCACAGGCCAAAGCTGCCTTCAACAAGAAGGGGACTCTGCTGACCAGCAATTTGAGCTTGGCATTAAGGAAGAAACTGGTAAAGTGCTACATTTGGATCATTGCACTGAATGGAGCAGAGACGTGGACCATGAGAAAGCAGGAGGAAAAATACTTAGAGAGCTTTGAAATGTGGTGCTGGAGAAGAATGGGAAGGATCAAATGGACAGATCGCATGAAAAATGATGAAGTACTACACCCGGCTCAACAATCTGAAGATTGGTTTGAACAGAACAGTGCTTTACTAGGCACGGTCCTCGTGGGGTCACAACCACGGTGCTACTCGGTATTTTTCACATCAGCAACACCGCCAGAGGTGGTGAAAAAAGTGGAAAGTGACAGATAAAAATTCTTGAACCTAAGGGGATCGAACCCGCAAAGTTTGGATTGGTAGTGTGGAACTCTGCCGCTGTGCTACACAGCCGCACGTCGTAGCTACACAACGTACTTTAAAACATAACCTAATGAAAGAAAAATATTTACAATGTGTTCTCGTCAGTCTTTTAACAATTGTTGCGTATGCTTAAAAATTCCTTAGCAGTATAATTTGTCTCCGTATATAATGCTCCAATTTTTATGTGTCGCTGAAATATAATGCTGCACACATAAAACTGCAATTGCGAATGACAAAGAAGCCAAATCGCTTTGCATTTTGGATTTCACCTAAGAAACATTTTATCTAACTGTATTGAGTTCTGTAAAAGAGAGCAGGAAGATGAGAACCTTAGATATTGTGAGCCATCTCACGTAAATTGCTGTGAACTTTCTACTCAAAAACCATTCTAATAATTTGATGTGCATGCACAGTTGAACTTTGGCGAAGGGTACAACAGTTAAGTCAAACGGAGTGAATTCAGTCCATGTATCAAACGTTTGTAGAGCTTAAGGGACTTAACTACGGGGTCATCAGTCCCTAAACTTACAAACTACTTATGAACTAACTAATACTAAGGACGGCACAAATAACCATGCCCGAGGGGGGAATCGAACCCCCGACCGTACGGTAGTTGCCGTGCAGACCGTGACTGGAGCGCCTCAGTCCCCTCGGCCGGCTCCATGTTTCAAACTTGGTGACTTTCACAACATGGTCGGCGCACATGAGGCGGCTTTAGCATTAGCCTAATCACTTTACGAGGCACGCACCATTAGACACGCGCGGGGCATAATGGATTGTTGCGCCGCGTGGCGGCTTGACGTCGTGTTCCGCGTAGCCACGACACAACTTCTCAGAAGCGCAGAAGTTGCTAGTGAGCACGCCCGGCGGTTGAAGGGGCTACCGCAATGCAATATTTATTTACACTGAGTCGGGCCGAGCTGGGGAAAAAAAGAGGAGTGACTTTTCCGATTTTCACGCTGTAAAAATGGTTGATGATATATAGGACCACTCCACATCGTTTTATCAACTTATTTTTTTCCTTGCATATTTTCATTCCTTGCGAAAAATCGAAAATATCTAATTTTCATTCTGCGTGAGTTTGTTTCATACCACTTCACTCTATTTTGAAGAAAGCATACTGTTTAAAGGTCTGATTTTTTGACAGTTGGTAGTAGAGCATCTTCTCCTCTAATATATAAAGCAGAGTGTCAGTATGTATGTACGTGTTGCATACAAATCTACAGTTTTGTTCCAATCTTTATGAAATTTTGTACACTTAAGCTTCAATCCATGAGGACGGTCGCCGTAAGAGTAAGAATCACATACGATATAATATAGTTCACGAGATATGACGTCATAAACAATGAGATGCGCGAAAAATTGCTGCATTTTGCGACAATGCTGCTCATTTTCTCCTAAACCATTGGACCGATTTCAACCAAATTTGGTACACACGTTCCTTGCCGTGAGGTAATAATTGCTGCATGGTTGAGAATCACATACGGCACCTGGTTCAAATGATATTACGTCATAACCAATAGAAATAGCAAAAAATGCCATATAATGCGGCGAGACTTTCGAAATACACTGTATGAGAATGACAGTACTTAGCGACTTGCAACAAACTTTAAACATAATTTCAAACCTTTATTAAACTTTATCTCGCTGGCAACCATAGTAAAATGATGAAAGGAAAAAAGGTTTCTCGCTTACTACTTTTCCGCTGTTTATGGAGTAAAACTACGGCTCTCGGTATGACGTTACAATTTATAATTTGAACACTACAAATTTTAGCGACAGGAAATTTTACTGACAGTATACACATATATAGTTGAATGTAGCTTCTCAATTGTATCACAGTACGTCACGTTGTTCATACGATATGAGCACAAACAGTACCGTTCATGGAAAACCGCCCCATCACGAACCAAGTTTGAACCTATTACGTAGTTACTACTAATTGTATTCCCAAGAGATTTTACAGACATACAGCCCTTATACAAATGAATATATACCGGAAAAATGGCAGAAATAAATATATAAATACCCGGGCAACGCCGGGTTTTCAGCTAGTAGCTTTATAACATTAACCTTTACTTAATTCTTTTAACAGTCATTTTAAAATGACACTTCTCAAATACGTGCACGTAATTTATCCAAAAAGTTCGAAGCGGGTAGCTTACTGTTCGAAACATTTTAGACTATACATTACAGCGAGTGAAATAGAACTAAAACTACAGAAACGTTTTCGAAACGGTTGTCTCTATGGACCTATCTCGTTTAACGAGTAATTGCGTGGTAACATCCATCTCATTATCACTCTCCACCTGTTCGTCCCCTTGCCCCCTCCCAAACATCAATTTCCTCCGCTGTCTCTGTCTCCTCTTACAACTATATATAGTCTAACACAGAACCATGTTTAGTGTTATGTTCAAAATCTTCTCTCTGAAAGTTCTTGAGCGAATGATTTGAAATTTTAACACAACGCTCAACTGTAATATGCACATGTTTTTATTTATTTATTTATTTTTGTGGTTTTAGGGCGCACAACTCAGGTCATTAGCGCCCGAATCGGGACAGAGATTCGCTAGATCTCGAAAAAATTGAATCTGCCAGAAAGGAGAGTATCAAGAGAAAGCTAAAACAGAAGGATAAAAAATATCAAATAGAAGGGTTAAATAACCTTTGATACATTAGCCACGCTGATAAAACGCAAAACTCGAGCAACTGCTCGTGTGTCGTCAGCTAAAAGTTCTCCAAAGTAGACGGCAAAATAAGGGCTACACGAAGATGATTAACTTTAAGGCAAGACAGTAAAACATGTCGCACTGTCAGCAGTTCACCGCAGGAGCACAGCGGTGCAGGGTCGGCGGTTAGCAAATGACGGTGGCTGAATCGGCAGTGACCTATCCGCAACCGGGCCAGGATGACCTCCTCTCGCCGAGAGGGGCGCGAGGAGGTCCTCCAAGCGGTCGGAATCGGTTGTGCACATGTTTTATATGCATAATTTTTCAATATATGTCATATATGAAATTAAATAAATTTTATAATAGGCAAACGTTGATACGAAAAATCGCAGACGTAATACACAAATACAATACCTCAATATTCAAGTATTCAAGAAATATTTACTTAGAAATGTTCCTGTATTACAATGCAACGTTTTGTCAATATTTCGAAGCAATCAGTCAAGAACTTTCGGTGATTAACGGCTATATACAAAACAACAAACAGTTTTATGTACAGAATAACTGACAGCGAGAGGCGTGGGAGGGGGGGGGGGATTAGAGGGAGGCAACTTTTGGACAAGACAACTACACTCTCATACAAAATATGAACCGCCGGGCCTGCTAGTGAGACCAGCGATTTCGGGCAACATCGAAGAGTTATAATCGCTAAGCTAAGTTCTACGTTTACCATCCAGCGCATGTCGGCTGTAGGCCAATCAAGAGCCACTCGACGCGTTAATAAACGCCGCTTTCTTTACTCGCTTCCTCAAAGATATATCATTTTTATGCGATAGTATTAGTATGATCTGTGAAATACTAGTTACAGTTACGGTTTCTTCCTCTAATTTATTTACGCAGATTACATTTACGATAAACGTTAAAGAGAGAGAAATCGCGAAGAAAAGAAAATAATAAAGAAAAATTGATCGTAGATAAACAACTCGGAGAATAGAAGGATAGGTTCTGAAACGGCCGCTCCTGTGCCAAACAAATTTTTAATATGAAATCAATAATCCGACACAGGAAGCTGAATGGCAAAAATATAGTGGTTTCTTTCACTGATTTCAAAAAAGCCTTCGACTCGGTGGATAGAGAAACCCTGGAGAATTTGGGGTAAAAAACAAGGTGGCAAACATTATCAGAGACACCTTAACAGGTACAATATTCAAAGTGAAATTTATGGGAGAATTGTCCCAACCATTTGAAATCAACATCGAAGAGCGATGCCTTGGCAGAGCACCGCATTCTGGCTCTGGGGTATCAAGAGGCCACTGGCGTTGGCATCGATTGGCCTCCGCATCTTAACACATGTGACTTCCATTTTGTGGGGGCTTTATAAAGACAAGGTGTACAGCTATAACCTCAAAACCATTGCCGAAAACAGCCATTCATGAGGTCACCGGCAGCATCGTTGTTCCGACACTTCAGCAGGTCGTGCAGAATTTCACTATTCGTCTGCACCACCTCATTGCCGCGGAAGGCATATCGAATATGTCATAACCTAAATACGAATATCCGTAGTGACGTTTACATGTTGAATTAAGTGTGTCCATGCCGTTGTTTGTAATTAATTTACTCTTTTCTTTTTTTAGTAAAGTTTTGTTTCAGTAACTATCACTCTGTACATTAGAGCCCAAAGTGCACATGCATAATTTCCGATGTTTTTTCTAAGCGCTGTATCAGCTGGTCATGTGCGGTTTCAAATCAAATGTTTGTAAATCTATCGGACTTAACTTTTAGGTTATCTCTTCGTAGCTTACAAACTACTGAAACTAAGGTAAACTAACCTAAGGACAATACAAACACCCATGCCCTAGGCGGCGATGTGCGGTTCCGACCGTTTGAGATCAGAGGTGTCCCCTGATAGCACAGTAACTCTTCGATCTCTCGGAAACTTCCAGGAACGTCCTGGGCGCTTTTCAGGTGACGATCTGAGAATCTGGCTTCTACTTGTGAGTCAGAAATCCACATCGGAGAAAAGCTCACCTGACCGAACTAATGGATGCGTCATAAAGCAACGTCACCTAGATTAACAAGGCCTGTGCGCTGCCTGCCAAGAGTAGTCATGACACAAGGAAACTACGAAACTGCTTGTCTTACGTTTCTCTGTGCTGAGTTTCGGAACACGTCCACGATGCACAGTGCATTTCAGAATGTTTTCGACTTATTTATGTGATGCTCAGTGCAAATTTGTGCTTGTAGCAGACAAAGTTCCTAATATGAATCGTCTAATTCCAACACCGGTTAGATATCTTACTAATAGTTGATAAATACCTTATACCAACACATATCTGTGAATCGCATAAATAACACTAAGAACATTCTGTGACCGTTAACAAACGAAGCGCGCTGCGACCACACGGCACGGGAGCACGTGGACGCTTTCTGGCTGTCTACACCACTCACCGGTGGGTAATATCTGGGACGACACTAGCACCACAATCTAACATATACAGTCACGACACTTCCAGTGATTTTTGTTATACTCCACGACAGCAGCGCTCCAAGCTCGTATTCGTGCTACTGTAAGGTAATAATTTTTTTTTGTCGCCCATGCCGATTATGGCTAAGGCTTCTAAAAGTACGAGCTGACTCATTCGCCAATTTCATTCTCGTATTTCGTAGGTTAAACATACTGCGGTGCTATAAGATTTGCGTCACGGCACTTTAGCACGACATTGTGGGTGGTTGTGTTGTCACAAACTGCTCAAAATCATTCCAGAGGTGGTTACAAAATGTTGTTTCCCCGAGAGATTAAAGAGAAAGGAAAAAAATGATCATTAATTGTCGGCGCAAAAACTGGGAACCTGGACCGAGCGCAGTTATGTATTGTAAGTAAATATTATTTAGTATTGTGACTTGAAACAATATTTAAAAGTCGTCTGTGATATTCGAACGTAAGTTTTTGTTTAACTCTTTTCAAAGTACTACCACTTAACAGAGAAGCTGCCTGTAGGGAGTTAACAGCCGCAAAATATCATAACACAGCAAAACATACCAGAACAATCAGTTTTAGAGCAAAATGTGTGTGTCTTATATAGTTTATTGAAAAATACGCCACATCAAAAAGTTTTATACTGACATTGCACAAATTGTAGAAGATACTTCTATTACGTTATTGCGAGAAAGTATTAAAAACACTAAAACGGAAAATGTAAATACACTGGGCAAAAAGTTTAGTAACGGCTGTAACAGCTTACTGTGCTGATACAGGCAACTATCGTTGATTGTGTTTCGAAGTTTTAGTGTCATAACTTTTAGTATGCAATTTGAAAGAATAGTACCTGATGTTTTATCACAAAATACACCCACAATTCAATTTCTTATTAGTAAATGTCAATATTGACGCTTATCTACAAGAGAATATAACAAAGACAAGGGTACAGTTACGTACAAAAACCTGTCTTCCTTAGAGAAGAAACGAATAATTTATTTTATGGACAACACAAAGGATTATTCCCCTCATTGTATACGATATGTTTTCAAATAGCATTCAACGGTTGTTGCCAACGGCACCGTGTGCCTCTACGACCGTAAACTTTAGATCCTGCACACTAACATTCTTATTCGTTTTAGTGTTTGTAATACATTCTGTAACTGTCTCAATAACGCAATAGAAGTACTGTGAGTACAAAAATCCGATGTGGTGTATTTTTCACAGCAGACAACACTTATTGAAAGACGGAAAACTAACCTCGCATATTGACAGTCATTATTCAAATACAATCCAAGATAGCTTAAAACTTTTATCTAGGTAACCAGTTTCGGCAGAATTAAACGTAGTACGCGATTTTTATGACAGAAATACATCTGTTTCTTGCGCTTTTTTTTCTTTATTCGGACAGCAAAGAAAAGCAGCAATAAGTAAAGAAAACGAAAGATTTTTGTGTCTAATCCACATATCGATGTAAACAAGAGCGGAATGCATGCTCAAAGTAACACGATCTAAGGCTCTATGCCGGACACTTCTAAAATATTTCACTAAACATGAAAAAACCACACCGTTCGCATAAACTACGTGTTGTGTGTAGCACTCGCAGGGAATGAAAATGGCGAATGCGCCAGCCTGTGTTTTTAGGAGCTCTAGATTATGCTACTTCGAAAGTATGTAATCATCCCACCTAGATTTGCATAAAAAGCATCTGTTTGATACGAACCATTACCTCAGTTGCAGAAAGTGAAATACTGCACTGATGTAGTAATAAGAGTATTACAGAGGTGTGTGTCATAGCTGATTCATAAGCGAATGTATGCAAACACACCCTAAGACATTTGGTACTGCTTTCTCCTTGTGGGATGTTGAATTGTTTGCAGCTGAGTTGCAACTAACGGCATGACACTGAGGCATTGTTCCTGGAAGAATAATAAATAACAGAAAAAGATCATTTTATCTTAAGGGTAGTGTAATAATGGTCTCTAAAACACAATTTGTATAAATTATGTTCCGAAAAAATCTAAATAAATGAAATTTCCCTTTGTTCATGATGTATTTATTTGTTTGCACTGTCACGTATCTGACAAGTAGAAAAAGAAGAAAATAGAAACAGTCGGTGGGGATCGAAGATACGCTCAGCTTTTCTTCTGTTTAAGAAGCAAGAAAGATACGAATTACGTTACGTATAACAACTAAGGAGCGATGCGACATACAGAGTACTACTTCGTACTGTAACCAAAATACATTCGCGATACTCACTGCTGCGAAAGTTGTTACCAACTGACAGTTGCAACGACACTAGCGCTCCCAGTGGTGAGCAAGCCGCCGGCTCTATGAATCGATGAGATCTGGGTCGCTCTGCAATTCCCACGACTTCCGTGCAGGTGCGATTTTGTGCAATGTTTGTTTCGATTCAGAGTGTGCTGCGAGTGCCAGGCACGGGGTCAAAGCGGAAATGTCTGCCAATTGTTGCAAAGCGAAAGTTAATTGATGAAGTGAGAGAAGGGGTAAAGAAAAAGGAGGACATAGCAGTTCGAGTTTGGGATTCCGGCAAACTCATTGTCAACAACAATGAAGAATAAAGACCACGGGATAATCGCAGAATAAGGGGCTGATCAGAGACGACAACGAAAGGCAGAGTTAACAGATTCAGAAGAGTGTTTATTGCAGTGATTCCGACAACAGAGGAGTAATAATGTGAACATTGGTCGACTTCAGTGGCTCAGTCACGGGGGGGGGGGGGGAGGGGCTAACGTTGTTGTTGTTGTTGATTGTTTTAAGGGGACTAAACAGCTAGGTTCCTAGCTGAGAGTTAACTGTCAATAAAGTAAAGATAAAACAAGCCCCGAAAATGACACCATACAAAGGGGCAGGTGGACAATGGACATGCCACTGACAATACAAAACGAAGACACAGAATGAGTAAAAGAAAGTCACGAATAAAACTGGATAGCATAGTACCTTGGCAGGCTGATCACAAAGAAAAAACAGGATGAGCCAGCCACACTGCACACACTAAAAACCCCTAAGGGCGCGAAAAGGTAAAAATCTGGGTTGGTGGTGGCCTAAGATATCAGGCCACAGCACCCACTGTTAGATAGATTCATAAAAACCAGCAGCGCGGATAAAACTTAAAACTGTGTTAGCCATAGAGGCGTCGTCACCTAAAACTAAGGGTAGTGCGTCTGGAAGATTAAAAGAGTGCCGCAGATTGGCTAAAATCGGACAGTCCATCAAAAGATGGGCTACTGTCATTACGACACCACATCGACACACGGGCGGGGACTCACGGCGAAGGAGATACCCGTGGGTCAACCACGTGTGCCCAATACGGAGGCGGCAGAGGACAACCGCCTCTCGGCGGATCGGCCGCAGTGAAGACTTCCACTGGGCTGTGGATGGCTTCACTGCCCGCAGCTTGTTTGGCGCATTCGCCGTAGCCCACTCGGCGCTCCAAGCCTCGCGCACCTTCCGGTGCAACACCAATTTCATATAAAGTTCCATGACGCCAATATCAAGCGGTGGTTCCATAGCGGTTGATGTTGCCCACAGTTCACACACAGCGGATGTGGGGTGCATGGGGTGTCCGGGTGAGGTGGCCGCCCACATTCCCTGCATGTTGGGCTGGAAGTACATCGGGACGACATGTGCCCGAACTTCCAGCACCGGAAACACCGCATAGGAGGGGGGACATAGGGCTTGACTTCACACCGGTAGACCATTACCTTAACCTTCTCAGGCAGTGTATCGCCTTCGAAGGCAAGGTGGCAACCCTGCTTTCTTTAGGTCCCCTGTACACCCGGCGGACGAAGTGGACACCTCGTCACTGCAGGTATGCTCGCAGCTCGTCATCGGTCTGAGACAAAAGATCGCGATGATAGATAAGACCTTGGACCATATTTAATGATTTGTGGGGCGTGACACGCACCGGGATATCACCCAGCCTGTCGCAGGCAAGTAGTGCCCGCGACTGGGCCGAGGACGCCGCCTGTAACAGAACGGCCCCACCCCTCATCTTCGAAAATGATGCTACTTCACCAAACTTGTCTTCGATTGTGTCGAAAAAAAACTGAGGCTTAGTAGAAGTGAAGGATTCGCCATCAGTACGCTCACAGACCAGATATTGAGGTGAGTACGGCTCAGATCTATTAAGTGCCCTTCGTTCCTCCCATGGAATGGCAAGGGACGGAAACGTCTTAGGGTCATAGGTAGAGGCGTTAAACTCTGTCTTCCCACGCTTAGAGACGCCGTTTTCGCGACCGGCCACGCTTTTATTTGCTCGTTTCATCCTGGTCCCACGAGCAGCTAGGGAACTAAAGGTCCACCCAGGCAGAGCCCCGCTTGCCTGGGTAAGCCTTGTACAACTGAGGTGCGGCAGGTTCCTCAGAGGTTGCTCGCTAACGACTGTTCAACCTCAACAGCCATGCATCTCCTCGGCACGTAGCACACCTTGAGATTGAGGTTTTTTTTAGAGAGGTTTGTACCGTCCTCGCGACCCGGGCGATTAAGCCAAGATCCCCGGGCTCTGAAACGTACAACGTTCCACCGTCGCGCCGAACGATGGTCGTTGAAGCACGCACAGAGCTTACGGTGTAGCGGACTGTTGGCGCGACACAGCCCACAGCTCAGGACCCCGGGTTCGCCAAGCCCATACTCAGCAAATTAATGCTGAGCTTCTGAGGGGAGGGGCTAACGGGGTTGAAGACACCCCCCCCCCCCCCACGCCTCCCAGAGATTTTTTAATTTAATTTTTTTCATATATATATATATATATATATATATATATATATATATATATATATATATACAGGTCAGCACCGGAATTTGAAATAGTACACATGCAATAAATCACAACCCAACTATAATGTTTCCATTTCCACCATGTTGCTCCTGTTCTACTTTCAAATTACATCGAGCCTGTTCATTTTATTTCTTATGCAATTGTTTTCTTAATACAAATGATTACATTATAAAATATGTAAAAATAAGTCACAGATTAATAAATTCAATGGGCTTTATTTTTTTTTAAATTAGTCCCCCGCAAAACCAAATGCACTAGTGGACTTATTTTGAAAGGAAAGTCAGATTATTTTGCAGCAGCGCTCGGATACGATGCGTTTCGTGTGAGTAATGGATGGCTTCAAAATTTCAGGAAAAGGCATGGCCTTTTCCGAAAAATGAGCTGGGAAAGTGCCAGTGTAAATAACAAAAGATGTTATGAGTGGAAATTAAAACGGCAGAGGATCCTTCACATGAAGTATTAAAAAAAAAGTTACTTTTTCTGAAACACGTCGTTATATCGACCCTTCCATAAATCGATTCACTTTGTCTTCCATAGAGATTCCATTCTATCTCGTTTCAACAATATTTTTCTTAAGATCCGTACAGGGCATGGACAATGGGGGAAAGGGGGGGGGGGGGAGGGGTCGCTACAGCCGTAGATGATGGACGGGACGCAAACGCGGGTAGCCAAGTGGTTAACCCTCTCATTCCCACATAATGAATACAGTTTTGCAAAAAGCAAAATTTCAGTGTTTTCTGTATTAATAAAGTGCATTAAACATCAAAATATGTGTTTCAAAATCTTTGATCGAACTATTGTTTTTATGTCATATTTCATGTACAACACAGACGTTTGTATCGAGGTATTTCATATGTCATATATTTCACGTTATTTTGTTTTAGTTAACACTGTCATATCAATAATGCTGGCATAATTTTCGGCACAGCACCAAAGACAATTCACCGCTGAAATAAAGTAACATGAACAAAACTCACGCTCACACTCGCGGCAACGTAACACAACTCCCAAGACAGATAGATTATTACCTCAGAAATGGCTACACGCCGTATGTCGTACTAGATGCATTTTGTTCATCAACAACAATGCGACTTTAAAGACTGATACACAAATACGGTAAAAATCAGTTTTTAATATTTTGTTGTCGAGGAACAACACTGGCAATGAAAGGATTAAGGCGACCGCTGGCCCGAAGCGGGAAACACGGGTTCGATTCCCAGTCCGGCTAACATTTTCATTGGTCGCCATTACATAATTTCAACGCCCCAATGCAGCTAAAGTTAATCGTTTCCTTTCGAATCCTCCTTCCTTACGCACCTTAATAAATTATTTGCAAACTACATATCTTGACTTGGGACTGCGCTCTTGTAAGTGTGTCATAAAGCAGAGTAAGTTTCCGGATTGTGCGGAGAAGAAGCGGCTGCATTCCAACGTAAGGCGTGATAAGTGAAAGCACGGGGCAATAATTCGTGAAAGCCTGCCGCGGAGGCCACGCGATGATGCAACCAGCAGGCCGGAGCGTCTCGCGATGAGGCCCTGGGATCCGCATTCAGCTTATAATAGCGGATTTGCATTTCTGTTTACTGCCGTATCCGACCACTTAACTGCTTGCTAAATGCTATTATGCCGCTACCAACTGCCGCCTTTCCCTTTCTCAGCGACGGTACCCATAGTCAACACGGATTCAGAATGTGTCGTTCTTGTGAAATACAGCTAGCTCTTTAATCACACGAAGTGATGAGTAATACCGACAAGGCTCCTCAAATAGATTCCATATTTCTCGATTTCCGGAATGCTTTTGACACTGTACTTCACAAGTGTTTCTAATCAAATTGCGTGCTTATGGAATATCGACAGATTTGTGCGATTGTATTCGCGATTTCCTGTCAGAAAGGACACAGGACGTTTTAATTGACGGAACGTCATCGAGTAAAACACAAGTAATATCTGTCGTTCCCCAGGATAGTGTTATAGGGCCCCTACTGTTCCTTATTTTAATAAACGATTTAGTAGACAATCTCAGCAGCTCCCTTAGACTATTCGCGGATAACTCTATGTACAGTGTGTTGAAGAGAGCGTATAAAATGAACATTAACAAGAGCAAAACAAAAATAATGGAATGCGGTCTTAGAAAATCAGGAGATGCTGAAGGAATTAGATTAGGTAACGAAACAATGAAGGTGGTAGATGAGTTTTGTTACTTGGGTAGTAAAATAACATGCGATGGTCGCAGTACAGAGGATATAAAATGCAGAATGGCAATGGGAAGAAAAGCATTTTTGAAAAAGAGAAATTTGCTAACATCGAATATTAATTTAAGGGTAAGGAAGTCTTTTCTGAAGGCATTTGTGTGGAGTGTTGCCTTGTACGGGAGTGAAACATGGACGATAAGCAGTGCAGACAGGAAGAGAATAGAGGCTTTCGAAATGTGGTGCTACAGAAGAATGCTGAAGATTAGGTGGGTAGATCGCATAACTAATGAAGAGGTACTGAACAGAATTGGTGAGAAAAGGAATTTTTGGCATACCCTGACTAAAAGAAGGGATCGCTTGGTAGGACACATTCTTAGACATCAGGGAATCGTAAATTTAGCATTGGAGGGAAGTGTGTGGGGTAAAAATCGCAGAGGGAGACCAAGAGACTCGTATAGTAAGCAGATTCAAGTGGATGTGGGTTGCCGTTCTTATGAGGAGATGAAAAGGCTTGCTCAGGATAGGGTAGAGTGGAGAGCTGCATCAAACCAGTCTCCGGACTGAAGACCATAACAACAACAACAACAATGTGCAAAATTTGACAACTGACCCTAAACAATGAAGAGAGTGAAGTTATCCATATGAGTACTAAAAGATATTCGTTAAACTTCATTTACAAGATAAACCAGTCAAATCTAAAAGGGAAGGCGAACCAAAGGCTGCGTTTCCTTGGCAGAATATTGAGAAGATGCAACAGTTCTACTAAAGAAACTGCCTACACTACACTGTACGTCCTATTTTGGAGTACTGCTGCACCTTGTGGGATCCACACTAGGTGGGACTGACGAATGATTTAGAGAAAGTTCAAAGAAGGGCAGCTCGTTTTGTTTTATCGCGATATAGGGGAGAGAGTGTCACAGAAATGATACAAAAGTTGGCGTGGAAAGCATTAAAAGAAAGGCGTTATTTGTTGCGGCGAGATCTATTTGTGAAATTTCTTTCACCAACTATCACTTCTGAATACGAACATATTTTTTATAGCACCCACCTACATTGGCAAACATGATCATCTTGATAAAATAAGAGAAATAAGATCGAAAATGGAAAGATTCCGGTGTTAATTTTTCCCGCGCGCTATTAGGAGAATGGAACGGTAGAGAAATACCATAAAAGCGGTTCGATGAACCCTCCACCATGAACTTAAATGTGATTAGCGGAGTATTTACGTAGATGGATAGATAGAGACAGTTCGACATACCATTTTCCGAACTTCGTAAATCTTGGCAATGTATTTATCGTCTAGTGCCCTCCAAACACGCACATCAGGTTTAGTAGACAAGGGTCGGTAATACATATGGCGAGTGGCGGACGATGTGTGTCGAAAGCAGCAGAAGCAGTAGCAGTGCATTTTAAACTTCAAACATGTTGTAAGAAAAGTAATCTGTGCCACACGGGGAGTATAAGACGATGTATAGTGACTTACAGGGGACCAACAGCCGTATATTTTGCTTAATAAATTAATTATCAAACGTATCACGTAATTTAGCAATCTTCTCGCTAGTAAACGAGAAGATGCCTTTAACGTCTAGATAAAATGTGCTCGTTAAGTGCATTGCGTTTGTCATTGCCAGATACACCTATCGTTTGCAAACCTTTAGAAAACGAGAAGGTACGATATATTTCAACTATGTTGACAATCGAAACAAATGAAAGTGCTGTCTGAATAAACAGCTGTTCGCCATATTTGATTATCAGGGAAGAGGTTATCAGACAGTTGTTATTTGGCGCTATGGCAAACAGACGTGAAAGAAGCTTGAATTTTACAAGAAGTTAGTGCGACAGTCTTGAGTCCTTAATAGAGAAATATGACACATTGTAATGTTAAAAAACCGACACTACAACATGGAAGGAAAAGGAAGCGACATTCTTGCAAATGAAGTAAATGCTGTCTATGGAACATATAGGAAAGCAAAGGCGCTTAGGGCCTAGTACGATAACATACTGCCAAGTGCGTAGTACCTTAGTGCAAGCAGTAACTTGCACATAGGCGAAGTGCACTGTTCCTGTGGATTGGAGGAAGAAATCTCATTTTAGGCCTTACACTAGGCGCAACAAGCATACGTAAATACTGAATTAATAAGTTTGCAGAGATAAATAATGTTTTCTGTTTTCTATTACGACAGATAACTTACAAAATACGTAAATATTTGTTGGACTCTTCAGATGGTCGTGGAGTTTTTCATGCAGCATTTCTAAAAGTATATTTTCGAAGACGAAATCGCGTAACAAATTCTGCATCATCCCAGCATTTAAAATGATTTGGACGAATATAAATAAGTCTAGGACGACATATATGGGCAATGACCTCTAGATCTTTCAAAATATTGACATCGTCGTAATTGTCAACCAAATCATATTCCAGCCATTTTCATCATACCGATTCTCACTTAACTAGTCGTTACCCGTAAGTTTGTATTTTGATATCGCAACTATAATTTTACGGTATGTTGCGTATCTAAAATATATCAAACTCATTTATTCGCTGCAGACATGGATAGGGCGAGAAATATGATGATACATTTTCCAATAAAGCTGCTTTCCACTCTAGTTTTTCATACATGTAGTGCTTCTGTTATTTTGTTAGATAAATCGGTCTTTTCACATGAATATATTGCGGTATTTTAGCGCTTTCGAATCCTGCCATTTTCATACAGGTTCTCACTTAACTGGTCGTTAGCCGTGTAACGAGCAGAATTTTACTCGTTAACTTAACGGCCAGTTTGAGGTCTTTTAACGTCAGGTTAACTCATAACGAAACATTGACAAACGCATTTCTCTGCTAACGACAAGTTAAAATCTTAACTGGAACTTAACGAGACATTGAAAAACCGGCCCTTAATCCATCCAGAACGGGACCGGACTTCATCAGTAACTTCAAGAAAGCTAATTTCGGCCAAGCCGAAGATTCGGCTGATATGTCTGAAATCGAAACTGCGGCCGAAACCAATATTTTGACCGTAACCGAAACCAAATATTCGGTCGGTGCTTGTAAGGAAGCTTTTGTTCAAATGTGTGTTAATCATGTGGGACTTAACTGCGGGGTCATCAGTCTCTAAACTTACCAACTAACTTATACTAAAGACAACACAAACATCCATGCCCGGGGGAGGATTCGAATCCCCGACGGGGAGCGGCCTCGCGCATCGAAGCATAGCGCCTCAGTGCGCTTGACCACAGGAAGCTTTTGCCACGATGGACTATGTGCGTTGAAAAGCAAGGAGACTGTATTCAAGAATGAAGTTGTGGTCTTCAGTCCGGAGACTGGTTTGATGCAGCTCTCCACAATACCCTATTCTGAGCAAGCCTCTTCATCTCCACATAAGAAGGGCAACCTACATCTGTCTGAATCTGCTTACTGTATCCATTTCTTGGTCTTCCTCTGCGGTTTTTACCCCACACACTTCCCTCCAACGCTAAATTAACAATTCCTTGATGTCTAAGAATGTGTCCTACCAATCGATCCCTCCTTTTAGTCAAGGTATGCCAAAAATTCCTTTTCTTCCCAATTCTGTTCCATACCTCCTCATTAGTTACGCGATCCACCCACCTAATCTTCAGCATTCTTCTGTAGCACCACATTTCAAAAGCCTCTATCCTCTCCCTGTCCGCACTGTATCGTCCATGTTTCACTCCCATACTAGGCAACACTCCACACAAATACCTTCAGAAAGAATGTCCTTAGGCTTAAATCAATATTGGATGTTAACAAATTTCTCTTTTTCAAGAATGCTTTTCTACCCATTGCCATTCTCCATTTTATATCCTCTGTACTGCGACCATCATTTGTTATTTTACTGCCCAAGTAACAAAACTCATCTACCTCCTTTATTGCTTCGTTTCCTAACCTAATTCCTTCAGCATCACCTGGTTTTCTTACACTGCACTCCATTACCCTAGTTTTGCTCTTGTTAATGCACCTTTCAGCACACTGGCCATTCCACTGCTCTTCCAGGTTCTTTACTGTCTCTGACAGAATTACTATGTGGTCGGCAAAACACAAAGTTTTTAATTCTTCACCCTGAACTTTAATTCCTTCTCTAAATTTCTCCTAGCCGGCCGCGGTGGCCGAGGGGACTGAGGCGCTTCAGTCACGGTCTGCACGGCCACTACTGTTGGGGGTTCGAATCCCCCCTCGGGCATGGATATTTGTTCCGTCCTTAGTTGTAGGTAGTTCATAAGTAGTTTGTAAGTTTAGGGACTGATGACTCCGTAGTTAAGTCCCTTAAGCTTAACAAACATTTGAAATTTCTTCTAGCTTTCCTTTATAGCCTGCTCGATGTACAAATTGAATAACATTGGAGAAAGGCTACAACCCTGTCTTACTCCCTTCCGAACCACAACACCCCTTTCATGCCCTTCAACTCCGAAAACAGCTGTCTGGTTTTTGTACAAGTTTTACTCCTGCTTCCTTCAGAACTTGAAATGACATTAACGTGTCCTATTTGTACTGCAATAAAACTCGTATCTAGATTGCGGATAATTTTTTACTTACCCTCGTACTAGCTTCTGACAGGAATATGACTGTCGCAGGTTGATATTGTCGAGCTGTTAATCGGATCTTTATGACTTGCCCTGGCAGTGGGAAGGGCGGTGTCCCCCTCTCAGGAAACACAAAACTTGTCTCCCGTAATGAGGCAGGGGCCTGGCAGGCTAAGTGGCGGAGAGCCACCGCCCCCGCATTCTGGCGCTGCCACTGCCGACCGCGGCTGGCTGTCACCGCGCTCAAGTGTTTCGCCCCTCACCCCAATTCCAGAGTGATTCATTCTGCTTTCTTGCACACAGCTTCACAGCACAATGAAGTCGCCAGCCGACACAGCATATGCCAAATAGACTTTTAATGCGATTAAACTTTCCGCTTACAATGATGCACGACCTGAAGTATCACCAGTTTGAAAACAGCTGTTTTTACCCCACATTCTATAAGGCGTGACAGTTATTTATCACGAAAGGTGTGGGTGATTGACCGCGAATTCTAAGAAGGCCGTACGGGTTCAGAGTGATTTTAGTTCAAATGTTTGTAATTCTTAAAGGACCAAACTACGTTGGTCATCAGCCCCTAGACTTACAAACTAATTAAACTAACCTAAGGACAACACACACATCCATGCCCAAGGGTGGATTCGAAATGCCGACGACGGACGGCCGCGTGCACCGAAACACGACGCTCCAGCACGCGCGGCTGATCCGCCGCGGAGTGACTTTAGTATTGTAATTATAGTATCGAACGTTTACCTTAACAGACATATTAAGTAGTTACACAAATTTCTTGAGGAAGAGAACGCTACCAGAAGAAAAAAAAAAAAAAAAAAAATTATAAATTCTGATCCGCCCTACGTGGGGTACGTTTTCGGCAGGTTCAAAATGTTCAAATGTTTGTAAAGCCTATGGGACTCAACTACTGGGCTATCAGTCCCTAAACTTACGAACTACTTACGAACTAGGACGGCACAAATATCCATGCCCGAGGGGGGATTCGAACCCCCGACCGTAGTGACGTGACTGAAGCGCCTCAGTCCCCTCGGCCACCGCGATCGGCTCGGCAGGTTCTCTTGGCAGGGCGTTCCCCGTCGGGGGTTCGAATCCTCCCACGGGCATGGCTGTTTGTGTTGTCTTTAGTATAAGTTAGTTTATAAATAGTTTGTAAGTTTAAGGACTGATGACCCCGCAGTTAAGTCCCATGAGCTTAACTAAGATTTGAACATTTGTCGTCTTCGCCGTAATGCGAATGCCATTGCTGGAAATCCCTTCTCAAACATTTTCAACTGAAATATTTTCCATGTTTAGTATTCCATAGCTTCTAGACATGTTAACCCTCTCATGCACGAATTATCAACCCGACAACGAAGTAAATTTCTGTTACTTCATTTGGTAACATCAGATCTATCTTGTGCAGAATTCATCATAATTTATCTAAACAAAAATTTTACTTAGAATAGGGAGGTGTCGTCAAATGAGGACACTGAGTACGAAAACTGCTATATTTTTACATGCGACATATGTGAATAATATCAAAGAATACATTAACAGTGTACACTATTTTGTATTTTTCGTACAATGAAATTATTTCAGGCACTAAGGGCAAACAAGTTTACACTTTTGTCAAATGTAACGTGTCAGCAATTCCAGTGATATCTCGAGGCATTGGGATCACCTGACTTGGCTGGCCAGTGTTATACCACATCGAAGCGCAGTTCCTTGGCTACCGAATGACAGGGTTTCTTTCTCTCTCTCTCTCTCTCTCTCCCTCTCTCTCTCTCTCTCTCTCTCTCTCTCTCTCTTTCTTTTTTTTCTTTTTTTTTTTTTTTTCGAAATACAGACAACAATGTGCTTTCATCTGAAGCCCTGCCTCTATTCTTTCTTGTAATCTCTCCATTTCTTTGTTAGTCCAGCGACTGACACTGCCGTCTAGGAGACGTTCTAGCATTCATTATTAGTCCTCATATGAGGCACCTGTGCTTTTACAGTCACCTTAGATGTAAAAAGTGACAGAAATGAGATAAAAAAGTAAGTGTCCTCACTTGAGGACGCGACGCATGAGAGGGTTAAGAACTTCATTCTATTAATTTCAACATGTTTTAAGGGATGATCTTAAGTAATTAGTACGAAATGTTGCTAAGATCGCTGTTTTATTGTCTGGGTGATTAGTTTCGGCAATACACATTTGTCATCATCGGATCAGCATCAGACACAAACATTTTTCACAATTAATTGATATTGTGCCACGCCAGGCACTATGGGATGCTTATAGATTATTGATTTTAAAGAAGAAGGTAACCGGGTTCCAGTGTCACATCAAATGCAACAAAGACTGCCTACAGCACAACATCACTCCAAACTACGCGAGGGAACACATCAAGAGCTCTTCTGAAATTCGCTACCTGGTGGCGAATTACCCCATATGTACCAAGTAAACATACCGCTATCAGTTACGGTTGTGATGAAGAATTGGAAACTTTGCATACAAGAACTACTAGCCGCATTAATGTGGCAGCCTATTATGAATTTCTTGTGGTCGCCCTTGATGTGAAAAATATACTAGTGCCTTCGCTAATAGTGAAAAACGTTTGTGTCTGAAACAGACGATCCGATAATGTTAACTGTATATTACCGCAACTAGTCACCCAGACAGTAAAATATACGACATTGATTCTTGTCGAATACGTACAGTACCTTAATTGGGTTAGTAAATAACCGTTAGTTGGCATAAATTTGGTGAAAACTAAAATTACTACACATGACCATGCGGAAGAAAGGAACCTTAGGGTTTAACGTACCGTCGACAGCGTTGTCATTAGAGTCGGAGCTCACGCCTTTTTATTTTTTATTTTTTCATTTTATTTTCTATTTATTTATTTATTTTTGTGGCGATGGGGAAATAAATCGGCCGCACACTTTCCAAAAACCATCCCGACATTTGTCCGGAGTGATTTAGGACAAATCACCGAAAACCTGATCATACAGCAGACGGCACGACTTTATCCATCCTTTCATATCAGAATGGCTGCTCATCAAGATATTGGGTAACCAATCAATGGCATGGATATTCCTTCGATCAAGTAGAATAAAACATTTGATTGTGACGGCTTGTGGTCCACACCCGTGCGATCAACCAGCAATATCTGGAATACGTGCTAAAAGGCTAATATTTCCCACAGCACTCCATGAATCCATAGGTAGAGTTTCCCTTGTTTACACGTCAGCCCAAACAAATTAAGTGAGATAAACGCCTACGTGCAAAGATTCTGTAGGACGGCAGTTCAAACCCGCCAATGGCTATCCTGATTAGGTTTTACGTGATTTTCCTAAATCGTTCCAGGTAAGTATCGGGATGATTCCTGTCAAAGGGTGCGCCCGATTTCTTTTCCCACATTGGGGGGAAAAAAAAAAAAACACAAAAGATTCGAGCGTGTAATCTGTCTCTAATGACTACGATATCAACGCTGCGTTAAACGATAATCTTCCTTATTTTCTTTTCACAAGTAAAGTAAGTAAAAAATTAAAGAGAGAGAATCTGTAAGTACGACTAATGCGAGTTGTTAGAAGCAGAGTCGTGCAATATCGGGCTTCAACCTCGAAATCAATGCTGTGATGCTGCAAGCTAGTTACGAAAGGAGAAACCAAACTCCGCCGGCAAAATTTTGGAAGGAGGAGGAAGCTTGGAGTTGAACGTCCCGTCGACAGCGTGGTCATTAGAGACGGAGCTTACGCTCGGAGTATTTGGGTAAGGATGGGGAAGGAAATCGGCCGTGCCCTTTGAAAGGAACCATCCCGGTATATGCCTGGAGCGATTTAGGGAAATCACGGAAAACCTAAATCTGGATGGCCGGAGGTGGATTTGAACCACCATCCTTCCGAATGCGAGTCCAGTGCGTTACCACTGCGCCACCTCGCTCGGTAATTTTGGAAGCTGTTCAGGGATATGTCGTACAAGGTGTACAACTTTGCTTCGGGCTTCTTATGGCCGCAGCCCACCTGACTTTAAATCAATAAAGCGATGGTATGCAAAGTTTAAAGAAGCAGGCAGCGTAGAAGATCGCCCTCGAAGTGGCAGACCTCGAGTGACGTAACTGTTGATCGTGTTCGGCAATCGTTTCAACAGAGTCCGTCTAAATTAACTCGTCAGGCATCACGTGAACTTCAAATACCGAAAGCAAGTGTGGTGAAGATTCTTCGTGAAAGGTTGCATGCTTACAAAGTGCAAATCGTGCAGGCCTTGCAGCCGAGTGATTTTCTGACACGTGCAGAATTCGCAACTGAGATTCTCAACACGATTGATGGCGCTAGCGATTACCGATGAATCCACCTTTCATGTCGATGGAATGGTAAATAGTCAAGATGTCCGTATATGGGGTTCAGAGTCGCCGTATGCTACTGTAAAGTTACAGCGCGACAGCGAAAAAGTGATTGTTTGGTGAGGCCTCATGCATAACAAGATTTTTGGACCGTTTTCTTCGCGGAAAAATCCATTACCGTTAACATTTACTTCGAGGTTTTGCAATGCCCCACAGTTAGAAGAATGTCAACCACGGATAATTTTCCAGCAAGATGGAGCAACCCCGCCCCCCACTGTGCTTTGATAGTGCGTTATTTCAAGCATGAAACATTTCCGGATCGGTGCATTGGATGGGATGGTCCAACACCCTGGCCACCCCATTTTACAGACATTACGCCCTTTGACTTTTTCCTGGGCTATATCAAGTACAGTGTCTTCGTCACACCAGTTGCTGACGTCGACGAACTGGAAGCTTGGATGCAAGTTGCTGTGGGTACTGAGATAGATCACGTTAAAAATCACCTGGCGGGAACTGGAAAAAAAACAAAAACAAACTAGTAACTGTAACGTATGTAACGGCATTAAATGTAAATTATTTCAGACAGTTGTTCTGTTAAAATTTTTTATATCAGGCCAAGTCTTTATGCTTTCCCTGTGTAATTATGCCTACCAACCTTCGCGAAAGTGCAAGCAATATATTAACAACGTTAATCGGATGAACAGTAGTGAAGCGCATAAAATACGAACAAACATGCGTTTTTATATATTACGAGGCGCGTTTTTCAAGTAAGTTCCGTTTTGTTGTAGACACTAGTAGTTCGCGCACATACCGCAACGAGCGCGTGCGTTGTGTACCGGCATGCCTCGGGAACAACTATGCTCAGTTTCAACTCTGTAGCTAACCTGTACGGTTCTGTTCTGTGCTCTCAAAATGTTTCAGACTATCAACTCGCACGCCGCGTGTAAGGTTCGCTTAGTGATATGGTTTTTGTCAGCAAGGAACCTGTCTGCTGCACAAATTCATCGACAGATTTGCGAATTGTGTGATACTGTTATGAGTAAAGGCAAAGTGCGTAAGTGGGTGCGAGAATTCAAAGATGACTGTGACAGCGTCCATGATGAGGACCGCTCCGGTCGCCCATCTTCGATTACAGACGATTTGGAGGTTTCAGCTGAAGAGATGATTCATGAAAACAGGAGCTTCACAATAACAGGTCTTTCAAACGAATTTCCTGACATGTCGAAATCAGTGCTTTACAAAACGGCAGTGAACTCTTGGTTATCGGAACAGGCGGCAAGTTGAATGAAGAGGGCATTTTAAAATTGGTTGAGAGGCATGATAAGTGTTTGAACAAACTTGGCAACTACCGGGTGATCAAAAAGTCAGAATAAATTTGATAAATTACGGAATTATGTAGATAGAGAGGTAAAAATTGACACACATGCTTGGAATGACATAGGGTTTTATTAGAACCAGAAAAAAAAGTTCAAAAAATGTCCGACAGATGGCGCTTCATCTGATCACAAAAGTAATAATTAGCATAACATATTAAGACAAAGCAAAGATGATGTTCTTTACAGGATATGCTAAATATGTTCACCATCATTCCTCAACAATAGCTGTAGTCGAGGAATAATGTTGTGAACAGCACTGTAAAGCATGTTCGAAGTTAGGGTGAGGCATTGACGTCGGATGTTGTCTTTCAGCATCCCTAGACATGTCGGTTGATCACGATACACTTGCCACTTCAGGTAACCCCAAAGCCAATAATCGTGCGGAGTGGACCTGGGAGGCCAAGCATGACGAAAGTGGCGGCTGAGCACACGATCATCGCCAAACGACGCGCGCAAGAGATCTTTCACGCGTCTAGCAATATGGGGTGGAGCATCATCGTGTGCATAAAAATCGTACGTTTATCAGCCAGGCTGAGGATGATGCGATTCTGTAACATATCGGTGTACCTCTCACCCGTCACGGTAGCAGTTACAAAACCAGAATCACGCAGTTCCACGAAGAAAAAGGCCCGATAACGGTAGATTTGGTAAATCCAACCCATACCGTGACTTTCTCATCGTGTAATGGAACATCCACGACAGTTCTAGGATTTTCGGTAGCCCAAATTCTGCAGTTGTGGGCGTTGACACACGCTCGGAGCGTGAAATTAGCTTCGCCAGTCCACAACAAGTTACTCTAACAACCGTCATCTTCCGCCATCTTATGAAACGCCCACACCGCAAATACCCTCCGCTTCACTAAATCGCCAGGTAACAGTTCATGATGACGATGGATTTTGTAAGGATAGCATCGGAGGGTACGCCTAAGTGCCAACCAAACAGTAGTGTATGGAATGCCGGTGCGACGTGCGACTGCCAGAGGGGGGATTCGAACCCTCGACTGTGGACTGCCGCGCGCACCGGATCACGGCGCTCCAGCACGCGCGGCCGTTACTATGGCGATAGGATGGTAACGCTGAACTAGCACATTCCCCATTCTGGTAATACAGCTTCGCTAAAAGCGCATTTTCAGGTAACGTCAACATGCGACTGGTGCATCTGATTCTCTCTCTCATTGCAGCTCTTTTTGTACACGATTTTCACTGACGTTTTGCTGTCCAGCGCCATCTGCCGGCTATTTTTGAACTTTTTTTCATTCCAAGCATGTGTGTCAATTTTTACCTCTCTATCTACATTATTTCGTGATTTATTAAGTTTTCAAGTTTATACTGACTTTTTGATCACCCATTATGTCGCGAAATAAAGTATGTACTTTCTGAAAATAAATTTACTTTTTTGAAATAATCTTTCGTTGTGTACTTCTGTTCAAACGGAACTTACTTTAAAAAAAAACCATGAGTCTCGTAGAAGAGGATTGACAGGTGAGTATTCTGTTATCAGCTAATACGGACTCGGTAACGGACATAAGAACTGATTCTCTCACTCGTTTCCCCCTAAAAGCAGTGGCGACGCTAGACGAAAACTGGGCGTCGGCGAACATGTCTTTGCTAGGCCCCTTTCAATTTTTCAGTAAGAAAGAAAATGTTAAATAAAATGAGCTGAACTATACATGAATAATCATTATACTAAAATTTTATTACTGTAATAGAAAAGTATTATTGCAGTGACAAATTACAATAAAGAAATACAAATTGACAGAAACTTTTCGGTTTTCGCCTCACTGGATTTTTAAAAATCACATCTTAAATAATACTAGCCGCTATTTCGGCTTTTTTTGACAGTACTGACAACGCAGATAGTCTTTCTTGGGTCATTGTGATTCTCAATTAAGTCTTAATTTTAACTTACAGAAGCTTCTCCCGGACGAAGCTGTACTGACAAACTGTGAGCTTGGTTCTGATTGTTATATAAAAATTTGGATATACTTCTTCCAAATTGTTTTCTCAAATATACTGAAGAAGTTGTTTTGCTAGTATTTAACTAAAAATTTCATCACTGCTGCACTCATTCGGAAGAAAATAGGGGAACTAAATAGCTGCCGGCGTGGAATGGCCGAGCGCACTAAGGCGTCATACCATGGTGGGCGAGGTCGCTGTTGTTGGGATCGAATCCCACTCTTGGGTACAGCTGTTGTGTTCGTCCTTTGGTTAAGCATCAGATATCAAATATAAAAAAAGGAAAAAAAAAAAACAATCTAAAATTTAAACAATGTTTTGTGAGGCCCCTGGATTCGCGAGGCCGTCGGCGGTTGCCGACGTCGCCGACGCCTAGCGCCGCCACTGCCTAAAAGCAGCAGCAGTCCTCGTTTCTCGCCCGGGAATTGGGCTTTTCCTTGCAACAGATCAGCATTACGTCTGCGGCCGCAGATTCCTTTCCTAATGACCTCCCCCCTGAAGCCGCAGAGTGTAGTAACGAATGCGGGAACCTGGCTAGCAGGTGCAGCTGGCGATTCGGATGCCGGTGTGGTATCGCAGGCGGCGACCCGCATGCGGCCTCGGGGCGTGCCCAGTACACGCGACCCACATGCGAGCACGCACGCCCTGGTGTGCGACCACGCCACCGCCGCCGGCTGCCAACTGTGTCGCGCAAGGGTCACCAGCTCCGGCGTTTACCCGCCGCTGTCTCTGCCAGGCACTGCCTACGCGCAACGCCGTCCAGTAGGGATGGCCTATGAGCGCTCGAGAAACGCGCGACGCTAAGGCAAATTCTCGCGCACTCTCTAGAAGTTGTCGACAGTGCTACACTCTCTGCAGGCTGAACAAAACTACTCTACAAGCCACCACTGAATTAGAGCAGTCGTAAAGCTCTTTCTATACGAGACGTGCAACACGCACAAGGAAGTAGACTTCAGCTGCAGCGCCCCCTTGCGATAGACCGTCGAACTACAAACAAGCGTTCAAACGGTACCCATTTGTTGAGTCGTCTGCTTCACGCGTCTACTTCGTTTGTTCTCAACTTACAGCAAATAAATCGCCGCGTTAACATAACTTTTCCAAACTGTCTAAATGTTCAAATGTCTGTAAATCTATCGGACCAAACTGCGTGGTCATCAGTCCGTAGCTTACAAACTACTTAAACCTAGGTAAACTAACCTAAGGACAACACACACACACACACACACACACACACACACACACACACACACACACACACACACACATGCCCCAGGGAGGACTCGAACCTCCACGGCGAGCAACCGCGCGCTCCGCAGCGAGACGCTTTAGACCGCTCGGCTACTCCACCGCGGCTTTCCAAACTGTATGATATATTGTGAAGATTGAAACATTTATATGTGTTTTAGACTGCCATTATGAAACTGCATTTATTTGTTTTCGTGCAGTTCAAGCGTAACTACGTCGCTTACATGTGTTAACGTCCTCATTATAAAATGCGATTACATACTTCCAGCCCCTGCGGTTGGAGGCGCCTATGTATATGATGAACAAGCTCAGGTGTCTATACATACACCTTTCATTTTGATTAAACTTCAAATAATGCTCACCAAAAACAAATATTTCATCTGTTAACTTCAGCATGTTTAAGAAAAAATGGCAAATATGTTAGAATATGGTAAATTTCATATATCGTATGTGCAATTTTTATTTGGTACAGAGATACAGCTCTTGGTATGTACAACAAACTGATTTCTATATTTCCACTGATTCTTTCGTCGGTTATTGTAGATCACCATATTGACATTTATTTAAATACCCGGCTTTCGACGTAGTTTAAAGTCTCAATATGTCCTAGTAAGCAGAAAACTGGATAAATACGTGGAAATGAACGTGTAGAACATACACAAAAATCTACTTTTAAGTAATTGTGATGTTGTACTACCAAGAACCGACGGATAAATCAGAGAAAATTTCTTGATTTACATTTGCTCTGTGTTTGTTTGGATTTCATATTAAAAGCTATATCTCTGTATTCAATAAAAATTGTACACAGGTTGTATTAAATTTTTTATGCAATTGCTCTATGGTATCACCACCTAAAATACTTACAAATGAGTCGAAAAACTACGTTCCTCTGAGCAGGAGACAAGTACACATTCTCAAACAAATTCCCGACTTGGCTTCGTTTGTCAGCTGGGTTCCCCATTCGGTGGTCTGCGCATGCGCGAAGCACTTCCATATGCCTGAGAATAGCATCCATCCTATTTCGTCTACTAGCGATCGCATGCGTGCATCTTGTGCAAGCGGACGCGTCTACACTGTATGCGGCCGGCGTGACCGATGCATCATGGGTAATCTCGTAAACTCTCACTTCCCGTGTAGAAACGGCTTGATAGTTGTTTTCCGTAACTGCAAGTAAGAATCTGTACTTTAGACATTGATGCCAAGTATACGGCGCTCTGTTATTTTTACTGAGTTAGTGGTAGTAGTTACAATAGTAGTAGTAGTAGTAGTAGTAGTAGAATGTCTCGCAGAAGACGAAAAGCATAGAAATATTATTAATTAAAAGGCGTATCACACACGGAACAAAAACATTATTACAAAACAAAGTAGTAGCAGAATGTTTCTCATGAAAAGCTGCTGACAGCTTGTCCACACCTGACTTGAATATACACTATTGACCATTAAAATTGCCACACCAAGTAGAAATGCAGATGATTAACGGCTTTCATTAGACAAATATATTATGCTAGAACTGGCATGTGATTACATTTTCACGCAATTTGGGTGGTTAGATCCTGAGAAATCATGACTCAGAACAACCACCTCTGGCCGTAATAACGGCCTTGATACGCCTGGGCATTGAGTCAAACAGAGCTTGGATGGCTTGTACAGGAACAGATACCCATTCGGCTTCAACACGATACCACAGTTCGTGAAGAGTAGTGACTGGAGTATTGTGACGAGCCAGTTGCTCGGCCACCATTGACCAGGCGTTTTCAATTGGTGAGAGATCTGGAGAATGTGCTGGCCAGGGCAGCATTCGAACATTTTCCGTATCCAGAACATGCGGTCGTGCATTATTCTGCTGAAATGTAGGGTTTCGCAGGGATCGAATGAAGGGCAGAGCCACGGGTCGTAACACATCTGAAATGTAACAGCCACTGTTCAAAGTGCCGACGATGCGAACAAGAGGTGACCGAAACGTGTAACCAATGGCATCCCATACCATTTCTCGGGTGATACGCCAGTATGGCGATGACGAACTCACGCTTCCAATGTGCGTTCACCGCGATGTCGTTAAACACGGATGCGACCATCATAATGCTGTAAACAGAACCTGGATTCATCCGAAAAAATGTCATTTTGGCATTCGTGCACCCAGGTTCGTCGTTGCGTACACTATCGCAGGCGCTCCTGTCTGTGAAGCAGCGTCAAGGGTAACCGCAGTCCATGCTGCTGCAAACGTCGTCGCACTGTTCGTGCAGATGGTTGTTGTCTTGCAAACGTCCTCATCTGTTGACTCAGGGACCGAGACGCGGCTGCACGATCCGTTACAGCCATGGGGATAAGATGCCTGTCATCTCGACTGCTAGTAAAATGAGGCCGTGGGCATCCAGCACGGCGTTCCGCATTGTCCTCCTGAACCTGCTATCACTCATATCACTGGATCACGACCAACGCGAGCAGCAATGTCGCGAAACGATAAATCGCAATCGCGATAGGCTACAATCCGATTTTTATCAAAGTCGGAAACGTGATGGTACGCATTTCTCCTCGTCACACAAGGCATCACAACAACGTTTCACCAGGCAATGCCGGTCAACTGCTATTTGTGTATGAGAAATCGGTTGGAAACTTTCCTCATGTCAGCACGTTGAAGGTGTCACCACTGGCGGCAACCTTGTGTAAAAGCTCTGAAAAGCTAATCATTTGCACATCACAGCATTTTCTTCCTGTCGGTTAAATTTCGCGTCTGTAGCACATCTTCGTGGTGTAATATGAAACCTTTAGGAAACTTTTTCTCGCTGACAACCCCAGAAAAATGATGAAAGGAAAAAATTTTATCGCTTACTATTTTTTCGCTGTTAATACAGTAAAATTACCGCATTTGGCATGGCTTTCCAATTTATTACTCGTACACTATTAATTTTATTCGCGAGAAATGTTGCAGATAGTAATACACACATACTACTGAACGTACGTTCGAAATTTTACCATAGTACGACACACAGTTCACGAGATATGGAGACAAACTATTAGGTCCATGAAAAACCGCCTCATCACGCTTGAAGTTTTGATTTACTATGTCTTTCCTACTAACTCTATTCTCGGCGTGTTTTGCAAACATTTTACATATACACCACTGGATCTACCTTCGAAATAATATCGTATTACAACATATAGTTCAGGTGCTATGACGCCAAATACAAAGGAATGCATGAAAATCCAACCTAATAAACATGAGGTTGTAATTTACTACGTCTCTTCTACCAACTCCATTTACAACACATGTCACAGACAGTTTCCTAATATTCCACTCTAGGAACCTGGTAAATAATGTTTTTGTAGGACACACAAAAAAGGTATAGAGGCTCTAGATAGAACACTTTAGGATATTAGGAACTGCAGCAGACTTATGCGTGGAATCACAGTTTATTGGCAGGTGACTTCAGACAAACATTGTTTGTTGTACATAAGAACACAAGACATCAAGAATGTAACCAGTAACTGTAAAAATGCACCCGATGATGGCAGCATGCTGCCGAAACGCGTCGTGCCAATAAAACTATTTATAAACAGTGACTGCTGCAGCATTAATCATTCCAAAAAAGATTGTTTGTTGTAACAAGATACGTGCAGAGGAAGTTCATGTCTGCTTAAAATCTCTATTCTTATGGTCTAAAGAAATGTTTTACAACCTTTTCGAATATGCGGCCCCTTTTAAACGAAAAAGTTGCCGGGCGATCCCGTTCCATATGAAAATATTATTGCGACTCCCTCCCCTCCTTACGAGCCGTAACAGAAACATACCTTCTTTCTTTCGCTTTCTTTTAAAATGTTGGACGGATGTTTTTGAGTGTATTTTTGGAATGAAAAACATAAACCCATTTTTACAAAATTTCCGATAGAAAAATGTATTTTGCTTGACGAGTGAACGAGTGTTTCGAATTTCAGGCAAGACTCGGAAGCTGGTTGGTTGGTATGGGGGTTTTAGGGGGACTAGACTACTATGGCCATCAGTCCCCCGATTCACATCTAGGCGACACGCAGTAAGACAGAACCGTCGAAAATTGTGCCTGAGCGAGTTTTAAAACAAAACAGGATAAAAGAACGCACCGTCATGAATTATTGACAGAGTCAACAAGAAACAATAATACGAAAGACGCCAGACACACAGTAACAAATACGTGACAAAAATGACAGAGCCAGTAAATGTGGTTGACCGACCATGTGTATAAACGGGAAAAGCCAACCACATAGCGTACAAAATAAAAACTGTAGTCTAAAGACACGTCAAGGAGAACATAGAAAATTATCTAAAAGACCATCCAAAAGGACTCACAGCAACTGGTAAAACCCCGCAGCACGAAGAAATCGGAAAACCAAATTAGCCACAGAGGCATCGTCGCCGAGCACCAAAGAGAGAGTGTTCGGAAGGGTAAAAGAATGCCGCAGTGGGGCTAAAATGGGACAGTCGAGTAGGAGATGGACCACAGTCAATGGGGCACCACATTGGCACACGGGCGGGTCCTCTCGACGGAGGAGGTGACCATGCGTCAGATGGGTGTGACCAATGCGGAGACGGCAGAGAACCACGGAGTCCCTACGGGATCCCAGCTGCGACGACTTCCAGACATATGTTGTGTCCTTTATCGTACGCAGCTTATTGGGCACGTCCAGAGCGGACCATTCGGCGTTCCACAGGTCACGTATTTTAGTGCGAAGCAACGGGCGGAAGTCTGCTTCTGGGAGACCAATCGCCAGAGGGCGGCAAGTGGTAGCCTGTTTGGCTAGCTGGTCAACGCTCTCGTTGCCTGGGATGCCTACATGGCCCGGGGTCCAAACGAATGTAACACAGCGACCGGAGTCACTAAGAGCCAGTATCGACTCCTGAATGGCCCTGACCAATGTATGACGAGCATAACACTGATCAAGGGCCTGTAAACCGCTCAGCGAGTCGCTACAGATCAGAAAGGAGGTCCCGGGGCACATGCGGATGTGGTTAAGGGCGCGGTATATAGCCACCAGTTCCGCGATGAAGACGCTGCTGCCGGGTGGCAAAGAGCGTTGTTCAACATGGGCGCCATGCATGTAGGCATAACCAGTGTGGTCGCCATCCGAAGAACCGTCTGTATAAATGACCTCGGAGTTACTGAACTCACGGAGCAGTGCATAAAATTGATGCCGTAGGACCAGAGGAGAAGTAGAGGTCTTTGGCTCACGGGAAAGATCCAGCCGAATCCGCGGCCGAGGAACGGTCCAGGGAGGAGCATGGAGAGTCGAGCGGAAGGGACGGTTAAGAGGTAAGGAGTCCAGGGTCGACAGTAGCGATTGGACACGCGCTGCTATCGGGAGTCCCGACCGAGGTCGCCTCTGCGGCAAACGAGTAACCTCCCCCGGAAAGAGGAGTCTGTTATTCGGATGCCGAGGGGTACAGTGAACTCTAGCAGCATACTGGGCGAGTAGTTGTTGGCGCCGGTATCGCAACGGGGCGACTCCAGCCTCTGCCAAGAGACTTGTGACAGGGCTTGTACGAAAGGCTCCAGTGGCCAGACAGATGCCTGTATGATGCACTGGGTCGAGAACTCGCAGTGCAGATGGAGAGGCTGAGCCGTAGACCTGGCTTCCGTAGTCAAGACGTGACTGCACCAGAGCATTGTACAGCCGCAGGAGGACAGGGCGTGCTGCCCCCCAGACAGTATGGCTGAGGCAACGAAGGATGTCCAAATACCAGGAACACCGTTGCTTAAGCTGGCGCAGATGAGGGAGCCATGTCAAACGTGAGTCGAAAAGGAGACCCAGGAAGCGGTGTGTGTCCACAACCTGAAGGAGCTCACCATCAAGGTAGAGCTCTGTATGCGGATGTACCGCCCGTTGGCGACAAAAGTGCATTACCCTAGTTTTTGCAGGGGAAAATGTAAAACCATGGGCAGAAGCCCAATTATGCGCCCGATGGATGGCTGCCTGCAGTCGTCGTTCAGCTACACTTGTACTAGCAGTGGAATAGTACATGCAAAAGTCGTCTGCATAGAGGGAGCAGGAAACCGATGGCCCCACTGCAGCCACTAGGCCATTAATGGCCACTAAGAAGAGGGGTACACTGAGGACGGACCCTTGTGGTACCCCATTCTCTTGGATATGGGAGGAACTGAAGGAGGTGCCAACGCGGACTCGAAAGCGGCGCGAAAATAAAAAATTCTGAATAAAAAGTGGGAGGGAGCCACGAAGACCCCACCCATGTAGTGTGGCAAGGATGTGATGGCGCCATGCCGTGTCATATGCTTTCCGGAGGTCGAAAAAGATGGCGACGAGGTGGTGACGTCGGGCGAAAGCAGTACGGATCGCCGACTCCAAAGAGAGGAGGTTATCAATGGCAGAACGACCTTGCCGGAAAGCACCTTGTTGTGGGGCGAGCAGACCCCGATACTCGAGAACCCACAGAAGTCGCCGGCTCACCAAACGTTCAAAAAGTTTACAAAGAATGTTTGTGAGGCTTATGGGACGGTAACAGTCAACGTTCAATGGATCTGCACCTGGTTTTAACAGAGGGATAACGATACTCTCCTGCCATTGGGACGGGTATGCTCCCTCGACCCAGAGACGATTAAAGAAATCCAAAAGATGGCGTTGCGAGTGTTCAGAAAGATGTTTCAGCATTTGACAGTGGATTCGGTCCGGTCCTGCAGATGTATTGGGGCAACTGGCAAGAATAGTTTGAAATTCCCACTCTGTAAATGGCGCATTGTATGGCTCTTGGCGGTTTGTGCGAAATACCAACTGCCTTCGCTCAGCCCGCTCTTTTAAGGTACAAAAACCTTGGCTGTAGGCAGTGGACGCCGAATTAAGAGCAAAGTGCGCTGCAAAATACTCGGCAATGATGGTCGGGTCGGTATGGATTTTACCGCGGATAGAGAGACCCGCGACCCCTGTCGGTGGATGGTGACCTGATATACGACGAATCTTTGTCCAAATCTGGCTAGAAGAGACACGGGGTCCAATTGTGGATACATATTCCTCCCAGCATGCTTGCTTGCGCTGCCGGATAAGCCGGCGTGTCTGGGCCCGAAGACGCTTAAATGCAACCAGGTGGTCAAGGGTGGGGTGGCGCCGGTACTGCTGCAGAGCCCTGCGGCGATTGCGGATAGCTGCTGCTATCTCCGGTGACCACCAGGGCACTGGTCTTCGCCGAGGTAAGGCAGAAGAAGATGGTATCGCGGACTCAGCAGCAGAAACGACAATGGAAATAATTTGCTCTACAGCCATTGTAGCATCAGCAGAAGTGTATGCTGCCAAGTCGGCCCGGTGGAAGGACCAGCGGGGTAGGCGTGCGTGGCGTTGGTGGTGGGGAAGCGAAAGGAAGATGGGAAAGTGGTCGCTTCCACAAAGGTCATCATGGACCCACCAGTTAAGTAGTGGACGTAAGCCCGGACTACACACAGAAAGGTCTATGGCGGAAAAGGTGCCATGGGCCACACTAAAATGGGTTGGAGCTCCTGTATTTAGAAGACAAAGGTCAAGTTGGTTAAAAAGTAGTTCAAATTCTCGACCACGTCCTGTAGTCACGTTGCTCCCCCATAGGGGGTGATGTGCGTTAAAATCTCCTAAAATAAGAAATGGTGAAGGAAGTTGACCGATCAAGGCTGCCAGGTCAGCTGGTGCCACTGCTGCATCAGGAGGGAGATAAAGGGAACAGATGGTAATGTCCCGTGATGCTCGAACCCTGACAGCGACAGCCTCCAGGGCTGTGTGAAGTGGCACTGGGGAACTATAGGCAGAGGTATGTACATATAGACATACCCCGCCCGACACCCTATTGTAGATGGTGCGGTTATTGAAGTACCCCCGGTAGCCCCGAAGGGTGGGGGTCCGATCACTAGGAAACCAGGTTTCCTGGAGAGCAACACAAAGTGGTGGAAAAGAGCTCATCAGCTGACGCAGTTCGGCCAAGTGACCGAAAAAACCTCCACAATTCCATTGGAGGATCAGACTGTCTCCTGGTTGACGGTGCATGAGGATGAAGATGGAAGAGGGATGGCAGGAGCACTCGTCTTTGGCTGTGAAGTCTGATCCTCAGTCTCCATGGCATCCCCGAGATCTGCAAAGGCCAGATCTTCGGGCGTCGCAAGAAGGATGACCTCTTCCTCCGGTGTGTCACGTGCAAGGGTTGGGGGCACCGAGGCCGCCAGCGTTTCCTTGCGCTTCACTATCTTTTCCTTCTTGTCTTTTTTGTCGTCCCGTCGTTCCTTGGGCCTACCGGAGGAGGGGGGTTTCTCCGGCGGGGCTTGAGGAGCGTGGGAAGACTGAGGAGCCAGGCGGCTTTCTGGCCGAGTGTCCTTCAGCCGCTGGCTGGAGTCTAATTTCGGTGGTGACGTGGGTGGAAGGGAAGAACAGGTTCCCTTCCCAGAAGAAGAAGCCAGAGAAGGTGAACCCTTTTCTGGCTGGGGAGTAGGGGTAACCACTCCCGACGTGGGGGGCAGTATAGGCCCCGCAGAAGATGGTGTGCCTCCAGATGTCTGGGAGGCCGAGGTAGAGGGGCGGCCCATAGGGCCCACAGATGGAGTTACAACAGTGCGAGAAGTGGCCACTGGTTGTGGCGCCATCGATGTAGCTGCAGCATATGATGACAGTAAAGTGACTGGATGCAGCTTTTTGTACTTCCTCCGAGCCTCTGAGTAGGTTAGTCGGCCCAAGGTCTTATATTCTACTATCTTCCGCTCTTTGTGTAGAGCGGGACAGTCCTGCGAACAGGGAGAGTGGTGACCACTGCAGTTAACGCAATAAGGAGGAGGAGTACAGGCAGCGTCCGGGTGTGAAGGACGGCCACAGTTGCAGCAGCGTTGCAACGAGAGGACATGTGCCCGAAACGCCAACACTTGAAACATCGCATTGGAGGGGGGATGTATGGCTGGACGTCACAGCGATACATCATGACCTTGACCTTTTCGGGCAGATTGTCACCCTCAAAGGCCAAGACAAATGCGCCAGTGGCCACCCTATTATCCTTGGGTCCTCTAAATACGCGCCGGACAAAATGGATTCCGCGTCGTTGTAGGTGCTCGCGTAACTCATCATCTGTCTGTAGCAAAAGGTCTCGATGGTATATCACCCCCTGTACCCTATTTAAGGACTTGTGGGGCGTTACTGTGACAGGAATTTCGCCTAAATGATCACATTTTAAGAGGCTCCGTGATTGAGCAGAGGTCTCCGCCTGTATTAAGACCGAACCGTCGCGCAGTTTCGACATTCCGGCAACTTCGCCAAACCTTTCTTCGAGGTGTTCGACGAAGAAGGAAGGCTTAGTTGCCTGGAAAGATTCCCCATCCTGTCTGGTACACACTAAGTATCTAGGTGAATATGTCTCAGCCTGCTTTGTGGACCCACGTTCCCCCCAAGATTGAGTTAGGGAAGGAAACGATTTGGGGTCGTATCTAGTGAAATTAAATCTTCCAACCTTCGAGACACCTGACTTAGAGCCAGGATTTTCAGAGGCTTGCTTCCTCTTCATTGCAGAATGTCCGCCCCGATGCCACCCACTCTGAAACAGGGGCTCTCCTCAAGGGCGCCACCCAGCCACAGCAACGCCACCTGGCAGGATGACCGTTGCCGGGAGTCCTGATGCCCCGCAAAGACAAGCATCGACTCCTTGGCATTCATGAGGAGGTCACAGCTCAGGCATCGGCAGTGTGATCCCTGTGCAATTCAGGGGGCTCAACCATGAGGGTAAATAACAGCCCCACCACACGGACTGGCTACCGTGCTGGTGACCTAGCGGGGGAGGGGGCTACGGCGAGGAAGGGATGTGGAAGGAAAGGGTAGGAATCCGCGCCGTAGGGGCTAGGTTGGGAGTTCTTCCCCAAATGGCTCACACTTAATCAGAAATTTTGGTGGAGGTCAAACCACAATGGGGACCTAACTAGGCCGAAAACTGTGAACACGGCAAACAAAGACACAATTACAAAACCAACAGTACCATGGGAATAGCCGGGCCGTCAACACGAGAACACCTAGAGACGGGGTTGGAGAATGGTAGGGTGGGAAAAAGGATTAGGAAGGGAGGGAACCAGGGTGAGGAAAAGCGGCCTGGGAAACAGGAAGGAAGGCCGCAATGGCTCGGGGACCCGTGCGCGCCACACACGTACCCACAAAAGAGCTGTGGGCCCCCTGGGGGGAGACTCGGAAGCGAATTATGGCCATAAAGAAAGGTCCCACTGTATAGACAATTTCTAAAGAAGTAGATCTTTTAATTTTTCAGAATAATATACGGTATCAAGTACTTTCACCTAACGATTGGTTCATGAAAACAGTTTTTAGACCTTTCGCTTATTCATAATGATTACATTACATTATAAAACTATCTATGATCTATCAATTCATAATGAATGTTACACAAGGAACTCCGTAATTTTAACATTAAATAAATTTCACTTAGGCATGCGTTTTTGTATTACTGAACCCTTGGTTACCTTACGGTGCAAGTACTTCCTCCTGTGACGGCGTACCCCCAAGCAAGACTTAGCGACTCCCCCCCCCCCCCCTCCCTTGGGGTTCCTACTCACAGACTGAAAAACAATGGTCTACGGTTAAGGCTATGTCCTTAACAGTAAATATGCGTGTTCATCTACAACGGGACACAAGAGCAGAAGAATTTTCAAAATTATTACTTGACATAAATGAGGTTCTACATCTACATACATACTCCGCAATTCACCGTAAGGTGCGTGGCGGAGGGTACACTGTACCACTACTAGGCATTTCCTTTCCTATTCCACTCCCAAATTGAACGAGGAAAAAAAGAATGCCTATATGCCTCCGTACGAGCCCTAATTTCTCTTATCTTGTCTTTGTGATCACCACGCGAAATGTAAGTAGGCGGCAGCAAGATCGTACTACACTCAGCTTCAAATTCAGCCCTCTAAATTTACTTAACAGAAATACACGAAAAGAACGTCGTCTGTCTTCCAGCGATCCCCAATTGAGTTGCCGGAGCATTTCCGTGACACTCGCGCATTGGTCGAACCTACCGGTAACAAATCTAGCTGCTCGCCTCTGACCCGCCTCTATGTCTTCCTTCAAACCGATCTGCTGCGGGTCCCAAATACTTGAGCAATACTCAAGACGTGGACGTACAAGCGTTTTATACGCGGTCTCCTTTACAGGTGAAGTACATCTTCCCAAAATTCTCCCAATAAACCGAAGTCGGCTATCTGCCTTACTCACAACTGTCCTTACATGCTCGTTCCATTTCATATCGCTCTGCAATGTTACGCCTAGATATTTGAACGACGCGACCGCATCAAGAAGCTCACTACTGATGCTGTATTCGAAAATTATAGGATTGTTTTTTCTACTCATGCGCATCACCTTACATTTTTCTACATTGAGAGCTAGCTGCCATTCTTCGCACCAACTAGAGATTTTGTCTAAGTCAACCTGTATGCTATTACAGTCAGTTACAGACGACACCCTCCCATACACCACAGCATCATCAGCAAACAGCCGCAAATTACAACTTACTCTGTCCATCAGATCATTTATATAGATAGAAAATAATAGCGGTCCTATCACACTCCCCTGGGGCACGCCTGACGATACACTCGTCTCTGATGAACACTCGCCGTCGAGAACAACGTACTGCGTTCTATTACTTAGGAAGTCTTCCAGCCAGTCACAAATCTGTGAACCTATTCCATAAGCTCGTATCTTCGTTAGCAGCCTGCAGTGTGGCACCGTGTCAAACGCCTTTTTGAAGTCGAGAAAAACACAATCCGCCTGTTGCCCTTCGTCCATGGCTCGCAAGATGTCATGTGAGAAAAGGGCAAGCTGAGTTTCACATGAACGATGTTTCCTAAACCCGTGCTGATTCATGGAAAGAAGCTTTTCCGTTTCAAGGAAATTTACTATATTCGAACTGAGAATATGCTCTAAAATTCTACATGAAACCGATGTCAACGATATTGGCCTGTAATTGTATGGGTCAGTTCTCTTTCCTTTCTTATACACGGGAGTCACCTGCGCTTTTTTCCAATCACTAGGAACTTTGCGCTGAATTAAAGATTCGCTATAAATGCAAGCTAAGTAGGGGGCCAATGCCGCAGAATAGTCTTTGTAAAACCGAACTGGTATTCCATCCGGACCAGCAGACTTTTTCGTATTTAGCTCTCTCAGCTGCTTCTCTACACCGGAAATACCTATTGCTATGTCCCCCATTTCGGAATTAGTACGTTGATCAAATGATGGTATATTTGTGTGGTCCTCCTGCGTGAAAGATTTCTTAAAGGTTGAATTTATAACTTCAGCTTTCCGTTTGCTTTCTTCTATTACTGCCCCGGAATGATCAACGAGTGACTGGACAGTGGGCTTTGACCCGCTTATCGATTTTACATAGGACCAGAATTTTTTCGGGTTCTCGGAAAGATCTTTTGCTAAGGTATGGCTGTGATAATTATTGTATGCTTCACGCATCGATCTTTTTATAGACGCACGAATCTCTACTAACTTTTGCCTGTCATCATTTGCGTGTTCTTTTTTGAATCGAGAGTGCAACAGCCTTTGCTTTCTCAGCAGCTTTCTAACATTATTAATATACCACGGTGGATCTTTTCCATCCTTAATCGTCTTTACTGGCACATATTTCTCTAACCCTTCATTAACAATGCACTTAAATTTAGTCCACAATTCCTCTACATCCATAGTCCCAGAATTAAACGATGCGCATTCATTTTCTAAGTGCGATCGTAACATTTGCTTGTCGTCTTTTCCCAACAAAACCACGCTCCTAGCCTTCTTGACTGGTTTATGAACTTTGGTCACCATCGACGCTATGACGATATCATGATCACTAATTCCTGTCTCTACACAGACATCGTTAATAAGGTCAGGCCTGTTTGTGGCTATAAGGTCTAGAATATTTCCATTGCGCGTGGGTTGCCGGTTTAACTGCTCAAGACAGTTTTCGGAGAATGTGTCCAAAAGTAGCTCGCAAGACTGCTTGTCTGTTCCGCCTGAAATGTAACTAGCGAGGTCCCAATCTATACTCTTAAGGTTGAAGTCACCTCCGACTAATATTACATGGCCCGGATACCTATGCACTACCTGGTGTAGACTTTCCTTGAATGATTCTAAAACTGCTACAGCAGCACTGGGAGGCCGGTAAGAACACCCAACTATTAACTTTACTTCTTTTAGACCTGTTATGCGTGCCCAGATAACTTCACAGTTACTTTCAACCTCGATCTCAGTAGAAACAATATCTTTGTCCACAGCGATGAACACTCCTCCTCCAGTTGTATCAGATCTATCTTTCCGATATACATTCCACGCTTCGCTAAATATTTCTGAACTTTCCACATGATCATTTAGCCAGCTTTCGGTGCCTAAAACTATCTGAGCGCAATAACTTCCATGCAGCGCTGCAAATTCGGGAACTTTGTTTCTAATACTCTGTAAGTTCGCGGCAAATATTTTTATGTTCGAATTTTTGTTCCGAACGTGGCCTGAATTCGCTGTTTGATTGCTGACAGGCGAGTGCTCATCAGAGTTAGCGCCTAGCCTAAAAAAAACCCATGTGCACTCCACAAGTACTCTGCTACCCGAGTAGCCGCTTCCTTAGTGTAGTGCACCCCTGATCTATCTAGGGGCACCCTACAATTCCCCACCCGATAACGCAGAGCCAGAAATCTGCAGCCATGACTGTCACAGAGTCGGCGAAGCCTCTGGTTCAGACCCTCCACTCGGCTCCAAACCAAAGGACCCCGATCAACCCTGGGAACAATGATGCAAATCGACAGCTCTGCTTGCACCCCGCGTGCGAAGGCAGCAGCCTTCACCAATTCCGCCAGCCGCTCGTAGGACCTGAGGATGTCCTCAGAACCCAAGCGACAAGCGTCATTGGTGCCGACGTGAGCCACGACTTGTAGTCGACTGCACCCCGCACCCTCGACAGCCGCCGGCAAGGCCGCCTCCACATCTCGGATGAGGCCCCCCGGCAAACACACCGAGTGCACGTTGGAATTCCTTCCAGATCTGGACGCTATCTGCCTAAGGGGCTCCATCACGCGCCTGACATTGGAGCTCCCAATAACTAATAATCCCCTCCCCCCGTGCACCTGCTCGGACCCTGCTGAAGGAGTGGCCACACTTTCACTCACAGGACGAACGGGCGCGGACGGACGTCCAGCCTCCACATTGGCCTTCCGCCTCGAGCGACGCGAACGCCGTACAACCCGCCACTCCCCTTGCGGAGAAGGCGGCTCGACGACGTCCGGTACACCTGAAGGTGCCTCGGTAGCAGGGACAGAGAGCGTAGCGTGAGACACCTGAGGTGTCCCACTCGACGCACCAGACTCCCCACCATCGCTGCACCCCGAGACAGCAGCCTGAAGACGGCTGACCGTAGCCAACAGCACGCTCAGCTGTTCGCGAACCGCGGCCAACTCCTCCTGCGTCCGCACACAGCAGGCACACATCCTATCGAAACAATTAACAACTTTAAAGAAGCCTAGTACTCTAATGAAGGCGGCTGGCTGCTGACTTAACTGTGGTTAGTGGTAACTACACTGTCGAATCAACAAAACTGAGTCCGGCAGCTTAGCGCTGTTAACGCCGCGGCACTGGTGACAGCTGGCACTGGAATGACTGATAACGAGCTTAGTAACGGTCTCTGACTTGTTTTGAAATACACCGGTCAAAGACGAAGACTAAACACAACGGTATTTATCAAATACGATAGAATAAACTATTAAAACAGTAGTACAAACGAAATCTGCAAGTACGCGGGAATAAAGCTCTTAAAACAGAGTACTAACGAAAATGAACTAGACTGGCAAATTAAATTTGACACAAATTAAATTCAGATACTTAACGCTGTAACGATGTGGCACTGGTGACAGCTGGCACTGGAAGGTTGAAGGTATAATACATTTTCCTGGTAACCTTGCTAATGTTGTGAAAGATATAATTAGTTTAACTGATCAAATACACCCCAACATTCATCATCTCAGAGAGAACTGTGCGTTGTGGCTAAAAGAAAGAGCAATTCTGTCTCCCAAAAACGATAAAGCTATTTACTAGGGAAATTGCCTGATGCTAAGGTAAAGTATGAATCAGTGGACTCTGTACTAGAAATCGATAAAGCTGTGTATTACACAGTAAAGTTTCTTCACTCCCTCGACCCGCATGGAATACCATCTCACACTTGGCACCGGAAAATCGATGTTCCAATCATTTTGCTACGCAACCTGAATCGTCCTATGTTATGTAATGAGACTAGGGTTCAAGTGAAAGCGCTACATAAAAAATTAATCGAGGCAATTATTTTCACAGGCGTAAGTGAAGGAGAAGTTGTTTTTATTCCAAGAATTCCATTAATACCGAAGGATTTCCAAATTCTTTTTAAACGTCTCCAATTTTCAGTGAAACAATGATCATTAGTAAGACTCAAGGGAAAACGTTAAACGTTGCTGATTAGATCTGAGAAAATATATTTTCTTCCACGGACAGTTGTATGTGAGCTGCTCCACAGTAAGTTCACCTGATAATTTCTATATTCTGAAGCCGGAAAATAAAAATAAAAATGTGCTCTACCGAAAGGTTTCAGAAAGTAGCTTAGTTATTGAGGCTATATAAATACAACTTTCTCTTATGTTGTTTCATATGTTACACAAAAATAAATATTCTGTCTACCGTGTTCTCCAAGACCTACTTTACAAAGCATCTTGACTGTTGCGAGCCGAATGACTGGAAATTAATATTAATTGCCTTTTAGTTTCCTTTTTGTATCATTGTGTTTGCTTGCGTATGTTTCAAGATGTTTCACTACCGAATAGTGTACTTTCTAAATTCTCCCGGTTGACCATCACTTGACGAGTGACTTTTTTCTCAGATTAATAATAACTAATAATTTGCGATTGTGCACAGTGGCACTTTCGTTATTAACCAGAGAAATTAAGTACCGGTTCAAACGAGTAAAGTGTTTCAATGCATATATAATTTATTGCAAAACATTGTTTCAATATGAAAGCTGTTTGATTTTAGTAGATCAATAAAGTTTCAAAAGGAAAAGTGTTACTTAATAGAATGTCAATAATTTTTCTGTTAGGAACATTTTTCAAAATGAACGATGTTTGTTTTTATAACTTCAGTAAGTTCATTGTACGAAATCCGAAATTAAGGGTGATTATTTTTAGTAAGTCAATGATTTTATATCAAAATGAAGGGTGTTTGATTTTAGTTTGTTAATAAATTCTCTGTTAAAAATAAAAGATGTTTGTTTTTATTATGTCAATATATTGCTTACTAAATAAAGGAATGGACTGTATTTAATTTCATCAAGCGAACGAAGTCGCAGGTAGCAGCTAGTTTCCCTATGAGTGACACATGGTTGAATTGACTAAAATACTAATCTGACCTAAAAACTCATCTCAATAATAATATTAATTTTATTTAACTGGAAGGAAGCAAGGTAAAAAGCTTAGGGTTTAACGTTCTGTCGATAGCTTGGTCATTAGAGACGGAGCTAATGCTCGCAGTTTTTGGTAAGACTGTGGAAGGAAATCGACACTGCTCTTTCAGAGGAACCATCCCGGCTTTTGCCTGGAGTGATTTAGGGAAAACACGAAAAACCTGAATCTGGATGGTCGGAGGTGGATTTGAACCACCGTCCTCCCGAATGCGAGTCCAGTGTGTTACCACTGCGCCACCTCGCTCCGTTTGTAGTTTATATTGGCTCTCCCTCTTCAACCAATATGCTTCTGATCTCCGATGTCCATAGGGTACACTCTCAGTGCGACGAATAATGTCTCATATGATATTGTGACAGCTGATATGACAGCATTTTATTTTTAATTCGATCAATATATATATTGAATTATGAAAACCAAAGTTTCGCTGTTTCTGAAAGTTATTTAATAGCTAACCTCAACTTGCGACCAGATGATAAATTTAGGCGTTAGATAATATCAATGGTAAACCACCCACATGGCAAAAGTTACAACTCGTGGTTTCATGATCGTCTCGCCCTGTATCCCAGCTGAAACACTATGACAGGTTCCACTGAGACTAAGCAAGGAACAACCGTTTTCGTCGAAGACAGTAATTCTCCGTCGCCTTCCCACACAATGGCAGACGCCTATCAAAAAAGGCGCGACAGGGAAAGCGCACCGTTAGTTAATTAGTCTCGTCGCGTGCTACTTTCTTCTCGCCTCGACGCGAGCAGAAGAAACCAATTGGCGGAGAGCGATTCGCACGCTTCTCTACGCTCTTTCACGCTTTTGCTGCGTTGCGTCCCTTGCCAGCAACGGCGCAACACGCAATAAAGACGGCGAGAGTATCGTGTCCAATGAAATCTCCGAGCGAGTGTTTAGCACACTAGACTCGTATTCGAGAGGACTGCTATTCAATCCTCCTCCGCCCATACAGATTTAGGATTTCCGTGATTTCCCTAAATCACTCCAGACAAGTGTCGGGATGGTCCTTTTCAAAAGGCACGGCTGATTTCCTTCCCCCATCCTAAGCAAAACAATCCGAACTTTTGCACTGTCTGTAATTACAACACTGTTGAAGCGACGCTAAACCCTAACCTTCCTTCAACTGAAACCACACCTACAATAATTACCAACGCACCATTTACACAATATGACGGAGCCTCTGGTCCTACAGCATGAGAAATGCGAGTTACTAATGAGTTGCAGTAAGTCGCTGAAATTTCGTATTGAGCTTATCGTCTATATTAGAGTTTTCCAAACTTTTCACAAACACGACACGCGGCCTAATAGATAGAATTTCACGAGACACCCTTTCATTAATATTAACAACATATTGGCTTGTTTATAAATAACTTCCTGCTTACGAGGCTCCATGGCTGGCATTTGGCAGTTCGTTACTTTGGACGAGAGTGTATTAATTACGTGAGTCGTATTCCGTGGGCAGTATAAATCCAGCAAATATAGTTCGCGACTTCAGTAACAAGGTCAATCATTATTTTCCGAACTTTAAGGAATCTAACAGTTCCTCAAAGGATCGAACGATTGTCGAACATTTGTATGATTGTTTCCTAAATTTGTTGCAGTTTATGTGACAACTCTTCTGTTTTCATCACTTTTTTTGGGAGTGATTATCACATTCACAAAAAAAAACCTGAATTGGACAAGGTAGAAACTCTTTATCCATTCACCAAGTGTACAAATTAGGTGGGTCGACAAGAGATTCCTGTCATGTGCCGCACATACCATCACCAGTATCATACATAATACATCAGGCGGGTTTTCATGTGGAGGAATCGGTTGACCTATCACCTTGCGATCAAACGTTTTAGGTTCCCATTGGAGAGGCACTTCCTTTCGTCTGCTAATCGCAGCCGGCCGCGGTGGCCGAGCGTTCTACGGCGCGTCAGTCATAGCCTGCACGGACACTACGGTCGGGGGATCGAATCCCCCCCTCGGACATGGATATTTGTGCCGTCCTTAGTATTAGCTAGTTCATAAGTAGTTTGTAAGTTTAGGGACTGATGACCCCGTAGTTAAGTCCCGTAAGCTCTACAAACATTTGAACATTTTTTTTTTTTTTTTTTTTTTTGCTAATCGCAAGGTTTTGCGGTGGAGTCGCGAAACACAGACACTAATCTGATTACAGCGAACAAATACGTCAATGAACTGCCAGACAGATCATAATTTTCTGAAAAAAATTAAAATTTTCGTTCAAGGGAAAGCTTGAACCAAGAACATATCTCTCCACAGCTTTAGCACTAACCACAGGACTACGGTGCTCCGATGCTGACAACATGCTCGACGTTCCCTATCTTTCACATGGACCGTTGAGTTTTGATATTTCACTTATTGTTTCATAGTTCCACACAACGTCTTCCAGTGTTTTCGATTGATCTGTGTTCAGTTATTCACGGCCAATCCACTGCGCCAACTTGTAACTAAATCTGAGGGGGATGCAATGGGGAGGTTCCCTTGCTAGTCTTTTTCGTGCTCTGACAGGAGCATTTTTCAGCTGTTATATTTACTACTTTCGCTTCACAGCGCACGAGCAACCTTCGCTCCCGCGCCACAATTAAGGCAGCGCTTACGTCGGCTCCATGACACACGTGACTAGCCCTATCGCTGCAGGCTTCCGGTCACAATCTACCAGCCGTCGCTCCGTATTGTACCTGCAGTACTTTTCACAGTGGCGCGTCCTCTGCATACAACGCACTCCCAGGACCACGGAGTTCGAAGTTTGAGGAAATACAAGAACTGCGGGTATTTAGTAGCGAACACAGCAGGTGGCAGACATGAATATCCTTGTAGAATATTGCGAAATACGGTTAGCCTAACCAAGAGATTGTTTGTAATACACTTGGGCGCCTTACCTGGAAATACTGTTATTGCTTGGAGAGCGGGAGGGAGTTGAGGAGCGGTCGTACTGCACCCAAAGCGTATACTTAGCGCATACACAGAAGCTTAGCGTACACAGAAACAGGTGAAATGGATAGTGTGTGGGACAGAAGGCGATGGACGGAGGGGAGAGGAGGTAAGGGAGAAACACATTAATGGAATAAGTACACACTCGATGGACGGCAGAGAGTACTTTAGCTACGAAATTCGGCAAAAGCTGCTGTTTTATTCCACCCTTGATGGAATTTTCCACACTTAACCCTCCAAAAGAAGAGGAACATTACCGTCTACGTAAGATTTCATACGCTGCTTGGCTGAGGGTACCTTGCAATAAATTTAGACACCATTTCCATTATATAAAAAAACTGTTTTGTTAGTAAATCGAACGGACTCAACTGCATTGATATTAGTCCGTAGCTCACAAACAACTTAAACGAAGATAAACACCCATGCTCGAGGGGGGGCTCGAACCCCTGACGGTGAACGGTCGCGCGCAACACGGCGCCCCAGTACGAACGGCTAATCCGTCGCGGCTTTCCATTATCACTATGACAGTAACAGAGTTACATAATTTTTCACAGATGGAAGAGGCAACGAACTGAGGATGTGGAGGAGTTGGATAGATAGACGAGGAGGTGATTGGCAGAGAAAGGGGAAGGCGAAGATGGGCAAAGAGGGGCGTAGAAGATGAACAGTGCGGGAAGGAGAAGGTGGACAGCGAGGAAATAGACTAAAGACTGGAATAAATAAGGAGCAGGACGACGCCGGATTTTCAGCTAGTTATCGTGTAAGTATAGGCATTAAGGCTAACTGCTGACGAAATGAAATTCCCACGAATGCGGCGTCCAGGCACACCTCTGCATTAGCGGCAATTCCTTTGTTGGCTATAAACAATGGAGACCAGTAATGACGTCGCACCTCAGCAGCGTGTGATTGCCGTAGCCTACGTGAACCGAGGGACTCAGTAATTTCGTCGCTACAGTGTCGGCGTTAACAGGGTTATCTACCAAACATCTGCTCTACACAGGGAGTTTCTAAATGATACCGACAAAGTTCGTGAGGTGGTAGAGGATGGCTTGAGGGTCGCGGCGGAGCGGCCGAGCGCATTGAGGCACTACACTGCGATGCGCGAGGCCGTTCCCCGTCGGGGGATCGAATCCCCCCTGTGGCATGGATGTTTGTGCTGTATTATAAGCTAGTTCATGAGAAGTTTGTAAGTTTAGGGACTGATGACCCCGTAGTTAAGTCCCATAGACTATACAAACATTTGAACATTTTGAGGAAATGGAGCTAGTAGCTGTATAGGCAGGCCATGTTTTCTATGAATGCAATGCTCTGTTGCCGTGATGGCTAATGGTGACGCACTTGGGCTACACTCCATGGTTTATTGCCTCTCAAAACCTCCAACACAATCTTCGATGTTGTACACTATAGCATAGTATAAAGGATGTAACTGACAGAGAATGACAGCAGTACTACGTTGTGTTTTGTAGACTAACGTCGTCTTGTGCAGCAGCCATCACCATCTAAATGTTCAAATGTTTTTAAATCTATCGGACCAAACTGCGTGGTCATCAGTCCATAGCTTGCAAACTACTTAAGCCTAGGTAAAGTAACCTAAGGAAAACCACACACACCGATGTCCCAGGGAGGACTCGAACCTCCACGGCGAGCTACGCAGCGAGACGCTTTAGACCGCTCGGCTCCATCACCATCTATGCTGCAGGAGTGTACAGCGATAGGCCACAAGATATGAATAACGGTAGATATTTCGTGATGTCGACACCTTTATTCTATTAACGCATGGCTACCATAAATGTAAGGAAATGAAGAGGAGCAATACGTGTAGACATCGAGAGGCGCCAGCACCTATAATTTTCACGCTCGGTAAAGCCGTTGGGTGATGTCTCCGGGCACGAGTTCCCTACCGCTCAAATTTAAATGTTTGTTAAGCTTATGGGACTTAACTGCGGGGTCATCAGTCCCTAAACTTACAAACTACTTAAGAACTACCTTATACTAAAGACAGCACAAACATCCATGCTCGAGAGTGGAGGGGGGGGTTCGAACCCCCGACGGGGAACGGCCTTACGCATCTTAGCATAGCGCCTCAATGCGCTCGGGCGTTCCGCCGCGGCTTCCCTGCCGCATTTTGTTCCTCAAACCATCCTCTGCCACCCCATGAAGTTTGTCGGTATCATTTAGAAACACCCTGTATATACGGGTAAAATTTCATAGGTTGTTTGCAGATGACGCCGTCATTTACCGTCTAGTAAAATCATCTGAAGATCAAAACCAATTGCAGAACGTTCTGAATAAGATATCACTATGGTGTAAAAATTTGCAATTGACTCTAGATAATGAGAAGTTTGAAGTCGTCCACATGAGTACAAAAATAAACCCGTTAAACTTTTAAATCAATCAAAAGTGAAGGCCGTAAACTCCACAAAATATCTAGAAATTACTATTACTTCTGACTTAAATTGGAAAGAACACGTAGATAGTGTCGTGGGAAAGGCGAACCAGAGACTGCGTTTTTATTGACAGAACCCTTAAAAGATGCAACAGAACTACTAAAGAAACTGCATACACTACGCTTGTCCGTCCCTTTTTGGAATATTGCTGCCCAGTGTGGGATCCTTATCAGGTGGGTTTGACGGAGGACATCGAAAGAGTCAAGAATAGCTCGTTTTGTAATGTCGCGATACAGGTGAGACAGCGTTACGCAAATGATACAGGATCTGGAATGGGAGTCATTACAACAACGGCGCTTATCGCTGCGGCGTGCGCTACTTACGAAACTACAATCGCTAACATTCTCCTACGAATGCGAAACTATATTGTTGACTCCCACTTACATAGGTAGAAATGATCATCAGAATAAAATACGAGAAATCAGAGCTCGAACTGAGAGATACAGGTGTTCTTTCGTCCGGCGCGCTATTCGAGACTGGAATGGGAGATAAATAGTATAAGGGGGGTTCGACGAACCCTCTGCCAGGTAGTTAAATGTGATTTGCAGAGTATCCCAGGTAGATGTACCTATAAGTCGATAACTTTCAACCCTTATATCTTCCACCCCCTCAACTAACATAGTGCACAATGGGAGACTAATAACGGCTACCACATATAAAAACTATTCGTTTGCGATGTGTAGGTTTGGCTGCAGAGTGAAACATAGGCACAAAACTATATAAAAATTGAGGTATTTGTGCCTGTATTTCACTCTGCAGCCAAAATTACTTATCGCAAAAGTATAGCATTAGTATGTGGTAACATCAGTCCCATAGTGCACTATGGTGATTGAGAGAGTTGATAACGATAAGGGGATGAAAGATATGGGAGTTGAAAGGTATCGAAGTATATCAAATTCTACGTGCTCGTTGTGCGACTCTCATATCTTCCACTTCGTGGTCGTTATCAACCCTCAACCACCATAGCACACAATGGGAGAAAGAACTATTACCACAAACACTATTCGTTTGCGATGAGTAGTTTTGGCTGCAGAGTAAAATATAAGCACAAACGCCTAATTTTTTATATATGTGAGAGGCAGTACTGTAATATTAGTTCCTACTTCCCGATCTCCCTTTATCTTTTACGAACCGACTACCCCCGAAAGGGGTGTAATCTCCTAGCGTGCGTTGGTGACCGTACATACTGAAGCCATCGGAGAATGAGGTGGGGGAGGGGGGGGGGGGTGTATGTGTGAGTACGGCCGATGACGGACGTAACCTTCCGCTTTCCTGGCTGGCAGCCACAGGTGAGCGCGTGTCCAGCGGTACGTGCTGTGCAGTCACATCGTTGGCGGTGGTGGCTCGCCGTGAAACGTGTTGCAACGCACTGTAGCGACGCCGTACAACCGTTACAGGACAAATCACACTACATGCAGTACTGGCCTCTGCTTGATTCGCCGAGTATCATAAGCGAATTAGCAACGGTCATTAACCCTTTCATTCCCAGTTTCGTTCAACGACAACAACGTATTAAAAGCTGATTTATACCGTATTTTGTGTATCAATCTTTAAAGTCGCATGGTTGCTGATGAGCAACATGCTTCTAGTAAGACATTTTGCCGCTTGGTACGGCGTGTAGCCACTTCTGAGGCAATAATTTATCCGTCTTGGAGGTTGTGTTACGTTGCTGTGTGTACTTGGCTGTGAGTGTGGTTCAGGTTATTTTATTCCAGCAGTGTATTGTCTTGTCTTTGGTACTGTGGCGAAGATTATGCTAGCATTATTGATCTGACAGTATTAACTATCAACACGATAACGCCCCAAGTAATAAAAACCATCGATCCAAACGTTTGTATTGAGCATGAAATACATGACATAAAAAAGCACACAATAATTTGATCAAAAATTTTAAAACAGATATTTTGATGTTTGGTGTACTGTATTAATACAGAAAACACTGAATTTTAATTATTCCAAAACTGAATTCATAATGTGGGACTGAAAGGGTTAAGGTACTCCTGGCCTCTGCCTGCTCTCCATTATCCTATCATACATTGTTCTACAACATTTCTGCCACGTAACGATGGAAAAGGCTGCGACTCAGTAATACACAGTCACATACATTAGTTGATAAACTGGACCATCTACTAAAGTGGCTCCCAAACCAGGGATCACTTTAATTTTTTTATTGTAAGTAGGGACCACAATTTTTTTATTGTGAGTAGGGACCACAAGCTTTTAGAAAAAAATAGTCACTTTAAAACTTTCATTAAAACTTATCATCTAGATGGGATACTATGCAAATCACTTTAAATGCCTGGCAGGGGGTTCATCGAACCACCTTTATACTATTTATCTCCCAATCCACTCTCCAATAGCGCGCGGAAAGAAAGAACACCCGAATCTCTCCGTTCGAGCTCTGATTTCTTGTATTTTATTCTGATGATCTTTTGTACCTATATATTTGGGACTCAACAATATACATTCGCATTCGGAGGAGAATGTTGGCAACTGGAGTTTCGTAAGTAGCCCACGCCGCAGCGATAAGCGCCGTTGTTGTAATGATTCCCATCCTAGATACTGTATCATTTCCGTAACGCTGTCTCCCCTGTATAGTGACAATACAAAATGAGCTACCCATCTTTCGATGTCCTCCGTCAAACCCACATGATAAGGATCCTACACTGGGCAGCAATACTCCAAAAAGGACGGACAAGCATATTGTATGCAGTCTCTTTAGTAGTTCTGTTGCATCATTTAAGGGTTCTGCCAAGAAAACGCAGTCTCTGGTTCGCCTTTCCCACAACATTATCTACGTGTTCTTTCCAGTTTAGGTCTAAAGTAATAGTAATTCCTAGGCATTCTGTGGAGTTTAGGGCCTTCACGTTTAATTGATTTATCTTGTAAACAAAGTTTACCGGATTTCTTTTCGTACTCATTTGTCATTTCTCATTATTTAAAGTCAATTGCCAATTTTTACAGCATAGCGATATCTTATTTAGATCGTTCTGCAGTTGGTTTTGATCTTCAGATGATTTTACTAGACGGTAAATGACGGCGTCATCTGCAAACAACCTAAGAGAGCTACTTAGATTTTCTCCCAAATCGTTTATGTAAATAAGGAACAGCAGAGGACCAATAACACTACCCTGTGGAACGCCCGATATCACCTCTGTTTTAGTCGATGCCTTACCATCGATTACTACAAACTGTCCTGTCTGACGGGAAATTCTCTATCCAAACGCAAATTTGGGGCGATATACCATAACCACGCAATTTGATTAAAAGCCATTTGTGAGGCACGGTGTCAAAAGCCTTCTGGAAATCAAGAAATACGGAATCGATTTGCGAACCCTTGTCGAGAGCACTCATCACTTCGTGTGACTAAAGAGCTAGTTGTGTTTCGCATGAACGATATTTTCTAAATCCGTGTTGTCCTTGGGTCGATAGATCATTTTGTTCGAGATAATTCATTAATATTTGAATACAGAATATGTTCCAAAACCCTGCTGCAAATTGACGTCAATGAAATATTCGTTAAACTAAGAAATAATATGTGTCAACAATATGCGAGGTGGCATAATATACTGGATTCGCATTCGGTAGGACGGTGGTTCAAATCGACCTCCAGCCAAGCAAATTTAAGTGTTCCGTAATTTCCCTAAATCAAACCAGGCAAAAGGATGGTTTCGAAAGGTCACCGCCTATTTCCATCCCACATCTTCTCTAATGGCCACGCTGTCGACGGGACGTTAACTCTAACCTTCCTTCCTTCATTATAATAGAAACTTTTAGCATAAAGTTAAATTTGGTTTACACCAATGTAATTTTATAGCTTTCGTAATATTTTCGAGTTCGGTAATCGTAGGACTAATACTATCCAGTTTTTCTCTCCATTAAAAGAATCCCAAGCTCTTGTCCAGTTGGATTTAGGCGAGAAGCTACTCTCATGAAGTTGGACTGTTGTTTTAACAGGTGGTTTTACGTGATTTCAACCGGTTGATCTGTGGCTGACGGTCTTGGAAAAAAGGAAGCTTAAGTGTGGACAAGATCTTGTAATACACTCTCATTAAAGCTTCCTTTGGTCCTGTATCAAGAGGGGCGATATTGCGTAGTACTGGGAGCCACTGAAGGTTTGTAGCCATCAGAGACTGGTCTCCATCATTGCCCTGTTTCATTGTACGCCAAGTGCTCTCACATGAGCCACATAGGAGATCAGTATTCAGCTGCGGAGCAAACTAGGGACAACTCTGTTGTACGCGAAACCTTAACACCGTTCCACCCTGCCAAGTGCTGCAATATGTTATTCCTAGTCTTAACTTTGTCTGTTGTTTTTTGAAGGTGGCACTTGAAAGTGAGAGATCTATCCAAGATGACTCCAAGGTACTGTGTATGTTCAATGTGTGAGTCGAACACCATCAAACGAGACGTTGAGCTTATGGCGAGCCATTATATTATTGAGGTGGAAGCAAGCTACTTATGTTTTATTTGGGTTACGCTTTAGTTTCCACATCGATAAGTAGGAATGTTATGTCAGATGATCCTAGTTTCCGTTACACGGATATATGTGTATTGTGACCCAATGACAATATCATCGGCATAGACTGTGCAGCAGGAATATCAGCGGTGCGAACATTAAAAAGAATGGGAGCAAGAACCGACCCCTGGGGGAGGTAATTGTGAAGCTGTCTAAAACTACTGTGTGTTACCAATGTAGATCTTGATCAGGCGGCCAGTTAAAATAAGGTTTACAAATCGTAATAAAATAGGACAAGGAATGGGACTGGTCACGTCCGGAAGCAGTTCTCACGGATGGTTCTAGAAGGACAAAAAAAATCTGGTAGCTGGTCCTGTCACCACGGCGGTATCCCAACTATGTCAGTTACCACAGCAACGCCGAATGGATCTTGTTAGCGTCAATAAAATGATCAACAAACTCAACACAACGATCTGAAAAGAGCAATAAGTCTGGTCCTTAACGTTTGTCATTTGTTTGCAATATTGAGACGGGAACTTTGAAGTTTTCACTTGGATTACACTAAAGGTAAAGCAGTCAACAATCCGAAGATTGGTTTGAACACCACAGTGCTTTACTAGGCATGGTCCTGTTTGGAGGTGGTATGCCGTTGCCTTCCTCCGACCTTCGAACTGACTTACCCAGCCAGGTATAGGGGGACCTACAGTTTTAACGTGGGTTCCGAACCACGGTGCTACTCGGTATTTTTCACATGAGCAATACTGCCAGAGGTGAAAGAAGTGGAAAGTGACAGATAAAAATTCCGCGACCGTCGGATTTGTAGTCTGGCACTCTACCACTGTGCAACCGAGGCGCACCGGATTACACTATCAGTCCGGAATTGCTGTTCCATTCCAAGGTCAAAGCTGAGTTGTAGAAATTGTTTCAGCAATCAGTCGTAAGTATTATTTATTAACATATATAAATTTCGACCACTGTGTGCTCATTATCAATGCTTAAAATAAAACGATTAAAACACGTAACACATTTCGACCTCCATGTTGGAGGTTACGTTTTAATCTTTGTATTTTAAGCATTGATAATGACCACACAGTGGTCGAAATCTAGATCTGTTAACAAATAATACTTACGACTGATTACGGAAAATATTTCTACAAGTGAAATTACAGTTGTTGAGCCCAAGTTCCACCATGGAATCAAGCCTGATGAAAGTTGAGTATTCATTTGTTTGTAATATATTTCACACGTTACTAATGTTGTGGGATCTTTCTGTTAAAAGCGTGCCTACGTCGCCTTACGAATAACACCCCCAGAACACAGAATTCAGAGCTCGGACGGAGAAATTTAATTGTTCTGTCTTCCCTCCTGCGCGCTTTTCAAGGAAACGAGGAATCCAATGGGGGATCCGTGAACGCTTAGAGCATTTGGATTTTGCAGACGATACTTTTATTGGCTCCAAGGCTGACAGATATGCAGGCTAAACTAAACCTGTTGAAAGAAGAAGCAAAGACTGCTGGCCTCAAGAAAAATATAGTAAAAACAAAGAAAATGAGAGTGAACTCAGTGGACACGGAGATGCCACTGTTGGAGACTGTCAACTCATTCTTGTATCTGGGTAGTGTAGTGACAGAAGGTGGTGGAGCTGGTCATGATATGAAGAACCGTATTAAAAAGGCAAATGCTGCCTTCATACAATTCCATCCAATATGGAAAAACAGAAATATCACGTACAAAACAAAAATACGTATTTTTAATAAAAACGTGAAAGATATTCTGTACGCCAGTGAAAGCTGGAGAGTGGATGGAAAGATAATATTCCAGTTATAAACCTTCATAAATAGACGTCTCCGACGCATTATGAATATCTGGTGGCCAGAAAAAATAAGTAATGGGGAGTTCTTACGAATAGCAAACCACATACCTACAGAAGACCATTTACGAGAGAGAAAGTGGTGGTGGTGGTGGTTGGAACACGCATTGAGGAAACCAGACGGAGATATGGAGGGGGGGGGGGGGGAAGCACTGGAATGTAATCCCCAGGGAACAAGGAAGAGAGGGAGACCTAGGGGTACATGGAAGAGGACAGTGGAAGGAGAAGCAAATACCTAGGAATTACTACTACTTCAAAGTTAAACTGGAAAGAACACGTAGATAACGTCGTGGGAAAGGCGAACCAGAGACTGCGTTTTATTGACAGAACCCTTAAAAGATGCGACAGAACTACTAAAGAGACTGTATGCACTACGCTTGTCCGTCCTGTTTTGGAGTATTGTTGCCCAGTGTGGAAACCTTATCAGTTCGTTTCACGGAGGACATCGAAAGGGTCCAAAGAAGAGCAGCTCGTTTTGTATTGTCACGATACAGGGGAATCAGCGTTACGGAAATGATAAAGGATCTAGGATGGGAAACATTACAACAACGGCGCTTATCGCTGCGGCGTGAGCTACTTACGAAACCCCAGTCGCCAACATTCCCCACCGAATGCGAAAAAATATTGCTGACTGCCACTTACATAAGTAGAAAAGATCATCAGAATAAAATACGAGAAATCAGAGCTCGAACGCAGTGATTCAGGTGTTCCTTCTTCCCGCGCGCTATTCGAGAATGGAATGGAGATAAATAGTATAAAGGTGGTTTGATGTACCCTCTGCCAGGCACTTAAATGTGATTTGCAGAGTATCTCATGTAGATGTAGATGTCATCCCCGAGAAAAATAATACTTGTTACTTTTTCTCTAGGCCAATATGAGTAAAAGATTGATTTCAGAACACGAGTTGATTATCACAATGGTAGCCTATACAATCCCTAGAAGTCGGGGATAGCGATTCTGAATTACCGACAACAGACAACTATATACCTCTCGCCCTGGCACCTTACAAGCTCCACTTCCAGACTTAACCAACATTCCCATTTTTCTTCTCAAAAAATGGGATATCCTCAGAGCCGAATGTAAATATAAACAGCAAGTTGCGTATCTCGTAAGAAAGTTAAATTCCCATTTAACTGCAAACTCCTGGTACAGTTTTCTGCACTGTTTCGAGATGTAGGGCTTTGGGAATCGTCGTGGAACGAGAAGACAAACAGAATGCAACTCACCAGGTAAAGACTTGCATGGTGCAGAGGCATCCAACACTGGGTACTCACCTGGAATAGAAGAAAACGAAAATTAGAAGACGGGTATCGTTAAAACAGTCATTTAAAATAATTTCTCTAAAAATATCAGCTAAAACTAAACCGTCATCAGATCACATCCACACACAATAAAAAAATGTTCAAATGTTTGTACAGCTTATGGGACTTGACTACGGGGTCATCAGTCTCTAAACTTACAAACTACTTATGAACTACTTACGAACTAGGACGGCACAAATATCCATGCCCGAGGGGGGATTCGAACCCCCGACCGTAGAGGCCGTGCAGACCGTGACTGGAGCGCCTCAGTCTCCTCGGCCACCGCGGCCGGCCACACACAATAACGACAACTTTTAAGCAGTATTCATCTGTAAACTGGGTAACACAAGCAGAACACGAATTCAATAATTTGACACATACTGTAGTCAGAGCAAAGCAAGGCAAACGCACTGCTCTCTTCTGATTGTTTACGTGTGACCTATTAACTATTTATGGGGCGTCACAGATTAACGGTTATGTTTCAGTTGTCGTTTGCGTGTGAATAGCGGTTAACGACGACTTCGAAAATTATTGCTCATGCCAGTTATGAAGTGCAGGATCAAATTGGATTTTTATGTAAATAAAAGGAAATGTTTCTGGAGATGGATCTTCCAATTAAAAATATTCTGGCAATCCCCCTGTATCCCCCACCCTCTACACCAACTTAACAAAACTATGTCTTATCTAAAAGGCGACGAATGTGATGTTCTTTTTGTTTATACAGCTTTCTTGTAAATTGTTGGACGCTGCTTTTTAAAGTGTATTTCTCGGACCGGAAGACATTTTTACATGGTTTTCGACAGAAATGCGTGTTTTGCATAACGATTCAAAATGTTCAAATGTTTGTTAAGCTTATGGGACTTAACTATGGGGTCATCAGTCCCTAAACTTACAAAACTACTTATGAACTACTTACGAACTAGGACGGCACAAATATCCATGCCCGAGGGGAGATTCGAACCCCCGACCGTAGTGGCCGTGCAGACCGTGACTGGAGCACCTCAGTCTCCTCGGCCACCGCGGCCGGCGCATAACGATTGTTTCTAACTTAGGCAATATTCAGAACCGAATTATGCTTATTAAGAAAACTCCCATTGTATAGATAATTTTTAAAGAAGTAGATTTTTTTATTTTGTTGGAATTAATAATTGCATCTTGTACATTTATCTAAGAAATGGTTCCTAAAACAGTTTTCAGATTTTGCGCTTTTTGTCATCATAACACATAGTAATGCAAGACAATCTACGTTCTATTCAATTCAGAAATAATGTTGAACAAGGAATTATGTAATTTTAACATAAAGTAAATTTTTCTTTCAATAAGCCTATATTTTTGTATTGTGGAACCCTTTGTAGTCAGAGGAACACTGGCCTGGTTTTTCAATGGTACAAGTAATTTCTCATGTGACCACGACCCACTGGGGGTCGCGACCCAGAGGTTGAAAAACACTGCTGTAGACTTCTTCCTATACTCTCGACTCACACTCACTTTGAAAGGAAATATATTTGACGTTATTTCTGACATCCAACTAAACGTGACGAGGGTTTTGAACACCATCGCAATAGAATGCCTTGTGCAAAGGTTTCCAGAACAAGTATCGCAGATCTCAGCGGTGCATAGTTATGGGAGGTGACTATTTCAAAGGACAATAATGGATCTGCAATTTTAGTTCATCTACGTTAATGTTACAGGACTGTTTACTGAACTTTAGTGTCAGAGGTTCTATAAGGTTCTATCATCTATTAACGCAAACAAACGAATTCGTATGTTTCATGCAACCTATCTGACTGCTTCCAGGTCAAACACAAGTTTGATTTGCAATAATTCGTAATCATTGACCGATTAAAAAATCCTGAAATGCTGTCATAATCTTCTCATTAAGAGGTAAAACACTAACGATAATTTTAAAACGATGAGACAAGCATTACAGTTAGTGGCGGATGAAGGCTGTCGGAGGCCCGGGGCGATGGCGAAACAAAATGAGCCCCCCCTCCACTTGGAAATAGGTGTATTACTATGGGAAAAAGCAACTGTTGTGATTAGGAGCCCCCCCCCCCCCCCCAGAACGAGAGGCAAGGGACAGTAAAGGAAAAAAAAAAAAAAAAAGGAATGGAATGGGAGGTAAATAGAATAAAGTTGGTTCGATGAACACTCTGCCAGGCAATTAAATGTGATTTGCGAAGGATCCCATATAGATTTAGATGTAAAGAGAGTTGGCAAAACATGGACAGAAGTGAGGCAAATGGCCAAGGATAGAGATGGATGGCCGGCCGCGGTGGCCGAGGGAACTAAGGCGCTCCAGTCACGGTCTGCACGGCCACTACGGTCGGGGGTTCGAATCCCCCCTCGGGCATGGATATTTGTGCCGTCCTAGTTCGTGAGTAGTTCATAAGTAGTAAGTAGTTTGTAAGTTTAGGGACTGATGACCCTGTAGTTAAGTCCCATAGACTAAAAAAAAAAAAAAAAAAAAAAAAAAGAGATGGATGGCGAGCTCTCCTGGAAATCCTATGCCCCCATACGGGCCAAAGGAATTACGTCAAGTTTCTACCCTCCTGCGCACTAATCAAGAGAGTGTAAGACATGTAAGAAGGCGCTTTGACTGTCAACATGACGACACTTAAATATTTTAACTGTTTTTATGTTTGACGTACCATTTGTAAAAGTTAAACGTTTTATGATTGACGTACCATTTTAATGTCGTGCGCCTTCACGAAAGGAAAGCATAGGATACAACTAATCAGATGATGGTGCCCTAAGTGTATCGAAACCGGTCGTCAGAATAGTAAATTAATTAATTGTGATCTTGTCATTTTAATACTTCAAAGATTGGAATGGTAGATAAATATACTCTGTTCACCAAAACGAGAGACGGACTGCAAACACATCGAGGCGCATGACCAGGGGTGGACAAAACAGGGGCGTTCGCATCCGTTTCAGGTGTGAAGCGTTTGAGTGTGTTGTGAGGGGTGGTATTAGAGTCTGACTAGAAATTTCATCTTAAAGGACCACATGCTGGATAGCAGCATAAATATTAACATTTCAGTTTCTATCTCATTTTATATTTCTCGTCTCTATCGCGCAGGTGTAAACTCATTAAGTCATCCTACATTTTGAATCCACGAAAGAAGCAATCAAATAAGAAATCATTAAGTTCTTAATGTGTATGAAACGGAGCGGTTGTGTCTAGAACAATGCCGGCCGCGGTGGCCGAGGAGACTAAGGCGCTCCAGTCACGGTCTGCACGGCCACTGCGGTCGGGGGTTCGAATCCCCCCTCGGGCATGGATATTTGTGCCGCCCTAGTTCGTAAGTAGTTCATAAGTAGTTTGTAAGTTTAGGGGCTGATGACCCCGTAGTCAAGTCCCATAGACTATACAAACATTTGAACATTTCTAGAACAATAAATTACAGATATTGTTGTAAAAACAGCTGCATCTACGGATGTTGATCGTTCCTGAGTTTATCTTATGGCAATTGATTAAAAGACCACACACTCTTTGAAGCACCAAAAAAAGAATCAACACGACAGGAGCTTATGATTTTCACATGATTTGTTGATATAGTTTTTACTGTCGTAAACGAAAATACAGATTTGGCCAATTTTCAGACAGTCTATGAGTTATTAAGAGGAAATGAATATTGAATATATGTGGCGTCTAATATCACTGGTATATGGCAAATCACACAACCGCTTTACACTTGATACATTGATTTTTATTCTAAATTATTAAATTATTCACCAACAGCTATAAAGTTAATGTTCTTTTATTTAAAGACCGGTTTGGGTATTGCATTAATACCATCTTCAGTCCCTATAAAAATAATGTTGCTAATCAGTGTTGTATCCAGAAACTAGTCGATAAATAAAACGACAAACTTTAAGGCTGTTGGTGGGTAAGTTAATAATTTGGAATTAAAACTCGACCAACAGCCGCAGTCACTATTCCATTACATGGAACCACGGCGATTGATACATTGAGCGAGCGACCAGTTTTTGTTCACCCCTGGTCGCGCGTCCCGGTCTGTTTACAGTCTGTCTCTCATTTCGGTGAACGGAGAATGCTGGCCGCGGTGGCCGAGAGCTCTGCGGCGCGCCAGTCACAGTCTGCACGGCCACTGCGGTCGGGAGTTGGAATCCCCCCCCTCGGGCATGGATATTTGTGCCGTCCTTAGTATTAGCTAGTTCATAAGTCGTTTGTAAGTTTAGGGACTGATGACCCCTTAGTTAAGTCCCATAAGCTCTACAAACATTTGAACGGAGAATAGTGTCAAAGTGGTTCTTTGAACCCTCTCCCAGGCAGCCAAGTGTGATTTGCAAAGTACTCGTGCAGATGAAACGGTAGTCGTAGAGCGGGAGAGACCTGTATTGTTTATTGTGTAGGAGGCCACGTTCTGCTGAGAGGACAGCGGGGGTTGTGACTCGTGCAGGAAGGAGGGGGCGGAGCGGGCCGCACGTCACGCGTCGGCGCTAACAAAGCGGAGAGCTACTGCTGGCGTCAAATTACCGGAAGCCCGCGCGCTGATTACAGCGCCAAGGCCTCGCACGCACACTGCCCTCCTCCACGGTCAAGAACGCCCACGCTGCGCGGAAGCCGCCGTGGACCTAAAGCCCTTTCTACACGGCAAGTGACAGCTTGCGAGATTACCCATGATGCACCGGTCACGCCGTCCGCGTACAGTGTAGACGCGTCCACTTGCACAAGATGCACGGTAGTACATGGAATAGGGTGGATCCTATTCTCACGCGTATGGAAGTGCTTCGCGCATGCGCAGACGACCGAATGGGAAACAGCTGACAAACGAAGTCGGGAATTTGTTTGAGAATGTATTATTTATTTATTTATTTATTTATTTATTTGTTTCTCCGTCCGGCATATACAAAGGCAATTATTTAGTTCAAATGTTCAAATGTTTGTTAAGCTTTTGGGACTTAACTACGGGGTCATCAGTCCCTAAACTTACAAACTACTTATGAACTACCTTATACTAAAGACGGCACAAATATCCATGCCCGAGGGGAGATTCGAACCCCCGACCGTAGGGGCCGTGCAGACCGTGACTGAAGCGCCTCAGTCTCCTCGGCCACCGCGGCCGGCAATTATTTAGTTAATTACATTGTTCTTATACATCTACATCTACATACATTCTCTGCAAATCACATTCAGGTGCCTGGCAGAGGGTTCATTAACCACTTACATAACTTTTCTCTACCGTTCCATTCTCTAATAGCGCGCGGGAAGAAAGAACACCCAAATCGTTCTGTTTTCGATCTGATTTCTCTTATTTTATTGGGATGGTCATGTCTCCCTAAGTAGGTGGGTGCTAGCAAAATATTTTCACATTCAGAACTAAAAGTCGGTGATTGAAACTTCGCAAACAGATCACGCCGCAATGAATAACGTCTTTCTTTTAATGATTTCCACCCCAATTCGTGCAACATTTCCGTGACGCTTTTCCCCAGTAACGTGATAGAACAAAACCAGCTGCCCTTCTCTGAACCTTCTCAATGTCTTCCGTCAGTCCCACCTGGTGAAGGTCCCACAAGGGGCAACAGTACTCCAGGAGAGGACGCACAAGTGTGATGTAGCCAGTCTCTTTGGTGCAGCCGGTGCATCTTCGAAGAGTTCTGCCGATGAAACGTAACCTTTGGTTCGCCTTCCCCACAATATTTCCTGTGTGTTCTCTCCAGTCATAGTTGTTCGTAATTGTAACTCCTAGGTATTTGGTAGAATCTACCACCTTAAGGTTTGACTGATTTATCGCGTAATTGAAGTTCAGCGGATTTCTTTTAGTGGTCATGTGTATTACTTCACACTTTTCTTTATTTAATGTCAATTGCCAATTTTCGCACCATGCAGAAATTTTGTCTAAATCGCTTTGCAGTTGCTTTTGATCCTCTGTTGACTCCACTAACCGATAAAAGACAGCATCATCCGCGAACAATCTAAGGGAGCTATTCAGATTGTCTCCTAAATCTTTTATAAACACGAGGAAGAGTAGGGGACCTATAACGCTTCCCTGTGGAACACCAGATATCACTTCAGTTCTACTCGATGACTTACCGTCAATTACAACGAACTGTGTCCTTTCTGATAGGAAATCGTGAAACCAACCGCACAATTGGGGAGATATTCCATAAGCACGCAATTTCATAAGAAGCCGCTTGTGGGGTACAGTGTCAAAAGCCTTCCTGAAATCCAGAAATATGGAATCGATTTGAGACCCATTGTCGATGGCACTTAACACTTCATGTGAATAAAGGGCAAGCTGTGTTTCGCAAGAGTGATACTTTCTGAATCCGTGTTGACTACTAGTTAATAGGTCGTTCTCTTCGAGGTAGTTCATAATATTCGAACAAATTATATGTTCCAAAATCCTACTGCAAATCGACGTCAATGAGATAGGCCTGTAATTTTAGGGATCACTCCTATTGCCTTTCTTGAATATTGGAGTAACTTGGGCAACTTTCCAGTCTTTGGCTACAGATCTTTCACTGAGTGATCGGTAGTAAATTATAGCTAAGTACGGAGCTATTGCGGAGAGGAATCTAGTTGGTATACAATCAGGCCCGGAAGATTTACTTTTGTTTAGTGACTTAAGTTGTTTTACTACTAAGTTTCGCATGCTGGCAGCTGTTCTTGGTTTGAATTCTGGAGTGTTCACTTCGTCTTCTTTGGTGTAAAAATTTCGGAAAGCTGTGTTTAGTAATTATGCCTTAGCAGTACTGTCATCGGTAGTATTACCATTGCTATCGCGTAGTGAAGGTGTTGTTTGTGTTTTGCCGCTAGTGTACTTCACATATGACCAGAATTTCTTTGGATTTTCTGCAAGATTACGGGACAGGATTTCGTTGTGGTAACTACTATAGGCTTCTCGCATTGAAGTCCGCGCTAGGTTGCGAGTTTCAGTAAAAAATTGCCAGTCTTGTGGATTCTGTGTCTTTTAAAATTTTGCATTCGTTTTTCTTTGTTTCTGCAACAGTGATCTGACCTGTTTTGTGTTACAGCTATTCTAACAATACAAGGCTCTTACAGTACTAAACTACATTACAAATTTTCTCAAGCCACTTTAAGGCGGGGTCACTGAGTTTGTGTATGACTTTCAAGTCACCATTATAACCGTACACTTCACACCAGAGTAAATGGTCCATTGTCTGGGATTCACCATACTCACATTCAGAACTGTCTGTCAGGCCCCATTTCTTCATTAATTGCTTACATCGGCCGACACCTGTTCTCACGCTGTTCAAAGTTGTCCACAGCTTTCTTGGAAGACTGAACCCTTCGATCTTTTTGTTGGGGTCATCCACCAAATTGCTGTTCTTGGGTGCACTTGTAGCCCACACCTCTTTCCAGGCTGTTTTTGTGTTGAACTCTTGAAGCTCTTCGCAGATTTTCCAAAACGCTGACCTGGATTTAAGCCTGTCTGTAGCTCTTAGATCTTCATGGATAGATAGGTCCAGGTTCCTAGGATTTTGTGGTGGGTTCTTATGGCTAGCTGTGATCGCCTGATCTCAGGGGGCTCTATGTTAGCAAGGGCAGGGAGCCAAGCACAGGGGGTGGCCCTGAGTGTATCTGAGATTATTCGCATAGTCTCCCTCAGCTGGACGTCCACCTTAGCTTCATGTGCGCTTCTCATCCAGACTGGCGAGCAATATTCAGCTACGCTGTAGACAAGAGCTAGTCCCGCTGTCCTCAAAGTACTCGCTCCACATTCCCAAGTCGTTCCCGCTAGTTTAGATAGGATAGCATTGCGGGATTTTAATTTTTGTTTTGTGTCCTATAAATGTGCGTTGTACGATAGAGTGCGATCTAATTTCACACCCAGGTATTTAGGCTTGTTCTCATGTCTAATCTGCTGACCGTTCATAGTGAGCTGTAATTTTGTATGTGCTTCTCTGTTGTTAAGGTGCATTATGGTGCTAATTGTTTTGTTGGGGTTTGGGTGTAGGTGCCACTTGGAGTAATGTGTGTTCAGGACTTTGGGGTCTGCATTCAATGTTTCACTGAGATCGTTGAAATTTTTACTTTGGTATGCGATGGCCAGGTCGTCAGCGTATGCAAATTTACGTGATTTGGTTTCTGGTAGGTCAGCTATATACAGATTGAACAGAGCGGGTGCTAGTACCGAGTCCTATGGCAGAGCGTTATTCAGAACCACGCTCTTGCTGTTCGTGCCATGAAGAGAGAATGTGTACTTGTCTCCTGCTCAGAGCAAGGTAGTTTTTCGACTCATTCGTAAGTATTTTAGGAGGTGATACTATAGAGGAATTGCATTAAAAATTTAATATAACCTGTGTACAATTTTTATTGAATGCAGAGATATAGCTTATAATATGAAATCCAAACAAACGTAGAGCAAATGTAAATCAAGAAATTTTCACTGATTTATCCGTCAGTTCTTGGTAGTACAACACCACACTTACTTAAAAGTAGACTTTTGTGTATCTTTTAGACGTTCATTTCCTCTTAGTTACCCGGTTTTCGACTTACTATGACATATTCAGACTTTAAACTGCGTCGAAAACCGGTTATTTAAATAAAAGTCGATATGGTGATCTGCCAAGAACCGACAAAAGAATCAGTCAAAATATCCAAATCAGTTTGTTGTACATACCAAGAGCTGTATCTCTGTACCCTATAAGAATTGGACACACATTATATGAAATTTTAACTGCAAATCGTCTTTATTACCATCTTCTAAAATATTTGCTGTTTTTCCTGAAACACGCTGTAGTTAACAGATGAAATATTTGTTTTTGGTGGGCATTATTTTAAGCTTTATCAAAGTGAAAGGTCTACGTATAGACACCTGAGCTTGTTCATCATATACATCAAACAGCAGGGGCTGGAAGTATGTAATCGCACTTTATAATGAGGACGTTAACGCATGTGAGCAACGTAGTTGCGCATGAACTGCACGAAAGCAATTAAATACAGTTTCACAGAGGCAGTCGAAAACACAAATAAATATTTTAATCATCACAATATATCATACAGTTTCGAAAAGTGATGTTAACGTGGCGATTCATTTGCTGTAAGTTGACAACAAACGAAGTAGACCCGTGAAGCCGACGACTCAACAAATGCGTGCATTTGAACGCTTCTTTTGTAGTTCGACGTTCTAACGCAAGGGGCGCTGCAGCTGACAACGACTTCCTTGTGAGTGTTGCTTCACCAAGGGCACTCATCCTTTTGAGCACGGTGGCATACATTGTTGGTGACAACGGTCAACGCTCTGAGACGCCACGTTTGGTGTCGGTTATCATCGACGAGACTGATTGGACATTTCTTTTTCTAGAGTACAATTACTCGAAGGGGTCACTGGGAGATACTTGAAACAATTTTACCGTGCATTAGTGCTTTGTTTGGTGACGATCATTATTCCGACCAACATGATGTGATAAGTGCTATCGACAAGGGCTGTCAAATATATTTCTAGAATTCCATGAGGCTTTTGACAATGTACCTCACAATCGTCTTTTAATTAAACTGCGTGATTATTGAATATCGCCACATTTGTGGCAACGTGATTTACTGTCAGAAAAGACACAATACGTTGTAATTCTCGGAAAGTCATCGACTAGAAATGAAGTGATATTGGGCGTGTGTGTGTGTGTGTGTGTGTGTGTGTGTGTGTGTGTGTGTGTGTTTTTGTCCTTAGGTTAGTTTACCCAGGTTTAAAGAAGATGTAGAACAAGATGGTACTCCACTCCACTACCATAACAGATGTCGGACGAAGGGGTCCGACAGATTACCCTGCACGTTCCCCGATGACTTACAATTCTGTACTGATGATATTCTATCATAAGAACGAAAGCGATATGTGAAATTAGTAAAATAAATATTTCACATCGCCCACCAAGCTGAAACTTTTTTTAAGGTAGCAATTAAGTTTTACAGCTTTTTCGTTTAAATAAGATAAATTATATGGACTAATGTTTCTAGTTTAAAGTTTTTTGAACAAATATTTTCGCATGAAATAATAAGCACCATTTTCAAAATTTAGCTGAATTTAGGGAAATTATTGCAATAACATCAGTAACAAACAAAGATTGCGTAACTAATGAGGAGGTAATGAACAGAATTGGCGAGAAAAGGAATTTCTGGCGTCTTGGCTAAAAGAGGGGATCAATTGGTAGGATACATTCCTACTCATGAAGGAATTGTGAATTTAGCATTACAGGAAAGTGTGTGGCGTAAAAATCGCAGAGGGAGATCAAGATACGAATACAGTAAAGACATTCAAATGGATGTGGATCGCCGTTGTTGTGAGGAGATGAAGAGGCTTGCTGAGGATAGTGTAGGACGGAAAGCTGCATCAAACCAGACTCCGGACTAAGACCATATCAACAATATCGCTAAATCGGCAAATCACACAACAATGGACACTTGGTTTCAAGCCTAATTTAGATAGGTCTTCTAGAAAGACCTATCTTCAAGAAAGGCAATAGGAGTAACCCACTAAACTACAGGCCTATTTCATTGACGTCAATTTGCAGCGGAGTTTCGGAACATATCCTGTATTCAAATATTATGAATTATCTAGAACAGAGTGATCTATTGACCCAAGGTCAACACGGATTTAGAAAATACCGTTCATGCGAAACACAACAAGCTCTTTAGTCACACGAAGTGGTGAGTGCTCTCGACAAGGGTTCGCAAATGGATTCCGTATTTCTGGATTTCCAGAAGGCTTTTGACACCATACCTCACAAATGGCTTTTAATCAAATTGCGTGGTTATGGTATATCGCCCCAAATTTGCGATTGGATAGGGGATTTCCTATCAGATAGGTCACAGTTTGTAGTAATCGATGGTAAAGCATCGACTAAAACAGAGGTGATATCGGGCGTTCCACAGAGTAGTGTCATTGGTCCTCTGCTGTTCCTTATTTACACATACGATTTGGGAGAATATCTAAGAAACTCTTTTAGGTTGTTAGCAGAAGACGCCGTCATTTTCCATTAGTAAAATCATCTGAAGATCAAAACCAACTGCAGAACGATCTGAATAAGATATCATTATTGTGTAAAATTTGGCAATTGACTCTAAATAATGAGAAGTGTGAAGTCGTTCACATGAGTACGAAAAGAAATCCGTTAAACTTTAGATGAGAATGCAATCTTTCCCGGCGTATATTGCTGATGAAGAATTCTCGGGCTTCCAGCCGGGTGGCGGTTTCTTCAAATTGCGACGTTTCGACGAGTGACATACCCGTCCTGTTCGTCAGAAGATGACGGATATGTCACTCGTCGAAACGTCGCAATTTGAAAAAACCGCCACCCGGCTGGAAGCCCGAGAATTCTTCATCACCGTTAAACTTTGTTTAGAAGATAAATCAATCAAACGTGAAGGCCGTAAACTCCACAAAATACCTAGGAATTACTATTACTTCAGACTTAAACTGGAAGGAACACGTAGATAATGTCGTGGGAAAGGCGAACCAGAGACTGCATTTTATTGGTAGAACCCTTAAAAGACGCAACAGAACTACTAAAGAAACTGCATACACTACGCTTGTCCGTCCTTTTTTGGAGTATTGCTGCCCAGTGTGGGATCCTTATCGGGGGGGGGGGGGGGGGGGGGGGGTTGACGGAGGACATCGAACGAGTCCAGAGAAGGGCAGCTCGTTTTGTATTTTCACGATACAGGGAAGACAGCGTTACAGAAATGATACAGGATCTGGGATGGGAATCATTAAAACAACGTCGCTTATCGCTGCGGCGTGGTCTACTTACGAAACTCCAATCGCCAACATTCTCCTCCGAATGCGAAAATATATTGTTGACTTCCACTTACATAGGTAGAAATGATCATCAGAATAAAATACGAGAAATAAGAGCACGAACAGAGAGATTCAGGTGTTCTTTCTTCCCGCGCGCTATTCGAGAATGGAGTGGGAGATGAAAAGTATATAGGTGGTTCGGTGAACCCTCTGCTAGTGATGGCGGTTACCGCTGAAACAACCGGTTTTCGGTTATACCGGTTCTTTTCATCTCCAGTTTAACCGCACCGTAAAAATTGCTCAAGATAACCGGTTTTTAAATAACCGATTTTCGGTTTTTTATTGCTATTATTTGCAGTAGAGTTCGACCGAAACATATTTTGCGACCAAAACCGTAATCGTAGGTTCTTCTAGTTTCGGCCGAAACCGAAACTTACGAAATTTAGTTAAAATTTAGGTAAATTTACGTTATACCACAAATCAATAGTCTTTCCATATTTTGCAAGATCCTCTCCCAATACTACGCCTTCTTGAGTGTGTGCAAGCCTAGACAGGAGTCCGTAGAAGACGATATACGAAGCATACAGATTTACTGGCGTAGTATTTCCATCCGACAGTTGGGAATATTGAGCCAACCACTCCGTAAGTTGGACTTGTGAGCCAGCGCATACGAATATCTCGTTATATACACAATATATATAAGTTACAGTCAGTAAATAAACTTCAATCAGTGCTGCAGAAGTATTTCGAAAAATAAAGTCACAGTTCCGACTAACAGTATGATTGTTGTCATTGTAAATTGAATTGAATTAGGAAAGCTCTGTACCACATGATCAAAGAATGTTCAAATGGGTGTGAGTTCTTATGAGACCTAAATGCTTAGGTCATCGGTCCCTATACTTACAAACTACAGCCGCGTAGACCGTGACATGGAGCCTCAGACCGCACGGCTACCTCGCGAGGCACTACATGATCAATGTTACGTAAACCTATATTGGTTAAGCCCCTTGCTTTGAAGGAATCGCATCGATAAAACTTGTTGGCATAACAATATGATAATACATTAAAAGTTATTATTCCAAGCTTAAAAAAATGTTCAAATGTTTATATATAGTCTATGGGACTTAACTACGGGGTCATCAGTCCCTAAACTTACAAACTACTTATGAACTACTTACGAACTAGGACAACACAAATATCCATGCCCGAGGGGGGATTCGAACCCCCGGCCGTAGTGGCCGTGCAGACCGTGACTGGAGCGCCTTAGTCACCTCGGCCACCGCGGCCGGCATTCCAAGCTTAGAGTACATCAGTTACATAATAGGTATATGAATCGAATTCACCTTCTCTTCCAAGGAACATTTTGGATGCTTTCTCCTTAAATGACACAGCATGTTTGTAGTACCTCCACCCGTTTTCAGCTTTTTAAAGCAAATGGAGCTTTGTATCTCACTGCTCCCGTACTTCGTGAAGTACTTCCATACTCGGGATGGTGCCATTTAAGACACAACCGATGTCTGGCGACGACAGCAAGGAACTGCCGCATGACCAGACGGAGGCAAGTCTTGTACACTGTCGGTGCACGCGCGTCGTCTAATAGGCCACGCCACAAGGCAATAGGTGCATCGATGCCTCAATAGCTGCACCAGTTCTTAAGATCTTATTCCACGCGTTTGTTGCGCTTTTCTGACTGCCGGGATTGTTCTTAAATTATCACTGATCGCTTTTCTTAGTTACTGAGATGACCTAATATTTCACAGCAGTGGAAATTTTAGGAATAGCCCTGAATATTAGGGTCTACTAGTTTTAATTTTTCAAATTATTTACAAAAAACACATTTTGAACCACTACGACAGGAAGTAGTCATACCGTTTTTTTACCCGGTTCTTGGCAATAACTAAAAAAACCGGTTACAACCGACACCAATTAAATACCGAAAAAAAACCGTTATTCAAACTTAAAATACCGGTATCGGTTTTTCCCATCCCTACCCTCTGCCAGGCACTTAAATGTGATTTGCAGAGTATCCCGTATAGATGTAGGTGTAGACAAAAGACGCTTCCTGTAGTAGAGCTTGGAGGACATTGCTTGGCTGCGCCATCCTGGTCACGCTGAGAGCTCCGCAATCCAGACACTCGATAGTGTGGAGGAATTTGGTTGAGAGGAGGCAGAAGGTGCAGCTTCCAGAGGGAGCGACGCGCAGGGTGGGTGACGGAGGGGATCTAAAAATACCGGCGCAGCCCCAGCGGCAGACCGCGTGTCGGCCGCCTCGTCTAGCCGGTCTCAACACGAGAACAGCCCGTCTTCACACCTCACGCTCTCCTGCCTTCTCGGAAATTCGCGACCACGCTGCCGCCTCACAGAGCCCTCCAATTTGCGTGCTTCTTGACAACGGACGACCGCGTACATGTGTCCTCAAATAAGCACTGTCAAACCAACAACCTACAATATGTTGCGTGTGTGTGGGGGGTGGAGGGGCACATCTCCGATACCACAGAAGCTATATCAAGCCAAAATCGCCACGGTGGAGTAACCGAGCAATGTAAGACGCCTCGCTGTGGAGCGCGCGGTTGCTCGCTGTCGGAGGTTCGAGTCCTTCCCGGGACGTGTGTGTGTGTGTGTGTGTGTGTGTGTGTGTGTGTGTTTTGTCATTATGTTAGTTCACCTTAGTTTACGTAGTTTGTAAGCTACGGACTGGTGATCACGCAGTTTGGTCCGATAGATTTACAAACATTTGAACATTTGATTTGAACAAACATTCAAGCCAAAATCTACATGTTTACATGTCTACATCTACATCCCCAGTCCACAAGCGATCTCATTGTCTGTGGCGAAGGGTACTTACAAGGGGAGGCCACGACTAGTGGAACGCGGATTTACTGCAAACTTCGTACACTCGTAGTACTCCATGAGGACAACAAAGTGTGCGAGTAGTGGCGCGTACTTCTCAAGCGCTATTGAGAAAATAGCAAGATAATTCCGGTCGGCCGCCAAATATGTACCATATGTACCTGTGCGTGGCCGTTTTTGTCATGAAGCGGCGGCAGCCGAGTGGTTAGCGTCCGAGCCCCATACTCGTTGGATCGTGTCCCATATGTCACTTTTTCCCCTTCCAACACAGTCATATTCATATTTCTTCTTCTTTTTTGTTTTTATTTTTATTTTTATTTTATTTTATTTTATTTATTTATTTATTTTTGCCTCGTTTTCCGCAGTTCTCATGCAATTGGATTGTTTTGATTCTGAATAAATTGGACTATTAATGTTACTCACGATATTTTTTCATGTTTTCGTCTTCATGTGTGATTTGTAGCACATTGCCACTTGCTGTCACTGCTTATGTTTACACTTTTTTACAGTAACACTTCTCACAAAAGTTTTTGAAAAATAGCCATTTCTGTGGCCTGGCAGGTTCTGTATGTCGTTTGGCCACAGAAATGGCTATTTTTCAAAAACTTTTGTGAGAAGTGTTACTGTAAAAAAGTGTAAACATAAGCAGTGACAACAAGTGGCAATGTGCTACAAATCACACATAAAGACGAATACATTAAAAAAAACAAATCGTGAGTAATATTAATAGTCCAATTTATTCAGAATCAAAACAATCCAATTGCATGAGTACTGTTACCGATCGAATTTGGTAAAAAATCAAACAAATAATGTAATACAAACGATTTCTTGTACAGCTGACCACTGAAGATGCTTTAGAATAAAGCGAAACGCGTCTGGTCTAAAGTAAAGTAATTTACAGTTGCATAAGACGGTCCCATAACATATACAACTTGTATAACTGCAACTGCGAAAAACGAGGCCAAAAAAACGAAGAAATATGAATATGACTGTGTTGGAAGTATGGGGCTCGGACGCTAACCACTCGTCTGCCGCCGCTTCATGACAAAAACGGTCACGCACAACTACATAAGGTACATATTTGACGACCGACCGAAATTATCTTGCGATTTTCTCAGTAACACTTGAGAAGTACGCGCTACTGTTGTCCTCGTGAAGTAATGTTTGTAAAGCTTATGGGACTTAACTGCGGGTCATCAGTCCCTAAACTTACAAACTACTTATGATCTAACTTACACTAAAGACAGCACAAACATACATGCCCGAGGGGGGATTCGAAACCCCGACGGGGAACGGCCTCGCACATCGGAACACGGCGCCTCAATGCGCTCGGCCGCTCCGCCGCGGCTGTACTACGACTGTACGAAGTTTGCAGTAAATCCGCGTTCCAAACGTCGTGGCCTCCCCTTGTTAGTGTACACCACATGTTTCTAGATTTCTGGCAGGCTTTTAACACTTTACCTCGCCAGCGGCTGCTCAAATTGCGTGCTTATGAAATATCGAGACATTCATGTGATTGGATTCGCTATTTCCTGTCAGAAAGGGCACAGTACATAGTAAATGACGGAAAGTCATCGAGTCATCGTGATATCTGGCGTTCCACAGGGAAGTGCTGCAGTGCCCCTTCTGTTCCCTGTCTTTATAAATGAGTTAGGAGACAATCTGAGCACCCCTCTTAGACTGTCCGGGGGTGATGCTGTTGTTTATCGGTTGGTAAAGTTACCAGAAGATCAAAAGCAGCTGAAAAACGATTATGATATATGATTGCCGAAATTGGCAACTGACCATAAATAATAAGTGTAAAATCAGTCGTATGAGCACTAAAAGAAACCTATTATACTTCATCTAAAAAAAAAAAAAAAGGTAAAGCAGTCAACAATCCGAAGATTGGTTTGAACACCACAGTGCTTTACTAGGCATGGTGTTGTTTGGAGGTGGTATGCCGTTGCCTTCCTCCGAGCTTCGATCTGACTTACTCAGCCAGTTATAGGAGGACCTACAGTTTAACGAACCACGGTGCTACTCGGCATTTTTCACATGAGCAATACTGCCAGAGGTGAAAGAAGTGGAAAGTGACAGATAAAAATCCTAGGACCTGGCGGGGATCGAACCCGGGACCTTTGGATATGTAGTCAGGCACTCTACCACTCTACTACGGATCCGCACTATACTTCACTACACGATAATTTACTTAGGTCTACAGGCCGTAAATTCAAATAGGAATTACAAATACCTTAATTAGAAAGCACAGAAAACATAGTAAGGAAGGCGAACCAAACGCTTCATTTCATTGGAAGAACACTTAGAAGCGCAACACATTTCACCGACAGTCTCCTAATAAATCCACATTTATCAAATGTTCAAATGTTTGTATAGTCTATGGGACTCAACTACGGGGTCATCAGTCCCTAAACTTACAAACTACTTATGAACTAGGACGGCACAAATATCCATGCCCGAGGGGGGATTCGAACCCCCGACCGTAGTGGCCGTGCAGACCGTGACTGGAGCGCCTTAGTCCCCTCGGCCACCGCGGCCGGCTAAATCCACATTTATATTAATGTAGAACGAATTTTTCGGAGGTAAGACGTTTGAGATGTACGATAACGGAACTATAGGCCTAAATTCGGAACATGCACAGACGATATGGACAGAGTTGGGGCACAACGCTTTGAACAGCGAAGAAGAAAGAGCTCAGTGCCGGGCACTTAGACTAGTTCATTATAACGCGAGGCATTGAATTAAAATTTGTGCCGCAGTCGGGATTCGAACACGGGATCTGCTACTTACTAGAGAATCACTTTGCCCATTCGGTTACTGTGGACTTCCGGATAACTCTAATGTGTGGAATAAACTAAGCACGTCTCCGTAAATACCAACTTCATTTCTGCCTCGCTGCTCCCTCGTGTGGTTCGTATCACTATTGCTGAGGCTCTACTGTGCCGGAAGAGCACCTCAGTATTAAACGTAAATGGAAACAATCCTGTTTTCTACCTCAGGCATAGGTGATATTAACATGATCTAAATTCATTTCCCAGAGACAAATGTAGTCTCAAACTGTCAAAGATATGACGTACATACGCGGGGACATGGAGGCAAAATTTGTGTGTCGTGTGTGTGTGTGGGGGGGGGGGGGGGGGAGATGATGCGCGTAAGCTATTCCGTTACGTTTATCAGCGCCTCGCCTTATAATGAATATCTTTGATATGCTGATACTAAATTTGTCTCTGTAAAGTGCATTTACATAGAGTAGTCTTCGAACAAAACACGTCATACTTTATGCATGGCTGTTGATCAGCGACTGTACTGTATTAGATTTTTTATGAACTACAGCCCTCAGTCGCAAGTTCCAATTGAATATCTTTCAATGTCACAAAGATACCTTCTTCAAACAATATGACATAAAAGGTTAAAAATTACAAGTCAAATCAAAGAAATTAAAAATACAATAACATATATGCCGTGGACACATAGTCATAGCCGCTTAGTACACTAGCACATCCAATTGCATTTTCAACCATCGCAGCGATTACATGCAGCCCCTAGTGACCGTTGCTGCTGTTCCTATTTTATGGTACGACTATCTGTCCACGGCATATGTTATTGTAATTTTAATTTCTTTGATTTGACATGTAATTTTTAACCCTTTATCTCATATTGTCTGAAGGTGTCCTTTGTGACAGTGAAACTTAGGTAACATATTAAATTGTAACTTTTTTTTTTTACTCGTCAGCATATAAGGGCAGTCGAATGAAACCCCGAAACCCGCCACAACAGGACCATGGAATGGTCTCCTTCAGCAGTAATTACAACACGCGTTATATTTACCCCGATGGAAGACGACGCGATGGATTAACGACCTCACTCCCTCACACTTAGACGCATGTTTTTCTTAAGATCAGAAAAACACATGGTGAAAGATTGGGGATGTACGGAGAATGTTGCAGAGTTTCTCAACCACTGTCTTTGTACGACTGGCAGTGTGCGAAGGAACGTTATCGCACAACATGAGAACATTCCTGGTCGTTCTGAGTTTATGGCGCGTCCCAGTTTCTGCAAAGTGTTTTATAGCACCGCACACTGATTGTGGTTCCACGCTCAAGGACTCGACGAGAAAAGGGGTCTTGCAATCCAAGAAGTACCAGGTATGTTCTCGGAACAGCTTAGGATTTCTTTGACGGAGCAGATGTGGTTGTGTCTCCACTGTTGCTTTCCAATCAAGAATATAGATATTCATTTAATTCTCAAAGTCGCGATTTGAGGTTTAGATCTGTTATTAAGTGCAAGATAAACTGAATAATCATTGAAACGCACACACTGCAGAGCGTAATGTAAAGTCGTTACGTACGAGTATTTGAAGGAGATTACTTTGGTAGAACAGAATGTCCGAGATGTCTGAATAGCACGATAACGACGAAATATTACAACATACAAATGGTCTTACAAATCAGTTTTTGCATCACACTTTGAACACATCGTATTGCTTAACGTGGTCGATAAATTGCTATGATGTATGCATACATCACATACATACATCAGATAACTAGAAATATCGATCATTTTATTTAAAAGTAATATTCCTGAAATATCTAATTACGTTTACGTTCATTTCAGTATAGCCACCACTGTATGACCTGTACGTTGCGATTATATGAAATGAATGTTAATCTACATTTAAATGGCGCAAATGCTGCTGAATATACTGTACATATGTGAAGCCCATAACGAAGGAGAAACCATTATTGTTTGGATGTTTGCTGTGCAATCGGTGGACGGAAACACTGATCATTTGTGTTGTAGAAGGGAAATGAATACTTTGATAGTAAACATTATTACGAGGGTTGGGACTTAAATAGTGGCAACTATTTATTCGCAACCGATACGAAAGCGTTATATGGTTGCACGTGTTACTGTTCTTCAAAGTAGTTACCAGCGTCGTGTAGAACCCGTTGCCAGCGATGTGGAAGGCATAGTATACCGTTAGCAGAGTCTGTTCTGTTGATGGTGCGAATGGAGCAGTCTAGTGCCTGTCCAATCTCTGGAACAGTTCTGAAGCAAAAGCCACGAAATGGTTCCTTCATCTTCGGAATGAAATCAAAGTGACAAGGACTTAATTCCGGTGCGTATGGTGGGTGGTAGAGTACTTCCCAGTCCCATCGACCTGTAGGCTCCTGTGCATTGCCGTGCAAAATGACGTGTCGGTTGTGCAGATAGTATTCCCGCTTCTTTTGCAAAGCTGGTTGCAGGTGATGATGTTCAAATGTTTGTTAAGCTTAAGGGACTTAGCTGCAGGGTCATCAGTCCCTAAACTTACAAATTACTTATGAACTACCTTATACTAAAGACGACACAAACATCCATGCGCGAGGGGGGATTCGAACTCCGACCGTAGCGGCCGTGCAGAGTGTGACTGGCGAGCCGCAGACCGCTCGGCCACTGCGGCCGGTGCAGGTGATGATCCAAAAACGTACAATAATACTGTGCATTGACTGTCTGCCATGTTCCTATTTCGAAAACATAGTGACACCATTACGTTAGATCGCTCGTTCACAAGTGACTGTTTCCCACGATTGTGTGGATGTCGGTGACGTGGGACGGGCGAATCCATTTGCTCGGAGGTAAGGTCGGTATGTCAACAACGTGTGCTATCAGCGACTATAGTAGAATTTTCAAATGTTTGTAGAGCTTATGGGACTTAACTACGGGGTCATCAGTCCCTAAACTTACAAACTACTTATGAACTAGCTAACACTAAGGACGTCACAAATATCTATGTCCGAGGAGGGGATTCAAACCCCGGACCGTAGTGGGACTATAGTAGATTCCATTGCATAGTGTCTCGACATCAGTGTTGCCATTATTTAAGTTCCAATCCTCGTATAATTAGGATGGTTCTTTCGAGATTAACAACTTTTTCGTTATTTGCTTGAGTATCATAGCTAGTTTTAATCATGAAATATAGTCTTGCGAAATAGCTCAAATTAAAAAGAAATGAAATAAACGCGCTACGTTACTGTGGGAGATGCAACATACTTCACCGTGCACCTTAGTGTTTTTCACGCAGACAAATAATTACCAGACGTAAAAGACAAATAATTAATACACTTGAAAAGACGATGTAGATTTTAAATAATGGATTTTGATGGATCTCGGGTAGTAGAGGGCCATACCCTGAGTATGAGGCTATCCGTTTTTTTTTTGTTTTTTTTTTACGACTGGCCTTGGTTTTCGAAATATTGATGTTGAAGTTCACTGCGCGATGTAAGAAGTGTAACGTTAACCACGTTCCAACCGGGTGAGCGTGCCGCAGCGGTCAAGGTCTCCAACTACCACGCTGGACCTACCGTGTTCGGATTTTCTTCCTGTTTTCTTTTTCTTTTTTCTTTTCTTTTCAATCAGAATAGTCCGACATTTTCCATTTTATTTTACAGAGTATGAATAAACTGCGCACATTGACATTAGTAACAAATATTAAATTTTACTGTAGTAATATAATTTTCTCATCATTATTACAAAATCTTATTTGCTATGCCAAAACAGAAATCCGAATGATACTCTCATTCATTTCGCATCAGTTCAGGAAACCGGTTATTTTTTCCGAAATGATCAAATGCGCATGGTTCGCATCAAAGTTAACAAACGAAAGAGAACTCTTTGTTAATCATCATCATCATTAGAGACTGATTATGCCTTTCAGCGTTCAGTCTGGAGCATAATACCTCTAAGAAAATTCCTCCATGATCCCGTATTCAATGCTAATACTGATGCCTCGTCTGATGTTATGCCTTTCACTTCAAAACATTCTGCACCGAATCTAAGTACTTTCTTCTTGGTCTACCTCGACTCCTCTTACCCTCGACTGACGAGCTCATGACCCCACCATCTCAGTCTGTTCGCTCTAACTGCTTCATCTATGGCGTTCATTCCCAGTTTTTCTTTGATTTCCTCATTATGGACACCCTCCTGTCATTGTTCCCATCTATTAGTACCTGCGATCATTCTTGTTACTTTCATATCTGTAACCTCTACCTTATGAATGAGGTAACCTGTATCCACCCAACTTTCACTCCCATACAACAAAGTCGGTCGAAAGATAGAGCGGTGCACTGCTAACTTAGTCTTCGTACTTACTTCCTTCTTGCAGAAGAGAGCAGATCTTAGCTGAGCACTCACTGCATTAGCTTTGCTGCACCTCGATTCCAGTTCTTTCGCTGTGTTGCCATCCTGCGAGAAAATACATCCCAGGTACTTGAAACTGTCTACCTGTTCTAACTTTGTTCCCCCTATTTGGCACTCAATCTGTTTGAATCTCTTTCCCACAGACATTACTTTCGTTTTGGAGATGCTGATCATATCATAATCCTTGCACCTCTGATCGAGCTCTGAAATATTAGTTTGCAACCTCTCAGTCGAATCGGCCATTACAACTAAGTCATCCGCATATGCGAGACAGCTTATTTTGTTTTGACCTATTTTAATCCCGCCCAGCCAGTCTACTGTTTTCAACATATGATCCATGAATAGTATGAACAACAGTGGTGACATGTTACAGCCTTGTCTTACCCCTGAAACTACCCTGAACCATGAGCTTAATTTGCCATCTACTCTAACTGCTGCCTGACAGTCTACATAAAGTCCTTTAATTGCGTGCAGAAGTTTGCATTCTATACCATAATCTTGAAGAACTGACAGTAGCTTCCTCCTAGGGACACGGTCATAAGCCTTTTATCAGATCTATGAAACATAGATACAATTCCCTGTTCCACTCATAACACTTTTCCATTACCTGCCGTAAGCTAAAGATCTGATCCTGACAGCCTCTAAGAGGCCTAAACCCACACTGATTTTCATCTAAATAGTCCTCAATTAATTGTAAATGAATTTTTTCAGGTATCGCTCTTAAATATCTCCCTGTACCTACAAGACAGTAGCTTTTATGAAATGTGCTTGGTGCTGTAAACCATTTTGTTTCGATAGCTTTTACGACAAATATACGGAAATGATCCGAACACGGTACCTCCAGCATGGCAGGTTGATACCTTAATCGCTGCGCCACGCTGATTTGGTTGGAACATGACTAACGTTACGCGTCTTACATCGCGTAGTGAACCCCACTATAAATTTTCTGGAATACCAAGAACCTTCGCTAAAACATCGGATGGCCCAATACTTAGGCCCTGTCCCTCTACAACATATCAGATACCCATCAAAATCCATTATTTACACTTCTGACAATCCCCATGTCAGTGTGATATCAACGTGCGAAGCAAACGAGCAATGCCACGGAGACGCATTCTTGCTTCCTACAGCCAACAGAGCGAGCTTGAAAGGATTCAGAGTGTGGTGTTTGGAGTGCGAGAATAGCTACACAAGTTAGACGTGCTTCCGTCAGTTTTACAACGGTGCTGGTTGCAATGGTCACATGAACATTCTGTTACTGGTAATTCTGGACTTACTCGCTGAACAGACATCTGCCAAGAAGGTCGTATTTTAAGGGCCGCGGTAGCAGATCTTTCAGAAAACCACAGCCAGCTAAGGTTTATGAGGCCAGAAGTGTCAACCCTGCGTTCCATTCACGCCACAGCATCCATGTTTACGGCTCGACTGATGCCGTCATAGGACCACTTGGAAGATGGATTGGGGTGCCTTTGGCTTCAGCAGTTTCTGCCCGCACCCAAGTGATGGTCGTCTGCGCTAACGACGTAGATCTGGCGAGCACTGTCTCGTACACTGCATTCGTACAAGAGACACTGGGCACATCCAAGGTTTTCTAGTCTAGGCCAGTGTTTTCCAACATTTTTCAATACGCGACCCTCTTCCACCCAAAAATATGTTCAATTATATATTTTTGACGACGTTACAGCGTTCAATGAATGAAATAAATCGCAATTTGCGATCAGTTATGGCTTCACTGTACTGAGTTTAGATGGAATACCAAAGTGCGACGAATGAAAATTTGTGCCCGCCCGGGATTCAAACCCGGGATCTCCTTCTTACTAGGCAGACGCGGTGACCATTCCGCCCCCGAGGACACAGTGACCAGCCCGACTGCAGAGGACTCTTCCCTGTACGTCTCCCGCCACACCCAAATCTCCATTGGCCACGCTGTCTGTTTCCTATTACCACAGCCTATTTGTTCTGTAATGCTCGCAGCCACAATACTTTATTCCCGCATCAGGGAGAACATACCATGAGGTATCGAAACACAATTGTCGTCAGGAGCCCAGCCTCGGCTTGTATACAATTATATATTTTTGACGACGTTACAGCGTTCAATGAATGAAATAAATCGCAATTTGCGATCATGTGTTTAATATCAAACAACTTTCTTGTAAAAGACAACAATAAAAAAAGGAAAGTATTGTACATTATTAAAAAAATGAAAGTATTGTACATTATAAGATAAATTTTAGTCCGTTTTTCTGAATGGAACACATCTTATTACTACATAAATTCCGATAGAAAAATATATGTTGCATAATGAGATTTTGCATTGCAGGTAAAGCTTAGAAGCGAATTATACTCGTTGAGCAAGGCCCCACTATATGCTCAATTTGTAAACAATCGAACTTCTCAAAATTACTTATTGTAAATTTAGCTATCATCTAGTTTATTCATTCTGGACACAGTGTATATATTGTAAAACAATCTTTGTTCTATTCAACTGATAATTGATGATCAACAAGCAATCGTATAAATTTTTATATAAAATACATTTCACTTTTCTTAGGCAGATGTTTCTGCATTACGGAACTCCTAGTAATCAGGCACGCTCCTGGCTGATAGACTTATGGTGCAACTACTCCCTCCTTTGATGGCGACCCCTCGCACAAGACTTTGCGACCCCCCCCCCCCCCCTCCTGGGTAGTCTCGAGTCGCGACCCACAGGAAGAAAAACACTTATCTAGGATGCTCTTAGCTACAACTTTAGTTTACATATAGTATGGGCGTGAAACGTGGACCATAAAGAGTCCAGACAAAAAAGATGACAGAAGCTTTTAAAATGTGATGCTACACACAAATGATGAAGATTAGATGGGTACATCACTGAACTAATTAGGAAGTGCTCAACAGAACTGAGGAGAAAAGTAGTTTCTGGCATATCCGGACTAAGAGAAGGGATAGGTTGGTGGGACACATTTTGAGACATCACGGAATCGTCAACCTAGCATTTGAAGGAAGTGTGTGGGGTGAAAATCGTAGAGGGAGACCGAAGGTCGAATACAGTAAGCAGATTCAAAAGGTTGTAGGTTGCTGTAGGTATTCTCAGATGAAGAGACTTGCACAGGTCAGGATAGCGTGGAGAGCTGCATTAAATCAATCTCTTGACTGAAGACCACCACAGCAACAAAAATCAAATGTTCAAATGTTTGTTAAGCTTATGGGACTTAACTACGGAGTCATCAGTCCCTAAACTTACAAACTACTTATCTACTACCTTATACTAAGGACGGCACAAATATCCATGGCCCGAGGGGGGATTCGAACCCCCGACCGTAGTGGCCGTGCAAACCGTGACTGAAGCGCCTCAGTCCCCTCGGCCACCGCGGCCGGCACCACAGCAACAACAACATAGTAAAGAGAACACTGACCAGCGCTCAGTACGAACAGAATGTTCTAAAGCCCGTTCTTTTTCCATTCTTGCAACATCAGGATAACGTAATGTTCTAACAGAATAACGCCCACTCACACACTGCGCGTGAAACTCATCGTGCTCTGCAAGTCGTGTAGAAACTTCCCGGGCTAGCACGATCTCTGGACTCCACTCCAGCACGTATGGGATAGGATTGGACAACAAATAACACGTGCAACTCGTTCAGATGCTCAACTGTTTGTATAGCTTAAGGGACTGCGGGGTCATCAGTCCCTCAACTTACAAACTGCTTATGAACTACCTCATACTAAACACGACACAAACATCCATGCCCGAGGGGGGATTCGAACCCCCGACGGGGAACGACTTCGCGAATCGCAGCATAGCGCCCCAATGCGCTCGGCCGCTCCGCCGCGGCCGTGCAACTCATTTCGCAACTACTGCATAACTATATAAACAGGTCGAACAATGGATCCCAAGACAGTATTCGCCATCTGTATGCCAGAATCAGTGCCTGCTTTGCTGTCTGCCATAGGGGAAGGTCGGGTAGCAGAAACTCCAGAAATCGCTAAAAGCCTAAAAACAAAAAGGTAAACGTACTACAGAAACATTGAAGACAAAGACAAATTTTCACTGTCCCTCCGAAGAGGATCAAGGAAAAAGAGACGGAATGCATCGCATGTGGAGAAACCTTCGAAGAAGACTGGATTCAGTGCTATGACTGCAAGGACGTGGCCGATGAAAATTGTGTTTATATAGATCCTTCCGATATTTGTTACTACTGTGATGTTTGCATGGCCAAGAACCAGGAGTACCACAGAATGCTGTGTCCGGGGCTACCCTCCAAATCTTTTTGCGGCAGCAAACTAATTGAAACGTTTTTTAAAGACATTTTTATGTATACTTAGTTCTAAGTGATATGACTAAAGAAGTTACTGGTTTCATTTTACGTTGAAAATAAAGACAGAAAAATTGCTTATTGTTGTTTTATTAGCAATTCATTTGTGTGTCCGTGGCTACCCGACCTTCCCCTACTAATATGGGTGTTCCAGTGTCGCTTGATATATTATTGATCGGTAAATGTAATCAATTCCTGTACTTCGTATGCACTGTTTCAACAATAAATCTTTAGTGAATCGAAAAACTAAGAGGTTTCACTAATTTTTATTTCTGGCAGAGTATTTTAGTTCTGTAACGGTTTCTACAATGGTTCAAACCCAACTTCTGGAATTTTTTTTCTAAATTTTCAAACAAAAAAGAAAAAAAAAGTTCAAATGTTTGTAATTCTATGGGACTAAACTACTATGGTCATACGTCCCTAGACTTAAACTAACCTAAGGACATCAGTAACCACTTCCGGGCTGAGTTGCCGTGGTCGATCTATAAAACTTCCTCTCCCTGACGTTTCGTTCTCGACTACGGAGAACATCTTCCGAGGTTGAGTCGTCGACCACGGCAACTCAGCCCGGAAGTGTTTACTGATGAAGACGCCGGCCGTGAAAGCCTTCATGGGATAACGTAAGGACAACAGATACATCCATGCCTGAAGGAGGCGCGGGAGGCCTCGCGATCCGCAACGTGGTACTCCAGACCGCTCGGCTACTACCGCGCTGCTCTAAATTTTCGTCCATTTAGTAAAACGATATCGGGTGACCGAGCGTTGCTCGGGAATTTTTTTTCTAACACTACCTACGCAGGAATTGCAACCGTTAAACGAAAATACCTTAAATGTACCTATCGCAGGACGTAGTGCCCCTGTGGCGACTGTGCTACTCACCGCATTTTCGAGACTAACGTATCTTCTGTGTCCGAAAACACGAAATTGATTTTTTGACATACATATTAGAAAATAGCGTTTCACGAAAAATACAACCATGTAGGTGAACTTCAAAAGAAAAAAAGTGTAAATACAAAATTTCATCGAAATCGTTATATATACACCGCCGGCTTTAAGATGGAGCGACCCGGGCGGTCGTCCATGGCGCCGGAATCCAGGGGAGCCGCGTACGCCAACACATGGCTAAATAAACAAACATCGGTACTATAAAATCAGTATTACCATATACAATCACAAACTTTTCGAAACTAAAATATTAATCAGCCTCAGTCAACATCCGTCGTTTCAGTGTTTGAACGACACTGACGGAAAAGGCGCGCAGTGCATTATTAGCAGGGAGATGTCGCACCCATTCGAACGGCCTGCACGGCTCTGGTGAAAGAGAAACACAACCTGCGCGTGTAGCTCAAAATGTTCAAATGTTTGTTAAGCTTATGGGACTTAACTACGGGGTCATCAGTCCCTAAACTTACAAACTACTTATGAACTACCTTATACTAAAAACGGCACAAATATCCATGCCCGAGGGGGGATTCGAACCCCCGACCGTAGTGGCCGTGCAGACCGTGACTGAAGCGCCTCAGTCTCCTCGGCCACCGCGGCCGGCGCGCGTGTAGCCATGAGATGCATGGAACACCATGTATACTTAAGCACCGCATCACTAATGTACTTATTAAAACTGGAGTCAACAAGAAATTTGCACCTTCAGCAAATACATTAGGAAAAGAGTTCAGATAGAACAGTGGCGGCGCTAGACGAAACCTTGGCGTCGGCGAACTCGGGCTTTGCGAGGCCCCTTTCATTTTTTCAAGTAAGAAAGAAAATGTTAAATAAAATGATCTGAATTATACATCAATGATCATTATAGTAAAATTTTATTAGTATTTATTAGTATTATTGCAATGACAAAAATTACTATACACATACGCAAATTAAAATAGAGAACTTTTCGGCTTTTCGTTTCACTAAATTTTTTAAGATCGCATCTTAACTAATACTAGCCGCTATTTCTGCTGCAGTTGATACTACTGACAACGTAGATTTTGTTTCTTGGCTCACTGTGCTTCTGAAGTATGTCTTAATCAGATTTAACTTTGAGAAGCTCCTTTCGGCCGAACCTGTACTGACTGGAACTGTCAACATGATTCTGATTGGTATATAAATATACTTTTTCCAAATTGTTTTCTAAAATGTACTGAAGAAGTTGTTTTGCAAGTATTTAACTAAAAATTACTTCATTGCTGCACTCATACGGAAATAAATACAGACAACTAAATAGCTGCCAGTCGGGAATGGCCGAACGCACTAAGGCGTCATACCACGGTGAGCGAGATCGCTCTCGTCGAGTGTCGAATCCCACCCTTTTTACAGATGTTGTGTTCGTCCTTTCGTTAAGATAGTGTAAGTTAAATCAGGTCGTCGCTACATAAACTAGTTGAAAAGCGCCGTTAAACATCAAGTATAAAAAAAGAAGAAAAAATCTGAAAATTTGACAATGTTTTGCCAGGCCCGCACAGGCGCGAGGTCGTCGGCGGTCGCCGACGTCGCCGACGCCTAGCGCCGCCACTGAGATAGAAATCGTTGGCGTGTCATACGTGAACATCTGTTTTGCAAATGTAAACATCAGCTCACTAATCTGTACATAATAAATCTTTAAACGTTTTCCGTTGCAGTGCACGATTATTAAAAATGAAATAAAACGACATCAAAGTGACCTGCGCAGAAATAAACGCATGGGGCGATCGCAAACATTCGCAAATTGCTAAATTTTCCAACTTCTGTTGCCCTTCTGGAGACGGACAGTCAATTTGTAACACACGAAAATTTATGCCTGACCGGGAATCGAACCCGGGTCATATCCAGTCTTTCTTTCTTTTATTTTATAGTATCCCTAAATTTACGATGAAAAATTATGTTATAACATGACGTAATTAAGCATTTAGAACGATTTCAAGAAAACATTCAAATACCTGTTGCAAAGCACTGCCAGGTTCGCTGTTTATATAATAAAGGGCGCCAAGTGGCGACTCGCTCGGGACGCCTATATGAATTGCTCGTTTAACCCTTTCGTGGTTATTGGGACATATATGTCCCACTAACTTCGGACCTCATTTGTACCACAAGGTGGCGAGTTACGTAATTCTGCATAGTGCTGCCATCTGTTGGTGGCCCTTCAGAAGGCGGAAAAAAATCGACGCACTGAAATTCTTACAGTGTAGGAGGCTGTGACTGTTTATATAGGCTGCCGCGTGAATTTTCGCGCCGTAACCATAGTTTATTGTGCCTTGAATCGGTTTTCATAGTTTTATCGCCACCGAAAATGTCCGAAGTAAGTATATTTGCTATTTTATGTTTCTTAGAAGCTTACAAACAACAATTACACTTTCTGAAACTCATTTTACTTCAAAAGTTTTTTTCAGTGAATTTACAATTAGTGGGACGCATGTGTCTCAGCGACCACTGTGTAGCCCTATAGTGCCTTTATGTTGCGATATTATAGTACTCATATTTCAAAGAAAACAAGTTTTTCTGTAAATTTTTGCGCTAATAAAACACGGTATGTGGTTTACTATTATCTGCATTTTCTATTATAGAAGCTGCGAGACAGCTCACTCTCTTTTTTTTTTTCCAATTTGGTGTGCATTACATATTTTTGAATCATGTACTTGTTTAGACCCTATGACAGGAGAACTTAAGAAATTATTTTAAAAAGTCTTAGGTAAATCGGTGCTAGAAATGATCAGTGGGACGTATGTGTCCCACCCTTTTTTTTTTTTTTTAGGAAAAATGGAATGTGCTAAAATTTTTTGAGTGTCATATTTGTAATCCTGATCCAAATCAGACTCTGTAACAGCTGAGATACCTTAAGATATTCTAAAAAATGAGTAAAAACCACGAAAGGGTTAAAGATATACTAGCTGCAGAAGTCGTTTTTCGGAAAAAATTAAATTTTTCATTTTTTCCCCCCGACTACGGGCGTCCACGCACGGGTACTTGCGCGCAGAGCGTGTATGTGTGTAGGACAACGGACAGAGGAAGACGCCTTGACCATTGCTGACACAAGGAAAGCCAGACAAAGACGTCGGATGACAGAGGACAATGTCACCTTCCCTCAGCTGTGGCGCGGTACAGCAGCGGCGACATGAAATGCGTCACCCATTGTGTGGCAGCGCTCCAGTTTATTACGGTTTGCCTGCATATCTCGCCGACGCAGACTTTTAAAGTGCTCGCGCAGGAATGCCAGGCTGTAAAAATTGTGCACCGGCCGCGGCGAGCGGCGTGACGAATTGCGCGGCATTGTGCTCGCATGAATCACGCCTCGTCTTAAGTGAAAAATGACAGCCGCAGTCGGGGGCACCGGCGATTTACGCGCATGCGCTATGAGAGGTGCAGAAAAAGAAGAACAGGCTCTGACTTTTACTTCCAGGAAACAGATAGAGCTGCGCACTGCCACTGCCTGGCCATCAAGTTCAAGGTTCTGATCGCTCGTCTACGAGTTACAGTGGCGTCATTCGCCGTCGCTGTTTGTGTTTATGATCAAAATGTTCAAATGTTTGGTAAGCTTATGGGACTTAACTACGGGGTCATCAGTCCCTAAACTTACAAACTACTTATGAACTACTTACGAACTAGGACGGCACAAATATCCATGCCCGAGGGGGGATTCGAACCCTCGACCGTAGTGGCCGTGCTGACCGTGACTGCAGCGCCTCAGTCACCTCGGCCGGCTTGCGTTTATGTATTTGTTTTAAGTGTGTGTGTGTGTTGTGCGGATTGCAATATGTGCATTAGTTGAAGGACAAAGTGAATCGCTTACAGCAACCTGTCGGTCGCGATCCCCAGAGGGGTCACATACACCCCGTTTACATGGGCTCCCAAAACCGGATTTCGTAACCCGATTTCCCAATTCCGCTTTTGGTTGGTCATGTAAACACTCCAAAATCGATTCTGGAAATCCACTTCTCTAAAGCGGTTTTCCAGTTTCACAATCGATTTTCGTGTCCATGTAAACGCAACCGCTTTTGGAAGCGTTTTTGGCTTGTCAGATTGTGTTTTTTTTTTTTTGTAAGAATTTTCGGCACATATGAACAGAGTGATATTTTCTAATGTGGAATGTGGAATAAAAGTATTAATATTAGAGTGAGCATGAATCTGTGTATTTAAGTTAAGAAAAATAGCGATTATGCTGACTTAATCGGGGACTGAATCAGCTGTTTTTCAGCCGCCATCTTAAGTGGATCAGGAAATCCGATTCAGGCTGTGCCATGTAAACACGACAGCGAAAAACGGTTTACGAAAATCGGTTTTCGTCTTCCGGAAGATGTGTTACATGCAACGTACGTAGTGATAGTCCTGCTCCGGCGGTAGCCATCGCAGAAGTATTTGCACCTTAAATTCACTAAGGGTTCAGTAATACAAAAAGTGTTTGCCTAAGTTAAGTTTATTTAATGCTATCTCAAATCAAATGTTTGTAAATCTATCGGACAAAACTGCGTGGTCATCAGTCCGTAGCTTACAACCTACTTAAACTAAGATAAACTAACCTAAGGACAACACATACACCCATGTCCCAGAAAGGACTCGAACCTCCGACGGCGAGCAAACGCGCGCTCCGCAGCAAAGCGCCTTAGACCGCTCGGCTGCCGGCCGCGGTGGCCGAGGGGACTGAGGGCTCCAGTCACGGTCTGCACGGCCACTACGGTCGGGGGTTCGAATCCCCCCTCGGGCATGGATATTTGTGCCGTCCTAGTTCGTAAGTAGTTCATAATTAGTGTGTAAGTTTAGGGACTGATGACTCCGTAATTAAGTCCCATAAGCTTTACAAACATTTGAACATTTGAACAGCTCGGCTACTCCACCGCGGCTAATGCTATCTAGTGGGTTATTTATACCGGATGATCAAAAAGTCAGTATAAATTTGAAAACTTAATAAATCTTGAATAATGTAGACAGAGAGGTAAAAATTGACACACATGGACTGACATGAGGTTCTATAAGAACAAAAAAAAAAAGTTCAAAAATGTCCGACAGATGGCTGTTCATCTGATCAGAAAAGCAATAATTAGCGTTACAAATTAAGACAAAGCAAAGATGATGTTCTTTACAGGAAATGCTCAATATGTTTACTAGCTTTCCTCAACAATAGCTTAGTCGAGGAATAATGTTGTGAACAGCACTGTAAATCATGTCCGGAGTTATGGTGAGGCATTGGCGTCGGATGTTGTCTTTCAGCATCCCTAGAGATGTCGGTCGATCACGATACACTTGCGACTTCAGGTAACCACAAAGACAATAATCGCATGGACTGAGGTCTGGGGACCTGAGAGGCCAAGATGGCGAAAGTGGCGGCTGAGCACAGGAATATCACCAAACGACGCGCGCAAGAGATCTTTTACGCGTCCAGTAATATGGGGTGGAGCGTACGATCAAGCAGGTGTTTATCAACCAGGCTGGGGATGATGCGATTCTGTAACATATCGGCGCACTTCACACTTGTCACGGTAGCAGTTACAAAACCAGAATCACGCAGTTCCTCGAAGAAAAAAGGTCCGATAACGGTAGATGTGGTATATCCATCCCATACCGTGACTTTCTCGTCGTGCAATGGAGTTTTCACGACAGTTCTAGGATTTTCGGTAGCCCAAATTCTGCAGTTGTGGGCGTTGACAGACCCTCGGAGCGTGAAATGAGCTTCGTCGGTCCACAACAATCGTCATCTTCCGCCATCTTTTGAAACGCCCAAGTAGCAAATGCCCTCCGCTTCACTAAATCGCCAGGTAACAGTTCATGATGCCGATGGATATTGTAAGGATAGCATCGGAGGGTACGCCTAAGTGCCAACCAAACAGTAGTGTATGGAATGCCGGTGCGACGTGCGACTGCACGAGCGCTGACTTCCCCGTGCATAGACAAATCCGCTACAGTCTCCATTTCTTCCTGAACTGTTTCAGCAGCATTACGCCTTGTGATGGGTCGGCCACTACGGGGTCTATCGTCTAAACAACCACAGCTGCATTTGTCAACGGACCTTTATCCGTTCGAGTCCGCTTCCTATGGCGATAGGATCGTAGCCCTGAACTAGCACATTCCTCATTCTGATAATACAGCTTCACTCTACCTCATCTACATCTACGTACATAACGTACATACTCCGCAATTCACCGTAAGGTGCGTGGCGGAGGATACACTGTACCAATAATAGGCATTTCCTTTCCTATTCCACTCCCAAATAGGAGGAGGAAAAAATGAATGCTTATATGCCTCCGTACAACCCCTAATTTCTCTTATCTTGTCTTTGTGATCACCAAGCGAAATGTAAGTAGGCGGCAGCAAGATCGTACTACACTCATCTTCAAATTGCGGCCCTCTAAATTTACCCAACAGAAATTCACGAAAAGAACGTCGTCTTTCCTGTAGCGATCCTCAATTGCGTTTTCGGAGTATTTCAGTGACACTCGCGCATTGGTCGAATCTACCAGTAACAAACCTAGCTGCTTGCCTCTGAACTGCCACTATGTCTTCCTTTAAACTGATCTGCTGCCGGCCCCAAACACTTGAGCAATACTCAAGACGTGGTCGCATAAGCGTTTTATACGCGGTCTCCTTTACAGGTGACGTACATCTTCCTAAAATTGTCCCACTAAACCGAAGTCGGCTGTCCGCCTTACTCACGATTGTCCTTACATGTTCGTTCCATTTCATATCGCTCTGCAATGTTACGCCTAAGTATTCGAACGACGCGACAGCATCAAGAAGCTCACTACTAATGCTATATTCGAACATTATGGGATTGTTTTACCTACTCATGCGCATCACCTTTCTACAGTGAGAGCTAGCTGCTATTCTTCACACCAACTAGAAATTTTGTCTAAGTCATCCTGTATGATATTACAGTCAGTTAAAGACGACAGCCTCCCATACAGCACAGCATCATCAGCAGACAGCCGCAAATTACTACTTACTCTGTCCATCAGATCATTTATATAGATAGAAGAGTCTTTTCAGGTAACGTCAAGATGCTGCGACTGCTGGTGCATCTGTTTTTCTCTCATTACAGCTCCTTTTATACACGATTTTCATGCGCAGTCCCTGACGTTTCGCTGTCCAGTGCCACATGTCGGACATTTCTGGAACTTTTTGTTTTTATTCTAATAAAACCCCATGTCATTCCAAGAATGTGTGTAAGTTTTACCACTCTATCTAAATTATTCCGTGATTTATTAAGTTTTCAAATTTACGTTTTTCGATGACACGGTATATAATGTGAAATTCCTTTCATGTCAGAATACGTCCTTTCAATGGGAATGACTTGCTGCGTTCTGTTGGTGGGAAATACTCTACAGGGGCCCATTTCAAAAGAATCTCCAGAGTCTGCTTCCTCAGGGCTGCTTTAGTACGGGAGAGAAGCTGGTACGTCTCCCCCCCCCCCCCCCCCACAAGCCCTGAGCGTGTCCTCGGAGTATCGGAACCGCTAACAGCCGGCCGTTAAGTAAGGCCTTGTCCCGTCTAATGTGCTGCCGAAGTCGCTCGGCGGTGACCTCCCACCATCGTGACTGGCAATTGTTTCAGGTATGCCACAACTGTTTCCTGGGAGCTAACTGCCTACTCGCCAACCAAGGACGAAACTTGCCAAGTACTGTGTAACTGCATGCCGGTATCACGAGTCAACAACCTCGGGGTGTTACACTATCGTCCAATATTTTGTCAAATTTTCTTCAAAATGGCAGTGTTATGCTTAGCTGTTGTTTATACCGCAGTTGCGTTGTGTCTTTAGAAGAAGGGAAAAAAGAAAAGGAAATGCACTTGGATGAAACCGTGGGTGTCAGGGAGAGATACATAAAATTATTTTTGTTGTCGGCAGTACAGCCGGGCCGTAATACATTGCTAATTATTTCGGAGCTCTCCATTCTTCACAATTTGCAATAGAGTAACAGAAAAGGCTGACTCAAACAGTGTATACGAATAAGATCGTAAGATGATAAATCAAATTTCATTAAATAACGTTTTTAAATGGAAAATATCAGCACTGACAAATAGGAAAATCTAAGTTGTTTATGACGTTATTAACAATGTAATGGGGGAACATATTTGTTAAAGTAAATAGGCTTTATTTATTTCCTTACAAAAATTGTCTGACGTATTTATAAGTACGTATTGTCGCTTGCAAACAGGTGTCGATGTTTTGAAAGTTGTTTCACTTCCCAGCTCTTAGCACACTAAGTTGACCGAAATCAGACATTGTAAAGTCAGATTTGGCCGTAAAAAAGTTTTAAGGGGCGTTACTTCAATTCCGTAGTATATTATGACTTTTTACATCACGGATTGTAACTCAACCTCACTTTCACCACAGGGTATTGGGCTGCGCGAATTGACGCGACGGAAAGTGTGAATTAGCCTTGTCGCCTGTTACACAACGCCCCATCTGATGACATAAAAGTTTTCTGGGTGTTGTACCGCGTCTGCTTACATCATGACGCGGTACAACACCCAGAAAACCTGTATGTCATCTGACTCTGACCGCGGAAGCCTACGTAATTATATTATAACGCCCCACCTGATTTATACACTCATATCAATTTTGTTGTTTCTGGAAAAGTCTACACTAACTTGCCACTACTAGCCATGTTTACGAATACGAACGTTATGTCCAAGGAGGTTAAAATAACCTCCTTGGTTATGTCAGACATTTAACCTCTAAATAAAACAGCTGTAGTGGCAAGGAGGCTGTAATACTACTAGCTTTCCAAGCAGTCACATTTCTCACTGCAGGAAACAGAAGACGAGCGATTTCTTTGATCAAATCTAAGCCGAGGCCTTACATTTCATGAAATATTAGACGACGTTCCCATTACACTATGTCCAATTTTTCGTCAAATAATTTGATAGTGTAATACCGGCCTACGGGAACAATATGTAGGTGTACGCATTGCCAAGGAACAGAAAAAAACCTTCCGATCTTTTACCGCTGAGCCAAACACCGCTTCCTAAACGAGCCGTCACATGAACAGTTGATAAGATGCATATAGAGATAGATCAGTATCAAACTTCCTTTTATTTCCTAAACGCTTGGCCATCTGGAGTTGCCACTTGGACCACTTTCATATCTCACCACGCCCTACATGTACCGTAAATTTGAACGAATTCGGCGATGACGAGTATGCTTCCTCTCCTTGCGAAATTTGACAATAAGCGTACTAAGTAGAACAGATCAGTAATAAGATCCAGAATCTGCGAGGGGAATCGGCCTAACTTGAAAGGTTAGGTTTTTAACCTGTATTTATTTGTTTCTGTGGCAGAATGTTGTCGCATTTTTGCGAATGCTACTTTAACTCGCGATAACTCGCGCGTGAGCATTTTGCTCGCAGTAATCTTACAACACTCGACATTTTACCAGCAATAAATAGTCAAATATGTGTGTTTTCGTATAAACGCAACTAGAAATACTTATTTAGATGTATTAAGTACATTACAAAATGTTCTTTGACTGTCAGAAAAATGGTATACACGAGATCGATCGCGTAACTTTTGAAGGCGCGAGTTCTCGCGGGTTAAAGCTGGTCTTATTCTTCGACCTCGAGAAGCATAAAGCGACAAAAGCGACTGTGACTTAAACCCTGGGTAGAAAACCCGTGGATGGAACTCTCCGAACCCTTAGCTGCTCGACACAACGAAAGCTAGACCGCGTGGAAGTCTCTGAACCGACGATGCATTGGAGTAGCAAGGTCAAAAGTAAACCTAAACAAATGGGGCTATCAAAATGATTGCACCCTCCGTAACTGTGGAGCCCTTCAAACGTCCACCCATGTGTATAACTGCCCCCTCTGTCTCTCACACTGTACATTTGAGGACTTAATGTCAGCACAATAAAATGTTATTGACGCAACCCGCTTTTGGGCTAAGAATGTGTAAAAACCAATCTTTACCTCTGTATAATTTTTTTTTTAATATGTAGGTCTCAAATGGTTACACAGGATAATTGAGAAGGCGTGTGAATCGGGACAGGTTCCGTCTGACTGGACAAAATCGGTAATGACGCCAATTTTCAAACATGGAAACATAAACGATGGTAACAACTATCGAGGTATCTCTTTAATTAGCGTTGTAGGCAACATATTCTCAGGTATTGTTGAAATGAGAGTGCGAGTATTAAGTGAGGACAAGTTAGATGAAAATCAGTGTGGGTTTAGGTTTCTTAGAGGCTGTCAGGACCAGATCTAGAAAAGGCTTATGACCGTGTTCCTAGGAGGAAGCTACTCTCAGTTCTTAAAGATTATGGTATAGGAGGCAAACTTTTGCAGGCAATTAATGGGCTTTACGTAGACTGTCAGGCAGCAATTAGAGTAGATGGCAAATTAAGCTCATGGTTCAGGGTAGTTTCAGGGGTAAGACAAGGCTGTAACCTGTCACCACTGTTGTTCATACTATTCATGGATCATATGTTGAAAACAGTAGACTGGCAGGGCGCGATTAAAATAGGTCAAAACAAAATAAGCAGTCTAGCATATGCGGATGACTTAGTTGTAATGACAGATTCGATTGAAAGGTTGCAAACTAATATTTCAGAGCTTGATCAGAGGTGCAGGGATTATGAAATGAAGATCAGCATCTCCAAAACGAAAGTAATGTCTGTGGGAAAGAGATTCAAACAGATTGAGTGCCAGATAGGAGGAACAAAGTTAGAACAGATAAACAGTTTCAAGTACCTGGGTTGTATTTTCTAACAGGATGGCAACATAGCGAAAGAACTGGAATCGAGGTGCAGCAAAGCTAATGCAGTGAGTGCTCAGCTAAGATCTACTCTCTTCTGCAAGAAAGAAGTAAGTACCAAGACTAAGTTAGCAGTGCACCGCTCCATCTTTCGACCAACTTTGTTGTATGGGAGTGAAAGTTGGATGGATACAGGTTACCTTATTCATAAGGTAGAGGTTACAGATATGAAAGTAGCAAAGAATGATTGCAGGTACTAATAGATGGGAACAATGGCAGGAGGGTGTCCATAATGAGAAAATCAAAGAAAAACTGGGAATGAACACCACAGATGAAGCAGTTAGAGCGAACAGACTGAGATGGTGGGGTCATGTTACACGCATGGGAGAAGCAAGGTTACCTTAGAGGATCTTGAGCTCAGCAGCGGAGGGTAAGAGGAGTCGAGGTAGACCAAGAAGAAAGTACTTAGATCCAGTGCAGAATGATTTTGAAGTAAAAGGCATAACATCAGACGAGGCATCAATGTTAGCATTGGATAGGGGATCATGAAGGAATTTTATTAAAGGTACTATGCAGAGGTTCCAACTTTTGAATATAACAAATAGTAATGCGGCCTAATATGTGCAAGCGGGCAGGTGGCGGGTAAGAAGGGGTCCATGGGGATTAAGTTAATGATGAATCATCAGAATTTGGTAAACAGTTACTGTAAGGACGCAGATGAGATAGGGGCAGCATATCACTACATCACACTGATGGGTATTATAGGAATGTGTGTGGATGAATGGGGAGCGTGGGGGGGGCGAGTAGCAAAACTTAATAACCAATCATTTTCTTCATTAGAACCAATCACCTTAGATTTTCTTATATAAATCTACTCATTAAAAACACAACGTAACGTAAAATCATAATTTACCTTAAAAGTGTAGGTTAAAATTTTTTGTGAGTGTGCAGATAAAAGAAAAAAAAACATCAAATTTTGATACCTACATACTCTCTACTTCGATCATGTTACTAGTCCTAATGAAACTATTTTCCCTATTATTTGAAACATTCGTGACCCAGCACTGGGGGAGAGAGCTCTTAAAACCTGAACTGTATACACTTCGGCACAGCACGTCACACACACGAACTATGTTAATAGATACGACGCAATAAAAAACAAAACCAACACATCAACTTCTGAACACAGATTAAAGAACTAGGATATATTATGGACGCTGTTTATTATTGCCCACAGACTTCATGATTTTTCCTGTAGCGGCGCAACTACGATAGAAGTGTCATTGCCTGCTGCTAGATTCCAGAATGGCGCGCCGTTCAATTCATGCCGTATTACGCAGTTTTCGAGTTCGTAGAAGTTACTGTCTATACTGTTTTTTTTTTTTTTTTTTTTGTCGACGACGTAACACGAACGAATTCGAAAGGAACCAAAAATCGGAATTCGAACGACTCAAATCGTAATCTCGTAATTTTATATAATTTTCGTAACAATTACGATTAAACCGTAATAGTTAGAACCTCTGACTATGCTCCACACTGAACGCTGAAAGGCATAATCAGTCTCTAATGATGATGATGATGATGTATTTTTATGATGCCTCTGATACGAATAAGAAGAAGATTCACGATTTCCTGGACGACAGCACATAGTTTTGGTTGATACTACATCGATATACGTCTGGTAGCGACCTGTGTAGGTTTGGGTGTTCAGGTAGGCTGGGAGTGGCTGGGACAGTTTGGTGACTCACACAGACCCGGCGCCGCCGCGGCTGCTGCATCAGCTGCCAGCAGCGCTTCCTCCCGCTCTGATAGCGTTGCATCACCCGCTGCAATCTACAGCTCTCCGAGCCCTATTGTTCCTCTCTCAAGCAGCCGCCCTGCCTATCTCTGCCCGGGGACGGGGACGCCAGGGGGTACCAAGCTGGTTATGACTGGAGCTACGTGACATTCCAATATGCTATAAGTGCTAAATAACAGCTATAAATGCTAAATAAGTAAATTACAATGACATTTACTGATATTTCGAATGTGTTTAATTCCGTCACCAGTTGCAATATATTTGTTTGATTACATGTTTCGATCATTTGGATCATCTTCAGACCTAAAAAACAAAATTAAATGAAAATGTACATTTTGATAAACTTACTAAAGGTTAATTGACCTATAGTTAATTTATACATAAATGGAGACATTTTTCTTTGCCCTATAGTTGTGCCCGCAACTCGTCTGGCCGAGTACTAATTGGTACTGAGTTTTACAGTTTGATATACTGAACAATTGTGTGTTATTTACATTGTTATATAACAATATACTGAACAATTGTTTGTTATACAATAATTTATATAACAAACAATTGTTCAGCATAAGACCCTAGCTTATTAGGGCTCAAGCCATCGCCTCCAATTCTCCCCCGCCCCACCTACTCTTTCCCTCCCCACCACCACCTACAACCAAATTATAAGTGCCTACATCAAACTGTAAAGCTCAGTACCAATTAGTACTCAGCCAGACGAGTTGCGGGCACACCTATAGGGTAAAGAAAAATGTCTCCATTTATGTATAAATTAACTATAGTTCAATTAACCTTTAGTAAGTTTATCAAATTGTACATTTTTATTTTAGATCTGAAGATGATCCAAGTGATCGAAACATGCAATTAACTAAATATATTGCAACTGTTGACGAAAATAAACACATCTGAAATAAAACAGTGCAGTTGCGGACACTCTCCAGTCGATCATGTCGACTATAATAAAAATACATTTACTGACACTAGTCATTGCAGTGGAATTGCTAAAACATCTTAATACATAGGTAGCAGACTTCTACTGTCTGTAATACGAGGGTCGTCCACAAAGTAAGTTTCATTTCTATTTCTATCCCGGCAGCGCTACGATCGCAGTTCCGAGCATGCGCGGCAGTTTCGCTTGGACCATGACAGCATTCTGTTATGAATTTTTTTATTGATGAATGTTGCTAGTTATGTGGACCTACTGGGCACCCTATTCTAGGGAGGTTATTAAAAACTTTATTTAATGGAAAAGACATGTACGCCATTTTCAGATCGCTGCTGTCGACGTGTGTTTTGTAGTGCTTCTTTATAAAGTCAGCCGTAATTGAAAATGCCGCCGCGTGTGATATCAGACCTGTGATTCGTCTTCTAAATGCAAAGAAAGTTAAACCAAAGGACAATCATCGGCAAATCTGCGAGATTTACGGACGAAATTCTGTGATTCAATGGTTAGAAGATGGGTCAGATTGATCAGTGAAGGACGTGATCAAAGTACTCATGAACATGGTCAGACAATTGAAGAGAAGATTAACCACAACCGTAAGTTTACACTTAGTGCCCTTACTATGGAAGTTCCGCAACTCTCATTCATGAAATTGTTACTGAAAAACTGATATTTCGAAACCTTTGCGCACGTTGGGTACCCAAAATTCTTACTGAACAACACAAAAATAACGGATGTGCAGTGCACTTCAGTTTTCCACACGCTGCAATGTAGAAAACGATGATTTTCTTTCTCGGGTAGTCACAGGGGATAAAACTTGGGAATCGTACGACACCCCTGAAACAAAACGGCAATCACTGGAACGGATGCACACTTCATCACCAACTAAGGTAAGCTTAAGCAAATCATGACACCTCGAAAAGTCATGTGCACCGCTTTTTTGGGACAGAAAAGGCATTTTTCTGGTTGATTTCTTACCACGAGGCCAAACAATCAATGCACATGGTTACTTTCGTTTTTTTTTTCCCTCTACGATAATTCCCGACCTAACACGGCGAATGTGGCCGCGCGGGAGTAGTCGAGCGGTCTGGAGTGCCACGTTACGGATCGTGCGGCCTCCCGAGTCGGGGGCTCGAATCCCCCCTCTGGCATGGATGTGTGTGGTTTTTTTTTTTCCTTCTATCGGACCAAACTGCGTGGTCATCAGTCCGTAGCTTACAAACTACTTAAACTAAGGTAAACTAACCTAAGTACAACACACACACCCATGCCCCACGGAGGACTCGAACCTCCACGGCGAGCAACGCGCACTCCGCAGCGAGACGCTTTAGACCGCTCGGCTACTCCACCGCGGCTGTGCGTGTTGTCCTAGGGCTTATGACCAAAGTAGTTTGGTTCCATGAGAATTACAAACAAAACAAACGGCGAATGTGACCAAATAACTCTTACGGGAATTTCACTGGGACGTGTTTGATCATCCTCCGTACAGACCGGACCTCGCCCCTAGCGCCTTTCATCTCTTCTTACACCTAAAATCTGTCATTAATGGTCAACACTGCAACGATGACGATCTGAAACAACATGTTGCCACATATAGTTGAATGCACAGGCGGCGACCTTCTATGACGAAGACATACAAAAACTTGTGCCTCTCTATGACATGTGCCTACAAAATTTCGGAAGCTATGTTGAAAAGTAGTTTAACAGTTGTAGATTTTTGTACAACAAATATTTTTTCTGTATCTGTACACGTTTGTTTTATATAACCAAATGGAACTTTCTTTGTGGACATACCTCGTATATTCACAATTACATGTGAAATCACCAGATGATTATGCCGAAAGAGCGGAAATAAGATAGGTAATAAATACTTATAGCGTAATACAAAATGTTCAAATGTTTGTTAAGCTTAAGGGACTTAACTGCGGGGTCATCAGTCCCTAAACTTACAAACTACATTACGATCTACCTTATACTAAAGACGACACAAATATCCATGCACCAGGGGGGATTCGAACCCCCGACCGTAGCGACCGTGCAGACTGCTTCTTGCTTACCGCAGTCCCCTCGGCCACCGCGGCCGGCAGCGTTACTACACACTCTATGTGACCACAGGTATCTGGACACCACAAAAAACGGACGTTTCTCATATTAGGTGCATTGTGCTGCCACCTACTGCCAGATACTCCATATCAGCGACCTCAGTAGTCATTAGACACCGTGAGACCGCGAACTTCGAACTTGGTCAGGTGATTGGGTGTCACTTGTGTCAGAAGTTTGTACGCGAGATTTCTAAACTCCTAAACGTCCTCAGGTCCACTGTTTCTGATGAGATAGTGAAGTGCAAACGTGAAGGGACACGTACAGCACGAAAGCGTACGGGCCGACCTCGCCTGTTAACTGACAGAGAATGCAGACAATTCAAATGTTCAAATGTTTGTAGAACTTATGGGACTTAACTATGCGGTCATCAGTCCCTAAGCTTACAAACTACTTATGAACTAGCTAACACTAAGGACGACACAAATATCCATGCCCGAGAGAGGATGCGAACTCCGACCGTAGTGGCCGTGCAGACCGTGACTGGAGCGCCTCAGTCCCCTCGGCCAACGCGGCCGGCACTGCAGACAATTGAAGAGGGTCGTACAGTGTAATAGGCAGACATCTAACCACACAATCACACAGGAATTCCAAACTGCATCAGGATCCACTCCAAGTACTGTGACACTTAGTCGGAAAGTAATATAACCTGGATTTCATAGTCGAGCGAATGCCCGTAAGTCACACATCACGCAGGTCAATTCCAAACGACGCCTCGCTAGTTGTAAGGAGCGTAAACATTGGACGATTTAACAGTGGAAAAACTTTGTGGTGGAGTGGCGAATCATGGTACACAACGTGTCGCTCCGATGGTTGGATGTGGTATGGCGAATGCCCGGTGACCGTCATCTGCCAGCGTGTGTAGTGCCAACAGTAAGATTCGGATGCGGCCTCGTTATGGTGTGGTGGTATTTTTCATGGAGGAGGCTTCCACTCCTTATTGTTTTGCGTGGTACTACCACAGCACAGGAGTACATTGATGTTTTAAGCACCTTATTGCTTCCCACTGTTGAAGAACAATTCTGGATGGCGATTGCATCTTTCAACCAGATCGATCACGTGTTCATAATGCACGGCCTGTGGCGGAGGGGTTACGCGACAATAACATCCCTGTAATGGACTGGGCTGCACAGAGTCCCGACTTCAGTCCTACAGAACACCTGTGGGATGTTTTGGAACGCCGACTTCGAGCCAGGCCTCACCAAACTACATCGATAAATCTCCTCAGTGCAGCACTCCGTCAAGAATGGGCTGACATTCCCGCAAGAAACCTTCCAGCACCTGATTGAACAGATACCTGCGAGCATTACCGATGGAGGGCATCACGAACTTTTAAGACAATTTCAGCCAGGTGTCCGGATACTTCTGATCACATAGTGTATGTGGCGTATAAAGTGTTCTAATAAACTTTCAAAGATACATTTACATACCATCTGTTTGATGAGATACTTCTCTACGATGTTGAAAGACCACATATATTTCTTTTATACTTAAGAGGTATAAAGAAGTATCAAAGTCGATGTAAGTAAAAATAAAAAATTAAACAGTCGACGCCCCCGCTCAAGCATAAAAAAGTTCGATCCTTTGATGGTTTGAAATTTTATATTTATGAACATAGAGAACAAGGACACTTAGCGAATGATGAAAGGATTTTTACGAAAAATGTTGTTTTTACTGAAGTTTTTTAATGCTAAATTAATTCCCTCTTTTGTGTCTTTCATTCTGTAATCTTTCTTCTTTGCCCTTTCTTTCACTGGTTATAGCATTCGCATACAACCTATAATTTTGCAGTGCTCAAATTGCAGTTACATTAAAAAAATTATATTCATGAGTTTGCAAACAACTTGTCGAATTTCGACCACAGGCAATACTAGTGTAATTAATTGTTTGTTGAATTGTCAGTTACTTTTGTAACAGTTGTAATGTAATTAATCCTTTCGTATTGTCGCGTACGATTCTTAGCCACTTAGTACAATACTTAATAATTTCGCACTAGTTCTTTGTATATCTTCCTACAGTACGTTTATCTTTTGCCTGTACTTGATTCTTTGCTGCACATTTTGTAAAATCTTTGACATAACATTTGTTTGTAGTAATCTTTGTACCTGATACAGGCTTAACAGTCGAAAACTAGTTTGTATAAATCAATAAATATTGTAGATTATTACATCAGTGTCGTGTGTGTTTTAGTGATCATGTATCAAATATTCTACCAAACACCAAAGGAACATTCAATCAATGAAATTCTAAAAGTAGTTTGTCATGAATGTTTAAAATGCTTACACTATATACGTGATCTGTAGTCGTCTTTGCTTACAGTTACGGGTTGTTGTTATCTTCCTCCTCCTCCTCCTCCTCCTCCTCCTCCTCTGTCCTGCAATCTGTTCGTCTTGTGTTTGTACCCTGTCGTGTCTATCACTTTGTTGCATATACAGGGTGGTCGGAAATTCCCGTTACAAACTTCTAGGACTTGTAGAGAGTAGTGAGTGGAACTCATGTCCCGAAACGTATCGTTTCCGTTCCACGACGGTTTCAATTCAGATGATTATCTCATCCACTCTTACTTGAGGAATGTAATAAGGCGTGTCCCAGTACAGTTGTTGCAATCAATTTGAAAAGCATACCGAATCGTTCCGTTATTACTTACGCATTTTCATTACAATTTTCACCGTGTGGTTTAAATGTTCAAATGTTTGTACAGCTTATAGGACTTAACTACGGGGTCATCAGTCCCTAAACTTACAAACTACTTATGAACTACTTACGAACTAGGACGGCACAAATATCCATGCCCGAGGGGGGATTCGAACCCCCGACCGTAGTGGCCGTGCAGACCGTGACTGAAGCGCCTCAGTCTCCTCGGCCACCGCGCGTGTGGTTTACATTAGTCGACAGCAACAAGAACTCAGCATCTACGGCACCAGCCGCAACGTACTGATGTTACAACAGCGGCTCGATTTGGCGACTACCAATGTCGTTACATATATTCTACCTCCGAAGCATGTTCTGGTACACTCTTTCCATCCTACCTGGTGTCTCTTCAATGTCTTGTGCAGCGGCCAGAACTCGTGCCAGCAGATCTTCCTCTGTCTCTACAGGTGTCTCATAAATTAGGCTCCTCATACGTCCCCACAAAAAGGAGTCCACAGGGGTTAAATTCGGTGATCGTGGCGGTCACGCAGTTGAGCCATCACGGCCTATCCATCTTTCACCAAATCGTCTGTTGAGATGTCTCCGGACTGCCAGTGAAAAGTGAGGAGGTGCACCATCATGCTGAAACGTCATTTCCTGACGGACATTCAATGGCACATCTTCCAAGAACGGGTCCAATACGTGTCGTAGGAAGACTAAGTATGCGGGAGCTTGAATGGAAGGAGGTATGGTCAATCACATTACCGTCCAGAATACCTGCTCACACGTTAATTCCAAACCTGTATTGCAATCCCTGAACATGCTTGGCATGAGAGTTTTCGTCCGCCCTGACATGGCTATTTCGAGCATTCAGAACACACACCCTTGTGAACCTACAGTCATCTTTAATGAGAACTCGACGTGGAAACAGGGGAGCGTCGATGCAACGGGGCAGGAACCATGTGCAGAAAGCGACGCGTTGCGGAAAATCTGCTGGACCCACAGCGCGTGCCCTTTGAAAGTGGTACGGATGTAATTTTTGTTCATGCAGGACGTTCAAGCCGGAACTGTGCCTAACAGCCATTGCACTCGCAGTTGTTCGAGAAGTCGTTGACGGGCTATCTTCAAAGTCGGGAGTGCGACGACGCCGTGGAGCACCACAGTCCTGCCTCCACACGGTGAAGGTACCCGTTTCTCGTAGCGTTGTGTAACTGGGCAAACAGTTACTGCGATGGAGTGTAACGTTGTGGAAAACGTCCGTGATACATTCGACTAGCAGCTCGTCCGTTACTTCCAGCTTCGCCATATACAAGGAGCACGTCTGTGTATTCCGCAAACGTGTTCTGCACCATGTTTATCGGTGATGCACAGGAATTGACTCGGTCTCAAACCAAAGCAGACGATAGTGACATCTGGTGATCGTTTGACATAGTACACGTCATCGTGTCTACTAGAGCACAAGCAGAACAATCCGCCATTTTGAATCCACATTGAAGGTGCGCATTTAAAGGCTTACGCTTTTTAATATACTCTTAAGGCCATTAAATATACTTTCCTACCGCAGTAATATTACAGCATACTAAATTTATTGGCTTACGTTTGACTGTAAGAGGCAAGCAACTTAAAGTTAGTGATTAGAGTGATATTTAGAGATATGATACATTCACTTACATTCCATATTAAAGCATATGTTGCCATTGTAAATATGTACCAAATATAGTTAAAATACGTTACAATTATCGTATTTTCTAGTTTATAAGTAGTACATCCACATACGTTTACGGTAACTAAGAGTTGCATACGAAAACAGTTACGAAATAATGTTAAATTGCGTTACTGTACTTCCAGTATTGCCCCCTCTAATGTCTCGCATATTTTACACCAACCTCCTTGTTTTACACACACCGTATTTCAGAGAAGATTTAACGCCTTTCCTGTTCCCATTCTTTGCAAAGTTTAATTTATTATTTTTCTTTTTCAGACATCCTGTTCACAGCTTGGCTTAGGTCTACATATTCCAGTGTTGAGAGTCACATTTAATTTAAACAATAAACTAATGTGATATTAATATAATTTAAAACCCAATAATTAGGTAAAGCCCGCTGCACTCATGCATCAGTTAAAATACAATTAATAGAACTTAGAATAACTGCCTCGTCGGTCTAAATAATATCAAGAAAAGCAACTTTAAACACACTGTGTGTCGTGATATGTTAACAATCTATCAAAATTAAAATAAACCATTGCTTACATATATAGCCCTCTATTTTCTTTACTACCTCTCTGTCAGCATAACTATTTTAATACAAATAAAAGAAGGTTTAATTCTCAACGTTACACAGATAGTTACTCGATTTGGGCGTCCATACTTGGCATCTGGAATTTACAAGCCATCTTTTACGCCCATCTGTGTTCAAAGAAAACCGATAAAACTTCTAGCGACCATGTCTGCTATTATTTGAGCAGTTTGGAGATCCACAACCAACCAATTCACACTGTGAAACAATAAAATCATAAACTGCTGGCTGATGCACTTCGCTGCACCAGGCAGAGCATACAACTGTGTCGTCAGATTGGGATTCAAAATGGCGGATTGTTCAGCTCGGTACATCTAATGCTTTAGTGTCTACCCTGTTGCATACCAGGACAGAGAACTCTGAAACGTTTCTCTGTCCCTAAGCAGGCGTTGACGAGTTACACATCTGAACTGAAACTATTGTAGAACGGAAACGATACGTTTCAGGACATGGGTTTTTATTGAGAATGTTATGTACTCGCTACCCTCTACAAGTCCTAGAAGTTTGTAACGGGAATTTCCCACTGTCATATATTGATTTTACTGTTGGAATTGTTGAGAGGCTGTGTGAGCCACAGAGACGCACTCCAGGCTGAGTAATAGAGACCATTGCAGATAACAAGCTAAAACAGACACGTATATCTTACGGGATGTAGGCACTAAAGAAATCTCCTAGCGAACTGCTGATGCCCTCAGGCACCGTCCCAGGGTGGAGGTTACCTTTCGGACAAGATGGGCGTAATTTCATATAGCGTCTACACGCTGTTGTAAGACGTTACATTAGTACTTGGTGGCCAACAGGTACGTTTTAATGTAGGTAGCAAAGTTGTTACGAGTGACTTGGGAACAGCAATGTCAGTGGTTTCACGAGGCTAGTGAGAGGGTAAGGAAGAAAAACTGCAAGTTAGCAGCTCCCCTAAGGCGGAGCCTAAGGCGTGGCCAACTAACGTAAAACATTGTTGTTGTTGCCCATATTGGGTAGCGTCGTGACGTTTTACATTCAGCTGAACAATGTTGCTACCAAGTATGGATTTTGTTAGTGCACAAACAAGCCACCTCCCCACCCGGGGAATGGCAGAAAGGACAGGTCTGAAACGTGGCTCGCTAGAGGACTCAGAGAGAGGGCAAGCCACAATTTAGATTGGTTGAATCAAGCAGCAGCCAATAGGAAATTGTTAACTGTCGGAAAGTGGGGAAAAGAGGTGCGCCCACACCGGCCGTTAAAACCCCCGGTTTTTGGATCAAGAGGGGAGTTCTCAGTCACACGAATCAGACGCCAGCCCGTGACTATCGCCGTCGCCCTCGGGGTGCTCCATGACAGTTTGCTTCTCGCGGGGAGTGCGTCTGTCTAGGGGATGCTGCTAGGGAACGTAATTACTGGCTTCTGGTGTGGCAAACGATTTATACTTCTTGTTTCTTTTAAAATAACTAACCCCAGTGTAGTAGGCTTAGTATGGGATGCAATCAATTCAATGCTAGGAGTTCCATAAAGTTTCCTAAACAAGTATCCTCTCGAGTCCCGAAATCCGCATCTCTAGTAGATGCCTGTACTGTCTCTCTGCAGTCACTCGTTTCCGCTCGGGATATGCAGACTGACCTTGGTACCTCTTCCCTCTTTCCTATGTAGGACACGACACCACTACCCTGTATGTTCGCCGTCGAGTCTGACGTTAAGTATGTGTATTGTAGCACGGAGACAGACGAGACTCGAGACAGGGGTGGAATGCCTGGAGCGCTGCAGCAGACTCACTCGTCCCGACCGATCAATGGAGACAAGAAACTGGGCCCCCACAATGACGGGGCGAGATGCGGTGCGTGGGTGCGTGACGGAGAAAGTGCCGGGCTGCACCTGCTGGCTATGCGCGGGCACGCGCGCGCGCGCACGCCTGGGGCGCGTCAGCCACTCCAGAGCAGAGGAAAGTGCCCGGCTACACGGCCGCGTGCCCAATATGGCACACTGCGGTCGGCACACTTCCTCTCAGCCTGACTACAGTCAGGGACCAGGGACCGCTTTGGAAAAAATAAAGTTCAGTATTTTATGACAAATCTGAAGCACTGAATTTTTGTGATGCGACCGGGAATCGAACCTGGACCTAAATGCTTGTTAGGCAGACGTCTTACCGATATACCACCGCATCACTAGCAATTAAGGCGCCTCGGAATAATCTAAGCAAGCGATTAGTGGAAGGACGCTTTTGGAGCTGTGGACAGGTAGGAAAACTGATTTATCACATATGCGAATTTTTGGCTCAGAAGTTATGACTTTGATTCCTAAAGAAAAACGGCAAAAATGGGATTCAATGTTCAGAAAGCTTATATTTGTTGCCTATTGTGATTCTTCCAAAGGGTATCGTCTGGTTGATCTTGACACAACATCATCAAGAGTAGAGACTTTCTATTTTTAGAAAATGTGTTAAGATGTGAGAAATTTTACTTACGTCATGCTTCTGCGAGAAGCATAACCCCATCTGAAGATATTAATAACAAGACAGAAGAAGAGACTATAGAAGAAATGCAAGAAGAATGTAACTCTACAGATGATAATTCCAAGACAAGTATGAATGATGTTACTGAATACCAGTCAGACGATGATGATGTATACATACCTGATGAAATATCTACAGATACCTCGATCTTGCCTTAATTTCTTTCTTCGGAGTAGTGTTGGTACCGCAAACACAGTCCCAGAGCTCGTCATGTTCTAAATATGCTTGTACTGAGAACTTCCAACTAGCATAATTATCACGCCCGGTAAGTTTCTCAATGTGAAACTGATTTTGATGAGAACCTGACATCATCTTGAATTAAATACAGGGAAAAAACAACACGCCGTATCCGTCACTTAGCTCATAGCTGAAGTTACGTTGTTTGACCAACTGAGAATTTTTACCATTTACTGTTGCAATGGTAACCATAAAATACAACCACGCTCTGCTACCATGAAAGAAATTATGTATGGTTATTATGCAATTAATGATAAAAAAACATTTTATCTGGCAAAACGTATATCAGACAAACGTAACTTTATTTACACCAAAGACACTAATAATATAATGCATAAAAGTCAGAGTGTACAAATATATAAAATCTCTGAAATGTCCATTACAGATGGCTAAAGCCCAAAGTAGTTTGCATTCAATATCCAACACCTTCACGTCACAAACTTTAATGCAGCTTCTATGTTCCGTAGAACATGGCCACTACTGCCAAGGCTCTCCACGCAGCGGAATAGTACCTCGGCAATGGACATATTGGAACTTTCCTGTTTTAAGGTGACAAATATCAAAGTAAGTACAAATACATAATCCCTGAGATGGATTTTCGTCTCGAATGTGTCAAAATCATTAATGATAAATCAGAAGCATTGAATTAAAATTTGTGATGTGACCGGGAATCGAACCCGGACCTCCACGCTGACTAGGCAGACGTTTTACCGCTAGACCACCACATCACTAGGGATTAAGGCGCTTCGGAATAGTCTAAGCCACGATTTCCTTCACGTCACAAATTTTAATTTAGCTTCTATGTTCCATAGAACATTGCCACTACTGCCAAGGCTCTCCATGCAGCGGAATAGCACCTCGGCAATGGACATATTGTATTTACATTTATATTTATCACCTTAAAACAGGAATGTTCCAATATGTCCACTGCCGAGGTGCTATTCCGCTGCATGGAGAGCCTTGGCAGTAGTGCCAATGTTCTATGAAACATAGAAGCTGAATTAAAGTTTGTGACGTGAAGGAAATCGTGCTTAGACCATTCCGAGGCGCCTTAATCGCCAGTGAGGCGGTGGTCTAGCGATTCCGGGCGCCGTTCCTCAACGCCCTCTGTGATAAGAAAAGCAGAGCCAAGATCACACCGAACAGCAACGAAAAAATACGATCCGCGGCCGCAATTAGGAGAACTACCCACAAAAAAGGCGATAAGACGTCTGATTAGTAAGCATTAAGGCCCGGGTTCGATTCCCGGTCGCATCACAAATTTTAATTCAATGGTTCAGATTTATCATTAATGTCTTTGACATATTCGAGACGAACATCCGTCTCGGGGATTATATATTTGTATTTTATCAGTATTTTATGTTTTAATAAAATGCCCTAAACATAAAACAATGTTCTTTCATATTATTAACTGAACAGATATAATGTTCGTCATGTTTTTCAAGTACAACAAACATTTTTATCGAGTTATATTATTACTTCGGAAGTCATTTTGTATACCATGATACATCTGTTCTAAAGTAACAGAGTTGCTGATGGTCCGCAGCTATAAATGTTATATATACAGATATTAAATCGCAATTTCGCGAGAATTTCCCGACTTCAATTGGTCTTCTTTACTTGGTCTACCATTTTGAAACATGTGAAAATTTGTGCTGGACCGGGACTCGAAACCTGGTCTCCCGCTTTTCGCGAGCGGTCGCCTTAACCACTCGGTCATTCGTGCACGCTCCCAGCCAGATCCAAATTTCCATGTGTTACAGTCGCCTACTTCCCTTAGTGCTCGCATGCATTTTGCGTGATTCCCGCGATGAGGAGAGACATACTTACATCTCCTGTGTTTATCATACTTCTGTATCAGGAACAGAGTTGCTGATGGCCCGCAGCTATAAATGTTATTTTGTTGATTTTTAGCATAATCTTCACCGCAGCACCAAAGACAAGGCAATTCGTTGCTGAAAACAGATTGCAGCGTAATGCAACGTACAAGTCGGAGAGATTAGTGCCTCTGAAGTTGATACATGCTCCACAATACGTCGTTCTAGAAGCACGTTTTTCAGTCGGAGAGATTAGTGCCTCTGAAGTTGATACATGCTCCACAAAACGTCGTTCTAGAAGCACGTTTTTCCCCAACAACAACGCGACTTTAAGGATTGGTACTCAAAATACTGTGTAAAGCTGCTGTTAATACGGTGTTATCTATGAACTACACTGGGAATGAAAGGGTTAAAAGGGGAAACACACCCACTGCACGAAACGCGGCGGTTACCGATGGTACTACTTTCAGTGAAGCACACACTACCTACCTAGCTTATTACCGAGACGATAAATCTGCCCGTCTCTGCCAAACACTCTCACCTCCACAAACTACCACATACAAACTCTGACAAAGTTCGGTAAACAGTCCTGTGATATTAACGTAGATGAACTGTGAACTGCAGTTGCTGTCCTTCCAAATAGTCACCTCCCATACTATGAACCGCTGAGCTCTGCAGTACATGTTCTGGAAACTCTGCACGAAGCGATGGTGTTAAAAACCATTGTCACGTTTCCATGGATGTCAGGAATAACGTCAAATCTCTTTCCTTTCGGGTCCGCCTCCGTAGCTCAGTGGCAGCATCTCTGACTGCCGAAGCAAGGGGCCCGGGTTCAGATTCCGGCAGAGGACTGGGAACCTCGTCATCGCTTTCACCATCACCGACACGCAAGTCGCCTGAATGACAAGAGAAAGACTTGCAGTAAGCGGCCGAACCCCTATGGCGATATCCCGGCCAGGAATAGCCATACGATCATTTCATTTTCTTTCCTTTCAAAATGAATGTGAGATGAGGAAACAGGAAGAAGTCTGAAAGATTGAGATCCGGCGAGTATGCTGACTGTTGAAGTTGCACGACAACGTAGCCGACGCAGAGCCAGTATCGACAAACAGTTCTTGGCAAAAAACGGGATGATGCAACTTTAACATCCATCATGCTCGCCGGATGTCAATCAAAATATTGAAAGTTTGTAATTACATGTGACCAAACTTCTGCGGTTATCAGTCCCTACACTTAAAAACTACTTAAACTAATCTAAACTAACCTAAGGACAAATCGAACACACCAGTGCCCTAAGGAGGACTGGAACCTTCGACGCGGGAGGCCACGCCATCCGTAACGTGAGGATCCCAATCCTCTGGACTAGTATTTTTCAACATTTTTGAAGGCGCGAACCCCTTACTGAGTAAAAATGCCAGGCGACCCCTCCCCCAAGGTCGTAATAAAACTATGTCAGTGATTCCAAAGGCAAAGTATTTTATCTTCTTTCTTAGATGTATCCAAGATTGTAATGTTTATACCTCAGCTGGTGAATGAACGGCCCTATCGGTAATTTGCGTGTGCTTCACCAGCATTACCTTATCATTACAAAAATAAATATGAATCACTCCTTTCAGCCACCGGCATGGCCGAGTGGTCTGTGGCGCGCCAGTCAGTCTGCACGGCCGTTCCCCGTCGGGGGTTCGAATCCCCCCTCGGGCATGAATATTTGTGTCGCCTTTAGTATAAGGTAGTTCATAAGTAGTTTGTAACTTTAGGAACTGATGACCCCGCAGTCAAGTCCCTTAAGCTTAACAAACATTTATTTTCACTCCTTTTAATTAGGCAATTATCGATACAAAAACACTTGGTTCCAATCTTAGACAATTTCTTATCACTGGGATTCCTAATACTAATAAATAAGAAATCAGAGGAATCAGTGTTCAATATAGTAATTTAATTATAAAAAAGGACAGTACACAAATTCAGGGATGAATTATGAAACGAAAGTAATTTATCTCTAACAATTATGGCATAACCACTACCTATTATGAAAAATGGTTGATACTGAGGACGTGTTAATTGTTTAAAGGAAATTAAAAGTGCTATCCAACTCGGTAGACAATACAATCAGAAGCTCAAGAACACAGCTAACTAGTGAAAGGTACATTTAACTGCGCTATAGCAAATGCTATGTGCGTATATCACCAATTCCCAATACTGCTCTGATAAGACGAACGGCGGCTGACCATCATGGATGATTCTGTTCGACGTGAAACTGAAGCTGTACGACGATGGCTACACAGTAAACGAACAACATCGTTCAAAACAACAACAACAACAACAACAACAACAAAAACAAAAGAAAAAATAAATCCCAAGTTGAAGTTACTCAAGTATCAAAGTCGAACAAATCGTTCTCGCAAACTGCTTGCCTCACATGCCAGAAACAGAAGATAAGCTCAATTGTAAGCTTGCAAATGAGTGCTTCGAAAAGCAAATACAATGCACTGAAGTAGTTATTTTGTTCCTCTGCTCTCAGAGAAACAATTATGAATACTTCAAGCAATACAATCTGCAATTTCAACTAATTGTGAACTAAGTCAATGGACGCTTTGCCAGCAACTGCCCACGAACGCAGCTAATCGAATCCGACTTACTTTTCAGTAAGTCCCAAGTCTATTCAGATCGTTTTCTCAAGAACCAATCACAGCTATAAATCTCCCTCTCCCACCTTTACTTTCATCCAAACATCTTTCCCGCAAAAAAGAAACTTCTAGAAAGTTCTAGAACGTTTCGGCCGTTTGTTGATTGAAATCAACTCCCAATCGTAACGCCGCCCACGAGTTTTAGCGCAAAGCGGCATCAGCCAGTCAGTAACCTGTGACCTCAAACCACCTGGTCAACACACCGACGCGACGTCATCAAAAATAGACGCACAGATGGTATACGACGCCTCCCAGGCATTCGGCAAAAGGTCATAAATAACGGGGGGGGGGGGGGGGGGGGGGAATTATATTGAAAGCGTGTAACGGTAAGAATCTGTCAATGTCATCCCCGAGAAAAATAGTAGTTGTCGTTACTTTTTCTCTAGCCCATATGAGTAAAAGATTAATTTCAGAATATGAGTTCATTAACACAATGGTAGCCTCCTGTACAACCCCTAGAAACCGAGGTTAGCGATTCTGAAGTACCCACAACATGGAACTATTTACCTCTCGTCCTGGCATCTTACAGGCACCACCTCTAGACTTATGCAGGTATAGACTTAACCAACATTCCCATTTTTCTTCTCACAAAAAAGGGGTATACTCAGAGCCGAATGTAAATATAAAGAGCAAGTTCCGTATCTCGTAAGAAAGTTAAATCCCCATTTAACTGCAAAACTCTTGTCTATTCAAACCCCTGGTACAGTTTTCTGCACTGTTTCGAGATGTAGGTCTTTGGAAATCGCCGACGAACGAAAAGAAACTGAATACAACTCACCAGGTAAGACTTGCATGGTGCAGAGGCATTTAACACTGGGTACTCACCTGGAATGGAAGAAAATGAAAATTAGGTTCAGAACACGAGTATCGTTAAAATAGTCATTTAAAATAAGTCCTCTAAAATATCAGCTAAAACGAAACCGTCATCGGATTAAATTTCCACACAATAGCGACAGCTGTTAAGCAGTTTTCATCTGTAAAGTAACATAAGCAGGACACAAATTTAATAATTCGACATATAATGTAGTCACAGCAAAGCAAGGCAAACGCACTGCTCTCTGCTGATTGTTTACGGGTGACATATGCACTGTTTATGGTGGATCGCAGATTAATGGTTATTTCTCAATTAAATTTATAAGGGGCAGCCCTCAGTCGCAAAGTACGAAAATAATCGTTACCAGGTTTCGATGCCGCTATGGGCACCTTCTTCAGACCAAGATGAATATGTTAAGCCTACATGTCAAAATTTAAAATACAAAAAATATATCTGACATAATCAGATAGTCATACCTAAAAAGTAAATAGTTGTAGACAGGCGGAGCAGTCACGAGGGACTGCAATGTCTATCTGATTATGTCAGATATATTTTTTGTATTTTAAATTTTGACATGTAGGTTTAACATATTCATCTTCGTCTGAAGAAGGTGCCCATAGCGGCACTGAAACCTGGTAACGATTATTTTCGTACTTTGAGACTGAGGGCTGCCCCTTATAAATTTAATTGTATTGTAACAGTCGCTGATTCAAAGCCATGCATAAAACTGTTCGGTTATTTCTCAGTTGTCGTGTGTGTGTGAATGACGGTTAACGACGACATCGAAAATGATTGCTTGTACCAGTTATGAAGTGCAGGATGAAATTAGATTTTTATGTAAATAAAAGGAACTGTAGCTGGTTCAAAATGGCGATCCGTTTGAAAAGTCCACATTAGTTGCACAACGTTCTGTTATTCACTTTGTACTTGCTGAAGATGAGAAACCAGTGAATATATACTGTAGAATATCTGACGTTTATGTGAAGATTTTATGAATTGTGCAAATTTTTACTAGTGGTTAGAACAATTCAAAAATAGTTGCGACTCAGTGACTGACGGACACCTTTCTAAAGCACCTCGCTGCGGAACGCGCGGTTGCTCGCCGTGGAGGTTCGAGTCCTCCCTGGGGCATGGGTGTGTGTGTTTGTCCGTAGGTTAGTTTACCTAGGTTTACATAGTTTGTAAGCTACGGACTGATGAGCATGCAGTTTGGTCCGATAGATTTAATGACATTTGAACATTTTTGACACCTTTCTGGCTGACCAGTGGCAGTTTTAGCTCCCTCACTCGAATGTCGAGGAGTGTCGAGTGTCCAATGAACAGCCAATAGTGCTCAGATTTGCTTTTAAACAAGGTGAAGGCATCCATGAGACAGAAATGTCATGGATGCTTCAGGAGATGAGTGACTCTCCAAAAAAAAAGTCATATGTTTGTACAGCTTATGGGACTTAACTACGGGGTCATCAGTCCCTAAACATACAAACTACTTTTGAACTAGCACAAATATCCATGCCCGAGGGGGGATTCGAACCCCCGACCGTAGTGGCCGTGCAGACCGTGACTGGCGCGCCGCAGTCCCCTCGGCCACCGCGGCCGGCTGTGGCTCTCCAGCAAGTCATATTGTTCAACTAACCAGTGGAAGTATCGACAAAATGAGTATCGAAGTACTGCCTCTTCCCCACTAACTGTCCTGATTTAGCACCTACTGATTTCCATTTGTTTGGTGCACTGAATGTGGCATTACGTGGGAATGGGTTCCGGGTCAACGAGGACGTTAAAAATTTTGTGAAATTGGTTCAGACATGGTATCTTGCCAGTAGGGTAACCTGAATGTGCTTCCACAAATACTACATGTCTTATAAGAAAATATGTATATTAAATAACTATTCACGGAATATATGACATCAACTGCGATTGGGCAAAGCTTAAAATGTGTACCCAGCCGGGATTCGAACCCGGGTCTCCTGCTTTCTAGGCAGTTGCGCTGACCCCTACACCACTGGGGACACAGTGATCACCGCACCTGCAAGGACTACCTAAGCACGCCTTCCGTCAGATACAAATTCCCAGCTTCGCCCTACCCACAGTACTCAAACTCATAGTTATGAAACTAATTTCCGTAAGAATAAGGGCCTCAAACTTGCACACCCCTCCCCACTAACGATAGGATCATTGCCCATCACCGGCATATTATATATATACATGTGGCGTCTGTTTGTGTTTGTATCTGACGGGAGGCGTGCTTAGGTAGTCCTTGCATGTGCGATTATCACTGTGTCCCCAGTGGTGTAGGGGTCAGCGCAACTGCCTAGAAAGCAGGAGACCCGGGTTCGAATCCCGGCTGGGTACACATTTTCAGCTTTGCCCAATCGCAGTTGATGTCATATATTCCGTGAATATCAAATAATAACAACAGCAGGATCAGAAGTGACGTCTGTTCTTTCGGAACAGACGCCACATGTATATATATTAAATAACTATTATTTACTTTACAGACCACTTATGATCAAAAACCAAGTAAGGATCCAGTTGCAAAAGATGCATAGTATTTGCTTATGTCAGCATGGGGAACACAGTAGTGTTAGAGGCGCAGACTTCCTGGAAACAGAGTTTCCTGAGGCGGGCTATCTACGCACCGCGTCGTCCTGTGCAACCACGCCAAGGACGACAGTGGCTTCTCGTGAAGCATGACGCGTCCATTTACCGAGAGCTAATTCCAGCCGGTGACCGCAGACCAGCTGTTTCGCAAATCTGGCGGAAGATACCACATCGCAGCGCAGAGGAAGGCGTGTACTTCCCCGTAAATTACGCACCCTTCTGGATCGCACCACGATGTAGAGTACGAAACAGCTGCTAACATTACTAACGTTAGTGCGAATAAACAATTACCGTTCTATGCCAAACGTCGAATGGAATATTTATTCGCAAAATACGAGCAGCTCGCTAAAGATCTAATATATAAAGCAGAGTGTCAGTATGTTTGTACGTGTTGCATACAAATCTATAGTTTTGTTCCAATCTTTATGTTCAAAATGTTCAAATGTTTAGGACTTAACTACGGGGTCATCAGTCCCTAAACGAACAAACTACTTATGAACTAGCTAATACTAAGGAAGGCACAAATATCCATGCCCGAGGAGGGAATCGAACCCCCGACCGTAGTGGCCGTGCAGACCGTGACTGACGCGCCGCAGACGGCCCGGCCACCGCGGCCGGCGACAATCTTTATGAAATTTTGTACACTTAGGCTTCAATCCATGAGAACCGTCGTCGTAAGTGTAAGAATTTTTTACGATATCTAGTTCACGAGATATGACCTCATAAACAATGAGATGCGCGAAAAACTGCTGCATTTTGCGACAATGCTGCTCATTTTCTCCTAAACCATTGGACCGATTTCAACCAAATTTGGTACACACATTCCTTACCGTGAGGTAACGATTGCTGCAATGTTAAGAAACACATACGGCATATGGTTCAAAAGAAATTACGTCATAACCAATAGAAATCGCAAAAAGTATCATATAATGCGGTGAGACTTTCGAAATACACGGTATGAGAATGACAGTACTTAGCGACTTGCAACAAACTTTAAACATAATTTCAAACCTTCATTTTTTAGTAAAACTACGGCTCTCGGTATGATGTTACTATTTATAATTTGAACACTACAAATTGTTAGCGACAGGAAATTTTATAGACAGTATACACATATATAGTTGAATGTAGCTTCTAAATTGTATCACATTCCGACACGTAGTTCATGAGATATGAGCACGTAAAGAGTAACGTTCATGGAAAATCGCCCCACTACGCACCAAGTTTTATTCTATTACTTCTTTACTACTAATTGTACTCCCAAGAGATTTTACAGACATACTGCCCTTATAGAAATGAATATATGCACGAAAAATGACATTATAAATACCCGGGCAACGCCGGGGTTTTCAGCTATTATTGCACAAACATTACATTTACATCAACATACGCAGTCCCCCGCAAGGTGTGTGGCGGAGAAGTACCTCGTACAACTATTAATTATTTTCTTTTCTGGTTCACTGACAAATAGAGCGAGGGGAACAACGGATGCTTGTATGCCGCTGTACGAGCCATAATTTGTTTGTTTGTAGAGCTTATGGGACTTAACTACGGGGTCACCAGTCCCTAAACTTACACACTACTTGTTAACTAGCTTATTCTAAAGACGGCACAAATATTAGTGCCCGAGGGGGGATTCCAACCCCCGTCCACAGCGACCGTGCAGACCGTGACGGGCACGCCGCAGACCGCTCGGCTACTGCGGTCGGCTAGCCATAATTTCTCTTATCTTTGTGGTCGTTACGCGGAATGTACGTTGCCGGGAGCAGAACCGTTCTGCAGTCAGCTAGCTTCAAATTCTGGCGTCCCTAAATTACCTCAACAGTGTTTCACGACAAGAACTTCGCCTTTCCACTTGCGTTCTCCATCAGAGTTCCCGAAACATTTCTGTAACATTGCGCTTCGATCGTACCTACCATTAACAAACCTAGCACACCGCTCCGATTTGCTTCTATGTCGCCGAGTGAATGGGCGCGTGGTCTAAGGCGTTATGCTATAGACTGGGCGACCGTTACCACCGGAGGTTCGAGTCCTCCCTCTGGCACGGGTGTGTAAGTTTTTTGTGCAATAGGTTTACAAACATTTGAACATTTTTTACTTCTATGTCTTCCTTTAAATCAATCTGATGAGGATCCCATACACTTAAGCAATACTCAAGACGGGGTCGCAGAAGCTTTTTATATTTTGTCTCCTTTACTGATAAACTTCATCTTCCCAAAATTCTCCAAATAAATCGAAGTCGACTATCCGCCTTCCACACGATTGTCGTTACACATGCTGTAAGTTCAAAGATTGCGTAACTAAGGGACCGAACTGCCAGGGTTATCGGTCCCTTGCCGTACACATTACTTTAGCTGTAATACTAAGGAAAAGGTACCCCCTTACCTGAGGGAGGACTAGAACCTCCGGCGGGAGAGTCCGCACACTCCTTGTCATGGCAGATAAGACCGTGGGGCCATTCCCGTGCGGACCGCGGGGCCATTCCCGTGCGGCTTATACATGCTCACTGCATTTCATACCGCTCTACGTTACGTCTAAATATTTAATCGACCTTGCCAAGCAGTATTCGAACATTACTAGGTCATTTTTGCTACTCATTTGCACCGCATTACATTTTTCTACATTAATAGTTAGCTGCCAGTCTTACACGAACTACAAAGTTTGACTTAGGCCATCCTGCATGCTACTGTAAACATTCAATTACTACACTTTTTTCTACACTACAGCAAACGATTCACTCTCACATGACAAAACAGCTACGTGCGTTTAATTTGCGCAACAAATTATTCAGTACTACAGTGTAAAACCGTGCAACAGTCTAGTATTACCGACTGACGGACGCCGCAAATATCGTCTTGGAATCCTAAAATAATTGCTTTGAGCAAAACTACATCTCGCACGCGACCAACTCGGGCGTCACGTCCGTCACAAAACGAGTATTGAAGATATAAAGAACATTTAATTCAGTTCTGCGAGCAGCGTGGGAATGGCTGTGCGGTCTAAGGCATGTATCAATATTCCTGTAGCAAACTTCCAACAATTTGATGAGTGCATGCTTGTTGAGGTGCCACATTTCGCTGGGCAAAAGAAACATCCGACACGACACTAGGGAGTGTCCCACGACCTTTCTGACTTCAGTGTAAATTTGGGTATATACTGTAATGGGTTAAAACATGGCAAGGCCTCTACACATGTGAAGTTGTGTTTCAGTTTTGGGCCTCTTTTGGTTGGCAGCTTATTGCGTCAGGCAGTGTATGTGGAGTGGTGACAGAAGAGGCTGTTGGAGACGGCGTGAGCAGCCGGGTAGGTTCAGGAGGAGTGGGGGGGGGGGGGGAGGTAGCAGCCAGGGCGAGAGACGTGAAGGAATGGACGGAGGGGCGGCAACGGGACACGCTACACGGGCCCAGCGCCAAGCTGCCTACCCTACCTCTGACTGCGTGCGGCTGGCCGCCCGTCTCAAGGCCGGAGAACCTGACCACATTGGCAAAATTACCCACAGTGTTAGGGGAATATTTCAGAGTACCTACACTACTATCGCCTGTAAAGGAGACCGCCTACAAGACGCTTGTACCACCCCGTCTTCTGTATTCCGCAAGTGTTTGGGATCCCCTGTTGTTGTTGTTGTTGTCTTCGGTCCGCAGACTGGTTTGATGCAGCTCTCCAGGCTACCCTGTCCTGTGCAAGTATCTTCATCTGCGAATATGTTCGGCAACCTACATCCTTTTGAATCTGCTTACTACCAGATCTATTTAAGGGAAGATATGGAAGCAATTTAGAGGCGGGTGGCATGGTTTGTTACTGGCGGGTTCGATCAATGCGCGAGTATTACTGAGATAGTTGCTGGGAGAACTTCTGGGTTACAAGGCCGTGATCCATAAAACTTCCCAGTTTTTCCGAACGTTTCGTCCAGAGCTGCGCCGGACATCTTTGGAGGTCGTCTTACTTCCGTTGAGTCTTGCAGACTGAACGGAAGTAAGAAGACCTCCGAAGTTGTCCGGCGCAGCTCTGGACGAAACGTTAGAAAAAACTGGAAAGTTTTATGGACCACGGCCTTATAACCCAGCAGTTCTGCCAGCAACTATGACATCCGCTCGTGAAAGCCTTCACTGCATGATATTACTGAGATACTTCGGAAACTCAAATGGGAGTCGCTGGAGGGAAGTGGACGCTCTTTCCGAGAAACACTGTTGAAGAAATTTAGAAGGCCGGAATTTAAAGCGGACTACAGAAAGATTCTACTGTCGCTAACCTATATTTCACGTAAAGACCATAAAGATAAGATCAGAGAGATTAAGGGTCGTACAAATACCTACAAGCATTCGTCTTTCACTTGTTCTATATAGGAGTGGAACGGAAAAGCAAGTACCTAGTAGCGGTATTAGGTACCCACCGCCATGCAGCTTCGGGTGGATTGCGGAGTAAGTATGTAGTGTAGACCAGTATTTTTCAACCTGTCGCTCGCGACCCCAACGGTGAGTGGCAAAGTTTTAATCGGGGGGTCGTCGTCACTGAAGGAAGTAGTTGCAACATAAAACAACCAGCCAGGAGCGTGCCTGGAGACTAGGTATTCCGTAATGCAAATAAATAAAATAAGAAATAAGATAAAAAATAAAAAGAAACATATGCCTAAGAAAAGTGAAATGTATTTTACATTAAAAATACGCCATTCCTTGTTGATCATCAATTCTCAATTGAGTAGAACAAAGATTGTTTTGTAATAAATGCACCGTGTCAACAATGAATAAGCGTAAGACCAGAAAACTGTTTTCAGATACCAGGCAACAGCTAAATTTACAAGATACAAGTAAGTAATTTTCTGAAATTCGTTTGTCTACAAATGGACTATGCATTTGGACCTTCCTCAAGGAGCATAATTCGCTTCTGACAGTTTGAGCTTTACCTGCAATGCGAAACCTCGTTGTGCAACATATATTTTTCTGTCGTAATTCATGTAATAATAGGATTTGTTCCGTCCAGAAAAATGGACTAAAATTTATCCTATAATGTACAATACTGTACTTTTCGTGTTTTTTTTTTTACAATAAAGTTGTATCAACAGAAGAAAATTACATTCGTTGCCTTTGAAATTACACACACAGTTGTGTTACAGTTCTGGGAGGGGTTGGAAGGGTTCGCCAAAATACTTTTAGTTGGAAGGAGGTTGTGTATATGTTTATAAACACATATAATTGTTTACATCATACGAGTCAGGTATCGCCACGGCGCTAAATTCGCATGTTAGGGGTAATGTGTGCCATTTCATAATACAACTTGTTCGCAAATTCGCACTACACACTCAAGGACGTATAGGGGAGTGAGTACGTAACATTTTAAAGAAGGAACCCATGTCCAGAAATATAAAACAGTGACACTATGACCACTTCTTTAACACTGTGAAACAAATCTCATTGTACTGCTCTTCGCTTTAGATATTTTGTGTGGAGGTAGTAAGGCCAAAAAATCTGAATACTCATTTTTACTGGTAAAATGCACAAGCTATTCATTTTAATATTTACTAGGCTCTTTTTTATCATGCATTCTACCCCTTTCCAGAACATGAAAAGCAAACCTCTTGCAGTAGAACAATTGTTTCACAGTGTCAAATGTGAAGAAGTGCTCGTAGTGTCACTGAATGCCGTTCCAGGACACGAGTTTCTTACCAAAATGTCATGTAGTCACTCCTCTCAACACATTTTCCAAGTTTTTAACGAACATTTCCGAACACCATTTACTGTAGCAGGTTAGCACAACCGATTCTGATTTGTGTTCTATACTGACACTACAATACGTAAGTAAGTATTTTACTTATGTCTCTCTCTCTCTCTTTTTACAGACAGGCATATTACTTGTTGTTTACGTGATTATTGTTAGTGTACGCAGACACTTCGACACTAAATTAGTTCTCGTCTGAAACTGGTATCCGAGTTTTCAGTTCTCTACTGAGATTTCCTGTGTCACGGTTCCAGCATGGAAATGTCGTTGATGGCTTAATGATGCAATCTTAGCATGGAATATGCGGCCACAAACACTACAGAAGATGGAAGGTGGAGGACGCGGCTGAGCCTGGAGGAGTTTACATCTCTGGCATTTGTCGCTATGCAGTCTTCTACGTTCTTGCTCAAAGTTCTTAAGAGCATTTGAGATAGCTGAGCGCCAGCGACTGCGATCTTCTGCTATTGTGGACCAGTTACTAGGATCGATGTTCAAGTTCAGATTTTGCTTGAACTGATCCTTATAGCGTTTAAGAGGGGCACCTCGTGGCCTTTTACCTGTGCTTACTTCGCTGTACAGCATTTGGCGTGGAAGTCTGCCATTTTTCATCCGCTGGACATGTCCAACCCATCTGACTTGACGCCCAATAATGAGAGCCTGTATGCTATTCGTTTTAGCTTCCTCAATAATAGCAGTATTGGATATGAAGTCATTCTATTTTAAGTTCATGATAAATCTTAGCTTCTGTTGGTTGAAGCGTTCTAGTTTCTTCAGATCACGGCGATATAACGTCCAGATTTCGCAACCATAGAGCAGGGTGGAAATGACTACAGCTTTGTACACCATCAGTTTGGTGTAGTGTGATGTCTTTATTCAAGAATACACGATTTGCAAGACGTCCAAATGCTACATGGGCAGCACGAATTCTATTCCCCACATCTTTTTCAGATGAGCAGTTAGATGACAGTACGCTTCCTAGGTAGAGGAAATGGGCCACTTGTTCCTAGGGTGTATCAGAAATGTTTATGCCACACAGTAAAGGTTTCAATTCCAGGATTATTTTTTAAGGTAAGAACCGATTTGTAATGGAATAAGATAAACTTACTTTATGAATGTAAAAGGTATCGAACCACAATATGCACAATTCTTAACTTTTCAGCTATGTCACTATGAACATTTAAACATTTGTCAAGACGCAGCGCAGGCTTTTTGATCCCAGCATCAAACAACTCTGCCCCCTGACATTTAGTAGTGAAGTTTGTCAGTAACCACTTGATAAAACTACTGACGTTGATCCTTGGGAGAAATTTCTGATCCAGTTAGTCTATAGTGAAGCGCAAGTTTTCATCTGAAAGGCCCACTGTCATAAATTACGACTTGACATAAGAAGTTGGCGAGGCAGTTCGCCAAAACAGGTGTTCACTGTTGAAGGGCTCCATCAGAAATTTACAAGTTTGAAGACCAATAATTAATCACAATTTTATTGAAAAACTAAACAGAAGACTCATGTCATGGACATGTGATAAAGTTCCAATGTGGCGATCCAAAAGCTGGTGCTATGACTGGACAAACGTATGAACGTTCATGGTGACCATATTGAAAAAGTATTTTTTTAAATAAAATTTACGTTCATAAATAAAGTTTCTCTCACTTCATTACAAATCGATTAACACTTTTTTAACCGTTTATGAATATAAAGTTACTTAAATGGCCATGTGAATAACTTTGCATGATTTTTGTCAAAATATAGTTTCTTGCCTGTAACACTACTCTAAAAAGGCGCGTGCGTGCTGCAATACAAATAGTTTTGTTCCTGTGGGTGAAAAAATTGTTGTATTTCGCACTGTTTCATGTGAAATGACGGAAAAAATCCTTTCTGCTAAAAAGCCCATAACAATCTCACAATTTCCACGTTTTACAATCCAGTAAATATGAGGACAAAGCCCACATTTTCCTTTGGCCCCACAGCCTGGCAAGTGACGTACATCATGCACTGATACAGGAGGTGCTGTCTTCCTCTTCTTCTTCTGGACTGGTTCTGCATCCCAAAGTGATCTGTCATGCCTCCTCTTCCCAGTAAACATCAAGCCACCTGGATAAGAATTCTAAATGTTCAAACGTTTGTTAAACTTAACTGCGGGGTCATCAGTCCCTAAACTTACAAACTACTTATTAACTAGCTAATACTAAGGACGGCACAAATATCCTTGCCCGAGGGGGGGATTCGAACCCCAGATCGTAGTGACCGTGCAGAACGAGACTGGCGCGCCGCAGACCACTCGGCCACCGCGGCCGAACTCAAATCTATTTTACTGATACAGTATTTACGAAATGTTTTACATGTGACTTTATTTCAAATAAAATGTTCAAAGTTTTGTAAAATTATGAGACCTAACTGCAGTGATCATCGGTCACTAAACTTACAAAGTAACTTATTGTAAGAACACATATACCCACCACACACACACACACACACACACACACACACACACACACACACACACACACATACCCGAGAGAGGACTCGAACCTCCGGCCGGGGGCACCGTAGCAAGGCGCCTCAGTGCGCACAGCTATTCCGCCGTGGCCTGACTTTATTTCAGCTTCTAATTTGTGCCCCGTATTTTGATTTTGGAAATCTGGTCACCCTACTTGAGTGGATGTTACGGCCGTGCCATTACCTGACGGCCAGTCTCAGGTTGTGTTGAATGTGTTCTCCGTATGTGAAGACAGCGGCGGGCTGCTTTTCCGGGCTGCGCGCCACACGAGGCGGAACAGGGCCCAGCAGCGAATGACGTGTCAGGCTGCGTAGGTGTGCTAACCAGTCAGCGCTGGGCCCGCCTGTCTGGAGACGCCTCTCACACACACACACACACACACACACACACACACACACACGCTGACGCGTCTGCTGCACCAAGCACACAACGCGCCCCTCTCTCCGTCACCGCGTCTGTTATGAAGAATGCGCGTGCCAGGCACTTCCTTCGACAGTCTCAGCAGTAACACTCAACTGCAAAAGCAAACTTACCAGCCACGAGTCTCGCCATCTGCACAGTGTCCCACAAGGGATCAACTTTGATCAGGCAAACTGAAGCCGTAATTAACACTCCACTGTTCTTCCAGATCAGTGGTCAGCAAATCGCCGCTCGTTAGTCACATGCGCTTCCGGACATCACCAGTTGGGATTTTTCGTGATTTCTCAAAGGCTTTTGATTGTGTAAATCATGGATTCTTCTAGATAAGCTTCAGTATTGTGGTATGAGTGAGACAGTGAACAAATGGTTTAAATCATACTTAACTGTAATGCCCGGTTTCACCAAACTTCGTCTAAATATGTTAGACAAACGTCAAATTCAACGACTCGTTCATTTTTGACGTATCGTCAGAAGCTACAATGTTTCATCATCGCTAGTCGATACTACCGAGTTTCATCGTTTTTGTCATTGTTGTTCTCTAGTTTCCGATTGAACAAGTGAATATCGCTACGTAAATAGCAAATTTTCAGTGCAGCCAAAGTTGTTGTGATTCGTAAGTTTGGTGGAACCGGGCAATAATAACGCTAAGAAAATGGAACGTACCGATGTAATAAAGAAGAGAGGTTTAAATTTTCTTGTGATGAGAAAATTTTTTTTGCGGGCCTTCTTTCGAAAATGAAAGACATAATTCCGTGCGAGAATTTCACATATAGGCCTAGCGGTCTCAGCGGTGCAATTGCTTCTGAAACCTTATTGATATATCGGCTGATGATTGATTTCGAAACCCCATTTAAGTCTGCTATTACCATTTGAACAGATCCAGTACCATAGAATCGCAGAGTTAAAAGCAGTTGTTTTATTGGAGTTAGTGGACTGTTTCTGTTTGTTGCATGCTGTAGTCTTTTTTTTTCAGACGTTTTAATGCTACTTTCTTGGACAACCTGAACCTTAAATGACTTTTATATCATTTAGTGTGTAGAAATAATAATTGCGCTCAGAAAGTACACGTTAAGGGCCTAGATTTTCTAGCAAATCTAAGAACAATACTTCCGCATAAAAATTATCTCCCATCTTCACAGCCAGAAGTGAAGTGCCGGCCGCGGTGGCCGAGGAGACTGAGGCGCTCCAGTCACGGTCTGCACGGCCACTACGGTCGGGGGTTCGAATCTCCCCTCGGGCATGGATATTTGTGCCGTCCTTAGTCTTAGCTAGTTCATAAGTAGTTTGTAAGCTTAGGGACTAATGACCCCGTAGTTAAGTCCCATAAAAAAAGCAATAAAGTATCTATGTTACTTTTACAAAACCTACTGAATATTCCAACTGCAGTAAATCTGTCTTTCATAAACGACTCGTCAAATGGTTTGACGATGCAAAATCGGCGCGTCAATTTTGACGGCGAGTTTAACGATCGTTGCAGTAAACAGACATCGATGATACGCAAAAATGGAAGTTAAACGATCGCCAAAGATTAAACGATCTTCAATGTCATAAACGACGCTTGGTGAAATCGAGCACAAGAGCGCAGAAAGTTGAAATAAGCAATTCACATGATATAGATGAAACAATTAAGTCCTCTAACTGGGGAGTTATCAAAAATGGGGTCCCACAACGTTCGGTCTTGGGTCCTTTGATGTTCTTAACATATATTAATGACTTGCCATTCTACATTCACGAAGGTGCTAAGCTAGTTCTTTTGCTCATGATACAAGTATAGCTACCACACTTGACAAACAGGAATTAACTGATGAAATTGTAAATGGTATCTTTCAGAAAGTTATTAAGTGGTTCTCTACAAATTGACTCTCATTAAACTTTGATAAAACCCAGTATATACAGTTTCACACGGTAAACGGTATGACACCATTAATAAATTTAGACTTTGAACATAAATCTGTAGCTAAGGTAGAATATTCAAAATTTTAGGTGTTTGCTTTGAGAAGGGATTGAATTGGAAAAACATATTGAAGATCTCCTGAAACGTTTGAGTTAAACTACTTATGCTATCAGGGTCATTGCAAAATTTGGTGATATACATTTCAGTAAATTAACTTACTATGCCCCTTTTCATTTATTGCTTTCCTATGGGATTATATTCTACGGCAAATCAACATTGAGTAAAAAAGTATTTATTGTACAAAAGCGTGTAATCAGAATAATTGCTGGAGCCCACCCAAGAGCATCCTGCAGACATTTATTTAGGGATCTAGGGATCTTCACTGTAGCTTCTCAATATATATATTCACTCATGAATTTTGTTATTAACAATCCGACCCAATTCAAAAGTAATAGCAGCGTGCAAAACTACAACACTAGGAGAAAGGTTGATATTCACTATCCAAGGTTAAATTTAACTTTGGCACAGAAAGGAGTGAATTATGCTTCCACAAAAGTCTTTGGTCACTTACCAAGTAGAATCATAAGTCTGACAGATAGCAAACTAGTATATAAAAAGAAATTTAAAAAAATTCTGAATGACAACTCCTTCTACAATGTAGATGAATTATTAGATAAAACTTAAAAAATAAAAACCAATAATTAAGGTAAATAAAAAATCATTAAAATATTCAAAAATGTTCAAATGTTTGTATAGCTTATGGGACTGAACTACGGGGTCATCAGTCCCTAAACTTACAAACTACTTATGAACTAGCTAATACTAAGGACGGCACAAATATCCATGCCCGAGGGGGGATTCGAACCCCCAAGCGTAGTGACGGCGGACCGTGACTGGCGCGCCGCAGCCCGCTTGGCCACCGCGGCAGGCCAAGATATTACATTTCCTACGGTTGAACATAGGGCTATTAGAATTAATAATTTATCTATTTGACGATGTTGTTCCCACATGGCCAGACAGGTACATGGGGAACCTTAAACAGAGAATCTTTTACAAAACTAACAAAAAATTCTCTAATAACACAAAATTGGTGGAACCATTTTGCAAGGTTTAATTTGACTGTCCAGTCATGATAAACAAATGTCCAGTCAAGACAACAAGCAAGTGTTCATTTTGAATAAAAGCTATTAGTAGATCAACCCAGACCTGTATCTTCAATATAGGATTGCTGTAATCTTAGCATATCAATATGGATTTTTATTACTGTTTTGGGATTACAGAGTAAGTATTTAAGTTTATATTTGTGAAGATGTAGAAATTGTTTTGTAGAAGACAAAAAAATTTTTTTTTATACATAAGTACCTGAGAATGGTGACATAGTTTCGCCGAAACTAGTTTTACTTAATAAATTACAAAAGTGAAATAGCGACTGTGGCATATAAGTGCCATGTTTAAATGTCTCGGTTAAAAAAAATCTCAACTTAATTATAAAGTGCTTCGTTTACATAGAAAGAAAGATACTTTGTTATATAGCTACGCCACTGGAGAACAAATACTAGAACCAGTTACTTTCATATCAAATCACCCATTATGTCTATTATTAGATACATTATGGAACAATTATCTTCAAAAGGAAAACAATATCGTAATATGATTGATTAAGTTGCTGACGACCGGTTTCGATGGGCTATGCCATCATCTATTCGTATAAATGTGGTCTTCTTACTTTTTTTTCAATTTATTTTCCTTAATTTATATTTTATGGAGATTAAACAGAAAGTGCAACACTGCAGCACTTGATCAAAATATAATATACACAAGTTATATTATCACCTGCTTGAGTCTCTTACAAGCAGTTCATTATACACTACTGGCCATTAAAATTGCTACACCAAGAAGAAATGCAGATGATAAATGGGTATTCATTGGACAAATATACTAGATCTGACATGTGACTACATTTTCACGCAATTTGGGTGAATAGATCCTGAGAAATCAGTGCTCAGAACAACCACCTCTGGCCGTAATAACGGCCTTGATACGCCTGGGCTTTGACTGGCGTGTCCAGTTACAGATGCCCATGCAGCTTCAACACGATACCATAGTTCATCAAGAGTAGTAACTGGCGTATTGTGACGAGCCAGTTTACGTCCACCATTGGCCAGACGTTTTCAGTTGGTGAGAGATCTGGGGAATGTCCTGGCCAGAGCAGCAGTCGAACATTTTTCATATCCAGAAAGGCCCGTACAGGCCCTGCAACATGCGGCCGTGCATTATCCTGATGTAATGTAGGGTTTCGCAGGGATCGAATGAAGTGTAGGGCCACGGGTCGTAACACATCTGAAATGTAACGGCCACTGTTCAAAGTGCCGTCGATGCGAACAAGAGGTGACCGAGACGTGTAACCAATGGCACCCCATACCATCACGCCGGGTGGTAACGCCAGTATGGCGATGATGAATACACGCTTCTAATGTGCGCACACCGCGATGTCGCCAAACACGGATGCGACCATCATGATGCTGTAAACAGAACCTGGATTCATCCGAAAAAATGACGTTTTGCCATTCGTGCACCCAGGTTCGTCGTTGCGTACACCATCGCAGGCGCTCCTGTCTGTGATGCAACGTCAAGGGCAAACGCAGCCATGGATCCGTGCTCATAGTCCATGCTGCTGCAAACGTAGTCGAACTGTTCGTGCAGATTGCTGCACGATCCGTTACAGCCAAGCGGATAAGATCCCTGTCATCTCGACTGCTAGTGATACGAGGCCGTTGGGATCCAGCACGGCGTTCCGTTTTTCCGTCCTGAACCCACCGATTCCATATTCTGCTAACAGTCATTGGATCGCGACCAACGCGAGCAGCAATGTCGCGATACGATAAAGCGCAATCGCGATAGGCTACAATCCGACCTTTATCAAAGTCGGAAACGTGATGGTACACATTTCTCCTCCTTATACGATACATCACATCAACGTTTCACCAGGCAACGCCGGGGCACGTTGTAGGTCAATGCTCTGAAAAGCTAATCACTTGCATATTATAGCATCTTCTTCGTGTCGGTTAAATTTCGCGTCTGTAGCACGTCATGTTCTGAATGCCGCTGCATTCATCCGACCTTTGAACTGACCTACGCAGCAAGTTATAGGGGGATCTACAATTTTACACGTCCATTGTCAACGACGGTTTTTAGGTGCTTTTAGTAGGTAAATGTTCACATTATTTGAATATGAATTACCCAAAGGATCATGTTTATTTTTAATTATTTCCGTATGAAAGAATGCGTGTAATATAAAAAACATTACGAATGGAGCACATGTTAAGTGCGTTGGGGAGATCTACTGATAATTATTATAAGCGATCTTGGCAGCAAATGTGTTAATACATAAACTGATCTGGGATCATTTCGCGGCTCTTTTGAATTTATTACACTTATTTAATGTTTTTAATCGAGGGAAAACTACTAAGAGAATTCTTTTACGGTATTCAAATTTACCAAATTAACGCCTGAATTTAAAAGTAACAATACACAAAGTGGGTCTAGTCAAACTTTCCAAAGAAATGCAAGGATGCAATTTGCATTAAATATGCATTGTAATACATTGTTTATTGTACTTTATTTATCAATAAATACGGATAATTGATTGTGATCACTGTTTTTATTTGCTGTAAACGCTATTAACCTATTCTTAAATGCATAGTTCTAGGAAATATGTGCGTACCTCCAATTTTCTTTATCATTCTACTATTCGAATTTGTCTCTTGTGACGAGCGAGTTTGCCAACCACCGATCCAGAGCGAGTTGTCATGGTAAAGAGGTTTACCACCGAAAATTTCTCAGATCAACGCTAAAGCATGTTAGCAAGAACATGTCCAGTATTCTACTATATAATTTGTCCGCGTTTAATATATATACAATAAATGGATTAGGAATGTTGTTGTTTTTCTCGCCTTCAGTGCGGAGACATGTTGATATAGCGACTCTATCCTGTGCAAGCCTCGTCGTCTCCGAATCCACATCCATTTCTACCTGTTTATGTATCCGTCTCTTGGTCTCCCTCTGCAATTTTTATCTTCCAGACCTCCGTTCAATACTAAACTGACGATTCATTGATGCCCCACAGAATGCGTACTGCCAAACGATTCCTTCTTTTATTCAGGGTACGCCAGAAACTTCTTTTTCTCTCAATTCTTCTCAGTACTGCCTCATTAGTTTGAAATACATCACAACTACTGTCCAACTAAAACATTTTTGCGAAGCAAAGAAGAATTCTTTTTTATAGGAACTTATCTTTTCCAAAGGCATGTTGTCCTGAATTCTTGCTGTTTTAATGTTCCTTGTGAAATTTACTTTGAAATAGCGTTTTATGTTCCAAAAATCCATGAATATTGTACTTTCTATTTTATTACTTTCAAGTTTCACATCCAAAATTAATATTCTTGTTATATCAACCTCAATCCAAGCCAGTTTATAACTCCGTAGTACAACTTACAACAGACTTCTACCAACTCAAAACTTCCCTGCTAATAACAGATTAGAACTAGAACTGCCCCCTCGCACTGTCTGTGCACCAGCTTATATATACTGTGACAAATGACAGTCAACATCATGTGATCAATAAAGAATTACAATAGCATTCTGATTCATTATACTGTTAAAGTTTTAGATTTTAACATAGCATTTTATGTTAGCAACAAATAATATTACTATAGATTTTCATTTAATTTACAAGGTTTTAATATAAGTACATTATTTTACATTAAATAACAATTCAGATCGTTTACATAGAATAGGAATTTAGATCATTTACATCTTCAACTGGCAAATCGTTTCTTGAAGATCTTTGACCCTACGTCTAGTAAACAACATGGCATTCTCGCCTGTGAACTGTCAAAATACGTGAATTAATTTGAACATACATGTCTTGGTGTTATAAACACCAGATCGTGATGTATAGCTTTAAATACAGAATTTGAGGTAGTTTAAGAAAACGTTACGTAAATAATATGCTTAGCTAATTTTGAGGCCAAAAAGGAAACTTCAGATTCGTCATGTATATATCATTGAGACGTTAGATATTTAACAGTTGTGTCTTTTGTGAGTAGGCCCAATATATATCATATACGCGACTTTAAATGTGTAAAATTTCGTGATCGCTTCCTTGCATCGCCACAAGCTACGCCATCTACCCATCTAATCTTCAGTATTCGTTTGTAGCACCACATTTCAAAAGCTTCAACACTCTTTTTCTATCAACTATTTATAGGCTATGTTTTACTCTTCTATAAAGCTACACTCTAGACAAATGCCTTCAGAAATTAATTTCTACCTCATAAATTAATATTCGATGTTAAAAAACTTCAACAGAAATGCTTTACTTTCCATTGCCATGCTGCATTTTATAGCTTCTGTACTCCAACCATCCTATTTCCTCAAACAAAATGACAATGCCGTCTGAAAATAAGGAAGTTTTTATTTCTTCTCTCTGAAATTTAATTCCCATTCCAATTTTTTTCTTACTATCCTTAACAGCCTACTTAACGTACACACTGAATAGCATTGGGGAAAGGCTACAACTCTGTCTTACTCCCTTCCCAGCCAATGTTTTTCTCTTATACCCCTGAACCCTTATAAACTGATGTGTGTTTTCTGTACGAGTTGTACATAATTTTTGAGTTCGCTATATTTTACCTACGCTACCTTCAGAATTTGAAAGTGTATCCCAGTCAACACTGTCAAAATCTTTCCCTAAGAGTACAAAATTTCTCTCTTGTTTCGTTTCACCCTCTTTGGGGCAAGTTGTATCAACCACCTCTTTGTGTGTTGTTGTTCTCTTAATGCCCAGTATTTCTTCATTCTTTCTAATCTTCGTTTCCTCTCTTCAAATGTCCAAATGTTTGTAAATCTATAGCAATTGACTTCTTTGGTTATTAGCTTACAAACTACTTAAACTTACCTAAGGAAAACACACAGACACCCATGCCTCAGGGGGAACTCGAACCTCCGACGGCGAACAACCGTGTGCTCCGCAGCAAGGACCGCTCGGCCACTCCATCGTGGCTTTCGTCTCTTCTTTTAGTGTGGAATCTTTTATTTTAATTTATAGTTATTACTTCAGCTCTTCGAGTAGTGAATTATCTGTGATTTTTATTCTACCATGTCTTTTTCAGTTTTTTAAAACCATTTGGGTTTTGTTTTGCGGTTACGGAAGTAGTCAAAGATTTGTTTGGGTAGTCTTTTAGGGTTCATTGTGAGAAAGTGACCACAAAAATTTATCCTTTTTCACATAGTATCCAAGAGCTTTTCAGTTTTCTTGTAGAGAAATTCATTTCCGACGAATTTTAGTTTATTATATTGAAATGTTTGTCCTACATCTACATGGGATACTCTGCAAATCACATTTAAGTGCCAGGCAGAGGTTCGTCGAACCACCGTTATACTATTTATCTCTCATTCCATTCTCGAATAGCGAGCGTGAAGAAAGAACACCTGAATCTCTCCGTTCGAGCTCTGATTTCTCGTATTTTATTCTGATGATAATTTCTACCTATATAAGTGGGAGTCAACAATATATTTTCGCATTCGGAGGAGACTGTTGGCGATTTGAGTTTCGTAAGTAACCCACGCCGCAGCGATAAGCGCCGTTGTTGTAATGATTCCCATCCCAGATCCTGTATCATTTCCGTAACGATGTCTCCCCTGTATCGTGACAATACGAAACGAGCTGCCCTTCTTTGGACTCTTTCGATGTCCTCCGTCAAACCCAACTGATAAGGATCCCACACTGGGCAGCATTACTCAAAAAAGACGGACAAGCGTAGTGTATGCAGCCTCTTTAGTAGTTCTGTTGCATCTAATATGGGTTTTGACAATGAAACGCTGTCTCTGGTTCGCCTATCCCACGATATTATCTACGTTTCTTTCCAGTTTAAGTGTGTAGCAATTCCTAGGTATTTTGCAGAGTTTACGGCCTTCACTTTTGATTGATTTATCTTTTAAACAAGGTTTAACGGATTTCTTTTCGTACTCATGTGGACGACCTCACACCTCTCATTATTCAGTCAATTGCCAATTTTTACACCATAGTGATATCTTATTCAGATCGTTCTGCAGTTGGTTTTCATCTTCAGATGATTTTACTAGACGGTAAGCGACAGCGTCATCTGCAAACAATCTACGAGAGCTACTTAGATTTTCCCCTAAATCGTTTATGTAAATAAGGAACAGCAGAGCACCAATTACACTATCCTTTGGAACGCCCGATATCACCTCTATAAGTAGATGCCTTACCATTGATTACTACGAACTGTGTCCTCTCTGACAGGAAATCCCCTATCCAATCGCAAATTGGGGCGATATACGATAATCTCGCAATTTGATTAATAGCCGTTCGTGAGGTACGATGTCAAAAGCCTTCTGAAAATCAAGAAATACGGAATCGATTTGTGAACCCTTGTCGATAGCACCGATGACTTCGTGTGAATAAAGTGCTTGCTGTGCTACGCATGAACGGTATTTTCTAAATCCGTGTTGACCTTGGGTCGTTCTGTTCGAGATAATTCATAATATTTGAATACAGGATATGTTCCAAAACCCTGGTGCAAATTGACACCAGTGAAATAGACCTGTAGTTTATTTACTCCTACTGCCTTTCTTGAGTATAGGTGTGACCAGTGCAACTTTCCAATCTTTTCTTGAGAAAGATTTTCCTTTCTTTTACTTTTAGTATTTCTATCTGGCCTTCAAATTCACGTCTTGTGTTTCTGCTGCTTATAGCAGTTTAGTCACTGTTTTATAATGTTTTATTTTGGTCCCGCAAGAATATTTCGTATTGTACCTTTTGTAAGTTGGAAGGCCAGTTCAATGTCGCGCGGGAGTAGCCGCGTGGTCTGGAGCGCCACGTTCCTGATCGCGCGGCCTCCCGCGTCGGAGGTTCGAATACTCCCTCGGGGATGGATGTGTGTGTGTTCTCCTTAGGTTAGTTTAACTTAGTTTAAGTAGTTTGTAAGACTAGAGACTGATGACCAACGTAGTTTATTCTCATAGGATTACATACATTTGAACATTTTTTGCCAGTTCAATTTTATTTTTGCTCGATTCCGTTGCTTTGAGTTCAGTAGCGTTCTAAGTATAAAAGCTATAACATACGATTGCTTTTCCTTAACCCATCTTATAATGTAAGTTCAAATATTCGTAAATCCATAGGAGTTAACTACTGCTGTTATCAGTTCCTTGGCTTATAATGTTCAAATGTCTGTAAATCTATCGGACCAAACTGCGTGGTCATCAGCCGTAGCTTACAAACTACTTAAACCTAGGTAAACTAACCTACGGACAAAGACACACACCCATGCCCCAGGGAGGACTCGAACCTCCACAACGAGCAACCACGCGCTCCGCAGCGAGGCGCTTTAGACCGCTCGGCTACTCCTCCGCGGCCTTGGCTTATAAACTAATGAAACTAAACTGAGGACAACAACACACACACACACACACACACACACACACACACACACACACGCATGCACACATGACCGAGGAGGAATCGAACCTCCGACAGGGAGCAACCGCGCGCTCCGCAGCAAGGCGCATTAGAGCGCTCGGCCACTCCACCGCGGCTCTATAATGTAAAGGTCGTTATTGACGTGTTCCTACATTCCTCTTCCCCGAGGTCAGCTGTTACCACTTATTCCATTCTTCTGTAAATAATTCGTTTTAGTACTTCGCAACCATATTAACACGTAGTGGTTGCAGGCACGGGATGGGCAGTGAATGTAACGCCTGGAGTGGGCACGGCAGGACTGGTTTTTAGAGAATACGCGGGCACCTGGAGAGGGTGGCGTTTATTATGACGGTCCGCTACCTGGGCGGCCTTGTTCACCCTCCCCCCCCCCCCACCCTTATCCCAGCCCCTGGCCGTTATCCCGGCCTCACACAACCGCCTGCGCCCTGCAGCCACAGCGCTGGATTCCGGTTTCCACAGCCAGTGTGCAGCCGCGGCAGTCGGCACTTCCGCGCGCGCACAAAAGCGCGCATCGTACACCACCAGCTGAAGCACCTCTTGCCGCAGCCCGTTCGCCACCGCCAAAGAACTGCAGCGCCCAGATAAAGGCTGCAGCAGGCGCCCTCTGTTGCCCAGCTGCCATGTTCATCTTACAAACTGGTGCCGTACATTTTGGCCCACTATAGGTTACGGTAGTAACGCTAAACGTGGGCCTTTGCGATCGTCTTTTGACAGCTCGAAATTTAAATGACAATAACGGCTTAACCATTCATCTGGCACGAAAATTGAATAACCGAATTTGTAGAGGAGAAAATTCTCTACAACTTTGCTCTCATATGTTTTTTTTTCCATATCTCGTATCGTTTCAGAGATATTTGCAAAAAAATACGGCGATTTTGAGTTCTCTCTGTCTGTATGTCCGTAACGTGTTCCCTGTTTTAAGACGAATCGATCAACACCAAATTTTACAGACATAATCGTTGGCTACCAGAACCTGGCTTTTTCAAATTTTTCGGACAAAAAATACGGTAGTAATAACAAAAAAAAAATAAATAAAAAAAAATAAATAAAAAATAAAAAAATAAAAAGCCGTTTGTAATATCATTGTAATTGCAAACGAACTGTTCATCTGACACGAAAATTGAATAACCTAATTGGTAGAGGGGAAAATTCTCTACAACTTCGCTCTATTATGCTTTTTTTTTTCATATCTTGGATCGTTGCAGAAATATTAGCAAAAATAACGGTGATTTGACGATGTCTGTGTTGCTGTAACGTGTTCCGACTTTTTATGTCGAACCGTTCAACCGTTTGGCACCAAATTTTACAGACATAATCGTTGGCTACCAGAGACCAGAACCTCGCTTTTTCAAATATTTCGGACAAGAAATACGTTAGTTATATAAAAAAAAAGCCGTTTGTAATGTAATTTTAATTGCAAATAAACCGTTCATCTGACGCGAAAATTGAATAAACGATTTTGTAGAGGAGAAAATTCTCTACAGATTTGTTCCTTTATGTTTTTTTTTCATATCTCGTATAGTTTGAGAAATATTTGCAAAAATAACAGAGTTTTGACTCCCTCCATTGAATTAACGAAAACCAGCCGTTCGCAGATGTCACGTGACATTCCACGTCCAGAACTCTCTCTGGCATATGCCATCTTCCGTTGCGTATTTGATGATTTTCTTATTGTAACTTACACGTTGTCATTCCAAAGCATTGGCGCACTGAACATTTAACAAAAACACGCCGTTCTTCGTACGATAAATGATAATCTAGTGTCTACAAATGCCATATCAGCATCAGTTAACAACGGCCATCAATAGTAGGAGATTAAAGAACGTAACTTCTATTAGTTAGCCGTAGCGTGGTGGGCATAGTGTTGGACTGTGACGCTGAAGATCGGTGCCGCGGAACCCGCCACTATCTAATTTTTTTTCCTTAAATGGGTTTCAGATACTCTTAGTAATTAATTTTTTATTATTTAGATTATTATTTTGTTCCAAAATGTTTGCAAAAACTTATAAAACTATAAATCTAAAGTGGGCCGCAAAACACTCCTGGAAAATGAAAAGAGAACACCATGAATTCGTCGACCCGGCAGAGAGAAATTTTATTGACAGATTCTTGCGGATGTATGCAATACACGATTGCACGGACAGACCCATATGAAGGTGAGTATAGTCACCAGAGCGTGCTTTATATCGACGCTACTACCGTGTATTTCCTCCTTTTGTAGCAGTCCAAGCTGCAGTTCTCCCATGGAGACGATCATACATATGCCGAATGTAGATTTGCCAAATGGCCTGTCATGAAATTTCTACCTGGTGTCTCAGCTGGGCCTGATTTCGTGCCGGTCCCGAACATGCTGAATGGAGGACAGATCTGGGGATCGTGCTGGCCAGGACAGTTAACGTACACATTGAAACTCACGTTCGGTGGTACGAGTTACATGCGGACGTGCGTTGTCCTGATGGAAAAGCACATCACCTTGTTGATGCATGAACGGTAGCAAGACTGTTTATATGCTCGTTTCAATGTACCGTGCACTGTTCAATGTTCCCTCAGCTATCACCAGAGGAGAACGGCCATTGTAGGGTATGATTTCCCACACCATGATGACAGGTGTCGGCGTCGAGTGCCTCTGTCGTATACACTCCAGTTTTTCGCACTCCCCTGAACGATGCCACTCTCCTCACTGAAGACTACACGTCTCCATTCGTCCTTCCATAGGCACGTATAGTGACATCTCTGGAGGTGATTTGAACGATTTTGGGGCGCAAGGGGAAGACGCCGTAACGGCTCGTATGACTGTACATCATGGTGCGGCGGCCCATATACTGACTTGCCATTCTCCTTTAGGGATCGTCGAGGGTACATTGAACTGTGCGCGGTATACTGAAGCCACCATTCAACCTGTCTTGCTACCGTTCATGCACCAATAAAGTGATATGCTTTCCTAACAGGACAAAGCACGTCCACGTGTATCCCGTACTACCCAACATGCGCTTCAATGTGTAACTCAACTACCCTGCCAGCACGATTATCAGATCTATCTCCCATTTAGTATGTTTACGACCGGATCAAACGTCACCTTGCACTGTTTTTATAACAGGCACGAAATCTGTCTCGCCTGAGGCACCAGGTGGAAAATGCATGGCAGGCCATTCCGCAAGACTACATTGGGCATCTCTAAGATCGTTTCCATGGGAGAATTGCAGCTTTCATTGCCGCAAAAGGCGAGTATACACGGTAGTAGCGTCGACACTGCGCACGCTCTGGTAGCTACACTCACGTGCGAATGGCTCTGTGTGATCGCGTTATACATCGTTTTATACATTCTCAAGAATGTGTCAAACTTTCCTTCTTCTTGGTCGATGAATTAGTGGTGTTCTTTTTTCATTTTCCAGGATTGTATTTCGGGGGGAGTGCTACAGAAAGCTGCAAAATTCCATAAATATAATGGATTTCACTTTCTAGAAGTGTAAAAACACACCTGAATGTTCCATTTTGATGATCACGTACCATATTTTGATTCTTCATCAAGAATCGCAACAGAATTGACAAATGAGCAGCGTCCTGGAAAAAGAGTCTTTGCAATTCCAAAATGCTACTGTTGTCCAGGTAATTTTTATTATACAAGTTGTGACTAAATATGCGCGTAAGCTCTGGGGATTTGGCAGAGGACCTGACGAGAAGAATAATATGCGTTAGAAACATTACTGCTGCTACATTGGCAGGTTATCACGATTTAGGTGAGTTTGAACGCGGTGTTGCAGTCGGCGCACGAGAGATGGGACACAGCATCTCCGAGGTAGCATGGAGGTGGAGGATTTTCAGGACCATTTCACGAGTACACCTTGAATTTCGGGAATCGGGTGAAACATCAAAACGCCGACATAGTAGCGGCCGGAAAAGATCTTGCACGAAAGGGATCAACAGTGACTGAACAGAATTGTACATCTTGGCAGTAGTGCGACCCTTTCGGAAATTGCTGCGGATTTCGTTGCTGGGTCAGCAAATGTCACCGTGTGAACCATTAAACGAAACATCATCTATACGTTCGGAGCCGATGCCCCACTTGAGTACCCTTGCTGACTGCACGACACGAAGCTTTACGCATTGCCTGAGCATTGGACTGTTGATGACGGAAAACGTGTTGTCTGGTGTGACGAATCTCGTTTCCAGTTGCATGGCGCGAGTGAACGTTTACGGATTTGGAGACAACCTCATGAATCCGTAGACCCTGCATGTCAGCAGATGCTGTTCAAACTAGTGCAGCCTCAGTAATGGAGTGGGGCGTCTGCAGTTGGAGTGATACGGAATCCTCGATACGCTCAGATACCACTCTGGCAGATGACACGTACGTACAATCGTGCCTGATCACCTGCAACCATTGTGTCCATTGTGCATTCCGAAGGACTTGGGCAATTCCAGCAGGACAATCCGATACCCCACACGCTCAGAAGTGCTACGGAGTGACTCTAGGAACAAACTTCTGATTTTAAACACCTTCATTTCGCCACCAAACTGTTTATTTATCTATTTACTAGCTGTAAACCATGCGTTGCCCGGGTGTTTATTTGTCCTACACACACGTAGTCCACCTCCCCTTCTCTCCTCTCTCTGCATCCATCTCTTTCTCTCCCATCTCTCTGTTCGTTTCCGTATTTTCCTCTCTCGGCAAAGTTTTCTACAAGGTACCCTCTGTAATGTACCATACAAACATTTATGTACACAGTGATTTTCCTCTTGGTTTAAAGGTCATGGGTGCAAAAATTCATAAAAAAAAAAAAAAAAAAAAAATAAAATAAAATAAAATAAAATAAAATAAAAAAATAAAAAACAATAAAATAAAAAAAGGATCTTTGAAATCTATCAAGCCGTTCTCAAGTTATGGCGCGACCAAGGTATTTAGGGATCCATTTTTATGTTTCAAAGTACCCTCCCCCAAGCACCGTATGAAACTTAAGGCAGACGGTGACCTTCCTCTTGCTTTGAAGGTCAAGCGTGCGAAATTTCGTGAAAATCGGAATGAAACTGTAGATTTTGTTAGTCTGTACGAGAAGTATGCCCCGCCATGCACCTATCACAAAATACTTTCTTAGCTGACGTTTTCTACGTACGAACTATATTACTGCAAAATTTCAGCTTCATAGGTGAAGTAGTTTTCGAAATTTCGTGTTTAGTCAGTGAGTGAGTACGTGTCCTTTCGCTTTTATATAGAGATTAAGAAAACGGATTGCTTAATTTTGGATGCAAGAGAATCAGTCACCCGTCCCTAAACTTACAAACTACTTATGAACTACTTTACACTAAAGACGACACAAACATCCATGCCCGAGGGGGGATTCGAACCCCCGACTGTAGCGGCCGTGCAGACTGTGACTGGCGCGCCGCAGACCACTCGGCCACTACGGCCGGCATTTGGATATAAATTACTAAAAATACTAACACAATTTATGTACTAGGTTTAGCTGAGTGAAGAACTAGGCAAATAAGAGGTATTTACATTTTAATCATATACATAAGTATGATGCAAAAGCAAGTCGAATAATTGATTTTAGATACTGAACAGGTGGTGACTGTAATTCATAAATGACCAAATATTTGATCGAATGTTGTATACTCAGCCACTTTGAGAGGTACTCTCTCTGTTAAAAAGTAATGTGCGAATAAAATGCCTATTTAAAGTTGTATGGATTATTACAATTATTCATACCCAAATTTGAGGAAGTTGGAAAAAATTCTATGTAATATGGAAATGAATGTAGACAAAAATATGCTATGCAAAAATAAGCGTGTAAAACGTACAGCGTAGTCGGCAAAAAGTAAACAGGGCCTGACAGAAAATTACGTGGATTAAATAATAATCGCACTTTCTGCTAGTTTAAAAGTTTCATGGAATCGTCTTATGCAAATATATCGATGAAAAATCACTCCACCTTCTCAGAAAAGAGCCTTAAATTCTTAAATTTCGTGTCTCCATGCAGACGTATTTCGGAAATTGGGAAACTTCATTCATTTAAGAATATTTTTTAAACAGAATGCAGTACTCAGTAATTTTTTAAAACGAACATGTGTTTATTTTGTGCTTCATTTTGCTCCTGTTGTGTCTCATGCACTTGAAACTTCCCTGCAAATGGCGGCGGTCAGCTGTTTCAATTCGGGGACTGTTGTCTCGCTTCTCCGCTACGGCGTGGTAGGGGCTTGGTCTACACCGACAACTGATCCCCAGATGTGTTACTTTGCGATACCAGTGTGTTAAGCAATGCGCAACCTCTCTAAACAGGTAGTACCACTACCGCCAAATATAAAGGAAAGTGAACTTAAGTCATTAAGGTGAACATTGCAATTATAGTTTGTTCGTATTTGTACAGTTAATATTAAAGTACTACTTTGTTGCTATGGGAATCGCGTTAGTCCGTAACAGATGTATATATTGCGTACTGTCCGGGCGAAATAGATGTACAGGGTGTCCAGAAAAGGACTCCCTGATTTCAAAATTAAATATCTCGAAAACAAAGATCGATAGAGGAATACAGTAAACGGTATGTTTATTGTGAATGCTGTCAGAAGTTTATACATCAGTTTGAAATAATAGTTACAAAAGCTACTAACAGATGGCGCTGTAATCGCCATACGTAATGCCTAGTATAAATAGTGATCCGAAGCCCAGAGCGATCAGTTCCACTATTGAAACGTGAAAGGAGGTTAGCGTACCGAAGGAAGAGATTAAAACCATGTACTCCATTGAACAACGCGTTTTTCTGGTGCTAGAGTACCACAGGTTAGAAGAGAGTCCTGCGGCAACAAGGCGAAGTTTTCAAGCACGATTTAATGTTCCAAAAGGACCCGATGCGAAAACCATTTGTACGCTCTTCGCAAAATTTCAACGAACATGCAGCGTATCTGATGACCTAGAGGGGCATGTTGGCCGCAAGCAAACCGCAGCTACGCCTGAAAATATCCCACAGTTTCTGGAATTATTCAGCGAAATCCAATGTCATCCGTCGGTAGAACTGCATCTGAGACTGGTTCGAAGCGTTCCAGCATGCAGAAAATACTGAGAAAGAGCCTACACAGGTTTCTATTCAAAATTCAAACGCACCAGGCCATACCCGTACGAGCTGTGCAACAAAGGGTTGCCTTTGCTAACCAGATGCTCACAATGATTGATACTGAAGGATTTTATGTTAGCTGCATCTGGTTTACAGATGAAGCACACTTCCACCTGGCGATTTTGGGGTTCCGAAAAGCCAAACCCCTGTACTCTCCTAAAATTGCTGTGTGGGCAGCAGTATGCAGCAGAAGCATTATTGGCCGTTTTTTCACTCGAGAAATGGTCACTGGTGCACGTTACGTTGCAATTTTGGAACAATTTGCCGCCACACAGCAAGCGTTACAGGATCGACCAGGTATTGAATGGTTTATGCAAGATGGAGTCCAACCACATCGGACCGAACAAGTGTTTCGCTTTCTTGAGGAATACTTCGGGAATCGAGTCATTGCTTTGGAATATCCCAAATTTACTGGTGCAGGCATGGATTATCCTCCATATTCGCCGGATTTGACTCCCTGTGACCTTTTTTTTTTATGTGGGGCCCAGTGAAAGACATGTTCTACCCAAAGCATCCCGCCACGCTGGACGAGCTTGAATTGGCGATCTTTGTGGCATGTGAATCTCATTCTACGTTTGCGCCACCTTGTTGTGCCAATGGTGATCATTTTGAAAACACTGTGATGTGATTGTTTGCAAAGAGTGTTTTCATACGATTACTTCACTTATGTATGCTTATGTATGCTGCAGTTTTTGTAACTATTATTTCAAACTGCTGTAGAAATTTCTTACAGCTTTCACAATAAACATACCGTTTACTGCATTCCTCAATCGATCTTTGTTTTCGAGATATTTAATTTTGAAATCAAGGCGCCCTTTTCTGGACACCCTGTATCTGTGGCAGCATTTTTTGGTGATAAGCAAATGTTACATGTCTTGGTTGTGTTGGCCTTTTCTTGTGTTACAAACGAGAAGCGAATTAGTACACTGCGTTAGATAATAATCATGCAGGTTGCACCAAGGGTTTAGTTTGTATAATGAACTTGCCCGATAAAAAGTCGTTATCATGTGAAAGGTTTACGGGTAATGTCTAGAAGTCGATGGAACGTCATATGTTTATATTAAATGTGAATCTGCAGCAAAAGATGTTTAATATCAGAAATTATAGCACACTCATTAAGTCTTCCGTCAGTCGTACGAATACTTGAGTGACAAGCTAAAATGTGCAATAAGCGAGTTATTTGTTTTACACGACGATAACCTCGGGGGCGGTGTTATCACTGTCTTCTCTGGCGGAATCCCGCTAGCTGTAGCAATTCATTAGGAAAACTAGGGCCCAGCGCTGACGAACAGGCTCGTAAATTCCTAAATACTACGGAAATTAAAAATACGTATTGACTTGACAACCACAAAATGTTCATTTGTTTGTAAAGCTTATGGGACTTAACTACGGGGTCATCAGTCCCTAAACTTACAAACTACTTATGAACTACTTACGAACTAGGACGGCACAAATATCCATGCCCGAGGGGGGATTCGAACCTCCGACCGTAGTGGCCGTGCTGACCGTGACTGAAGCGCCTCAGTCACCTCGGCCACCGCGGCCGGCCTTGACAACCACAATACGTAATCTGTCATGTACTATTCTCGCATAAAGTTAAAACTACCCACTATCTACTCAATGTCCAGGTTCTGTAAACACTAATTCCATAAAAAAGGTGAGGAATTGATTTTTCAAAATTTCACTTGTTTTATTGAAATATCCATTCCCTCTATACACTATCTTGACCAACCAAAATATCTCTTGAAAAACAACATCTATTGTAAAACGACTTTCACCGGTATCAAAGTAAGGCAGGGGCTCATAAATTGTAAATATTTTAAACATTCTTAAATGAAAGAATGTGTGCTTTTAACACAAACTTGTGTGTTTTTAAATGGACACCCTATATTTTTTTTCTTCAGCAATCCATAGCATGACAAATCACAAACAATGGCGTTGATTGCATCGCAATACGCCGATTACATCTCAAGATATTGCGAAGCGAAGTTGACGCTTGAAATACGCGGCTAGCGCACGTCCTGAGCAGAATGGGGTACTCGCCTAAGCTTGAAGCTTCAACTTCGCTTCGCAATATCGCGGGATTTAATTGGCCTTTTGCGACGCACTCAAAGCCATTGTTTACGTGATTTGTCATTCTATTGATTGCAGATGAAATAATATAGGGAGTCCATTTAAAAACATACAGGTTAGTGTTAAAAACCACACATTCTTTCGTTTTAGAATATTTCACAATATTTACATTCATGAGCTCCTGCCTTACATTGATACCGGTGAAAGTCGTTTTACAATAGCTGTTGTTTGAGAGATTTTTCAGTGATCAAGATAAATGGGAGACCATGTATAAGGCGAGGACGGACAGTAATGCTTTCATCAGTGTGGACAGAAACCATGATTGAATTCTTTCGGGAATCGGTGAAGTGCCGCTATTAATGAGAAAAACGGCCGGGATGCTATGTCAATAAAGTGTAGTCAAGACCGAGCGAGGGCACAGTGGCGACACACTGGACTCGCATTCGGTAGGACGGCGGTTCGAATCCGCTCAGGTTTTTCGTGATTTCCCTACATCACTACAGACACCACCGGGGTGGTTCTTTGCAAAGGGCACAGCCGATTTCCGTCCCCGTCCTTATCAAAAATCAATCGGAATGTGTGCTTCGTCTCTAATGACGAAGCTTTCGACAGCACGTCAAACCCTAATTTCCTACCTTTCTAATAGCTAAGTTGAAATAATCCCTATTCCAAAGAAAGCAGGAGCAGACAGGTGTGAAAATCACAGAACCATCAGTTTAATAAGTCATGCTTTCGAAATTTTAAAAGTAATTATTTACAGAACAATGCAAAATCTTGTAAAAGCCGACCCCAGGGAAGATCAGATTTAGTCATTTGTGATTTTTTCTTGTGGTGATACCTCAAGAGCAAACCCTACACCACTCAACCAAGATCCTTGGATGAGTTAAAACAAAGAATTCTGGATGAAATTCACAGTATCCCAGCTGAGATGTTACACCGGTAAATAAGGAATCTCCACAGCAGATTTCATGAATGTATTCGGAAGGACATAATCTTCTTAAATGATAAATAACAATGTTTCGTAAATGACAAATGTGTAAGATTTCAATTTCTATGGATTAAATTTATTTCCTTCATGACTTTTAGTTTTATTGGATTGTGGAAATGTTCGCATTTTTCTGTGACATCCTGAAAAGTTTGTTGCAACATTCGCAACTGTCTGAAGAATCGCTCTGTACATTTTCTGAGCTTTTGGTAGACCTGGTGGTGAAAACATTCATACTCTGCACGTTCTTCATTTGTAGGATGCAATCCATACTTCGAGAGGTAGAGTTGTTGGCGTCCGAAGCGTTCTCTAAGCTACACGTGGCTTATTGGTAGGGCTAAATGAACAACAGCTACACCGGCAGCGAAACTAATCATAGGAACTCCTGGCAACCACACGGAATGGATCAAGCGAATAACAGAAACAGTTCTTCTCAGAGCTTAGTAACAAGAAACATTGGACCAACTATCCGACTCCTCCAACTAAATGTCGCTAAACACGGATGCGACCATCATGATGCTGTAAACAGAACATGGATTCATCAAAAAAAAAAAAAAAAAAAAATGACGTTTTGCCATTCATACACCCAGGTTCGTCGTTGCGTACACCATCACAGGCGCTCCTGTCTGTGATGGCAGCGTCAAGGGTAACCGCAGCCATGGTCTCCGAGCTGATAGGCCATGCTGCTGAACTGTTCGTGCAGATGGTTGTTGTATTGCAAACGTCTCCATCTGTTGACTCAGGGATCGAGACGTGGTTGCACGATCCGTTTCAGCCACGCGGATAAGATGCCTGTCATCTCGACTGCTAGTGATGCGAGGCAAAACATTTCAGATGTTTCAGGAGCTCTACCCTTCATTCGATCCTTGCGAAACCCTACATTTCAGCAGGATAATGCACGGCTACTTGTTGCAGGTCCTGTACGGGCCTTTCTGGATGCGGAAAATGTTCGACTGCTGCCCTGGCCAGCACATTCTCCAGATCTGTCAGCAATTGTAAACGTCTGGTCAATGGTGGCCGAGCAACTGGCTCGTCAGAATACGCCAGTCACTACTCTTGATGAACTGTTGTATCGTGTTGAAGCTGCATGGGTATCTGTACCTGTACACACCATCCAAGCTCTGTTTGACTCAACGCCCAGGGGTATCAAGGCCGTTATTACGGCCAGAGATGGTTGTTCTGGGTACTGATTTCTCAGGATCTATGCACCCAAACTGCGTGAAAGTGTAATCACACTTCAGTTCTAGTATAATATATTTATCCAATGAGTAGCCGTTTATCATCTGCATTTCTTCTTGGTGTAGCAATCGTAATGGCCAGAAGTGTACTTTCGACTGCCAGGAGCGAGGATACCACGTAAAAGCTCAAAAACTCCATGCGAGCTACTTGCTGCGAGGATGCAGGATAAACGTAACCTTAGAAATTATTCGGACTGTCAATGGAATTTTGCAGTTTTAACGTACGATGTCTGGATTCTGCCGGTCTGGAATCTCCATCGTCCAAAGTTGAGTATTCTTTTATTTGTATTAAATTTCACATGCGTCAAAAAACGTATGGGGTATTTCTGCAATCTACGTCGTATTACAAGTAGCAGCCCCAGAACACAACCCTTTTCAATGGCCAAAGACGGGTTTGGCGGGGACGGGGGTTACTGGTTCTGCGATAAATACGCTTGTTCATTCCATTTCATGTGAGTCAGTGAAGGAGATGTGGGAACGGCGCCCTGAGCACTGAGTCACCAGCAGGGACAAGAGATGATGCGACGAGGAGGAAGCAATTATGCGAGCAGGCCGGAGCAATTACCTGAAGAATGTTTTCCGTCTGTGGGGCCCAGTTTGCAGGCAGGCAGGATGCGGCCGTCTGGGTAACGAGCAGCCGTATCCTCACAGCGCAGAAACGCCGGCGGCCTCATCTGATTTCTAGCCTCCCAGTAGAGATGCTCAGTCAACTCCCGACTCCCAGTTGCGTTCTGTTCTGAGATTAGCGCAGACTTGTTATTTCGGAAATAAATATTCGATTTTTAACGCTATGAAAGTAAACTCGCCAGCCTCCTATATGTTAATAAAAGCAAAAGAGGGAAAAATAATCTTATATATAAAAATAATGTTTGTTTGTCTTTTTGTTCGTATTTTATGCATGGCCATACCGTACATCCCATTGCGATAAATATTTGTCAACTCATTGCTTGCACTTTCGCGAAGGTTATAGGCATACTTATGTCACTGTACAACATATACCGGTAATCAAAAACTCAGTATAAATTTGAAAACTTAATAAATCACGGAATAATGTAAATAGAGAGGTAAAAATTGACACACGTGCTTGGAATGCCATGGGGTTTTATTTATGTTTCTTATATTTCACACACTCTGAGATCACAAACTGGCATTAATAGTTGAGGTTCTAATGAAATAATTTGTTATTTGGGTGATGAAGTAGTAAACATTTAGCTCTGTAGCTTACCTATTACATCTCAAAACTGATTGAGATACTCTGGCACGCCTAATGGCGTGTCCCGGTGTCGGGCTTTAAGCGAAGTACTCGAGTCGGTCGTCTGCTGCCATAGCCCACCTAAGTCAAATTCCGCAGCATTATCCGTGCTACGCCCAACACTGATGTTTGCGATTATTTCAGCAGTGTTGCCTGTCTATCAACGCTGACAACTCTACGCGAACTTCGCTTATTGGGGGCGTTAACCAGAGTGCGTTTAAAATTGATTGCGAAGTTTGACAGGTAGTTGCGGAGCGAGTGTAGGGGCTCTTGTTTGCCAGTGTGTGCTGAGAGCACCAGCAGGCAGCAACGCCACACCTACCTTTGTAGTGAGCCGCCAGGCGGAGTCCTCTGAAGTTGGTACCCCTTTTTTGGAAAATGTACATTTTTTTCAGAGTTCTAGACAGATATGCAATAGTTCTGGAGTTGTCTGTACAAAATTTAAATAGTCCTGCAAAATTTCGCCGTAAAAATACGAAAAATTATCACAAAATTAGTTTTTTTTTTTCAAAATAATTATTTGCCCATAAGCGTAAACATAGTTCTGATCACAGCTCTAAATAGCTCTCAAAGAGTTCTGCAGAAAATCCTAATGATTTTTTTTTTTTGCCCAGATAATAGTTCATGAGCTAATTGCGTAAATGAGGGACATAAACTACACAAAATTGCACCAGAGACGTGTGAACTTGGCACCCCTTTTATGTGGAATATAAATTTTTTTCAGAGTTCTGGGTAGTTCTTCTATAGTTCTAGAGTTCTCTGTACAAAATTTAAATAGTTCTGCAGAATTTCGTGAAATATCGCAATTCTGAATTGTGGGAGGGCTGTTTTTTCAGAGTTATAGACAGATATGCAATAGTTCTGGAGTTCTCTGTACAAAATTTAAATAGTTCTACGAAATTTAGCCGAAAAATAGTAAAAATTACCACAATTTTTAGTTTTTTCAAAATATTATTTGCCTATTAGCGCAAACATAGTTCTGATGCCGGTCGCGGTGGCCGAGGGGACTGAGGCGCTGCAGTCACGGTCTGCACGGCCACTACGGTCGGGGGTTCGAATCCCCCCTCGGGCATGGATATTTGTGCCCTCCTAGTTCGTAAGTAGTTCATAAGTAGTTTGTAAGTTTAGGGACTGATGACCCCGTAGTTAAGTCCCATAAGCTTAACAAACATTTGAACATTTGAATAGTTCTGATCACAGTTCTAAATAGCTGTCAAAGAGTTCTACAGGAAATACTAATAGCATTTTTCTGGGGACATTATACTTTATGAGATAATTACAATAATGGACTATGCATTTGCATGCTATTGTGGAATTTGTTGCACCCGCTTTTTTCAAAAAATTAGACTTTTTTCCAGAGTTCTAGGGAGATGTGCAATAGTTCTTGTTTACGATAAGCAGTAATTACACAGACGTAAAAACAACAAATAGAATGTGCAGCGGATAGAATATCTGTCAAGACCTAAGAAAAATGTATATTTCTCGAATAAGTGGCACAAATAAAACAGCTCATCAGATATTCAAAATTGTGAACATAATTTTTTCTTCGGGCAGTTACATAGAAATATTCACATGAACTCTAGAACTGTAGTATATGTACACAGAACCCTAAAAAACAATATGTATTTCTCGAAAAACAGAAAAATGTCATTAGTATTTCCTGTAGAACTCTTTGAGAGCTGTTTAGAACTGGGATCAGAACTACGATTGTACTAATAGACAAAAAATTATTTTGAAAAAAAAACTAAATATTGTAGTAATTTTTCGTATTTTTTTCGGCGAAATTTTGCAGAACTATTTAAATTTTGTACAGAGAACTCTAGAACTATTGCATATCTGTCTAGAACTCTGAAAAAATGTACATTTTCCAAAAAGAGGGGTGCCAACTTCACAGGACTGCCAGGCGGTGGCGGAGAAGGTACGACAGGGAGAGATGGCAGCAGGGCAGTGTTTCCAGATTCAGGTTTCGAAATTTCCCCATAGAAATATTCTCCAATATGACACTATTTTGGCAACTTTTTCCCTAATATCTGAAACCCAACAATTTTTTCAAATTATTTATACCTGGGGCAGTGGCGGACTAAGGGATGGGGGGGGGGGCGGAGGGGCGGTCTTGGGGGGCCTCCAAATACCTCCAAAGGAGGAGTGCTCTTGTAATGTAGTTCTCCTGGTGCCTCCAAATCTCGGAAGCTATTTTTTCAGACTGACCCGTGCCTCTCGTCCTGGAAGGTGCCTCCAAATCTTTTTTATAGTAATACAAGTGGCCAGGGGGCGAGCTCCTTTCGTTTCGCCGCCGCCCCGGGCCTCCAACTGCCTTATTCCGCCACTGACCTGGCGTCATATGAGAAGGCGGTTCCGGCGTGGAGGGGCGGAGCTACGGCCGAGCGCCAACAGTTGCGCCTGCGGGAGAAACATTGCGTAACTCGCGGCCAGCCACGCGCCTACAGAATGAACGTTATTGGCTGTCACTGCGGTAATGGAGGGGGATGCGCAGAACGGCTGAAAACTGGGCCGCCTTCGTAGCTGACGCAGAGTATAGTACCGTAAAAATTGCCAGACGTATAAAAAATAGTGCATAACTAAAATGTTCTTTGTAAATAAAACACAGAAGATAACCAACAGAATTAAAAAGAATAATGCACTAGCGGCACCATATTTTCTTTCATTGGCGTTTTTCAATTTTTATATCGATTTATCTAACCATAGTAAATTCAGAAACAGGTAAGAGACCTAGGTACCAAATGTACAATTACGGCGACATAATGTAAATATATTTTCAGTATCTTTATGCCAATTCGCCGCGGTGGATTGGCCCAGCGTTCTAAGGTGCCTATTTGCGGCGCGCGCTGCTGCTCGCTGTCGGAGGGTCGAGTTCTCCCTCGGGCTTGGGTATATTTGTTGCCCTTAGCATGATGTTATAGTAGTAGTTTTTTTTAAGCCTAGGGACTGGTGACCAGTGTAGTTAAGTCCCACAGATTTACTAACATTTGAACATAATGATTATGCTAATTAGAGATATATTTTCTTGGTAATAAAAATGACGCTGAATGATAATTACTGTAAACATATTTTGTTAAATGATACAATATATGAAATTACAGACATCTTACTGGTGCCAATACTTTTTATTATCATTTCTATTGAATTAAAAGAACAATAAAATCAGTATAATCTTAATATGCATTAATAAGACAGAAGTTATAACAGAGAGAACGCTATAGGTATTATATAAATCCACCAACTTAAATTTGGTAAACAGCCATAGAAATGTTCAAATGTTTGTTAAGCTTATGGGACTTAACTACGGGGTCATCAGTCCCTAAACTTACAAACTACTTATCAACTACCTTATACTAAGGACGGCCGGCAAACAGCCATAGATAATAAGTGAAAACGATGAATCGTTTGATTTGAAGAACGAGAGACCATTAAATTATGTATATGTTGTGTGATGTATCAGATGCCATTAATAGCAACGCTAGGCACATAAAATTTTTCCTCAATTTCCTCAGTAGTGAAAATATTTTGGCTGTGCGCTCTAAGGCGCGTTGCTGTGGAGGGCCTGTCTGCTCCCCATCGGAGGTTCGAGTTCTCCCTCGAGTGCGCGCGCGCGTAAAGGTATGGGACTAAACTAAGCTGCAGTGGTCATCAGTCCCTAGAGTTACAAATTACAGTAACTTATGCTAAGAACAACACACACACACACACACACACACACACACACACACGAGCGCGCGCGCGCCCGCCCGCACGCGTTTGTGTGTGTGTGTGTGTGTGTGTGTGTGTGTGTGTTGTTCTTAGCATAAGTTACAGTAATTTGTAACTCTAGGGACTGATGACCACTGCTGCTTAGTTTAGTCCCATACCTTTACAAACTTTTCAACATTTTTTCAAAATGTTTTCCCCAAGGATTTCTGCAAGGCTTCTGATAAAAAAAAATAAAAAATAAATTCCCAAAAATTACGTGTTGTGGCGTGAAGACAGCGCCACACGCCAGAGCAAGAGAACGATCGTGGAGAAGGCAGCGGATGACGTCCGACAGCCTATCGCAAGCCGGCGCCGCGCCTCTTGGAGGGAGTAGTAGTTGTTATTGTTTGGATGTTTTAGGGGGACAAAACTACGGAGGTCATCAGTCCCCCATTCCATCGTTAGGCATCACAACAAAAGGCGTGAACGTGTAAAAGAGCCTGAGTGGAGAACAACTAGGGGGAGGAATATCCCCCCGAGTCAGTTAAAGGACAACAAAGTCAGCAAGAGACAACTAAAACAATCACAATCACACAGTATAACCGAGCAACTACAAGTAATAAAATGTAAAAGCCGACGTCTGTGGCTGACCGACCGTTTGGAGGGAGTAACCGTAGACGCGCATCCTCCACAAGCTGCTATATCTAGGCCGACATGCGTCTGGACCCCCGTCAGAACTCTGCTACGAACTAGGCAGTCACCAGGACTCAGCGCAGCTAGCATCGTACGGAAGACGACGCCGCGAGAAGAGCAGATGAAGTTGAGTATTGTATTCTTCAGTCAATAAAACTTGTAATACTAATCAGAATAGTTGTTCTAGATACGCATCTTGCACCGTAACTTTCCTGAAAACTAGACCGGGACGAGCACGTAATAAATTGCATCAAGGATGATTCAGCAAATGGCATAAGAGGATGATACAATATCACGGAAAAAAAAAAAGGTCGGCTAATCTGCAATTACTGAAAGAAAGGCAGCTTACTAACCGAATTGGCGGATGTGGAGTGGGAAAACTCGGTTTGCTACCAGGAAAACGATGTCATGTCACCCACGGCGAGCCAAACGTCAAAAGTCGCAACCAATTTTAAACATACAATGACAATGTCGACATTTAAGATTCGTATAGAGTGAGGGAGATACAGTTTCCCCGCGATATCGGGCATAGGTTTGGACGCGGTGGTGGCTGGATTTGGGCGCGAGCACTTGGCGACATCACGGCTGGCTTCCCTAAGCCGCGGAGCTGATGAGGGAAAGCACGGTCAGGAAGACCCTGAGCTGCCCCGCGGTTTGACCCCCGGCCCCCAAACTATTACCGCAGTTCCCGCTGACTGCGCGCACCACGGCTCAACAGTGTCTCTCGCCCGGACAGGTAACATACCGCTCAGCTGCACACGTCGTGCAACCACAACGCCACAAATTCGGCAGACGTAAGCGCGGAAGAGCACGACGTTCTTGGACAGACCATAGAAATGGAGTAATGGAACATCGCGGCATCGACAAGGAAGACGCGCTGGATAAAGAGGCTTGGCGGAGGATAACAGGAATGAGATAAGATGTTTTTAATCTTTGTATTCATTAATTCTGTCATAATATTTCAAGAAATGAAGTGCTGTTTGTGTTATAAAACTGCATTTTCTTTCGTTAGAGGTTACAGTAATTGCGCTGCATGAAATGAACTATTGAGAAATAATGCCGAAACTAAAAACGGAAGAAAGATTAGGGTTTAACGTCCCGTCAACATCTTGGGGTCATCAGAGATAGAGCACAAGCTCGGAAGCATCGAAATGTTATTTAAAGTTGAGATAATAACGATATCTCTTTTCATTCTCATTGTACCGTATATAGCGTGTTATACCCGACACGCGATGCGTCCAATCGTGTCCCTGTGCATCGGGAATCATGCGGTTATATTTCATAAAAGGTTCAAGATACGGAAATAAGTTTTTATTTATTTTTGCTCGCCAGGGGAACGCAATTTATATTATAAATATTTGAAACATTTTCATTCGCTAAGAGTGACTAGATCTAAGCAATGAGAGTAGGGGCAGAACAGCGCGTATAAACACGTCGAAAACAGGTGACAGAAGGACCAAATGCAGGCATCACCGCGTCCAGAACACCTGGGGGCAGTAGCAGTGGCGTGCATAGACAAGTGCAAGGTGTCACACGAGGAAGCCCCCGATTTCTAAATTGAGTATCTCGAAGATCGATAGTGAACCAAAAAAAACATTTTTATCGTGGAAACGATAAGAATGTTATCATAGAGAAGATCACAAACAGTTGCAAATAATTCGAAAAACTGATAATGAATACTGCACGGGCGCAGCTCGCATAGTATCGGCGTCCGTAACGAAACTCACTGGTCGCGCGCTGTCTTTGCAACAATCTTTTCGGAATGGCCACCGCCCGCAGTACGTAGGAGACGCAAACGAACAATACAATCTGCCTGCACATCCTGTAATGTCTCAATGGAAATGGAGTCGGATGCCTCGAACAGCGCCGATTCAACCTCGACCATCTTCGTGTGTCGGTTCGACAAAAAGTAGTCACGCAGAGTCAGGTCGGACGAATATGGAGGCCAATCCATCCCAGTGTCAGTAAATTTGGAATAATCCAACTCAATGACTCTATTGACGAAGTAATCATCGAGAAAGTGATACAGTGTTCGGTGCAATGTGGCCTGGCACCATCTTGTCTGAACCAATCGGTGGCTGCTCGATCCCCCAATGCTACGTGTGTGGCGACAAATTGTTTCCAAATTGCAATGTAACGTTCACTAGCGGTCGTTTTTCGCATGAGAAAAAGATCAATAAGCAGCTCAAACAGTAATGCAGTGGTTTTGCATCACAGAAATGGGGATTTTGTGTTTCGGCGTAAAGTCAGCGCCACACGCCAGACGCACGAGAACGATCGTGAAGAAGGCAGCGGATGACCGGCAGCCAAACACACGCCGCCACCGCGCCTCCTGGAGGGAGCAAACTAGGAGGGTGCACTCTACAAGCTGCTATATCTAGGCCGACAAGCGTCTGGAAGAGCCCATATGAACTCGGCTCCGAACTAGGCAGTTCAAGTTCAAATGTTTGTTAAGCTTATGGGACTTAACTACGGGGTCATCAGTCCCTAAACTTACAAACTACTTATGAACTACTTACAAACTAGGACGGCACAAATATCCATGCCCGAGGGGGGATTCGAACCCCCGACCGTAGTGGCCGTGCTGACCGTGACTGGAGCGCCTCAGTCACCTCGGCCACCGCGGCCGGCGAACTAGGCAGTCACTAGGACACAGCGCAGGAAGAAGAATACGCCGCCGCGAGAAGAGACATACTTTGTTGAAGTTGAGTATATTGTATTCTTCAGTAAATAAAAACTTTTATTACTAATCTGTATAGCTGTTTTCGATGTCAATGCATCCCAAGCGTCCTGATAGAAACTTTCCTGAAAGACAGGCAGGGAAGGACTAAACACATGGCGACGAGGACAATAAAACATATTGAGTACCCCAAAATAGTCCGTTTTGCTTATTCACGACTCCATTTAGGTGGCAGTGTGCTTTATCTGTGAAACAAATGCAGCCACCATCAAATCCTTCATTATCAAACATTGTGAGATTATGGTTCGCAAAGTCAGCCCTCTGCTCCACTGCTCGTATATGTACTGACCTGTTGGCATTGTATTTCCAATGCTAAAAGGTGTAGCCTCCGTCTCAATATTTTTCTCCGTCCTGCGACGCTTCAAAACAACCTCTGCCCCAATTCTTCGGAAGAACGTCCTTGGATTTTGCTAAATAATTGTAGAAACTGTGGCGACATTTTCAGGAGTAAATGCAGTTTGTCTGGGCAAACATTCCCTGCCAGATCTGTGACGAAAAGTTTGCGAACTGTTCTAGCATCGGATCCTTTTGAAACATTACACCGTGTTTTCTTCGGTTCGCCAACCACCTTTCACATTGTAGTGGCGGCACTGATTGCTCGGAGCTGCCGTGCACTGTTTGTCATAATGTGGACACAGCACCATCCGTCGGCAGATTTTCGAACATTTCGTGTAGTCATGGGGGATGAAATCAGTGAACCCAAATATCTAAATAATGGACTCCCGCAAGGATCAGTGTTTGTCCACTCTTGCTCAGTTTATATGTCATACATACCCTCTAGAAGATCCAGGAAATTTAGGTATGCAGATGACTGGGTTCTTGCCACCAAAGACCTACGCTTCGAGAAGACAGAAGCAACGTTGACAGAAGTTTTCTGTTTTAGGAAAATACTTTCGAAAATGTAGACAACAATCAAGTAGGAGTAACACAGAAGTTTGTTTTCATCTGAACAACCGAATGGGTTCAAGGGACCTCAAAGTATATTTCGATAACACTCTTCTCCACTACAATAGACACCCCAGATATCTAGGTGTTACACTCGACAGAACACTGTCACACTCCAAGAATATCTGAGAAAGAGTGCATAATGCAAGCGCGATACTCTTCTAAACCTGCCAATTCTCACTCGCAAAACAGTGCGGCACAGCGTTCTACATCTAAATGGGATACTCTGCAATTCACATGTAAGTGCCTGCCAGAGGGTTCATCGAACAACCATTATACTATTTACCTCCCATTCCATTCTCGAATAGCGCGCGGGAAGAAAGAACACCTGAATCGCTCCGTTCGACCTCTGATTTCTCGTATTTTATACTGATGATCATTTCTACCTATGTAAGTGGGAGTCAACAATATATTTTCGCATTCGGAGGAGAATGTTGGCAATTGGAGTTTCGTAAGTAGCCCACGCCGCAGCGATAAGCGCCGTTGTTGTAATGATTCCCATCCCAGATCCTGTATCATTTCCGTAACGCTGTCTCCCCTGTATCGTGACAATACGAAACGAGCTGCCCTTCTCTGGACTCTTTGGATGTCCTCCGTCAAACCCACCTGATAAGGATCCCACACTGGGTAGCAATACTCCAAAAATGGACGGACAAGCGTAGTGTATGCAGTTTCATTTGTAGTTCTTTTGCATCGTTTAAGGTTTCTGCCAATAAAACGCAGTCTCTGGTTCGCCTTTCCCACGACATTATCAACGTGTTCCTTCCAATTTAAGTCTGAAGTAATAGTAATTCCTAGGTATTTTGTGGACGGCCTTCACTTTTGATTGATTTATCTTGTAAACAAAGTTTAACGGATTTTTTTTTTTTTCGTACTCATGTGGACGACTTCACACTTCTTATTATTTAGAGTCAATTGCCAATTTTTACACCATAGTGATATCTTATTCAGATCGTTTTACAGTTGATTTTGATCTTGAGATGATTTTACTAGACGGTAAATGACGGCGTCATCTGCAAAGAACCTAAGAGGGCTACTTCGATTTTCTCCTAAATCATTTATGTAAATAAGGAATAGCAGAGGACCAATGACACTACCCTGTGGAACGCACGATATCACCTCTGTTTTAGTCGATGCCTTACCATCGATTACTACGAACTGTGTCCTCTCTGACAGGAAATCCCCTATCCAATCGCAAATTTGATTAAAAACCGTTTGTGAGGTACGGAGTCAAAAGCCTTCTGGAAATCAAGAAATACGGAATCGATTTGCGAACCTTTGTCGATAGCACTCATCACTTCGTGTGAATAAAGAGCTAGTTGTGTTTCGCATGAACGATAATTTCTAAGTCTGTGTTGACCTTAGGTCAATAGATCGTTCTGTTCGAGATAATTTATAATATTTGAATACAGGAAATGTTCCAAAACCCTGCTGCAAATTGACGTCAATGAAATAGGCCTGTAGTTTAGTGGGTTACTCCTACTGCCTTTCTTGAATGTAGGTGTGACCTGTGCAACTTCCCAATCTTTTGGTACAGATCCTTCTATGATAGAGCGGTTGTATATGGCTGTTAAGTAAGGATCTATCGCAGGGCCTGTGATCGCTGGAATGTTGTTGTTGTTGTTGTTGTTGTTGCTGCTGCTGCTGCTGCCATGAGCGTCGTCGGTAGAAGTCGTGGGGAGTCCTGAACGATGGTCACCTTTAATTTCCATCCCGCCATTTTAACTCGCGTGAAGCATTTGGAACACCGAGTATGGCTGAAGCACTCATCCACCGCATCCTTCCAGCATCATTTGGTGTGGATCCTTAAAGGTTTTTCTCAAGTTTCATGAAACATTTAATGCAAGCGCGATACTCTTATAAACCTGCCATTTTCAAACTTGCAACACTGTGCGGCACGGCGTTGTACTCAACTGAGCTCTGAACAACAACTTAAAAGACATACAATAATGAAACGGCAGTTAGACACTCAACACAGGCGTGTGTAATATGCATGGATAACAACCGCGTTTCGCTCGAATACTCCATTGACGCGAAGTTACGAATGTTCGGTATTTTTCGAACAGACCTCGTATTGAGCAAAGGGTAGAGATGCTCGCGTATCGTGACACATATGCCCGATTTCACCAAGCGTCGTTTATGACTTTGATCTTTGACGATCGTTTAATTTTCATTTTTGCGTTTCATGGACGTCTGTTTACTGTAACGATCGTTAAACTCGCCGTCAAAACTGACGAGCAGATTTTGCGTCGTCAAACCATTTGACGAGTCATTTATACAAGACAAGTTTAGTGTAGTTTAAATATTCAGGAGTTTTTGTAAAGGTGATATAAGTACTTTATTGCTGTTCACGTCTTCTGGCTGTAAAGACGGAAGATAACTTTGATGCAGACATATTGTACGTAGATTTGCTAGAAAATCTAGGACCTGAACGCGAAATTTCTGAGCGCAATGATCATTTCTACACAATGAATGATATAAAATTAATTACAAGGTACAGGTTGTCCAGGAAAGTAGCATTAAAACTTATGGAACAAATTTAAAATAGACTATAGTATCCAACTAACAGAGATCATTAATCCCAATACAAAAGCTGCTTTCAACTCTACGATTCTATGCTACTGGATCTCTTCAAATGGTAATAGCAGACTTAAATGGGGTTGCGTAATGAACCGTCTGCCGATATATCAAAAGGTTTCAGAAGCAATTGCGTCGCTGAAACCCCTATGTGTGAAATTCGCGCAAGGAATTACGTCTTTCATTTCCGAAATAAAGACCACAAACAAACTTATCCCATCATAAAAAAATTTAGAACCTCTCTTTATTTCATCGGCACGTTCCATTTTCTTAGCGTCATTATCGTCCGGTTTCACCAAACGTACGAATCACTACTTTGGCCGTAGTGAAAAACCCGCTATTTACGTAGCAATTTTCATTTGTTCAATCGAAAACTAGAGAACAATAATTAAAACAAACGATAAACTCGATTTAATACACGACAGTAGACGCTGTTTCGACTGGAGCGTCTGTTAAAATAAACGCGTCGTCAATTCATTGAGACTGGCGATGTTGAAACGCTGTAACTTCTGACGGTACGTCAAAATTAAACGAGGCGTTTAATTTGACTTTTGTCTATCATATTTAGACGAAGTTTGGTGAAACCGGTCAATAGGCTTGCTTGAGACGCGTCCGCCGAGAGGGAAGGTAAACGGTCGGGTCGTTGACGCAGCCCACGTGCTTTCACCAGCTGACCGGCTGCTGCTTCCGACTACGCCGTCTTTGAAGTGCCGCCTCACGTCACGCACGGCGAGTAGTCTACGCTCCTTATACGATAGGATAGGATGTTTTGGGCGCACAACATCAAGGTTTTTAGCGCCCTGACAAAATAATTAGACAACAGTAAATAAGAATAGGCAACAACACGAACACATATTGCAAATCAGCGATGAAAGGTGACAGACTGAAGTATACAACCTTAGAAGTTCTTACAAGACAATGTGAGGGTATAGAGGTACGCTGATCCTTGATGTTAAAGTTATCAGCGAGCCCTCCTGTAACACAATACCTCCAGCCTAAGAGCTTAGACCAGAGTCGAGAACGTTCACAAAATTGTAAAACGTTCGTCACACTCGCCTCGTCGTCAGCTGAAACAGTGGGTAGGGCACAACCAAGATTAGCCGCTGCCCTCTCAGCACGATATAAAATACACTCAATTAAAATGTGGCGTATAGTGATTTGCACGCCACAAGCATCGCAAATCGGTGGATCCTCTCGACGGAATAAAAAGCTGTGGGTCAAAGGGCTGTGCCCAATGTGAAGGCGCGTCAGTGTCACTTCAAAACGCCTGAATGGCTGGCAGGAGGTTCACCAGTTCGGACAGTTGGTTTAACCAACCGCAGTTTATTACCTGTCACTGCCAGCCACGTCTCCTCCCACAACTGAAGGGACCTATGGCGCAGAACAGAGTAGAAGTCGTGCAAGGGAATGGCACACTCTGTGACATTGGGGTCACTGCAGGCCGCCTTGGCAGCCACATCAGCCGCTTCATTTCCCCATATCCCAACATGCCCAGGTACCCAAAGAAATGACACCTCTTTACTCCACAGTTGGAAGAGGTACAGTTGGTCATGGATCAATTGTGTTATAGTTTCAGCCGGGTACATGACCAGCAGTGATTGTAGAGCACTAAGGGAATCTGAGCAGAGTAGAAATCTTGTACCTCGAGCACGCCGGATGTGTTCCAGTGCCTGTTCGAGTCCCCTTGTTTTGATCCGTCAATGTACACCATTGTACAATTGCGATGCTTATTTAAAATGTTGTAAAATTCGGACTGAAACGTTATGTCCGGGGTGCAATATTTTTTAAAACTGGTTAAATCTAAAAGGAGTCTCGGCCTCTGTAATAACCAAGGGGGATATCGACTCCATCCTCGACGCAGAACAGTATAATCTTAAACCTCCATATCTAAAAAAACAGTCCTTAGCACGAATCCCAAAAGCCCTCGTAGCTCGATGCCGAGACGCTCCTTAAAGAAAGCGCAACCGCCGCCACTGGAACGGTCCTTACGAACAGTTAGCACCTGCCAAACTGACAGTGGTTAACACACATCACTCGCAATCACGAGATTCAGATCCCGGTCTGCACATCCCGGTGCGGGTCCCATATATCACATGCGGTGCGTTAAGGGTTTTGTATCTTCAGAACACAGTGACTGACTTTCTTCTCCGTCAATGTTCAATCTGACAAAGAGACGGCACCATCGTGGGGTCGAGAATTTATCCGAAATTTTGTGTGGTGAATGAGTACCCCCAACACATCACGTGGTTAAAACATTAGGACTCACTGCTCGGAAAACCCAGAGAAAAATCGATCCGATGTTTCTTAGGTGCCTTATCTATATCTGAATGTCTGTTCGGTGTACGTTTTCACGTTTGAACCACACGACATAAAGAGCTAAAAATTAGTACAGTTACTAATGTCTACCCGGGGAAGGTTTAGGAACGGTTTTATAGCGACCTAATAGATATTTTAGTACTTTGAAGAATATAACGCGAAATGCGGAACAATAATTAGTCTTTGAAAAGTATATTTATTCTTTGAAAATGGTTTTATTGGTTGAATTGTTCCTTGAGGTTTGATAATGATAGAAGGGTGGAGAATATTGGGATGGAAAATTGTCGGTGTATAAAAAATTCGACATGTGTGTGTTAATATTTCGCTCTGCAGCGAAAACTACAGGACGCAAACGAATGGTCTGTGTGTAACTGTTGTCCGAAGTCTCCCGTAGTACAAAATAGTAGTTCCATGCCGATAGCTATAAGGGGTGGAAGATATGGTGGTTGAAAGTCGTCAAATTATAAAAAATTCGGACTGAAGGTCAGCGATGACGTTTGCGGCTCCATAGCAAGGAGATTACATACAGCGAAACGTGATGCCACAGACCATATCTTTAGTCTATGCATGCTACAATGTCTTCAGCTCTTTCTCTGTAAGGATAAGCATAAAAATAAGGAAATATAAGAATAAATAAATAGCACACTACTTAAAGATAGCTTATCTATCATAATCAACCAAAATGCGAGCGGAGCCGCGGGTTTAAGTAGGCCTATGAGTATCAAATGTTAGTACATTCCCGAGCCGCCGTATGGCCTAGATGGTTAGGGCTCGTACTCTTACGCCAGAGGTATCGGGTTCGATTCCTCCTCCAGTACTTCTTTCCTTCTGTTTCATTTTCTTTTGTTATTCCACCAATTATTCAGAAAGTTTACTATACCTACATTATCTTTAACAAATTACTTACATTATTGAATAGAAATTATTTTCTTTTTTTCCAACACCACAATTCATGACGGTGGGTTTTCCATTTTTCATTGTAATGGATATGAGGAGAAACATTGGGTTTTTCAGTGATTGAAAAATTTTACGCCGGCCGCGGTGGCCGAAGAGACTGAGGCGCTCCAGTCACGGTCTGCACGGCCACTACGGTCGGGGGTTCGAATCCCCCCTCGGGCATGGATATTTGTGTCGTCCTAGTTCGTAAGTAGTTCATAAGTAGTTTGTAAGTTTAGGGACTGATGACCGCGTAGTTAAGTCCCATAAACTATACAAACATTTGAACTTTTTTTTTCTTCTTTTTTTTTGAAAAATTTTACGTTCTTGAACTAAAATAATGTAGGTTTGAGAAACTTTTTGAATAATTGGTGGAATAACAAAAAATGAAACAGAAGAAAAAAAGTAGCGGAGAGGCTTGGCATTGGACTAACATTTTATATTCATAAGGAACCTAAGAAACTTCGGATCGATTTTTCTCAGGTTTTACCGAGTAGTGCGTTCTAACGTAAAGTGATAGGGGTCCCGACTACTTCTTTCATTTGTTGACAAGAAACTGTTGAAGCCTGCAAATTCAATTTAAGAAAAAAAAATCTCTCGCACGTAGAGCTGCTAATTAAAAAGACAAAGACCTTCTCAAGTTGTTATGAAGACTATTTAGACAATGTTTTAGCTACGATGGATAGGGAACTCTTCCCAACAGGTATTTCGGTTCACTGGTAACGTATGTGGTTGTCAAAAGGTTATCTTTTAAGATACCGCGAATTAAATTAGCAGTATAACCATTTTGATCGTATCGTCCCAAAGCCACTTAATTTCTGGTTATTTAATACAACAATTAAAGGTTGCCGCCTTCAGATAACAATATTGACTTAACAAGCGGCATTCCATTAACATTCGGACTATTTAGAAAAGAGTCGCTTGACTCACATGTCAACATGGATTATAATGCCTATGAATTCAATTAGCTATTTGTTTTAAAATAATCTTTTTACACCGGTGCATTACAAAAGCCAGTCGCCCATCAATGGGATGAGACAGTCGATTTTAATTACAATCAAGAAATATAACCTAAAGAAAAAATAATATCAAAACGTTTAGTGGGGTATGCCGAGCATACCCGCGCAAATTTTGGGGTATTCTTGACGAGCATACCCATAGTCGGCGCCTATAATAAGTTTACTGGTATTGAATCCACTTCCAGAAAATGCACTACTGGTGTACAACCCTGCAAAACAACAACAAACGAAATTCGCGACACATTCGGTAGTAGCGTTTACTCTCTGTTTACGTTTATCTTCCAAGCACACTCCCGGAAGATCTTGCACGAGTTTATAGCTCAGGACTAATAAGCTAAGAGCGCTTCAGTACACTTATCTATGATGTCCACTTTCGTCCATCGTTTAAAACGGGCTATAATCGGTAAGATTATCACGCGTCGATTCTAGCACGATCACATTAGAGACCCCGTTCAAACGACAGACGGTCGCCGTTGACGCCACTTATTACCAATCTATTAGCGGGAACGACTTGGGAATGTGGAGCGAGTACTTTGAGGACATCAGGACTAGCTCTTGTCTACAGCGCAGCTGAATATTGCTCGCCAGTCTGGATGAGAAGCGCACATGTAGCTAAGGTGGACGTCCAGCTGAGGGAGACGATGCGAATAATCTCAGGTACACTCAGGGCCACCCCCTGTGCTTGGCTCCCTGCCCTTGCTAACATAGAGCCCCCTGAGATCAGGCGATCACAGCTAGCCATAAGAACTCACCAAAAAATCTTAGGGAACCTGGACCTACCTAGCCATGAAGATCTAAGAGCTACAGACAGGCTTAAATCCAGGACAGCGTGTTGGAAAATCAGCGAAGAGCTTCAAGAGTTCACCTCAAACGGCCTGGAAAGAACTGTGGACTACAAGTGCACCCAAGAACAGCAATTTGGTGGATGACCCCAACAAAAAGATCGAAGGGTTCAGTCTTCCAAGAAAACTCTGAACCGCGTGAGAACAGGTACCGACAGATGTAAGCAATTAATGAAGAAATGGGGCCTGACAAATGTTCAAATGTTTGTAAAGCTTATGGGACTTAACTACGGGGTCATCAGTCCCTAAACTTACAAACTACTTATGAACTAGCTACAACTATGGACGGCACAAATATCCATCCCCGAGGGGGGATTCGAACCCCCGACCGTAATGGCCGTGCAGACCGTGACTGGAGCGCCTCAGTCCCTTCGGCCACCGCGGCCGGCTGGGGCCTGACAGACAGTTCTGAATGTGAGTGTGGTAAAACCCAGACAATGGATCATTTGCTCGTTTGTGAAGTGTACGGTTATAATGGTGACTTGAAAGACATACGCGGACTCAGTGACTCCGCCTTAAAGTGGCTTGAGAAAATTTGTAATGTAGTTTACTACTGTAAGAGCCTTGTATTGTTAGAATAGCTGTATAAGAACAATGTAATTAACTAAAGAATATTTGCCTTTGTATATGCCGAACGAGTAAATAAATACCAATATATTACAAGTTGGTTCGCCGTTTAACAAAAGGTATTAATGAGCTGGCGTGGGACGGGCCGATGAACCGGCGCGTCTATTCCTTTTGCGTTGTTATTCTGGTGGAGTGCCTGCCAGAGCTGGAAGGGGCGTCGGCGGTCCTTTAAGGTCCTGAAATAGCCGTGTGGAGTGTGTGGGGAGTCAGGCAGGCACGCAGCACGCAGCTGGGAGAGCCGGCAGGGTAGCCGCGGTTCTTGTGCGGAGCATCCGGTTATTGTGAGGCGCGGTCACGGCCGACGGACCGCCCGTTTCGGTCGGTGCGCCGCCTCCTCGTTTCCCAGGCGGCTCCTTCCTCCCCTTGTTCACTGCTTGCTGACCGCGAATGGACCTTGCGTACCGACAAACTGCGCCCCTGTGCCTAACTCACCTTGTTGCTACGTCGTAGTGGTTCAACTTACGTGGTACAAAAATGTTCAAATGTTTGTAAATCTATCGGACCAAACTGTGTGGTCATCAGTCCGTAGCTTACAAACTACTTAAACCTAGGTAAACTAACCTAAGGACAACACACACACCCATGCCCCAGGGAGGACTCGAACCTCCACGGCGAGCAACCGCGCGCTCTGCAGCGAGACGCTTTAGACCGCTCGGCTACTAGACCGCGGCGATGTGGTACATTCACAGTCTAACATATACAGTCACGACACTTCCGCAGATTTTTGTTATACACTGCGACAGCAGCGCTCCAAGCGGAGGGCAAGCTACTTTTATGAATACGATATTGGATGAGTGCGAATAGTATCGTTTATATTGATTTTAACACATTTTTTACATTAGTGAACGTATGTAATATCATAAAACAGGTAATAACTTAAAATAGCTCCACCTTTGTGTTTCTTAGGTTTCCTAAGATCACTGACAAGGTTGGAAACGGTACATCGTGGCACAGTTTATTTACTGTTATCTTGTAACCCACAGGGTTATACTGAATAATTTAATTTACTGTTAAAATAGAAAAATGGCTAGGAAACACCGAATACCCGCCCTTTGGCAGAAAGACGAGTTTTTTCTTCTCAGGAACGTTAACGTATCTCCATTCCAATTCCAGTGAAATCAGTGAGGGTGGAACCTAGGAAATGAATATAAAATGCAACAACTACAGTATTTAACGTACCAAATCAGCCACCACAGCTGTAGCTGAAGGAAAACATCAGAAACGTGACAAGAAAACTGAAAAAGCAGTCAAACCGTATTCAACAAAGAAGAACCCAATTCCACAATTGTTGCTACAGCTTAACCACAAACGGCAAGAATCTTCAAGACATTGTCTTCTTAAGCTAAAGTAATCACACTCAAAAGAATATGCGCTTATAATAAAGACGAGTGAAGCCTAAAAATTTAAGAATTATTAGACTCCATACCACAATGGTACGTGTCAAAAAACTCTTTGTCATAGTAAGAACAGACGAAAATAGAAATTTATGTTTCTATTATGTTTATATTCTACTTACTTTCAGCGGAATAAGCTGCAAATATACACATATTCGTAAGTATTGTTTCATGACGAAGTTCTTCGTTATACCACTGAATCAGTTAAATTCGACTGTTTTTACATAATTTCCGTATTAAGTATGTCTCTTGATATATTACTAATGCTTGTAACACAAAAATTATATTAACTATTTCATTAATTACGTACACAAATAATTATAAAGAAACATCACTCTTTCGGCGGCTTACCAAACGCTAGGAGCGCTAGTGTCGTTTAACTGTCAGTTGGTAACGAGTTTCACAGCAGTGAGTGTCGCGACTGTATATGTTAGACTGTGGTACATTGTTACTGCGAACATCCGTGTCGTACAGAGTGAGTCAAGAGTAGCAGTACAAAGTTTTACAAAAGCTAAATATACAATCTCTGACAATAATTTTCGGTGCACTTCCGTAGTGACTTAAGTTGACAACGTGACCCCATCGTAGTTCTGTTAACTCTTTAGTGATCAAATTATTTCCAGAAGTTGTAGATTTTTTTGAATACTTTATTTGGCTAAGTAGCCACACATAAAATCATAGTTTAAATCTTGAAAGTGAGAGTTTAGCCTACGGGTTGTTGTTGTTGTTGTCTTCAGTCCGCAGACTGGTTCGATGCAGCTCTCCACGCTACCCTGTCCTGTCCAAGTCTCTTCATCTGAGAATATGTTCGGCAACCTACATCCTTTTGAATCTGCTTACTATATTCGTCCCTCGGTCTCCCTCTACGATTTTTACCCCACACGCTTCCTTCTAATGCTAAGTTGACAATTCCTTGATGTTTCAGAATATATCCAAACAATCTATCCCTTCTCTTAGTCAGGATATGCCAGAAATTCCTTTTCTACCCAATTCGGTTAAGCACCTCATTAGTTACGTGATCTACCCGTCTAATTTTCACACCACATTTTAAACGCTTCTATAATCTTTTTATCTGAACTCCTTATCGTCCACGTTTCACTCCCATACAATGCTAAAATCCAGACAAATGCTTTCAGAAAGGACTTCCTAACATTTAAATTAATATTCTATGTCAGCAAATTTCGCTTCTCCAGAAACGCTTTTCTTCCCATAGCCATTCTGCATTTTATATCTTTTTTACTTCAGCCATCAGAAGTCATCTTCCTACCTAAAAAACAAAATTTATCTAATACTTTTACTGTCTCATTACCTAATCTAATTCCTTCAGCATCGTCTGATTTTCTGACATTGCATTCCATTACCTTCATTTACTCTCGTTCATGTTCATCTTATATCTTCCTTTCAAAACACTGTCCATCCCATTCAATTGCTCTTCCAGATCTTTTGCGGTCTATGACAGAATTACTATGTCATCGGCAAACCGCAATGTTTTTATTTTCTCTCCTTGCACTTTAATGCCCTCTCCAAATTTCTCCTTCCATTCCTTCACTGCCTGCTCAATGTACAGATTGAACGACATTGGGGACAGGATACAACCCTGTCTTACTCCCTTCCCAACTTCTGCGCCCCTTTCTTGCCCTTCGACTCTTCAGAATTTGGAAGAGTGTATTCCAGTCGACATTGTCAAAAGCTTTCTCCAAATCGACAAACGCTAAAAACGTAGGTTTCCCTTTCCTTAGCCTATCTTCTAAGATAAGTCGTAATGTGAGTATTGCTCTCGTGTTCCGACATTTCTCCTAAATCCAAACTGATCTTCGCCGAGGTTGGATTCCACAAGGTTTTCCATTCGTCTATAAATAATTCGTGTTAGTATTTTGCACCCATGACTTATTAAACTGATAGTTCTGTAATTTTCACACTTGTCTGCACTTGCTTTCTTTGGAGTTGGAATTACAATATTCTACTCTAAGTCGGAGGGTATTTCCCCTGTCTCATACATTTTGCATACCAGGTGATACAATTACGGGTATAAAAAATTTAGAGAGAACTATTATTCCCACCGAATTCTTGAGTAACTGGACTTTATTATTAAAAAATTGTATATCTTTTTTATTTAGAACTGAAAGCATATTAAACATTTCATTTATTTCTTTATTAGTTCATATTGTCCACTAAGTTGAGTTCAATAAGGTGACGTACTTTGGATTTAGAATAAGCATGGTGCTACACACAAAGGTGCACGACAGTTGCTACACATTATTTTTGTCGTCTTTTCTTTCTTTTCGGTGCTACATTGGCGGCACCTCCTCCTTGTAGTACCATTTGTTGGCAAATGCGTTCCAACTTTCGCCAGACGATCTTCATCTGGAACTCCAGAGACGCCTCTTTTTGGTGTCTGGAAACGAACAAGCCTTCCTCTTCGCTTACGATTCGAGAAGCCGGAGATGAGCTGCCTTGCCAAATGCAAACTAAATGTTAGTCTGTCTTCTGTAACTTCCACATAATGTAGGCACCGACAACTGCCAAATCTACAAGAAAGAAAAATAGTCTGTGCCACCACATACATAACGACGACCTACAGCAAATCGTTCGCGCAGCTGATATACACGAATACTATTTTCTTCGTAAATATAAAAGCTGACAAATACAACACAAGTCATTTCACACGCATAAGGAAAGCACGCTATACAAAAAACGCTGTTACGGTCGAAACAGTGGCTTGTTTTCCTGCATAAACTGCGCTTCTGCATTGACTGACAAAAAATATAGAAAAACAACCACTTTCGCGCGTCTGTTGACAATCTATACGTAGTTAGTACACTCTAACAGAGATGGTACAAGTTAGAAGTGGGAACACCGAGTACCACTCAACTTATAGCGAAAACAAATAAGTGGGCACTATAGTCCCCACTGGTCACTAAAGGGGTTAAACATTGTGCGTGTTCCGTGTTAGACCAGTTAGACGAAGTGCTTTTTTAATCCTTTGATCCACGAATTATTTTATTGTTTAAAAATGAGTATGTTTTGCTTGTAGAACTACGTAAGGGAGACTGGAATATAACGTTTATTTTCAATTATTATTTGTATGAAACCACTGTTGCAATACCAACTTAAACAGACCAGCACATAAAAAGCTGCCATATATTTATTTTTTATTTATCCCAAATGAACATTTTAATCAAATCAGTAATGTGTTGAACAGAAATATTGTCACAAAATAAACTTTATTTCATTTGCTGTAGTTGGCACTTATCCCTGGATAAACGAGTAGCATAAGGATTGGTTTGAAATAATTGTCCATCAATCAAATTCACTGGGAATAAAAGTAAGAAAAATTACACAGGAATGTTTGTATTATCTGGGATTTTAGTTGATGGTTGAGAAAACTGACTCATCAGAGTAGAAATAATTATGACTGTTGAGCCATTTGTAAATTCGGTCAGCTTGCTGCTGAGCAGGAGTGAAACTACTTAGTGGTTGGTCAGCTTCAGATTACCAGCCTTACATCACATCAACAGAATCTGTACGCCCATTCACCGGTGCCATCGATTCTTGTTCAGAGTCAGAACTGAAATCTTGTAGAGTATCTTCAGCCGGCCGCGGTGGCCGAGGAGCCTGAGGCGCTCCAGTCACGGTCTGCACGGCCACTACGGTCGGGGGTTCGAATCCCCCCTCGGGCATGGATATTTGTACTGTCCTTAGTATAAGGTAGTTGATAAGTAATTTGTAAGTTTAGGGACTGATGACCCCGTAGTTAAGTCCCATAAGCTTAACAAACATTTGAACATTTTGAGTATCTTCAAATTGATAGCCACTGCGATGTTCCTCTTATATCATAGCCTCAAGGGCAGAAATACGATCTGTGCCTGCTCTCCACATCTGGCGAATAATATAATTGTTGGAAGTAAATGATGTACACTGGTACCAATCATTGTTGCTTATATTTGTTAATGTCAGAATAACTTAGAGAAAAAATAAATGTAAGAGTATTTGTAAATAATATCATCGATTTATAAAGTTATTCGGTAATGTGTTCTGTTTTTAAGGATTCACTACATACATAAACCGACAATCTAAAGTGTTTTGCGCCACGGTGGTTTCGGATGGAACCACTAACATAAACGTACATACAGTGAAGTAAAACATTATTTACATTCAATATTATCTAATACTAGTCGTAAACCCGGCGTTGCCCGGGTGTTAATTTATCCTACACTCTCGTAGTCCACATCCCCTTCCCCCCTCTCTCTGCATCTACGTCTCCCTCCCATCTCTCTGATCGTTTCCACCTCTCACAAAGATTTATGTACTCAGTTATCTTCCTCTTGGTTTAAAGGTCACGTGTGCAAAAATTAATAAAGATTGGAGCAAAACTATACATTTTGTAAAATTCCCTAAGTTAAGTACCCTCCCCAATGCACAGAACGAAATTTTATACGGACAGTGATATTCCTCTTGTTTTTAAGGCCAAGTGTGCTCGTCGGAAAAAGCACAGAGTCGAAAAATCACGCATCAAAGCAATCATATCACCTTTTTCGATAATCAACGCATTAAGCACAAAAAAATTCTACATGAGGAAACAACGATGAACGCTGCACGGTACTGTGAAATTTTGACCCGTTTCATCAAACGTCTACACAGGGTATGACCACAGTGATATTCCTCTTGTTTTTAAGGCCAAGTGTGCTCGTCGGAAAAAGCACAGAGTCGAAAAATCACGCATCAAAGCAATCATATCACCTTTTTCGATAATCAACGCATTAAGCACAAAAAAATTCTACATGAGGAAACAACGATGAACGCTGCACGGTACTGTGAAATTTTGACCCGTTTCATCAAACGTCTACACAGGGTATGACCACAGTACGCACAACAAACAACAAGGTTCCTGTTGTTTTTTTTTTTTTTTTTTTTTTTTTTTCGCGACACCACTCTTCTACACACTGCTAAATTTCGTCAAACAGTTCTTGGGGGGGGGGGGGGGGAGGACAGTGATGCAACTGGAAAATTCACCACACTCGCCGGATCTCAATCCTCCAGACCTCATCCTATTCCTCAACTAACTCGCTTTGAAAGGAAAGACACGATTTTCCCGAAATGCAAAGAACGTGACGAGGGTTTTTAACATCATCCCAAACGAAGACTTCATGCAAAGTTTCCAGACATTGTATCATAGAGCTCATAGGTGCTCAACTACAAGTCACCGGATTTTATTGTCAGAGGTTGTGTATCAAATAACATCAGCACTTTCTGACAAGTTCATTCCTGTACACAGGTTCGCCGTAGCAGTAACGGTTCAAAAGTTACAGCACAGTTTGTTTGGAAGTACAACAGAGACTGTTCAACATGCTGTCCCTGTTGGTCAACGCACATTTGAAGGCACTGAATCCAATGGTCGTTCACTCCCTAGAGGATTTTCGCACAAATGCTGGCACACATTTCAATGCACTGATCGATATGTTGATTTCCTCTGCTTTAAATTTCCCCAGAAATAAACTTCTTGTGGTATGACATCTGGTGATCTGGTTGACTATTCTACAGAACCACGTCGGCCAATCAAATGAGCAGATTCTGACCATATAACCGCTAACAAACAACTGCTCTCTAGTGTGGTGGAGCCCCATTCAGTTGAAAGTAAGACGAAAGCTGTGATCTTCATTCGTAAGTAAGAGAAAGATCACTTCTTGCAGCCGTTATAGCTTTGAGCATTTATATTCTGGTCTATGAAAATTGGTGTAATTACACAACCACCACATATTCCACACCATACCATAACGTTTACGTCGCCAACTACCTTTGAAGGTTCCATCCATTGTGAATTCTGGTCAGTACAGTATTTGTGGATGTGACGGATGGCTTAGCCACTGACAGTATATATGCCTCATTACTGTACAAGATGCCTTGAGCAAAAGAAGGATCTCGTTCTAAGTTTTGAACCATAATTGCTAAACGAATCTGTTTACAGAAATAAACTCGTTAGAAAATGCTGATGTTATTGAATATATAACCCAAATCTCTTTCCATTAAAAAATATTAACTTAAATTGAAGGTGGACGGTTTCACGATGACGCCCATAATCGGTACATACTGTAGAAGATGGACAACCTCACCCACGCCTTATTGGAATACTCAGATTTCCCATGTCCTGCACGGTGTTTGAAGTAAAATAGTAAACTGCAACCTTCGACTCACCTTGCATACAGTGTTCATTTTAAATCTATGTAGAAAATGATGGAAGTTAATGCATAATATTTTGACAGGGAATCCATGTCCGGAAATGTCATACGGACATCTTTCTAAAAAAAAGAGTTTGTAAATCTATAGGACTTAATTACTCTCGTGATCAGTCTAGACATACAATCAACTTTAACTTATGCTAAGGACAGACTGTGTGAGTCAAGTGAAATCTCTAAGACATTCAGTATGTCAGAACTCGATAAGGCAATCAGTAAGTCTAGAAGGGGCAAGGTGTGGAACAAACTTTGGACCCGCTGCTAAAAAGTGGTTACTCGCCTTGATGAACAACTATGTGTCAGCCTACAAAATTCCGAAAATCTGGAGGAAAACACGGGTCATAGCTATCCTGAAACTGGGAAAGAACCAGGTGAGCGTAAGAGCTATCGGCCAATCTCATTGCTATGTCACCTATACAAAACTCTTGAAAGAATGATACTGAACAGAGTCACGGAAGCAAGTGAGCATCTTCTGATCTCAGAACAAGCGGGCTTCAGAATAAGCAAATCGTGCGTATCACAAGTACTAAAATTAGTGCAACATATCGAAGATGGATTCGAGGAAAGGAAAATTACTGGGGTTGTCTTCATAGACCTGACAGCTGCTTGTGACACAGTCAACTATCGACTGCTTTTACAGAAACGTTACACATCATGCAAGGATTACGGCATGACACAGATGATTGGTAATCTCCATCAAAACAGAAGATTCTTTGTCGACTTTCAAGGGCAAAGAAGCCGATGGAGGACACAGAAGAATGGGTTACCGCAGAATCGCGTCCAGGCTATACTGCTCTAACATTTACACCAAGGTGCATATAAGATGAACATTAACAAGAGCAAAACTAGGGTAATGGAGCGCAGTCTAAGAAAATCAGGTGGTGCTGAAGGAATTAGATTAGGTAACGAAACAATAAAGGACGTAGATGAGTTTAGTTACTTGGGCAGTAAAATAACAAATGATGGTCGCAGTACAGAGAATATAAAATGCAGAATGGCAATGGGTAGTAAAGCGTTCTTGAAAAAGAGAAATTTGTTAACATCGAATATTGATTTAAGCTCAAGGAAGTCTTTTCTGAAGGCATTTGTATGGAGTGTTGCCTTGTATGGGAGTGAAACATGGACGATAAACAGTGCGGACAGGAAGAGAATAGAGACTTTTCAAATGTGGTGCTACAGAAGAATGCTGAAGATTAGGTGGGTGGATCGCGTAGCTAATGAGGAGGTCCTGAACAGAATTGGGGAGAAAAGGCATTTCTGACATACCTTGACTAAAAGGAGGGAACGATTGGTACGACACATTCTTAGACATCAAGGAATTGTCGATTTAGCGTCGGTGGGAAGTGTGTGGGGGGTAAAAACCGCAGAGGAAGACCAAGAGATGGATACAGTAAGAGGATTCAGACAGATGTAGGTTGCCGTTCTTATGTGGAGTTGAAGAGGCTTGCTCAGGGTAGGGTATTGTGTAGAGCTGCACCAATCCAGTCTCCGGACTGAAAACCACAACACAACCAACAAACAGACAATTCATCATGAAGTACAAAAATGACTCCATTGTTACGCCTTTCGGTCTACCCAACATCAGAAATCAAAAGTGGCATAGGTACATCTTGTATCTGTCACTCTTTCGATGTCTCATTGACGGTCACATGAATAGTGTTACAACAAAGGCAATTTTACACCTACATGTGACTCGTTAATTAAGCGACTTTTACGAACCCCGTCATTTCCGAGTGCCCCTTCTGCCTCAGTAGCTGAACGTCACGAAACGTAGGCTTGCTATCGAACATGCTGCTACTGCATCCTCCTGCGACCGTGATCCCACGAACAAGACTTTGCGACCTCGAGGTTCAAAAATACTCATCTACGCCATAGGGCGGACAATACGGCAAGCCCTCAAAAATAGATGCGCAGATGGTTTACGACGCCTTCCAAACATTCGGCAAAAGGTCATAAATGAAGGGGGGGGGGGAGGATTATATTGAAATCGTGTAACGGTAAGCATCTCTGTCAATGATGTCATCCCCGAGAAAAATAATAGTTGTCATTACTTTTTCTCCTGCCCATGTAAGTGTAAAGATTAATTTCAGAACATGAGTTCATTATCACAATGTTAGCCTCCTATACAAGCTCTAGAAACCGGGGATAGCGATTCTGAATTATCCACAACATATAACTATTTACCTCTCGCCCTGGCATCTTACAGGCTCCACACCTCCAGACTACTTATTGCTGGTATACACTTAACCAACATTCCCATTTTTCTTCTAAAAAATGTGATATCCTCAGAGCCGAATGTAAATATAAACAGCAAGTTCTGTATCTCGTAAGAAAGTTAAATCCTCATTTAACTGCGAAACTCTTGTATATTCAAACTCCTGATAAAGTTTTCTGCACTGTTTTCAAGGTGTAGGGCTTTAGAAATCGTCGCGGAAAGAGAAGACAAGTACAATGCAACTCACCAGGTAAGACTTGCATGGTGCAGAGGCATTCACACTGGGTACTCACCTGGAATAGAAGAAAATGAAAATTAGAACACGGGTATCGTTAAAACAGTCATTTTAAATAAGTCCTCTAAAACTATCAGCTAAAACGAAACCGTCATCAGATCACATCTACACACAATAACGACAACTGTTAAGCAGTTTTCATCTGTTAAGTAACATAAGCAGGACACAAATTTAATAATCTGACATATACTGTAGTCAGAGCAAAGCAAGGCAAACGCAGTGCTCTCTGCTGATTGTTTACGTGCGTCATATTCACTATTTATGGTGGATCGCAGATTAATGGTTAGGTTTCAGTTGTCGTTTGTGTGTGAATGACGGTTAACGACGACTTAGAAAATGATTGCTCGTGCCAGTTATGAAATGCAGAATGATATTAGATTTTTATGTAAATAAAAGGAAATGCCCCTGGAGATGGATCTTTCAATTACCAATATTCTGGAAACCCTCCTGAAACCCCCTATAAAATAACTCTAACAAAACTATGTTTGTTATCTCAAAGGCGACGTATACAATGTTATTTTTGTTGATACAGGTTTCTTGGACGCTGTTTTTAATGTGTACTTTTCGGAACGGAAGACTTTTTACGTGGTTTCCGACAGAAACGTATGTTTTGCATAACGATTGTTTCGAACTTAAGGCAATATTCAGAATCGAATTATGCTGATTAAGAAAGCTCCTACTGTGTGACAATCTTTAAAGAAATAGAATTATTTTAATTTCTTGGAATTACTGCATCTTGTACATTTATCTAAGGAATGGTTGCTGAAAAAAGTTTTCAGACTTTGCGCTTATTCCTGTATAACACATTGTAAAGCAAGAAAATCTACGTTCTGTTCAGTTCATAATTAATGTAGAACAAGGAATTATTTAATTTAAAAAAGTAAATTTTTCTTTTATTAAGCCCATATTTTTGTATTATGGAACCCTGGGGTTCGCGACCCACAGGTTCAAAAACACTGCACTACAGAACACCAGAGCAGAAATGTGGCGACATAAAAATGTCCAGCTCCATGACTGGCTTGTACCAACGGAAGAACTTCCCCCAGGACACAGTGAGAAGAGAAACGTCTAGAGATCCTTGAATCGACTGTATTACGGAGTTGAAAGAACAAAGAGCAACATACATAGATGGGGACTGTCGGATGAATCGGTGTTGTGCGACTGTGGACAACAGCAGACTACTTCCCACCTTATGCAGTGCGAGTTATGCACAAGTACCTGAAGAGTCGAGGAGCTCATGAAGGCTACTCCCAATGCGCTGTACGTGGCCAGTTTTTGGTCAAAAATTTCCTAACATTATAATTACCTATTGCACATGACACTTATTCTAAATTTTAGCTCATACATTTTATCACCCTCTGGTCATGCCCAGCTTTAGCTGAAAAAGTATTACCCCTACAAAATACATGTTACATGTAATATCTATCACACGTCTCTTCGACTGGCTGAGTACTCATAACTGTTAAGGTTAATGTTTACTGCATATCTATTCTTTTTTGTCCATACTACCTCTTCCTAAACTATGGAAAGCAATGCGATTGATTGCAGCAGACGATATTTGTTTCGCAGTGTCATAGATTATAACGTCACTGAATGACATTTCTGGTCACGAATTCCTTGCCGAAATATTATGCACTCACTTCCTTCTGCTAGCCAAATCACTTTCTACGTTCGTTTCAGATACAGCCTGTACACAAGGTGTTCCAAAAATTCGTTTACTAAATTTGGGAACAGATTCCTTACACCGAAACAAGGCATAAAAGTTCACGCTAAACATCTGTACATACTCCCCAAGACAGCTATGAAAGCAGCTACGTAGGCTCTTAGATAACGGGTGGACCCCAGAACCTCCCCTCCTCCTCCTCCCTCCCCGCCGGAGCCAATGTAACGCACAGACTTTATGAGGGTACACAATACACGGCCGCAACGGCTGTGCCATAAGAAAGAAATCAGAGCAAAGTGAAATTACATATGTTATTCCGACCACGGATTCGAGTTGCCAGTAAAATTACAAACCCCCCGATACCAATAACAGACCGGACGCGACTTTAATTAAAAAGTAGCAAAATTAAAACAATTAATTTAGGACGGTTTATTAATTTTCACCAACCAAGGAGCATCACAGAATGATTGCTTACTTAGAGGACAAACGAACGGAAGGGACAGAGTAATTTCTACATTCCCCGTTTGGTTAATCTAGAATTGCTCAAAATGGAGAATTTCCTGTAGCCTTTAAATTTAAAAGCAACCGGAAGCGACGCCGTGACGGAGGCATACCAGCTTTGTCCCGCGCTCCAAACAGGTGTCCCAACCTGAGTGTCCGAGACACAGTGCCACCCGCAAGGGCTAAGCTTCGCCAACGGTTTCTCTCCCCTACCTGTAAGGTCGGCTCAAGGAGGTTAGAATAAACGGAGATGGCGTTACCTAAGCTGAGAACAGGCATTGGCTGAAGGCAGGGGGCTCTGCTTTTGTGCCCAAAACAAGGATTTCTCGCTTAAAATCCTGAGTGAATATTGTCCTATTTACGTAAAGCCACTAAATTGGTAGTCACATCGGAGTATTTACTTAGATATGACCTACAATTCAATGAATAGAACTACTTTACCACACAGTACGACCATTGTTTTGAGCACAAATGTCGGAATGCGCATTTTGCTGGCTTCACTTTTTCAGTGTTAGGGTATTCCAGACATTCGAACCTCCTTGGGTTGGCTACAGGGACTACTTTTGAACAGCGGAAGCACACTGCGGTGCCATGTCCGGCGAACAGCCACGCACCGCCATTCGGTTGCAGAGCTTCGAAGTATCCTCCTCGCGGACAGTATAGGGCGGAAGTTACCGCCGTATAAGGAAAGTGTGAGTTTGAGATCCGTCCGCGTCTGTTGCAGTGATGGGCGAGTGGACGCACCCGGTAAACTTACCATTCAGTTTATAGTGAGGTAAGCCTGGCCGTTTGGACCCTGCTCTGGGTTTAGTATTACGACTTCATGGCTAGCAACATTCTCTCCGATTCAACCACTCTCCGCTCTATCTAGGGACTACAAACGTATCTGTTTTAAAACGTGTTTAATTTCTTGACTATTGTATTTCCTTGACTCACAGCAAGTTGGTTTCGTGTCAAAATAGTCTTATTTGTGAAATAATATTAAACATGAAACAGGGCTACCTCAAATGCGCCATATCTTTATGAATACATATTTTACCACAATTTTGCCTATTTGTTCTGTAACTTTCCTACTGTCCTCTTTTCAATTAATGAATCTTAAATAAGGCGACAAAACACTTGCCAAGAGAAGAAGTCCGACGCCTTTACGGTCGAAGGACAGCAGTTCAGCGGGTGAGTGTAACTTCCTGTCTGAGAGGAAAGGCGACAGGCAGCAACCCTTCTTGCTTAATCATCGTTAGTAAAACTTCACCAGTTACATCATAACCACGAAGATTTTTTTTATACGTTGCTCACAATGCAACGTGTGTTCCAGTTTTAAACTAATTCGCTGTTTTCTATTTGCCATTAGTAAGCCACATACAACAAGTGTAGCAATTTTCTACACTTGTACAAAACGATAAATAAAGTATGAATTTACATACAAATTTCTAAACTGAAAGTAAGGTGATGGCAAAAGTATATAGTAACAAGCTTCAGTTACTAATATTTTTATTCACAAAATAGTATAATATATACCATAAATATTTAAAAAAATCTAAAATCCGTGTCGGCCGCGGTGGCCGAGGGGACTGAGGCGCTCCAGTCACGGTCTGCACGGCCACTACGGTCGGGGGTTCGAATCCCCCCTCGGGCATGGATATATGTGCCGTCCTTAGTCTTAGGTAGTTCATAAGTAGTTTGTAAGCTTAGGGACTGATGCCCCCGTAGTTAAGTCCCATAAGTTCTACAAACATTTGAACATTTTTTTTTTCTAAAATCCGTTACCCATGTGGTCTCCTTGTTAGCATATTCCAGAAATTCCTTTTCTCCCCAATTCTGTTAAGCACCTCCACGTTAGTCACGTGACCTACATAGCTAATCGCCATCATTCGTCTGTAGTACCACATTTCAAAAGTTTTCGATGTATAGCACTGAAAACGCGATATTCCATCATCAACTTTGATGTTCATTTTTAAAAAACTACTGGGTGTCTAGCTAAAAGCCGAAACACGTCTATTTATATACATGTGGCGTCTGTTTCCAAAGAACAGACGGCTGGGTACACATTTTCAGCTTTGCCCATTCACAGTTGAAGTCATATATTCTGGGAATATGAAAACAATAACTGTAGGATCAGAAGTGACGTCTGTTCTTTCGGAATGGACGCCACATGTATACATACATATATATATGCCAGCGACAGGCAATGATCATTTCGTTAGTGGGGAGGGGTGGGCAAGTTTAAAGCCCCTACTCTTACGGGAATTAGTACATAGTGACGAGTTTGTACTGTGGTCAGGGTGAAGCTGGAAATTTGTGTCTGACGGGAGGTGTGCTTAGGTAGTCCTTGCAGGTGCGGAGATCACTGTGTCCCCATTGGTGTAGTGGTCAGCGCAACTGCCTAGAAAGCGGGAGACCCGGCTTCGAATCCTGGTTGTGTACACATTTTCAGCTTTGCCCATTCGCAGTTGATGTCATATATTCTGTGAATATGACGTCTCTATTTGTATTCAATATAGAACGAACATGCAAAATTTGATAGAAATCGGTGACCCACGTGTCAGACCGTGGCCTTGAGTTGTGGAGCTCGTGCTCGCCCGCAATGAGCAGAACCGCCCTCAACGGAGAATAAACTACCTACGCCCCTGGCTACGTGTTATTTGCTGAACTACAAGGTGCCGGAGCTCAACGCATAAGCAAGTACGCCCAGAGATAACAAATGGATGGCTAGCAGTGGCAGGTATAACAAGACGCGGCAGGCATGCAGGTGTCCTTTGACCTGCCGCCCGACCCACGCGGTGATCGCCGTTGCCATTCCAGGCACGGCGTCCGCCCACGGCGCTGCGCCGCGCCTGGGTCGCGGATGAAATGTCAGGCGCTCGGGTTTCGCCGCCCTGGCATTACCTAATGATGGCTTCACTGCACGCGACACCTCATCGCTCGTTACGCCTTACAACAGCGGACTCCATTTGGCACTGCATGGAACTTGAAATTAATGTAACCATAGGGGGAGAAAACACACACACACGCACACACACACACACACACACACACACACACACATTTGTCTTAGTTAATGAAGTATTCGATACCCTTCAGTAAGTGGAATGACACCATTAATAAATATAGACTTTGATCAGGAATCTGTAGCAAAGGTAGAATATTCAAAATTTTTAGGTGTATGCATTGATGACGGGTTGGAAGGAAGGAAGGAAGGATGGAAGCATAGGGTTTAACGTCCCTTTGACAGCTTGGTCATTAGAGACGGAGATAACGCTCGGAGTTTTGGGTAAGGATGAGGAGGGAAATCGGCCGTGCCCTTAGAAAGGAACCATCCCGGCATTTCCCTGGGGTGATTTAGGGAAATCAGGAAAACCTAAATCTGGTTGGCCGGAGGTGGATTTGAACCACCATCCTCCCGAATCCAAGATGAGGGGTTGAATTGGAAAAAAACACATTGAAGGTCTGTTGAAACGTTTGAGTTCAGCTACTTATGCTATTAGGGTAAATGCAAATTTTGATGATATACATCTCAGTAAATTAGCTTACTATGCCTGTTTTCATTCTCTGCTTTCGTATGGCATTTTCTGGAGTAATTCATCACTGAGTAAAAAAGTATTCATTGCACAAAAGCGTGTAATCAGAATAATTGCTGGAGCCCATCCAAGATCATCCTGTAGGCACTTATTTAAAGAGTTAGGGATCTTCACAGTAGCTTCACAGAATATATATTCATTTATGAAATTTGTTATTACCTATCTCACCGAATTCAAAAGCAATAGCAGTGTACGTAACTACAACACTAGGAGAAAGAATGATCTTCACTATTCAAGGTAAATCTAGCTTTGGCACAAAAAGGGGTGAATTATGCTGCCACCTTTGGGCACCTACCAAACAGCATCAAAAGCCTCACAGATAGCCAACTAGCATTTAAAAATTAATTAGAAGAATTTCTGAATGACAACTCCGACAGTATAGATGAATTTTTAGATATAAATTAGTAAATGAGAAAATGAAATTTAAAAAATAAAAAAATAAAAGAATAAATTAAAAAAAATGTGTGTCATGTAATATTTAGTACAAAGAGACCTTTCATTAACCTGACACGTTCCACATCATTACGGAGTGTCGTATTCATGATCTATGGAACAACTACTGATCTAATCTATGTATAGAGCCCACATCACCTGATATATGTGGTGTTGATAGAGGTCTGCGCGGATGTGGATATCCGCAGTATTTCTTAGTTTGCGGATAAAATTCTGGGCGACGCGGATATCCTCGTGTTATAAGGGGATAAAGAGCGAGGTATCTGCCCAGTACGTCTGTCGAAATGTTAGTTGAAAACTTCAAGCCTGTGGACATTCTTCATGCAGGGCTGTAGTCCTCATCCCCTAGCAACAGCGGATGTGGATGTACCCGAGGGCCGCGGAGGAATAGCCGTGAGCACTGGGGCGCCATGCTGCGGTGTCCTTGGGTTAGGTTAACTTAGTTTAAGTTGTTTGTAAGCTAGGGACTAATAACCAAGCAGTTAAATCCCATAGATTTACAAACATTTGAACATTTGTACCCGAGGGACCTGCGCTTAATCCGTTTACGCGACGGTGTCTATCCAGCGGACTGTCAAGTGCTTTGTGGGTAGCAAACCGGACCACCAGAGGTGCCAAGTCTAATTTCCGCTACCTGCAGTTAGCGCAGTGGCTGAGCCGTCTGCGGCGCGCCAGTCACGGTCTGCACGGCTGCTACGGTCGGGGTTCGAATCCCCCCTCGGGCACGGATATTTGTGTCGTCTTTAGTATAAGGTAGTTCATAATTAGTTTGTAAATTTAGGGACTGATGACCCCGCAGTTAAGCTTAACAAACATTTGAGTTAGCACTTTGTAGTGACCGAGTGACTACGTATATCGTAGTGAATACGAACAAACGTACAAACAAACATTCATGTTAATGTATTAGATAAATGGTGACGGAAGTAATAGCATTTTATAGCAACTTTCATAATCAGATACGGTGTACAGTGAAAGTAAGGTATTCAGGAAGGTACACAATGTTAGATTGTAAAGGCTGGCCGTAGCTGAAGCCGACATTGTCTAGTTTTGCTGACAGTTACATTAGAAGTAGATGGCATTTTAACACATGAAATGACATGCTTTGCTTTGTGTCACATAACCTCTTGTGCGTTAATATGGGGGAAATAAAGTGTCCCTTTTGTAAAACTCCGAAAGAACCGTTTCTTTTTTTGAAAGTAAACACATGAAAATCTCCGCTATGCCGATAACTTTTAAAAATTGAAATTTAAGAAGATGCCTGTTCACGTAGTGCTCCGACCACTCGGGCTCCGAAGTACTACTGTGTGTGTTCGAAGCGCCAATGTTTTCCTGTTTGGAATAGCCTGTTTTGGAGTAGGTATAAAACAGTTACCGTGATTCGTAAAGTCAAAAGTAGTTAAGTTGTCGCAGAAATGACACTCTAAAAATAATTATATCATTATAGATCTTGGTTTTAAATACTGCAATCTATTACCCATTCAAAACTTTAATATCTGCGGATGCATATAATAAACTTGCGGATACGGATAAAATACCGCGGATGCGGTTGCGGATATGGGCCTTGCGGATGTGGTGCGGATGCGGAAAACACTTTTCTTATACGCGCAGACCTCTATGTATGTAAAAGTGGAAGTGCCACCACTGTGTAGTTATTTTCTAAATCCATAAGCTACAGATACTCGGATCCTTTATCTGTCAGTAATTCATTTTCATTCGAAATTTGCCGCATATATTATAATACATTTTTATTATTTATTTAGCGTATGGTTACATCGCAGGTTGTTTGTAAGTACAAATTATTGTGTACATACAGAAATATAAGAAGAATGAACAACACAATACTGTCATGATAACAATAACAGTAAAATTTACAAACATACATCTAGATTACAAATTTCAAATATATTTAATTGATTCTTTGGTTGCAACTAGGAAATCATATTGGTTGCCGCTTTAGGATCTGATTGGGCATTCCTCTACAATGTGTTTGATTGTTTGTCTTTCAGCTCCACAATCCAAGAATTCTTGAACATATCATAAGGTCGAATGTAGTAAATTTCCTTGAAAGGGAAAAAAATTTGTCCATGCATCAACACGGCTTTAGGAAGCATCTTGTAAATGTTCAAACGTCTGTAAATCTAATGGACTTAATTGCTGCGGTTATACGTCCCAAGACTTACAAACTACTAAAGAAAATACACACACACACGTGCCCGAGTGAGGACTCTAAATCTCCGAGGCGAGCAACCGCGCGCTCCGCAGCGAAGCGCCTTATAGCACTTTGCCACTTCATATATGTAGGGGGGGGGGGGGGGGAACACTAAAGAACGATAAGGAAGACAACACCACTGCCACCAGATGAAGATGATTATTTTTGTCTCAATTGACTAGGTGCATATTCTGAAAGTAGGCTTGCCGAAAATTGGATTGTATGACAAGAAAAACGTGAGCTCTAGTCCCATATGGAGTGCGCAGGTGGCAATCGGTATTGCACTCCTCAAAAGAATTAGACGATCAGGTGAGATATCATACACAGTATACATTCGATAACGTATTTTATTCAGATATTTGTTACAATTGTAATTTGTGTGTGACACTGTACGTTATTTTGCTGTCTTAACTCTTTACTTGAGGTTTACATGGAGTTTACTTAGAGGAAGGCACCAGGGGCCTTCCATCATATTGAACAAGTCATTCTCGTTGCCCTCTAATATGGTGTGTGATCACCTCGGATGGCCAGTGTAGTTGGACCCTGAGTGTCATGGACAGTATGAGATAACCAATCAGGTATCGAAGGATATTTGGCCATTCTTCAATGAGTGTCATAACCAGCTCTGCAACCGTTGTGGGAGGTGCTGGTCTGGCTGCAATGCGTATGCCAAGTGCATCCCAGACATGCTTAATAGGATTTAACACCGGTGTACAAGCTGGTCACTCCATTCGGTCAGTTCGTTCAGCTTCAAGCATGTTGTTCACTGTTGCAGATCTGTGGGACGAGCGTAATCGTCTACTAGAAGGAACTTATCTGCTATAGTCACCAGCTCAGGGCACAATAAAAGGATGAAGGATCTGGTCTCTCTGTACCTCTCAGTAGTCAGAGCGTCATTCTCAACGATGTAGATACCCGTACGTCCGCAAATACCGACTCCGCCCACATCATTTGTCTACCAGCATGATATGGTAATGTTTCAGAGTTCCACGTTCTTTTCATAAGAGGAAACGACGATCGTCCGGCTCAATACAAAAACCTATCTGTGAACAGAACCCGGCGCTATTCGTTACGACCCAATCCTGATGTTCCTCCACCCAGTTTTGGGGGCTAAAAGGGTTGTATTTTTAATGGGATACACACCATAGGCTTCCATACGTAGGGACGACATTCCAGAAGGAGATTACGGACTATTTGTGTTGATATTGCACGTCATGTTGGTGCCTAGAGGGTGCGTTGCAACTGACTTGCATTCAGCCTCCTGTCTCGACGGGCTTTTCACCGGAGATAACGGTCATCTCTTGCTGATGTTACGCATGGACGACCTTGGCCTTGCCTTCTTTTAACGGCCCCTGTTTGAAATCGTGTCCAGTTCCTGGAAATTACACTTTGGGACACTCCAATAGCTTCAGCCACCTCCCTCTGTGACTGTCCCGCTTCCAACCTTCCTATGGGTCTCCCTGCCATTGCATCAGGTAAGTCACGTTGTTGCTGCTGACTACACCATCTGAACCCAACTGCTTGTGTAATTCTTTTGTTACGGTAGAGACAAGTCAACATCAACCCCCTCTGCAGGAACTTTGTCATTAACACTGTCTCGGTTGCAATTATGTTGTCTCCACTCCATAGAACAGAAAGACATCGAAGCGTTTTAGTTTATTCTGCCGATGGCAGTACTTCAGAAACTAGATAGGGTAAGGTGGTACAATTGTGATCATTTCGGACAAATGTTAAGGTAACTGGAAATACATTGACAAAAGAAATAATTTTAACTGTGGCAATTGATCTTCGATGTTTGATGAATATGTAACACAAATATTATACAATTACAAATGTTGGTATAAACACACAAAGTTACAGCATTGAGAAAAATCGATCAAAAATTTACTACACTACGTACAATTGTGATTACTTCGTGGTACAAAATTTTGATCACTGACCATCTTCCACATAAAAAGCACATTTTCCCTCGGTCACCAACGTATACTTCGTGGTACCAAACATTGCATATTTGTCAGCGAATCCAGCCACCCTTAACTAGAAAATTTATAAGAGCGCGTTAGACTAAGTAGCTTAACTTACCTCTCAAGAGGAAAAAAATTATATGTCCGTAGCACAAAGTGGTGTATTCTTGGAAAAGACAGGAGGAGCAGTAGAAACCTGCTACTCTACGACGCCACACAAAGACAAGTGCTACCAACACTACGAGACTGACAAATTATGTTGATCGAAATTGTACCTACATCGAATTTGTACCACCTTACCTTATCAAAACTGATCCCCTATCTGTTTTGACCAGTTATTCGTCGCGTTATCGTTAAAACGAATTTTTCCTGTCCCTAGTTATAGGAATAACATGTTCCTGACATGTAGAAGGAGTGTTCGGATTTTATAGCACTATGTTTTCGACATTTGCTTTTGATTAATTTATTTGAAAGCAGCAAACCTGTAGAGTATATTTGTAATTTGAGAGAAAAAAACAGAAGCAAACAGAACACAATAATAGAAATGTTCAAATGTTTGTTAAGCTTAAGGGACTCAACTGCGGGGTCATCAGTCTCTAAACTTACAGGCGCGATGGAGTAGCCGAGCGGTCTAAAGCGTCTCGCTGCGGAGCGCGCGGTTGCTCGCCGTGGAGGTTCGAGTCCTCCCTCGGGCATGGGTGTGTGTATTTGTCCTTAGGTTAGTTTACCTAGGTTTAAGTAGTTTGTAAGCTACGGACTGAAGACCACGCAGTTTGGTCCGATAGATTTACAAACATTTGAACATTTCTAAACTTACAAACTACTTATGAACTGGCTTATACTGAAGACGACACAAACATCCATGGCCGAGGGATGATTCGAACCCCCGACGGGGAACGGCCTCGTGCATCGGAGCATAGCGTCTCAATGCGCTCGGCCACTCCGCCGCGGCACCTTCATAATTAACGACCTTTATAAAACATAAAAAATTACGAGTAAACAAAGAAACCATGCATTTTTCGTAAAAATTAGCATGGTATATTAAAATTGTATGAGTATTCCAACTCAACGAAAAAAAATATTAATCTGTCACGGTCAGTTCACCTGATGATGGCGACATGTATGATCGCCGAAATATTGTGCCCGTTGGACACTGTAGACCGGCAGTATACCCGTGGATATTTTGACTATGAAATGCGCTAGGAGGAACTCAAGAATCACAAATATTCAAATGTTTGTAGAGCTTGTGGAACTTAACTGCGGGGTCATCAGTCCCGAAACTTACAAATTACTTATGAACTAACTTATACTGAAGACGACAGAAACATCCATGCCCGAGGGGGTATTCGAACCCCCGACCGTAGCGGCCGTGCAGACTGACTTACGCGCCGCAGACCGCTCGGCCACTGCGGCCGGCTGTGAAGATAGATATAGCTGCTCCTGCAGTGTATACAGGTTGGATGGATGGTTTGATTTTTAAAGGGACTAAACGACTGTGGTTATCAGTCCCTTGTTCCAACCGTAGAGATTAGAATAAAAAGCACTACAATGTAGCATAAAACGATGTGTTAAGACTCACCAAGCAAAGGGGTGTAACTAGTCGAGAAGTAAAAGAATGAAAGTAAAAACGGATAAAACAAGAGAAAGGTGGAAAGACGATAAAAGAGTGTCCTGGCCAGGTGACCACAGACATGGCAGTAGGGCATCTGGCCATTTTTGCACATTAAAACCACCTGTCTAAAACGGTAGGTGAGCGGGTAACAAATATGTAATGAACAGAGTACTAAAAATCAAATGGATCGGTACAACCCACTCACACGAATAAAATTTAAAACTGCGTCAGCCATAGAGGCATTGTCAGCTAAAACAAGTTTCAAATCGTCAGGGAGATTAAAATTCCTTCTCTGCGCTGCTAAGTCCGGGCATTTCAAGACGACGTGGGCGACTGTCAGACGCACACCACATCGACACTCGGGAGGATCCTCGCGACGGAGAAGGTGGCCGTGTGTAAGCCAAGTATGGCCGATACGCAGCCGGCAGAGAATAACAGTCTCTGCGAGGGGCCCGCAGAGAGGTCCTCCATACGTTTGTCGTCTCCTTTATACGCCTCAGTTTATTGGGCACCTGTAGAGAGCGCCATTCACTACTCCACAAACCGAGAACTTTACGCCGTAGTGTACAACGGAGATCAGCACATGGAATGCCTATATTGAGGACAGGCTTGTGGGTGGCCTCTTTGGCCAGCCTGTCAGCCAGCTCGTTGCCATCTATCCCGACGTGTCCCGGAGTCCAAAGGAATGTATGCAGGTTGTTTACGTCAGGATAAGAGAACGCGCGCCTCAGCTAAGGTGAAAAGAAGGCTGTCAGGTGTGGGCAGTGGCTTTGTGCGCGTTCCGCGCGGCCGTGCAGATGACCCCCAGGCGAGGCCGCTGGCGAGATAAGGCGCCGCCTTCCCTGCGGATGCAGCTGCGGCCATCCGCACGGCCACTTCCCATCCTGCGCAGAGATCTCGTGCCGCCGAGGCGTGGCGACACTGCACGCGGCCCTTCAAGGCAATTCCACCCACCCACCCCCTCTTGCGATGATCCATGAGGTATGTCCTCAAAATAAATTCCGTTTGGTTATACAAAACAAACGTGTACAGACACAGAAAAAATATTATTGCAACAAAAATCTACAATTGCAAAACTACTTTGCTACATAGCTTCCGAAATTTTGTAGGCACTTATAGCGTAGCACAAGTTTTTGTATGTCTTCTTCATAGAAAGTTTCTGCCTGTGTATTTAACAATATGGTAACATGTACTTTCAGCTCGTCATCATCGTCGAAGTGTTAACCACAAAGGACAGATTTTAGGTGTAAGAAGAGATGAAAGTCGCTAGGAGCGAGGTCCGGACTGTACAGAGAGGACTCATGACCTAAATTTTTAGTTCCCACAAAATAACAACAGCTGTACAGAGGATGATGAAACACGTCCCAGTGAAATTCCCGTAAGAATTGTTTGGTCACATTCGCCGTGCGAGGTCGGGCATTATTTTGAAAAAAAAAAAAAAAAAAAAAAAAAAAAAAAAAAGTCTTTTAACAGTAAGGGCACTAAGTGTAAACTTACGGTCGTGCTTAATCTTCTCTTCAATTGTGTGAACCAGTCCATCACTAACCACAGACGGCGTCCATTTCGTTGTTCATCGTGCATTTGTTCACGTCCTTCATTAGTCTGACTCATCATCTAACCATTGAATCACTCATAGCATTTTGTCCGTAAACTTCGCAGATTTGCCAATGAATTTCCTTTTGTTTAACTTTCTTTGCATCTAGAAAACGTTGTTGTTGATTTTTTTTTGAGGGGACTAAACAGCAGGATCATCAATCCCCTGTTACTAGCTAAGAGTCCACTGTCAAGAACGTAAAAAGTAAAATAAAGCTCTGAAAATGCGCACGCACAAAAGGGACAGGCTGACAATGGACAAGTCTCTGACAATACAAAACGAAGACAAACACAATTAGTAAAACAAAGTCAGGAACTCAACTAAAACTGCATAGCAGAGTACCATGGCTGGCTGATCACAAAGATAAAAACAGGATGAGCCAGCCATACTGCACACACTACGAACCACCAGGCATTGCACATAAGGGTCTGAAAAACGCTTTAAAAGTGCTGGATTGGTAGTGGCCTAAGATCTTGAAAACGAATCATAGATCTGATTTCACACGCGGCGTCATTTTCAGTTCCGGCTGACATTATAAAGAAGCACTACAAGCACACGTCGGCAGCAGCGATCTGAAAATGGCGTACATGTCTTCTCTTTGGGTCAGACTAACTGCCGCGCATGCTCCGACCTGCGATCGTAGCGCTGCCGTGGATAGAAATACAAACGGAACTTAACGTAGACGACCGTCGTACATCTACATACATACTCTGAAAACTACGTTTAACAGCCTGGCGAAGAGGGTTCGTTGAACCACTTAATAACATTCCTCTACCATGCCATTCGCGGAAAAAAGAAGTACTTAAATATGCTCATTTTCAATTTTATCACGATGGTCATGACTCCCTACATAGGTGGATGCTAACAAAATGCAGGCTGAGATACGAATGGTTGTGGTCAAGAATATGGTAACGCACAAAATAGTACTTCCACGAAAAGCGACGAAAACTACTGTGAATTCTGTATTTTTCCGCCGGCCGCGGTGGTCGTGAGGACTGAGGCGTTCCACTCACGGTCTGCACGGCCACTACGGTCGGGGGTTCGAATCACCCCTCGGGCATGGATATTTATGCCGTCTTAGTTCGTAAGTAGTTCATAAGTAGTTTGTAAGTTTAGGGACTGATGACCCCGTAGTTAAGTCCCATAAGCTTAACAAACATTTGAACTTTTTTTTTGTATTTTTCCCAAACATATGATTTTATCATTTGTTATAGGAGAATGACTAATACTATTTGGTGAATTCATATATTAGATTCACTCTTAAATTATCCTTGTTAATCTGGATTCCCATATTTTATGTGATTTTACAATGATCTAATGTGACAAAAGAAACAAAATCCATTTATTTTCTTTTACTGAAAAAGTAAACGCGAAAAATAAATACACTTTCACTATTTTTTTGTATTGCAGCTTTAAGATACATTGAACAGTGAAGACAATACATTAAAAAAACAACTCATGCTTCTTACGCGAGACAAAAAAAAAAGAAAAGAAAAAAAAAGCCGCGTCGGATTAGTCGTACGCACTGGGGCGCCGTGCTGCGGTGCGCGCGACCGTTCGCCGTCGGGGGTTCGAGTCCTCCCCTCGGACATGAGTATTTGTGTTGACCTTATGTTAGTTACCTTAGTTTAAGTAGTTTATAAGCTACGGACTAATAACCACTCAGTTGAGTCCGATAGATTTCCAAACATCTGAACATTTTGAACAAATATCAATTGATTTGTGTGGGGCCCGCAGTCTTAAAAATGTCTTTTAATGACGTTTTAAAGTGTTAATCCAAGACACTGTTATTAAATGAAGGTCCAATCATAAACAGATGTAAATACAGATTGATAAAATAGAACAACAGTGTACGACATTTGACAGATCGATTTCCAACGATATTGAACGGAATTGAATAAAATCCCACAACACTTGAGGATGGCGTTTAATAGCCGAAATAAGCTTATTGTCGGGGGTTCGAATCCTTCCTCGGGCATGGATGTTTGTGTCGTCTTTAGTATAAGGTAGTTCATAAGTTTGTAAGTTTAGGGACTGATGACCCCGCAGTTAAGTCCCTTAAGCTTAACAAACAACTGAACATTTTTGAAGTTTATTGTGCCAATAACAATGTTCCAATAAAAGCTATCAATATTTAATAGCAGTGTCTTGGATTAAAATTTTAATATGTCCTTAGAATATAAATTGTTCTTTCTTTTTCTGCATCACTGATTCCTGAGTCTTCAATTTTCTACTACATCTGTATACATACTCCGCAATCGACCCAAAGGTGGAGGGTACTCAGTGCCACTACTAGTTACTTCCTTTCCTATTTCAAACCCATATAAAACGAGAGAAAAACGAAAGCTTGAATGTAAGTTGGCAACAGTAGAATCGTTCTGCTGTCCACTTCAAATTCCGGCCCTCTAAATTTCTTCAACAGTGTTTCTCGAAAACAATGTCGCTTTCCCTGCAGCGGCTTCCATTTGAGTTCCCGATGCATCTCAGTAACACCTGTGAATTGATCGAACGTACCAGTAACAAACAGCCGCCTTTAAGGCGATCCGGTGGGGATCCCAAACACTTGAGCAATGTTCTAATGTTCAAATGTTTGTATAGCTTATGGGACTTAACTACGGGGTCATCAGTCCCTAAACTTACAAACTACTTATCAACTACCTTATACTAAAGACGGCACAAATATCCATGCCCGAGGGGGGATTCGAACCCCCGACCGTAGTGGCCGTGCAGACCGTGACTGGAGCGCCTCAGTCTCCTCGGCCACCGCGGCCGGCGACAAATAACATCTTTGCAAAATTCTCCCAATGAACCGAAGTCAACCATTCGCCTTTCCCACGACTGTCCTTATATGCTCGTTCCGTTTCATATAGGTGTGCAGCGTTACGCCTAGATATTTAATTGACGCGACTCTGTCAAGCAGCACACTACTAATGATGTATTCCAACATTACAGGATTGTTTCCCCTACTCATTTGCATTACATTACATTTTTCTACATTTACAGCTAGCTACCATTCCCCGCACCACCTACAAATTTTCTCGAACTCTTCCCGCACTCTACAGTCATTCAATGACGGCACCTTCCTGTGCAGCACAGCATCATTAGCAAACTGCCGCAGATTGCAAATCACTCTGTCCGTCAGATCATTTATAATGAGGTAAAGCAGTCAACAAACCACAGTGCTTTACTAGGCATGGTCCTGTTAGGAGGTGCTATGCCGTTACCTCCCTCCGACCTTCAGAACTGACTTACCCAGCCAGTTATAGGGAGACTACAGTTTAACGTGGGTTCCGAACCACGGTGCTACTCGGTATTTTTCACATGAGCAATACTGCCAGAGGTGAAATAAGTGGAAAGTGACAGATAAAAATCCTAGGACCTGGCGGGGATCGAACCCGTGACCTTTGGATTTGTAGTCTGGCACTCTACCACTGTGCTACGGAGCCGCACTATTTATATAGATAGAAATAATAACGGTCCTATCACACTTCCATGGGGCACTCCTGACGACAACCTAGTCTCTGAACACTCGCCATCGAGGACAACGTACTGGGTTCTATTATTTGCCTTCGAGCCACTCACTTATTTGGGTACCTTTTTCCATATGCTCGTACCTTCGTTAGCGATCTGCACTGAAGCGCCGTGTCAAACGCCTTTCGAAAATCGAGAAATATGCAGTCTGCCTGTTGCCCTTCAGCCTTAGCTAGCAAGATGTCTTGCGAGACAAGGGTAAGTTCAGTTTTGTACGATAGATACGCCCTAAAGCCGCACTTGGACAGAAGCTTTTCCGTCTTACGAAATTTACTTTATTAGAACTGAGAATATGTTGAAGAATTCTACAGCTAACTTATCTAGTTACGGCTCTTGAGGAAAACTATGCTACCATACCTCCATAGACATTCAGACTCCTCACTGAAACTGTCCTCTGCGAAGGAGCAACACACCCTACATTAATGTCCAGAGCTGGGTGTCTGGGTACTTTGATCAGATAGTGCAGCCCCGGCCGTTTGTGATCGTCGTATTCCGTCTGAGCTGCGCTGTTCATTACGCAGCAGAGGATTTTCTGTACCTGAAGCACTACTGTTGCAGGATAAAAGACTGCTACTCTTTTCCCATGCGTGCCGTAACTTGTACGCTTTTATCTCCTGAGATGTTCACGCGATATGTAGGCTGTGGAACGAGGCCGCAGCACGCTCATACGCTTCTCTATCAAAGCGGTTCTCGTGTTCTATCTCCCACTGACGCGTGTGAAGCTTTTCTGTATCACTCTCGTGTCGTCTACACAAATTCATCTCAAAACACTGCTCCTGTTCGTACCCCCACTAAAGCCTTCTTCGTTTCCATTCGACAAGAACTCGGGCACAGAAACAAGACTCAGTAGCGTCACAACTGTCTCTTTTTAAAAATGTTGATATGTTAGTTGAGCTTATTGGACTTAACTGCGGGGTCATCAGTCCCTAAACTTACTTATGAACTAGCTTGTACTAAAGACAACACAAACAACCATGCCCGAGGGATGATTCGAAACCTCGACGGGGAACGGCTTCGCGCATCGGCGCATAGCGCCTCAATGCTCTCGGCCACTCCGCCGCGGCCGTCACTTTTAAGATCTGTCATGCAAGGTAGGAACTACGAATTTTCACTCTGAGACGCTGTGTGGTATCGCTACATCACCTATGAGGTCGTTTCAGCTCACATGACTTCCACTGACTAATGTTTATATTGAACGCTGAAACAGTATATGTCGCCACGGAGGTGATAGCTTCTCCCCTCATACAGACATACATTAAGGAGAGTAACAAAATCTCTGGTTTTAGTGAAACCATCATCATCATCATTACATATTGATTATACCTTTCAGCGTTCAGTCTGGAGTACATAATTCCATTTTACGACTATTTACTTGAAAACTGCAACGTTCCTTTTAAATAACTCAACCAGCGTACAGGGTTGACCAAATCAGTAATAGTCTTCCTAAATCTTCACCGCCGCGATGGAGTAGCCGAGCGGTCTAAGGCGCCTCGCTGCGGAGCGCGTGGTGCCTCGCCGTCGGAGGCTCGAGTCCTCCCTGAGGCATGGTGTGTGTGTGTGTGTGTGTGTGTGTGTGTGTGTGTGTGTGTGTGTGTGTGTTCCGTAGGTTAGTTTACCTTAGTTTAAGTAGTTTGTAAGCTACGGATTGATGACCACGCAGTTAGGTCCGATAGATTTACAAACATTTGAAATCTTCATTATTGTTATTGCTCTGTTGGCTGTAGAAACAGAAATCCTCAGTTTCGTTAATAAATAATTATCCTCTCCATTCTAGAAGAATGATTTCTTTCTGCTTATTCTTTCTTGAAAGACAGCCACCGTCAAGATTATACAACAGTTTCAAAAGAAAGAGACTTTCCAGCCTTGACGACAAAGGTTGCGGTCTGTTGTGACACTTTTTCTCCACAATTCCTTCAATGTCGTCCCTCATTTAAAATGATTTCCTTTATTTCTTCATCTTACTTTACTGAGCACTTTACCTTTGTATTTGGATTTAAAAACGTTGGTTCGTACTTCAGTACAAGAAAACCAACAAATTGTCAGAAATGATGTAAAAATTTCCCTTGGTGTTCCAGTTTGACAATTAAATTGTATTCTGCAACAGTTCTTTGTCTTCTACAAGTTCTCCGTAGTTCGCTTACACCCAAGATTTCTTACGCCCTGGTCAAGGGAATCATGGCTTATGGCAGAACTAGTTGGTAATACGTAAGGATAGGATGCCTTTTAATAACGAGCAACTCTATCTTTAGACAGATTACCATTAGTCTCCCGCTGAGAACTAGAAAATTAGATCACTGCTATTTGTCGCATAGTCGACCGATTGCTTCATAGATTCCACGTGTGTTGCCATATCGTAGCGAATAGTCACTGACCTCAAGGAAATCCCAAGCTATCTGATGGATCTCATACGATTCGTGCACGCAATATGGCTGCTTATATGCTTCGCAGCGATGTGTGGGAAATATGGCTGCAACTCGTTTCTTTAGTTACAAAATGTCGCTATGTAATTTCGTTTGGTTTAGCTTTTATTACAGTTAAATCGTTATGTTTAAATGCTCTTCGGAGATGACGAACTACTATAAGAAATAATATAAAATATACCCCTAGTCTTCCGATTATTAGTATTTTGAAGCTTATGCTGAAGCGGTGGAATTGATGGGAAGTTTATAATAATAGTCAACATTTACTGAGCTTCATGTGATGATTTTGAGTTATTTATGAAGCAATTAAAAGTATTATTAATTTTTTAAGTTTCTAAACAGCACGGCGTATTTCTACCGTGATATTAAGTGGAAATTTTAATGTTCATGGAAAATCTACAAAGTTATTAAAGAGTCCCATGTCGTTTCATACAATCAAACTCTCGTTCCTGTAATTTATAACAAGATAATGATAATCCACAGGACGGCAATTTGCAACATTTTTATACACACACCAAGAGTGAGTTAACCATAAGACTAATGTATAAAAAAGGAATTAAGAACTATTAAATGAAAAAGGAATTGTATTAGTACGCTAGAAATGGACACAACCCACTTGGTCACAGTGAAAAGTGTGCTATACTCTGTTAAAGTGGTTTAATAAATTCGCAATTCCCGTTATCTCGAAGAACAAATAACAACTGCGATTGCTGCTAAATACAGCAGAGTTTTGTTCGTAGCAGAATTTCTGGCACAGTGGACTTCGTAATACCGGTTGACACTGCTTGGCAAATGACTCAGAGTTTAGCGGGGTCGTAGCGAGCGACCGATACCAGAGATATCGCATGTGACGGATCGTTGCGATCCGTCATACGTTTGTGAGGTCCAACGAGGTTAAAATGAAGGAGAAGGCGCGTGTTCCATGTCAAGCGCTGACGTCAGCCGGAGCCTGTCCCCCATCTCGGTGGAGTCTTGCCTTAACGCCTACTGTTAACCCTAGGCTCTTCTCGTAAATTATATATATATATATTTCTTGGATGAATATTCATCACCTGATATTGGATAACTTAATTTTTAACGCCGATTTCCATTCATCAAGTATGGTGTGCATCACGGCAAATCAGCCGAACATTTTCTGTTAAGGCTGGTTTACACGACGACACTAAGTTTCATGAAACTGCGTTACTTACTGGCCAAGCGCATGCGCGGCAGGCGTTCGCGAAACTCGTTGGCGAAACTAAACAGTTTCGGCACCTTCCAACTTTGGCGAAACTGATTGCGCGTGTTTTTAGGTTATGTGATAATCAATACAGAACAAAACACAACATAAAGGGGGGAAAGGAAGAAATAATTCGGTTTTAAACATATATGCGATGCATAGGTGTTTGTGCCATTTTAACGGAATAAGCAGCGGCGTGTTAGACCTCTTGAAGCTTCGTGAATTAAATATTGATGGGATGACGATTAGTGAATTGAAGACTAAAATACATTCAATTCCAAATACCTATAGAAACGAACTATGGCAGCTGTGGATTTGGGAACACGGTACAGGTACTGTTGAGACGAATATCTGCTTGACATGAAAAATAATGCAATTTGTAATTTCAGTTCTGGTAACAATGCTTCACGCATAACAGTATCTTGTTTCTTTATTGCATTACTAACTCTGTTTAAAAGGAACGTAACCTGCTCTGGTGACATTCTGAGTTGATTAAAATAGCTTCTAGGGTCTTCAATTACAATTTCTTTCAGCAAGGTCGCTAAGCAACCGACTTGACGTCTTTTTTTCATCCAGTCTCAACCCAAACACGTTTATTATTCCTTTTATGTTTAGTCTTATGCAGCGACTGCACACAGAGAAGCAATAGCTCCGCCACAACTTTTAGAACTATCAAAACTTTCATTCTACAGCGAGTACGGCACTTACAAAACAACGAAACTGAAGTGTATAATATTGGCCCCGTGTCTACAGACATACAAGATACCAGTTGCGCGCAACTCATTTCATGAAACGAGTGTCGCAACCTAGTGTCGTCGTGTAGACTAGCCTTTATTTAAAGTGAGATCACAGAACAGCGCAGCAATATATCACTTATCCGACACTCAGCCATATGGCGGATGCTTAGGGGTGACTCCAACAAGCTTAAATTTCATAGAGTGGCTAACACATGAATTACAGCACTCCTTGAGGCAACCAAAGTAATCACGGACGCAATTTGAACAGTGGTCAAATCACTGAGAGTAACCGCCAGACTGGAAACTGACGTGTTGTATTTGCTGAAGCACTTTTATATATTCTGCAATTTGTTTACCAAATGTAAATTAAACATGACTAAATGTTTTCAGCTTTCAATTGGATGAATTGTAGTGACAAAACGCTATTCATAATTATAAAACAGACGCGAGTAAGACTCTAAAAAAGTCTTAAGCCGTTTTGAAATTTTAATTACTCTTCAAATAAGCACAGGAAGCCAACTAGCTTTTCAATAAATACATCTTTCCTTTGAATGATAAAAAGCTAACAAAGAGGTGGGTAGTAAATATGAAAGAGGATCACAAACTACTACACGACTACAACGCGCTAGAACCACTCATTTGTCCAAAGCAATTACAATTGCCTTTAATTTCCCAAACATTTACTATAAAAGAGTAAAACCTTAACTAGCGTTCAATAATTTTTACTATAATACTCTTTGAAGCAGTCAGTATCACATAGGAAGTGAGTAAATTTATGATTACATTGTTTTTCTACGTTATCATATCTTTTAATGCTCAAAACAGCGTATCTCAACCTTTCTGAATACTGTCCCCCTTCCAACTAAATCTATTGTGGCGATACCCCACCAACTCCCCGAAACAACTATGCGTGTAATTTCAAAGGCAACGAATTTAATTTTCTTCTGTTGATACAACTTTCGTGTAAAACACAAAAAAAGTACAGTACTGTATATTATAAGATACATTTTAGTCAATTTTTCTGAATGTAACACATCCTATTATTACATGAATTTCGACAGAAAAACTATATGTTGTATTACGAAGTTTCTCATTGTAGGTGAAGCTCAGAAGTCAATTATGTTCGTTGAGAAAGGTCCCACTGAATAGTCAATTTGTAGACACCGAGTTTCTCAATATTACTTACTGTATATTGTAACTTTAGCTATCAGCCGATTCCTAAAAACAGTTTTCAGGCCTTTCGCTTATTAATTGTTAACACGGTGTATTTATTATAAAACAATCTATGATCTATTCATTTTGAACGGAACACACGAGATAAATGTGTAATATTCAGCAAATGTATTGTTTTACTAATCGGTTTCCGACTGTTACGCCATCATCAGGTAAACACTACAGAGATATAACGTTGCAGCTGGGAGTTTACATTCAAACATCATAAGTTGCCGAGTAGATAATGTATGTACGTTAATTTTCAAAGAAGACTAGTACCACAATTAACATTGGTGAAATATGACGAGATTAACATTGATACAATATGACAAAACATAAAGTACAACATTTGTCCTAAGAAAAGAAACTAAATTATAGAAATTGGCTGAACAAATGATTTTAAATTTAACAGGTCAGATATATGATACATAGAAGGGTGAGAAAAATGTGAATATGTTGAAGTTGGAAACTTGAAGACCACCTGCTAAAAGAAAGCCACAGCTACAAGGTGACACGTGAAGTCCTACACCACGTCCAGAAAGGAAAGCAAATGAACTGATTTGAGGTGAACTGATTTGACATATGTCAACTTCCCCAGACCTTTTACTAAATGAACAGACACAGTTTCCATTCTCGCCACTTGGGTCTGCAGAATCTAACCAGGCCACATAAATTACCCACTCCTATGCAGCTATCTCAAGTACCTACTACAGATCTATTGCCTAATTATTTTCTTTGGTCACAGAAGTTTAGCTACTTACCAGAAACAAATTGTAATTTATTAGTGTGATGATGATGATAATAATAATAGACATTTAAACCAGTAACTATAATTTAACCATTCATTTTTTTCGTATATATATTCACAGATGGGAAGTACCAAATGTTCGAACTGTTAAAATTACTTGTTCAGACAATTTCTATTGTTCAGTTTATATTCTTAGGACAAATGTTGTACTTTATATCTTCTTATATATTATCAATGTTAATCTCTTCATATTTTACCAATGTTTATTGTCATACTAGTCTTCTATAAAAATTAATGAAAATGTATTACCTCTGTCTACACAGCAGCTTAAGATCTTAGTAAACTCCTAGCTGCATCGCTATGTCTCTGCAGCGTTTACCTGATGATGGCGTAACAGCCGAAAACCGGCTAGTGAAAACAATAAATTTGCAGAATATTATACAGTTATCTCGTGTGTTCCATTCAAAATGAATAAAATATTCTGTCAAGAACCGACGTAACAGTCAATGAATTTGTTCTATTCAATTGATCATCAACAAGGATTCGCGTATTTTAAATACAAAAACATTTAACTTTTCTTCGGCGTATGATTTTTACATTATGGAACGCCTAGTATTCAGATATTGTTCTGGCTGGTGGTTTTATGGCGCAACTACTGTGTTTCCTCCTGTGAGGCGATCCGCACCCCATCACCCCCCCTCCCCCCGCCCCCCGAAACTGAATGATTGGAACAACACATTCAAAAATTTCGGACTAAAGATAAGTAAAACAAAGACAGTAGAAATGACCATCATCAGGCAAGGAACAACATCAAATACATTTCTAGATGGGTCTAAAGTAGAATCTGTTTCTCATTTCAAGTACCTAGGAAGTATGATTTATAAAGACAACACAGTTAAGCAGGAAATACTCAGCAGAACACAGAAAGCATCCAGTTTTTACAGTCAAATAAGAAATCTTCTCTGGGACGAGAAAATGCTACAAAAAGCAAAAGGAAACATGTACCATATCTATTTCGTTTCAATACTTACATACGGCTTAAAAACATGTACCCTATAAACAGAGACGTCAGTAGAATTCAGGCAATGGAAATGAGATTCATTAGAACTATCAATCAAACAAGCAGGCAGGATAAAATTAGGAATGAGGTGAATAGAAAAGTAGCTGGTATTGAGGTTCCTGTCACCAGCATCATAAGGAAACTTAGACTTCAGTGGTATGGGCACTTAATGAGAATGAATAGTGAAATACCTGCTAAAAAGTTCAAATGTTCAAATGTTTGTATAGTCTATGGGACTTAACTGCGGGGTCATCAGTCCCTAAACTTACAAACTACTTATGAACTACTTACGAACTAGGACGGCACAAATATCCATGCCCGAGGGGGTATTCGAACCCCCGACCGTAGTGGCCGTGCAGACCGTGACTGGAGCGCCTCAGTCACTTCGGCCACAGCGGCCGGCTTGCTAAAAAGTATTTCAACCTCAACCTCATAGGAAGAAGACCTCGGGGAAGACCAAGAAAACGCTGGATAGAGATTGTAAGATCAGATGTAGAGGAGAATGGACACAAATGGGAAGACATTCTGGAACAGAAGATGTATGACGACAGGAGGAGATGGCGAGCGCTTTTATACCACACCCGGACAACTGGAGCTGGAAACTGACGATGATGATGATGATGATGATGATGATGATGATATTCACAAATGTCCGGTTGTCATACTTGGCGTGGTGTGAGTTTTTCCATATTAATAACATCTACAGTTAAACACTTGCATTGGTAATGCCAGTTACTGGCCGAAAGCATGATTTGCCAATAAAGAATTTTAAAAAAGATGGACTGATAGCTGAAAATTGTCAGAGTATTGTAAACGTATCACAGTCGTGGAGCGCAAACGCTGGAAAGTAGCCTGGTGAGTGAGAGTGCTTTGCTGGCCAGCAGTGAGCTCTAGGTAGCTAGCAGCGACCGGCTGTGGTGTCCTTGCGTGGCTGCCACGCTGCGTGGCGCACCTGCCGTGTCGTCGCCTTAACCACAGCCCGCATAACACTGCAGGCGCAAGCGGGGGGAGCCAAGGGACGCGCGCGCCGCTAGCATCGCAATGAGCTAGCTGCAGCTCCTCTCCCTAAGCGGCCCCACACTGCCGGTAGCGTTCTGAAATACCGCCGCAAACGAGGCGCTGAAAAGCAGCGACACGTGGTGGCCACTGAAGCACAGGGGCCTGGGTTCCAGACACAACCAGTCTGCACTTTTCAACACATAGTTTTAGTACCTCCTTGACCAGCGGTCTGCTACTGGCGGACAGCGGTCCAGGTCCGGACCGCGGAAGGCCAAAAACTGGACCGCCAAAAGAATTTTGAAAGTTACACGCTAAAATTATTTAAAAAAGAAAACTTTTTTTTCTGTAGGTAACAATTCGTATGAGAGCCACCCTTGCCTGCCGCGGTGGCCGAGGGGACTGAGGCGCTCCAGTCACGGTCTGCACGGCCACTATGGTCGGGGGTTCGAATCCCCCCTCGGGCATGGATATTTGTACCGTCCTTAGTATTAGCTAGTTCATAAGTAGTTTGTAGGTTTAGGGACTGATGACCCCGTAGTTAAGTCACATCAGCTTTGCAAACATTTGAACATTTTTTTTAGAGCCACCCTTACAATTTTCCTAGAATTTTACAAATAACTGCTGAATAATTAGAACCCTTAATGATTATTGTCGTTGTTGTGGTTTTCAGTCCGGAGACAGGTTTGATGCAGCTCTCCACAATACCCTATCCTCAGCAAACCTCTTCATCTACACAAAAGAACGGAAACCTACATCTGTCTGAATCTGCTTACTGAATCAATCTCTTGGTCTCCCAGAAATTCATTTTCTCCCCAATTCTGTTCAGTACCTCCTCATTAGTTACGCGATCCACCCACCTAATCTTCAGCATTCTTCTGTAGCACCACATTTCAAAAGCCTCTATCCTCTTCCTGTCCGCACTGTTTATCGTCCATGTCTCACTCCCATACAAGGCAACACTCCATACAAAAGCCTTTCAGAAAGGACTTCCTTAGGCTTAAATCAATATTCGATGTTAACAGATTTCTCTTTTTCAAGAACGCTTTTCTACGCATAGCCATTCTGCATTTTATATCCTTTGTACTGCGACCATCATTTGTTATTTTACTGCCCAAGTAACAAAACTCATCTACCTCCTTTATTGCTTTGTTTCGCAATCTAATTCCTTCAGCATCGCCTCATTGTCTTAAACTGCACACCATTACCCTAGTTTTGCTCTTGTTAATGTTCCTCCTATATGCACCTTTCAGCACACTGTCCATTCCGTTCAATTGCTCTTCCAGGTCCTTTGCTGTAACTGACAGAATTACTATGTCGTCGGCAAAACGCAATGTTTTTAATTCTTCACCCTGAACTTTAATCCCTTCTCCAAATTTCTCCTTGCTTTCCTTTATAGCTTGCTCAATGTACAAATTGAACAACATTGGAGAAAGGCTACAACCCTGTCTTACTCCCTTTCCAACCACTGCATCCCTTTCATGCCCTTCAACTCTGACGACCGCTGTCTGGTTTTTGTACAAGTTGTAAATAACCTTACGATCCCTATATTTTACTCCTGCTTGCTTCAGAACTTGAAAGAGTTTATTCCAATCAGCATTGTCAAAAGCCTTCCTCAAATATACAAAATCTAGATATGTAGGTTTGCCTTTTCTTAATCTATCATCTAAGGTAAGTCGTAAGGTGAGTATTGCCTCCCGTGTTCCTACATTTCTCCTGAACCTAAACTGATCTTCCCCGAGGTCAGCTTCTACCAGCTTTTCTATCCTTCTGTAAATAATTCGTGTTAATATTTTGCAACCATGACTTATTAAACTGATGGTTCTGTAGTTTTCACACCTGTCTGCGCCTGCTTTCTTTGGAATGGGGATTATAACATTTTTCTTAAAGTCTGGGTGTACTTCACCTGTCTCATACATCTTACACACCAGGTGAAACAATTTTGTCATGGCTGGTTCTCCCAGAGACTTCAGTAGCTCTGAGGGAATATCATCTACTCCAGTGGTCTTGTTTCGACTTAGGTCTTTCAGTGCTGTGTCAAATTCATCTCTCAGTATAGTACCTCCTATTTCATTCTCATCTACTTTTTCTCCCCTTTCTACAATATTGCCGCTAAGTTCATTTCTTTCATAGAGCCTTTCTCTATACTCTTTCCATCTTTCAGCTATCCCTTCTTTGTAGAGAACTGGTTTTCCATCAGTGTCATTATTCATAGCGCTGATTTTCTTATCTCCAAATGTTTCTTTTATTTTCCTGTAGACTCTATTTTTCCTCTATTTATACATTCTTCTACATCCTTGTATTTGCCTTCTAGCCACTCCTGCTTAGCCATTTTGCACTTCCTGTCAATCTCATTTCTTAGTCGTTTGTACTCCATTTTGCTTGTTTCATTTACTGCATTTTGATATTTTCTCTTTTCATCGATTAAATTTAGTATCTCCTGTGATATACAAGGATTTTTTGTAGGCCTTGCCTTCCTACCTATAGGTAGAGTAAATAAATGCCATGATGTGCAACGCTGGAGAGTACGCTGACAAGGGGCGGCAAAACGGAGCAAGGTGGCCGGTGATCCACATAGACACGAATTCAGCACGAAAACTTAATCTAATGATCAAGGAAATTCTATAAATAGACTTCATACTCTTGCGGTTACTGAAACCTCTATTTCAAGTGGTCAGGGAATATCCATTTAAACACCATTTTTGTGCTCCTAAAAATCACCTTCTGAGATTTCTGCAGCAGCAGAACGGACGGATGTGGCTGTGTAGTTGTTCCACTTTTCAAAGCCTTTTCTCCAAATGGATATAATAGACTCGCAGGACGAGATTTCCTTGTATACATATAAAAATGAATCCACTGACGAATTGTAGAGTGAACATGTCCCTGAAAAATATGAAAATTACATAACATTAGCCATCTACCTTGCTATTGTGTTTGTCTCCACAAATACTTGTCAAATTTCATTTAAATAAGTATCGCTCAAGATTAACGGCCACCCACCTCGAAGACACTATTCGCATAAAGCTGCTCAGCACGTGAACCTAAGAAACTGGTTGAAGGCAGCAAATGTGATTTCTTGCATCGATTTTTTAAGCACAAATACGCATATTTCATTCTATTTCATACTTTTTCGGTGAAAATTAAACAAAAAATAGTTTTTTAATGTATGACCTGGTACTGGATTTTTCAATAGAAGTTCGACTACACATTTTATTTCACACATTTTGTGAGATAAAATAAAAATAAATAGCAAATAATAAAAGTTTTACTGGATTATTATACATATGTATTTCACATCGTTTGTATTTCTTATTAGTTTGAGACTGAAAATTAAAATAAAACATTGATAAGGAATATGGGTTTTATTTCTGGACCTCGATATAAATTTGCAAAAGTATTCGGACCCCATCCAAGAATACTTGCCGACCTCTGTTCTAGACGATAGAGGCACAGCTCTGCAGAAGAAAAATGAAAATACAATCCACGACGGAGGAAACCAAAACAGTGCAGACAGCATGGTTACGGAAGAGCCTTCAATATCTTTAATTACTGAAAGTCCTCCTTCTTCTGACATCTGTTGTGTGTGCTTAAAGAAACCAGCGGTGCTTATACGTGTCAAAAGTGTGGCCGCGACGTTCATGTCATTTGTGGACATTGTCTCAAAGACGACGACGGCGACTAAGTAGATGGTTACGGCGTAAACATTTTGTACAGTGTTTGCTTCACTATTGAGAAAGCGTCCAGTATTAGATTCGCCGCCACCTCAAGGTCAACGTATGTAGAATTTCTGCAAGGTTGGCTCGACGCCAAGACACGTTCACCACGTTACATGCGACACAACTTCCCAGCAGACAGAAAACAAATTCTGGAAACTGCTGCCGCGTGGGAGTAGCCGCGTGGTCTAAGCCATCATACTACGGACTGGGAGGTTGTTCCCGCCGGAGGTTCGAGTCCTTTCGAGTCCTCCCTCGGGCATTTTGTGTGTGTGTGTGTGTGTGTGTGTGTGTGTGCGTGCGTGCGTGCGTGCGTGCGTGCGGCAAGGCGCCTTAGAACACACGACCATTACCACGCGGCACTGTCTGTGCCATTTTTACGTAATATAATTACCTGACATCTTATTCAGGTTTTATACAGGATGCGATATTAATATTTTTTGATACGTATGAATCTTTTATGAGATCTTTATTTGCCGGATCGCTTATATAGATCGATTTCACATTGATGACTAGTTTCGTCTCGTTAAAGAGCCGGTATCAAATTTGTAGCAATTAAAACACAAACCTACAAGGAATACACAGTGTCTAACTGTATAATGCATGTGGTACATTGTTTAATCTAGACATTATCCTTGTCAGCTAGACAATATATAGAAGACAGTCAGGTTGAAGATAGCTATTAGTCGAATGTAAAAAAAAAAAGAAAAAAATCCCTTTTTTAAACAAAAACTGTTAGGTCATACCTTAATTGTCCGGGAATGGTAATACATATTTTTCATTTTAATTTACTGAAGACAAAAGCCGCGATTGCTTTTTATTTATTATTAAGATTACCGGTTTCGGCAGTTTAACTGCCGTCTTCGGATCTGCAGGTACACACAAAATGCAATAATACAACAAGCCACAGCAATACGTATTTTTATATTTCCACTTCCGAAACCCACTTAGATTTCATTCTTCAGAACATGATTATTAAAAAATTTTAGAAAACATTTTTACTCGTCGACTTAATTGTTGGCTTGTCAAAATATAAATTAAACATAAACATCAACATCCTGTAATGAGGTGTGGTCACTAACTCAAAAACAATCCTGGATAACTCAGCCATCCAAACTCGCAATTTGATACCAGATGGCGCTCCAGATGTGACATCTGAACATCACTTCCTTGATGTCAAGAACAATAATCTTGTACATATGAAACGACATTCACATTCGGCAATACACATTTATAAGTGATAATTATAATAAATATGACAATTTTCCTTAGTATGTGGATCAGCTATTTAAAAACACAACATGAAGGGAAAATATAATAAAGTCGCTACAGGCAACTGCTTTGTAGTCTAAGGCCTATGTTTAGACATTAGATACCAATAACCAGGCAGAGAAAGAGAACTAACATGATATGAAACATTTTATACAAAATTACAGTACATACAGAATGTCATTCTAAAAACAGTTCGTTATGAGGAACCTGCGTTGTAGCCTAAGGTCTGGGTATTTAAGTATAGTAATTGAATGTACGGAAAATATGACAAGCCAAAAATTAAATTGGCGAATAAAAGTGTTTTAAAAAGCTTTTAATAATAATATTCTGAAGAATGAAATCTAAGTTGGGTTTCGAAAGTGGACATATAAAGATATGTATTTCTCTGACTTGTTGTTTTATTGTATTTTGAGTATGTTTTATTATGTACTTGCCGATCCGAGTGTGGCAGTTAAACTGCCGAAAACGGTATTCTTAATAAAAAAATAAAAAGCGATCTTGACTTTTAATTCATTAAAAGATCGCCGCCAAACACGACAAACCTTTATGACATATGTTTCAGATGAGCTGACACTATAGTGGCATGCTATAAATGGTATGCACATCACCCGTCAAATATTCCTGTGCTTTCCTGTCTCACATGTCCAGGCAGTGTGTCATCACAGCGTGAACTGGAGATGGACTGATGCATTTGGCCACCAATGTTTATAAGTGATCTATCTGCCACCAGGTGGCAGCAGGATGGAGGCACGAATCAATATGTATTGCATCCAATCATGTGCAACATCTATACTTGTCACAATGAATCATAATCCTAAAGTGTCACTTTACATTATTTGCGTAGAATTTGAGTTTAAAAACATCTAGGCTGAAATTGTTATACTGCACAGTATTCATATCCCATTCCATTGAATTATTAGAATGACAAAATATAATGCAAACCCTTAAGATCCAAATTATATGAGTACAGTGTGATACACTATAACACAGCAGAACGAAACATCTCTTATCATAAATATAATATCCAAAAATATCACATTCAAGTTATACAATGAAAGAATGTTTAAGTTACTATTTCAAGTAAGAAGTGACTGATTTTTTTACTTTCCACTTACAGCTATTTTCAATCTGACTGTGTAGATGACATGGATAACATCTAGATTAAATAATGTACTAAATTTACTGTACAGTTAGACAGTGTGTATTCACTGCAGTTTTGTGTTCTAATTGTACAGATTTGATAATGACTAACGAGACGAAACTAGTCATAAATGTAATAAGCGATCTAAGGCAAATAAAGGTCTCATAAGATATTCATAAGTATCAAAAATGTTTATGTAAAGTGTCATGAAGCTCTAGAATCGTGATGATTCAATACTTTATATACTATTTTGGCCCACTTTAGGTTACGGTAGTAACACTGAAAGTGGTCCTTTGCGATCGTCTTTTGACAGCTCGAAATTTAAATGAAAATAACGGCTTAACTATTCATCTAACACGAAAATTGAATAACCGAATTTGTAGGGGAGAAAATTGTCTACAACTCTGCTCCCTTATGTTTTTTCCATATCTCGTATCGTTTGAGAGATATTTGCAAAAATAACGAAGATTTGACACCCCCCATTGAATTAACGAGAACCAGCCGTTCGGAGATGTCACGTGACATTCCTCGCCCAGAACACTCTGTGGCATACGGCATCCTGCGTTACGTGTTTGATGATTTTCTTATTGTAACTTACACGTTGTCATTTCAAAGCAATTGTGCACTGAAGAATTAACAAAAACACATCGTTCTTCGTACGATAAATGATAATCTGGTGTCTACAAATGCCATTTAACAACGACCATCAATAGTATGAGATTGAAGAGTACACCTTCTAATTATTAGCCGTAGCGTAGTGGGCAATGCATTGGTCTGTGACGCTGAAGGTCAGTAGTTCGAAACTCGCCACTACCTAATTTTTTTTCTAAAAGGGTTTTATACACTCTTATTAATTAAATAGATCTATGTTCTTCAATGTTTAGAATTGTGCGTATGTAAGAATGTTCCCTCTAAAATGCGTTTTTGTTCTATTTCGTGAACATGCCGTGAAATACGTAACAACGAATTGAACAATGGTCTTCTGAAGCATATGCACGTAAACTGAGAGGAAGGCCCAGATTTTTGTGGAAAGTGTAGTTCCTTAATCAAACAGAAGGGAAGTGTATACATTGCAACAAATTACCTTGTTTATTTTTTTCACTATTTGTGGAATATATGGAATGTCATTACTTAGAATCAATGCATCTACGCCAAATGTACGCTGTGTTCCATTCAGGCTATAGTCACTCGTCGGAACGCCAAACGTACGCTACGTTCTTTCCAGCCTATAGTCATTCGTAGCCAGTACAGGCAGAGAAACAAATCTCAGAACTACCAAGGCAAGACAGGTGATAATATTTTAAGAAAAAAATGATAGTTCTAAGAGCTAAAAGTTCAAAAAAGAGTATGTTTGTCAAAGCTAAACTTAAACATGATATAATTTTGGCTGTTTGTTAAAATACGGTCAGAAAGAATACTACGTGTTGGGTGCACAGATATTACCACAAAGTAGAGTCGTAATCTTATCACCATAATTGTTTTATTATTTATATTGTTATTTTGGTCCAAAATGTTTGCAAACACTTATAAAACTACAAATCTAAAGTGGGCCGTAAAACACCTCAGTGCGATTTTTTAGTTGGGGAGGGGTCCAGCTCCAAATGTTTCAAATGTTTGTTAAGCGTAAGGGACTTAACTACGGGGTCATCAGTCCCTAAACTTACAAACTACTTATGAACTAGCTACAACTAAGGACGACACAAATATCCATGCCCGAGGGGGGATTCGAACCCCCGACCGTAGTGGCCGTGCAGACCGCGACTGGAGCGCCTCAGTCCCCTCGGCCACCGCGGCCGGCAAAGAGAGGTCCAGCTCCCTTCGCTGTGTAGTGTAACGATGCGCCGGCGGCAACCTTGGTGTGGCGTGGGATGAGGCCGGAGTGTGAGGAAAGCGGTGGGAAGCGCGCCTGCCCATAGCCGTGGTGAGCTGCTCGCGCTTTTGTGGCGTCGCGTCGCGAGAAAGTGCGCGGTGCGGCGTGAGAACCCGCGGCTGCCGCTGGATGGAACCGTCCCAGCCTCGCTCCAGTTGCCGCGGGCAGCTCAGACGCGACAGGCATCGCCGCGCAGTTCCCTCAGACAATGGGGGCGCCAGATCTCTCTCTCTCTCTCTCTCTCTCTCTCTCTCTCTCTCTCTCTCTCTCTCTTCAGGGACAAGCTTCCATTGTCGTTCACCACTCGTAAACAAAGTACACTCTTTTATTTCCGGGGTACTTGAATACCGCAGATAATCGAAGTCCGAGGATAATCCGCAATTAAGGTATACAGGAATGTGCTACAGGTGCCAGATTCCGCTTACCAACACTGCCTTCTTCGAATTTCTATATCTGCATCTACATGGATACTCTGCAAATAAAATTGAAGTTCATGGCAAAGGGCTCATCGAAGCACTTTCATGATATTTCCCTGTAGTTCCATTCTGTAATCGCTCGCGGGAAAAAGGAACACCGGAATCTTTCTGTTTTCGATCTGAGTTATCTTATTTTTACTGCCATGATCATGTCACCCTATGTTTAAAAAATTTATTCGCATTTGGAAGAGAAAGCTGGTGAAAGAAATTTCTGAAATCTCGCCGCAACGAATAACGCCTTTCTTTTAAAGATTTCAAATGTTTGTGAAGCTTATGGGACTTAACTGCGGGGTCATCAGTACCTAAACTTACAAACTACTTATGAATTAACTTATACTAAAGACAGCACAAACATCCATGCCAGAGGGAGGATTCGAACCCCTGACGGGGTACGGCCTCGCGCATGGGAACATAGCGCCTCATGCGCTCGGCCACTCAGCCGCGACTTGAAAGATTTCCACCCCAACTCGTGCATCATTTCCGTGACACTCTCTCCCTTATATCGCGATAATACAAAACGAGCTGCCTTTTCTGAACTTACTCTAAATCGCCAGTCAGTCCCACTTGCTGCGGATCCCACAATTAACAGCAATATTCCAAAATAGGAGACAAGTGTAGTGTAAGCAGTTTCTTTAGTAGAACTGTTGCCCCTTTTAAGTCTTCTGCCAATGAAACGTAGTCTTTGGTTCGCCTTCCCAACAATGTTTTCTGTGCGTTCTTTCTAATTTAAGTTCTTCCTAATTTTTATTCCTAGGTATTTGTTTAAATTTACGGGCTGTAGATTTGAGTGGTTTATTGGTGTAAATTAAGTTCAGCGGATTTCTTTTAGTGTTCATCTGGATGACTTCACACATTTCGTTATTCAGACTCAATTGCCATTTTTTGTTCCATGAAAATAACTTACATAAATCATTTTGCAGTTGCTTTTGATCTTCGGGTGACGTGATTAACCGATAAATGACACCATCATCAGCAAACAGTCTAAGAGTCTCCTAAATCTCTATATATAAAAGGCAATGTCCCGACTGGCTGACTGACTGACTGACTGACTGACTGACTAATCATCGCTCAGCCCGGATCAATGAAGGTAGATACTTGACATTTGTAGAGAGTGTTGATCTTACTCTGTAGGCGTCATTTAAGAGGGGATTTTTCGATATTCGGTCCGTAAGTGGGTGAAATAGGAGATGAAACGTTTTTTTGAAAATACGTTGCTATTTAGGAAATTTTGTAGCTAGAGCGGATTTTAAATGAGGGTTCGAATTTTAAAAGACATCATTTTTTGAAATTCAACCAATAAGGGGGTGAAATACGGGATACAAAAAATTGATTTTCAAAAATATGTTTCTGTTAACGCAAATTTTAAGCTACAACTACGGATCTTCGGGTATGAAATGTTGGTCAGGATTAAAAAAAACATGAGTTTCAGTATTTTTGGAATTTCAACAAGTAAGAGGGTAAAGTAGGGGATCAAAAATTCTTTTTAAAAACACGTTGCTATTAAGACAACTTTGAAGCTAGAGCTGCAAAAATTGGTATTTGTATTGTTCGTTAGAATTTAAAAAATACGTGTTTTGGTATTTTTGGAAATTCAACCATTAAATTGGAGAGGGGATTTTTTTCGAAAATATTTTGCTATTAAGGTAATTTTGAAGCTACAACCACATAAATTGGTATATGGTTTCTAGGTAAGAATTAAAAAGACACGTGTTTCGGTATTTTCAGAAAATTAATCACTTAGGGGGTGAAATAGGGGATAGACCTTTTTTTTTGAAAATACGTTGCTACTAAGCCAATTTTGAACCCAGAATAACAAAAAATATTTTAATACTTGCTTGGATTTTAAAAGACACATGTTGCAGTATTTTTCGAAATTCAATTATTAAAGGGTGGCACAGTGGGTTACAAGTAGTAAAATCAAATGTTCAAATGTTTATAAATCTTAAAAGACTTAACTACGGGGTAATCTGTCCCTACGGCTTACAAACTAATTAAACTAACTTAGACTAACTTATGCTAAGGACAACACAAACACCTACGACCGAGAAGCGAATCGAACCCCCGACGGCGAACAGCAGCGCGCACCGCAGCATGGCGCTTCAATACGCACGGCCATTCTGTCGCGGCTGCAAGTAGTATCACAACATTTCATTATGATAGTACTTAAGTTATATCTATGAAAGTTTATATTAAGAGGGAGAAACTACTGGCGCAAACCAACTAGCTTACGCATCCGAAGCAGCGGGTGTTAAGCTAGTCGTTTATAAAGGTAAGGAGCAGCAGGGGCCCTGGGGAACGCCGGATAGAGCTTCTGTTTAATTCGATGACTTTCCGTGAGTTACAACTTAGTGTCCTTTCTGACAGGAAACACAAATCCAATCGTATGAAACGTCTAAACAACCAAACCGGTCAATATTTGAATATGCTGCTTTGGGATAATGTAGTGCGACATGTAGGAACGCGAAGCATGCGTCGTCACCTCCCTTTAAAAAATTCAAGGCTGTGCCCTCAGAACGTAAGGCGATAGTCACCCTCTTTTTCGGCGTTCGAGGTCCGATATTCATCGAATTATTAACAGTGACGTGTACTGTAAAACACACCGTAGCCTACGCAAGTCTATCAAGAGAAAACGGCTTGGGCTGTTCACGGGATGGAGTCATTCTGCTCCATAATAACACGTGTACACATCTCCAGGGACACACAATGTGTGCTGGTCAAGTAGTTCAAATGGTAGCTGCTTGAGCATCCGTCATGAAGTTCGGACATGTCACCTTGAGACTTTTATCTGCTTGGTCTGCTATTTAAAACAAAAACCATCTGAAATGGAAGCGCTTCAACTCGGACGACGAACTGAAGGGCACCTTAGAGGACTGGCTCCTGTCAAGAATTTTGGGAACAGGGAATCCTTCTGCTAGTTAATCAGTGGGATAGTTGTGCTCATACCTTTGTTGATTACTTTTGAATAAAAACTTCCAACATACCCACAGAATCGTTTCGTACTTTGTCATTTTAACACCCCTCTTATTATCCAAATACGATTAATAATTACAAAGTGGCATCAACACAACACGAAGAAATTTAGTTTGGTATTGCGAGCCGGTGAATTAATATAGTGCAAAGCAAGACACAGAGACAGAATACTTATAATCTGAATCCCCTGCTGTTCATAGCAAACAGAGGGCATCTGAGAATTCGCCAAGTGTTGCTATGTGAATATATCGGGTGATCAAAAAGTCAGTATAAATTTGAAATAATTTGAATAATGTAGATAGAGAGGTAAAAATTGACACACATGCTTGGAATGACATGGGGTTTTATTAGAAAAAAAAGTATTGCTAGACGCGTGAAAGATTTCTTGTGTGCGTCGTTTGGTGATGATCGTGTGCTCAGCCGCCACTTTCGTCATGCTTGGCCTCCCAGGTCCCCAGACCTCAGTCCGTGTGATTATTGGCTTTGGGGTTACCTGAAGTCGCAAGTGTATCGTGATCGACCGACATCTCTAGGGATGCTGAAAGACAACATCCGACGCCAATGCCTCACCATAACTCCGGACATGCTTAACAGTGCTGTTCACAACATTATTGCTCAACTACAGCTACTGTTGAGGAATGACGGTGAAAATATTGAGCATTTCCTGTAAAGATCATCATCGTTGCTTTGTCTTAATTTGTTATGCTAATTATTGCTTTTCTAATCAGATGAAGCGCCATCTGTCGGACATTTTTTGAACTTTGTTTTTTTCTAATGAAACCCCCATGTCATTCCAAGCATGTGTGTCAATTTTTACTTCTCTATCTTCATTATTCCGTGATTTATTAAGTTTTCATATTTATACTGACTTTTTGATCACCCGGTATATACATATGACAAATATGTAAGAACAATTAAGGAAAATGTTACATAAATTGTTCCAGTAAAAAAATAAAATACAAAGAAGTAGGAAAAAGACATTAAATTATTCGAATTTAATAATGATCTGAGGGGGTGATTCATTGATGATAAAAAAGTAGAGGTGGAATCATTAGACAAGCCGCGGCGCAGCGGCCGAGCGCATTGAGGCGCTATGCTACGATGCGCGAGGTCGTTCCCCGTCAGGGATTCGAATCCCCCCTCGGGCATGGATGTTTATGCTGTCTTTAGTATAAGTTAGTTCATAAGTAGTTCGTAAGTTTAGGGACTGATGACCCCGCAGTTAAGTCCCATAAGCTTTACAAACATTTGAACAACAATAATAATTTATCCATACATAAGATTAGTACAACTACAGCATTTAAAATTAGTTTCATTTACCTATTTGTTATGTATTTCGTTTCATTACTATAATAACTTAAAACTAGTTTTAGCTACATAAATAAATTTTTTCTCAAATGTACGAGTGGCACGTCGCTTTTATGCTAAAGCAGCAGACTACAAATGCAAAGGTCTCGGGTTCAAACCACAGTAAATACTAGGATTTTTACCTGTCACTTCCCAACTCGTTTCCCCTATGCCAATGTTGTTATGAAAAATGTCGAAATGCACCATGGTTTGTAATGTACATTAAACTGTAGGTCCCCAGATAACTGGCTGGATACATCAGACGAAAGGTCGGAGGAAAGAAACGGCATAGCCCCTCCAAACAGGACCATGCCTAGTAAATCAATGTGGTGTTCAAAGCAATCTTCGGATAGATGACTGCTTTACTTTTTAGCTACATATTCGTCACATATATGAACATGAGCTACACCTGTCGAGTTTGCGTCACAAACACGTTTATCGTGTCGCAACTGGGCGCCAGTGTCCTGTGAAAGGCCGTTGACATTTATCAGTGTCCCGGCAGTATGACCTGGTTTGCACTGTTTTACTGACTATACACGACAGAAAATGCCAAGCTAACTTTTGACAATGACAGTTTTGCTTAAGCATACAAAGGTAATATAAAGCTTTATTTGTTTCAGTTAGGTACGTTGCATCAGATACTAAGCTATACTGCACATACAGACTGTACACAATAAATTATGAAAGGTACTATCAACAAATAATACAATTCCTTGAGACAACATTGTCTCATTATACCAAAGGTATTAAACATAAGGAGAGGCATTGAATTATAATTTATGCTGTGGCCGGGATTCGAACCCGGCACCTCCTACTTACTAGGTAGGTGCTTTAGACCACACAGCTAACACAACACTGTAGCCAAAGCAACTACACGGACTGTCTTAAAGCACGTCTCCCTCCACACCACAAACTCTAATTCTACCTCTGCGTATCAAATTGCCAGAGCTACAATGTTGTGTTAGCTGAGTGGTCTAAAGCACCCATCTAGTAAAGAAGGAGGTCCCGGGTTCGAATCCCGGCCACAGGATAAATTTTAATTCAATGCCTCTCCGTATGTTTAATATAAGGTACTAGTTTCATAAAATATAGACAATTTTCAGTCAATGGTAAAAACAGGGAATATCGTAGATGCGATTGAAATTTGTAATAGAGGTGTGCCACCATTATTAATTCAATTATACAAACGACCCTAAAAAAGCTGAAAGGTCGCGAACAAGTATTCACAGGAGGTTTTTGCACGACGCGTTTTGGGCTCTGGCAATCTTCAGATGGCCATGAAATAGATGTCGGCAATATGCCACAAATAAAGAAAAAGTAAAATGAGAAGCACCATCAAAACCGAAGTAGGGTGGAAACTAAAGTTCTTCCTATGGATGGTGACAAAAAAAAAAGCCAATGCTTGTGCTGTGGCCAACATCAAAGAACAATATGCAATTTAAGTGCGCTAAAGAAAGTCGTGTCAACAAGCGCCCCTATCGTGCGAAGCACTGCAGTGAAGTGGTGGTACATGCTGCGACCCAGATAACAGGGTCAGTGTGAGAACTCGTGTCATTGTAACATGGAGCGCAAAATGAACCAATAAGCAACGCAGACCCATGGAATGTTAGTGCAATTGTATGGTGTTGGAAGAGTAGTATAAAACGTGTATCTGAGTGGTTTAAACGCCTTAGAGACGGAAAGGAAGGTATCGAGAAGAGTCACGTTCGGACCGACCGTCCACAATCACAGTTCCCAGAAAACATCGAACGAGTGTTATGGATGCTTGCGGTTGATCGGCGGCTGTCATTGAAAATGATAGCAGACTAGTTGAAGATCAGCAGAGACCGTTGCAGAGATCCAACAAAACGTGACCTCACTACTTCGAGCTAATCCACAAGAAGCGTTTGCTGACAGTTTCCAACAGCTGTACAACCGATGTCGAAAGTGTACTGTAGACAATTGTGATTATTTTGAAGGCCAGCAAACGTGTTTTATTTGCATCTATTGTTTCCTATATTTCCTGAGACCATTCACCGAGCTTTTCAGACGCAACTAGCAAATTTGCAAACATGTATTCCTACTTAATAATACTGTTCCACTCTTCTGCAGTCATGTTTCATGTTTCTGCATTTTCACTTTATCAATGAGAACAGATGTGAAGTGTCGCATTTTCGTTTCTAACCACAGTTGTTTCGCTTCCTTTCGCTTCTTGTGAAAATCTCTCAATGAACGTAATGCGCGGAAAAACAGTAACAATCCTCGATAAACAACGTAGATTTCGATTCAATGAAGGCAGCCGTAAATGTATCGATAAGACACTACTGGCCATTAAAATTGCTACACCCAGAAAAACATGCAGATGATACACGGGTATTCATTGGACAAATATATTATACTATAACTGACATGTGATAAGATTTTCACGAAGTTTGGGTGCATAGATCCTGAGAAATCACGGCCTTGATACGCCTGGGCATTGAGTCAAACAGAGCTTGGATGGCGTGTACAGGTACAGATGCCCGTGCAGCTTTAACACGATACCACAGTTCATCAAGAGTAGTGACTGGCGTATTGTGACGAACCAGTTGCTTGTACACCATTGACCAGACGTTTTCGATTGGTGAGAGATCTAGATAATGTGCTGGCCAGGGCAGCAGTCGAACATTTTCCGTACCCAGAAAGGCCCGTACAGGACCTGCAACATGCGGTCGTGCATTATCCTGCTGAAATGTAGGGTTCCGCACGGATCGAATGAAGGGCAGAGCCACGGGTCGTAACACATCTAAAATGTAACGGCCACTGTTCAAAGTGCCGTCGATGCGAACAAGAGGTGACCGAGACGTGTAACCAATGGCAATCCCATACCATCACGCCGGGTGATACGCCAGTATGGCGATGACGAATACACGCTCCAATATGCGTTCACCGCGAGGTCGGCAAACATGGATGGGACCATCATGATGCTGTAAACAGAACCTGGATTCATCCGAAAAAATGACGTTTTGCCATTCGTGCACCCAGGTTCGTCGTTATGTACACTATCGCAGGCGCTCCTGCTTGTGATGTAGTGTCAAGGGTAACCGCAGTCATGGTCATCGAGCTGATAATCCATGCTGTTGCAAACGTCGTCGAACTGTTCGTGCAGATGGTTTTTGTCTTGTAAACGTTCCCATATGTTGACTCGGGGATCGAGACGTGGCAATACGATCTGTTACAGCCATGCGCGTAAGATGCCTGTCAACTCGTCTGCTAGTGATACGAGACCGTTCGGATCCAGCACAGAGTTCTGTATCGCCCTCCTGAACCCACCGATTCCATATTTTGCTAAAAGTCATTGGATCGCGACCAACGAGAGCAGCAATGTCGCGATACGATAAACCGCAATCGTGATAGGCTACAATCCGACCTTTATCAAAGTCGAAAACGTGATGGTACGCATTTCTCTTCCTCACACGAGGCATCACAACACCGTTTCACCAGACAACGCCGGTCAGCTGCCGTTTGTGTATGAAAAATCGCTTGGAAACTTTCCTCATGTCAACACGTTGTAGGTGTTGCCACCGGTGTGAATGCTCTGAAAATCTAATCATTTGCATATCACAACATCTTCTTCCTGTCGGTTAAATTTCGCGCCTGTAGCACGTCACCTTCGTGGTGTAGCAATTTTAATGGCCAGGAGCGTAGTTTCAACGTCGTCGGGCAACAGATAGTGTAATGACATAGTTATCAGAGCGCCGTTTAATAGGGAATGTTTACGGCCAGAAGTATTAGTGTGGTATCAACGAGTGAAGCAAAGAATTGACAATCTACGGAAACGTACTCGTCATTCTTACAGCCGTTTGAGCGAGTTTGATACGGGACAAATTGTGACCTTCTGAGAGGTGGGTTGGTCCTTTCGGAAAATTCTCACAGTAGTTGTACGTGCTGCGTCAGATGCGCAACGTTACTGGTTGAAATAGTCCCGTCAACATTCCCACAGCCGTAGACGAAGTTCGGGACGTCCACGCAAAACGTCCGATTGTAAGGGCAGAAACGGGAAATCGTACAGTTACCACTGCACAGAAACGAGGTTTTGTGAGTTCAGAAGTGTCAACACGAACTATTGCCAAACGAATAGTAACAGTGGGAATAACGGCACGGAAACATGTTTCACCCAGGCCACAGCATTGCTCGGCTGATACCGCCAGAAGATAAACTGAAAGGTGGAATGGTTGGTCTGGGTCCTTAGCGATGAAAGCAGATTCCGGCAGCACGGAAGTTGACGCGTACGATGTAGATCTGGTGAGCGCTGTGTCGTAGAGTGCATTCGTCAAAGACACACTAGCCCCTAGCCAGAGCTCACAGCCTGGGGTGCGATAGGCTATAACTCTCGTCCGCCTTTCGTGTTTGTGAAGGGAACTTGCCAGTTTTCCGTATGGGCAGAAAGTGTAAGAGCCATTATTTTTCCCTTCTTGCAACAAAAAGGTGATGTATTGTTCGAACAGGATAATGGTCGCACACACACACACACACACACACACACACACACACACAATGCGCGTGAAACTCAACGTGCTCTGCAAGACGTGCAGCAACTTCCTTTCCCAGCAGCTCAGCAAACTTCTCTCCGAAACAAAACGAAGCAAAAAAAGTGTTGAAATGTTTGGGAAGCTTATGGGACTTAACTACGGGATCGTCAGTCCCTAAATTTACAAGCTACTTATGGACTATCTTAAACTAAAGACAGCACAAACATCCATGCCCGAGGGGGGATTTGAACCCCCGACGGGGAACGGTCTCGCGCGTAGCAGTATAGCGCCTCAATGCGCTCGGCCGCTCCGCCGCGGCACTTGTTTCTAATCGAGCATGTGTGGGGTAAGATGGAACGTCAAATGACGCGTGTGATTCGTCTACTCGCAACTCTTTCACAACTACACGAAGAGGTCGAGCAGGCGTGGTATAATGTATCCCAAGACAGTATTCGCCATATGATCCAATGTATGATCGAATGAATACAAGAATCAGCACCTGAATTGCCGTCCGTGGAGGCTACACCATGTAGTAATTTGAGTGTTTCGCCATGGAGCGACCCCTTGTACCTCAGCACGGCTCAACATGTTGATCTGTAAATGTAATAAATTTCATTTATTCCATATTGACTCTTTCGACAACTGTGTCTAAGGTACAAAGCAGGGTCGTTCCCATTAACGTCCATTGCTGGGGCGTTATTCCGCTATTGGAGAGCCTCGCCAATGTTTATACGAATTTATATAGGGGAACATGAGGCAGAACTGAAAGATGTGTTGTGGAGGGTGAGCCGTTTTAAGACCGTGCAATCGCCATATTCATGAAGTCGCGGTGGCTTAGTGGTTATAGCGCCTGCCTAGTGAGCAGGGAGTCCCGGCCGCGGGAGAAATTTTACATCTACATCTACATACATACTCTGCGATCCACCGTAAGGTGCGTGGCGGAGGGTACACTCTACCACTAATAGGCATTTCCTTTCGTATTCAAATCCCAAATAGAACGAGGAAAAAGAGAATGCCTATATGAGCCCTAATTTCTCTTATCTTGTCTTTGTGCTCACTATGTGAAATCTAAGTAGGAGGCAGCAAGATCTTACTACACTCAGCTTCAAATTCCGGCCCTCTAAACTTCAACAAAAATTCACGAAAAGACCGTCGTCTTTCTTCCAGCGATCCCCAATTGAGTTGCCGGAGCATTTCCGTGACGCGCATTGGTCGAACCTACCAGTAACAAACCTAGCTGCTCGCCTCTGAACTGCCTCTATGTCTTCCTTTAAACTGATCTGCTGCGGGTCCCAAACACTTGAGCAATGCTCAAGACGTGGTCGTACAAGCGTTTTATACGCGGTCTCCTTTACAGATGAAGTACATCTTCCCAATTTTCTTCCAATAAACCGAAGTCGGCTCTTCTTCAATTCAATATATTTGATGTAAATCTAGAATTATAATAATAATTTCGTGTGGCTCGGTGGCCTGGTGCAAGCAAGTCTTTTTAAATGGACGCCATTTCGGCGAGTTGCGTGTCCCTGACCAGTAAACCAACCGGGGAAAGGGGACCTACAGTGTAATGTCTGATCCGACCCACATGTCGTTTCTGACAACTCCACGCATGACAGAGATGTGAAAACTGGGTTAAAACGCAGACTGAAAAATTCCGAAATCCGACCGAGTGCGAGACCGCGACTTTTCGGTTTTACCCAGAGACCGCCGGGGGCCCGACAATCTTGAGTTAATTGGAAAGCTCTAAGAGGGTGCACTAGTTTTGGTCCACTTTAGGTTACGGCAGTAACACTAAAAGTGGGCCTTTGCGATCGGCTTTTGACAGCTCGAAATTTAAATGCAAATAACAGCTTAACTATTTATCTGACACGAAAATTGTATAACCGATTTTGTAGAGGCGAAAATTCTCTACAATTTTGCTCTCTTTTTTTTCATACCTCGTAGCGTTTCAGAGATATTTGCAAAAAAAAAAAAAAAAAAAAAAAAAAAAAAAAAAAAAAAAAAAAAAAAAAAAAAAACGGCGATTTTGGGATGTATGTATGTCTGTCCGTAACGTGTTCCCTGTTTTTAAGACGAACCGTTCAACCGATCAGCACCAAATTTTACAGACATGATTGTAAGCCACCAGAGACCAGAACCTCCTTTTTTTTTTTTTTTTTTCAAATTATTCGAACAAAAAATACGGTAGTAATACAAAAAAAGCCGTTTGTAATATAATTGCAATTGCAAACGAACCGTTCATCTGACACGAAAATTGAATGACCTAATTGCTAGAGGCGAAAATTCTCTACAACTTAGCTCCCTTATGTTTTTTTCATATCTCGTATCGTTTGAGACATATTTGCAAAAGTAACGGAGATTTGACACCCTCCATTGAATTAACGAAAAACAGCCTTTCGGAGATGTCACGTGACATTCCTCGCGTATTTGATAGTTTTCTTATTGTAACTTACACGCTGTCATTTCAAAGTAATGGCGCACTGAAGAATTAACAAAAACACATCGTTCTTCGTACGATAAATGATAATCTAGTGTCTACAAATGCCATATTAGCGTCAGTTAACAACGGCGTAGTGGGCAAGGCGTTGGACTATGGCGCTAAAAGTGTTTCAGACACTCTTATTAATTAATTTTTTTTATTATTTAGGTTATTATTTTGGTCAAAAATGTTTGCAAAAACTTATAAAACTACAAATCTAAAGTTGGCATAAAACACGTCAGTACGATTTTTTTTTTTAATTTCAGGCAGTGTATATGGTGCGGTTTGATAGCGCGATACTATTTTGTGCAATCGTACCGCCAGCCACCGCGGTCAAAACTGTTTCGCTACGACACACAGCCTCGTGTGTTACAGGACTGACACAGTGTCGCGTGAGAGGATATTATCGCCGGGTCGTGTGTATCAAAGCCTGTAAGGTACCAGCGAAGGGTCTCTCGGTGTGAGTGTGTGTGAGGAGAAGCCAAAAAAGTGCGAGCTGGCGTGACGGCACGGCACATTCCAGCGAGCGCGTCCTTGACCGCGCGGAAGGCAAAACACGGCGACGCCCACCTCCGGATACTGCTCCTTCTCCTGACCTCACGTACCAAGCGCCGCCACGCGCCGGACCCTGCTACCACTGCTTCAGCTGGCCCTGCTACTTACGAAACTACAATCGCCAACATTCTCCTCCGAATGCCAAAATATATTGTTGACTCCCACTTACATAGGTAGAAATGATCATCAGAATAAAATACGAGAAATCAGAACTCGAACAGAGAGATTCGGGTATTCTTTCTTCCCGCGCGCTATTCGAGTATGGAATGGGACATAAATAATATAACGATGGTTCGATGAACCCTCTGCCAGGCACTTAAATGTGATTTGCAGAGTATCCCCTATAGATGTAGATTTGCTAACATTCGAACATTTTGCAACTTTTATAACCACTATCTCGGTTGCCGTAATATTCTTGTCTCCACTCTGCAGAACCGACAGAGTCGTCGAACCATTTTGCTTATTCTGCCAATGAGAATACTTCAGACCCTAGATATTTAAACTCATCCTCTAATTGTTTTGACCAGTGTATTTGTACGTTTTTAAATATCCTCTGCTTCATTTAAGATATAGTACAAATAAAAAGATTTTTCCCCTTTCCTCACAAACCGATATATGACATTTAGGTGGATACAATTTTTAATTTTCTTTGTTTCTTTGTGCTACCTACTTGTTAGTTGATTTATTTATTTGTGTAAAAAGAGGACAAAAATTGTTGTGACTGGTATTGTGTGAGTAGGAAAAGCGTTTCGATTTTGAAAGATGTAGAACGAAATAATATCGTATTTACTTTTATACCTGAAATTACTGTTCAAATTTTATAAACTAACTACTCAGTTTCTATTTTGATTTCTGTTATTGGATTATAATTAGATAAAGAAAGGAACGTGAAGGAGTAGAGAGGAACGGTCATGAACATGAACAATTTCCCGAAAATGAACTAGTTTGCCGTTTCTAATAGCGACCACCGACTCAGTGTATAAGACAACTGTGAAACTCGGACAGCGTGTCATGGCCTTGACGGAAAGCACCGACTCCAAAACAGGCTGAATCACTCCCTTATTTACCAGGCGCATGATAATCTCGTAGAGCCGTGGTAAGTCCTGCTAACACTGCGTTAAACGTGGTGAGGAGAGTTCCGTATCTCAAGATATTTCCTTGTGCCTGTTTGGTGGGACCTTTAACAATGTGACAGTATCAAAGAGCCTCTATGGCGAACTGGTTAGTCTCTATATCTACTAACAAACAGGCGCTAATGCGGTCATTTCAACCTCTTCTTTCCTGTCTGGGGACAGGAAGATCTCGAATAGCGCCAAGTTAACCTCGAAAGTCCAAATGGGAAGCTACTTGACACGTTCACACCCTAACAAGTTGCAAACATCACGCCAACTTTTTTTAGCTATTCTTTAATATATATATTCTTTAATATTTCTGACTCAAGGACGGCCTTGGTAGCTGAAACTTTACTGTGCTAATATTCTAGAACGTCATTTAAGGGCCGATTGTATAAACATTGCTGACTTTAGATCAATTTTGACCTTGGTCAAGAAAATTAACCGAGTTCACGAATGCACTGTGTTGTATAACGCTATCCGTGGATCAACAGATCAGGTTCAGAGTTGATCTGTGTCAGCGCGAAACATACTTGGCAACACAGCAAAATTCAGCTATCGATGCGTTTGTCACGCTTCGATCACAGATAATGATCGTAATTTATCGATAATAAAATAAACACAGCATAAACAGACAGCATATATGGATCTTTGTACACTACTTGATAGTTTTTATTGAAAGTGTAGCGTTGTGGAAATGGAGGAAAGGCAACAGAAAAAAAGCGTTACATCTACATTAAACAAATCGCCAACCACCGTCTCAAAACTTTCTGTAGCATAAAATCTCAGAGCTAACAGAAGCATGAACACTGGAGTCAGTGACTGGTTTCTTTTCGTTGGTTTTAGAAGATGCACTCTCAGTCTTAATTCTAACAGTTACAAAGTATCTTTGTCCAGGCGAAACCCCCGCTTAAATTATCTGTCACTCAGTTTCACGATTGGGTTGGACCTTTCACGGAAAATGCGGGGAGCACATTTGATCTCAATGTCATCCTGACTCGATTCATCTGGATAGTCATATCTGAAGACGAAAAGAAATAAAAAGATTTACGGCGTTATATAAGGCATTTACACATGACTTACATATGCTTAATACTATTTTTGCTGAACAAAGCACATGCGATTTGAAAAGCAATTTAAACAATTTATTACGAATTGTACAGTTACTGCTACTCTTGGCTAGACAGCACGTTTGTAAAAGATGTTCAGACGTTATCTGCTACTTTCTTTATAACAACAGTAACAGTTAGTGCCAAATTTTTTCAGATGTCCCATTTCTACCGCCACTTTTAAATTGATCACATAAATTACATGTCGTCTCCAAGAATTATTATGCGATCAGTAATGATTATCTGGAGTCGCTGTTTACATAGCCGCTAATTTCCCTAACCTAACTTTTGAGATTTAATACACATTTGGAGCTTCAAAATCGTGTTAGTGACGTATTAACATATTGACATTTTTTCTATAATAAAAACTTTATCATTTATTAGAATTTACTGTGTACATTTGTACAAAACAGATGTCTTGTTTTGTAACGATGCTACGTGGAAATCCGTCGATTAAAGTTGAACTTTCATTTGATCGGAGAAATTCGTCCAGTCAAAGATGACCCGAGTTCTCAGCGATATAATCGAAGATCGCCGTTTATACAAAGCAAATGTCCGAGTTCAGATTGAACTGAGATCATTTTCTACGCTAATCTAAGATCAACTGCTTTATACAATTGGCCCTAAGACTACTCAAACATTACGCAGTGTCTAATAAATTCTGCTATTTAAAATATTTGGAAATCTATCGGATCAAACTACGTGGTCATCAGTCCGTAGCTTACAAACTACCTAAAATAAGGTAAACTAACCTAAGGACATCACACACAGCCATGCCCAAGGGAAGACTCGAACCCCCGACGGCAAGCAACTGCGCGCTCCGCAGCGAGGCGCCTCAAATTCTGCTTTTATTTCGGTCATACGATTCACGGAGGCAGCTCACATTCGGGAAATGTGGGTTTCAAATCTTCGTTGGATTGTCACGACTCCAAGAAGCTCTCTCCTAGAGTATTGTTGACAGTACCTTAAAGAACAAAACTCTGCCACAGCGCTTTCCTTTTTTTTTTTTTTTTTTTTGGCATATTTAATTCCCTTTTAGATTCCCAGAAGGTCCACAAATCTACTGAATGATGACGCCAGCACGTCGTTTCAGGCATTTCTCCCTTTAGAGACGCAGGACCTCCTGTTTGCTCAGAGTTAACAGAGCAGCGGGCCACGCCCTGGGAAAGCCTATCGACAGCAGGCAGTAGCCACAGCGGGAAGCATGCCACGCCGACCAGGCTATCTGTGGTCGTCACTCCACATTCCTATTACTTCCTTTACGCAGAAATTGTTTGCGTGGCTCTGCGTGTTTCACTCCGACCCTTTAGCGGTCTCGTTCTAGGCATAACCTGCAACAAATATTGCTTCCATCTAATAAGGGAAGTAGCATATATTCAAAATTAAGTAATTAAAATTTTGGAACTTGCTTGAATTCTCTAGTAGCAGCAGCAGCACATAACCACGAAGTTATTGTTTCAGGATAATACGCGAAAAAGGGAGGACGAAGTGGAGGAAGATGAGATAGGAGATACGATACTACGAGAAGAATTTGACAGAGCGCTGAAGGACTTGAGTCGAAACAACGCCCCTGGAGTAGATGATATTCCGTCTGAACTGCTGATGTCGTTAGGAGAGCCTGTTGTGAAAAAAATCACCTGATACGAGACAGGGTAAATACCCTCTGACTTCAAGAAGAATATTATAATTCCAGTTCCAAAGAAAACAAGTGCAGACAAGTGTGAAAAATTACAGAACTATCAGTTTAATAAGCCATGGTTGCAAAATACTAACACGAATTATTTACAGACGAATGGAAAAACTTGTGGAATCCAACCTGGGGGAAGATCAGTTTGGATTTAGGAGAAATGTAGGAACGCGGGAGGCAATACTCACATTACAACTTATCTTAGAAGATAAGCTAAGGAAGGGCAAACCTACGTTTTTGGCGTTTCTAGATTTGGAGAAAGCTTTTGACAATGTCGACTGGAATACACTCTTCCAAATACTGAAGGTAGCAGGGGTAAAATATAGGGAGCGAAGAGTTATATTCCACCTATACAAAAACCAGACAGCGGTTATTAGAGTCGAAGGGCAAGAAAGGGACGCAGAGGTTGGGAAGGGAGTAAGACAGGGTTGTAGCCTTTCCCCAATGATGTTCAATCTGTACATTCAACAGGCAGTGAAGGAATGGAAGGAGAAATTTGGAGAGGGCATTAAAGTGCAGGGAGAAGAAATAAAAACATTGCGGTTTGCCGATGATGTAGTAATTCTGTCAGAGACCGCAAAAGATCTGCAAGAACAATTGAATGGAATGGACAGTGTCTTGAAAGGAAGATACAAGATGAACATTAACAAGAGTAAAACTAAGGTAATGGAATGCAATGTCAGAAAATCAGGCGATGCTGAAGGAATTAAATTTGGTAATGACACAATAAAAGTAGTAGATGAATTTTGTTATTTGGATAGCAAGATAACTTCTGATGGCCGAAGTAAAGAAGATATAAAATGCCGAATGGCTATGGGAAGAAAAGCGTTTCTAAAGAAGCGAAACTTGACATCCAATATTAATTTAAATGTAAGGAAGTCCTTTCTGAAAACTTTTGTCTGGAGTGAAGCATTGTATGGCAGTGAAACATGGACGATCAGGAGTTCAGATAAAAAGATGACAGAAGCTTTTGAAATGTGGTGCTACAGACGAATGATGAAGATTAGTTGGTTAGATGACCCGACTAATTGAGGAGGTGCTTAACCGAATTGGGGAGAAAAGAAGTTTCTGGCATATCCTAACTAAGAGAAGGGATAGATTGGTAGGACACATTCTGAGACATCGAGGAATTGTCAACTTAGCATTGGAAAGAAGTGTGTGGGATAAAAATCGTAAAGGGAGATCGAGGGATGAATACAGTAACCAGATTCAAAAGGATGTATGCTGCCGAACGTATTTTCAGATGAAGAGACTTGCACAGGACAGGGTAGCTTTGAGAGCTGCATCAGACCATCTGCAGACTGAAGACCACAACAACAACAACGCGAAAAAGCAATGACTAGAAATAACGTTCTTCCCTTACCGATAAATTTCGATTTCCACTGCTGGTAATATGGTCGACCTTGTAGTTACACGCATTGCATCGCTAGATGGCTCTCGCGCTAAACGTGATACCTCTCCCGACGGATCGTGACTTTATACAGGGTGTAAATTTTAGGTTGACAAACCAGAATAACTATAAAAAAAAATAAGCTTCGGACGCAAAAATGTGTAGAATCCAAAGTTGATTATTTTCGAGGGGGACATCTGCTGGTGCTAAAATTATCCCGTCACCCCAGGCCCCGGGGGCGGGGCGGGAGGCAACTTTAAAATGGAAACCCCCATTTTTTATTGCGAAATCAGATTCTCAAAATGTTTAAATGTTTGTAAATCTAAAGGAGTTAACTACTTTGGTGATCAGTCCCTAGACTTACAAATTACTTACACTAACTTAAAGTAACTTATGCTAACACCCATGCGCGAGGGAGGACTCGAACCCCCGACGGCGAACGGCAGTCAGATTCTACATTAAAAAAACCTTACATTTTATCTTAAAAATTTCTTTTAATTCTTGGTAGTTGGCGCTGTAATTCAAGAAAATCCATGTTCTCATTTTTACGTGCAAAATGGTTACGGATGAATAAAAATACTTATTAATTCGTAAATTTTGATTCGCTAAAACCAAACCTCTCCCACAGAGTGGGGGTTTTGCTAGCTACCTGTCGCGTTTGAAGCGGAGTTAGTATTGCTAGGCAGGGATAGAATATCTATGAGCGAGAAGCGGCCCGCTCGGCGTAATTCCGCCTAGCAACACTAACTCCGCGTCAAAAGTGATTGGTAGCGAGCAAACTCCACCCTATGGGGAGAGGAGAGTTTTAGCGAATCAAAATTTACGACGTAAGTAAGTATTTTTTTGAAACTTCCTGGCAGATTAAAATTGTGTGTCGGAACCTGGACTTGAACCTGGGACCTTTGCCTTTCGCGGGCAAGAGCACTACCGACTGTGCTATCCCGACACGACTCACGATGCCGCCTCACAATTTTACTTCCGCCAGTACCTCGTCTCCTACTTTCCAAACTTCACAGAAGCTCTCCTGCGAACCATACAAGACTAGCACTCCTGGAAGAAAGGAAGAAAGTTTAATTCTGGAAACATCCCTTAAGCTGTGGCTAAGCAATGTCTCCACCATATCCTTTCTTCTAGGAGTGTTAGTCTTGCATGTTTCGCAGGAGAGCTTCTGTGAAGTTTGGAAAGTAGGAGGCGAGGTACTGGCGGAAGTAAAGTTGTGAGGCGGCATCGTGAGTCGTGTCGGGATAGCACAGTCGGTAGTGCTCTTGCCCGCGAAAGGCAAAGGTCCCAGGTTCGAGTCCAGGTTCCGGCACACAATTTTAATCTGCCAGTAAGTTCCATATCAGCGCACACTCCGCTGCAGAGTGAAAGTTTCATTCAAGTATTTTTTTATTTATCCGTAACCATTTTCCACGCAAAAATGAGAATATGGATTTCCTTGAATTACAGCACCAACTACCAAGAATCAATACAAATGTATAAGACAAAATGTATGCAGTTTGTTATGTAAAATCTAATTCTGCAATAAAAAATGTGGGCTCGCATTTGAAATTTTAAAGCTGCCTCCCGACCGACCCCCATGGGGCTGGGTTGGTTGGTATGGGGGGGGGGGGTTTAGGGGGACTAGACTACTATGGCCATCAGTCCCCCGCTTCATAGCTAGGCGACACGCAGAAAAACAGAATCGTCTATAAATGCGCCTGAGCTATATTTAAAATAGGGAAGAATAAAAGAACATACTGTCAATGAAAAATTGACAGAGTCAACAAGGGACGATACAAAATACCAGACACACAGTAACAAATACGAGATAAAATTATGATAAAGCCAATGAAAGTGGTTGGCCGACCATGGGTATAAAATGGGAAAAGCCAGCCACATAGTGTACACAAGAAAAGCTGTAGTCGAAAGACGCGTCAAGTAGAACATAGATAATAATCTAAAAGGCTGCCCAGAGGAGTTATAGCAACTGGTAAATCCCCCAAGCACGAAGAAATCGTAAAACCAAATTAGCCACAGAAGCATCGTCGCCGAGCACCAAAGAGAGAGTGTTCGGGAGGGTAAAAGAATGCCGCAGTGGAGCTAAAATGGGACAGTGGAGTAGGAGATGGACCACAGTCAATGGAGCACCACATTGGCATACATACGGGCGGGTCCTCTCGATGGAGGAGGTGACCATGCTTCAGACGGGTATGACCAATGCGGAGACGGCAGAGGGCCACGGAGTCCCTACGGGACCCCAGCTGCGAGGACTTCCAGACAGATTTTGTGTCCTTTATCGTCCGCAGCTTATTGGGCACGTCCATGGGGCTGGAGGTGGCGGGCTAATTTTAGCACCAGCAGATGTCCCTCTAGAAAATAATCAACTTTGGATTCTACACTTTTTTTGTGTGTGACGCTTGTTTTTTGAGTTATTCTGGTTTGTCAACTTAAAACTTACACCCTGTATATGAAAACTTCCAATTTCTTCAACGACTGGCCTACACGCATGATTTTTGTTTTGTGTACATCTATGAGAAAGCTCATTTCGTATCATATAAGAGGGTCATTCAGTAATTAGAGAGACAAATTGCTCTGGAAAATCAAGTTTATTTTTATAACACAATATTTTTACTACTTTTCGTCATACTCCCCTTGAACATTTATGCACACCTTCCATTCGGCTACAAGCTTTTTTTATTCCGGCTGCAAAGAAATCTTTATCTGGATGTTTGAACCAATTTCCTACATGCTTCATCACGTCCTCGTTGTCCTGGAACATCTTCCCGTGTAATTTCTCCTTCAGCGCACCAAACATGGAAATCACTAGCCGGCCGCGGTGGCCGAGGTGACTGAGGCGCTCCAGTCACGGTCAGCACGGCCACTACGGTCGGGGGTTCGAATCCCCCCTCGGGCATGGATATTTGTGCCGTCCTAGTTCGTAAGTAGTTCATAAGTAGTTTGTAAGTTTAGGGACTGATGACCCCGTAGTTAAGGCCCGTAAGCTTAACAAACATTTGAACATTTGAATTTTTGAAATCACTAGGTGCTAAACCAGTACTGTAAGAGGTATGAGCCAGTACTTCCTGGCCCATTTTGTCGATGGTTTCACGGGTTAGTGAGCAATAGAGGATGTGCGTTGTTTCGCTGGAGAATCACACCTCTCCTCCGAGATTTACGTCGTTTCTGCCTCACGACTGACTTCATCTTACTTAAAAGCACATCTGTTTAATATTGGCTAATAATTGTACGCTGTCGTTGAGATAATCATAAAAAAAACTCGACCTTGAGCGTCCCAAAACACCGTCAACATAACTTCTCCAGCTGATGCTTGGGTTTCGGATTTTTCTTGATAGGTGAGTTCGTATGCTTCCATTCCATGTGTTTTCCCTTTTTGTTTGTGGCTCGTAATAGTTAAAATAAGTTTCATCACAAGTTAAAATTTTGTTGGGGAAGTGTTCACCTGTTTCATAACGTTCCATTACACCTGTGCAGTGTAGAGCGCAGTGGATAGCGTGGAAGATTGCCGCGCAGGGGGCCCGGATTCGATTCCCGGTCGGGTTGGAGAACTCCACTCGGGGACTGGGTGGTGTGTCGCCCTCATCATAATCGACACGAAAGTCGCCCTTCTGGTATCAACTAAAGACTTCTATCAGGCAGGCCGAACACGATTCCACCTGGAGTCTACGGCCAAAAATGCCACACGAAATCATCATCATCATCATCATCATCATCATCAGCTCATTCGTAGTAATCGATGGTAAGGCATCGACTAAAACAGAGGTGATATCGGGCGTTCCAGAGGGTAGTGTTATTGGTCCTCTGCTGTTCCTTATTTACATAAACGATTTAGGGGAAATCTAAGTAGCTCTCTTAGGTTGTTTGCAGATGACGCCGTCATTTACCGTCTAGTAAAATCATCGGAAGATCATAACCAACTGCAGAACGATCTGAATAAGATATCAGTATGGTGTAAAAATTGGCAGTTGGCTCTAAATAATGAGAAGTGTGAAGTCGACCACATGAGTACGAAAAGAAATCTGTTAAACTTTGTTTACAACATAAATCAATCAAATGTGAAGGCCGTAAACTCCACAAAATACCTAGGAATTACTATTACTTCAGACCTAAACTGGAAAGAACACGTAGATAATATCGTGGGAAAGGCGAACCAGAGACTACGTTTTATTGGCAGAACCCTTAAAAGATGCAACATAACTACTAAAGAAACTGCATACACTGCGCTTGTCCGTCCATTTTTGGAGTATTGCAGCCCAATGTGGGATCCTTATCAGGTGGGTTTGACGGAGGACATCGAAAGAGTCCAAAGAAGAGCAGCTCGTTTCCTATTGTCACGATATAGGGGAGACAGCGTTACGGAAATGATACAGGATCTGGGATGGGATTCATTACAACAACGGCGCTTATCGCTGCTGCGTGGGCTACTTGCGAAACTCCAATCACCAACATTCTCCTCCGAATGCGAAAATATGTTGTTGACTCCCACTTACATAGGTAGAAATGATCATCAGAATAAAATACGAGAAATCAGAGCTCGAACAGAGAGATTCAGGTGTTCTTTCTTCCCGCGCGCTATTCGAGAATGGAATGGGAGATAAATAGTATAATGGTGGTTCGATGAACCCTCTACCAGGCACTTAAATGTGATTTGCAGAGTATCCCATGTAGATGTAGCTCTGTGCATTCTCTCAACCTTGTTTCCTTGTGTAGGCACATCAACTCCTATGGAACCCATTTTGCACATGTTTTGCGGTACTTCAGCTTGTTACAGATAATGTTATGAACTGTATTAGTACTAACTTGAACCTGAACAACTACCATTTACACAGTAACACCGCAGTCGGCACGAACAGTGGGGAATCCAGGAACTAGGTTGGGTGTCTGGGCTGCACCCACAGAAATTGCATACAGAAATTAAAAAAAAAAAAGTTCAAATATTTGTATAGCTTATGGGACTTAACTACGGGGTCAACAGTCCATAAATTTACAAACTAATTATGAACTAGGACGGCACAAATATCCATGCTCGAGGGGGGATTCGAATCCTCGACCGTAGTGGCCGTGAAGACCGTGACTGGTGCGCCTCAGTCCCCTCGGCCACCGCGGCCGGCAGAAATTTCATACCATAAACTAATGTCAAGAGGATGTCGTTGCATGTTATGTCGTTTCCAAAAGAGGCATAATATTTGTGGTCCACTTTAGGTTACGGCAGTAACACTAAAAGTGGGCCTTTGCGATCGTCTTTTGACAGCTCGAAATTTAAATGAAAATAACTGCTTAACCATTAATCTGACACCAAAATCGAATAACCGAATTTGTAAAGGAGAAAATTCTCTACAACTTTGCTCTCTTGTCTTTTTCATATCTCCTATAGTTTCAGAGATATTTGCAAAAATAACGGCTATCTTGGGATGTCTGTCTGTCTGTACGTAACGTGTTCCCAATTTTTAAGACGAACCGTTCAACCGATCGGCACCAAATTTTACAGACATAATTGTTAGCTACCAGAGATCAGAACCTCGCTTTTTCAAATATTTCGGACAAGAAATACGTTAGTAATACCAAAAAAAGCCGTTTGTAATGTAATTTTCATTGCAAGTAAACCGTTCATCTGATGCGAAAATTGAATAACCGAATTTTTAGAGAAGGAAATTCTCTACAACTTCGTTCCCTCTTTTTTTCATATCTCGTGTCGTTTGAGAGATATTTGCAAAAATAATGGAGATTTGACACCCTCAATTGAATTAACGAAAATCAGCCGTTGGGAGATGTCACGTGACATTCCTCGCCCAGAACTCTCTGGCATACGCCATCTTGTGTTGCGTTTTTAATGATTTTCTTATTGTAAGGTACACGGTGTCATTTGAAAAGCAATGGCGCACTGAACAATTAACAAAAACACGTCGTTCTTCGTACGATAAATGATAATCTAGTGTCTACAAATGCCATATTAGCATCAGTTAAAAACTGCCATAACTACTACGAGATTAAAGGACGGCCTGTCTGAGTGATATCCGTAGCGTAGTAGGCAATGTATTGGCTCGTGGTGCTAGAGGTCAGTGGTTCGAAACCCGCTACTACCTAATTTTTTTCCGAAAACGGTTTCAGACACTCTTATTAATTAAACAGAGCTATGTTCTTCAATGTTTAGAATTGTGCATATGTAAGAATGCTCCCTCTAAAATGCGTGTTTGTTGTATTTCGTGAACATGACGTGAACGAATTGAACAATGGTCTTCTGAAGCATATTCACGAAAACTGGGAGGATACTGTAATAATGAACATTCTGTACAAAGTGCTGATGCAGGTAGTTCCTTATTCAAACAGAAGTGAAGTGTATACATTGCAACAAATTACCTTTTTATTATATTTTATTTTATTTTGCTTTTATTAGCTATTTGTGAACTATTTTGAAAGTCATTAATTAGAATCAATGCATCTTCCCCAAATGTACGCTGTGTTCCATCCAGGGTATAGTCACTCGTCCGAACGGCAATGTACGCTACGTTCGTTCCAGCCTATAGCCATTCGTAACCAGTACAGGCAAAGAAAATAAACTTAGAACTACCAAGGCAAGACAGGTGATAATACTTTAACGGAAAAATATAATGAAAATGTGGAAGAGATATTAAAATGATGGTTCAAAGAGATAAAAGTTCAAAAAAGAGTATGTCAAAGCTAACCTCAAACATCGTTAAAATACGGTCAGAAAGAATATTACGCGTTGGGTGCATAGATATTACCACAATAGTAGGGTCGTAATCTTATCACTATAATTTTTTATTATTTTTTATTATTTTGGTCCAAAATGTTTGCAAAAACTTACAAAACTACTAATCTGAAGTGGGCCATAAAACACGTCAGTGCGATTTTTACCTCATGTTCTGCGAGGGGGGTTGGGGGGGGGTGCGGTTCCGCAGCCCATAGCCCCCCTCCCTTTGATTCGCCACTGGACACTAATACTATATTAATTTCATCAATTCCCCTTTGAAGTGAGGGAATTGGAAGTGTAACTGCTAGGTCAGAACGCTGTTCGTCACTCAGTTTTCCACGATTCATACATATCAATACAAAGAGTGATTCAGCTAAGCTGTTCACCTAAATACTTCCGGAACGGTTTAAGGTATCATAATTCTGTTTTCACCCAGACGAATTGTAAGAACGTCCTCACTAAACGAAGTATAGTCTCTTGTCACAAATATATTAATTACATATATATATCGATATAAACTTGGTTTTTTCCCCCAAATGGAACTATAGTAATTTCTGCTGCTAGTATCGTAGAACTGAAAGACACGAATTCAACAGCGTTTCGCACATCGAAATCCGATAAGTAGCTTCGGAGAAATTACAATATTTAGAGGCCAGGATTTATCTGTTTTGAACTTCAAACCAATCGCTGTCGTATGAGGAAGTCCGTGATTTCATACTCAAATAAGGAAATGACTCACATTGACGAAAGAGGAAACAGAGTTACACCGCCGCGATGCCAGTATAAAAGGACGAGAGAAGGTAATTGTGAAGAACGCTTGCACGGACGTCCGTTTCGATAAATCTCGAAAGTGCGACTACACTTCCATATATGATGCATTTTGATATGTTCCAAGAAGGCGGGAGAATCTGATTTGTTGATGTACGAAACAGTGATCATTTTAAGAGAAAGTTAGGTTAGGTATAGGTTAAACAAGAAGTTTTTTTTTTAGTATGTGAGGGCGCGTAGCGCACAAATCTCCGGTTCGGGACGGTAGAATTGCGAAGTCTGTTGCCCATGTTATTAGCATGGTGCGTATGTTGGCATGTTTGAGTGTTTCTGAACCGGAGATTCGGGCGCTACGCGCCCTCACATACTAAAAAAAAAAAAAAAATCTTGTTTAACCTACACCTAACCTAATTTCCACTTAAAATGATGACTGTTTCGCACATCAACAAATCACATTCTCTCGCCTGCTTGGAACATATCGAAGTGCACCATATATCGAAGGGTGGTCGCGCGTTCGTGATTTATCGAAACGTGCGCCCATGCAAGCGTTCTTCACAATTACCCGAGAGAAAATAAAGAGCTTCTATCCTTTCTAGTTCAGAAGTGCGGTATAGTTTCGAAAACATTTCTTTTATAAACCAACACTGTTTCCTACTTATCCGACGTGACTCATTTCCTTACTTGGGTATGAAGTCAGGGACTTCCGTATAAGACAGCAACTGGTTTGATGTTCAAAATAGATAAATTCTGGACTCTAAATATTGTAATTTATCCTATGCTACTTATAGGATTTCGATATGTCAAACGCTGTTGAATTAGTTCTTTGAGATCTTCGATACTAGCAGCGAAAATTATTATAATAATAAAAAAAGGAGCTGACAGCCATTTGACTGAAAGTTTTGTTTATTATCACTACCTGATTTTACCCTTAGGCAATTTTCAAGTGCTTGTCTACATGTGTATAAGCAGTAAAAATAACAGCCAACCAGTTGCAAATTATAGTTTAATAAACTTTACCGCGGTTTCAATTCATATAAATCAATCTTCTTCAGAAGATGGATGGACCTACAGTGAATAAGAAAGTATCAATCAAGCTATGTACAACAGTATTAAAACCATAGATTGCCGCGGTGGAGTAGCCGAGCGGTCTAAAGCGTCTCGCTACGGAGCGCGCGGTTGCTCGCCGTGGAGGTTCGAGTCCTCCCTGGGGCATGGGTGTGTGTGTTGTCCTTAGGTTAGTTTACCTAGGTTTAAGTAGTTTGTAAGCTACGGACTGATGACCACGCAGTTTGGTCCGATAGATTTACAAACATTTGAACATTTTGAAAACCATAGATTGTTTACCTACAAAATTACAACAAATTTGAGTTTACAGGAAATAAGTACTTACATTATTACTGTAGAAAAGTTACATGCGTCGATCTTTGTACACATGATGTAGTCTTTAGATAAAAGCTCTTTAAACACGTAAACTGCTAACATATGCTGTGTAACAGATTGTGTGGCGTGCTAACCGCCGACTCACCGTTTGTGCAAGACGTGGTCGCCAGGTAAACATGACACGTGGCGCATGCGCTTAGTGACGATGATACAGTAGTCAATACATGTTAATAACAAAATATAAAATAGGAAACCCTCAGAAGCTTAAAGTGAAATAAAATAGAATTTTGAGGGAATGACACCGCAGACGTTACTGTTGACCTTTAAATTTTTTTGATAATATTGGTTTAAACCCTTCAAAAAACTGTCTGCACGCGAGATGGAGATGATCACTTAATATGTTACCATCTCTAAATTGTAAATGTTTAAAAATTTTGAAAAAAAAATGTGTATAAGTTATTTAATGAATAATAATAATAATCCAGAATGAAACTTTCACTCTGCAGCGGAGTGTGCGCTGATAAGAAACTTCCTGGCAGATTAAAATTGTGTACCGGAACCGGGACTCGAACCTGGGACCTTTGCCATTAGCGGGCAAGCGCACTACACAATTTTAATCTGCCAGGAAGTTTCATATCAGCGCACACTCCGCTGCAGAGTGAAAGTTTCATTCTGGAAACATCCCATAGGCTGTGGCTAAGCCATGTCTCCACCATATCCTTTCTACCAGGAGTGCTAGTCTTGCATGGTTCGCAGGAGAACTTCTGTGAAGTTTGGAAAGTAGGAGGCGAGGTACTGGCGGAAGTAAAGTTGTGAGGCGGCATCGTGAGTCGTGTCGGGATAGCACAGTCGGTAGTGCGCTTGCCCGCGAAAGGCAAAGGTCCCAGGTTCGAGTCCCGGTTCCGGCACACAATTTTAATCTGCCAGGAAGATTCAATAATAATAATAAAATTTAATTCAAGAGATTACTGGTAACGTCACTTCAGTATAAACGCATTTTACTATTAAAACCCTCATTAATAGCAAAATTTATAAAATTTTCTACTAGCAGTATTTTGCACAAAATTTTCATATTTCTATTTGTGCGGTTTTTTTTGTTAATTTATCTCCTGGCGTAAACATTGATATATTGCAAAATATTAACGCGAATTATATACAGAAGGATGGAGAAGCTGGTAGAAGCCGACCTCGGGGAAGATCAGTTTGGGTTCAGGAGAAAGGTAGTAACACGGGAGGCAATACTCACTTTACGGCTTATCCTAGAAAATAGATTAAGAAAAGGCAAACCTACATTTCTAGCTTTTGTAGATTTGGAGAAGGCTTTTGACAATGTTGATTGGAATAAACTCTTTCAAGTTCTGAAGCAAGCAGGAGTAAAATATAGGGAGCGTAAGGTTATTTACAACTTATACAAAAACCAGACAGCGGTTGTCAGAGTTGAAGGGCGTGAAAGGGATGCAGTGGTTGGAAAGGGAGTAAGACAGGGTTGTAGTCTGTCTCCAGTGTTATTCAATTTGTACATTGAGCAGGCTATAAAGGAAAGCAAGGAGAAATTTGGAGAAGGAATTAAAGTTCAGGGGGAAGAATTAAAAACATTGCGATTTGCCGACGACATAGTAATTCTGTCAGATACAGCAAAGGACCTGGAAGAGCCGTTGTACGGAATGGCCAGTGTGCTGAAAGGTGCATATAAGATGAACATTAATAAGAGCAAAACTAGGGTAATGGAGTGCAGTCTAAGCAAATCAGGTGATGCTGAAGGAATTAGATTAGGTAACGAAGTAATAAAGAAGGTAGATGAGTTTTGTTACTTGGGCAATAAAATAACAAATGATGGTCGCAGTACAGAGGATATAAAATGCAGAATGGGAATGGGTAGAAAAGCTTTCTTGAAAAAGAGAAATTTGTTAACATCGAATATTGTTTTAAGCCTAAGGAAGTCCTTTCTGAAGGCATTTGTATGGAGTGTTGCCTTGTATGGAAGTGAAACATGGACGATAAACAGTGCGGACAGGAAGAGGATTGAGGCTTTTGAAATGTGGTGCTACCGAAGAATGCTGAAGATTAGGTGGGTGGATCGCGTAACTAATGAGGAGGTACTGAACAGAATTGGGGAGAAAAGAAATTTCTGGCATACCTTGACTAAAAGAAGGGATCGATTGGTAGGACACATTCTTAGACATCAAGGAATTGTGAATTTAGCGTTGGAGGGAAGTGTATGGGGGAAAAATCGCAGGGGAAGACCAAGAGATGGATATAGTAAGCAGATTGAGAGAGATGTAGGTTGCCGTTCTTATGTGGAGATGAAGAGGCTTGCTCAGGATAGGGTATTGTGGAGAGCTGCATCAAACCAATCTCCGGACTGAAGACCACAACAACAACAAACATTGATATAAAGGTCAGGTTATTGAGATGACGTAGCGTGGCATCGCAGGAGCCAGCGAGACATGTCAGCAGTAGAGTGACGGTGAATGGGCTTCCCCTCGTATTGTGTCCGGCGAGTGTAGGTAGTGGGGCGGGATGAAGCGCACGACGCGACGCGATGCAGCAGGCAGGAGCAGGAGCGCGCAGCTGACCTCTCGCTTTGTTTCGCAACTCCACCTGTTGCGCGTCGCGGTTTCTCCTGCGCTCGGGAATGCCTGACCTTCTGACGTCCTCCCCCCCCCCCCTCCCCCACTCCTTCCACCTCATCTACGTCTCACACACACACACACACACACACACACACGGTACGAACTCCGCTCACTGTCGCGTGTACTAGCCAACGCTCTCTCATAATCAATGAGCGCCTGCCATTTCGCTTTCTTTCGTATACCATTCTCGACAGGACAGACTCATTACTCACTCTCTCTTCCGCGGCCGCTTAAGGACGGACCGTAATCGCTCGCTTTATTTGGCAGCCGTGCATCGGGTCGCAGTCTGCCGATAGCAATGACAATGCGACAGCCCCCTGCGCAAAGGTAGGCAAGTTAAAAGTCTTGCCCCTGAAATAAAACACGGGAGAACGAAAAGCTATAAAAACTACTACGATTAATGTACAGTGCGCATATACTGAGAACAATATTGAAAACAAAATTCCTTAAAATTATTATGCACTATTAACAACAAAATTCATAGCTAGTCTAATATATAAAGCAGAGTGTCCGTATGTTTGTGTGTACGTGTTGCATACAAATCTACAGTTTTGTTCCGATCTTTATGAAATTTTGTACACGTAAGCTTGAATCCATGAGGACGGTCGCCATAAGTGTAAGAGTCAAGTATGATATTTAGTTCACAAAATATGACGACATAAACAATGAGATGCGCGAAAAACTGCTGCATGTAGCGACAATGCTGCTCATTTTCTCCTAAACCACGGACCGATTTCAAACAAATTTGGTACACACATTCCTTACCGTGAGCTAACAATTACTGCGGGGTTAAGAATCAGATGCGACACATGGTTCGGAAGATATGACGTCATACATAATAGGAGCTCCAAAAAAACTGCCACATAATGCGGCGAGACTATAAATACGCTGTATTAGAATGAGAGTACTTAGCGACTTCTAACAAACTTTAAACACAATTTCAAACCTTTATTAAACGTTTTCACGCTGACAACCATAGCAAAATGATGAAAGGAAAAAAGTTTCTCGCTTATTACTTTTCCGCTGATCATGGAGTAAAACTACGGCATTCGGTATGACGTTACAAGTTTTAGTTTGTACACTACAAATTGCAGCCGCAGGAAATTTTGCAGGCAGTATACACACATATAGTTGAATGTACCTTCTAAATTGTATCACACTACAACACGTAGTTCTTGAGACATACATAAGCAGTAACGTTCACGCACTAAGTTTTAATCTATTGCTTCTTTACCACTAATTGTATTCTCAAGAGATTTTACAGACATACAGCACTTCTACAAATGAATATATACTTGAAAAATAGCAGGAATAAATAAATATCCAGGCAACGCCGGGTTTTCAGCTAGTCACCTATATAGTGCTCCGATACGGTAAATGTCACTTATTATGCCTCCAATATTTCCAAAAAGTAACTCATAATGTAACAGTAGTATGTGATTGCCATCTAAAAGTAGTCAAAGGAGGAATACTAAAGTAAACAAACGCACGTGTTTGGAGTAACTCAATGCAGTTAACTGTCGCACTGATTCAGTAGCACTCTGCAATTTATAATTTCTAGGACGAGCTACTAGCATATGTAACACTATGCATACAAATGATTTATATATATATAATGTTCATATGTTTGTTAAGCTTATGGGACTTAACTACGGGGTCATCAGTCCCTAAACTTACAAACTACTTATGAACTAGCTTACACTAAGGATGGCACAAATATCCATGCCCGAAGGGGGATTCGAACCTCCGACCGTAGTGGCCGTGCAGACCGTGACTGACGCGCCGCAGCCCCCTCGGCCACCGCGGCCGGCAGCTACAAATGAATCTGTGGTGAAAATGTTGATCAGTTTGAGAGATAATGAGAAAAATAAGGTATGTAGCTGATCAGCTACACTATGCATTAAAGGGTCAATAAGACAATGTTATTAATGTTCAGATAAGGTAACAGTTTATTGAGTAACTACATGCTATTTACGCATTTCGGCAAACGCCCTTTTCAAATTATTTGATATCGTGCAAACTGCAATGACAAAGAGAACTGCCGGACTCGGAAATTCAGTTTGGAATGAGGTTTCGCAGGATAGTAGTATACGACACTGTGTCCGCTCGTAGTAGTTTGAAAGCGCATTATCTAGAAATTACGAGAAAAAGGGCTCTAAACTTTTAAGCGCAGGACATATACAGAGTGAATCACCTAACACTTTCACCGCAAATATTGCGGAAACGGAAACTGCGATTGATATGCAGTTTCACAGAATGGATTGGTAGTCAGGGGCTCGTATTTTTAGCCAACAAACAGATTGTAATATTACTTATAAAGTGTATTTCTTAATTCAAATACACAGTTTTTTTAATGGAGCAATGGTTGTTTCTATCATGCCCTGGAATTTTTGACACCAGTTGTGAACAAAGAATTTTGAATGACATTTTTATCACATTCAGTTTGGCAGCTACAACTGTTCAAAGTTTCGGGAGAGGAGGTTGCAATAGCTAAGCTAACTGGTCGAGTGGCTAGCCCCTTGGGCACGGCCCACTGTCTCAAGACCACCAGCCAGTCAGCTACGCGGTCGTAGCCTCCACCTCCAAAACTTTGAATGCTTGTATCTGCCAAACTGAACGTGACAAAAATGTCATTCAAAATTCTTTGCACACAACTGCTGTCAAAAATTCTAGTGCATGATAGAAACAACCATTGCTCCATTTGAAAAATTGTATGTTTGCATAAAAATACACTTTCTAGGTATTTTTACAATCTGTTTATTGGCTAACTATACGAGGACTTGATTACCAATCCACTCTGTGAAAACCGCACATCAATCTCACTTTTCGTTTCCGCTATATTTACCGTGCAAGTGTTCGGTGATTCACCCTGTATATGTGCTCCGCTTTAAACTTTATTGCCCCTTTTCTTTGAAATTTCTGGATCGTGCTTTTTAAAACTCGTGTGATGGACACCCTTGACTTATACCACTAACATTCGAAGTTTCATCCCAAACTGTATTTACAGAACCGTAAAGTCTCCTTGTGAAATCACTGGACGAATTTCAATTTTGCGCCATTTTCTCATATGTGACCGGTTTTGGCAGCTTAAACTGCTAGCTTCGGATGTTTCGTTTCATTCACAACATCGAAAATAAAAACTTTTTAAAACGTACTTATTCACCAACATTATTGTTGGCCTGTCATAACACAAATAAAATATCGAAAGCCTCATGCTTTAATGTGATGTGGCCACACTAAGTTAAAACAGAACATCTGTTTTACTACACACTAAATTAAAACAGAACTTCTGTTTTAACTCAGTGTAGCCACAACATATTAAAGCATGACGCTATCGACATTTTATTTGTATTATGACAGGCCAACAATAATGTTAGGGAATAAGTACGTTTTGAAAAGTTTTTATTTGCGTTGTTGTGAATGAAACGAAACATCGGAAACTAGCAGTTCAAGCTGCCATAACCGGTCACATGAATGATAATTTTAAGCGATCCTGACTGTTTCCCATAATAAAAACTTTTAATTCTTTATGATTGATAAATAAATAAATAATTTACTGATGTACAGATTAAAGAAATTTTTGTTGTTTAATAGAAAAAAATAAAAGCCCCATTGATGATGCTTAACAAAAAAAAACCTAAGGAAATGCTTGTTAATTAAACACGGATGACAGGAGCTTCAACATCAAGATGTAGTACAAGTGTAGATTTCCGTCCTAAGAACCTGTCTTAATTCTTTCGGTGCAGTTGTGTATCCCAACAGTTAGTCGAATTGAGGCTAGCAGAGAGCATTAATGATCGGGAGATTAAGTTTATGGTGTGGTGGCGGTGCTGATGTGTAACATATCACTAGGAGGCGCTCTAGTTCCAACGCACGATCGCAAAAAGCGGCCGATGCCGCGCTCTCTAGGTGTTTGCGACGCACGAGGTCCCGTTACGCGGAGTAGCTGCCTCTCCGTGGGCGAACTAACAGTTAATCGGCAGTTCCGGATCAGCTCCCTGCACTGCCGTATCACAGAAGCACCACCTCCCAGAACCCCGTTTTTCCCCGTGTGTGGGACTAGTTTAAAAACCCACATGACAATTACAGTAATCGCCCTGTAGCAGGCTCGCAGACTATTTCCAACTATACGCCAAAGCTTCGCAACGGCAGCTAACCGAGCGCCTTTGCACACTGTCGCATTTTAGGGTTCAATACATCAACGTATATACTCCGCACTCCACCGTAAGGCGCGTGTCGGAGGGTACACTGTACCACTATTAGACATCTCTCTTCCAATTTTACTCCCAATTAGAACGAGGGAAAAAAAGAATGTCTATATGTACGAACCCTAATTTCTCTTATCTTTCTGATCTTTACGCGAATTGTAAGTAGGCGGCAGGAAGATTGTTCTACAGTCAGCTTCAAATTCCGGTCCTCTAAATTTCAACAGAATTTCTCGAAAAAGAACGTTGTCTTTCCTACAACGATCCCCAGTTAAGTTGCCAGAGCATTTCCGTGACACTCGCGTATTGGTCGAACCTACCAGCACCGAACCTAGCTGCTCGCCTCTGAACTGCTTCCACGTCTTATTTTAAACTGATCCGCTGCGGGTCCCAAACACTTGAGCAACACTCAAGATGTGGTCCTAGAAGCGTTTTATATGCGTTCTCCTTTACAGATGAAGTACATCTTACCAAAATTTTCCCAATAAACCGAAGCCGAGGGGACTGAGGCGCTCCAGTCACGGTCTGCACGGCCACTACGGTCGGGGGTTGGAATCCCCCCTCGGGCAAGGATATTTGAGCCGTCCTTAGTATTAGTTAGTTCATAAGTAGTTTGTAAGTTTAGGGAGTGATGACCCCGTAGTTAAGTCCCATAAGCTATACAAACATTTGAATAAACCGAAGTCGACCGTCCGCATTGCAACTGTCCCCACATGTTCATTTCCTTCATTCCATTTCATATCGCTCTGCAATGTTACGCCTAGATATTTGAACGCCGCTGCAGAGTGGCAGAGTGCATTGAGGCGCTATGCTCTGATGCGCGAGGCCGTTACCCGTCGGGCATGAATGTTAGTGTTGTCTTTAGTATAAGTTAGTATATAAGTAGTTTGTAAGTTTAGAGACTGATGACCCCGCAGTTAAGTCCCATAATCTTAACACACATTTGAACATTTGATTTGATATTTGAACGACGCGACTGCTCCTACTCATGTGCATCACCTTACACTTTTCTACATTCAAAGCCAGCTGTCATTCTTCACACCAACTAGAAGTTTTGTCAAGTCATCCTGTATGCTATTAAATTTCAATTAACCCTTTATTTGGCAATGTTACTCTCAAGCAACATCAAAATTGGACACGGTATTCTGCAATATGTTTCAGGTTTCTTTTTTGAATGGACAATGGTATTTATAGCCAACATTTAAGCTCTCATATACAACTTTGTTCCACTGTCTTTAGCGAAAATTTTCGGAATAGTCTGAATCTTTAGCCGAATTGCAAGCATACATTAGCGATGTACTAGTTTCTTTCGCTTTTATGGAGTTTTGTGGTTATGCAACGAAAACTACTAAGAAACGGCGAAATGAAGCTTTGAAGATGAGTCATTATCTAAACGTGTAAACGACACTGGGACTTCGCAAATGGACTGATGGTTAGTGGCAAGAGGAGGCCAGGTAAACCACAATGGAATGCAGTAGCAGACCAGAAGGGACAAAAAACAGCGTATGCTCTACCAGTGAATGATGTACGATACGACCAACGACCAAAATGAAAATATAGACTGTCTTTTCATGGCTTTTTTGACTGTAAAACGTTAAAATTGTGAGATTGTTCTGGGCTTTGTGTCAAATAGGACCTGCTTTAAGATATTTCACTTGAAATAGTGTAAAATACAACAATTTTCACGACCCGAGGAACAACACTGTAGGAATTATAGACGTGCACTCATGCGCCTTTTTTGAACAACGTTACTGACAAGCAAGGAATCACAATTTTTAAAAAATCATGTAAAATTGTTCACATGATCATACACGTCTAATTTAACTAACTTCCTGGCTTTTCTTCACACTACTTCTGTGTATCCCAAATAAACATCATCAGCAAACAGCCGTAAACTACACGTTACACTGCACATCAGTTCATTTATATAGAAAAAAATATTAGCGGTCTTATAATACTCCCATGAGGCACGCCTGACGATACGCTCTTCTAATGAACAAGATGCTTATAAGATGAACATTAACAAGAGCAATGGAGTGCAGTCTAAGAAAATCGGGCGATGCTGAAGGAATTAGATTAGGTAACGAAGCAATAAAGGAGGTAGACGAGTTTTGTTACTTGGGCAGTAAAATAACAAATGATGGTCGCAGTACAGAGGATATAAAATGCAGAATGGCAATGGGAAGAAAAGCATTTTTGAAAAAGAGAAATTTGCTAACATCGAATATTAATTTAAGTGTAAGGAAGTGTTTTCTGAAGGCATTTGTGTGGAGTGTTGCCTTGTATGGGAGTGAAACATGGACGATAAGCTTTGCGGACAGGAAGAGGATAGAGGCTTTTGAAATGTGGTGCTACAGAAGAATGCTGAAGATTCGGCGGGTAGATCGCATAACTAATGAAGAGGTACTGAACAGAATTGGTGAGAAAAGGAATTTTTGGCGTACCCTGACTAAAAGAAGGGATCGCTTGGTAGGACAGATTGTTAGAAATCGACGAATCGTAAATTTAGCATTGAAGGGAAGTGTGTGGGGTAAAAATAGCAGAGGGAGACCAAGAGACGCGTATAGTAAACAGATTCAAGTGGATGTGGGTTGTCGTTCTTATGAGGAGATGAAAAGGCTTGCTCAGGATAGGGTATTGTAGAGAGCTGCATCAAACCAGTCTCCGGACTGAAGACCATAACAACAAACAACAATGAACACTCTCCGTCGAGAACAACGTACTGCGTTCTATTAGTTAGGAAGTCTTCCAGCAGATCACATATCTGGAAACTAGTACCGTACTTTAGGTGTAGAGTCAGTAAACTTGTTTCATCCTAGCTAAGAATTAATAAGGAATCAACTGCAATGGCAGAAATTAAAATTAATACACCCTCCTACAATTTTCTAATTCTCTCGAGATTTATTGTTGAAACAGTGCATATGGAGCACATGAAATGATGACGTTTATAAATCAATGGCTCAAGCAGTACTGAGGCACCAGGTATGAATCCATGCTGAAACATCCGCAATGCAGGCGCTGTTTCTGACATTCATTCGACCATACAGATGGCGAATTCTGACGTGGGATAGATTATAGTGGGCTTCTAGATATAGTCGCGTCCTTCAAATATCTAGGCGTAACATTGTAGAGCAATATGAAATGGAACGAACATTTAAGGACAGTTGTAAGGCGGACAGACAACTTCGGTTTATTGGGAGAATTTTGGGAAGATGTACATCTGTAAAGGAGACTGCGTACAAAACGCTTGTACGGCCACGTGTTGAGTATTGCTCCAGTGTTTGGGACCCGCAGCAGATCAGTTTCTACATCTACAACCATACTCCGCAAGCCACCCGACGGTGTGTGGCGGAGGGTACCTTGAGTACCACTATCGATTTTCCCTCCTATTCCAGTCACGTATTGTTCGCGGAAAGAAGGGTTGTAGGTATGCCTCTATGTGGGCTCTAGAAGACATGGAAGCAGTTCAGAGTCGAGCAGCTAGGTTTGTTACTGGTAGGTTCGTCCAATGTGCAAGTGTCACGGAAATGCTCAGGGAACTCAATTGGGGATCGATGGAAGAAAGCCGACGTTCTTTTCGTGAATTTCTGTTGAGGAAATTTAGAGGGCCGGAATTTGAAGCTGAGTCTGTAACGATCTTCCTGCCGCCTACTTACATTTCATGTAAATATGACAAAGACAAGATAAGAGAAATTAGGGCTCATACAGAAGCATATAGACATTCTTTTTTTTTTCCTCGTTCTATTTGGGAGTGGAATAGGAAAGGAAATGTCTAGTAGTGGTACAGTGTACCCTCCGCCACGCACCTTACGGTGGATTGCGGAGTGTAGGTGTAGATAAAACACGCCTGCTCGCCCTCTTCACGTAGTTCTGCAAGAATTGTGGGTTGACGAGACGCACGCGTCAGTTGACATTCCATCATATCCCACACGTGCTACATTGGAGGTAAAGCCGGGTTCAGACAAGCAACTAATAACGTGCAATAGCTAGTTGCATAGTGAAGTTGTAGTTCAGTAGCAAGTGTGATCTTTCTGTTTGTAGTAGTGCCACTTAAGAGACGTTAATATTTGCACGTAACGAAAAGTTCAATTAGGTTGTTCTTTGTTTCGCCACTTTCTTCCCCCACCACCAAATATCTACATTCGACTGTCACCACGCGGGGTATTTCGAACCATTTTCTTCGTATCAGTATGTTTTTGCGTTCGAGGTTCACGTTTTTGCGTCTTTGTTTGCGGCTAAAATGTCGAATTAATGAAGAAAACACTTGGTGTGCTTATGGAACTAAGTGTAAAGGTCGTTTGGCCCAGAATGAAATGTACCGTGCAAATCGTGATCAGCTGAGACTGCGGAGGCCATCCTTCAAATTCCACAACTAAGTAGTATTTGTGAAGTTGTGTGTGAACGATAGCTCTCACAAGGAGATCACTTGGGTATCGGGTTTAGAATTTCTTTATATTTATGGTACGTGAAGTTCGGAGCGTAAATTACAATTAGCCACAGCCATTCGACACAACTCTAAAAAGTTCTCGACAAAATCGACTTTGAAGTTTTGCTAGTACACGTAAGTACCATAAGATCACTTTTATCAGTAATGAAAGGAGCAACATTAGCCGTAAAATCTTTTGCTTTATTCAGGCAAATCGATTTCGATTTTCCAAGAAACCATCTTCAGTGCTGCAGTTTTGAACTTGCTGACAGCAGTGAAGATGGTTTCTTGGAAAACCGAAATCGATTTGCCTGAATGAAGCAAAAGATTTTACGGCTAATGCTGCTCGTTTCATTATTGATAATTATTAAGAAACTTACAGCATTTGTCGCTTTAGTTCAGGCGGTAGCGTTCTGGCCTCACAACCGTACAGTCGGTGGTTCGAATCCCGGGGGAGCGGCCGAGCGCATAGAGGCGCTATGCTCCAATGCACAAGGTCGTTCCCCGTCGGGGGCTCGAATCACCCCTCGGGCACGGACGTTTGTGCCGTCTTTAGTATAAGGTGGTTCATAAGAAGTTTGTAAGTTTAGGGACTGATGACCCCGCAGTTAAGTCCCTTAAGCTTAACATACATTTGAACTTTTGGAGACCAAGAGATGAATACAGTAAGCAGATTCAAACGGTTGTAAGTTGCCGTTCTAATGAGGAGATGCAGAGGCTGGGTCAGGATACAGTGAAGAGCTGTATCAAACCAGTCTCCGGACTGAAGACCACAGCAATAGACATAAGGGGGCGATCTGAAATGGAACAACCATATAAAATCATTCGTCGGTAATGCAGATGCCAGACTGAGTTTCATTGGAAGAATCAACAAAGAATGTAGGTTACAAAACTCTCGTTCGGCCGTCGCTTGAGTACTGCTCATCATTGTGGGATCCGCACCAGGTAAGGTTAATAGAAGACAGGGAGAAGATCCAACGGAGAGCAGCACGCTTCGTTACGGGATCATTTAGTAAGTGCGAAAGCCTCACAGAGGTGATTAGGAAACTCCAGTGGCAGACGTTGCAAGAGAGGCGTTCTGTATCGGGCCTGTGTCAGAGCTCCGATAGCGTAAGTTTCATGAAGAGTCAACTTCCTCTTAGGCAGTGTTGCCAGATGGCAGAGAGAGAAAATACCTACAGTCACACAAAAATGTACCTACATTTTCCCTACTTTCTCCCTACCACCTCATTAATGTCCCTACATCAGTGTCATAGCCAGGATTTGGGTCTGGGAAGGGCTGAATCCAGGAGTCCGGCCAGCATACATTAACCAGTTGATAAATGTGACATGTTACAATTTTGAAAAACTTTAAAATAAATATTTGGCATCGTCCTTGACTTGCTAGATATGTTTTTCCAGTGACTGATAGTTACTGATGGAGTCAAGTAGATTACGCCGCGAATTCAAAGTGCTCTGTAACAAGAAGGTTACTGATTTATCAGTCGGACAAGGGTACATCAAGAACCTGGCAACCATAGAGAGGAACAGCATTAATTAGTTTCCCCAAATATGCCGCTAATTTCGAGTGCACTGTTACACGAGGATAACTGATTTATTGACCGCACAAGGATACATCGAGACACTGTCAACCATAGAGTAGGAACAGCAGTAATTATTTAGTTCACAGTCTGCACAAAAAAGGAAGTCCGTCACTCTACCTGATTCGATTTTCAAAGAGTAATGCTACGTTGACAACGACTATCTAGCGCTTTGTTAATTATAACGTTGACTGTCGCAAATGTTTTAGCGTTTTCTTGTCAGCATCTTATCTTACTAGTATAGCGTCCTGTCGTAAATAAATAACAGTCTAGTCAATAAAACGTGTTTCATTCATGGAAACAATGATTTTTTCTTCTGCTGACATTTTTCTAACAATATTTTCAAACCGACTCTCCATTCCACTGATATACATTGAAATCATCGTAATTAGCATCAATTTTAATATATTTGAAACTAGATTTTCAAATTAATAATGTTTACTGTGAACAGAAAACAACTATGCCGTCTAAAATATCACTGGTTACTTCAAACTTTGCCACAATTGGTAGGCTTCATTCCGGCTTGCTAACAACTCTTCTGTTGCCAACATTACCCGCTAGGCCTGTGTCGGCGATTGTAAAATTTTACCAAAGTACCTACGCGTTGGGGACTTTGGGATCAAAATTCCCTACATGATTTTAATGCTTAAAACTACCTACATGTAGGGGAAATTCCCTACGTCTGGCAACACTGCTCCTAGGTATATCTCGGAAAGCGACCACAAGGATAAGATCAGCGAGATTAGGATCCACACAGAGGCATACAGGCTATCCTTTTTTCTCGCAAACCATACGCGTCTGGAATTGGAGGAAGTGACCATGGTGCGCAAAGTACCCTCCTCCACACACTATGAAGTGATTTGCGGAGTATGAATGTAGATGTATTTTCATTTCTAGAATTCGGTCAGTAAGAGGACAGACAGCGATTAGAAGTAGCCTGAGATGGGTCGCGTTAGACGTTAACAGCTCTTCGAAACGTCGCACAGGACGGCACTATTGACGCAGGGATGGCTGAGGTGGGCGACTCACTTGGCGACAGTCCAGAGCAGGCGGCAGACGGCAGACGGCAGAGGGCCTGTGCTGCACCCTTTCACGATTCTGATCGATTCCTTGCGTCCAGACTGGCGCGCCGGCTGGTCCGGACGTTTTATCTGTGCTCGTCTTCAGGCCGGTTTCACGCAGCTCGCCGTGCTAGTCTGCCAGTGTCGGCGCGTCCTTATGTGTTCCTTGGTTCGGTGAAAACCCGGAAGAAAACAGGTCGTGCGAAAAAATAACACTAAATAAATAAAAACACTACACGCAGTGGTACGACCAGAATGTTTATTATTATTATTAATGTTCAAATGTTTGTAAATCTATCGAACGAAACTGCGTGGTCATCATTCCGTAGCTTACAAACTGCTTAAACTACGGTAAACTAACCTAAGGACAAACACACACATCCATGCCCCAGCGAGGACTCGAACCTCCACGGCGAGCAACCGCGCGCTCCGCAGCGAGGCGCCTTAGACCGCTCGGCTACTCCACCGCGGCCAGAATGTTTATATGGATCTGAATGCCTAACGATGAAGTATAAGATGGATAATTTAGAGGTACTGGAAAGAAGGACTATTAGACAAATAGAAGTCGCAATAAAAACTGCAAATGGTTGGAAAATACGAAGTAATGAGGAGATCTACAAAAATATAGAGAAAATATATCAAGTAATGGCCAAACGAAGATTAAACTATTTCGGACACCTCAACCGAATGGATGGAAATAGACTAACAAAACAAATACTCTTATATTTCTGGAAGAAGAAATCGACAATAGCGGGGATTACAAAAGTAAGGAAAGATCTAGAAAGAAACAACATCAAAGAATCAGAAATAGCAGAAAGAAACCGTTTTAAAAATGTTGTTGTGTTCTTCAGACTGGTCCGATGCAGCTCTCCACGCTACCCTGATCTGCGAAAATCTCTTCATCTGAGAATACGTTCGGCAACCTACATGCTTTTGAATCTGCTTACTGTATTCGTCCCTCGGTATCCCTCTACGATTTTTACCCCACACATTTCCTTCTAATGCTAAGTTGACAATTCCTTGATGTCTCAGAATGTGTCCAACTAATCTAACCCTTCTCTTAATCAGGATATGCCAGAAACTCCTTCTCTCCCAAATTCGGTTAAGCACCTCCTCATTAGTTACGTGATCTTCCCATATAATTTTCATCATTCGTCTGGAGCAACACATTTCAAAAGCTTCTATCATCTTTTTATCTGAACTCCTTATCGTCCACATTTCACTCCCATACAATGCTACACTCCAGACAAAAGCTTTCAGAAAGGACTTCCTAACATTTAAATTAATACTGGATGTTAACAAGTTTCGCTTCTTTAAAAACGCTTTTCTTCCCATAGCCATTCAGCATTTTGTATCTTCTTTACTTCGGCCATCAGAAGTTATCTTGTTACCCAAATAACAAAATTTATTTACTACTTTTATTGTCTCATTGCCTAATCTAATTCCTTCAGCATCGCCTGATTTTCTGACATTCCATTCCATTACCCTCGTTTTACTCTTGTTAACGTTCATCTTATATCTTCCTTTCACGACACTTTCCATTCCGTTCAATTGCTCTTCCAGATCCTTTGCAGTCTCTGACAAAATTACTATGTCATCGGCAAACCGCAAAGTTTTTATTTCTTCTCCCTGAACTTTAATCCCCTCTCCAAATTTCTCCTTGCCTTCTTTCACTGCTTGTTCAATGTACAGATTGAACAAATTGGGGGAAAGGCTAAAACCCTGTCTTACTCTCTTCCCAACCTTTGCGTCCCTTTCTTACCCTTCGACTCCAATAACTGTTGTTTGGTTTTTGTATAGGTTGAATGTAAGTTTCCGCTCCCTATGTTTTGCCCCTTCTACATTCAGAGTTGGTCGATATGATTGAGGGGAAAAAAAGTATTTGAAACTATAATTCTTTGTTTCATTCTCGTATCAGATCGTTTTATCTGCGTTTTCGAAGCGTGTTTATCACATGAGAGACTTAAGTCTCTTTCTTCTAAACCTCCTGAGTCAGCCAATGGTCGCCCTTTCGGTAGAGATGGGTGAGGGAAATGTCGCTAGTAACATGAACGTTTGCGCTGGCGAAGGCTACTCTGACACAAGCGCACGAATTGGCCCGAACCCAAGAGAATGTAGCTAGTTCCCGCAACTCACACTGCGCATGTGCAGACCCTCCTCAAAGAGAATATCCGCGCTTCAAAGCTGTTTTTGGCGCATTGAATATTTAGGTAAAATTTGTTATGACGCGTCTGCTGCAAAAACCTCCAGAAAGTTCTAAAATTAATAACAATAGTAATCTTGAGTATTCTCACTATCGCGGCAACTGTTGAGCAGCTGATTACAGAGTCGTAGTTTTTATTTCCGACCGGTTTCGGGCAATTATTGCTCTGCTTCAGGTGTATAATTATATTCTATATGTTACATCTAACACATAGGCGACAATTATACACCTGGAGAAGAGCAATAATTGCCAGAAACCAGACGGAAATAAAAACTACGACCCTGGAACTGGTGGCGCCGAATTTAAATTAATAATAATATTCAATATTTGATATGAATTCCCATCAGTTATTACGTGATATAGCTTACCACTTGATTTGAAATTTATATTAATATTCGATGTAATAGAACGATGTGTGAGCGGAATGGAGAATTATTTTCTTTTCGTTTTCTTGTGATATTTCACAACAGACATATTTAACTTTAACAAGAAACGAAATATTAACATCTATGGTTGGTACGTTCAGACAGCTGAAGTTCAACACCCAGGTAGTAGAGAAATCAATCATCGAAAATGTGGAAGGTGACCAAAGATAATATTGTCCTGACATTTTACAAATTATGCGGCTAGCTACTCACTAAAAAAAAAGCTAGTATAAACGGAATACATCCCTCAGTTACTCAGCATTACTAAAACCAAACGTCAATATTAAAACTAGAGAAAATGTCCCTGCTGCCCAAGAAGGATGATACTGCTGAAAAGCGTCCACTAGTAGCATTTATACAGATCTGTCTTCTAATTGAGCATGTTGTTGGAATCCTCCCTTAAAGGACACTATATCTAAAGTCCATTCAAATCGGATAAGAACAATTCTTTCGAACTCAAAGTGAATGACCCTTAAACTATTTTAGACCATCTTTGACAGGTTCGATGAACATGGATTATCTTTCGTATGTGATAGCCGCTGTCCGTTAGGTCACAACCTAGCGTCATCAGAGCACCATATTCTTCCCACCGACGACCTTTACTTACAAGTATTTTGTTAATGACTTTGTCTAGCGGCAGATGAATTTTACAAGTGTTTTAATATTTCAGTATTATGATTTGCACATTTCGTAGTTGAGTCGTCGAAATGTTTGTATTCATACCAGAAAAAATGGGAAATTTTCTTTTGTCCTAATGATGCTGGTCACAACTTAAGGGTCGCGCGGAAGTAGCCGTGTTGTCTACGGCATCGTGCTACTCCCGCCGGAGGTTCTACTCCTCCCTCGGACGGGCGCGCGCGCTAGTGTGTGTGTGTGTGTGTGTGTGTGTGTGTGTGTGTGTGTGTGTGATCCTTAGTGTAAGTTAAAGTAGTTGGTAAGTCTACGGACTGATGACCATAGCAGTTTGCTCCAATAAGTTTACATTCATAACTTAAGAACAAGGTTGGAAAATTATTGTACTTTCGATGGTTTTTCACACGTATGTTAGGACATCAATGCGAGCAAAGCCACGGGTGAAAGCTAGTTATTCTATAATTTACCTATGAATATCATACCAGAATCTTAAGTCGAAATCGCATTATTTTGTCTTTGAACAACTATACATAGCATTGTATTTTACACAAAAACTTTTCTTATAATGGCACAGTAAGACTAATGTGGCTTTTGAACAATTATAACAACCAACTATTTATGCAGGGTGTCCCAGTTATCTTACTCACCGAAAATCTCTGAAACAAAAGCTCCTTCCTTCTTTACTTCCCGGACTGCATTTCCTTCCCCCCTCCCCTCTTTTCCTATCATCCTCCTTCCCCTCCCCAGCGGGGGACTGATAACCCCTATATCAACCAAACAACCCAACCCAACAACAGCTATTGAAAAACGAATTTCACCGGTATCAGTGTAAGGCAGAGGGTAATGAATGCTAATATTTTGAAACATTCTAAAACGAAAGCGTACGTGGTTTTTAAAACAAACCTGTGTGTTTTTGAATGGACACTGTACATTATTTCATCAGCAATCGATATAATGATAGATCACATAAACAATGGCTTTGAGTGCGTCGCACATGCTGCTCAGGACGTGCGCTAACTGCACGTTTCGCGTATTTCAAGCGTCAACTTCGCAATATCTCGGGATTTAATTGGAGTATCGCGATGCAATAAACGCCATTGTTTACGTGATTTGTCATGCTATTGATTGCTGATGAAATAATATAGGGTGTCCATTTAAAAACAGGTAAGTTTGTGTTAAAAACACATATACTTTCGTTTTAGAATGTTTCAAACTATTTATATTCATGAGACCCTTTCTTATATTGATATCGGTGAAAGACGTTTCACAATAGCTGTTGCTGCTCCAGAGATATTTTCGGTGATCAAGATAATTGGGACATCCTGTATAATTTGGCTTTCTCTAATACACTGTGTTTCTTTAATTTGTAACGAAGTCATACGAATTTCCTGCTTGTACACTAGCTGTGTCTGATGAAATGCGCTTTCCGTGAAACCAATCAAAATACAATCTACGGTTTAGCCTAATCGCTGGCTGTCTTTGCTATAAATGCGGGAGTAATAATGGAAAAGCCGATTTTAATGTTTCGTTGATTTTAGAACTTGAGGATGGGATAATGTCTCGAATCATGTGTTGTCATAAAATTTTATATACAGGGCGGTCCAGTGATAGTGACCGGACCAAATGTCTCACGAAATAAGCATCCAACGAAAAAACTACAAAGAACAAAACTTTTCTAGCTTGAAGGGGGGAAACAGATGGCGTTATGGTTGGACAGCTAGATGGCGCTGCCACAGGTAAAACGGATATCAACTGCATTTTTTAAAAATAGGCATCCCCCATTTTATTACATATTCGTCTAGTACGTACGTAAATATGAATGTTTTATTTGGAACACTTTTGTTGCTTTGTGATAGATGGGGCTGTAATATTGACAAACATTTATATATAAAGAACAGTCTAGAGTGCATTTTTTTTTTTTGCCCTCTAGACTGTTCTTTATATATAAATTTAAATAAGAGTGTTGTTTCCCATAAGTGGAACAAAAATGTTTCCAAAAATATGTGATTCACAAACATATTGCTCACAATGTTAGACGAACAGTGAATAACAGGTAGGTTTTTTAAATTAAAACACAGGACGTAGGTACGTGAAACTCTTATTTTGGTTGTTCCAAAGTGATACATGTACTTTTGTGAAATTATCATACATTATGAGAACGTATGCTGTAACTGCGTGATTACCTGTAATTACCCCATGACTTCAATAAATGCTCAAAATCAAGAACTTCAACTTAAATGCATTTGGCAATACGTGTAACGAAATTACTCTCAAGAGCGAGTAGTTCGGCTTCAGTAATGTTCTCATATGCATTGACAATGCGCTGACACATGTTTTCAGGCGTAGTCAGTGAATCACAATAACAAATATCCTTCAATTTTCTCCACAGCAAGAAATCCGGGGATGTAAGATCCGATAAACGTGCGGGCCATAGTATGGTGCTTCTATGACCAATCCATCTGTCATTAAATATTCCCTTTAAGATCGCTTCAACTGCACGCGAGCATGTTGAAAGTACATCGCCATTCTGTCATGCAATGAAACGTCTTGTAGTAAAATCGGTAGAACATTACGTAGAGATCAGCATACATTGCACCACTTAGATTGCCATCGATAAAATAGGGACCAATTATCCTTTCTCCCGTAATGCCGTATAATAAATTAAGCCGCCAAGATCGCTGATGTTCCACTTGTCGCAGCCATCGTGGATTTTCCATTGCCCAATAGTGGATATTAAGCCGGCTTACGTTACCTCTGTTTGGGAATAACGTTTTGTCACTTAACAGAACGAGTGAAAAATCTCTTATCATCCCGTATTTGTATTTATTTATTTTTGCCCAGTGGGAAAACTGTACACGGCGTTCAAAGTCTTCGGCATTCAAATCCTGGTCCATAGAAATATGGTACGAGTGAAATTTATGTTGATGTAGAATTCTCAACACCGATTTTTATGAGACTCCCGAGTCTCGCTCAATTCGTCTGCTACTGATGTGCGGATTAGCCGCAACTGCAGCTGAAACACACACTTGGGCATCATTTATTGCAGGTAGTGGTTGACGTTTCACTTGTGGCTGAACACTTCCTGTCTCTTTAAATAACGTAACTATACGACGAAGCCGCGGTGGAGTGGCCGAGCGGTCTAAAGTGCCATGCTGCGGAGCGCACGGTTGCTCGCCGTCGGGGTGTCGAGTCCTCCCTCGAGCATGGGTGTTTGTGTTAGGTTTAAGTTAGTTTAAGTAGTTTGTCAGCTTAGGGACTGATAACCACATAAATTAAGTCCCATAAGATTTACAAACATTTGAACATTTTTTTATCTGACGAAAGGTCTGGACACTTGGTTTACGTCTTCCAGGATAACGATCAACATGCTATCACAATAGCCACACATAAATACCATATCGACCTTTTCTGCAATTCGTAAATGGTCCATTTTAACACGAGTAATGTATCACGAAGCAAATACCGTCCGCACTGGCGAAATGTTACGCGATACCACGTACTTATACGTTTGTGACTATAAGGGATGTGCGCCTCGGTTGCACAGTGGTAGAGTGCCAGACTACAAATCCAAAGGTCGCGGGTTCGATCCCCGCCAGGTCCTAGGATTTTTATCTGTCACTTTCCACTTCTTTCACCTCTGTCAGTATTGCTTACGTGAAAAATACCGAGTAGCACCGTGGTTCGGAACCCACGTTAAACTGTAGGTCCCCCTATAACTGGCTGGGTAAGTCAGTTCGAAGGTCAGAGGAAGGCAACGGCATACCACCTCCAAACAGGACCATGCCTAGTAAAGCAATGTGGTGCTCAAACCAATCTTCGGATTGTTGACTGTTTTTTTACCTGACTATAAGGGCGCCATGCATCACAAAGCGAAAAAAGTGTTCCGAATAAAATATTCATATTTATTTACGTAATAGACGAATATGCAATAAAATGGGGGTACCTATTTTAAAGAATGTAGTTGATATCCATTTGACCTATGGCGGCGCCATCTAGCGGTCCAACCATACCGCCATCTTCCTCCTTTAAGCTAGAAAAGTTTCGTTCTTCGTAGTTCTTTCGTTTGATGCTTATTTCCCGAGATATTTAGCCGGGCCACCCTGTATACGACTGGTGCGTGACTTGCACTAGTCATTATCCATAAGAGTTCGGATTCCTTACAGAAGGGGTGGGGGAGGAGGGGGTAGTTACAGACAGGCAAACAAATGTGTGTGTGTGTGTGTGTGTGTGTGTGTGTGTGTGTGTGTGAGAGAGAGAGAGAGAGAGAGAGAGAGAGAGAGAGAGAGAGAGAGAGAGAGAGAGAGACATGATCTGGCAAGAACTGAGGAGCTACCTGGGCGGTTAGTGGCTTCAGGCGACTGCAGTGAACGTGGGAACAGAGGGTGAGGGAAGCAGTGGTGTTGGAATGCCACGACGCGAGTGTCGCAACGGACGGAGGTTTCGTCAGGAGCGTTTCCTTCCGCGCATAATTCTCTGGCCGGCGATAAAGAGGAAAGTAGAATGCCGGCCGCGATAAGGCGGCACAGCCGCGGGCCACTCCAGCCACATCCCGTGACTCAGCCCTCCCTACTGCGCGTCTACTTCCACTCAAATTCTACTCCCTACCAGTTCAAATGTTCAAATGTTTGTAAATCTATCGGACCAAACTGCGTGGCCATCACTCCGTAGCTTACAAACTACTTAAACCTAGGGAAATTAACCTAAGGACAAACGCACACACCCATGCCCCTGGGAGGACTCTCAAAATGTTCAAATGTTTGTAAAGCTTATGGGACTTAACTACGGGGTCATCAGTCCCTAAACTTATAAACTACTTATGAACTAGCTAATACTAAGGACGGCACAAATATCCATGCCCGAGGGGGGATTCGAACCCCCGACCGTAGTGCCCGTGCAGACCGTGACTGAAGCGCCTCAGTCCCCTCGGCCACCGCGGCTGGCGGGAGGACTCTAACCTCCACGGCGAGCAACCCCGCGCTCCGCAGTGAGACGCCTTAGACCGCTCGGCTACTCCACCGCGGCAGCCCCTACCAGTAAACCGTCCGGTACAGGAAGGGCGTATCTGTCGCCGCAGATCTCATTACAACACACACACACACACACAAAAAAAAAAAAAAAAAAAATCGCACTGACGTGTTTTACGGCCCACTTTAGATTTGTAGTTTTATACGTTTTTGCAAACACTTTGGGCCAAAACAAGTGTCTGAATCCCTTTTAGGAAAAAAAAAATTTAGGTAGTGACGGGTTCCGAACCACCGATCTTTAACGCCATACTCCAACACCTTGCCCACTACGCTACGGATACCAACGAAAAGATAAGCCCTTTAATCTGATACTATTGACGGCCGTTGTTAACTGATGCTAATATGGCATTTGTAGACACTAGATTATCATTTATCGTACGAAGACCGATGTGTTTTTGTTAATTCTTCAGTGCGCCATTGCTTGCAAATGACAACGTGTAAGTTACAATAAGAAAATCATCAAATACGCTACGCAAGATGGCGTATGCCAGAGAGAGTTCTGGGCGGTGGAATGTGACGTGACATTTCCGACAGGCTGGTTTTCGTTAATTCAATGGAGGGTGTCAAATCTCCGTTATTTTTGCAGATATGTCTCAAACGATACGAGATATGAAAAAACATAAGGGAGCTAAGTTATAGAGAATTTTCTCCTGTACCAAGTAGGTTATTCAATTTTCGTGTCAGATGAACGGTTCGTTTGCAATTACAATTATATTACAAACGGCTTTTTTTGGTATTACTATCGTATTTTTTGTCCGAAAAATTCGAGAAAAAAGAGGTTCTGGTCTCTAGCGGCCTACAATCATGTCTGTAAAATTTGGTGCTGATCGGTTGAACGGTTCGTCTTAAAAACAGGGAACACATTACAGACGGACAGACATACATCCCAAAATCGCCGTTATTTTTGTAAATATCTTTGAAACGCTACGAGATATGAAACAAAACATAAGAGTTGTAGAGAATTTTCTTCACTACAAATTCGGTTATTCAATTTTCTTGTCAGATGAATAGTTAAGCCGTTATTTTCATTTAAATTTCGAGCTGTCAAAAGACGATCGCAAAGGCCTACTTTTAGTGTTACTACCGTAACCTAAAGCGGGCCAATATTCGAAACGTTTGATAAACCGGTGCTTCTCGGATATTTATTAATTTCATATTAAATTCTTCACTGTGTCCCAAGTGGTGTAGTGGTCAGCTCAACTGCCTAAAAAGCGGGAGACCCGCGTTCGAATCCCGGCTGCGTGCACATTTTCAGCTTCGCCCATTCACAGTTGATATATATTCTGTGAACATGAAAGAATAACAAAAGCAGGATCAGAAGTGACGTCTGTTCTTTCGGAACAGACTCCACATGTATATATATAATATGCCGGTGACGGGCAATGATCCTTTCGTTAGCGAGGAGGGATGGGCAAGTTTGTGGCCCTTAATGTCGGGGAATTAGAATCAAAACTACGAGTTTGAGTACTGTGGGCAGGGTGAAGCTGGGAATTTGTATGTGATGGGAGGTGTTCTTAGGTAGTCCTTACAGGTGCGGTGATCACTGTGTATCCAGTGGTGTAGTGGTCTATCGATATCCTTTGGTCTCGTGCAGTTTGTAAGGGAATTTCGCAGTGGTCGGTGGAAATAGGTGAGTTCGAGTGGCAAAAAAATTTATTCTTATACGCTATGTTCACGACAAGCGTGTAAAATGTTTTGAGTGGTGTTTCATTTGACAATGAGGAACATATATCAATAATTTTCTAGGAAATATTAAATCAAAATTTTCTAGAATGAACCAAATGTTCAAATGTTTGTATAGCTTATGGGACTTAACTACGGGGTCATCAGTCCCTAAACTTACAAACTACTTATGAACTAACTAATACTAAGGACGACACAAATATCCATGCCCGAGGGGGGATTCGAACCCCAGACCGTAGTGGCCGTGCAGACCGTGACTGGAGCGCCTCAGTCCCCTCGGCCACCGCGGTTGGCCTAGAATGAACCGGACCTTTCCATGTCATTATGAAGTAAAAAGTCCTCGCCTTTTGTAATTGTCACCTCCATTCCTGAGAAAGCAATCTGCATCTACATCACCGATTTCGACAGTTTCGGCATACTCTTTAGACGAGTGCGAATTAATATTGTTACAAATGTACCTCACGTCCTTTCATGTTAATGTGTTCAAGGTGGTTGAACTGGCATCAACTGCATTGCATATAAGCTTTGACGGTCTTTCAACCAAAGCGCCGCCTTTTGTTTTTAGAGAATTAGATATCATTCTCCTGTTTAACAAGTCATCTGCAACAGGTGCGTGGTCATGAGTGCCATCCAAACGCGAAAATATGTTCGCTGCCCACTGTAAATAACAGCACACCGCGAAAGTTTAGCGCAGCATCGCCACCCACGTTCTTCCGTTGCTACAACTCTTCTGTGAGGTTTGAATTTATAACCGTCACAGATCAAAATCTATTACCACAATCACTAATAACAGGTTGCAAATCGTGACTTTCTGCCGTATTATTCGCTTCCATGACTAAACTGAAGTACAAACCGAAACACTATGTGATTCTAGACAGATGTCAGCGAGCTATTGTGAGTCACATAACTGACGGATTGAGTTTGAGCGGGAACGCCTTGGGTTGGACCGTCCTGCTACCTGCGAGCGGAAGTTGCCCAGTTCGAGTGTGGAATTAACTGTCCTTTCCAGAGTATCCTTCCAATGGCCACTAAAAGCTGCCCAGTTCGGGTCTGCTCGCGCTGTAAGGTTTCTTGGGGAATGGCATCTCATTCTACACACAGTGCTGCACTGAGGACAGATATCGACATAGGACGGTGAGGCCTAGCACGAAGTCGGCGATCCGTAACACCCTAAAACGTGTTTTATAGGATTCAAGTCAGTCCATTACTGGGATGTCAAGTGGTATCATTGTCGTGTAACCATTCCGCCACAGACCGTGCATCGTGAACAGGTGCTCGATCATGTTGAAAGATACAATCGCCATCCCCGAATTGCTTTGCAAAGGTGGCAAGCAAGAAGGTGCTTAAATCATCAATGTAGGCCTGTGCTGTGATAGTGCCACACGAAACAACGTGGGGTGGAAGGCCCCTTCAGGGAAAACATGACCACACGGTAACGCAACCGCCTCCGAATTTTACTGTTGGCACACGCTTGGCAGATGACGTTCACCGGGTATTCGCCATACCTACACCCTGCCATCGGATCGCTACATTGTGTACCGTGATTCTTTACTCCACACAACGTTTTTATCGCCCAATATTTGCGATCCTTACAACCAAGCAAGGCGTCGTTTAGCATTGAGCTGTGTGATGTGTGGCTTATGGGCACCCGCTCGACCGTGAAATAAAAGTTTTGTCTCCTCCCACCTAAGTGTCCTAGTACTTTGAGTAGATCCTGTTGCAGCTTGGAATTCCTCTGCGATGCTTTGGATAGATGCCAGTATATTTCACTGTACGACCCTCTTTAACTGTCGGCGGTCTCTGTCAGTCAACAGACGAGGTCGGCCTGTTCGCCTTCGTGCTGTACGTGTTCCTTCACATTTCCGCTCCACTACCACATCAGAAACAAAGGACTCTCCAGGGTGGGGAACCGCTAACTAGCAGTTTCCCTCCTTCACCCCCTGATTCTAGCCTCGTGAAACCATCGATGTCGCTGTCCCCAGGAACTAGTATCAGCTTTGCTATGTACATTACGACGTGACCGTTGGCAACCAAGTACTGTTGTCCATTTCATAATGATTGACCCCTAACTTTGAGCTCATATTCTGGTCACATCTCAGGACGAACATCGATGTTGTATACATCGCCGGAATTGTTGAAATGTCTGCTTTTATTTGGTATACGAATATTACATTTTATTTGAAAAGGGGACGACAGACGCGGTAATATTTAAAAGAAAGCGTGCTTATTCTGGCTTTTTTTCCGGCGAATGACGACTTTAAGGATGCATAGAAATCAGACCGTAATTAGGAGAAAGTTTTCCTTTGCATAGTTTAAAGATCCAAGCTTGATCTATTTGCAGACGGAGTTTCGTTATTTTCTTATTAGCCGTTTCGTCGCTATAAAATAAAAAGCAAGAAGCTGCAATTAAGCTTACTGTTGTAGCAATTGAGACAGAGAGAGCACTGCTGTTAAGCTTGAACTTTTGTTGGTCACATCGGATCGGATGTCATTAATATATCGTATCCATGTTTGTCAGTGAAGAGCTTGTAAAGCAAGTTCGTTAGTGGCTGCAGTATAGGCGACACTATGGCGGAGTGTAGTTGTCACAACAGCGTGCCGCTACTGTTGCAATGAGCCAGGAGCGTCTATTCAACTGTGAAGAAGGACAACACAGCACACGCAAGCACGTAGCGCATAGGATCGAAAAAGCAAATGAATTAATCATGTGATATTAGCGCTTGGTGTAGTTTTATGATCATAAAAATATAACAGCTGTGAAAGGCAAGGAGAGAGCTTGCATTTACACTTTTCGTCTTGTTAATACGTATCTTCATTAGCCGAACTGCAGCAGTCTACGCCTACCATTATTAGGACAAAACGACCAATCACAAAATAACGAAACTCCGTCTTTAAATAGAACAAGGAACGAACGAACTGTGGAGTTTAATGTCCCGTCGACAACTTGGTCATTAGAGACGGAGCTTCCGCTCGGAAGGTTTAGGATGTGTAAGGAAATCGGCCGTGCCCTTTCAAAGGAACCACCCAGCATTTTCCTGGAGTGATTTAGGGAAATCACGGAAAACCTAAATCAGGATGGTCGGAAGTGGATTTGAACCACAAGAGTCCAGTGCGTTACCACTGCGCCACCTCGCTCGGTAATAGATCAAGGTTCGATCTTTAAACTGTGCAAAGTAAAACTTTCTCCTAATAAATGGTCTGATTTCTGTGCATCCTTAAAGTTCGCCGAATAAAGCACGCTTCCTATAAAATATTACCGCGTGTGTCGTCCCCAAAAATGTTTCAAATGTTTGTATAGTCTATGGGACTTAACTACGGGGTCATCAGTCCCTAAACTTACAAACTACTTATGAACTAGCTTATACTAAAGACGGCACAAACATCCATGCCCGAAGGGGGATTCGAACCCCCGACCGCAGCGACCATGCAGACCGTGACTGGCACGCCGCAGCCCACTCGGTCTCCGCGGCCGGCGTAACATCTTCCAACAGCGTCTATACGCTGTATGAAGTTACCTTGCTATTCTCCGAAAGGAAACCCTCTATCCTAGGACGGTGGCTGAGGACATCTGCAGTTCACAAGGAAATTTCTTTACCGTCTACATCCCGGAAGCTATATAGGACCATTTTAGCCTGTTATCTGCGATTCTCTCTATTTGGCTTCACACGGCCTCTCAGCAATGTCGACAGTAGTAATGTGTTGTGGGTCCCTGGCCACTCGGGGATCAGTGGCAACGAACATGCCGACAGATTGGCCAGGATGGGGGCAGAGACTCCATTTATTGGACCGGAACCTGTCCTGACAATCACCAAGGCAATGATCAAATTGGAGCTACGTAACTGGCTCAGACGACAGCACGTAGAATATTGGACCAAAGAATAACCAACAAAAATATGGCAAGGTAATGATGCCAAAGGCATGTTTTAAAAGAAGCTCTGCAATCCTGGGATTGAACAGGAGAGAGATTAGACTCATGGTTGGATTGCTTACAGGCCATGAGAATTTCAAAAAAAAAACCTACATACAATGGGAATTACAGAATAGGACCCTAAATGTAGGATCTGTGATGACGGTGATGAAACTGCATCACATCTAATCTTCGAGTGCATTGCATTGGAGAGTAAAAGGCACAGAACATTTGGGACAACCAGACCCGGAGAAATTGTGTGCGATAAAGTACTAGTAAAGGGACTCCTTGCACTATTGAAGGTCATTGGTTGGCTTTACTAGATATACAGGGAGCGATACCGCACAATAAACTTACGTTTCGGTGCGGGCAGTGGCGGGTTGGACCAAGACCGTTTTGGCTTCCCTGGAAAAATCAAATCAAATCAATGTACGAGAACTCACCATTTCGTTGCGCAGTACGGCGAGCTGGGCATCGAGGCCGGTGACGGGCGGCGTCTTGCGGTGCGTCGGGGGCGGCGGGGGCGGCTGCGAGGGCGGCAGCGAGGGCGCGGGGGCGGGCGGCGGCGCGCGGCCCGCCAGGCCCAGGGGCGGCGGGGGCGGCGGCTGCAGGCGCGCCTGCCGCGGCACCGCGGGCAGCTGCCGGCCGGGGGCGGCGGGGGCGGCAGAGGGGGCGGTGGGGGGCGCGCCCGCCGGGCCCGTGGGGGTGGAGGCCGCCGACAGGCTGCGCGGCAGCGGCGGCAGGCCCTGCAGCGACGACTGCAGCATCGCAGGCCTGCAACAGCGCGCCACGCAAGGGCACCGTCACCAACTGAACACACTTACTGTCCACAGTTCAACCTTTTTTTTTTTTTTTTTTTTTTTTTTTACTATCAATAAAATTCTTCCGGGTATGAGACCGCGTCGTCATTTTATAAAGCTATACCGACATTGCAAACGGCCTTCATCAGGGTCTGTGTCTGACTGCTGAATGTACGATAGCTTGAGTTTTATATATCAGCGGATGATGGAGAGGAAGGGGGACGTTGGCTTTCCTTTATTGGTGGTTACATTATTGCACGCCATTGGTGGCATGGGGCGATGATGATTGGTGTTTTAATGGCTCGTTTTTCATATGCAACCTCCAAACAACTTAATAACGTATAGATGGCATAAACGTAACGAACGGTGTCATAACACAGACAGTGCCTTGTAACATTTTGTTTCTTTTTAGCACAAAATAAGTCGATGCCCCCGCCTTTTTTCAATGTTGTAAGTGTTTAGTAACTATCGTGTCGCATCTGTCACGCATATAATCTGATTATGGCCTGCTGTAAAGGGAAAACGCGCCATTAAGGATTAACAAGATTGCAACCAATGTAGATTTAATTTGAAAATCTGTGTGTGGTGTCGCACAAGTCTAAAGTGCGCGCCACCTACTTTCGCCGTGCGCGCGGCGTTCTTACGACGTCAGCCACGAGCGCCCTCTGCTACAACTCCGCTCGTGGCCACCACTGAACGACATCGTTCACTTGAGACTGAGATAGGAACCAGCTAACACTTCGGAATCAGATAGGCACCAGTGAAGGCTTGGCTATCGGATAGGCACTAGGCAGGCCTCTAGCTCAACTATGTATCAGCATCCTGCAGTACAGAACTATGTAAAAGTTAAGTATTGTATAAATTCTGTGCAATATATATCTCGTTCTAATTTACTCTAGTGTTTCTAGTTTCTGCTGTCCCACTGGCTGGTCACCTCCTACCTGCACAACCGTGCATCCTTTATTCCTGTGTCGGTCTCTTTCTGTTCGGCCACCGACACCTACGACGGAAACGAGACACAAAAGCGGCGATGAGGCTGGGACACAAAACTATGTATGGATTGCCAACAATCTCATAATTGGTCATTTTAACGTCATGTGGTAAACGGAAACCATTCCTGGGCCAATCTAAACTACTCGTACACTAAAGAATGGTAATTATTTCATTTATTGATATAGCCTCTGTTCTTTCGAACTTATCCGAAAGAACAGACACCATATCAATAATCAATTTACGTATATAACAGGAAAGTGTGTGTGTGGGTCTGTCCAACCTTTTTTCCATAACAACCGACTGTCACCCTCTTATGGTTGTAGTGGTAGAAAGCCATTGTTCTGCATTTGTATGTAAGGGAGTTTGGTCTCCATAGGTGGAATTGGTGGACGTTGTCATAAACAAACCATAATGTTGCTGTCTTAACCGTGCATCGAAGTCTCTTACTAAATTTTGTACAATTTCGTGTGGTGCATAACGGAGGGTACTTTACTACTACAGACTTCTGATCACCATGAGATTTGGCACATGTGTGAATATCCAAATACTGTTGATAATTCAACTAATACAAAATATTACAATAATAAAACATGGCCTAGATCGCTAATTATTTTATGCTTATTTCATCAGATGACAAGTTTCAACAGATTTAACTGCCATCATCGGACCTGAATATTCATGTCAGTTTCAAGAGAACATTAAAAAAAAAAAAAAAAAAAAAAAAATCTCGCCAGTAACATCCCCGGCATATCAACATTAAAATACAAACAACTCAACATTCTTTTTAAAACAATGTTAAAATTCGATAAACACTTTGTTGTTGTGATTTTAACCCACATGTTTATCGAATTTTGGCTATTTTTAAAAATGATGTTGAGTTGTGTGTATTTTAATGCTGACATGCCACGGATGTTACGGGCGGGATGTTTTAATTTTAAAATGATATAATAAAACTGAAATGAGTATTCAGGTCCGATGATGGCAGTTACATCTGTTGAAACTGGTCACCTGATGTAATAAAAATAAAATAATTAGCGATCTGGGCAATATTTTATTATTGTAATAAACAACCAGATCGCCCCGAAGTAGCAATGAGGAATGTATATAATACAGAATGATTACGTGAACGGATTCTTATAGCGACGAAAAACAAATTAGTCAACGTATCATCGACACTGTTCAAGAAATGCATTCAGATGAAGAAAAAATTTGCACACCCATCAATAAATTATTGATGATAAAATTGACTCAAACTAAAAGTTGGTTCTAATCGTTTTCCTGAGGAAGTTGAATTCACCGAAGCTATGTAGTGGTACAAGACTGTGTAAAACAACTACACAATATCATCGAAGCCAGTACCACGAATACCTCCCACTGTACCTGGATTCCGTCAGTTTTAAGCGACTAAAATTTCCAGTCAAATTGGCTTGTAGCATGGCCACCAATAAAAGCACAGGGCCAAACTTTTCAATACTGTCGCACTAACTTGAAAGAGTCATACTTTTCACACAGGTAATTATGAATCTCATGTCACGATTTGGCTCACCTCAAAATTTGTTTATTTACAAGCTAAATAAGAAAATTAAAAATCTATTGTACAAGCACATTTGTAAACATAATTACATTTTTTTAATATTTATAAATAGCATATACTCTGTAAATAAAAAATTATCTAATGAAATAAGTTCATTTTTAATTTGATTTGTAAATATTTTAATAAAGTGATACTTAAATTGAGTTCTTATATATTATATGCAATGTACGTAAAATGTTACGATAATCTCTACGGGATTAACATATAGAAAACCTGAATCTGTTATTTTTGAGATTACAATCTTCAAATGTTTTTTTAAAACTATAGGCTCTGACTGCAGTGGTCATCGGTCCCAAAACTATTTAACTTAAGCTAAGAACAAACACACACACACACACACACACACACACACACACACACACACACGCCCGCCCCAGGGAGCACTAGAACCTCCCGGCGGGGAACGGCCACGCTCTCCACAGCAAGGTGGCATTAGAGCGCGCGGCTACTCTCACGCGCCAAGCATGATGTATTTCGACCCTGACAACGCCGGGTTTCGTTACTAATTGTATATAACGCCCCCAACAGGCAAGTGACAGTTTTTGTCCGGATGCTCAAATACGCTCGATTCCTTGCGGGAATAGGTTGCGAATAAGAGGAAGTAATAATAATAATAATAATAATAATAATAATAATAATGTCGTGCCGCTCATTGGCCTGGTGCAAGTCTTTCAATTGGACAATTGGAGGCCACTTCGGCGAACGAGGACCGACAGCTTAACGTGGAATCCGAACCACGCGTCGTTTCTGGCGACTCCTCACATCGTTGAGAGGTGAAGGATGGGTTAAAGCCCAGACTGAAAAAATCCGAGGTTCGACCGGGTTTCGAACCCGCGTCCTTTCGGCCCAGATCACGTAAGATCTGGGCTTTCGGTTTCCAGGCGAGCGCTTTACCCCAAGACCACTGGGCCCGACTACGAGGAAGCGATAGGCAGGGGGCACTATCGTCGTAGTGTGCTATAAGTTGGGAATTTTGGCAGGACGGGAATCGTGCCTGGATACCATAACTGGTTAAGGTGGCCCGACGCGGGAAATTCGGGTTCGAATCCCGGTTCAGCACAAATTTTCATATTTGCCATAGGATTTATTTCAATGCCCTACAACCGTCGAGATGTGTGAATATTTCTAATTCATAATAAATTACGTTTTATTTCTTTATAAAAAATGTTTGTGCCTTTCACATTAATTTTGTATTAACTTTTGAACTTACTGAATTATTTTTGAGGTATAGAACTCAAGACTAAATACAGCAATTACCTATTTACATTACATTGATGCACCAAGCGATATCGTTCGTATATCTCTTTAGGAGGAACTTTTTATTTAACATGCAGTACACCTATCAAATGTGTAACATAATATTTTAACACTGTCTTCTGCATAAACAACGAGTAAATACGCAATTTTTCATTTTATTTAATGACGTTCTTACAAATTCGTTCCTACATTGCAGCTAATAGTGCATGAGTATAGGTTAATCCTCCTCGCGTCCATTTTTTATTTACGTGCTTACTAGTGCAAACAGAGAGAAAAATATTGAGCAACATGTATTTTCATTTTATCAGAATTTTTGTTTTGTTTTTGTAGTCGGAAGATCAAAATTTAGAACAACTATTTGTTGTGAAATACACATGCTGACATCGCAGTTTAATATTTTATTCCAGATTACCAGTTTCGATGAAACTGACATTTTCAGATCTGCAACTCTACATTTTAAAATATAGCACCTCTCCATACATCATTTATAACTGTTCAGTTCAGTCGCGTTCTGTCGATTTACAAGAATTTGCATGTGCGCGTCACTTATAAATCAAGACAGAAACGACTGAACTGTGCAGTTGTAAATTATGAATGGGGAAAAAAAAAATGTAGATCTGAAGATGACAGGAAAGTTTTGTCGAAACCGGTAATCTGCAATAAAATATTGAACATTATATAATAACAATTTAAATCGCTCACTTGTCTTGAATAACAACATTTAGAATAACTGTCCAAAAGATGTTCAAACTTTTGTAAATCTATCGGACCAATCTGCGTGATCATCAGTTCGTAGCTTGCATACTATTTAAACTAAGGTAAACTAACCTAAGGACAACGCACACACACACACACACACACACACACACACACACACACACACACAGATGCCCCAGGGAGGACTCCGACGGCGAGCAACCGTTCGCTCCGTATAGAATAACTGTCTTTAAGAGACATCAAATAGGCTTTCCCAAGATTAGTAAGGGTCCCAGGTTCGGAACCCGGTCCGGCACACAGTTTTAATCTACCAGGAAATTTCACATCAGCGCACACTCCGCTGCAGAGTGAAAATAGTGCGGAAACAGGAGTGCCCAACCTGCGGACCGTATGCGGCCCAAAGTAACTATCAGTGCGATCCAGGAAGTATCTACCATACCATCGAATAAAAGTTACGATAAACTATTTTCTGTTTCGAACTTTGCGTCAGATACGCTGGTCTATTATCTTACGCCAACTTCAGTTGCAACTGCGAAACGATAGATTTATAGAAGTATAATAAAATTAGGCCATGCAAATACACGGAAAGTCTATGTTATTTACGTACAATTGCCATCAAGGATCTATCTTGCCGAACGTCTGATCAGTACAGGTTGGCAGAAGTAAAAATCTTTATATGTATTGTAATTATTGGCCAATTTTGGACTTGTACACGTCATACCTGCTCAGACGTCCCTTGCTGCACAGTCATACATTATATACAGGGTGAATCTAAATTCGCGCACTCGGGCTTCGCAGCGCGATTCCTCACACGCTAGCAATAAAAAAAAATTTCTCTCACAAAATTTCGTCCTGCGCAGATTTCCGGCAGTAAATGGACGTCGAAGATTGAGATGGGTGTGTGTCCCATACGTTAGTGTGTTTCAGAATTACACTACTACACCAACAAACTTCTAGGGGATGTGGGAGGTGTCTTGAGGAACAAAGTGAGCACAGAAACCCATGCTCGGAAACGCCATTCAACGACGCTACGAAGAGTCCAAGTTACAGGCACCAGCTCCTGCCGCTAGACATCCCCTTCAGCAACTTCGACGGTCTCTAGCGTCATTGGATGACGTTTTCGGGTTACTATGCTCACTTTGTTCCTCAAGACACCTTCCACATCCCCTGGAAGTTTGTTGGTGTAGTAGAGTAATTCTGAAACACACTGACGCATGGGGGACACACGTCCACTTACTGCCAGAAATATGCGCAGGACGAAATTTTGTGATAGAAATTTTTTTATTGCTAGCATGTGAGGAATCGCGCTGCGAAGCCCGAGTGCGTGAATTTAGATTCATCCTGCATATATACACGTCATCTTTCTTTGGAAGCACGTATGTTTGTGAACGGATATTTTCAAGGGTAAAACAAAAGGGAAGAGTAAAAATATGTCCAAAATCTGAAATGTAGACCTTGAGTATTGCAACCATTACGATCAGACCTGGTACTGATATATCAATTTCCAAATTCAAAGTAAAAATCACACTGATTCTATGATCTGTAATTATATATAAAATTGTATCAATTTAATTCCAACTTGCTTTTTAGAATAAAGATTCATAAATCAACAAATTCTAAATTAAATGTGTCAAATGTATTCACTCAGTAGCTCCGATAGCCTCGGAATTTTTATTTTTTCTTAGCATAGTGCAGCTTAAAACCCTTCACTTTCTTCCGTTGTGGCCCAGATAAGTTCAAAGGTTGAATATCCCTGCCTTAGTCTGAGGCTAAACCATTTCTCCACCTTATCCTTTCTTCCGGGAGTGTTAGTCCTGCAAGTTTCGCAGGCCCAACTTCTGTGAAGTTTGTAAAGTAGGCCCTGGTGGAAATAAGAGATGTGAGGAAGGGCCAAGAAGCGTGCCAGGATAGCTCATATGGTAGAGCGCTTGCCCGCAAAAGGCAAAGATCCCAGGTTCGAACCCCAATCCGGCACTCAGTTTTAAACTATCAAGAAATTTCATGTTTTCCTTGTTTTTTCCTGTACGCTGTCCTTACAGAGGAAACAAGTATTGCAGCTGTTTTCGTTACAGAGCACGCACTAACTGCGCAATGTCGAGTTTGCCTCTTCAGAAGTCTCAGAGAGCACGCATTGTATCGATCATTTACGTTAATCGCTGGAGAACAAAGTGCAATGTAACGCCCACGACTTCGCACGTCACTTCTACACAGCGGTCGTGTCTCAAAGTTAACACGTAGGCAGTGTTGCCAACGTGCAAAAAGATGTAGTATACTGCATGTTGTTCATATGATTTTGTCCACTTCCAAATATTAGTTGGCTTTTTTAAAAGGGGGGGGGGAATTTAATAATCAGTTTGTGATATTGTTTAGTACATTAATGCTATAAATATTATTAAACCCCCCTACCCGTCAGAAAATATGATTCGGACACTGCTGCAGAAGGACAGTATTATCGCAGAAGTCAAGCCTCTTCTAGGGCATCATCGTTTTGTTCCCCTCGATAGATTCTGTGAATCAAAATGTCCCAGTCAGTCTGCTACCTGGACTGCTGGTCGCTCTTTCAAAACCACGAGTGATTCCTTCCGCTGATTTCATGCGATTTATCACAGTTAACCTCCGCAATGCTCGGCGGCTTAGGCGGTGGAAATTTTAAAACTTCTCTTTCTAGATCATTAATTGTATCATCTTCATATTAAAACGGCGTTGGAACAAAGCAACTAACCAATATACAAGGTGAATCACCTAAAACTTGCACCGCAAATATTGCGGAAACAGAAAGTACGATTGATGTGCGGTTTTCACAGAATGGATTGGTAGTCAGGGGCTCGTATTTTTAGCCAACAAATAGATTGTAATATTACTTAGAAAATGTATTTTTATGCAAACGTACAGTTTTTTTTAAATGTAACAATGGTGGTGTCTATCATGCACGGAAATTTATACACCAGTTGTGTACAAAGAATTTTGAATGACTTTTTTTATCACGTTCAGTTTGGCAGCTACAACCGTTCAGTTTCGAGGACGGAAGCTGCGATAGCGTAGCTGACTGGCCGAGTGGCTAGTCCCTGGGGCACGGTCCACTGTCTCATGACAACCAGCCAGTCAGCTACGCTGTCGTAGCCTTCCCCCCTCCCAAAACTTTGGATGGTTGTAGCTGCCAAACTGAACGTGATAAAAGTATCAATGAAAATTCTTTGTACACAGTTGATATCAAAAATTCCAGTGCATGATACAAACAACCATTTTTCCATTTGAAAAATTGTATGTTTACATAAAAAATACACTTTCTAGGTATTTTTACAATCTGTTTATTGGTTAACAATACGAGTCCTTGACTACCAAATCCTTCTGTGAAAACCGCACGTCAGTCGCACTTTCCGTTTCCGCATTATTTGCGGTGCAAGTGTTAGGTGTTTCATCCTGTATACTGGATGTAATAAAAGATATCAATCGCGGCCATAAGAAGCGAAATTCTTCTGTTGTGGTTGCATTCTCATGTGGGTAGAAAATACAACGAAGTCAATGTTTATGGATCCATGCAACATCAATAGGCAGTATACTGACTATAAACTCCATACACAAACTACATCCATCACGTCAAGCTTCTTGCTCTACTCCAGCGACAAAATGCGTGGAACGAAACCAAACAGCAAAAAGGTAATTTCTTTGCCAGGCTATAACTAACGTCACTTCAATACTGCGGTTCAAGATTCGTTTCCCAACTACCGTAATTCGCCTACGATTCAACCATGCTTTCTTTCCACTTCATTTACATAAAAGATGTTCAAATGTTTGTAAACGTATTGGACCAAACTGTTATGGTCATCAGTCCCTAAACGTACTTACTAATTTACACTAAGGAGTTTGAGGGAGGTCTCGAACCTCCGGCGGGAGTGACAGCCCAGTCCGTAGCATGATACCTTAAGACCATGCGGGTACTCCTGTGCGGCTCCCGTAAAGCTCTCCGGTGAGTGCGATCCTAGGATCAAAATTACTAAAAATTTCCGGGCTATTATGCCGTGGTCTAGAGAATTTATTGTCGAAACCCAATGTTTCGTCCCCGTCTGCGGAGGACATTCTCAAGAGGAATCGTGGCACTTTGAAAGTCCAATACACTCCCTGGCTCACTACCCAAAAGTCAGTAGCGAGCCAGGGAGTGTATTGGACTTTCAAAGTGCCACGATCCCCCTTGAGAATGTCCTCCGCAGTCGGGGACGAAACGTTGGGTTTCGACAATAAATCTACTAGACCACGGCATAAGAGCCCGGAAATTTTTAGTAATTTTAACCATTCCGGCCGTGAAAGTTTACATTTTACGACCCTAGGATAGAAGAAAAAGGAGACGACGACACTCAGAATTACTTAGAACATTATAATTAGAGCAGCGGAGATTCACGAGTATAAAGACCTAAAAGCAAGGCCTATGTTTCTGCCAAGCAGCTGTTACCTTTCGAAGCAAACTAGTGTATCTTAACACTAACAAGAAGTATAAAAAAGCAGATGGCCTCTTTGTGAACGATGATGTTATACTAAGAACGCTAATAAACGAAGAAAGACGTACAATATGTTACACAGACACAATCAGAATTAAACTTAAAGATGAAACCAAATCGTCAAGATTGTCCTCAAGAGACTGATCAGCAGCTCGATAGCAAATTAAGTGCGGAGAGCAATATAAAAGTGTTATGCAAGTAACCATCCCGCCTTTTCTAGAAGGGTATTAGGAAAATAACTGTAAAAGCTATTGAGCGGTGTTAGGCTGGAGATTTGATGTAACATCCATCCTGACGTGGAAAGGAGAGCTTCATCACAGCGCCACCTCCACCTATTGACAATCACTGATGAGGAGGAAACCCTGGGTAGCGCGATAGAAGCCATAAACGGCGCCGACCGACCATGAATAACCCTGCAAAACACAGCTGCTCAAGAGATATATAACGTTGCCCTTGCTTCATATGATGCCATAATTGTTAAAGTAGATTTCGCGATTATATTTTTCGGGCAAGGAATTGATGGTACCGAATGTTTGAACTTGAAATAAAGTACAGCACAAAATGAATATTAAAGCAAATAAACCGCGGGTTGCATATTAAAGTTGGGCACCATACAAGCAACAGCACGTTATAAGACTTACGGAAAGCATCTAGCTGGATCCTGGGCTTCGTATTGTAGAAGCTGGAAATGATAACTTTTTTTTTATTATTTTTTTAATATGTGAACGTTGGAGACACTTTCCGTAGGAGATCAATGTTCAGACTGTTCACTTCGCTTTTCATTGTTGTGTGACTGTGGGTGGAACATGAAGTTACTGGTAATGATAGACTAATTAAAAAAATGATCGGACTTCGTGAAATTACAAAAGAAATGACTGCAGGTTCTAAAATCAAGCAAAGTATTGTATAAGGATGATTGATTGATTGAAATTTTGCAGACAATGCGAAGCGATTGTAATGGCGTCTGAACATTAAACTATTACGGAGGCGAAGGAGCTGAACACCTTAAGAAATTAAATATTTGACGTGGAGGAGTTTTATTTAAATGAAAACCAAGGAGAAGGAATGCTTTTAAATTTAAATAATATATTTTCAGCAACAGCTTGCATTCTTATTACCTAAGTGGATGCAGGTATGAAAGACGTCTTGTCACACCAGATACAGACCACAGAGTGAGTAAAAACTATCATCTCGGTTCCGTTTTCTCGCTTGTTTGGGAGTAAAAAATGACGAACGAAATTAGTTGCATTGCGAGTCAGAGGGAACCGGAGGCGATAAGCATCGCCGATCAAAGATAAATTAAAAAAAAAAAAAAAAAGTAAGTGTATCGTTACAGATAGAACAAACGAAACACGATACTTGGGCTAAATCTGCTAAATTTCTCCAAAGAAGAAAACGTATGAAACAATCACTATATTAGAAAAATGAAGCTTACCCCTTCAGTCAGAAGAGAAATCGTGGTCATCTTTACAACGAACGATCCATTTCGAGTGCTCGAGGCGCTAGTGAAGTGATTAATTTATTTACACATTTCGACAGTACGTGGCATTTCCATTGGTCTGTTTCTGCTAGCAATTGTAATGAATTTGACAATGCATTCTTTCACATATCAACGTTTTGAAAACTTACAACTACAAGAATATTTGAACAATTTTAAATATACATAAGATCTCAAAATGTAAATAGTGAATGAAACATCAGTGTGATAATATATGAAATGTGTACTTTCACAACGTATATTATCCAGTGTTTTAGTTATTGCAAAATAACGAAGAAAAATACTAGTGAGAGCAGCGAAACACAAATAACGACGAAATAGTACGTTAAGCATCTGATGACACGTATCCAGGGCTCGATACACAACGTACTTTGAAATAAAATGCAAAGTACATAACTGAAGGTGAATTCAGTTACTTTGTATTATATGGACGAAAATCAGGCATAGCTTTAGTAGCGAAGTTACTGCAACACCTAAGTTTAAATGCGAAATGTGACCAAGTCCGCGGTGATTGGAACCTCTAACGCACTATGAGGAACTTGAAGAATTGTATATTGTTACTAACCGAAAAACCGACGTTACCCGGGTATTTATTTGTTTCAATCTTTGTACATAGCCTCCTCAATCCTCCGTATTTCCTCCTCCCCCCTACTCTCCCTCTCTCTCTCTCCCTCTCTCTCTCTCTCTCTCTCTCTCTCTCTCTCTCTCTCTCTCTCTCTCTCTCTCTCACACACACACACACACACACACACACTCACTCACTCTGTTGATTCTGCTCATCTCCCACCTATCTCAAACCATCTACTCCTCATTTCCTCTCTTAATTCATTGCCTCTTCCTCCCCTCTACCTATAAAAATTACGTTACATTATCTACCAATTTACAAGGTGATCGTTTAAACAGTCGACGTGTAACTGTAGGTGCCCTTAGTCATGCGCCGTATGGCTCGCTCAGCAAATATTCAAGAAAGGCAATAGGAGTGACCCACAAAGTTACAGGCCTATATCATTGACGCCAGTTTGCAGCAGGATTTTAGAACATATACTTTCCTCAAATATTATAAACTACCTCGAACAGAACGACCTATTGAACCATAAAGTTTCATTTTTGTGGAACACAGCTAGCCCTTCACTCACATGATGTGATGACTGCTATCGATAAGAGAAGGCAAATAGATTCCGTAGTTCTAGATTTCCGGAAGGCTTTCAACACTGTACCTCACAAGCGTCTTCTAATCAAATTGCTTGCTTATCGTCACAACTGTGCGATTGGATCCGTGATTTCCTGTCAGAAAGGACATAGTACGTTGTTATTGACGGAAAGTCATCGAGTAGAATTGAGATGATATATAGCGTTCCCCAGGGAAGTGTTATAGGGCCCCTGTTGTTCTTTATTTTTATAAATGAATTAGGAGACAATCTGAGTAGCTCCGTAAGACTGTTCGCAGATGATGTTGTCACTTATGTGTTAGTAAAGTCACCAGAAGATCAAAAGCAACTGCAAAATGTTTTAGATATCAGCATGGTGCAGAAAATGGCAACTGACCCTTAATAATGAGAAGTGCGAAGTCATCCATATGACCACTAAAAGAAGCCCGATAAACTTCAGTTACACGATAAACGAGTCAGAACCACAGGCTGTAAATTCAACTAAATACCTAGAACTAAAAATTACAGACAACTTAAATTGGAAAGAACACACAGAAAATATTGTAGGGAAACAAACCAAAGACTACGTTTCATTGGCAGGACACTTAGAAGATGCAACAGTTCTACTAAAAAACTGCCTACACCACACTTGTGCGTTATATTTTGGAGAATTTTTGCGCATTTTGGGATCCCCACCAAATGGGATTGACAGACGATTTAGAGAAAGTACAGAGAAAGGCAACTCGTTTTGTGTTATCGCGATATATGGGAGAGAGTGTCACAGAAATGATGTAAGAATTATGGTGGCGTTCATTAAAAGAAAGGCGTTACTCGTTGCGAATAGATGTATTTGCGAAATTTCTTTCACCAACGTTCCATTCCGAATGCGAACAGATTTTGTTAGCACCCATCTACATAGGAAGACATGATAATCAAAATAAAATAAGAGAAATCAGATCGAAAACAGATTTAGCTGGAACTATAGAGAAACATCATAAAAGCGGTTCGATGAACCCTCTGCCATGCAGTTCTATGTGACTTGCAAAGTATTTATGCAGATGTATGGTGGCTAGAGAAAGGTACTCTAAGTGTTAATTCAGAGGATACGCTACCAGCATTCCAAATTTCATACAACTCCGCGCACTCTCTCTCTCTCTCTCTCTCTCTCTCTCTCTCTCTCTCTCTCTCTCTCTCTCTCACGCACAAACACTAACACTAACACATTTATAACATGCAATGAGGTATGTAGGGAACGACTCTGCCACTCATCCAAGTGTGTTTATGTGCCTGATGAGTGGGATTCTTCGCTAAGAATCTAATCAGAAAAGGTTACGGACAAAGCTCACATAACATGGACCTCTCTCCTCCGTCATTGCGCCCTTTGTGAACAAGGAATAAAACCAAATCTTCGCTCTAAGATGCAAACAAAAGTCATCAACAACAATTTGAAAGAAATATCTAAACCCTCAGACTTCTGCACTCTGTGTTCCATAATTAACGCAGTTTCCTTTATGGCTTTTGGATAAAGCTCTCGAATGAGTAAGAAGCGCGAGTCTCTCTCTCTCTCTCTCTCTCTCTCTCTCTCTCTCTCTCTCTGTGTGTGTGTGTGTGTGTGTGTGTGTGTGTGTGTGTGTGTGTGGCCCATAGTGCAGTTTAGTGACCATAATTGTTAAACAAATGAAGTTTTTTTTACCCGTTTCCTTTTTCTATTAAAATGTTAAAATGACATGTTTGAGATTTCGTGAATGATGTATGGACTAAGTAGAACTAACACCAGTAGGCATGTGCCAAACTAACATATCGACTGAGAGCATCCACAACTCGCCGTATTCGCCGCTATCGGTGCCCTACGCCAACAAGATCGTTGGCTGCCCCGTTGTTGATGTTCCCATCGTGAGATCCTAATAGCTAACAATTTTATGTCGTAATATTTAGCCTAGGAATAGAGCAAGGAGACAATAGTCATGTTTGGTCTCGTAATGTGTCGGACCGCCTTTTTCCTAGCAGTGAGGACGCTCATGTGGCATAGACTCAACAGGTTCTCTCAAGACATCGGCAGGAATACTTCATCTACATACGTACCCCAGTAATGACATTTAAGTGCATGCAGAGGGTTCATTAAACCGCTTTTATGATTTTTCTCTATCGTTTCTGTAATATAGTGCGGGAAAATGAAATATGAATCTTTTCGTTGTCGGTCTGATTTCTCTTATTTTATTAAGTTAGGCCGTGTCTCCCAAAGTCGGTGGGTGCTAACAAAATCGCATTCGGAAGAGAAAACTGCTGAAAGAAATTTCGCAGATAAATCTCGCAGCAACGAATAACCCCTTTCTTTTAATGATTTCCACTCCAACTCGTACATCATTTCCGTGACACTCTCTCGCCTATATTGAGACAATACAAAATAAGCTGCTCTTCTCTGAAATTTCTCTAACTCGTCCGTCAGTCCCACTTGGTGGGGACTCCACAGTGCGCAGCAATATTCCAAAATTGGACGCACATATGTTGAGTAGGCTGTTTAATAGAACTGTTGCATCTTCTAAGTGTTCTGCCAATGAAACGTAGCCTTTGATTTGTTTCCCTAGCCTTTGATTTATTTCCCTACGATATTTTCTAAGTATTATTTCCAATTAAAGAAGGAAGGAAGGAAGGAAGATTTTTGATTAACGTCCCGTCGACAGCGTGGTCAATAGAGGCGGAGCTTACGGTCGGATTGTTTGGGTAAGGGAAGGAAATCGGCCGTGCCCTTTGAAAGGAACCAACCCGGCATTTGCCTAGAGTGATTTAGGGAAACCAGGTAAAACCTAAATCTGAATGGCCGGAGGTAGATTTGAACCACCTTCCTCCCGAATGTGAGGCCAGGGTGGTACCACTGCGCCACGTTCCTCTGTCTTTCCAATTAAGGTTGTTCGTAATTGTAATTCCTAGCTATTTAATTGAATTTAGGCCCCTAGATTTGACTCATGTATGAAGTTTGGCGGATTTCTTTCAGTGCTTCACACTTTTCATTATTCAGGATCAAATGCCAATTTTAGCACCATGCAGATGTCTTATCTAAATCAATTTGCAGTTACTTTTAATCTTCGGGCGACTTTACTAACCGATAAACGACAGCATCATCCGCAAACAGTCTAAGAGAGCCGGTCACATTGTGTCCTAAATCGTATTAAACATAAGGAACTGTAGAAGCCCTTCCTTGGGAAATGCCAGATTTTACGTCTGTTTTACTCGATGACTTTCCGTCAATTTTAAAGTAGTGTGTCCTTTCTGAAAGGAAAATCACGAACCATGGCAACTTGGGGACGGCCCACCCTCGAATCATGATGTCAACTCTTAGCAACTAAAATGGGGGGACACATGAGCAAGTCGCGGTTTTCCACTCGACTAGGGTCCAAGTGATATCGCCAAGAGCCCAGGAGGGGAGCTGCGGCTATGTCTTGTTGTTAGTAAAGCCATAACTCATTATAACCCATTAACGCCACATTGTACTAAAGCAGTGTTTCCCAACCTTTTTAAATACGTGACCCCTTTTACAAGAGAAAATTATTGGGTGCCGCTCCCCCTTCCGCAAGCCATAACGTTAATATTTGCGAGATCTCAAAACCAACGAACGTACTTTTCTTTTTGTTGATGCTACTTTCTTTTCTTCTTTTTAATAATGTACAATATTATATATGACAGAATTTTTTTAATGCATCACATTCTACTTTTACATGATTTCTGGCAGAGAAATACTTTTTGGACAACGAGCGTTTCTCACTTCAGGTAAAATACTACGGAAATATACTCGGTAAGTAATATCTCACTGTGTGGTCAATTTGTAAAGAAGTACACAAGCTTTATTTCGAATTTATCAACAATTGCTTACTCCAACTTGTCCAGTTGGTTATTAACTGATTCCTAAAAATGGTTTGCATTTATTCATCGTTAACACTGTATTCATTACGTTGCATTCGAAGTAGAATTAATGTTAACGAGGAATTATGTAATTCTAATGTAAAACACCATCACTTTTATTTTATTTATTCGCTAGAGTTCAGACATGCACTGGGCTGGTAATTTTATTGTGCAACTACTCCCCCCCCCTCCCCCCCCCGAAAAGCAGTGTTTTTCAACCTTTTGCGATCCCCTTTCAAGTAAATGTCTTCTGTCGACTCTCCCCTTCCCCATCACGAGCTGTATGAAAACTATGCTACCTCAAAGGAAACAAATGTAATATCTTCTTTCATTTGCTACAGCTTTGTTAGACGAATTTTTCTCCTTGGGTTTGTGTTTTTTTTTTTTTTTTTTTTTTTTGAAACCGAACACATTATCCAATTTTAACATGATTACCGGAAGAATGAGAAGAGAATCTTGCTCATTAAGAAAGATCCCACTGCATAGACAATTTTGTAAAGAAGAGGATATTGTTTCTCAAATTTTTAAGAATTACTTATTACACCATGTTCTTTTACCTATCGACTGGTTTTCAGGTTTTGCGGTTATTCATCATTAACACACTGTATTATTAAACAATCTCAGGTATATTCACTTCATAACTAAGGTTACACAAGGAATTTTAAGATGAAATAAATTTCACTTAGGCATACGTTTTTGTATTAGTGAACCTCTAGTTATTTTATGGTTCAAACACTTCCTCCAAGCCGGCCGCGGTGACCGAGGGGACTGAGGCACTTCAGTCACGCTCTGCACGGCCACTACGGTCGGGGGTTCGAATCCCCCCTCGGGCATGGATATTTGTGCCGTTTTAGTTCGTAAGTAGTTCATAAGTAGTTTGTAAGTTTAGGGACTCATGACCCCGTAGTTAAGACCCATAAGATTTACAAACATTTGAATTTGAACTTCCTCCAATAACGGCGGACCCCCGACCCACAGGTCGTCGTATGCCCCACATTGAATTCAGCAGTTAATTCACTTCACTGTTAGCACCGACAGTTCTACGCAAACGCGGCTGCTCTCGGTTGTCTAGTGCAGGCGCCGGCTTCTGATCAGTCCGTGGAAATCTGGTGTTCTACACAGTTGACACTGTGGATCTGGGAAGTGAATTCCCGTCTTGCGACCATTATCACATGAGAAGTCTTTGCACATAAATCACAGGAGTACTAACAAGAGCCCTGTCACTATACCGCTATGATATTACGTTTAGGATACTGTAAGGGAGCTGACATTTTAGAATGTTTGTATTGTCAACAATGGGAGCAAAGTACCTTGCATTTGGGCTAAAGCACAAACAAGTATGAGGTAATTTGTTTCTTCGATTCCTGGTCAAAGAAATAAGAGCCTCTGGATGTATATTACATTTACTACTTTCTTAACAACCTATTATTAAACACATTTTCGAAGATATTTATCGGCGTTTCCAGTCAATTACATATTGTGGTGGAATGTAAATAAAGTTGTGCTGTGCGACACGCACGGAGCCTAGAAGGAGAAAGAAGAAATTCCTTCAATACTATTCATAATGTTAAAATGTTTGTAAATCTATGGGACTTAACAGCTTGGTTGTTAGTCGCTAGGCTTACAAACTACTTAAACTAAGTTAAACTAACCTAAGGACACACACACACACACACACACACACACACACACACAAGCCCAAGAGAGGCCTCGAACCCCCGACAGTGAACGGCCGCGCACCGCAACACGGTGCCTCAGTGCGCACGGCTGTTCCGCCGCGGCTGGCGTGTGCGGTCGTGCTGGTCGTGCGGACATCTCGGAATATCGATACCCCATAACTACTGTCGTCCCAATCTATAACGACGATAGTTATTCCTTGTTTTCAACTCTACCGCGACATTAACATTTTCGGTTATCTTACAAGAACAGGTCAATCATCCAGACTGATTCCTTTGCAATTAATGCCCCTCTTCAGAACTGTATATTAGTCTCATCTCCTCACATGCACACTTCCGATGTGACTCCACATCGCCATGGTCATCTGTATAGATGAGAGGCGCGGAAGCGACCTTGTCGCAGCGAGGACAATGGCTGGAGAAAAAGGAGGAGTAGGGAGGAGTAATTTGGTCGCGTATAATGCTTTAAATTGCCATATAACGGTGTTTTCATGTAAATTTTAAGTGTGTTATACTAGAGAGGCAACCTTAATGGCGGCTATGAACAGACATATCGTGTAACAAATAAGGAACGTTCCCGACGCCAATTCCACCCTCCAGGAGTGTGACCAGCGCGTACCTATAATAATAGTTCAATGGCGGGTCAAGGCATTTACGGAAACCGTAGGAAACAATATGGGGATACTCTCAAAGGTTAGACTATTTACTTTTATCGAGGAAAAGTATCAAATATAATAAATAATTTTTTTCAAATCAAATGTTTGTAAACCTATTGGGCCAAACTGCAATGGACATCAGTCCCTAGGCTTAAAAACTACTTTAACTTACGATAAGGACAACACACACGCACGCACGGACGGACACGCGCGCGCTTGCCAGAGCGCTCGACCCTCCGACGGCGAGCAAGCGCGCGCTCCATAGCGAGGCGCCTTATACCGCTCGGCCACTCCACCGCGGCTAATTATTTCTCAAAATAATTTTCTTAAGAGGGAATGATAACTATTACCAAACGGGCTTCATTTTCACTTTGACAGAGCATTTTAGCCCCGTTCTGGCGAAGCATGAGCTATTTATGTGCGCTATGATACGATGCGCAAGGTCGTTCCCCGTCGGGGGTTCGAATCCCCCTTCGAGCATGGATGTTTGTACTGTCTTTAGTATAAGTTAGTTCATAAGTAGTTTGTAAGCTTAGGGACTGCTGACCGGACAGTTAAGTTCCTCAAGCTTTACAAACGTTTGAGCTATTTATATTACTGTAATTTCCAGTTTTTTCGACTCTTTAATACTAAAGGGCCACTGAAGTAAAGACTAGGAAAATCTGGGCTTGCAAATAAATTTCCAGATGAGGACTGGAAGACGTACACGAGAATTCTTGTATAAAAACATATACCTTAATTTCAAAGTTGAGATACACGTGATTGGGTAATATTCATCGTAGGGGGGAGTATTTTCCTGACATTTGCACAAGTTTTAAGCGCTTTATTTTTTGCAATTATTCAAAAATGTTTGTGGAACTTATGGGACTTAACTGCGGGGTCATCAGTCCCTAAACTTACAAACTACTTATGAACTAACTTATACTAAAGACAGCACAGACATCCATGACCGAGTGGTGGATATGAACCGCCGACGGGGAACGGTCTCGCGCATCGCAGCTCAGCGCCTCAATGCTCTCGGTCGCTCCACCGCGGCTGTAATTATTACACGGTTCTTTAAATTATTATTTTACAAAATAATCTTGGTTACAGTCGTAAAAGGTTCTCTCCAAGCGCACAGTTTGGCAGCAACCCACCTATAAGACATCATTTCACCAAATATTGGCAAGGAATGTATTTTGAATGAGTCTTTTCGGGATAAAATTTATTTCTCGGTCTCGACGCAAGACGAGCACCTTTTCTTTACCTAACCATAAAAACGGACGTACCATGGTTGTGTTAGTGGAGTGCTTTTGGGGGAAATCACTTTGTAGCCGCTTCTTAGTATCATATTAAAATAAAATTAAAAATAACGGCTTGCACTTAATACACTTTAATCACGTCAATTATAGAACAAAGAATAGAAGACAATAAACAACAGAAATTATATCATCAAAGAGCAATTATAGTTTAGCATTAATGATAATCTTTGCCGTCTTCGTCTGCACTGTACGTCATTCAGCTTCATATTAATATTGTTGTTCCCACACAGCCCCCTTCCGGTAGAGCGGAGCTCCTGGTATTTGTGGAAACTTGTAATGAATTTGCCGTCCTGTTCTTGTATACCGCACTGTTTGATTTCTTTCACTATGCGTGTCATGTTCTGATTGCTGTTTTCTATTTGTTCCTTTGAGCATCTTCTGGCGATGTTGTCCAACTAAAGGTTGTTGATTGCCTTGTGTGTCTTCTGTTGACATTTCTTCTTTTAAAAGGTGGGCAGGTTTCACTCTGTCAATGGACACCATAACTTGTTTATTTTGTATTTGCAGTTTTATTGTACCGGTATGCTGATTGTGCTGTAGTACCTTGTATGGTCCTGTATATGGTGGCTGTAATGGTTCTCTCACTGCATCAGTTCTTAACATCACATGTGAACATTCGTTCAAATCACGGTGTATGAATGTATTGTCATTTCTATGTTTAATCGGTGACTGGGGCCTTAGTTCTGCTAATTGAGCTCTTAGTCTTTTTAAGAAGTAGGGTAGGTCAGTCCGCTCTTTTCGTTCTTCAAAAAATTCACTAGGGAGTCGCAATGTTTCCCCGTATACCAGTTCAGCAGTAGACGCCCCTAAGTCTGGCTTAAAAGCTGTGCGAAGGCCCAATAATACTAGCGGCAAGGCTGTTGACCAACTTTCTTTGTGGCACATCAAGGCACTTTTCAAAGTCCGGTGCCATCTTTCCACCATTCCATTACTTTCCGGGTGGTAGCTAGTTGTACGATGACGCCGGAACCCACAAATGTTTGCCAGTTCAAGGAACAATTCTGATTCAAACTGTCTGCCTTGATCAGTGGTGACACGTACCGGGCACCCGAATCGTGCTATCCATGATGACAAAAAATTTCGACTAACTGTTTCTGCCGAAATATCTTGTAGTGGAATTGCCTCTGCCCACCTTGTAAATCGATCAATTACTGTAAGGAGATAACGATAGCCTTCAGACATGGGTAGCGGACCAACTAAATCGATGTGTACATGTTCAAAACGACCAGATGGTTCTTCAAAATGTCCCAAGGGTTTCTTTGTATGACGTCCAACCTTACAACGCTGACAAGCAAGGCACGTCTGTGTCCACTTTCTACAATCTCTTTTGATTTGTGGCCAAACGAAACGATCAGTCAGCAATTTGATACCTGCTTTTTGTCCTGGATGAGCCAGATTATGTATACTGTCAAAAACTTCTTTCCTCAAACTCTCAGGTATAAAAGGCCGAGGTTTACCTTGAGAAACGTCACACCAAATTGTAATTTGTTCACCTTCAGGTTGTACTTCTTCCAGTTTCAAACCTGTGGAGGGGTTTTGCCGAAAAGTATGAAGTTGTGCATCTTGCATTTGTTCTCTTGCTAATCTGTGATAATCTACCGTAGTTGTTATCATGGTGATTCGTGAAAAATAGTCAGCGACAACATTTGCTGCTCCTTTAATATGACATATGTTGGTCGTGAACTGACTTATGTACTCCAGCTGACGAAATTGTCTAGGGGACAAAGCATCTGTATGTTTAGAGAAAGCAAACGTGAGTGGTTTATGATCTGTGAACACAGTAAACGGTCTGGCTTCTATGTACGATCGGAAATGTTTTATTGATTCGTATAGTGCCAACAATTCACGATCGTATGCGCTCCAGTTTCTTTGAGCCTTTGTAAGTTTCTTTGAAAAAAAAACCTAATGGTTGTAAATTTCCGTTTACTTGCTGCTGCAGTGCCCCCCCGATCGCTTCTTGACTCGCGTCTACTACTAGAGATAGTTTTGCATTTCTCACAGGGTGGGCCAACAGTATAGCTTGCTTGAGATTTGCTTTAATTTGTTCGAACGCTCGTTGCATTTCCGTCGTCCACTGTAGTCTCCTGTTGTTGTTACTCTTTGGACCTGCTAATAATTCAGTGAGCGGTGCTTGTAACGCAGCCATCCCTGGTAAATGACGACGGTAAAAATTTATTACACCGAGGAACTTGCGTAATTGCCGCAAATCGTTTGGTAGGGGCATCTTTTGTATTTGGTCAACTTTCTCATCCAATGGACGTATGCCAGCAGCCGAGAGATTATGACCTAAATATGTGACATTATCTCTTCGTAATGTGCACTTATCTTCATTAACTGTGATCGCGTATAATTTAAGTCTATCAAAGACAGCCTTAAGATGCTTTTCGTGAAGTTCTGACGTCGCCGAAAACACCAAAATGTCATCTAGATATGCAAAAGTGAAGTTTAACCCTCTTAACACCTCGTCGATAAATCTTTGCCATGTTTGGGCTGCATTTTTTAGTCCGAATGGCATGCGTAAAAATTCAAAAAGGCCAAAAGGTGTTGTAACTGCAGTCTTAGGTATGTCCACTTCAGCTACCGGTATCTGATGATACGCTTTTTGACAGTCAATAACACTGAAGAAATTCATGCCTGCTAGTACATTCGTAAAATCACGAATATTTGGTATCGGGTATCGATCGGGAATTGTTCGTGCGTTTAATTCTCTGTAATCTCCACACGGCCTCCAACTACCATCTTTCTTTTTAACCATGTGTAAAGGTGAAGCCCAAGGGCTGTCTGATCTCCTTATCACCCCTGTGTCTAACATACGATTGAACTCAGTTTTTGCATCCATGAACTTATCTGGTGCTAATCTTCTCGGTCTGCAAGAAATTGGGGGGCCCGGTATTGTGTTTATGCGATGCACTGTTTTGTGTGGTACTAAATTTTGTACTGAAACAGGTAGATATTTATTTTTATCTGCGTTAATCATTTGAATAGGTTTATATCCTTCAGTGCCGATGTTCTTTAGATAACCAGATACAATTTCTTCTCCTTTCCTAAGTTGAGCCGTCCGAATATCTACACTGATGCTATTTGCATAAAGAAAATCTGCTCCTAGTATATGCTCTGACACTTCAGCTATAACAAATGTCCATTTACAAACTGCATTAAATCCTAGGTCCAATTCTCTGACACAACTGCCATACGTTTGTATCGGCTGTTTGTTTGCAGCTGTGAGACAAATCAACGGATGTTCCCTACTTGTTCTACTCGACTGCACAGGTATGGTACTTACATCAGATCCAGTATCTACAAGATAATAACACGAAGTATTTACGTCCTGGACGTAGAGCCGTCTGGACACAGGTAAAAAAGAAATGTCTGTACTTACAATTATTTCCATGTTACGCACGGAACGTACGTAATTGCAAGGAGGTGTACATTTAGCTGCTCGCTCACCAAACCTCCGGTGGTACCAACATAACTGGTCGATCTTCTCTTCTCCTCCATCTCGTACGCGTGTGTCCTTCGCCGCTATCTTCCAGTTTTCAAATTGTTTTTGTAGTCCATCTAATTGTTCCTTTAACTGCAGGAAATGAGATTTTGTCTCCGGTTTACGTTCTTTGGTGATTGCTGCTGCTTCAAAGTGATCCGTCATTGATATTGCTTCCATCGACGCAAATGTATCCGTTGTCTTGATTGTTGAGAAAACTCTGTCGGCTAATCGAAGAATGTGGATAATATCTTGACTGTCGTCTGCCGCTACAGCTGCTCTGACTGCCGAGGGAAGCTGTGACGCCCAAATGTAACGGAGCGTAACATTTGATAGGTCTTCCTCTGTTACTACACTTCTTAACTGTCGCCAGAATTCTGACGGAGATCTATCGCCTCGACGTTCGTTTCTCAGAACCTGATGTATCCGTTGATCTAGAGGTTTGCTGAGTCTGTCTATTAACAACTGCTTAAGGTGAGTATATTGTTGCGTCGACGGAGGGCTTTTAATTGCGTCTTCAACTATTGTCGCAGCTCTGTAGTCCAAACCATTAACTGCTATTGCAAACTTCTCGTTATCGTCCGTAATCCCATTATGAACAAACGCTAGCTCTAACATGGAAAACCATAACTCCGGTTTGTCTGGAAGGAACTGCGGAGTGCGTACTTTCATGTGTGTTCTGGACCAATTCTTTTTATCTTCTCCGCTATCTGCACAATCTGCCGCGCGTCTCTCGGAAATTCGTTGGGGCGAATTACTCTGTTGTCGTCTCATCTCGTTACGCAAATCTTGCATTTGATTTCTTAACGTGTCTTGTAGCTGTGTTAAATCCAACACCTGGTTGCTACGTTCCACTCTACGTTGCGGCGAATTTACATCCTCCCGCGTATTTTCTTCTTGTCGTGCGTGTTCTTCAGTCTCTGGGGTCACCACATTGTAGCCGCTTCTTAGTATCATATTAAAATAAAATTAAAAATAACGGCTTGCACTTAATACACTTTAATCACGTCAATTATAGAACAAAGAATAGAAGACAATAAACAACAGAAATTATATCATCAAAGAGCAATTATAGTTTAGCATTAATGATAATCTTTGCCGTCTTCGTCTGCACTGTACGTCATTCAGCTTCATATTAATATTGTTGTTCCCACAACTTTAATACTTCACGACAGCAAATTCTCCTCCATCTTGAAAAATCTTGCCATGTCACTGTGGATTTTTCCTGTAGAACAGTCAATTAACAATAAATTTGTTCTACTGCACATTGAATTTTATCATGAAATACAGGATATTGAGCACTACGTAGTTTTTTTTCAGTGTTAGCATCGGAAAAAAATGAAAAAAAAAAAAAAAAAATCCGCGTAGGGGCAAGATCTCACAATCCTGGGATTTCCATTTTGCATTCTTTCCACTGCACCAATCGTTGCCTGGAAACTACGATAATTAAAATGACTCAGGCCTCGTGCGACCATCTTAATTTTTATTATTTTGTGTGTGCCTATATTCTGCTACCATTTCTTTTTCAGTTCTGTTCAAGCCCTGGATACGCTAAACAGTTCATATAACTAACTAAAGTATGTACAGAAAAAACTACTCATTAAGAGAAGATTTCTGTGTCACTGTTCCAGATACCACTTTCCAACGCCCAGTTCTCCATTTACGACTTGGTTCGAATGTCCGAGTAATAAAACTACCTCTCTTCGCGGCTCAATGGCCACTTTAAATTAATATCTAGATTTTTTCCACAGTTTACAGCATACGATTTACGATCCACTCTCTGTCAAGAAATGCGAAGCCATAAAGAAGAAAACTTTCAGATTTCGTTATTATTCGTTATTATAGTTGTGCTACACGTTCTAGAATTCTTCTGTGTGATGGTGACACACTAATCTGCCTTCGTCAGTTTTTGTAACGCAGAAACACACTTTAAGAATAAAATGTTGAAGAGCGGCTGGACCTGTTTAATATATTAAGAGAAGGATTGAAAATACACGCTGAACAATTTGAACAACTGGTGCGGCATTAACTATCGTCTATGAGCGCTACAGAATTTTTTAAAAGCTCTATTCGATCATTAGTCATAAAAAAAAATCGCACTGACGTGTTTTACGGCCAACTTTAGATTTGTACTTTTATAAGTTTTTGCAAACATTTTGGACCAAACTAATAATCTAAATAATAAAAATATAATTAATAAGGGTCTGAAACCCCTTTAGGGGAAAAAAATTCTAGGCAATGGCGGGTTCCGAGCCACTGATCTTCAGCATCACACTTCAACGCGTAGCCCACTACACTGCGGCCGACAGTTAGGAGTTGCGTTCTTTAATCTCATACTATTGATGGCCGTTGTTAACTAATGCTAATATGGCATTTGTAGACACTAGATTATCATTTATCGTACGAAGAACGACGTGTTATTGTTAATTATTCAGTGCGCCGTTGCTTTGAAATGACAACGTGTAAGTTAGAATAAGAAAATCATCAAATACGCAACGCAAGATGGCGTATGCCAGAGAGAGGTCTGGGCGACGAATGTCACGTGACATCTGCGACGGCTGGTTTTTGTTAATTCAATGGAGGATGTCAAAACTCCGTTACTTTTGCAAATATCTCTCAAACGATACGAGATTTGAAGAAAAAAACCATAAGGGAACAAAGTTGTAGAGAACTTTCTCATCTACAAATACGTTTATTCAATTTCGCGTCAGATGAACGGTTTATTGGAATTAAAATTACATTACAAACGGCTTTTTTTGGTATTACTAACGTATTTCTTGTCCGAAATATTTCAAAAAGCGAGGTTCTGGTTTCTGGTAGCTAACAATTATGTCTGTAAAATTTGGTGCCGATCGGTTGAACGGTTCGACCTAAAGAGTGGGAACACGTTATAGCCAGACAGATATCGTCAAATCGCCGTTATTTTTGCAAATATCTCTGCAACGATGCAAGATATGAAAAAAAAAACATAATAGAGCGACGTTGTAAAGAATTTTCCCCTCTACCAATTAGGTTATTCAATTTTCGTGTCAGATGAACGGTTCGTTTGCAATTACAATTATAGTACAAACGGCTTTTTTTTGGTATAACTACCGTATTTTTTGTCCGACAAATTTGAAAAAGGGAGGTTCTGGTCTCTGGCGGCCTACAATAATGTCTATAAAATTTGGTGCTGATAGGTTGAACGGTTCGTCTTAAAAACGGGGGACACGTTACGGACAGACATCCCAAAAGCGCTGTTATTTTTGGAAAAATCTCTGAAACGATACGAGATATGAAAAAAACATAAGAGAGCAAAGTTGTAGAGAGTTTTCTCCTCTACAAATTAAGTTATTCAATTTTCGTGTCAGATGAATGGTTAAGCCGTTATTTTCATTTACATTTCGAGCTGTCAAAAGAAGATTGCAAAGGCCCACTTATAGTGTTACTACCGTAACCTAAAGTGGGCCAAAAACCAGCAAATTAAATAAATTAGCGATCTTGACTGAAATGTGGTTTATTCAAATTTTCGATCGCTCTCCATAGGCGTAAACGCCACTTAACAAAAAAAAGTAACTCTTGATATTTGGAGGCCTCCCCCACGACAAGAGGCAGAGGACAGCAGAAACAGAAAAAAAAATAATAATCGTGCTTTCGAGGTATATGGAAGCCCCCACAAGACAGGAGGCCCGCGGCGGCCCGCCGCCTCCCCCTTACTCCGCCACTGCATGTAGATTACCACCTTCCATTTCTTATCTACACTACACAAAATTGCGAGTATGTATCCGCGTATTTTGCATTTTGTTATAACATGTCAAAGGCCCACTTTTAGTGTTACTACCCTAACATAAAGTGGGCCAATATACTGAATTACTGTTATAAGCAAAGTAATGACACTAGTCCAATTAAAAATTACTTGCTAGTTGGTACTTCACACGCTGAAGCAGCTTTCGCCCAGTAATAGCGCTAAACGGCTCGCGCGAACTGTTTCCCGTTGCCAAACTCTCTCAGCTGGTCAACAACAGGCACTACCCACAACAAAGAGCAGTCCGGGGTCTCAAGTGACATAATCGCGTCACTTAGTTTCCAAGGCACCAGAAGATAAAGCAAATGTTCAGCAAATGAAGACGGAGCTTACTGAAGAAATCGTTACAACTCGTTATCTTCTCCGTGTACAATCACTGAACTAGAGACAGCCCTTAGCCCTAAGAAACCTAGAAAAGCTGAAGGTGCAGATGACCTGTAACCCGAGTTTCTGGTGCACAGTGGAACTGCAACGCGCAGTTCGATAGTTTCCCTTCTTAACGAAATTCTTCGAACAGCAACATTACCAGCAAAATTTAAAAGGGGGCAAAAATTAATGCTATAAAGAGACAGGGAAAGAGGGAAGAGTTATAGTGCACTTTCGTCCAATATCTCTACCTTGGTGTACTTACAAACCACTAGAAAGAATGATTCTAAACCAAATTCAAGACCAAATTAATGCTGTGATACCACCTGAACAACATGCATTCAGGCCCCATAGAAGCTGCTGTGAGAAAATGCTCTCCTTGACTGCTCAGACAAACTGGATATCAAAAGAAAGTCACGACTGGGGTAGTCTTCGTTGACCTGTCAGCAGCTTATGACACAGTGTGGCGCGAGAGCCTATTGCTCGAATTTTTAAGAGCAATATCTTGGAAAACTCTAGTTAACCGCTTAGGCAACATGCTGAGCAATCGGCAGTTTAATGTGCATCAAGCTAACAGAAAAAGCAGACGGCATGTACTCAATGATGGATTGATCACGAATATAGTATTTCTTTTCTGGGTGGTGGTGGTGGGGGGGGGAGCAAGGCTAATGTAAAGACAAGTTAAGTGATTTATGTAGACACCCTACAATGGCAAACAACTGCCCCTCACACCTCTGTGCTTGCACCGCTGTCATTACGAAGTGATAGGCTAAATTTGACCTGCTATAAATTTCATTATTCAGGCGTCCTGAACTGACAATACTGTATCAGAGTGAAGAGCTTTCAGAATATTAAGAACACCTAAGGAAGACCCTTGATTGATTTGATTGATTTTCTCAGGGAAGCCAAAACAGTCTTGGACCAACCCGCCACTGCCCGCACCGAAACTAAGTTTATTGTGCTGTATCGCTCCCTGTATATCTAGTAAAGCCAACCAATGCCCTTGAACAGTTCTTTATTAGACAATTTCTTCGGGTCTGGTTGTCCCAAATATTCTGTGCTTTTTATTCTCCAACGCAATGCATTCAAAGATTAGATGTGATGCAGTTTCATCACCGTCATCACAGATCCTACATTTAGGGTCCTCTTCTGTTATTCCCATTATATATAGGTGTTTTTTGAAATTCCCATGGCCTGTCAGCAATCCAACCATGAGTCTAATCTCCTGTTCAGGCCCAGGATTGCAGAGCTTCTTTTAAAACATGGCTTTGGCATCATTACCTTGCCATGTTTTTGTCTTCTGAGCCAGTTACGTAGCTCCAATTTGATCATTGCCTTGGTGATTGTCAGGACAGGTTCCGGTCCAATAAATGGAGTCTCTGCCCCCATCATGGCTAACCTGTAGGCATGTTCATTGCCCCTGATCCCCGAGTGGCCAGGGACCCACAATAGGTTTACCCTATTGCTTTCCCCTAGCTCCACCAGAACCCTGTCACATTGTGCAACAATTTTAGATCTTGTTGCAGGAGCTGCCAGTGATCTCAGGGCTGCCTGGCTGTCTGAATAGATATAGATGCTACGGTCTTTGTAGCACCTATGCCAATTCTTCTCCACACACGCCCTGATGGCAGTGATTAAGGAAGACCCTTACTAAAGTCTGCGAATATTTTAAGACATGACGACTTCGACCTATTATCTTTCAAACTGAAGTCTGCCTGTTCCACCTCTCTAATCACCTAGTATCAACAAAACTCAAGCGACAGTTTGGTCCCCTTGGCGTAGTCAAATACAACGACATGCTGAAATACCTTAGTGTCACTCAGGAAAGAACACCGTTTCAACTCAGCTGAAGAAGCTACATATAGGAGTGAACCTGACAAGAAAGCTGGCAGGCAGTACATGGAGAGCAAGTACATCAGTTTTCCATGGAGCATCCCTTGCGCTGGTATACTCTGCAGCAAAACACTGGGATCATTTTTCATCTGCAGCGAACATGTAAAGAAAGTAGACGTCCAACTGAACGAAGCTATCAGAATCATTAGTGGCACAGTCCGATCTACACCTACATGCTATCTACCAGTTCTGGCACACATCTGTCCACCTGACCTCAGTCGGAAAGCTGCTCATTACAACCTTTGTCAGCAAGTTTCCGAAAACAACTCAATCCGTCTTCAAGACGACTTACTTTCGCTGCTCGAGAAACGCTCCAAATCCAGAAGGAGTCCAAGCGCTCTTCACAGGATTTAACCTGGACGAAGAAGTGGAATCGTCAGTGGCAAACTACGAAAACACGGAATCATGAACCCACAAGACAATCCATCAGTGCTAGTTCCTGGTTTCCATCCTGGCAGATGTGGGTAGAGTTGAATAGATACCGGACTGAAGAATACAACATGCAAAAGTGGGGCTCTTCCAGTAACAGCATATATGCCTGTGGTAATATCCAGCGAATTAGCCACATTCTAAGTGAGTGTACAGTCAGACGTTCCCCTGGTGATATTAAGAAGTTGTATGAAGCATCCGATGAGTTATTTTGCTGTATTGAAACTACAAACACCCGTGTGTAGTCTGGACCATTTCATATTTATTTATTAATTCCACTTATATGTATACCTTTTTAATCTTGTCTAAATGTATATTAGTCGTATTGTTGTATTGGAAGCATACGACGATGGCCGCGGTGGAGTAGCCGAGCGGTCTAAAGCGTCTCGCTGCGGAGCGCGCGGTTGCTCGCCGTGGAGGTTCGAATCCTCCCTGGGGCATGGGTGTGTGTGTTTGTCCTTAGGTTAGTTTACCTAGGTTTAAGTAGTTTGTAAGCTACGGACTGATGACCACGCAGTTTGGTCCGATAGATTTACAAACATTTGAATATTATGAGCATACGACAATGATAAAACTGTCTAGCAACATATAGTTCGCTGCAGTGCATCACTATGTTATCCACATTGACTTCGTCATTAAGTAAGCCTGACACCGCCAGCTACAACTGACAAATATAAGCTATTAAGAAGCTAGTTAAAATGTACGTGTCGCCCTTAGACATGGAGCTGATGTTTCACATAACTGTTACGGTTGCTACACACAGTATTTCAGAAGGTCAAGCCCATCTATGAATATTATTAGCATATCCACTTTTAAAAAAAAAATTGCCGACTCCTCATAACATTCAGTAACCTGTAGATTACTAATAATTGTTTCTTCTTTAGTTATTCGCTTATTTATTTGATAACATATTAGAAAAGTTGTTTAGTGCAAGAGCGAGACATGTTCCAGTTAAAAAATCCAATAGGAGAGATCTGCAAAATTACAGGCTTATATCATTGACGTCGGTTTGCAGCAGGATCTTAGAACATATACTTTCCTCAACCATAATGAACTACCTAAGAGAATGACCTATTGACCCATAATCAACACGAGTATAGTTCTTGTGAAACACAGCTAGCTGTTTACTCACATTAAGCGATGAGGCTATCGACAAGGGACCTCAAATCGATTCCGATTTCTTGATCTCCGGACACTGTACCACACAAGCGTCTTTTAATCACAATGCGTGCCAATGAAATAATCGCTACAATTGTGCGATTGGGTTCTCGATTTCCTGTCAGAAAGGACAGTAACTGACGGAAAGTAATTGAGTAGAACAAAAGTGATATAAGGCGTTCTCCAGGGAAGTGTTATAGGCCGCCTACTGTTCGTTATCTTTATAAATGATTTAGGAGGCATTGTGAGTAGCCCTCTTAGACTCATCGCGGATGATGCTGTCATTTATCGGTTAGTAAGGTCACCAGAAGATCGAAAGCAGCTGCAAAATGATTTAGATATCTGCATGGTGCAAAACTTGGCAATTGACCATAAACAATGAAAAGTGTGAAGTCATCCTTATGACCAATAAAAGAAATCCGTTAACTTCGTTTTAACATTTTTCAAAAGAAGCCTTTTGAAGCAACGGAAATACTTCGATAAAAGCCAAGATGAAAATAACTCTATTGTGATAATTTGTTTTACTCAACGAGCTTGCCGGCCGCGGTGGCCGAGGGGACTGAGGCGCTTCAGTCACGGTCTGCACGGCCACTACGCCCCCCCCCCCCCATCGGGCATGGAGATTTGTGCCATATAAGGTAGTTCATAAGTACTTTGTAAGTTTAGGGACTGACGACCCCGTAGTTAAGTCCCATAAGCTATACGAACATTTGAAACATTTCAACGAGCTTGAAATTCAAAACATTGTTTCAAATGATTTTAATTAAGTAAATCGCAGATAAGTCTCGTACTAATTGCCTAGAGAACACCAAATATTAGCTTTGTAACCCTCTGATCAAAGAGAATAGTTTGATGCAGAGTGTAAACCAGAACTATAGCGATAATGTTTAAAAGCATAAATGACGACTTGTCAATAAGAACCGCCACAATTTGTTGTAGAATAAATACTGTTTGCATCACATCTGTTACTTATTAATTTTTTTTTCTTAAAATTAGCGACCACCGGTTTTAAACTGCTCTCCACAGCATATTCACGTCTAAGTCCAAAAGTGAAGTCAAAACCAGAATTTGCCACTCAAGACCTCGCAGACTGAAACCGATGCTCGGTAAGAGAGAGAGAGACAGAGAGAGAGAGAGGGAAATAAAAAACAGACATACTAACAGTGTTTGTTTACTTAAAATATTCAGTTGTTGTTCAGGGATACCTTCTGACAATGGCACCTCCGACCTCGGCGCTCGGATCCGCACGGAAACGCGCTTGGAATGAAAAACAATGGTCTCTGTCATTTCCGTGAAGAAAACGTTGATTCTACGACAATTCACATTTTAATAGAGAGAAACAACGCAACGGGATGTAAATACCATAGGAGGGAAATTGTACATAATTCAGTGGCATCTTCGAACCATTACATTTTGAATCAATAGTACTAAAACCCTCTGGTTACACACATATCTTACACATGCGATAGAGCTTATATTAGTCATCAAAAGTGCAGACGCGGAATTTCGGTAAAGTAGTTAAAATGAAGTGGAAGAGACGATGTTAACTCCTCACTACAGCCACATTTTTACATTCAATATCACTTTGGTATTCAAGCAGCAAGTACGAAAAGTCACACTAATTGCATGATATGGGTATGTCAATAATTACCTGCCTTTCGCCAACCATATTCCAACTTACTTTTAATTTCATACAGATAATTGGTTGAAAATCTCAGAGTGACGTCTGATTATTAAATTACGATCAATGTATATCTTCCACCTTGTTTTAGCCAGCTAATAGTGGGCAGTCGTGGTGAGTCTTGGTATAACATCGGTGGGGGTAGCAAGGACATGCTTTGAGAGGTACAGATATGAATATTCTGCATAAAAAAGCACATTTTTCGCCTTATTTCACAAACTTAAATATTATTATCGATCTACGCATCGGTTTCTACGCTAATTTTCTAGTACATAGCTGATTACTAAACATCAGAAACAAAGATAAACGCTTCAACTTCACACTCTATAGATTCTTCATTTTACTACATAAGTTATCACTGCTGACAACTTTCATACATTTAGATGTGTATTTTACTAAATCCATTAGCCGCGCGGGGATGGTCGTGTGGTCTACAGCCCAATGTTACGCATCGTGCGGCCCCTCGCATCGGAGGTTCGAATCCTCCTTAGTGTGTGTGTGTGTGTGTGTGTGTGTGTGTTGTCCTCAGTATAAATTAGATTAAGTAGTATGCAGTTCTAGATACCAATGACCAAAAAAGTTTGGTCCCTTAGGATAACAAACATTTGAATATCCATTAGGACAGTATTTACGACAACTATCAATAAAGACAGGCTCACATTGGAGTAGCAATGCAAGGATTTGCAACTTATCGACGCATGGTGCAAGAAGTGGCAGCTGCCTCTCAACATCAATACAAGAAACCACAGGAAGTGTTCCTCGTCAACAAAGGAAGTAGATATAAAGCACTCGTTCGGTCAATACCTGATGTTGTTCCTCAGAGTAGGATCCGTACCAGATAGGATCGATAAAAGATATATCAAGTATCTAAGGAGAGCAGCGCGCTTCGTTACGGGCTCATTTCGTAACCGTGAAAGCGTCACAGAGATGATTAAGGAACTACAGTGGCAGACGCTGAAAGAGAGGCGTTCTGTATCGTGAAACGGTCATCTGTTTTCTTCCTCTTCTTCTTCTTTTTTGCATTTTCATTCCTCACCCTGAGGGGGTGAGGCGGGCTGCTTGAGAGCGTGCTTGTGCTCTTTTCAGCCTTGTGAGGGTTCCCACACGTGTGGGATGTCTTGTTTCTTTATTAGATCTTTTCTTTTGCATGGTGCATGGGTTATGTTTGCATATGTTTTCTTGTGAAAGGGGGGGGGATGATTTGCCCCAATTGGGAATTTTCCGTGGGCATGGAAACAGTTCCGGTATTCACCTTACAGCCAACAGGAAACCACGGAAACCTGGGCCAGAGCTGCTGGTGGAAACCACCTTGTATGTCGATGTGCTGTTGTGTTTTTGGTTTTAGCTTCTCAGGGTCTCCTTCGGCGTTGGCCGTAGTGTCCCCTATTTTCCTTTCTGTCTTCTTCTTGAAGCCGCTTCACGGCTTCTGTTGTGGCGTCGTCTCGAGGAGGATCACCATACTCTTCTTGAAGGTGGTGTGGAACATACTCCTTCCAATAAGGCTTGTGGAAGACCTTCCTGTGGGGCCACTGTCTAGCAGCCTTCTCTTGGTAGAAGCGTTCTTTGTCCCAGTTGAAATCATCGCGCGTTTGAAGCTGATGTTTCCAATTTAGTACCTCCTCCGTCATCATGATTTGGTTCGTCGCCTTCTTTGCTGGGGGGGGGGGGGGGGGGGGCAGTGTTTTCTGTCTGCTTTTTTTCCTTTACTTTGGGGCCCGCAGTATGGAATATGTCGTTGAGTGACATAATTCTAAATCACTTTTATACCTTTCACACTGCTGTTATAATGCTTTATTTATTTACTATGAGCTCATTTCGGCTTTATATTGCCATCATCAGGTTTTCTGTAAAATAACGAGATAATTTATAACAACAGTTTCATAAGCTGACGACGAATATCGATTCATCGCATATTTCTTGCATTGAGAAACCTAATAACAGTCCTAATTTCACAACTGGTGACGTTCTCTATTTTTTAAACACCGTAAATATAGTGGTTCATGGTGTGGGTTCTTGTAGTCATGTCCTAGTTCATGAACTACAGGCAACGTATGAGTGGCCAAGTACGTGGTCCTGTCAGTTGGGATACCAGTTGCTTTGGAATAAGGTTGGACATCTCTGACATATTCTGAGTCGTAATAATAATTTCGTGTCGCTCATTGGTCTGGTGCAAGTCTTTCGATTAGACGCAACTTCGGCGACGTGCGTGTCCTCAATCTACCCCAGTTATGCAACCAGGGAAAGGGGAATCCAAACTACGTGTCGTTTCTGGCGACTCCTCACATCAATGAGAGGTGAAAACAAGGTTAAAGCGCAAACTGAAATAATCCGTAATCTGACTAGGTTTCGAACGCGTGACCTCTCAGAGACGGAGCTGATGCTCGGATTTTTTTTATAAGGGTCGCTGTTGAAGTCTATAGTAGACCACCAAACGACTATCGAAACACGGTGTCATGAAATCTTCAAACGTTTGTAGAGCCTATGGGACTTAACTACGGGGTCATCAGTCCCTAAACTTACAAACTACTTACGAACTAGGACGGCACAAATATCCATGCCCGAGGGGGGATTCGAACCCCCGACCGTAGTGGCCGTGCAGACCGTGACTGGAGCGCCTCAGTCCCCTCGGCCACCGCGGCCGGCACTAGTGATCTATTCCTACATACATACATACATACAAAGAACTGCTGTGTGTTACACTCCCTGAAAGTCAACAACGGCTTGACGGATTTTAATAGTTTTGTTGTGTTTTGCTAGCTATATTACAGGGGTGGGATTAGAAAGAAGGAAAAAGTCGTCTAATGGAAATGCTGAAAAATCGAAAACATCGAAATTCGCAATTTTGTACCGACATCGGCACTTCAGATTAGATTAGTAATTTATACGCTGCCGTACCATTCACCTGATGGCGATAAAATTTTGCACACTTTACCTTCAAAACAGGATAAAGGCGACAATCTCTACAATGATTTCGTACGGTGCATGGGGAAGGGTAAATTACTGTAAACGTCAACACCGTTTCACCGACCACCATGAAATTTGGCAGACATTTGTAATTTTTGTTATACAAGGTGAAGCGAAATTCGCGCACTCGGGTTTCACAGAGCTATTCCTCCCCACAAAATTTCGTCCTGCGTATATTTCCGGCAGTAAATGGAAGTCGTATACTGAAATGGGTGTGTGTTTTATATGTCAGTGTGTTTCAGAATTACATCAACAAGCTTGTAGGGGATGTAAAAGGCATTTTGAGGAACAAAATAAGCATAGCAACCCACGCCCGGAAAAGTCATCCAACGACGCTAGAGAGCGTCGAAGTTGCTGGAGGGGGTGTCTAGCAGCAGGCGCCGTTGCCTGTAACTTGGAACTCTCCGTAGCGTCGTAGAATGGCGTTTCCGGGCATGGGTTCCCATGCTCATTTCATTCCTCAAGACGCCTTCTACATCCCGTAGAGTTTGTTGCTGTAATTTTATAGCTCTTAAACACATTGACATACGGAACACACACCTACCTGAGCCTTCGACGTCCATTTATTGCCGGAAATATGCGCAGGATGAAATTTTGTGACCTGCTTTTTTTTTTTTTTTTTTTTTTTTTTTTTTTTTTTTTTTTTTTTGGTGGTATGTGATGAATCCCGCTGTGAAGCCCGGGTGCGCGAATTTCGCTTCACCCTGTGTAGGAAAGGGTGGAAATGAACAAAGAGGGGACAGGAAATTAGCTGAGAGCGGGGGAAGGTAATTATAGAGACAAATGGATGAATGGGTGAATAGAGGGAAGAGGAAGGCAAGAAGGAACTAGAGGGTGAGGAGGAGATCAGTGGCGGTCGCCAAGGGGGGACGGAGACTAAGGTGGATAAGCTCCCCCCCCCCCCAGCCCCCAAATTCGAAAAAAATTACGATAACGCAAACTTTTATGGATTTACAGAAGCATAATACAGTAAGAAATGAACACTATTTTCACACATAAACACACTTTGTTGATCGTCCCCCCCCCCCTTCATTTATGGAGGGCCCCTTAGTTCTGACTATTCCACAAATCCCCCCCCCTTTCGAAAAAAATTCTGCATGAGCCTCTCGAGGAGATGGGTGGTGACAGAAGTACGTGGACTGACAAAATATTGTAATAAACACACACTGGAGCAAGCTAATATAGAGCGTAAGAGGACAACGAGGAAGGCAAGGAATAGGCATAGAAATGGGGAAAAGATGGTCGGAGAGATTAATGGAAGGAGTGGAGGATGAATATCCAATTGCCGTGCATATTTAGGAATTGCAAGGCAATGTCCGGTTCGCTAGTAAGAAAATAATTTTGAAACATTCATCATTTTGGATGTGCAGCTCTTAAGATTTCATTATTTTATTTTTATAAATAACAGTAACCAGCCTTGTTAAACAACGAATTTATTTCGCCAAAACCCATCATCAGTTGGCGTTCTTTTTGTACATCATTTTTCAGTGGGTATAATTTGGAGACGTCAACATCAGTTTGGATGCTGCAGCTTGCATTCTCCTGTGATGGTTGTTTAATGCCATTTCAAGTAATTTAGGCGATCCTTACGCTTTTATCCTCCACACACATACACACTGCATCAGCAGTCAAGTTGTAGTTAGTCAACAACATGGCTGATGCTACAGTGTGTGTGTGTGTGTGTGTGTGTGTGTGTGTGTGTGTGTGAAAGCGTAAGAACCATCTAAAGTACGAAGAAATGGCATTAAACAACCATCACAGGAGAATGCAAGCTGCAGCATCCAAACTGATGTTGACGTCTCCAAATTGTACCCACTGAAAAATGATGTACAAAAAGAACGCCAACTGATGATGGGTTTTGGCGAAATAAATTCGTTGTTTAAGAAGGCTGGTTACTGTTATTTATAAAAATAAAATAATATAATCGACAGCAACGGAGCTCAACAGTCCAATAAAATGGATAAATTATTCTTAAGATTTCCGTGTTAGCTTGATATGGAAAACACTGTTTTACTTTTCACCCAAACATGTTTCGGTATCTCGCACCTCTGTGCCATCATCAGTGGTTTTTATTTGTTTTTTTTTTGTTTTGTTTTATTTATTTATAGCTGTGAAAATCAAAATACATTATTTTAGTACTAACCTATGTGTGAATATTCGGCCTAAAAGTAGCATGTCTTAGTTTTGGTTATTACCTTGGTCTTACATTTCGCAGTCATGTAGGACCCTTTTTACATATTAGACAACGCTACCGTTGCCTAACTATGTAAAAAGGGACCTACATTACGACGAAGTGTAAAGCCAACTTAATAACCAAAAATAAGAAATGTTCAAACGTTTGTATAGCTTATGGGACTTAACTACGGGGTCATTAGTCCCTAAACTTACAAACTACTTATGAACTAGCTAACACTAAGAACGGCACAAATATCCATGCCCGAGGGGGGATTCGAACCCCCGACCGTAGTGGCCGTGCAGACCGTGACTGGAGCGCCTCAGTCCCCTCGGCCACCACCGCCGGCCAAAAATAAGACATACGACTTTATGTCACATATTTACACCTAGGTCAGTACTAAAATAATGTATTTTGATTTTTACAGTAATAAATAAATAGAAAAAATCCACTGATAGCATAGAGGAGCGGAAACACGTTTGGGTAAAAATTGAAAACGGTGTTTTGTATATCAGGCGGACTTCATATCCATAATTTTAGAACAAACTGCGAACCTGGCTAACAAATTTCTCATGGGAATTTTTATCAGATTACATGATCAATCTCCTAATTTTACCTCGTCAGTATTTAAGAGTGTTTTATCCATGATGGATGTGTCTGAACTCCGTGACTGTTCCTAAAATAGGGTTGAGAATAAAAACCGCTACCACACTAAAGATAGTATTATTTATTTATGACACGAGCGGTTTCAGGCTTGCGGGTATCTTCTAATGCTAAAAACATTCAGGTTTTTCATGTGTAGCAGCCGCGGCGGAGCGGCCGAGCGCATTGAGGCGTTATGCTACAATGCGCGAGGCCGTTCCCCGTCGGGGGTTCGAATCCCCCCCCCTCGGGCATGCATGTTTGTGCCGTCTTTAGTATAAGCTAGTTCCGTAAGTAGTTGGTAAGTTTAGGGACTGATGAACACGCAGTTAAGTCCCTTAAGCTCTGCAAACATTTGAACATTTTTGAACATGTGTAGCATGTTGGTGGAGTTCACTGTCTCAAATCAAATTATTTGGTATTAATAATAGTGAAGCCATTTGCAGTTGGCGAGATGACATGAACAAAAACACTGTTTACTTACATTTAATACAGTATCGAAATCGTTATTACATGGACAATCGATATTTGGATACAATATTAAAAGTAAGTAAACAGTGTTTTTGTTCATGTCGTCTTGCCACCTGCAATTGGTTTCGCTATCATTAATACCAAATAATTTGTTATCAAACAGTGAACTCCACTAACATGCTACACAAGAACAATCTAAATGTTTTAAGCCCCTGAAGATAGGCACAAGCCCGAAACCGTTTGTTGTAATAAATAAATACAATTTTTAATGTGACTGGTAGCGGTTTTTATTCGCAACTCTTGTCATGTATATTAATAAAAATGAACTGCCGTTGATTCTTTATTTGTTCTGTTCGTAATTCTCAGGACAAGGTTTCTATGAAAGAATCTCGCGGATGATGGTGTCGTTTATCGGTTAGTGAAGTCAACAGAGGATCAAAAGCAACTGCAAAGCGATTTAGGCCAAATTTCTACATGGTGCGAAAATTGGCAATTGACACTAAATAATGAAAAGTGTGAAGTAATACTCATGACCACTGAAAGAAATCCGCTGAACTTCAATTACATGATAAATCAGTCAAACCTTAAGGTCGTAAATTCTATCAACTACCTAGGAATTACAGTTACGAACAACTTAGACTGGAGAGAACACAAAGAAAATATTGTGGAGAAGGCGAACCGAAGGTTACGTTTTATTGGCAGAACGCTTCGAAGATGCAATAGCCACCAAAGAGACTGCCTACATCACACTTGTGCGTCCTCTCCTGGAGTACTGTTGTCCAGTGTGGGACCCTCACCAGGTGGGACTGACGGAACACATTGAGAAAGTTCAGAGAAGGGCAGCTCGTTTTGTTTTATCACGTTACGGGGGGGGGGGGGGAAGCGTCACGGAAATGTTGCACGATTTGAGGCAGAAATCATTAAAAGAAAGACGTATTTCGTTGCGGTGAGATCTATTTGCGAAATTTCAATCATCGACTTTTACTTCTGAAAATATTTTGCTAGCACCCACCTACATAGGAAGACATGACCATCCAAATAAAATGAGAGACATCAGATCGAAAACGGAACGATTTAGGTGTTCTTTCGTCTCGCGCGCTATTAGAGAATGGGCCGCGGCGGATTAGCCGTGAGTGCTGGGGCACCGTGCTGCTGTGTGCGCAGCCGTTCGCCGTCGGGGGTTCGAGTCCCCCCCTTGGGCATGGGTGGGTGTGTTGTCATTAGGTTAGTGTACCTTAGTTTAAGTAGTTTGTAAGAGACAGATCAATGACCAAGCAGTTGAGTTCGATAAATTTACAAACATTTTATTTATTAGAGAAAGGAACGGTAGAGAAAGGTAATGAAAGTGTGGAACCCTCTGCCAGGCACTTAAATGTGATTTGCAGAGTATCTATGTAGATGTAGATGTGGTGTAGGATAACAGGGAGTGATGTGAAGGTGATGGAAAAAGGTAGGGGAAGAGGCGATGGTGAAATGGAGGAGGGAGGGAGGGAGGGAGAGACATAGGGAGAAGAGAGATTAGGGTACATATCCCATACACATTAGCAACTGCGAAGCGTTGTCTAGTTTGCTAGTTATTGTTAAAAATCGGTAGATCTCACCACAGTGAATTAAAGAAAAATTAAAGATAAAGGTGAAACAATGAATTAAAATTTTTGATGAGGCCGGGAATCGAACCCGGACATCCATGCTTACTAGGCAGACGTCTTACCACTAGACCACCACACCACTAGCGATTAAGGCGCCTTGGAATAGCCTAAGTACGACTTCCCTCCACGTCAAAAACTTCTGTGTTTCACAGAATGTTGCCAGTACTGCCAAGGTTCTCCATGCAGCGGAATAGCATCTCGGCAATGGACATGCTGGAACATTCCTGCCTTTAACCTTGGGCTTAGGTGATATAAATGTAAATAGAAATTCACAAACCATGAGACTGTTTTTCGTCTCGAACAAATCAAAGACATTAAAGATAAAGGTGAAACAATGAATTAAAATTTGTACTACAGAATCCATTATCTACATTGAAGTAGTAGTAGTGCGGTGAACTACTTAACGAAGCTGTATTGCCCTGGTTGGGAAAAACATGTCCCGGTCCTGCCGGTATCAACGTCATAATTGTAGATTTTGTTCACTCTGAAGGATTCCCATTCACAGAGCCAATTGTTATGCTTAATTTCAGACTGCTGCAAAGTGACGTTGATTCTGAGAAGACCAACTACAGAACTAGTTCGTTCTTTTAGTTCGACCGCTCCCAGTGACAGCTGAGCGGCATGGTCTGCGCATGCAGGTGGACGGAGAAGTTCCCCCACCTAGCTGCGTCATGTGCTTGCTCCTTGAGCCGCTAACGATATCACGCAAACCAAAAGTAACAGTTTGTGGATAATTTCTCGCGTTTAGAGTTATCTCTATATCTTAGGAATATGGAATTTATTAGACAGATATTGCAGAGTGCAGAATAGTTCAAAGCAGAAATTTTGTAGCACTGAACTATGTTATCTAGCAGACAGACGTTAACCTCGAAATGGCTCTCATCAGCAGAAGGCAAACACGTGATTTTTAATTCTGTTCGCGACCTATCGCGCATATTTTAGTTCGCGACCGGTAGCTCTCATTTTAGTTCACAGCTCGGCAGCGAAGTAGGTCGCTCTTTTTAGTTCGTCCGCTCGTTTTGGCTTTTGCTACCGCTACTAAAACTACAGCTGAGCTACATCTCAGCTCGAAATGACGGCAACTGGCAAGAGGGAATCACTCGATTCTGTGCGCTCTCGCTGTTACCCGTCAGTCTACGGAAAAGGAGCAGACGAACTAAGAGGCGAGGGATCTGCGAACTAGTTCGCGTAGTTCGCCTGTGGGACCGCTCTTCCGAACTAGTTCGTTCGCGAACTACACAAGACTAGAAAAAAGTAACGGACATATAATCGTAAGGTGCTATGTATGTATTCAGATGCCAACAAAACCACAACTAATATGTACAAAACAAATCACCGATACGTAAAAACTGTATGACACTTTTTGATTTTTATGTAAATCTGCAGAAAAGACAAAGTTACTAGTGAAAAGTGGTAAGACGTTTGTTTAGTAAACATGGAGGTCCGGATTCGATTCCCGGCCGCATCACACATTTTAATTCATTGCTTCACATTTAAGGGTATATTACACGGAACGTATTTGGTCGCTAGTCGCTGGCGTCTGTTGTCGCTCGGCGTATAGGCGAATAGCGAATGAATACGCTTACGCAATGACACGCAGCGACTTCAGACGCTAGCGTCTTCTTAAAAACAATTGAAACGTGACGTAGCATATGATACCAAGGAGGTGTTGTAGTATGACTCATTGTTTTGGAGGTTAGGTGATACCAAACAGTTCTGTTTCCCGCCAAACAAAATGTGAAGTGGAATTGTAATCAAATTTCTGGATTTTTTTTCGAAGTTTTTCAGTATTATAGGGCATTAAAATAATTATTTAAATACTAAACTTAACGACACTTATTTTAATAAACTGTTTGGCGACTGACCATTTGAACACTGAAGATATCTTGGGGGATATGGATACCAAACACTTGAAAACAAAAATCAAAACAATAAAATATCTTCATTATATTTCTGTAGGCAGAAGGACCTCCACACAATAATTCTCTCAAAAGATTTGCAAAAGCACTACATCTATCCCTTCTCCCAATTCACTTTCTTATCCATTTTCTTTTATTTTTTCCTACTTTTCCGTTTTGATTTTGGTATCTTGTGTTTCTCGCAAAAGTCTTAAAAGAACGATGCCAGCATTTATTACTTACTTCGACATTTTGACTCGACTGGTGGCTGCTTTATACGCTCCTGTTGCGAGCGACCAAAAACGCCAGCGAGCAGCGTCTAAAGTAGCCCACCCTTCAACTTTAGATGCTCGCGTTTCGGAGCAGCGACTATCACTACGTTTACATGCAACACATCTTCCGGAAGACGAAAACCGATTTTCGTAAACCGTTTTTCGCTTTCGTGTTTACATGGAACAGCCTGAATCGGATTTCCTAATCCACTTAAGATGGCGGCTGAAAAACAGCTGATTCAGTCCCCAATTTAGTCAGCATAATCGCTATTCTTCTTTACTTAAATGCACAGATTCGTGCTCACTCTGATATTAATACTTTTATTTCACATTAGACAATATCACTCTGTCCATATGTGCCGAAAATTCTTACCAAAAGAGCACAATCTGACAAGCCAAGAACGCTTCAAAAACGGTTGCGTTTACATGCGCACGAAAATCGATTGTGAAACTGGAAAACCGCTTTAGAGAAGTGGATTTCCAGAATCGATTTTGGAGTGTTTACATGACCAACCAAAAGCGGAATTGGAAAATCGGTTTACGAAATCCGGTTTTGGGAGCCCATGTAAACGGGGTGTTTGTTCGCTGTTCTTGTTTACACGGAGCGAATTTAGCAGCTGCGTCCAAATAAGACAGCGACTAGCGACCAAATACGCTCCGTGTAATATACCCTTGAATGTCTTTGACAAGTTCGAGATGAAAAACAGTCTCAGGGTTTGTGAATTTCTATTTACATTGATATTTATAAAGGGAAATTATGAGGAAGAAGAATTGCGTTTTGCAGAAGACGAGAGGTGAGGCAGGAGAGCGGCGGATACGTACTGATCGTGCGGGAAGCCGTTCTGGAGCATGCGGCGCTGGTCGGCGGTGGTCTTGAGCTCGTTGACGAGGTCGCCGACCAGACGGTCGCTGTCGTGGCGGGTCCTGGCGGGGTGGTGTCGGTGCTGGCCCGTGGGCAGCAGGTGGGCGGGCGTCTTCCAGCGGCTCCTCTGCTCCTTCTCTACCTGCTGCTGCTGCTGTTCCTGACAGTCGCACGCGCGCTGCCGCATCTCCACACACTCGCCAACCTGCACCTCACTCACTCGCTCCACTTGCTTCTCACAAGCTGGCGCGGCTTCGGCCCCGTTGGAAATTTTTGAGTCGCCGTCCAGTTTGGCAACTACCTGCGCAGCTTGCAAACCTCGCTCTGCTCGCTGAAGGGAACCGAGCACTACAGTCGAACGGCTCAGCTGCGTTGGAGTGGCGTCATCGTGCACGCCGCCGTTGCTGTACGACTGCGCCTCAGAAACGTCTTGCACCGCACTCTTCTGCGAGCTGCTGCTACATTCTGTCCTCTGTCGCTCCACTTCTGTCACTGTGGACCCTGGCTTGCTCTCATTACCGACTGGTTCTCCCTCCGAACTTCCTGGCATACCGTTTCTCGTGGTAGACACTTGATTAGATATGAAATTTGGTTCAGGTGGCTGCTGTGCGGGTTGGTCCGAAACTCTGCCGTCTCTCGAGTTCGCTCCAGCTGGTGGTATTATTTCCGACTCTCGGCTGGTGACCGAATTCTCGTGACCGTTTGGAACTGCAGAATGCACATGCTTGTCTTGTAAAATCTCCAGCTCTGCTCTTTGCAGCGTTGTTATTCCTGTGGCGATTCCAGACCCCAGTGAAGGTGTGCGATATTCCTTACCTGCTGTGTCTGGTTCACGGCTGTCATTACACACTTCCCTCACCACCTCTTTGGCGTCTTTTGGCACTGTTTTCCGCTTTAAACTGCCCGCGGCACTTTTTGCGGCCGGCACTTTCGGATGTGGAAGCGAGTGATGGCTGAATTCCTGTATGACCGGCTGTTCCTGCTTACACCGAAATTCCGACAGAGAGCGCTGTCGTGGTATCTCTCTGGCGTCCTTCGACGGAAGCCTCTGCTCTGAGCTGTGATGTGTAACACTTGAAAGAGATACACTGCTTTCTATGGAAGGCATACTCATTTTAAGTGAAGATGGTTGTGCTGGGGCAGTGAACTGAGACTCAGTATCGTCCAGCAGCTTGGTCTCCGGAGGCGGCGGGGGTGGCGCGGGAGACTTCTGCTGCCGCAACTCGATGGGCTTGCTGGTGGAGGAAATTCGAGGCAGTGCAGGGGGCGGGGCAGACTGCTGCTGTCTCGACTCGGCAGGCCTTCCAGTGGGGACAGGCAACTGGAGCTTTGGCTCTGGAAATCTTTCATTGGGAATGGACTGTTGCAGTTGTGCTTCTGTGGGTATCGTATTTGGGGTAGGCTGCTGTCTCGAATCGGCAGGCCTTCCAGTGGGGGCCGGCAACTGGTGCTTTGACTCTTGAAGTCTTTCACTTGGGACGGGTTGTTGCTCTGCATGTCTCCCATTGGTGCAGGACTCACCCAAAATTCTTACATTTGGGGTCGACTGTTGGCTTCCAGGAACGGACTGCTGCTGTCTCGACTCCACTTGTCTCCCATTGGGAGTAGACTCCGTAGGGAAGGACTGTCCAGTCTGGCTAGGTCTTCCACTGGAGGCAGATTGCTGCTGTGTCAGTTGCGAAGAGAGATTTTGTTGTCTCTCCGCAGGTCTGCCATTGAGGACAACTTGCGGCTGCTTTTCCACGAGTTTACCGTTGAGAGCAGAGTGCTGTCCAGATTCGCCAGGCCTTCCGCAGGGGACGGGCAACTGTTGCGTCGACCCGGCAGGTCTTCCAGCGGGGGCGGCCTGCTGCAGCCTCACCTCGCACACCCTCGGAGCTCCAGACGAGCTGACCTCAGTGTGCCGGCTCAACAGCTTCCTCTCGGGGGTGGGTGAAGCGGAGGCGGCGGCGGCAGCAAGTCTGGCGGCGGCGGCTCGCACCGCCCCCGGCTCGCACGGAACTGGTGGGGGCGGAGCCTTGCGTGTAGGCACGGAGACGCCGCCCCCAGCGCGAGTCTTGGCTAGGGCGGCGGCCACCACCAACTTGTTGGGCCGCGGGGGCACGGGTGGTGGAGCGGCGGTTCTGCCGCCAGTAGCGTGGCTCACCAACATCTCGACGCACTACTCTTCCATGCACTGTCGATCCCTCGACCTCACCACAATATAGGCTTCGCCTCTACACTCCTACAATCTGCTGTGGATCGACCTCAATCTGGCTTTTCACTAATCCAGCGGTTACTAGTAATCTCTCAACTCTCCGCACTCTTTGGCTATCAAGATGCTCAGCATCTCCTCACTAACCTAACGAAGTTCCTACGTCACTGTTTTGAATATACGAGGACTACTGCACAACATAGAGAAACATTCCACCAGGCTTGTCCAGATCACAGTTCCATCGCTGAGGGTACAGCCAGCCGCCTCGGAGACAATGCCGCTGCCGCAGGTACGGTGTCCCCGCTGTCACACGCCACTTGCCAAGAATGTGGTTGCGGCAAAAATGGGCGAGCGCGGAATCCGCTAACCGCCGTCCTCGCCCCAGTGCTCCCGCGCGGTCTCGGGCCACGGAACGCACGACCGCCGCCCGTTATCTTTCTCACTCAGGCGGCAGCCAACACTGCCAACTCGCTTCGCAGAATGCGAGCGAAGCAGTCGCCAGCTCCCAGTAACACGCCGCAGCAGTCCGTGACCAACAGAGTTACACTATTTCCGACGACCGTTTCGCTTCGTCACGCTGTCACACGGACTTTTAATCATTTGTAATCATTCCAGCATTTACATTTTACAGCATCGCAACGAATGTCAAATCTAACGACTGCTACATAAGACACTTCAAAGCACGTAAATCACACATCAGACACACCTCTAATACTATTTTCCTTCATTATTCAAGTTCTCAGGTCACTAAAAGCACAGTTAAATCAAGACCGTCAAAACAGGCTCTGGGTCCAGTCTTTATTTGACATGTCAACACCTGGATGGGAAAACCCACCTGAACGTCTTTCACCTAACGTTTGCAAAAAAAATCTCCCCTATCACACTATTTATTTCCACAACACATTGCAACACCGGCGGTCAACAGACCCCGCTGCGCCCGCGAGAACTGCCCCATTCGACGCGCGCAGTTCAATTCGTAGTCCCCAGTGGGCGAGCCGGTTGCGACGCAACCAGTTTTTCACATAGTCGATCCTTTCCGGGCGAAGCTGGTGGGCAGCGGGTGAAGAGGACGCACCGCAGAGTTCGCTGTCCCGACTAGCGCGTCCGCGGCGCCGCGCACGCTCGCTCTACGGACAAGGAGCGCTCCCGCACGACCGACACGTTCCACCGCTCGCAGCGGACTGACGAGTCCTCGCGCGCTACGCAGAGCGCAGACTTGCGGGCTCCGCAGCTGTCGGCCTCTGTCGACGGGCGGCGGAAGCTGCGCACGTTGTGGCGGCGCGGCGGGAACGGAACAGCTGACTGCGTCTGCTGTCATTATTGGAGGACAGGCGTAAGGCTGCGGTGTAGCCACAACCGGAGGCAGGGAGCACAAGGAGCGGTCAAAAGGGGCGTCTGCCGAGTTAGTGTACGGAGCTGGATAACAACGTAAACTGGAAAACTTTCGTACAGCACGGTTTGTTTACAATCCGCGCGAAGGACCTAACGTTTCATACGACCTGTGATTGACCTAACTTTACACAGTTATTCGTAACTAGCTTATCGCAACGGTTGTTAAAGAGGGACCTGTGTATATAATCGTGTTTTTAGGGTTCCGGACCTAGATCAGCAAAAATATAAGACTTGTTGGATCTGTCAATAAACTCAGTTCTCGTAGCCAAAATGTCAAATTTAAGTAGATATTGTCGAAAACGATGCATGTTCATGAACTTTGGACCACTTTAGGTTACGGTAGTAACACTAAAACTGGGCCTTTGCAATCGTCTTTTGACAGCTCGAAATTTAAATGAAAATAACGGCCTAACTATTCATTTGATACGAAAATTGAATATCCGAATTTGTAGAGGAAAAAATTCTAACTTGGCTCTCTGATTTCTTTTTTTCATGTCTCGTAGCGTTTCAGAGATATTTGCAAAAATAACGCCGATTTTGGGATGTATGTCTGTCCGTAACTGTTCCCTGTTTTTAAGGCGAACCGTTCAACCGATCAGCACCTAATTTTACAGACATAATTGTAGGCCACCAGAGACCAGAACCTCACTTTTTCAAAATTTTCGGACAAAATGTACGGTAGTACAACCAAAAAAAAAAAAGCCGTTTTAATGTAATTGCAAACGAACCGTTCATCTGACACGAAAATTAAATAACATAATTGGTAGAGGAGAAAATTCTCTACAACTTAGCTCCCTTATGTTTTTTTCATATCTCGTATCGTTTCAGACATATTTGCAAAAATAACGGAGACTTGACACCCTCCATTGAATTAACGAAAACCAGGCGTTCGGAGATGTCACGTGACATTCCTCGCTTATTTGATGATTTTCTTATTGTAAATTACACGTTGTCATTTCAAAGCAACGGCACACTGAGGAATTAACAAAAACACATCGTTATTCGTACGATAAATGATAATCTAATGTCTACAAATGCCATATTATCATCAGTTAACATCGGCCATCACTAGTATGAGATTGAAGAACTCGTGTTTTGATTTATAGTGTAGCGTAGTGGGCAAGGTGCTGGACTGTGATACGAATGGTCGGTGGTTCGAAATTCGCCACTACTTAAATTTTTTTCCTAAAAGGTTTTTAGACACTCTTATTAATTAAGTTATTATTATTTAATTATTATTTTGGTCCAAAATGTTTGCAATAACTTATAAAACTAGAAATCTAAAGTGGGCCGTAAAACACTTCAGTGCGATTTTTTTCATTCAGAAAGTGAAATTCATTTAAGTCCTTACTCCGGAATGATGTAAATTGAATGTTAGGTTGTGTTCTTAAGGAAAATCGTAGCCCTTGTTGCAGTGTATAACACCTTAGATACGTGCATATAAAAAACGCAGCATCGCCATATTAGTTATTTGGTATACTATGTAAGTAACAGAGCCTCTATCGGATCTTTCCTACACTACGCTGCAATTCAAGCATAGTATACACCAGAAACTACAAATTACAATATCTTTCCTTCCGCTGATCCGATTTTGATTAAATGACGCCTATGTTACTCTCCAAACTATTCTTAATTTACCAGTGGAAACCCATGAAATTTCGTGTAGTACTTTTGGAGATTATCCTCAACAAAAAGACATACGCGATGGCTTTTAAACAAATGATTAAATTATGATATCTTTATTTTCTCTGATCCGATTTTAATTACTGAAGCCTTTATGTAACCGCACGATATGCTCAAGTTCCGTGTGAAAACCCAATGATACTTCGTCAAGTAGTTTTGGAGATAAAAGTGTTCAAAGCGACAGACATACATGACGGTCGTACATAAAAAATTTCAAATGGCGATATGCTTTTTTCCGTGGTCCGATTTTTATGAAACGAAGTCTGTATGTTGTACGGAGTTACGCACGGGTTACATGTGAAAACCCCATGCAAATACGTGAAGTAGTTTTGGAGGTAAGAGGTTTTTAATAGTTGAAGAAACAGACACTACTGTTACTAAAAACACTTAAAATCACTATTTCTTTTTTTATTTAATTTAATTTTTTTTTTTTTTTTTTTTTTTTTTTTTTTTTTTTTTTTTTCGTGATCTGATTTTGATAAAATTATGCCCCTATGTTGACCCAATCTTTTCTGATGTTTCTTGTGAAAACCGCATGAAGATTCGTCCAGTAATTTTGAAGATTGAAGTGAACAGCGAAAGACCTACATTTACAGATTTATTATTAGTAAAGAATAGATAATAACCCTCTACAATGATAAACATGTAAATAATCTTTTGTGCAAAACCATTAATCACCGAGACTTCTTGACCGCTTTCTTCGCTTTTTGAAATAACGTTGCATTCTAATACAGGAGGGTTTGATATATAGTGAGTCCAAACAGCAGTCGTCTAGCTGTAATTTTCTTAAATAACTGCGTCTGTGTCATGTGAAAGGAAGTGAACATCAAATGTGAACTACCAGTCTCGTGGAAAACACCTCAGTAAATAATTTTTTTTTCATAAACGAAGAAATAAATACATTAAAATCAAAAACGAAGTTAACAGAATGATGAAAAATGTATACAGAAGCTACTTCGAAAAGTATTCGTCCACTTTTTTTTTACCATGTACACCCTGAAAATATTACTTAAATTGCAAAAAAATTAATATTTGGTGGAGTTTCCCTTTGCAGTTATTACTGCTTGTAGTCGCCGGGGCACCGAGCTGAGGACGGAATTTTGTCTCATTCTTCTTGAAGTGCTGCTTTTAATTCTTTCTTGTTTGAAAAAGGTAACAGTGCATGCATGCATGCATGAACAGTAGGTGCAAAAATATTCGTCAGCGGCATATTTAAAAAAAACACCTAAGTCTGTGTCACGTGAAACTAAATGAGTACAAAAGTACATCGGTAAATCTTTTTTATTGAAAACCAAGTACATTCTAATCAATGATAATATTAACAAAATAGAAAATATAATACAAGAGATACTTCATAATGTATTCGTCCACCATCTGAACTTGCCTCAAATCTGCGCCCAGTGATTAAACTATACGCTGACCCACGGCAAACAAGTATCAACCGAGTGAAACCCCAGGCGACCGCCTATTGTATTGAACGGCGCCGGTACACTGCGTCATGAGCCGTAAGGGTAGTGAGACCACCCTGACTGAAAGGAGACTTATTCTGCGGTTGCACAATGTGTGCAGATTCTCTTACGAGATTTATAGACTCGCAAGGAGACGGCACGGCCGTGGGGTCGGGGATTTGTCCGAAATTTTGTGTGGCGAAAGAGGACCCATAACACCTCGCATGGTTAAAATACGAGGCGCGTCCAGAAAGTAAGTTCCGTTTGGTAATAAAATGAAATTGTACACAGATACAGAAGAAATTTTTATTGCACAAAATTCTACAACTCTTAAACTACTTTTCCATATAACTACCGAAATTTTGTGGTAATTATTTCATCAATCTGTCGTAAAAAATATACATTTTTATTTGTTTGCAAATCCAGATTACGACCACTGTGTGGTCATTATCAATGCTAAAATAAATACAAAAGGGCCAGTTAGAATAACATACATGTCACATTATAAGCCAATTGTACAAGTTTCAGTTATAGTCAATGATAAAAATACATACCTTAAAACCAATTAAAATACCTAAAATATCTCGACCTCCATGTTGGAGGTTGCGTTTGTACTGACGCAGCTGTTACAATCCTTACACAGTTGACGTCAGCATGAGTCATTTGCGACTAAGGCGCCCTCTTTAAAGTTTCATATAAATAACAAAATTATATGATGTATATTTATGGTAGAATATATATTGTAAGACACCAATTAGTACACATTTTTACTACCAATTATATATAAACAGTAAACGAGACTCATTAATGAAGAACAGTTTAAAGTTAAAATGCCTACTAAAATTACAATAAAATGTAACTTTTTCTACCATAAATATACATCATATAATTTTGTTATTTATATGAAACTTTAAAGAGGGCGCCTTAGTCGTAAATGACTGTGTAAGGATTGTAACAGCTGCGTCAGTACAAACGCAACCTCCTTCATGGAGGTCGAGATATTTTAAGTATTTTAATTGGTTTTAAGGTATGTATTTTTATCATTGACTATAACTGAAACTTGTACAACTGGCTTATAATGTGACATGTATGTTATTCTAACTGGCCCTTTTGTATTTATTTTAGCATTGATAATGACCACACAGTGGTCGAAATCTGGATTTGCAAACAAATAAAAATGTATATTTTCTACGACTGATTGCTGAAATAATTACCACAAATCAAATACAGTCGTGGAGCACCAAGACCAACATGAAATCAAGCCTGATACCGAAATTTTGTCATAGCGTGGCACCACGTTTTGTATACCTTCTTCATAGAAATCTGCCGCCTGTGTCTTCAACCAGTTGGAAACAGTTTCTTTCAGCTCGTCGTCATTGGGGGGAAGGCCATAGCCACAGCACTAACTGTAAACCTACGGTTTTCCTGGATCTTGTCATCAATCGCGTGAACCAGTTCTTCTGTAACCAAAGGTGCACGCCCACTTCGTTCTTCATCGTGCACATCACTACGCCCGCCATTGAACTGTCGGACGCATATTCTCACCATCGAATCACTCATCGCATTTGGTCCGTAAACATCCCAAATTTGCCGATAAATTTCACTTGGTTTCACTTTCCTCGCATTCAGAAACCGAATCACCGACCTGATTTCACAGGCGGCGGGATTTTCAATCAACACCGACATTTCAAACAAGCACAACAAAGCGTACGTAACTGACAGCGATCTCCAAATGGCGCACGTTCTTCTCCTTGATACAAATCGTCTACAGCGCATGTGCGGAACTGCAATCGCAGCGCTGCAGCGGAGATAAATTGAAACGGAACTTACGTCCGCAACGACAAGAACTACCCATAGAGCGGAAAGAAAAGATGGTAAAGGCTCGGACTCTTACGCCAGAGGTCTCGGGTTCGATTCCTCCTGTGGTACTTTTATTTTTCTTCTGTTTCATTTTCTTTTGTTATTCTACCAATTATTCAGAATGTGCCCCAAACCTACATTATCTTTAACAAGTCAGTTACATTATTGAATAAAAATTATTTTCTTTTTGTCCAACAACACAATTCATGGTGGTGGGTTTTCCATTTTTCATTGTAACGTATATGGGGAGAAACATTGGGTTTTTAATCAGAATAACAAAGTCGCCGGCCGCGGTGGCCGAGGTGACTGAGGCGCTCCAGTCACGGTCAGCACGGCCACTACGGTCGGGGGTTCGAATCCCCCCTCGGGCATGGATATTTGTGCCGTCCTAGTTCGTAAGTAGTTCATAAGTAGTTTGTAAGTTTAGGGACTGATGACCCCGTAGTTAAGTCCCATAATAAAGGTTCAAAGGTTTGTAAGGCTTATGGGACTTAACTACGGGGTCATCAGTCCCTAAACTTACAAACTACTTATGAACTACTTACGAACTAGGACGACACAAATATCCATGCCCGAGGGGGGATTCGAACCCCCGACCGTAGTGGCCGTGCAGACCGTGACTGAAGCGCCTCAGTCTCCTCGGCCACCGCGGCCGGCTAAGTCCCATAATATTTACAAACATTTGAACATTTTTAACAAAGTCGATTGGGAAACATTCAATTTTTATACGTATAATAATCATAAACAAGAACCGCAGTGGTAATTATCGTAAAAACAAACAAAACAATAATTTTTGAGTCATCTTGTGCTAAATATAAAAGCGAATTTTTTTACAGTCACAGGGCGTTTGCAATAAATCTGTACAAAAACATGCCCCATTAACATTTACGAAAATGTTTCGAGTTTCTGATAATTGCAGGCAAATAAGGCATATTGAATCATGTCTTGGAATATTGGTGACTATAACTGATGGTGAATTATAGAATGAATTTTTGTACAATCTTCCCAGGTATTATTTCCCCGATTCTCCTGTAACAATGCGCTGCAATTTTGCAACCGCTTTATGGAATTTTTAACTTTCCTGTAAAAGTAAATATCACAAGGTTGCACCAAAGAAGAATATTTTGGAGGTATGACTTTTAGACCAAGATGCCAAATATTCGTCATCTTGAAAAATTGCATCATATGTCTCCGGATTCGTTTGACCTCCCCAAGAGACAATGAGAAGTAAAAATTTAATCTCCCCTATGTAAGATTTTCAACATTTCCAGAGAAAATCCTGTATAAAATTGTTATTAATTTTCATGATATTACCATGACGTTCGTATAAGTATTGGCATAGCCATCTATTAAATTGTGAATATGAGGTCCGAAATGACCGGTCGCATCTTGGAAGCAAAAGGAAAAAAATAGTTCCGGAGGAGGAATCGAACCCGAGACCTCAGGCGTAATAGTCCGTACACTAACCATCTAGGCCATACGGCGGCTCGGCAATGGACTAACATTTCATACTCAAAAGGCACTTAAGAAACATCAAATCGATTTTTGTCGGGATTTTCAGAGTAGTGCGTCCTAATATTTTAACCATGCGAGGTGTTAGGAGTCCTCTTTCACCACACAGAATTTCGGACAAATCCCCGACCCCACGGTCATGCCGTCTTCTTGTCAGATCGAGAATACAGTCGATAATAGATTACTTTTCCAAAACATAAACAAGAAACCAAGCACGGACCGGACGTCCTCACATATTAACTGACGCAGATGTGTGGTTTACGTGAGGGACATCGCGGAAAAACTTACAATCCAGCGCTTGTAAGGTGGCTGAGGAGTTAGAATCTAGGGGCAAGAAAGTATGTGACAACACAATCAGAAATACCATCAAGAAGTACGGGTAATCACGGTAGGGTAGCTCGCAAGAAATTTTGGGTTAGCGAACAGAATCGGAAGAAACGTCTTGAATTTGCCAAGGAACATAGATTCCAAAGGAAAGATTTCGTTTCAGATGAAAGTACATGTAACGTATTCGGGTCGGATAGCAGGCGAATGGTGTGGCGTAAGAAAAACGCGATGCTGTCGCAGAACCTTGTGCCAATGGTGAAACACAATGGCGGTTCCTCTTGATGTGCTGGGGCGGGGGACGTATAATTGCTGCAGGTGTTGGAAAATTACATTTTATAGAGGGTACATCATCATTTGGTTGTCTGCCGTACGGCAGGTTTAGACTGCATAGCCCTCCATGCTTCTCTGTCTCTTGCGATCATCTTCGTTCTTTGGTACCCTTCTAGTGGCTTGCTGAAGTCATCCAGCATTTGGTACCTTCTTCTGCCTCTCCCTCTCTTTCCCGGAACGCAACCCTCAGTTCCCTCTAAAAGGTAAAGCAGTCAACAATCCGAAGATTGGTTTGAACACCACAGAGCTTTACTAGGCATGGTTCTGTTTGGAGGTGGTATGCCGTTGCCTTCCTCCGACCTTCGAACTGACTTACCCAGCCAGTTATAGGGGGACCTACAGTTTAACCACGGTGCTACTCGGTATTTTTCACATGAGCAATACTGCCAGAGGTGAAAGAAGTGGAAAGTGACAGATAAAAATCCTAGGACTTGGCGGGGATTTGTAGTCTGGCACTCTACCACTGTGCAACCGAGGGCTTCCAGTTCCCTCTACCAGGAGGCAATCTCGTTTTAAACTGTGGCCTAGCCAGTTTAGTTTCCTGTTCTTTATCGTCAGCAACATCCTCCGTTCGTCTCCAACTCTATTCAGTACTACTTCATTTCTGACTTCATCTTCTCCATCCTACGCCATATCCACATTTCACAAGCTTCAATTTTCTTCTCATTTTGCTTTCTCAATGTCCACGTTTCTGTTCCATATAAGGCCACACTACATATTAGACACTTAACCAGTATCTTCCTTAATTCTATGTTTGAACCACTGGTTAGGAGTCTTCTTTGCTTCTGGAATGCTTCTTTCGCCAGAGCCATTCTCACTTTGATGTCTTGTTGACAATTCATATCTTCCTTAATCCAACTTCCCAAATACTTGAATGCTGTCACCTGTTCTATGACTTCTGACTCCAACTTGATTTTCACTTTTCTTTTCTTTAAACCTATGACCATGCTTTTGGTTTTCTTTTTATTAATTTTCATGCCATTTTAGTCAGACCATTTGAGTCAATGTATATTTTCTGCGAGGATGACCATGTCGTCAGCAAATCTTATACAATCAATTTTTCTTCCACCTATCCTTACGCCTCTTGTCCCATCCAAACAGCTTTCCAGTACTTCTTCCAGATAAATGTTAAATAAAACTGGAGAGAGACAAAAGCATTGTCCGAGACATCTCCCAATCTCGCTGTCTTCAGATATCCCATTACCTATTTGTACTCGTGCCTTCTGTTTCTGGTACAGATTTGCAATTAATCTTTTTTCCTTCCACTTCCTTCCTTTTCAAGATGCCAAACAGCTTATCCCACTGCACTCTATCAAATGCCTACGACGGAACATAAATGTATATCAACATCTTAAAGGAAAATCTAAATGTAAAATCCGAAAAATTAAGTCCCCAAGGAAATTTCATTTTTCAACAAGAAAACGACCCGAACATACGGTTCTAAATACTAGGCTGTGGCTGCTGTACAATACACCGAAGCAACTAAACACACGTCCTCAGAGCCCAGATATTTGTCCCATTAAACGTTTGAAAATAAAGAACTGAGGAAAATATTTGACCAGTGAAAGAAAATGAACAGTGGGCGAATAAGGAAAAATAGAGAATTCAGACATATTATACACACTGCCTGACATCGTAGCGAGTGTGGAAATTAAGAGACTAAGATGTTATGGACATGAGGGGAGGAGAGGCGAGAACACGGTCCTCATTTGTAGTATTGCTGCCCAGTGTGGGATACTTATCAGGTGGGTTTGACGGAGGACATCGAAAGAGTCCATCGAAAGAGTCCAAAGAAGTGCAGCTCGTTTTGTATTGTCACGATGCAGGGGAGATAGCTCTCACGGAAATGATACAGGGCCTGGGATGGAAATCATTACAACAACGGTGGTTATCGCTGCGGCGTGGTTTACTTACGAAACTCCAATCACCAACATTCTCCTCCGAATGCGAAAATACCGGGTGATCAAAAAGTCAGTATACATTTGAAAACTTAATAAATCACGGAATAATGTAGAGAGAGAGGTAAAAATTGACACATATGCTTGGAATGACATGGGGTTTTACAAGGGGGGAAAAAGTTCGAAGTATGTCCGACAGATGGCGCTTCATCTGATCAGAAAGCAACAATTAGCATAACAAATTAAGACATAGCAAAAATGATGTTCTTTACAGGAAATGCTCAATATGTTCACCATCATTCCTCAATACCTGTAGTCGAGGAATAATTTGAACAGCACTGTAAAACATGTCCGGAGTTACGGTGAGGCATTGGCGTCGGATGTTGTCTTTCAGCACCCCTAGAGATGTCGGTCGATCACGATACACTTGCGACTTCAGGTAACCCCAAAGCCAATAATCGCACGGACTGACGTCTGGGGACCTGGGAGGCCAAGCATGACGAAAGTGGCGGCTGACCACACGATCATCACCAAAAGACGCGCGCAAGTGATCTTTCACGCGTCTAGCAATATGGGGTGGAGCACCATCCTGCAAAAAAATCGTACGTTCCAGCAGGTGTTTATCAACCAGGCTGGGAATGATGCGATTCTGTTACATATCGGCGTACCTCTCACCCGTCACGGTAGCAGTTACAAAAACAGAATCACGCTGTTTCTCGAAGTAAAAAGGCCCGATAACGGTAATGTAAATTCAACCCATACCGTCACTTTCTCGTCGTGCAATGGAGTTTCCACGACCTAGGATTTTCGGTAGCCCAAATTCTGCAGTTTTGGGCGTTGACAGACCCTCGGAGCGTGTAATGAGCTTCCCCGTGCATAGATGAACCCGCTACAGTCTCCATGTCTTCCTGAACTGTCTCAGCAGCATTACGCCTTGTGCTCGGTCGGCCACTACGGGGTCTATCGTCTAAACAACCCGTTTCTTCGAACGTCGAAATCATTCTCGCTACACCTGCGTTTCTCAACGGACCTTTACCCGTTCGAATTCTCTTCCTATGGCGATAGGATCGTAACGCTGAAGTATCACATTCCTCATCCTGATAATAGTTTCACTTAAAGCGCCTTTTCAGGTAACGTCAACATGCTGTGACTGCTGGTGCATCTGATTCTCTCTCTCTCTCTCTCTCTCTCTCTCATATTACAGCTCCTTTTATACACAATTTTCATGCGCAATCACTGATGTTTTGCTGTCCAGCGCCATCCGTCGCATATTTTTTAACATGTTTCTTTCTTTTTTTTCTTTTCTTTTTTTTTCTAATAAAACCCCATGTCACTCCAAGCATGTGTGTCAATTTTTACCTCTCTATCTACATTATTCCGTGATTTATTAAGTTTTGAAATTTATACTGACTTTTTGATCACCCGGTATATTGTTGACTCCCACTTACATAGGTAGAAGTGAGCATCAGAATAAAATACAAGAAATCAGAGCTCGAACGGAGAGATTGAGATGTTCTTTCTTCCCGCGCGCTATTCGGGAATGGAATAGGAGATGAATAGTATAAAGGTGGTTCGATGAACCCTCTGCCAGGCACTTAAATGTGATTTGCAGAGTATCCCATGTAGACGTAGCAGGCGGTTATGGATGGAGAAGCTGAAGGAAAGATACCACTGGGACGGCCGAGAATGAGGTGGAAGGATAATACCACGGCAGATATGCAGTTACTGAGTTGGCGGATGAAGATGCAAATGACAGGAAAGTGTGAAGGCTGGACTTAGTGAGGCCGAGGACCGGCTGCGGTTTGTGTGACCAGTATAAGAGAGTACTATTCATAAGTGCCAATGGCATACCACTTCCACCAAGTCCATGCCTAGTTCAGCACTGCAGTGTTCAGACCAATCTTCAGATTGTTTACTATTTTACATTAAAATCTGTGAACAGATCTTATATGCATGATAGCATTCAGCTACTGAAGTCTCTGGTAGAACCAGCCATGACAAAACTGTTTCACCTGATGTGTAAGATGTATGAGACAGGTGTAGTACCCTCAGACTTTAACAAAATGTTATAATCCCCATTCCAAGGAAAGCAGACGCAGACAGGTGTGAAAACTACAGACCCATCAGTTTAATAAGTCATGGTTACAAAATATGAACACCGATTATTTACTTTTGCCAATGTTGATTGGAATAAACTCTTTCAAGTTCTGAAGCAAGCAGGAATAAAATATAAGGAGCGTCAGGTTATTAACAACTTGTACAAAAACCAGACAGCAGTTGTCAGAGTTGAAGGGCATGAAAGACATGCAGTGGTTGGGAAGGGAGTAAGACAGGCTTGTAACCTTTCTCCAATGTTATTGAATTTGTACATTGAGCAAGCTATAAAGGAAAGCAAGGAGAAATTAGGAGAAGGAATTAAAAACATTGAGTTTTGCTATGACATAGTAATTCTGTCAGATGCAGCAAAGAACCTGGAAGAGCAGTTGAACGGAATGGACAGTGTGCTGAAAGGTGCATATAAGATGAACATTAACAAGAGCAAAACTAGGGTAATGGAGTGCAGTCTAAGAAATTCAGGTGATGCTGAAGGAATTAGATTAGATAACGAAACAATAAAGGAGGTTGGCGAGTTTTGCTACTTGGGCAGTAAAATAACAAATGATGGTCGCAGTACAGAGGATATAAAATGCAGAATGGTAATGGGTAGAAAAGCGTTCTTGAACAAGAGAAATCGTTAACATCGAATATTGATTTAAGCCTAAGTAAGTCCTTTCTGAAGGCATTTGTGTGCAGCGTTGCCTTGTATGGGAGTAAAACATGGACGATAAATGTGGTGCTACAGAAGAATGCTGAAGATTAGGTGGGTGGATCGCATAACTAATGAGGAGGTACTGAACAGAATTGGGGAGAAAAGGAATTTCTGGCATACCTTGACTAAAAGAAGGGATCGATTGATAGGGCACATCCTTAGACATCTAGGAATTGTGAATTTAGCGTTGGAGCGAAGTGTGTGGGGGTAAAAACCGCAGAGGAAGACCAAGAGATGGATACAATAAGCAGATTCAGACAGATGTAGGTTGCTGCGGTTATCTGAAGAGGCTTGCTCAGGATAGGGTATTGTGGAGAGCTGCATCAAACCAGTCTCCGGACTGAAGACCACAACAACAGTATTCTGGTGAGTGTGCATCACCTTTGTATCATTTCTATACGTTAAGTATCTCTGATGACTGTTTATACAGAATGACTATTTAGTTCTTGAATATACCAAACGAGAGACTGCAAAGTCCAGGGTAGTTGTTGAGGATCCCGTGTAGAAAACCTATAGGTAAGAAATGGTTATGCGTACGCGAGCGACAAGAAAACCGGTTCTTGGCGGTCTATAGCCGTGAAGGCAGTCGGGTATTCTGGCGCTGCTGAAGTCATGAGAGATTAGGTGGTCATCCGTCTCCGGCTTCTGGTGGCCCAGTCGGCTAATGCGCCTAGACGCTGTAGCCGAGGACGCAGGTTCCAATGCTGCTTCGGCATACGTGCGTTCGTCCTTATATTTATTTTTGCTTCAAACGTTTCAGTACTAGATTTCTGATGCGGAAACGCGGTTAACGGAAGTTGGACGCTGAGGGAGCGTTTACACTACCAACTCGCTGCTCGCTGGCAGGGCACGGTGATGGTCAAGCCCACTGCCTGTTACGGGCGCATCACAGCTCGACGCGCTGATCCATACGATCCTCTCCAGGCGATGATATAAGACTGGTTCATGTTTCGCGCTACGACCATCGCCTAAGTCGTGAAACTTGATCTGTGATTGGCTGCCTCAAGGTCACACTAGCCGTGCCGTGTTTGACTGCAGCACCTTGCGTGCTGTTTCTCCGGGCTAAATGTGAAGGTAATATTGTTCCTGCTCTCAGTTCTCCTGTTCGGTTTGCATACGACTTCCCGGTTGCCAAGAACGTGAAATTAAAAATGTAAATAAACAAAAATTTAAAAATTTATAAAGTTTCAGTTACTGTCTTTTAGCTATTTGTATGATTTATCTACGAGGATTGGACCTTAAATAGTGACAACTATTTATTCACAACTGATACAAAAGCGTTACATGTTTGCACCTGTTACTGTTCTTCAAAGCAGTCATCAGCGTTGTGTAGAACCCGCTGCCAGCGATGCGGGAGGCATAGTATACCGTTAGGAGAGCTTTGTTCTGTTGATTGTGCGAATGGTGCAGTCCACTGCCTGTCGAATCTATGGAACAGTTCTGAAGCGAAAGCCACGAAGTGGTTCCTTGACCTTCGGAATCAAATCAAAGTCACAAGGACTTAAGTCCGGGGAGTATGGTACAGTAGTTCCCAGTCCCATCCACCGAACAGCACAGCCACAGCTTGCGCTGTATGCGCCCGCGCATTGTGCAAAATGATGGGTGGGTTGTGCAAAAAGTTGTGCAAAAAGTTCTTAAACATAATGGCTTATCAGTTAGAAAGTAAGAAGTACCATAAGACTTGTTTGCTACCTCACAAATGTTCCATGTACGAAAAGCAATAATGTCTCTCTCATTAAATGACTCAAGGCCACCTAACGCAGCATTATTAGTCCGTACAAGAGCCACAGTAAGCCATCCAGCACCAGTAAACACTTCAGTTGTTCTTATACTGAAATCAAATCGTGCCCCAACAAATGTTATAGGGCCATGTAAAACTTCTTCCTGAGCAGTAGTAGAGACTCCATTTCCTCCAGGTGAGAAATCAACAGTATCCACTGCCTTATACACAGGTAAAACACTACGGCGACGACGATAGTGGAATGTGTGAAATGACATCTGCAGCGCTTTTTGTGTTTCTCGCTCTATACAGTTTTAACACTTCAATATTAGGGTCAGGTGACAATGCGTCCGTATACCTTTTCTTCCTTGTACCATTAAAAGAATAATTACCCCAACGAATTTCATCGTGTTCCTCTGTGTAACAGAAGACTGTTTTAGACAAAGTTTTACGTTTCACTGATGTTTGATCATGACTGACGCAGAACGTTTTGCCGGCCGCGGTGGCCGAGGAGACTAAGGCGCTCCAGTCACGGTCTACACGGCCACTACGGTCGGGGGTTCGAATCCCCCCTCGGGCATGAATATTTGTGCCGTCCTAGTTCGTAAGTAGTTCATAAGTAGTTTGTAAGTTTAGGGACTGATGACCCCGTAGTTAAGTCCCATAGACTATACAAACATTTGAACATTTTTTTGCAGAACGTTTTGCAAAACAAACAAGTCGTTATCAACATCAGGAAGGCACGCCTTCTGTCGAAGCTTCGACGTATGCCACATCATGATGCAGAAAGCCTCTCCTGCAGCGTGTATCACAGTAGTTGGCTGATCATCTCGGTGACGCTTCAAGGTTAAATCTAACTTTGTCACAGAAAGGGATGAATTATGCTGCCACAAAAGTCTAACAGATAGCCAAGTGGTATTTAACTGAAGACTCGGCCGTGTCACTAGGCAGAATACTATATAATAATAATAATAATAATAATAATAATATGGAAACACACTGAGTAACTCTCGTAGATTGTTTGCAGATGATAGCGTCATCTAATGTTTAGTGAAGTCAAGAAGTCCAAAGGAATTACAAAATCGTTTATGTGAGAGTCAGCAACTGCAAATATTTAAATCAATTTATTTATTGTTATCAGGCAACAGTTACGAATAATTTTATTACAGTGACACGTTTTAATCGTTGTGGATCATTTTCAGAATCTTGTAGTTGCGTCCGTAATCCGTCCCGTCTGTGTTGTGACAAAAAGTGATGCAGAAAGTGACAAATCACACTTCACAATAAAACGCGTCAGAACCACGCCATTGCTAAAATGTTCCATTAAATTTAGATTTCTCAATTAGTCACGCAAATTTAATTACTGTGGATTCTACTAATTCCCGAGAATTACAGTTACAACAAAGAACATTGCAACAGTCACACAGTGTGTGAGAAAGACGAAATAAAAGACTGCGTTTTATTGGCGGAGCCCTCATAAGTTGCAACAAATCTACCAAAGATACTGCATACATTACACCTGTTTTCCCTCTTTTGCAATACTGCTGCGAGGTGTGGCATAGGACTGATGGAGTACGAAGAAGGGTAGCTCGTTCAACGTTATGAATCAATACGGGGAGACATTGACGAAATTTAAGTGACCATCTTTCTCCTCCGAATGCGAAAATATTGATATTCACCAACGTAGGAAGAAATGATTACCACAATAAAATGAGAGACATCAGAATTCGAATAGAAAGATTTAGCTATTAATTTTCCTGCGTATTATTTGAGAATGGTACGGCAGAGAGTCTGAAAATGGTTCGATAAACATTTTATAGTACCGTAAAATAGAACGCTTTTGTTTGCGACCCGATGTTTTCACGAAATAACCAATTTTCTCCGCTGAATGGCGAAGTATTTTGTTGAGACGCCCAGATCCTTTGGAAGAAATGACTATAGTGGTATAATAAGATAAGTCAGGACTGGCACAGAAAGTTTTAGGTGTATATAATTGCGATCCAAACAGTTGTGATGTCATAAGACTAATTTCATTTATAAGATGACGGTTTTCGATCTATTTGAGATAATCTTCTAATGTTCCCAGATGATGATGGAACTGCCGTGGAGCAGGTGCATCTGTAGTGTAATTTCTCCACGCACTCCGGCAGTTCCATCATCATCTGGGAACATATGAAGATGATCTGAGATCGTAACCGGTTATCTTATAAATTAAATCAATCTTACGAGACTACCATTGTTTGTATCGAAATAATTTATATTAAAATAGACCGGTGTAACCTAGGAAAAATGTGGCACAAATATATTTCGATGTTTATTTTTCGCACGTGATATTCGAGAGTGCAGCGACAGAGAAATTGTATAAGTGTGAAACGTACAGTTGCCGTGTAGATGTAGAAATGTAGGCTCTAATGGTGGGTCGTCCTGATAAAGACAATTGCGTCTTGCGTGCAATCTATATCTTATTCACGGAAGCTAATTCTGTCGCAGTGATAGTTTCCTTTCATCAAACGATTCCAAGCAAGGTGTTAATTTATGCAAAATAATATGGAGTATAATTTCAGAGGTCCATAACAAATATTTCTATAGTTTTCAAGAAAATGTTCAAATGTTTGTATAGTCTATGGGACTTAACTACGGGGTCATCAGTCCCTAAACTTACAAACTACTTATGAACTGCTTACGAACTAGGACGGCACAAATATCCATGCCCGAGGGGGGATTCGAACCCCCGACCGTAGTGGCCGTGCAGACCGTGACTGGAGCGCCTCAGTCTCCTCGGCCACCGCGGGCGGCAGTTTTCAAGAAAACCAATGAATAACTAATGTATGTTTCTTAGTATTTAGTATCATTGGACCGTCATCAGTCTGTGCATTCCAGGTAATCGCGGAACACAAAAGGCGTTACAGACGAACACTGAACAGAGTCACTGGGAAAGAGGCAACCACGAAATTCTTTATAAAAACAATGTTTTGGTAAACGTGGCAATTACAGCAAGTTGTTTTCGTAAATATTACTGTACTTCACGAAAAATACAACTGCTCGATCAGGAAAGACGATTACAAAAAATAATAGTGCATAGGTAACAGTAACTTGTAGTGTAACCTAATATTGAACCAACTATGGATTGAAGACAATATGAACCGGACACAGCGTCAGCACTCTGTTAATGGTTACGGTACATCACAAATACTCAGGACACTTGCGTCAGAGAACGGCACGAGATATAAATATCACTAATTGGCCTCTAAATATGCGGTGAGTACTATTTCTGGTGACCTACTTAATTACGAGTCTGTGGCAAACAGAAGCCGTACGAACTTAGAGCTGCAGGAACTTCACCGTCAATCTAGGCTCCACTAACAGGGAAAAAGGGTGTCAGTGCAAGGGACTAGTGAATTAAGCTAACAGTCATCATCAGATCGGGAAGAAATTACATGTGGTGTCCCATAAGGATCCATCTTAGGGTCATTGCTTTTTCTTGTGTACATTAATGATATCTCATCACTTACACTGCCGGAAGCAGAGTTCGTTTTGTTTGCAGATGATACAAGTATTGCAATATATAGCATGTCGAGCATATTCCTGGAAATTCATGACATTAAATTTCGAAAAGACTCACTACATGCAGTTCAGAACGTGTAAGAGATTCCCATCCAGTATATGCATAAAGTATGATGAAGAGATAGAAGAGGTTGACAGTATAAAATTCCTGGGATTACAGCTTGATAATAAATTCAGTTGGGAGCAGCACACCAAAGAACTGCAGAAACGACTTAAAAAATATGTATTTGCAATACGAGTGGTATCAGACATAGGATACATAAAAATAAAAACGCTTGTATACTTTGCTTACTTTCATTCCATGATGTCATTTGGTATAATATTTTAAGGTAACTCTTCAAGTCAAGCAGAAGTTTTCAGAGTCCAAAAACGTATAATACGTATTATTTGTGGTGTAAATTCACGGACATCCTGTAGAAGCCTCTTCAAAGAACTGTGTGTATTAACTACTGCCTCTCAGTATGAAATAAAATTTGCCATAAATAATATATCCCTTTTCCCAACAAACAGCTCAGTTCATACCTACAATACTATGAACAACAATGATGTGCACAAGGACTTAAAAGCACTTACTTTAGTTCAAAAAGGGGTCCACTACTTAGGAACACGTATTTTCAATAATTTACCAACAACCATAAAAAAATTAGCTACAAATAAAGATCAGTTTAAGAGGAGCCTAAAAGACTTTCTTGTGGCCAACTCCTCCTACTCCACTGGTGAATTCTTAAATAGAACCAAATGAAGCATTTATCTGTATTTATACTATTAGTATTATTATAGTATCAGCTTGTAATAAATGTATGTACCAGTAGTAGTATTATATTATCAACTTGTAAAAAAAGAAATGTTCTCCATCCACGAGGAATTCCTCAACACGGGTTTATGGAACGAACCAACTAATCTAATCTAAATCTAACTCACTAGAATACATACAGATGTTAAAACTAGACACACAGGTAAGGTTTAACGCGTGAATTTTATAGACATCTATTGAAAATAAAAACACATTATCATTTATATCATTTTACTCTTAAATGTCTGTTATTAAACAATCAAAGCAGAGTTGAGGAAAAATGAGTCAATGCAAGTACCTGGGATCCATAGTGGCTAATATAAAGGTGACCTGAGGAGAGAAATGCATAAATGAATAACAAACGCTTGCTCTTTAGTCTGAACAATTGATTCAAGACATGTCTAATGTCACAAAAAATAAAATTCATCTGAACACGAAACAGGTTGCAAAACGTAGCTGCCGCGTAGTCTAGGTGTCAAGTCACGAATTGTGCGGCCGTCTCCGTCGGAGCTTCGAGTCCTCCCTCGGGCGCGCGCTCGCTCGCTCCTGTGTGTGTGTGTGTGTGTGTGTGTGTGTGTGTGTGTGTGTGTGTGTTTTGTTCTTCGTGTAAGTTAAAGTAGTTTGTAAGTCTAGGGACAGATGACCACAGGAAATTGGTCCTGTAGTTTTACAAACATTTGAAAACTTTAACATAGCCGACATCATCAACAACACAATTTTTGCCTTCGAGAAGACGGGATTTCGAGAGAGAAAGTTGGTGATCGAAATTTCCTAAATGCATCTCGTCGCAACGAAAGACGCCTTTTTTTTTAATAACACTCTCTTCCCCATTTCGTGGTAACACAAAAAGAGCTGCGCTTCTATCTCCTGTGTCAATTCTATCTGGTATGGGAATCATACCGCGGAAAAATATTCCAGCATATGACGGACTAGTCTTGTTCAGGCAGTCTCTTTAGTGGATCTGTTGCGTTTTATACGTGTTCTGATGATAACGTGCAGGTTTTGGTTCGCCTTCTGAACAATATTATCTATGCGGTCTTTCGAAATAAAGTTGTTCATAATAGTAGTCTAATTCCTAGGTATTTAGACGAATTACCAGATTAGAGATTTGCACGATTTATCGTTAACCGAAATGATAACGTTAAAAAACGATTATGTTATCAAGAATTTCAATTGGTCTTGTCTGCTTTGCCCTTGCTATTTGATACCACAAAGCTACCCATTCGTATTCTGTAGTGTTTCTCGTCCCTGTTTCAGACAATCATTCCCTAATGTTCACCTTGAAATAATCTCTGATGCTTTTAACGTTTGCAGGTCCCAAATCCTTAATTTCCTACATTTATACAATTTTTCAATTGTAAATACAGTTTCCGTAGGAGAGTGTAAACAATGTTACAGAACATAGAGAATGCTCCACTGAACAGTTTGTGGTAGGGGACCTGCGCCCCAGAAGCCGGCTTAAGCAGGCACAGAAGTAAACTTGGCTACTACTTTGTTTTCCAGCTTATTTACAACTAACATAAGTACAGGATTACACATACTGTGTTGTTTATTTACATGCACAGTAAAATACGAAAATATTTCCCGGTCTGAATAATTTACTATAGAGTCCTAGAACAGAGCACTGCGCATGCCCTAGTTCCCAAGTGCCAGTGTTCCCAACTCTAGCGGTCTGTGGAACTTCAGCTTTGTGTTCACACCGTCAAATAGAAGCAATATAACAGTTGCGATACAGTTATGTCGAGGTTCATTACTGTTTAACTCATCCTATCATTTATTTTGAAAATCATTACTTGAGCGGGTGGAAACAATCGAAATATAAAACTCCACATTCGTAAACTTACTGCAACGTCGAGTGTTTCACATCTGTTTTAGTTTCGACCGGGTTGCTAGCTCACCACGCTCGCTCAGAGGGCTCCACGCCCTCTGTAATAATAATAAAAATAAAATAATAATAATAATAATAAAAGAAAAAACTGAGTCAAGTTCTCAACGAACAACCTAGAACAAACACGAACGGGCGACCGCAAAGAAACGATCTACCCCAAATAAATAAATAAATAAAAATAAAAAATGGCTGCTTGGATAGAATGGCTGTTTGCGAACAGAAGAGGCGCATGTTCGAATCGAACTGAACGTTTTATTTATTTTTTACACCTATAAAGGTAATATTTCACTACTTCACTGGCCACAACTTGTGCAGTTATAATGTAGGTTCCACATTTCAAAATTTTTCATTTTATAATAATCTAATTCTCAAACAAAACGACAAACGCTCACAATAAAAATATTGTGTATGGTTATATTTATTTACAATTACTTCGACCACCACGTAGTGTGTATAGCTTGCAGGTAAAAGACATGTATAAGATGATTGTCATGTTTTTCTAAGACCTTGCTCGTGGTTTACACGAGCTAGTGGATGTGCCTTCCAGTATCTCTCGTTTCCATTTTAAAAGTCGTTTTAGAACAGCAAGTAGAGCTGTCCGACAATTATGATAGAAAGAAGAGATCGGTAGCTTCTTGGTAGCGTGCTATCGTAATTTAAGAACAAATATTAAACTGGGAACAACAGATACTGGAAGACATATACCAGGACGTGTAAATAGCGAATAAGGACTTAGGGAAAAAACAGCCAATCAGCTGATACCTCTCTCTCTTACCTGAACACTAGGCAGTCATTTTCAATATTCATACTATTAGCGATTTTTTTTTTTTTTTTTTTTTTTTTTTTTTTGCATTAGAGTACTATAAAATGGAATCTTTGGAATGTGGAACCTAAAAAAGCCTATATATGTAAATTTAAGGTACGAAATATTACATGTATATGTGGGAAAAAAGGGAAAAAAACAAAAACAAAAAACGACGAGTCAGATTGCAAAAAAAAAACGTCCCTTCCGCTGGTAAACCGTCACGAAGTCTATCCACGCAGGCACTGATGCAGATGTGAAACACTGGACGTTATAGTATTTTTACCGATGTGGAGTTCTTATACAGGGTGTTTATAAAGGAATGTCGAGGTTTTAACGCTTTATATTTATTGTATTAAACTTACAATTACAAATGATACGTCAAATGAAAGAGCAACTCAAACAGAACCTTATAAATGTTCAATGTGAGCACCATTTGTCACACGGCACACGTTAAGTCTATGAAGTTCTTCCCAAACGTTGATAAGTGTGTCTTCAGTGATTGTAGCAACAGCTGCTTCAATCTGGTTTCTTATTTCAGAGCGGTCATCTGGTAGCGGAGGCACGTACACACGATCCTTGACGAAGCCCCAAACGAAAAAAAATCGCATGGCGTTAGGTCGGGTGAACGTGGAGGCCATGCAAAGCAAGCTCCGTCATTGGGCCCCTTGCGGCCTATCCAGCGCTTGGGTACAGTGGCGGCGGAAACATTGCGCCCTGTAAGTTTAAGAAATATTATAAAGCGTTAAAACCCCGATATGCATTTATAAAAACACTGGATATCGATCGTTTCCACCTGCTCGAATAATGATTATCAAAAGAAATGATAGGATGAGTTAAACTACACTGAACCTCGAACAATTGCTTCTATTTGGTAATGTGAACACCAAGAAGAAGCTAGAGTTGGGAACACTGGAACTTCTGAATTTTGGCATGAGCAGCGTGTTCTGTTCTTGGACAACATAAATTATTCGCGCCGAGCAATGTTTTTGTCTCTCATTGTACATTCTGCAAGCAGACCATCAGGATGCCAGCAGTCAGGTGAACGCTGTATTTCCTGGTCGCTGGAATTGAAAGGAAGGTCCTATTTACACAACCTGTGAGTGCATCAGTGCACCTGACCTCAATCCCCTTGATTATTTCCTATGGGCATATCTAAAGTCACTTGTGTACGATAACCCGGTGGATACGGAGAAGAAATTAGTTGCCAGAATTGTAGCTGTTTGTGATGAGATTCCAAACATACCAGGGATATTTGTCACGTTACGTCAGAATGTTGTTCGCCGATGTGATGCTTGGAATGAGGTTGATGGCCGCCAGTTTCACCACATTTTGTTAAAATACAGTGCAAATGGCACTTTTGTTAGGTCAGTGTTGGTATTTACAGTCCACTGTAATATAAATAAAAATTACACAGTAATGCGATTGTATTTCTTTTACGTCCTTAAGCTGGCTTCTTGACCCCAGATTCCGTACCTCAAATTGTTCACTGGAGGATACCCTACGTGCTGTTAAATTTTTATATGCTCTTCTGGAAACACTTTGTAAAATCAATCTGAACCTTTCTGGTATTTCCAGATCTTACACGTATTTAACATTATTTCACGATTCTGAAACAAGATTTTTTTAAATAATGTCAAATGGTCTCAAGAATGACGTCCTACTGATAACAGCAATCCAAACTGTTACCGGGTCAACTGAAACACAGGATATCACCCGTCGGCTTTGACCACTTACGTCTACCTGTTGTATGTCTCGAAACACTGATCATATTCCGTTTGTTACGAATGTGACAATTTTTACAATATGAATCGATAAATTATTTACGTTCACCCCTGCGTAAATCACGTAACTAATGAAGAGGTCCTGAACAGAATTGGGGAGAAAAGGAAATTTTGGCATACCTTGACTAAATAAGGGATCGATTGTTAGGACACACTCTTAGACACGAAGGAATCGTACATTTAGCATTAGATGGAAGTGTGTCGGGGGAAAAATCGCAGAGGGAGACCAAGAGACGAATATAGTAAGCAGATTCAAATGAATGTTCTTATGAGATGAAGAGACTTGCTCAGGAGAGAGTAGGGTGGAAGAGCTGCATCAAACCAGTCTCCGGACTGAAGACCGCAACAACAACACCCTTCCGCCTACCAGAGCCTCATGTTTAAATTAAAACCACTAATCACTTGAAGCGTTGATCATTCGTAGTAGCATTTTTTGGAAGAACATTATTGCAAAGGGAAGTTTCTTTGTGCGTAATGGAAAGTTTTGATTTATGAGTATTGTTTTGTGTTTCGGAATGTTGTTTTCCACGTTCATTTTCGTTTAGTATGTAGTTTGTCTCCACCAATGACGACATGGGTCAAAGCAGACGGATGCTATCGGGTCCTTCAGTATTGCTCTGTTACTTTCCAGCGAGAAATGTATGGGACCTATGTCATAAGGAAAGCTACGGTTTCATTGACGCTCTTTAAGCCACTTCCTGAGCTCTTACCAAGTCATTTCTGAGCAGTAGTGTGTCTGAAATGTTTCCCTTGCTCGTCGATAAGAAAGCCGCACGATTTTAAGTCTGGGCATCGTGGTACTGATCTGGATTGTAGAGGTATTAAAAGAGAATACAACGTGGATAAGAGGGTGTGTGGCGACCTTCCCATAGCTAGTATGACGGCGTTGTGGTGAAAATTTGGTGCCAGTGTGAAATCAATAGCGCAAGTAACAGCTCTTGTGAGCTTCTGAACTGTGGCGTGTTTCTTATAAGTGTCTACACCTTTCCGTTCGGACAATAATGTCGCATTGTGCCACGGCTTTACTATATTACAAAAGGTTGTAAGTCCCTTTGATCAAAATTTAATAGTTATGTGTCGAAATGGGAGACAAATGCGAAGTTTCAAAAAAGTGACACTTTAATTTTGTTGTAAACGAGTAGTACACTTTTGCAGAAGGGAGGGCTATTTTAAAACAAAATTTAATTCGACAATAGGAGCTTAGAACTTCAAAAACATCATTAGCAATCAATGGATGAAATTACTTGAAAATATTTTATTTGTAATGGGCTTCTCATCTTATTCTGACTGGAATTAGGACAATTTTTTCATACCTTAAGTGTTTAGCTTTTATATTTAAAGCATGTTAAAGTTGTATAGCACGATGTGTTGTTACAAACTTCAGGATACTAAATCAATTTTAACCCATTGAAATAGTTGTCCAATAGCTGAAATATAGAATTGCAATAAAATACCACTTCCCATTAACAGTTGAATTCATTTTCTTGTTCCTTTGAAACAGCAGGACCATATTCAATTTCTATGCCCGAAGATTCGTTGATCGGGCCCGAGAAGGCGAGAAACAGCCTTGACGCCTGGGCACTATGCAACCAGGCCAACTCGGCGGCGCGCATAGTTGCCTGCCTATCTGGCAACACGTGCAAGTGTGTAGCAATATCATGCGGGACGTGGAATATTGCATTTCTTGCAATCGTGAAAGACACATACTGCAATCGTCGACAATTGACGACATCAGGTTTCATTTTTGAATAGCCAGAGTGGGCGTCCGGTACCAACATTAATTCTCGCCAGTGAAACTGTACTGTTCCAGCAAAGTGCCAGTGATTACCGTAGCAGTTCTTATACACTAAAAAATCCCTCCCCCAGTTCTATGGAGAGTCAAATTTCCTTGAACAGAACTGCTCCAAACTTTTTATTACAAAGGAGTTAATGTGCTAAGTATTTGCCTTTATGCAAGGAATGGGGAAAAGTGTAAAAACAATTTGAAATTGTGTTTAATAACTTATTGAAGTCATTAAGTGCTCTCATTATCCGATACTGTATGAATATGAGGTAACCTTCACTCAGTTTTACACAAAAGCTTTTTTTTTATACAAAGTTTTCGTAAGGTGAAAGTTGACAGACGACATGTATTTAATAGAATGCATATTCAACCAACAGCTGTTTATTAAGTCCTTAAAATCTACTAGTTTCGGTCATGGACCATCATCATAGATAAAAAAGGTATTAAAACAGGTTAGTCAAAAGGTATTAAATAAAATAAATGTGGTTATGTGGTTGTAAACCGCAGGAGTCACTTTCACTAAAATTATTCACAGTCCATTCTCTTATTTTAAGTTTGACTGCTAGGATTTCCTGTATATTTGTAATTTTAGTGAAAGTTACTCCTGCTGTTTTCAGGCACATTTATTTAATGCTGGTGACTAACCTGTTTTAATACCCTTTTATCTATGAAGTTGGTTCTGGACCGAAACTAATTGATTTTAAGGATTTAATAAACAGCTGATGGTTAAAAATGCATTTAATTAAATTTTTTATACATCTCACTGAGTGATGTGGCACAATGGACTTGCATTCTGGAGGACGGCAGTTCAAATCTGCCCAAACATTACAAATTTAGGTCTTCCATCATCGTCGTCATCATCATTTAAGACTGATTATGCCTTTTACCACTCAGTCTGGAGCATAGTTCCCCACAAAACTTCTCCACGATCCCTGATGTTACGCCTGTTACTTTAAGAGCATTCTTGACCAAATTCAAGCATTTTCTATTGGCCTACCTCGACTCTCTCAGGTAACCTCACTTCTTCTATGCATGTAACATGACCCCACCAACTAAACCTTTTCCCTCTAACTGCTCCATATTTGGTGTTCATTCCCAGTTTTCTTTGATTTCCTCATTATGGACACTCTCCTGCCATTGTTCCCATCTATTAATATACCAAGCTTATTAAGTAACCTGTATCCACCCAGCATTCACTCCCTTACAACAAAGTTGATAGAAAGATGGACTGATAATTTAGTCTTGGAACTGACTTCTTTCTTGCAGAATAGAGAATTCTGCATTAACTTTGCTACATGTTAATTCCATGTCTTTCACTATGTTGTCATCTTGTGATAAAATAAATCCTAAGTACTTGAAACTGACAACCTGTTCTTTGTTTCTCTATTTGGCACTCAATCTGTTTAAATGTCTTGCCCACAGATATTACTTTTGTTTTTGCAACCTTTCAATCGAATCTGCCATCACAATTAGGTCATCTGCACATGCAAGACTTCTTATTTTATTTGTACCTATTTTAATCTCACCCTGTCAACCAATTATATAACCTCATTGAACTGACAATAACTGCCTCCTAGGAACAGTGTCATAAGCCTTTTCTAGATCTATACAACATAGATACAATTCCCATTCCACTAGTAGAACTTCTCCAATATCTGCCATAAGCTGAAGATCTGGTCTTAACAGGCTCTGAGAAGATTTTGTGCACAAAATTAATTAAAGAAATACTTCTGTAGTTGTTAAAATCTTTTCTATTTCCATGCTTCAACCTGTCAAACAGAACCTGTCCCAACTCTCACACCATTTCAATTATTCTGGTAATCATTTGAGACTTGACATTCCACTGTATTTGACGAGTTCCAACTTCATTTCCTCTACCACAGCCACTTTATTGCACTGAAATATATTGACCACTCTCTCCACATACAAAGGTTACAGTATCAAGTTTTGTTTTCTTTGAGTGCCAATACCTCTGTCTGAAGGCCAAGAGAATACAAGAATGGGTGCAGCATTGACATTTCTTAACACTTTCGCTGCAGCTGACGCTATCCTACAGTGAGCGCAGACGCTTATAAGCGTCAGCCACAGTGAAAGTGTTAAACATTACAAAATGAGTGTAAGATGCTTCTCAACCAGATTGTCACTGGAAATGAGATTTGAGTTTAATAAGCAAATTACGAATCAAACAAACAGCACTCCATCGCATGGAGTTACACCAACTCCCCACAAAACCACAAAAAATGTCTCCACATTTTAAAAACAAAAGCTCATGGCAAATGTCTTTTTGGACAAGAAATGAGTTTTGTTGGTAGATTTCATGGCATGAGAAATAATAAATGTGAACATGTACTGTGATACACTAATGTACTGAAGAGAGCAACATAGAACAAACAACATGGCACATTGTGTACTGGCATTATTTTGGCCACATACTGCCATACACTCTCCATCTATCTTTTCGGTGGTTCCAGTGAGAATTGTTTCTGTTTCAACTGTATAGTCCTCACATGTTTGCTAGTGATTTCCAGCTTTCCCAAAACATGAAAAAATTACTTGGATCACATCAGTTTCAAACAGACGAGGAGCTTTAAGAAAGTATCAATGAATGATTACAGTCATGGCAGAAGTCTTGAAGCTTGTGAAGTGGTATGACTAATGTTCGAATGTCTTTGAAAATCATGTTGAAAACCAGATGGAGGGTGCACATTTCCCATAATAAAGAGTTTACTGGAAAAAAAAGGACTTTCAAAGCAATAGTAGTTTTAAGAACATTCATTCAGCTTGCAAATACAGTAAACAGCAGCAGAACTCATCTTTGTCTTTCAAGTATAAGTGTTCATTTTTTGTTCCATTTACCAGTGATTCATAATTGTTGGGTATTTTGTGTACCCTTGTCAATTGTCTATACTGTTATCCTCACCAGAAGCCATGCATACTCAGATTACCAAGTACAACCGAGGATATTGCAACACAAGTCTGATGTCTTAACCACAGGACTACATTGCCAAGTAACTATTGGGTTAGATATTACATACAGAGTACTAATTAAGTTCCTCTCATATTTTAAGAGGAAATCAGTGGTAAGTGGTCACTATAATTGTGCAATGCTTCCTCCATACCCCAGCTCCCAGTCACGGTAACATCCCCAAATTGTTTCCCTCATCCTATTCCTCCTTCATCACGACATAGCTGAGGATCTGCTATCACAATCCCAGTGGATAGACAACCTCAAGATGCCATGGGTGAGTCATGGATGGCCTGTAGTGGTCCTATTCTCCTGAACCTCCATTCAAATTGACATCACCAAGCTATTTTCCTTTTCCCATCTCAGCCCTCTCCATTGTGCAGCTTGGGGTCAGTTTGAAGGGCCCAATATGACATAGCACATCCCTATCCCTCTATGCCCACACAGTGACAGAGCCTGCTGTCCAATCATTCTCCCAATCCCATCTGTGTTGCCAACCTGTCTGCAAGCCTATCCAACATTTGGGGGTCAGGCAGCTTGGGCCCATATCACCTACCTGTAGTTTCTGTCCCATGCCTTACTGCTTCCCCCCCCCCCCCCCCCCCCAATTGCCATTCGTCAAACACAAATATGGAGAAAAAGAAACCTCTCAGTAGTGTCCCATATTCTAGAAGTGTTGTGGTTGAAACTAGTGTGTTCACACGGTGATTTCAATAAAAATTTAATTTATTAACCCTCACTATAAAATACAAAGCTCCCAGTTGTCCACATTTTCTTGCTATTACTAGTTATTTCTGATCAATATCTAACATACAAATATTAGTTACTATTATTTAAAATATTTCACTTCCTGAACTTAATCTATCATTATGTTTAGGGTTGGTAGAATGCTATTTTTTCTTCTACTGCTCTTGCTTTATTTCTTCTGTTATTTCTAAGTCAAATTCTGTTTCAAGTAGATTCCTCCTTGTATCTTCAGTTCTTCCTTGCTCTCACTCAGAAAAGCAAGGTGTAGCAATTTTCATGTGCTTATTCCTCCTCTTCCTTCCAGTACATTCAGAGCATTCTGATAATTTACTGGCATAACCAAGATAACCAACAAATTTTCAAACAAACCTATTACTCTGAATTTTACTTTTTTTATAACACTTTTTGTGACTATTGACAGCATTCATTTTGTGACGTCTAAAACCTTTCTCTCAGTTATATTTACTTTAGATGAATGGATTGCTTTCCAATAATTCTATTTGTTTGTGTGTGCTTTGTTCAGTAAAGAGAGAATTACAATATTTTGAAAATACTGTAGTTCACTTTCTGCTTAACAGATTTTGGCCCTGAAAAGAACAGTTTTAGAATTGTTAAGTGTCATTTATTTCACTGTCACCTGCATTTACCTAATTTTTTAATAATAAAGAAAACAACTTGGATCTTACACTTATGTCAAATTCCATTTACAGCTGAATCATTTGCTACACCTGTCGGCTATTATTACTGTGGCAGTTTGCTGTAGGTCCAAGGTATATTAAGTGATCTCTAATTTCTTTAACTCCTAAGCTATAGGATAAAATTAATGAACAATAAATATCTTCTACCAATGCATTTTTATACTTGTAGTGTATTTTACTAGTTTCAAACATTTCCCCACTTTAGAATGTTTCACTCCACTTTTACTACTGTTGTTCTTTCAGTTTATGTATTTCACCATATGGTCAATTTCTCTGAAAAATTCAAACTCATTTCCTGCTTTATAACTAAGTCTCTTTCTTGCTTATGTCGTGATTATTCCAAATTTAAACTTATTTTCCACTTACACTAAATTGCAAACTCCTGGTCAGAATTCAACAACAATGAGGATAGTTTGAAAATCACCTCAAAGGTGTTAGTTGAGCCATAACAGTCAAATAAATAAGTAAATAAATAAATAAAAAGAGAGACATTTCTTGACTTAACCAACCAGTCTTGCTGCAGAATTCTTGATCTGATGCACTAGATTTGTATTAAATGTAATTTTGATGCAGGTACACAACCATGATCTCTGACAACTGCATTCTGAGGAACACACTGCGGCGATGGAAGAGGAGGGGGAACAGAAATTATGCTTGTTGGTGGTGGTGGTAGATACAGAATGCAATATGGAGCATGTGGTTTCTGGATTGGTGGAAAGAGATGCAAATTAGCGATGGAGTTATGTGCCTATCACGGCTTGATGAAAGTCTTTGCAGTGAGTTGCAAACTATCACACTGTTCTGGTATAGTTTTCTATCTGAATCTGGGTAGGCTACAATATGGTTAAGTGGTGCTTTTTTTCCATCTGCATTTTTTGTATTTGTTTGCTATGACTAGATGAAATCTACTACAAGACTTAGAAAGCATTCTTGATATTCCACATATTTCTTAATATTATATTGCTGTTTGATGTGACTAAGATTTTTCACTGTTCAATCCCTTATTAACCAATTCCATTTGCGTGCTCTATATTTAATTATTCATAAACAGTTTGGAGACTAAAAATGTAAACACATATAATAAAAAGTTACTTTTAACATATGATAATAAGAATAAGAATTTGTCATTAAAAATATATCTTTTTTCAAACCGATAGCTCAGTCCATGGGATCAAGAATAACTTGCACAAAGATTAAAGTCACTTACTTTGGCTCAGAGAGGTGCCCAATATTCAGCAAAAGACCTTATCAATAACATGCCAGCAGCCATAAAAAATTTAACTCACAATAAAGTTCAGTTTGAAAAAGAGTCTAAAGGATTATTTGGTGGCCAACTCCTGTTAAGAAATTCATCAATGGAGTAGAAGAAGTGATTGATATATGTTTTTGTACGTAATATTTCTGACTTCAGTACTAGTTTTGTGCCGTTAGGTGTCACTGTAAATAAGTGTTTAAAAATCATAAGAATCATGATATGCACCTAGTATATTCAACATTTAGTACACAGTACTATATTTAGTACATTTAGTACCAGGTGCATATTATAATTCTTATAATTTTTTTAAAACTTCAACAATATTATGAGAAGGATAGATGCTACTCACTGCAAAGAGTACCTGACAGAAATTGCCCACCTTCTAAGATTAATATGGAGGTGGTCTCTTCAGAAGCAAAGCATTCATATTGATTGGAAAAAAAGTGTATGTCATCCCAGTTTTTAAGAAGGATTATTGAGCAGGTGCAATACTATATGGTACGCCTAAATCTCCGACGTCAATCCGTTGTTTAAATTCAGAACACTTTTTTGTTAGAGTATTATGACATTTATGGAGACTGAAATCTCCTCTGTATGAATTAAAATATGTTCCATAAGCAATGATAATGTGAAATCCAGCTCGTACGATTTGTGCAAGAGACCTAGAGGGCAGCAGATACAGGCTCCCAGGTTAATGCTGTGGTCTTTTACGCCTGCATAACAGAATGCAAATATATGTAGTAGTAACAGACTAACTGTGTGACTGGATTCAAGAATTTCTAGTTAACAGAACACATCATGTCTTTCTCAATGGAGAAAGTCTTCAGAGCTGAAAATAATTCCTGGTGTGCTCCATGGGATTGTAACAGTACTACTGTTCTTCACAATATATATAACTGACCTCATAGATAACATCAGAAGTTCAATGACTCTTTTCACAGATGATTCTGCAGTATATCGAGAAGTCACAACACAGGAAAAGTGTAGCAAAATTGCAGGAGGGTGCACATCATATTAACACATGGTGCAGAGAATTGACTCTCACCATAATTTAGTAATTTATTTGCTTGAAACATGAATACACATGCATAGCACTTGTTATTACAATTATATTTATAAGTATACAATACAACTTTTATATACACTGTGTCTGTGTAAATGTGTGGGTGTGTGTGCATTTATTTACCCTCCATTTTTTCCCCCAAAGTAAGTCTTTCCTGTCCTGGGATTGGAATGGCTCCTTACCCCCTTCCTTAAAACCCTCATCATTTCCTTTTCCCTCTCCTTCCCTTCTGCCTGATGAAGCAGCTAGGCTGCGAAAGCTAGCATTTTGTGTGTGTGTGTGTGTGTGTGTGTGTGTGTGTGTGTGTGTGTGTGTGTGTGTGTGTGTGTGTGTTTATTTGTTGCTATTACTGCCTGTGCCCCTTCGCCTGGTAAGTGTACTTCATCTATTTTTTACATATATTTTTCCTGTTAGGAATTTTTCCTCTATAATATTCGATATATATATATATATATATATATATATATATATATATATATATATATATATATATAAAATATAAAAAATAGACGAAGATTACTCACCAGGCGAAGGAGCACAGGTGTGACAGCATCACAAATAAATAAATGAATACACACACACACACAATCGCAAGCTTTCGCAACCCAGTTGCGTCTTCAGGCAGTAGGGAAGGAGAGGGAAAAGGAAATGATGAGGGTTTTAAGGAAGGGGGTAAGGAGCCATTCCAATCCCGGGAGAGGAAAGACTTACCTTGGGGGGAAAAAAGGAGGGTAAACAAATGCACACATGCCCACACATTCACACAGACACAAGTACACCTAGGCAGACATACTGTAGAAAGCAAAGAAGTTCTTTGCTTTCTACAGTATGTCTGCCTAGGTGTACTTGTGTCTGTGTGAATGTGTGGGCATGTGTGCATTTGTTTACCCTCCTTTTTTCCCCCCAAGGTAAGTCTTTCCTCTCCCGGGATTGGAATGGCTCCTTACCCCCTTCCTTAAAACCCTCATCATTTCCTTTTCCCTCTCCTTCCCTACTGCCTGAAGACGCAACTGGGTTGCGAAAGCTTGCGATTGTGTGTGTGTGTGTATTCATTTATTTATTTGTGATGCTGTCACACCTGTGCTCCTTCGCCTGGTGAGTAATCTTCGTCTATTTTTTATATTTTATTTTTCCTGCTAGGAATTTTTCGTCTTAATAATCGTTTCATATATATATATATATATATATATATATATATATATATATATATATATATATATATATATATATATATATATATAATGATACGAATATTATAGAGGAAAAATTCCTAAAAGGAAAAATATATGTAAAAAATAGATGAAGTACACTTACCAGGCGAAAGGGCACAGGCAGTAATAGCAACAAATAAACACACAGACACACACACACACAAAAATGCTAGCTTTCGCAGCCTAGCTGCTTCATCAGGCAGAAGGGAAGGAGAGGGAAAAGGAAATGATGAGGGTTTTAAGGAAGGGGGTAAGGAGCCATTCCAATCCCGGGACAGGAAAGACTTACCTTGGGGGAAAAAATGGAAGGTAAATAAACTACTTGAAATCTATTCACAGATTTCAAGTAGTTTTATACAGGTAAACTATATAAACACTGTTCAATGAGCCATGCTTTTAAATGTTTCTTGAATTTCTTGCCTGTTAACTGCTTTATTTCTTTTGGCAGAGCATTATAATATTTTGCCCCTTTAGTGTATGGGCTGTTTGCAGTTTTTTTCAGTCTCCTACTGAGAATGTGAAAATCTTGTACTTGTCTGGTATTATGCTGATGGACTTCGTTATTGCGAAGTGTGTTCTGTTTCGTCATAGAATGAAAGGTCCTTTATTATATAATTACACAATAGCAGGACACACACTGGAAGTAGTTACTTTCATAATAAATCTGGGAGTAGACATATTAAACAATTTAAAATGGAATAACCATATAAGATTAATCATGGATAAGGCAGATGCTAAACAGATTCACTTGAAGAATCTGCAGGGAGAGTAATCTGTCAACAAAGGAATTAGATTACAAAACTCTCATTTGGTTGACACTTAAGTATTGCTCATCTGTGTCGGATTGTACCACATAGGATTGAATGAAGAAAGAGAAGACCCTAAAGACAACAGCAGGCTTTGTTACAGGCTCATTTAGAAAGTGACATATGTTTCATGAACAGTCAACTAATATACTGCTTCCTACTATGTACATCCCACAAAAAGACCACAAGGATAAAATTAATGAAATTAGAGCCCTCACAGAGATATATCGGCAATCGTATTTCCTATGGACCCTGTCTAAATGGACTCCGAGGAGGAAATGGCAATGGTTGACAAAGTACACACCATCACACACCACGAGGTGGCTTGTGGAGTACGGATGTAGATGTAGAGCCGACAATATACCATGTGGTTGGTCTAAAAGTACAACAATGTTCTTTTTACATATAAGTGCTGACTTGGTCTCTAGACTGATTCTAGATGGATTTGGCATCTTGAGGGAGCATAGAACATGATTTCGGGACCTGGACATTGTGGACAAAGACGCTAAGGAGTTGTAAGGAAGTACAAAGGGTTTTCAAATGAAAAGGTACGAATCAGCACTGTGGGTATTATTGAAAAGTAATCACCAAAGGCCTGAGCACAACTATCCCACTGTTTAAAGAGCTGAAGGATTCCCTCTTCCCAGAATTCTTGCACTGTGACAAGAGCCAGTCCTCTACTGTGTCCTTCAGTTCGTCGTCCGAGTTGAAATGCTTCCATTTGAGATGTTTTCTTAGCGGACCAACCAGATGGAAGTCACAGGGTGACATGTCTGGGCTGAAGAGCAGACACTCAAGCTGCTCCCGCTTGAACTTGGCCAGTACACTTTGTGCGACCCAGGAGATGTGTGGACGTGCATTATCATGGAACAGAATCACTCCCTCTGTGAGCAGTCCAGGCCACTTGCTCTTGATGGACTTGCGTAAAATATGGAGTGCCTCACAGTACATATCACTGTTAATGGTTTTACTGTGCTTGAGGAATTTGATGAGTATTGCACCTCAGATGCCGAAAAAGAAGATGAGCAACACCTTGCTGATGAGAGCACGACCATGAATTTTTTTGGGGGAGGCGACAACACATGTTTCATGTTCCTAGATGTCATACTACATATCCCAAAGCAGCATATTCAAATTTCAACCGGTTTGGTTATTAAGATGTTTCTTAACTTTTCATTTGAACACCCTTCATAGCATCCTGGAGTGGGGCAGGGATAATGCACACACTGGTTGAACATGCGAGAACCAGACGGTTTGATTACATCTGTTACATACAGTGTTGTGAGGCTGTGATGGGTGGGAAGGGGGGGTGGGGGAGATGACATAAAAGGAGGAGGCAGAGAACGGGAAAGGACTGGTTGGTGAGTCAGCAGAGAATGGAGGAAACTGAGGATGGGGAGACATGAATTACGAGGAACTGATACAACAGAGGGGTTAAACTATTGGGTGGAAGGTGTAGGCGCACTACGTTACTGAAGACTGGGATGATTTCGGGTCCAAAGAACGTGTTATGAGGGTACCTCCCATCTGTGCAGTGCAGAAAAGCCGGTAGGGTCCAGATGGACTGTACTGGAAAGCCACCTTTGAAATTAGGCACAGTTTGGAGGTGGCCATTCGACCTGGTGGACAACTGACAGGATTGACTCTCCCTGCCCCTCTCCCCCTCCCCGCAACCCTCACATTATCGTCACATCCTCAATTTCTCCCATCTTGAAAGAAGAGCATGTATACATGATGTGTTATGACAATTATGGCACTGTTTGCTGTCACTGTCATGCATAATTTAACATCTCTCTATAATCTACAAAGTGATTGACTCTTCCCCTCTACCATTAGCTACTTTTAGTGCACCTAACAGATGGAAGTCTGATGGTGCAAGACTTCCCAGTCAATTCTTGAAATTTTACCAGTGCAGAAATAACGTGTGTATTAGTCTTGAACGTGAAAGAAGAATACCCACCACAATGTTTCATGGGTGAACTTGGTGAAGATGGGCTTTCAACTTTTTGACGGTATCAGAATTGGACGCTCTGCATCACAAGCGACTTTTAGTCTCATTCAAGGCAAAAAAACTCCCCTCTCTTGGCAATGATCTGCTGCAACAGACTAGATGCAATTAGTTTCCTAATCAACATTTTCGGTACCCACTGTGTATAAATGCAAAGTTTTTAGCCATGGATATCACAATGCATTTCTGGGAAATAAACAGTGGCAACACAATTCATGTTCTGTTTCCTAGCAGCTGTCATGGATGATTCAGTAAACACACTGGGTGTTGTGTGAAGTAATCACCCATTTGCTCTGTGTTGCATCAACTGTGTTTCCTCTTCAGCTTCTCTACAATACAAATCCATTGTGTAACAGTGCTGTGTACAATGTAACCTTTCTTGAATGTGAGGGGGTGTTTCACCTTTCACAGTAAGGAATTTAATCATAGTACTTTGTCTTAGACACATTTTAATTCTCATTATCTAAACTTACAAGGTGGGGATCAAATATATATAGGAATTTTGTTCCTGAACATCAACAGTTGGTAGGATTGGCCACACAATTCTGCTGTGTTTAAGTGGGACTGCTGAGAGTGGGGACAGCGTGCTGTTAAATATTTCCCGCTATTCCATCAGTATCGCTCATGATGTTGGAGCAACAGGTGCACCCCTCCATTGTGCAACACAATTAGAAAATTTCTTGCTCTTGAAGGAGTTACAAAGGCAGAAATTTGCTAAAGATTGATTGCACAGTTCAGGGATCAAACATGTGGAAATAAGCAACACAATTGCTGTCCTCGGACCAGCATTACAGACGAAAACATTAGTGCAGTTAAAGGCATTATTGATGATGATCGATCAAGTAACAGTATCAGAAATTTCAGGAAAAGTCGGCACCAGCTATGCGAGTTGTCAAGCAATCATAAAAAGTTACCTACAGTTCCATAAATTGTGTTCCAGGTGGGTCCCTTACCTTATGACCGAAAGTCTGAAGTCAAATATTTAAAGTAAGGTTTGCGGAAGGTGATGCATTTTTGAGCCAGATCATCACCTGGGATGAAACATGGGTGCACCACTAAACTCTCAAATTCAAATAAGCTAGTAAGAAGTGGAGGAGGAAAGGGGAGGCAGCACCAAAGCCAAGAGTGTCAGCTGGCAGGTTTTTCCAACCTTTTTTAAATTTATTTATTTTCAATCTGCGAGGCTGTTTGCTGATTGACTTTTTACAGGAGAGACACACAATAAATGTTGAATACTACTGTGAGCTGTTGACCAAGGCGAAAGTTCATATCACCACCCAATACGAGACCAATTAATTCAACAGATCATCCTCCTGCACAACAATGCACATCCCCATACTGCACCTCGAGCTGTCTCCAAGCTACATAAAATGCACTCAACCACACTTGAACATTCTCCTTACAGCCTGGAGTTATTGCCCTGTGATTTCCATTTGTTCAAACCATTTACAGAAGCTCTAGGAGGGTAATGATTTGAAGATGTAAAGAGTGTGGAATAGTTCGTGCGCAACTGACTGGTGACAGGACTCTGTTCTTTTTTACGATGAGAGAATAAAAAAGCTGCCCATATGCTGGGACGAATGCATTTCCAAAGCAGGAAACTATGTGGAAAAATAAATTGTAAGTGCCTTGTGGTTCTCAAAAGTGAATTTAAATAAAAAGTAAAATCCTATTTATATTTGATACTCCCTTGTATATGGTGCTGCTTTCTGTTGTTACTGAAGTAGGTTGTAAAGACAGCTTTGCAAAAATACAACAAATTCATGATGGTTACAGGGCTGTAACAGATAAGCCTGAAAAAGGCCATGTGCAGAATCGTCGTTTGGTATGGTCTTAGTGCTTGGTTTCTATTTAAGTTAGGAACATGGAGTAAAAGATTTGTTATTTATCTCTGACTAGCAGCCATTTTTATAGCCATTAAATCATCTATATTACTGTAGATGGCCCGAAGGCTAATTGTGTGAATTGATTAATTTCATTTGCAAAAGATGTCAGACACTATTTTAAGTGCACTGTTCAAAATGGTACATCCAAAAAATAGTTTTCTTGGAAGTTTTTGGAGTATGCCACATCTACACATTAAAATTTTAGTACTCTGTTCAATCATTCTACAAAAGGAGATCAATCGAGAAAGTAAAAATAATGTTTCAATCCAACAATTGTTATTTGTTGTTGATATATGAGGGCTGTTCAATAAAGAACATTCATAATTTTTTTTGACAACATACCTTTACTCATCCTCCCATGTTGCTTCTCAAAATAGTCTCCCAAGAATGTGACACACCTGTCCCAGTGTTTCTCCCAGTCTTCAAATACGTGCTGGAAACCATTTTTTTTTAGAGGTCTCCACAGCCTTCATTACTGCTTATGATGATGGATAATGCCTCCCACGAAGGCGTTTCCACAAGTTGAGGAATAGAAAAAAGTCACACTGGACTAAATCCAGACCATAGGAAGGGCGAGAGATGCATTTCACATTTAGTTATGCAAGATTAGCTAGAGGCCTGCATCTGGCGTCTATGCTTACTCAATCTGGAGAATGCATGGAGTTCCATAAAAGTCCAGTACATGTCAATGTCATCACTTAGGACGCTGTGATTAAATGCATTTGATTTTCGCGGGGTTGATTTGAGCATGCTGTACTCAAAATGCCCGACCGTGTACTCTGAGAAAAGGATAAACCTAGTTCTCTGGTGTTCATGCTCTAAAAAGACTGAGGTTTATAAGACTACACTACACTGTATTTTTTAACAGAACATTTCACTTTCTTTGAGGAAAAAGAAAATGGTTACTTTTCATTTTGCATCATTTTAACAATGTTATTTAGTCAACTTTGCAGAAGATAAGTGAAGATTCTGGCTTCTTTAGTCATTTTGAAGTGCCACAGTTTCTGTTTCAGGTGCCCTCAATTGTCAAATACTGAACTGAAAAAAAATGTGACAGCGTGTAGCTCGTGGAGCACTACAATTTATGTTATACATTACTGCAATTGAAATTTAGTTAAAAATGGAGAAGAGTTTTGGAAATTGTGTTGAGTACATTTCTGTCATTTTCACAAGTAAATATGCGTTATTCAATGGTGTTGGTGTCACAAATGTTCAAATGTTCAAATGTTTGTTAAGCTTATGGGACTTAACTACGGGGTCATCAGTCCCTAAACTTACAAACTACTTATGAACTACTTACGAACTAGGACGGCACAAATATCCATGCCCGAGGGGGGATTCGAACCCCCGACCGTAGTGGCCGTGCTGACCGTGACTGAAGCGCCTCAGTCACCTCGGCCACCGCGGCCGGCGTTGGTGTCACATTTGCAATCTAATGGAAGTAGCATGAGTTAAACTTACGCTGTCAAACAATGAAGGAAACTAAAGAGAATTACTTGGTATCAGTCTTGCATATGTTATTGGAAGTTCATGTAATTTTTACGTTTAGGAAACACTATAAACACATACAAATTTTTCCCCTCTGTGACGACCGACTGTGATGGAGAAGTATCTTCTTACAGTAGCATTTCCTACTATCATAGAAGCAATTCTTATTCAAATCTTGTGATGTTGCAAAAAGAGATTCACCTAATCTCTTATAATTTTTGTGTCTTTTGTCTGGTAGACAAGATTCAGACTTCCTAAATGCCTGCAACATCGACCATGACATAAGAAATATTTTAGTGTACTTAAATGATTATATATGAATATTATAGGAGGCGGATTCCCTGCTGGGATAAATATGTATAAAAAATAGAAATCTGATAACTTGCCCAAAGCACAGGCTCATTGATAGAAAAAAAGAAAAAAAAAAAAAAAAGCATTTTTATTTGTGTTTGTGACTATCAACGAGTCTGTGTTTTGGGTAAGTTATTCGATTTTTATTTTTTATACATAAATGATTATATAGTTTTATTTCTGACTAACTGAATCGCCGCATATAATATTCGTTTCATGCCATTTCTCCCTGCAGATTATATTGCACGAATGCATGGCTGTAGTTTTGAGTTGTTTAATATTGATGCTGCCTAAAATTGCAGACAACAGTGAACTGGCATTATTTGTGACACTTTGAAATAGTTGCATTTTTCTTTCCTTTTTATTTTTTGCCTAGAGCATTGGACAGTACCACACATCAGATGACAGTACCACACAGCAGATGTCAGTACAGTTCCACTGGCTGATGGCAGTACATCAGATGTCAGTATTGTTCCACTGGCTGATGGCAGTACATTGTATCAGAAGCAGCATGACCCTACAGACACACACACAGCTGCTGTGGCGCTCATACTAGGTGAGGCCGTGTGTACCCTACTCGACCGACGTGATGGAGCCCAGACCCAGTAGTAGTCCCACTCCAAACATTCATACTCTAAACAGCCACATCTGAATGCGTTGTGTTTGAGCGAGTACGAGTGAGCAAAATACCCAATATGCAGAACTCTAGGTGCAGCATGCAGCCTGCTTCATAGAAATGTAGTCTTTTGCGCCTGCTATGGTCCTTGCAATGTTTTCAGGACATCCCTGTAGTGTTGTCTAGTTACTGATTGGTGTGCAGGTACAATGTTCTGAGAAACCATTTTATGAATATCAAAGAATGAGATGGCCATAGCTTTCTCAGCAGAAGCAACCACTTTTGCTTTTTAGGGGGTTGGTGATGGAGATTTCCACACTGAGCTTTTCTGCTTGCTTTCAGGATCAAAATGATGCAGCCAAGTTTCATCAGCAGTGATTATATTTGAAAGAAACTCCAGCTCTTCCTCTAATATTAACTTTAACTGCATGCACACGAATGTCCTTTTGTTCGGGAATCAACAATCTTGGAACCCATCATTTGCAAACATGTCTCGTGTAATGTTTCTGTCACCAACATGTGGGTGGCAACCAATCAAATGTTCAGTCTATCAGAAAGTGATACTAGGCTAATTCATCACTCATCTTTCACAACAACAGCAGTAGTGTTTATGTTTTCTCCCTAAGAGCAGTAACTGAAGCACCAGGTTCAACTTCCTTTGAAATTGTCTCCCCCTCTTTAAACATTTAAAACCACCTTTGAGCTGCACTATAGGGGACATGAAAACAGAATTACAAAGTTGCGTATTGTTCCTTGTGTGTTACTTCCATTGCAGCAGTAGGCAATACTGAATGTGTCTGAACTTGCCTGCTTCACACAGGTGGAAATCAGGAGTTCCAACAGTGAATCTACTATGGCATGATTGTTTCGCATTAAGCTAACAGAATATCATAAGATTAAATTTTAGCATGAGAAATTATGACCGTAAAAAATTATGATTATTCTGTAATGAACAGACCTCGTATGATAGTATTAAGTCAAGCTAAATTAGCACTTGCTGAGACTCCTTTGACATCCAAATAATGCTGGGCTTAAATTTTATAGTATTTAATTACCGTGGTTCGGAACCCACGTTAAACTGTAGGTCCCCCTATAACTGGCTGGGTAAGTCAGTTGAAAGGTCGGAGGAAGGCAACGGCATACCACCTCCAAACAGGACCATGCCTAGTAAAGCACTGTGGTGTTCAAACCAATCTTCGGATTGATGACTGCTTTACCTTATGCAGCTAATTATCATTTCATCATTTATATGTTAATTGCAGTAAGCTCTTATGTAAATAATGAAAAAATGTCATCTATTTAATTTTTTGTGAAGAAATATCGAAGACCTAATTCCCAGCCCACTCTCGACTATAACAGCTGCTCAACTATGGGAAAATAAAAATTGGGAACCAGAATGAAAAATGCTCCAATGATGGCACAAAAAAGGAGTATACATCCTGCTGAGAGTCAAAGATGTAAAAGAGAAGAAGTAATTCCTCAATTTCTCTGCCAGCTTAATCATCTAGTCGTGTCGAGATAGCTCAGTCGGTAGAGCGCTTGCCCGCGAAATGCAAAGGTCCCAGGTTCGAGTCCCAGTTCCGGGCATACAATTTTAATCTGCCAGGAAGTTTCATATCATCGCACACTCCACTGCAGAGTGAAAGTTTCATTCTGGAAACATCCCTTAGGCTGTGGCTAAGCCATGTCTCCACCATATCCTTTCTTCCAGGAGTGCTAGTCTTGCATGTTTCGCAGGAGAGCTTCTGTTAAGTTTGGAAAGTAGGAGGCGAGGTACTGGAGGATGTAAAGTTGTGAGGTGGCATCGTGTATCATGTCGGGATAGCTCACGAAACGCAAAGGTCCCAGGTTTGAGTCCCGGTTCCAGCACACAATTTTAATCTGCCAGGAAGTTTCATCTAAATTAAAAGATCTTTAAATATCCCCTCTCCCCTCCCGCATACTAGTATTAATAGCATGCTGCAGGTTAAATTCTGCCTTGTACCACATGGTGCATTATGATGTACTATGATACCTACAAAACAAGTGCATCATATGTCATACGACACCACATATCAAGCTCTATGAAAATCTTGTCACATCATGTCCTGTCTGTAACATATTACATCAGACACATATTTTGCTATTGGACATCACATTTTGTGACTTGGCTAATTTCTTGTGAATTTTTAACACACCACATCCTGTTGGGCAGGTGAATCATCATCTACCTTATCACCTCATATGCAATACAATGTATCTTATCAAGCTTAATGTAACTTGTAAAAAAAACTAATAATATGACAAGACTTTTTAATTTAAATATCTCTGAAACTGCCAGGTAAGCCTCTGGGCTATGAATTTTTCCATTCTGTTTACTACATTGCTAACTAGATGAAGGACAACAATAAAACAAACGCGCTCCATACTATAAGGGGACTTGCAGATTAGGGTTGTAGAAATAGCAACTTGTAAATAAATTATTCAATAATGTTATAAACATTTGTGTGAAATTTTATTTTTCTATTTTACATACAAGTTTGTAAAAAATAACATTTTAGTGTAAGAAAATAAGTCAGCAGCAATAAAATGATAATGTGAAACCACAAACTGCATAGGCTATTCAGTTCTGCAAAATAATAACATCTACCTCATTACATTGTTATTACCTTCCTCTAAAAAGGCAGCATTCATTTAATCAAAAAACCTTTCAAACACTAGAATTCACAGGCTAAGTATCAAAAGAATGGATGGAATCATTTTCAAATGGAAGACTTTCATACTGGATCTAAAAATAAAGACCATTTTACTAAATGTTACTGCAGTTACTTCTTCTGTGAGCTGTCCATTTTCTGAAGTATTACTAATTTACACCTGGGAATAGAGAGAAAGAGCTAAGATAATGAAACAACACTATTTTGTTTGCTTGTTAATGTCACTTATTTTCCATTTACTTTAGTTTACAAAAATTAATAATAAAATAATAAAAGCCATAATTTTTATTTACTGTTGTAAGCATTTTCAATCAACAGAGCATGATCAGACAATTTCGAGGCAGCAGTGACATGAGCAAAGCTCTAATCGGAACTTTAAAGATGACTTTCTGTATTACCTCAATGATCATGCCACTGCTCTTCAAACTATCCAAAACCACTGAAAAGAGTAAAAAAGAATTGCTACAGATATTTTTATAATCAATATGTATATAGCAATAATGGCAGTTGCTCAGAAGTAATGTCTACAATTATTATTCCTGTTTATGGTGAAACAGAACCAATAAATGGATTGTCATTATGAGGTTTATTGTAAATACGTTAGTTTGATTTCATATCAGTGATGGAGTATCTCTGAACTTCAACTGCTTGTTAAAGGTCAAACTACATCAGCTTTCAAGTTTATTTCACAGCAGGATTCAATACATGCAAAAAGCAAATAATGTATAAAAGACTAACATGTTTGTTTAAAATGTTATAATGTTCTTATTAAAACAGCACATATACAACAACTACATGAAATGCAAAGGCAACTACTCATCTCATGTCTTTCACATTTCAAAAATGTTTTTGACCAATTTCATAGATTTCTTGCATATTCTTTAACCTCTTACTTTTATTGTTTAAATAAATTTTCTAGGTTAGTTACACATGCTTTACCTTCTTGCTTTATCTGAGCATTTACAAAAGAGAGAGAGAGAGAGAGAGAGAGAGAGAGAGAGAGAGAGAGAGAGAGAGAGAGAGAGAGAGAGAGAAATGGTTGCTGTCTCTCTAACATCATATAAGGACTGTGTTGATTTATCACACAGAAGTTTTACAGGGAAAAAATATTGGTTAATCACTACCAAGAATATAAACATACTAGTACGAATGTTGTAAAGAATACCTCAGTGCAGTTAAACAGAGTTTTCATTTGAAAACTGTAATAGCCTTTACAGAATTTTTTAATCTAATAAGAACGACACTCTGTTTATGATACTGCAAGAAAATAGATGAATATTAAAGGACTCAACTGTCTGTCAATTATCTTGTCACAGCCTTTAAAAGCCATCATGCAATGCGGAACTTTCCATTCCCACCTTTACCCGGCTGCCTTCACCCTCCACTCCCCACCTCACTCACAGCCTAAATGCTTGTGTGGCTGGTGTGTGTGTGTGTGTGTGTGTGTGTGTGTGTGTGTGTGTGTGTGCGCGTGCGTGCGTGCACGGGTGCGCGCGCACACGCAGGTAGTTGAGTGATTGCGTGAAAGTATGTGTTTCTTTTTCTGACGAAGGTCATGGCCGAAAATTTAAGTGGTGTGAATGTGATTTTCTGTTTTCGTGTCTGTCAACAGCTCTGCGAGCCTCTTTATGGTGAGTTGTTACCTGTCCTCCATTATTGACAGTCCTATTGGATTTTCCACTGTTAAAATTTTATATTGGATTGATAACTTTAATCTTGGCTAATGTTGATCAACTGTAGTAATTCAAGTTAACTGTATCTGTTTCAGACTTGGTATCATGGTTAGCATATGAACAAATTAAACAATTTATACTTGTACACTGATTTAATTTAAAAATTGTTACAATAATGCTATCAAGGGAGAAAAAAAAGAGGAAACAGGGAAATCATCATGCACCCTCCACTGTACACTCTGTGGAGCCTTTAATGTACAGGTCTCGTGGAAAATGTCATAATGTATATAATCATTCAGAATGTAAGCTTGTCACTCGCATATATTAGGAATTATTTTGACATACAACAAAAAATGCAATATCACAGAACTATGTATGGGATTTTTTTTAGTATATAGATTGCTACATGCTACAAATAATCAGAAGACAAGAGCACTCGTAGATATTACATGATACAAATTACACCTACCTTGTAATCACTCTTTAAATTTCCACTCCTGTCTGCACATGGGGCATTGATGATTCACTTGCTGGGAGTTGAGCCATTTCATAATACAGTGGATATGGAAACAATGTGAGCACTGGCCCCATACTGTAAAAAAGAAGTCAACATAAAGATTTATAAACTCATTTTCTACACATGTACTAATACCTCAATCACAAATACAATTAAATATATTATTCAATAATGTCATATCCAGCAGCTGCATTTGGAGCACAGTAGTCTAAACTGGTGGTTGTGTGTTAATATTTTTATTAAAGCACCATGTACAAATCTGTAGTAAGTCGTCCAGAATTTGTTTGGATTACAGGTGTTAAAGTTAAACAATGACCTGCCTTTACTAAGTAATTAAGCTAAATGTAACTCCCGAAACACCACCTTCATGACCTAGGTCGTGAATTACCTTCCCCTTCCGTTCTCATCCTTTCTTCTTCTCTTCTCTCCCACCTGCTGAAGGAACTGTGTTCCGAAAGCTTGTCCTTTTTGTCCCCCTTTTTTTTCTGTTTCTTTTTTTGTGTAACTATCGGCAGTACAGCACAAAAGTAAGTACTGGCCAGCCAGTCTATCTCGTTTGAACAAATTTATCATCTCTGAGGAGAATTTTCATCATTAATCGAATAAATGAAATCTAAAAATATTTTCTTATCTAACATGTGTGTGAGGTTTCAATACAGTGTTGGATGTGATATATACAAGGGCTGGATAAAAACTAATGAGAACTACTGTTTTTCTCTGAAATAACTTTATTGACAGAAGTACTTCATGTTACATTTCATTATAATTGCCTCCATTATTTACAACCTTTTGCAAAATGCCTGAAGATATACCACCTGCATAGGCGGATCCAAGTTGGGTGGTGGGGGGGGGGGGGCAAAGGGCCGTTTGCCCCCCCCCCCCCTCTTTTCCCCCCATAAGTATGTGAAGCTCATGTGCTATCACTGCACCGAGTCTTCAAAACTGTAATACTTTTGTTTGATTGGGCGTGGGGTAAAGAAGGGTGTCCAGTACTAGAGTCTTTCTACTGAGCCTGAGTTTAGCTGATGCTGTAAACTTCTTTTACCCCCCCCCCCTCCAGCAGGCCGTCCTGGATCCGCCCCTGACCACCTGTACTTCTATTTCTGTTGATTGTTGATATGTCTTACTGACCAACCTATGGCATGGATAAGGTCATCTCTGGTACTGTACCACTACTGCTGTATATGAGTACTGAATGTATATATTGCATCAAGAACACAATTCCTTAGATTGTCCATAGGTGTCACTCAACCCACATAACCATGCATGACCTGTGCCAATGTGACAGAGTGGGTAATACAGCTGATCACACTGTGTTGACTGTAGTTCTTTTCCACTTGGTTGATGAAATCATCCATAATTAGGACAAGCGACCATAAGTTGGTATGTAATATTTTATCATATATATTATTTCTCATCAGTGTTCTTTTGTGGGTACACCATACCTCCTTCATTACTTATTCAAAATTAATGACTGAGGTATCATTTTCAACGTTTTGTTCTCCACTAATGACGAAACATACACAGATAGTTTAAAGTTATTGCTTTCATAACAAAACTTTATTTTAAAAAAATTGTACTGTTCGTACAATCTAAGTTGATACCAGGCGAATGATCTTCAATGGCACATGTATTCACGGTTGCTCCCATCAGCCACCGCACTCAGTATCAACTGCGTTTGGGTGGCCGATATAAAAGCAATGTAGAAGGTACCGTCTACTGACAATCTGTTTAACTACAGCTCTTGCAGTTTTTAGACACTCTATGCAAGCCTACGATGCAAGCATAGTTTACCTCATAATTTCAATTATACATGTTGATGAAACGATGATAAATACACAAACAATTTAATTTAGCATGACAGCTCTTGCAGTTGTTTAGATTCTTTATACAAGCTTAGTTTATTATGAGATTTATGTTTCATATGTCAATGCACAACAGCTATTGGATCTGTTCACTTTTTTTCCAAGCAAGCATTGAATACTGTGCCAATGAACTGAATTACCTCAACATTCATGATCACAGGTATGTACTGCTTATTATTATAATGTATAATTTATTTAATTTTTAATTGCCCTCTACTTTACAGTGCATGCAATGTTATTTTTATCTTTTACATCTGCCTTTTCTCCATTACTATCTTACCTATCTGTAACTGATCAGGATAAAGTGGGAAATAACGCATGGGTCAACTAGTTTTTATTTATTATGCAATTTGGAACACCATTGTCAGATCTGTGGTAAATTTAACAAAACTTAGAATACATGTTGAATATAAAGAATACAGAACAAAACACTAATACTGAAAATAGTACAGAATACTATCAGAATACTAATACCAAAGCAAAACACTGTGTGAAAAAATGTGCTTTTTGCAAAGGAATGAACAGAATAAAAAGACTGGTAGACAATACACAGATGTAGGTGGGTCTTCATCTGGTGGTAAGGAGGGGGGGGGGGGGGAAGGCGAGGGGAGAGCAGCACAACAACTGTATTAGGCGCTCTACATGGCGGATGGTGCAGGTATAACAATTACAAGACATTTGAATAAAACAGTTATAGTAATAAAATTCTTTCATTATCTATAACTTTTGACATACATTTTCTAATAAGCTCTTATGATATTAAGTACCTATATTCGTAGTAGTCCAATGTACAATGTGGTAGACTGCCATGTAGGGAGCCCATGTTTCATTCCCAGTTGGGACCAAGGATTTTCTCCACTTGGCAACTGGGGGGTGTTGTGTTATCATCATAAATAAGCAAGTCACCCAAGTGGTGTCACCTAAAGAAATGCACCAGGCATGGCAAACATGACCCCAGCTGGGGTCTAGCAGCCAAAAATGCCACACGGCATCATCATCATCATGATATTAAGTTTGTAATAGGATGTGATATACATATAAGAAAATATTAGATAATATCATAATGCATGTGTAGTTCACCACCAGGCCACATGATCCCCCCCCCCCCTGCCTCCCACATTACCCCTTAATCTCCCTCTTAATTTTGAATAGAAAACGTGTTACCAGTTTCATATATGTATATATTTTTTATCACTGACATAACTTTACAACCAGCTGACATTAATCTAGGGACTTTTGAAATAATAATTGATGAAAGTTGGTCGATTTGTAATGTCAATGTGGGCAGCCATTTGGTTTAGTGTTGTGGTGGGCTGGCATACTGTGCCTTGGTTGTTTGGTCTGTTGCTTGCATAGCCCTTCACCTTCTTTTCTTTCTTTTTCTTTTCCCTTCCTTCTTACAGGCCTATGGTCAACTGCAAGTGAATTACAATATAATATTTTCTTATATGTGTATCACATCCTATAATAAACGTAATATCATAAAGCCTATTACAAAACCTATGTCAGAGGTAATGAATATTGAAAGAATTTTATTAATATAACTATTTTATTCACATGTTGTAGTATGTAACAGAATTACTCTACAACAGCTAATGCACAAGTGCTGCCGATTACAACAATGTTAAGTTGAAGGGGGTGAACCTTTATGCCGCGAGTTATTTCGGTATGTCCAGGTGACTGGTTGGACGCGCAAATGGATAGTTTGCGTTGCGCTATCTGTTTGAGGAAGTGCGGCAGTGGAGGTCCAAATAGCGACCAGCTCCTGACATCAAAGAACACTGAATATATTAATTATACCATGGACTGTGTATTCTTAGATTAATGAAAACGCTCTTTATAGTGAATTGTTACTAGTGAAATTATTCATTCCATGTGCAGACTCAGAAAGGTCACATTCCATGTAACACTTAAGAGTATAAACTTTTAAATGACTTGTGGTGATATCATGTATTGGAGTTTGGAGCAAATGGCTCTAAAATATATGAGTTAAATGAGAATGACTGTTTCCATTTAACAGAAGAAAGTATGTTGAAAGGTAGCCACTTCTCTCCCTAAGCAATCAGGAAGAAGTCTAGCCTGTCCAGAAGCAACATGGAACTTGGGAACTGAGTAGATCCCACAAACAGAGAAGAAGACCTTACTGAAACTTCATTAATTGATCAAAATACATTTTTAGTCGATTAAATAGAATTACAAATATGCAGGAGTGGTAACATGACAAGATTTGATGACCGTTCACGCGACGAGAAATGTGGAGAAAAGTGGCATGATCAATTTAATAAAAGTCAAATATTGACCAGATTTGTAAAAAAGATGAAAAAAGACACCAGGTTGCCCATGGCAACCATAACAACAAGCCTGTAGTTACGACTAAACAACCACAGACTACAAGCTACAAGCATTTTTGAAACCTTTGGAGAGACTAATTTCAAGCAAAATGAACGAAGAGTATGTGTATATATGAAGAATTGCACCAAGAAGACCATAGCAGCCGACGTAGCAGGAAAAAAGAGCCTAGCTTTGCAGCCACAGCAGTGATGTTGCCCAGCTTTATATTGTTCGACGCTACACTATAGCAGCACAAAAAATGTTCAAATGTTTGTATAGTCTATGGGACTTAACTACGGGGTCATCAGTCCCTAAACTTACAAATTACTTATGAACTACTTACAAACTAGGACGGCACAAATATCCATGCCCGAGGGGGGATTCGAACTCCCGACCGTAGTGGCCGTGCAGACCGTGACTGGAGCGCCTTAGTCTCCTCGGCCACCGCGGCCGGCATGGCAGCACATAATCCACTGTGCCGCTAATTACAACATCACATGGTGAGTGGAAAATGATATTATTAAAAAAAAATTGTGTGGTGTTGCAAATTGTCTGTGGTGTTATTCAATTAGTACATGCCAGTAGTGACCAGACAAATGGCTTTTGCACAGGAACAAAATCAGAGAACAGACCCTCTGTTTTTAGAGACTATATTAGAAGCAATAAATATGTTAAAGCAGGATTTGTAACAAGTAAAAAGGACTTAGATAATTTTAAAGAAGAAATCCTAGAACTAGCTATCAAATGTGAATGCTTAAAAACAGAAGTAGCTCAAAGTGTGAAGGACGTGTTGCAAATAAGTTTAACAGACATAATACAAAAGCGATCTAATGAAGTCATAGGAAGCGAAAATAAAAAAAATTCCTGCTATGTCGCGAGTGATGGGCAAAGTTAAGGAACACTATGAACAACACATTCGTGAATATAGTGTGGGTAAATTAAATACAGTGTGAAAGACTTCGCAGATTTCCAGGGTCTAACAACTAATAATGTAGATAAAATAGGTCAACAAATAGCAGAAACAGAGAGTCGAGTAGAATTGTTAGAAAGAAGCAGGGATTTTGCTGAGCTTACTGGAGATGAAGATGAAATATCTAGTTTGGAACACTGGATAGTCAGTTTAGTAGAAAAACGAGTTAATGATAGATTAGAGGCCATGCATTCTCCTGTCGGTACAAGTAGCAGCTGCAATGAAACCCAGCAGCAATTAGATCAATTAAAAGAATCCCCTGCAAAAACACAGGAAAGATTAGCGCAGAAATTATCCTTAAGTAGGAAAGCCTTGATAAATGAATCTCTCCTGGAGGTTATTGCTATGGGAACTGGGGGTAGCATGCAGAAGCAGTTTCCAAATTGTAAACCAGTGGGTGAACTTCATCCTACTCATTTTTTAAGAGTATTCTCCAGAAATCTTCCTTGTAGAGTTTTTGAAGGCAGCCTGGAAGTAAAAACTGGTAAAAGAAGAGAAAAGTGTAATGAGGATACCAGAGTGTCTTGGACAGGAGACCACAGAAATAAAAGAACATCTGACCACTCAAGTACATGATAAAACCACCTACCTAAAAGTGTTAGGCAAGTGAAAAACATAGACTGGACACTCAATAAAAGTCATATAGAATGATACAATCCACTCGCATGAATAAAATTTAAAACTATCAACCATAGAGGCATCGTCTCCTAAAACCAAGCTCAGAATGCCAGGGAGATTAAAACACCACCTCTGGGCAGCTAGGTTTGGGCAATCCAATAAAATGTGGGCTACGGATAAATGGGTGCCACAGCAACACTGAGGTGGGTCCTCACGACAGAGAAGGTGACTGAGTGTCAGCCAAGAATGGCCAATGTGGAGCCGGCAGAGGACAACAGAGTCCCTGCAAGGGTTCCACATGAGGACCTCCAGACATTTGTCACCTCCTTTATAGACCTAAATTTGTTGGGCACTTGTAGGGTGCAACATGCAGTACTCCACAAACTGAGAACTTTATGGTGTAATACTGAACAGAGATCAATAGGTGTAATACCTACATTGAGGATAGGTTTATAGGTAGCCTCTTTTGCAAGACTGTCAGCCAGTTCATTACCCTCTATCCCGATGTGCCCTTGAGTCCAAAGGAATTTCACTGACTGTCCTCGTCGTTCAATGGCGTATATGGACTCTTGTATGGTACCAACCAAAGGATGGCATGGGAAACACTGGTCGATGGCTTGAAGACAGCTCAGGGAGTCGCTACAGATGACGAAGGACTTCCCGGGGCAGGAACGGAGATATTCAAGTGCACGATAGATGGCTACCATCTCCGCAGTGAATACACTGCAGCCATCTGGCAGGGAGCGTAACTCAGTATGTTCTGCAAGTGTATTGGCAAAGCCGACACAATCATTTACCATTGAGCCATGGAGACTACTGAAGAGCCATGGAATTCATCAATATTGGTGAAAATTGGCAGCGAAGTGTCTCAGGGTGAACTGAGGTTTTGGAGAACTGTGACAATGCCAGTTGAAGGTGAGGCCAACATATACACCATGGTGCTGTATGCGATGAAATTGGAAGAGCGATGGTAGGAGAACAGACTCCAGTTCAATCAGAAGAGTGAACACCAGCTGTCACACCTGATCTTGGCCGTCTTTGCAGAATGTGGAGTACTGTATTGGGAAAAAGGAAATGGTGGTTCAGGAGGTTAGGTAAACCACAAAAAAGGCAGCCATCAAATGTTGGCACCTGGAAAATGCTGTGTGGATGAAAGACTCAAAGTGGAGCAGATTATCCAAGGCTGAGCGCCCTTTGCAGAAACCACCCTGGCATGGAGATAGTAGACCGCGAGACTCAAGGAGCCAGCATAGCTGCCGGCCTACCATACATTCTAGCAATTTGCAAAGAACGTTGGTGAGACTGATGGGTAAGTAGCTGTCCATGTTGCTTTTTGCCAGGTTTGAGCACTGGAACAATGATACTCCATCTCCACTGAGAGGGGGAGACACCATTGCTCCAAATGTGATTAAATGTGGCTAGAAGTTGTTGCTTAGATTCCTGTGACAAGCATTTTAGCATCTGGTTGTGGATGCGGTCTGACCCAGAGGATGTATGAGGGCAATGAGTAAGGGCACTGGGGAGTTCCCATTCACTAAATGGAGCGTTGTACAGTTCCACATGACGAGCCAAGAAGGATGGTCACTTTCGCTCCTCCCTCTCTTTCACAGTGCGAAAGGCTGGTGGATAATGCACAGATGCTGAATTCTGCTCGTAGTACACAACAAAATGTTCAGCAACTGCATGTGGATCTGTGCAAACTGCTCCATTCACGGAAATCCCAGGGACACTAAAAGGACTCTGATAACCATAGACATGTCTGATCTTTATCGACACCTGGGGCGGAGAGGTATGTGATCCAATGATAGACACATACCTCTCACAGCAGTCCTGCTTGCTTTTTCTAATTAATTGTCAGGCTCGTGAAAGATGCCGTTTAAAAACAATGAGATTCTCCAAAGATGGATGAGCATGCCTGCAGTCTTTAATCACCTCAGCAATCTCTGGCGACCACCAAGGCACCGTCCTCCACCTGCATGATTCCAAAGAAATGGGGATAGCACACTCAGCCGCAGAAGTAATGGCAGAGGTGATGCTGTCAACTACCACATCAATGTTAGGATGCGTTGGAAAACCAACAATGGCAGCAAAATTAAAAATGTCCCAATTAGCCTTATTAAGGGCCCATCTGGGCAAGCATTCAGATGACTGATGCTGGGGTAGCGACAAGAAGATAGGTAAATGGTCACCACCACACAAGTCACCATGCACGCTCCAGTGAACAGATGGGAATAAGCTAGGGCTACATACTGATAGGTCGATGGCCGAGTAGGTATCAAACCCACACTAAAATGCGTCATTGTCAGGCAATAGATCCTGGTATGTTGCCGTTGGTGTGGCTGCAATGTTGCCCGACAACTTTTTCGGGATATATTGTCGACAATATGCTATTTTTATAACCCATCTAAATGTACCTTAAGGTACTCAAACAGCTCAACAGTATAGGGCTGACATCTTCTGATGTACATTGCAACCATATTGGCAGCGTTTCAGTGAAGGATTCATCTTAATGGACGAGAAATCTCTGCTCATAGTGCGCACCTTGTAAATGTGTTCCATCATAACGGCAGTGCAAGATTAGAATGCCATCATGTTTGCCACAAAGGGATAAGAGTAAAAAATCATAAGCTTTATCTTGTATCTAGTACCTGTTTCCAATGCAAACTCATTTCAAACAACTTGTCACAGAACTTTTGATTACTTTTAAGAAACATTTTGGAGCATGATAAACCCTTCCAACTAATTAGCCAAACATTTTCAAATGACTGATAAGACAGGAGCAGATTCCTTGGTTATCTTCAGAAGAACTTTCCATGTTCATTGTAACACTTCCTTTCTACACCATGGAGATGGCAGAAATTTGAACCATTGCAATAATGGAGATTAATAATTGTTATAATGAAGCAATTTTGCGACCAGAAGTGGTGGAAATTCACGAGTTTAGAAGCAATTCAGGTGATTCAGATCTATGTCATCATCTAGAACTATTCACCTGCATGAGGAAATTGTCACAGAACAGTGATTTTGGCCAAAGTCAAAAGAGCAGTACAAGATAGGTAGCATGATGCTGAGTGTGTTGATAGATGGTGTGCAAGACAGTCACTGGAATTATGGAACACCTTGCTCCAAAAGAAGCAAAGAATTCCGAAACACTGTTTAGATCGAAATGGGAGCATTTGTTGTTGTTGTGACAATAAAGCAAAACTGTCTAATCTGCGGTACAGTAATTAAGTATCTAAGAAAATAATCTACTGAAAGATACTACTACAAATGACATTCAGGAAAGTATAGTGAAACCATAGAGGACGCCACAGAGGAAGAATTAGTGAAGTTTCAGACTCTTGCAGAAGAGAAATCTGTATCCACAAATGACATTTGTACCAGTGCTTTAGCATGCTAATTTTTATTAAAAGGTACTGCAAAACGAACTGAAGTTTACAATGTTTGGTTGTGTGGCCATATTCCGCAGCAGCTGTTAAAATTGATTATAGAGGTAATCTGTTTTATGCTGACTGCAATTAAGAGGTTTATTTTTACACCAGACGCGTTTCGCTTTTTTTATTTTAAACGCATCTTCTGTGGTGGTGTTGATGTCTCTTTTCTACATGTAACTACTGCTTCTCCGCCTTGTTGGCTGGAGTTCGTTTTTTCCTGGCGAGTGTTTCAGGGCTGTGTACAGCACTTTTCGTGTGTTTTTGTTACGTTTTTTCCTTTTCATCTCCGCACATCACAGCACTTCACTTTTAAATGTATACTGTTACATATCGCCTGTTATATGTGGAATGCCTGTCTGTTCATTTGTCATTTCACTACAGTGTGGCTATGTTTTCGTGTGTTCATTTGTTTTTTGTTTGGTCTGTGAGTGTTGCCAACGTTACATATTTATAATATAAATACGACCTCATTCTACATGAGTGTGTGTGTATGTGTGTGGAGGAAGAGAGAGAGAGAGAGAGAGAGAGAGAGAGAGAGAGAGAGAGAGAGAGAGAGAATTTCCCCCCCCCCCCCCCCCTTCGTGAACAGGGTGTTAAGATGTTTTTTTCAGACGAGTAAATACAGGTTTTAATGGCAACATGAGTGAGTGTGTGTGCGTGAGAGGGGGAGAGAGAGAGAAATATTTGATTCAATGAACAGGGTGTTAAGACGTTTTTTCAGATGAGTAAATACAGGTTTAATTGGGTTGTAATGGTGGGGGGGGGGAGGTGAGGGTATCGTGATTTGTGTTTTTATGAAAGGGGGTTGACTCTCATAATGTTTATATTTATGTTAAGTGGTCAATAAGCTTGAAAAGTGTGTTGTTTGCTAGATTGGTTTGGTCATTTATGAGATGTTTCTTTTCTGTTATTGTTTTTTGGATATGATAGTTTTCTTGAAGGGTGAGCAGGTGTTTTTTGTTGTTGTTTATTCTTAATATTTCCATGTCAGTGTCTCTGGTGGTGATTTTGTGTTGGTTTTGGTGTAAGTGTTCTGCAAATGTTGAGTGACTTGTTTTATACTTCCAGGCTCGTACATGCTCTTTATATCTGGTGTCAAATGTTCTTTTAGTCTGACCAATGTATCTTCCATCACTTGTGTTGCATTTCAGTTGGTATATTCCTGATTTTCTGTATGGGTCTGTATTTTCTATTGATTTTGGAAAATATTTTTGAAGTGAGTTGTTAGTTTGGTGGGCTATTTTGATGCCTTGTTTTTTGAAAATATTGGATATTCTGTGTGTGTATTTGTGATTGTATGTCATTGTATACCATCTGTTGTTTCCTTCATTTTTCTGACTGTGTTGTTCTTGTGTGTGTGTTTTGTGTGTTTGTTTGTGTTGTATTATGGCTTTGTGGTGGTGGTATTGGTGTGTTTGTTTGTTTTTTAATTTTATTGTTCAGCTTTTTTACTAGGTTTTCTTTGTATCCATTGTTTGTGGCTATTTGTACTATGGTGTTCATTTCCTTCTGGTAGTTATCTGTGCCTAATGGGATGCTGTTTAGTCTGTGGAGCATGTATCTAAGTGCTGCATGTTTATGTGTATCTGGGTGATTACATGTGTGGTGTATAATTATGTCTGTTGTTGGTGGTTTCCTGAATATGTCAAATGTATGCTGGTTGTTCTGTATCTTTATGGTGACATCTAGGAAATTTAACTGTCTATTTTGCTCTTTCTCTACTGTGAATTGTATTTTTTTTTAATCATGAACAGAAGTTTGTTTACATTTCTCTAAAACATGTATTTCTCTTCATTCTTGCTGGTATTATTCCAATACAATTTTTCCTTCTCTAATTTAGGGTGAAGAAGATGAAGGGTGCAGTAAAAGAACTCAATTTGATTTGAGCAGGGAAGCCAAAACAGCTTTGGCCTAACCCTCACTACCTGCACCGAAATAAAGTTTATTGTGTGGTTTGCTTCTTTGTATTTAATACAGCCAACAAATGCCCTTAAACAGATCCAGGAGTCCCTTTACTAGTTAGTAATTAGACAATTTTTCAGGTCTAGTTACCCAGAATATTTTATGTCTTTTGCTTTCCAATGCAATGCATTCAAAGATTAGGTACAGTTTCCTCACATTCATTACATATCTTACATTTAGGGACTTTTTCCTATTACATCCACTGTACACAGGTGTTGTGCATCAACATTTATCAATGACAGAGAAAACAGACAAAGTTTAGAGAAAGATCAAGACACGTGGACCGAGAAAGACAAGCATAATGAAAGTGATTGCTGTGCTGTAATGACTTGTGAGAAGTTTCAGATCTTGGGAACCAAACAAACATTTAATAAAAACATCATCCTGTATTACTGTTATACAGTCATTATTATTATAATCAAACATTTGTATTCTGCACATTTTTTCTACATTTTGAAACAAGTGTTTCCTCTGTAGACTCATCATTAGATAGTCTACGCATTTTAACCTACTAAGATATTTTTAATAACACAGAATTTTGCATGTTACTGAGTTCAGCATGAACTTAAAGCAGAGATAATGTCAACAACAAATAATACCAAAGCACAATACTGTTCTCTACATAGGATTCTGAACTTTCACTTGTGCATATTACTTGCCTAAGGGACAATCATCTCCTGGAAGTTTGCAGTCTGGGCAGCAGCCATCAAAAGCCATACGACAAATGCCACAATTGTCATCATTGGCTACCCATCGCCATGTTGCAACTCCAGTCCAACCTGTCAACAGAGCACCTGAATTATCACACATATAATGGCTTAAATACGTAATTAAACTTTTAGCCTTCTTAATATTGCAAGGAGTCACCAGAATGTCTCTCTTTCAGGGTCTCTCTGGGACATATACACAACATAGTTCTACTCCAGTGTGGGTGTATACTGTAATCATTTACATGTAGGCAAAGGATAGTGTTTTCCTAATGTCTAATGTAGTAAATGAAGAAACACGAGTTATGGCAACATTGTTACCAAATGAATTAAAATAGGACCAACATGCTGTAATTCTTTTCTTGGCCACTGAAAGAGAAACAGCAGCAGATATCTATCAATAAATGGAAATGTGTACTGGGTAACATATCTGTCTGAAACCACTGTTCTGAGTCAAGTTTATGCTGGCAGCAATTTGAAGAGACACACCAGTTGATCTAGGAAGCCAGACTCATCCATTATGGACTACAAGTGGGAAACATGATCGTGTGTACTGTATAGTCCTAATCTATTCCCACAAAATAATCACACTTGGAAGATCACTGACTCCTGCAAAAAAAAAAAAAAAAAAAAAAAAAAAAAAAAAAAAAAAAAAAAACCTTGCAACAGGCAGTTATAGATCAGTGTTTTTACCAAACAGGTATTTTCAATGTGTGTCAGTGAGGTGAAGGCCCCATGCTCACAGCAATTTTTCCACAATTGCCATATCAATTCTGGGCCGCATGGTGACTGAACAGAAACTTTTGGTCCCTTCTTATATGTAAATATCTTCAAACTGATATGTGTGAGGTATCAAAATTTAAAATCTAAAATAAGTATCTTGAATATGAAAACAAAATTAAGAGTATAGCATGATTAACAAGTAATTTCCTATCTGATGTCATAATATTCTTAATAAACACAGAATTGTTCTTCATTTATAACACGACACACGAAACATGCTCAAAGTCAGTAAACACAAGAAAATGCTCTTCAAAAAACTAAAATAAACTCTTATGGACTTAAAACTAAAACTATTATAAATAAAACAATACTTCCTAAGCAGCAATAGACACACATAACTAGAGGTGGATTAGCATCAGCTGAGGCCTTGTTTGATGGGACGGGGAGGTAAAAAGTTCATTCTGAGCAGCATGTTCCTGTCTGTGGATTTCCGAGATACTAGTGCTAGGAGGAAGTATCCAAATCATGTGTCTTATGAAATATGCATCAACTATAGCTCACAACTTTCACAGTTGATTTACATGTTTATATACAACCTCTGACAAAGTTCAGCGAATGGTTCTGTAACATTAATGTAGATTAACTATGTACTACAGTTACCTTACTGTTCTTTGAAATACTATCTTCTCACAACTAAGCACCATTGAGTTCTGCAATACATGTCCTGGAAACTTTGCATGAAGTCTTCCTTTGGGATGGTGTTCAAAAGCTTCATAATGTTTCGTTGGATGTCAGGGATATCATCAAATCTCTTTCCCTTCAAAGTGAGTCTGAGTTGAGGGAACAGGAAGAAGTCTGGAGGAGGGGAAGGCATGAGGACAGGAGAGGAACTGAAAAGGAATGCAGTCCCGGGAGGAAAGAAGGAAGAAAGACTGCACTAGCTCGGGGTCCCGTGCTGCCATGCACGTACTCACAAAGGAACAGTGAGGCCCTTGGGGGTATTTTCAACTTTTGACTTTTTGTTAGTTAACTTTGCAATCATTTTAATGGCAATACACTCTCCCTGTGCTCTTGGTTGCACTGTTTCCCTTTCAATTATATTCCAAATTCTTTTAATTTTATTATCAGAGGTATTACTTTCAGACATAATAGACATGCTTCTGGACTTTTTATAGCTGGTGTCATATAAGAAGGCGCTTCCATGCATAGAGGCAGAGCGATAGGGGTAGCGAGGAGGGGAGGAGCTACGGCCGAGCACCAACACTTGTGCCTGCGGGAGAAACATTGCTTAACTCACAGCCAGCCATGCCCCTACAAAATAAACATTATTGGCTGTCATTGCAGTAATGGAGGGGCATGCACAGAACGGCTGAAAACTGCGCCACCTTCGTAGGTGACGCCAACTTTAATAACTTATTAATATCGCACATTAGTTTTTTAAATATTTGATTGTTTCTGGATCATTATTCTTTCTTGCTGTTAGATATAGTTCCCTTCTCCAGTTACAAGATACTTTTATTCCTTTAGTTAGCCATGGTTTTTTACATGGTTTCTTATTATTATATTCAAGTATTTTCTTGGGGAAACAGTTTTCAAATACATTTACAAATGTACCATGAAATACATTTCAAATTAGCACAGGGTTCCTTGTATACCGAATCCTAGCCGAACTGCTGTAAGCTTTCCCAACCTTGGCAACTGTTAAATCATTACTTGAATGCACTACTTTGGATGTCTGTTTTAACTTGCTGTGTGGGGCTACATGATTTACTGTAACTAACTGTGCACCATGATCAGAAAGACCATTCTCAACAGGATAAGAATTTATGTTTTTGAACTTACCTTATTCTTTGTTAATTGAGTAGGAAAATCAATAGTGGATGTTAAATTGAAAGAACCAAGTAATACTTCAAAGTCTTTCTTCCTATTACACTCTTTGAGAGAATCAACAATGAAATAGCCACAAATAATAATTTGCTTCCACCTGTCTGACAGCAGAAGATGGCATCCACATATTACAGAAATAGCTTAAAATTAACTGATGGGGACGTGTACCTTATAAAAGTGCCATCATTCAGTTTAAGCTAACAAGCACATACATAAAACTTTTTCGTTCCAACCTTTCAACACAGTGATAATTTTTCACATAAATGGCGACTCCTTCTCTCTCCCGAGAGTTTACAACCATTGATATTAACCTTTTCCCTATCGCTGTCAATGTGATGGTCAGAAAGGCATAGGACTTTATTACACACTCATTTTCTATATCCTCTACACATACCAAAAGCTCATCTATTTTACACTTCAATCCCCCAATATTTTGATGAAATATACTAACATTATTTTTCACTGTACTTTTGTGAAGATCTTGGATATTTTAACATATTTAGTAACTACCTGTCTGAGCTTTGCACTGGATGCTGATGTTATCTTAAAAGAAGAGGTACTGAAGTCAGTAGCACTGTCCCCCCCTTAAGGACTTAGCTATCAACCCAGCCAGTTTACCCTTCCCATTCGTATTGAAATGCAAGCCATGTGTAGTAAAATCCCACCAACTAATAGCATCAACTGAAACCAAATCCACGCCTGAACAAATATCCGCCAACCATATTGACCCTCCTTACAGAGCTGTTCAACTGGGGTTGATCATACCACATGATGGCAGGCACTGGCTTGACATTTGTATGGCTTCGTGCAAATGCTAATATTGTAACTAGATCACTCTCGGTATTTAAGCCCACATTGCTATCAATACTGTTTCCCAATCCACTCACTATCACAACATGATACTGTTTTGTAAATCCCTTGCACTAGGAATCTGTATCCTCTACAATCTGGATAAGGCAAGCACTGAGCTTGCAAAAGTTTGTGACTTGGTACTTGTCATCTAATTTTGCCTGCAGAATCTAGCCCACACCTCTTCCATGGCTGCTACATAACAGCAGAACTTTCCTCCTATTTTCTACTTTTTTTTGAAACAGTTTGTTTCCTAGTGAAAGTCTGTTGTATGTCAATTACACCTACTTCTTCTGGAACCTCTAACTGTGGTAATAAGGCAAATCTATTGTTAAGGCCCATGGTGAAACTGTCAGACACGGTTCTCTTTCTGTGGGCCCCCTTCCTTACTGTCACTTCCCAATTTTCTTCAGTCTTCTCTGTCCTTAACCTCATAATTCCTCCCTAGTTCTAACCAATTCAGCCTGAAGGGCTCTAATCTCCCCTTCCTGTTTTGTTATTTTCCTGTCCCTTGAACCTGCCTTGCAATGAAGTCTCCAAGTCTGTCTAGAGGAAGGTTTCCAAACAATGTTATTGGTTATTGCTGGGTTTGTTAGCACTTGCAATCACTATTGCTTCCAGCTTTGTATGAAGTACAAACCAGTCACTAATAATATCAGAGCGAATCCAAGTGCAGACCCCCTCCAGCTGCAATTTTAGAGCCAGCACGGTTTGACAATGCCCAAAAATCACAGAACTTAGGAGAATGGTCATCACTGACAGAGTTTCTTACAGAGTCAAGCAAAATGGACAATACATAGATGTAAGATTTTGTATTTCTACCAAGTGGCAGTAAAAGCCATTGCAATTCCACTGGACGATCTTGTTGTGACAGTCCATTTCAGACAAAAGGGGATTGAGAGAACTGGTCATGCTGGAGGATCACCTTCTGTCACCAGTGGATACAGGATATCATCAACAAACATCAGTTCATGTTACAACTGTGAGGGGGGGATCAGATGTGTGTGAAGGTGCTGGAACAGCACAGCCCCAAATACTATTTTCTTCTTTTTTTTTTTTCCTTTGAAGCATTGGGTGGGTAAGACTCAAAACGTCAGTGGCAGTATTCTCTGGGATGCCCTACAGACAACAGACCTCGATTCCTTTGATAATTTCTTCAGAGTCAGACCTCCGATCTGATGATTTCAGAGAAAAAACTCTCTCACAGTTGGTAGATGCTGGAGGAGGACTCTTCTCCAGCCATGAGTAAGAAGTGGTTATGGGACCTTTATGGGAGGGTGTATCCTGGGAACTATGGGGGAGAGAAGAAGAGGGTGGTGGGATATCTGGTTTGGAGAAGGAAAGGCAGGGGAAGCAGTAGCCGTAATGCTGGAGAAACTATTTCTGACATCCTCAGGATGGAGACACTTGTATTTTTTGCATGCCTCAAAATATGAGAGGTCATCAATAGATTTATATTCCTGTATCTTTTCTTTCCCTTTATTATAAACAAGACAAGTTTGGGAACACGGAGAGTGTTGTTCACTGCAATTAACACGCTTATAGAGGTCTTCACAAGGATACCTTCATGTAGCGGTCATTCACAGTTGTCCCACTATGGATCTAATGTACAGCAAGAAGGAATGTGCCCTAAGAGCAAGCACCTAACAATGCATGGCTGGTGGTACATATGGCTTGAAGTCACACCTGTAAATAAACTTTTCAGGGAGGAAATTCCTATCAAAGGACATAAATGAGCCTGTGTCGTTGCAATTATCTTTAGATTCCCTTTGCACATGTCGGACAAAGTTGACACCTCGCTGCTCTAGATCGGCCCAGACTCTCTCATCTGTCTGACAGACATGATTGCTGTTAAACATGATTTTCTTGAACCTGTTCAAGGTGGTGTGAGGAGTGATGGAAACACACATATTTTCTAGGTTGTCACACACATCTGAAAACGTCTTGAGCAATAAAGAAACCTTTCTACATTTTCCCCAAGAATTCAAGTTTACCAAACTTGTCTTCAATATTTTCCATGAAGAAAAATGGCTTTGTCTTGATGAAAGATCCCCAATCAGTTTGAGAGCAGACCAAAATATGAGCAAAATGTTTCGCTCCTAATCGTCTTACTTGAATTCTCCCACAGTGTTGCCATGTTAGGGAAGGTTGTAGCTTTGTACGCTTTAGCATTGAATCTCCCATTCCATTTTGAAGAGTTGCCCGGGTTATAGTGGCCATTACTCAATTTAATATATTTCATTGTGAAGCATTCACTCTGATGCCACCCACTCAAATCAAGAGCTCTTGCAATGAGTGCCACACACCTACAGCAAAGTCAATCTGGTGAGATGACCGTACCTGGGAGTCCTGATAATAGGCATTTACTCCTTTGCCTGCACAGGGGGGTAACATCTGAGGCATTAGTAGAGTGATCCCTGCGTTGTCAAGGGGCTCGACCAAGAGGATACATAACACCCCACCAAATGGGCTGGCTATATGTACTGGTGACCTAGTGGTTGCAGTTTTTGTTGTTTTTTGTGGTTTTTAGGGCGGACAACTGCTGAGGTCATTAGCACCCAAATCAAAACTGAGATATATCAAAGGATAATAAGCCTATATGAAAACAGCTAACAACAAAGGGTAAAATACAATGAAACAGGAGAGCTAAATGTCCGTTGACAAATTGGTCAAGTTGATAAAATTTAAGACTCGAGCAGCAGCTCTTGCGACATCAGCTAAAATTTCTTCCAGTGTACCTGTAGATTCAGTGCAGTCCAAACAGGAGTAAAATTTGGACAAGACAATAAAATGTGGTGCACTGTCAGCGGGTGACCACAGGAACATAATGGTGCAGGGTCACCAGTAAGCAAGTGGCGGTGGCTGAACCGGCAATGTCCGATCCGTAACCGAGCCAAGATGACCTCTTTTCATTGCAAGCGGTGTGAGGTGGTCCTCCAAGCCACCAGGAGCAGTTTAATGGTTCGAAGCTTATTATTTGAAAGCAAGGACAATACATTATGCCACGATGATATAAGGCAACGGAAAAGAGACCGTCGAATATCATTTGATGGGACACAGTACGTAGCTGTCCGAGGCAGGAGAGTTGCAGCCTTGACGCAGCATCAGCAGCCTCGTTACCACACATTCCTGCATGGTCAGATACCCACAGCAGGTGAACATTCTTGTAAGGGAAAGACCGACGTGTATGCCAGAGTGATACCGCACACCCAGAGACAGTGGCACGAGGATCATCCGAGGGAACAGAATAGTTGGCAAACTAAGGGAAGAGAGGTGCTTCCTTTGCAGCATAATCCACAATTTCTTTTCATGACACACCAACATGACCAAGAATCCACAGGAACACCACATTGGCTACACTGGCAGTAAGCAACTGAAGGAATTCCTGGTTTGTTTGTACTACGGGGTGAGCTGTTATAGCACACGAAGGCCTCGAGGAGCTCTCTGAGAATCTGAGCATGACACTATTAGAAAGCATGTCTTCTGATGTACTGTGTTGCCTGACAGAAGGCAGAGAGTTCCGGAGTTAAAATAGAGACCTGGTCAGAAAGATGATACTGGCAAGAATCATTGACAAGTACAAAGGCACATCTAACACTCTCAGTCAATCTTGTAACCATTGGAGTAGACAAAGATACTGTCTCCAAGCTGTGTACAAACTGCAAGAAACTCACTATGATAAACTGGGTCTAGGGTAGTGTCTTTGGGAAATGAAAGGAGTTCAAGGTTAACACAGACCTTGCGACCAAAACAGGGTCATGAAGAATTCACACTCCTTGAGAATGACAGGGAGCACAAAGCCGAGCTGCCGAAGCAGCAACCAAAAACAAACTCTAAGAACTAATAGAGAAGATGTGTTAACTGAATACTGACGGTTAAGGAAATCATCAAAAAAGACAGAGTGGGATCGGTGATGGTGCACAAATGACAAACGACTAGCTTAACGAATGAGGAGGATTTCCCTCCAATTTGCTTGTCTCATATGAAGACCCAGATGGTTGTTGGCTAGGTGTACACATAAAGTCGTCACAGGAATAGTCCTTTAGTCCTTGGATTTATGGACATCCGTCTGCTGGGCAAGTGATTTTCTTGGTGCAGGCAGAGGTTTGATGGAGTGGTGTGCACCCTATCATGGGGCTGGGTGTTGTCACAACTGAAGCACTGAATTGTAGGTCACACATACTCGTGGCCATGTCTCTTGTTGGTCGAGGTGTAACTACAACTGTGCTGTAAAAGCCAGAAGGTGATATACTAGGTTTCCTATTTGCTTACATCTTCCAGGCAATATTTACGGGTATCTTTTGTCTCACTCTGATCTGGATGGCTCACTCATCAGGGTATATAGGACATTGTCAAGGGAGGAGGGGGCATGGTTCCCCATCTAATTGATGCAGTGAGGGGACGGGGTTGGATTATTGTCATGGGCATCCCTTCCACGCATAATGCATTTGGCGGTGTTCTTACATGACTGATAGCTGTGGCTGAAATGCTGACACCCAACTCAACATGTAGAGTTGGTAATATAAGGTCTGAGAGTAATGATCTCATAACTGGCCTTGATCTTTAGCGAAAGGACCAAGCAACAAAGGGTACAAAAAGGTATCAATTAATTATCAATGTTATACATCACACAATGCACTGCTGTGATGACGTGGTCTGTAAGATAGTTTTTAATTTAGTCTTCTTCTTTCTTCTTCTTTTTTTTTTTTTTTTTTGGGTTTAGGGCGCACAACTTCTATGGTCATTAGCGCCCAGCCAAGAACATAGATTCGCTATGATCTCAAAAAAATGGAGACTGTCAGAACATCAACAAGAGGCTAAAAACGAAAGATAAAGGACAATTAAAAGGGTTAAATATCATTGGATAGGTTGGCCAAGTTGATAAAACGCAAAACTCGAGCAGCTGCTCGTGTGTCATCAGCTAAAATTTCCTCCAGAGTAGACGGAAGGTGAAGGGCTACACGGAGATGATTAAAATTACCACAAGTCAGTAAAACATGTCGCACTGTCAGCAGTTCACCGCAGGAGCACAGCGGTGCAGGATCGGCGGTTAGCAAATGACGGTGGCTGAAACGGCAGTGACCGATCCGCAACCGGGCCAGAATGACCTCCTCCCGCCGAGAGGGGCGTTAGGAGGTCCTCCAAGCGGTCGGGATCGGTTTGACATTTCGCAATTTATTGCTGTATAGTGAAAGCCACACACTGTGCCATTGCGAAACGATACTCCGGCGAAGAGCCCGTTGAACATCGTCCGATGGGACGCAAAAGGTAGCCATGCGAGGCAAAAGAGCCGCTGCCTTGGCTGCTATGTCGGCGGCCTCATTCCCGGGCACACCCACATGGCCAGGGACCCACAGGAAGGAAACATGACAGCTGTCATCTGCTAACAACCGGAGGGAGCGTTGGATCTGATATACGAGAGGATGGTTCGAGAGACGGTCCTTAAGACTCTGCAGGGCACTAAGGCAGTCCGAACATATGGCATAGAAAGGTTGGCGGTGGCGGCAGGTATACAAAACGGCCTGGTGGAGGGCGAAAAGCTCAGCCGTGAAGTTCGAGCACCGGTCAGGGAGCTTGTATTGGAAACGGTTGTCCCCGATGACGAAGGCAGATCCGACACCGGCAGTGCTCTTGGAACCATCAGTGTAAATAAATACGGCATTATCGAACTGCGAACGGAGTTCGACAAGCCTCGAGCGGTATACCAAATCCGAAGTGCTCTCCTTGGGGAGCGAACTAAGTTCAAGGTGAGTGTGAACCTGGGCCTGATGCCACGGTGGCAATGGGCTTTCGCTCAACCGAAGGGTGGAAGGAAGGGTAAAATCGAGCCGCTGTAGCAGGCGGCGAAACCGAACTCCCGGTGGAAGCAAGGCAATCGCAGACAACTGATATTGGCGATCGAGTGAGTCGTCAAAAAATAATCTGTAAGATGGATGGTTGGGCATCGACCATAGGCGGCATGCGTACCGACACAAGAGTATGTCACGTCGAGTGATCAAGGGTAATACAGCAGCCTCGGCATACAGACTCTCAACAGGGCTGGTATAAAATGCACCGGTCGCAAGACGTAAACCCCGATGGTGGATAGAGTTGAGACGGCGGAGAATCGACGGCCGTGCTGAAGAGTATACAAGGCTTCCGTAGTCGAGCTTCGACTGAACAATGGCCTGGTAAAGGTGAAGCAGGATGGTACGATCCGAATTTAGTCTTCTATCAACCCATCAAGCAAATTGCTGGAAACAACCCCACCAGAAGAATTGAGAGTTCAGTGAGCCTCGGTAGGAGAAACACTGTATGTTTCCAGATGTTTATGCAGATTGTATTGTCCACAGAAAAATGTGAGCCATTGTTGGTGCTCCCTGAGTAGAGATGGCCAAGACTTCACTGAAGATGGCGCTCGAGTAAGCACGGTCATTGGGAGCTGCAGTAGATGGAAAAGTTGCCTACAAAAAGAGAAGCCTAAGCACCTGTGGGTAACAATGAGAACACAACTTAGCAGTGAGCCTTGTGGTAAACATTTCTACTGAGTAAAAGTGTTTGACAGGGTTGAATCCATGCACACCTTAGAAATGCAGTCTTTTAAAAATTCTTGAATAAAAATAAGCATGTGACCCAGACTCCCAAAATGTGCAAATTATGGAGAATGTCCATGCTCCAACAGGTGGTGTACACTTTCTCCACGTAAAAAAACACAGCCACTGTTTGACACTTCCATAAAAAATTGTTCAAGATATGATTTGATAGGGTGACGAAATGATTGACAGTAATGTGGTGCTTATGAAATCCACATTGATTGTGAGGAGACAGATTTGAGCCACCATACCAACTGATCATTAATCATATGTTCCACCACCCTGCAGACCCTACTGGTGTGGGAGATTGGATGGAAGATGTTTCTCCTTGCCAGGCTTAGGTATAGAAATGACTATGGCTTCATGCTAGCATATAGGGAACTTACCATCCCTCCAGATGTTGTTATACATTCAGAGAAGAAAATGCAAGCCCACTGGAGACAGGTGTTGTAACATCTATATATGAATGGCATCTGGTCCTGTAGAGGAGGACCATGGCGGAGAGTGTGCGTGGTCAAGCTCTCTCTCAGAATTCAGTGTTACAGCATTCATTGTGGAGAAAGAGTCATTTCTTCTACTGCCCATTTTCTAGGGAGGAAAGAGGGATGGTACTTCGCGGAGCTGGGAATAACGGTGAAGTAGTGGCCCATGGTGTCAGAGATGGCAATGGGAAACACAATGATATCATTTGCAATAGTCAGACTGGGGAGTGGGAATGAGACAAGGTCTCAGAGAGGCAAAGGAGGTTGCCCCAAATAATGGAAGAAGGGGTGAAACTGTTTAAAGACCTGATAAATGTGAGCCAGCTAGCTCATTTACTATTGCTAATGAAGTGGCCATATTGCCTGTGCAATTGTTTGTACCAAATACAATTCTCCAATGTGTGATGTCATTTGAAGATACAGAGAGCACATCATCTGGCTCCGATTGCCTCGTAGCTTGCCTCATTCCACAAGGGAACATGGGTATTTTGTGGTGAGGAGGTGGTGTGAGGGATAGTACATTCAGCAGCAGAGAGAATAGAGCTGGTAAGGTAGTTGATCTGGTCATCAACACTTGAAAAATTGCGTCCCCTGAAGGTTGATAAGGAGGAGTAGAACTGCCAGACAGCTTTGGAAAGCTGCCAGTTGTGTGAATGTGCTGATGAGGTGGGCATCAGCAGATGAATGACACACAAGGACAGACCACTCGAGCTGACGGGCAGATTGAGCAGTACAGATCGAAATGTCTAAATAGGAAAGGGTATGTGTGGAGTCTGATGTGAATGTAGCTTCACCAGTACTGAGGCAGACGAGATTAAGAAGATTGAAGACATCTGTCAAGAGAGAGCCACACCTGCCCCCCCCCCTCCGCCCTTCCCTGGAAGGAGTGTGGAAAGCCCCAGAGGGGGTGGTGGGCATGGAAGTCACAGACCACCAGAAACAGAGGAGGAAGCTGCTCTCTAAGGTGTAAAATATCTGCCCTGGTGATGGCAGATGATGAGGGTGTGTGGAATTTGCACAGTGAGTAGGTAAAGCTAGAAAGGGAAAGTCTGACAGATACAGCTTGAAACTTGATATCCAAAGAAATGACATGGCTATGGATGTTATCTCGTATGAGCATCATGACACCCCCGTGAGCTTGGATTCTTGCCACAGGGAGGTCAAAACAGACTGAGGTGAACGCAGATGATGAAAGAGATCATTAATGTTTAACTTTGTTTGCTGGAGGCAGATAATCATTGGGGAGTAAGTTCACACAAAAAGATAAAGATATGCCCTATTGTATTGGATACTATGAATGTTCCATTGAAGAATAGCCATAGAAGATGAAAAGAGAAGAACCTAACTAAATTACTTCTCTGAGATTGTGATGATCAACCCCAGAGATGGAGTGATGTCCATAAGTTCCAAAAGTATGTCCGACCGTGCAGTTGTGAGTGAAACCCCTTGGGATGTTATGGACACCACCCCGAGATTTACACTGCCACTTTGTTTTCTTCTCCCTCTGAGGATGAGTGGAGTTGTCAGGAAGGGAGCAGGTTGGGGCAACATCAAGGACAGAGAAGGAATGAGCAGTCTTCAGGCCCTGAGTGTGTGGTTCCCAATTGTGACTCTGCCTTTCAGAATACCACTTCTGGAGTGCTGGGGACGGAGGGTTCTCCGAGGGAGTCTCATCCCCCCACAGGTTCCAGCAAAGAAGCTCTCTTCTCTGGCTGGAGTGATGACAGAACAGCTTGGGGGGGGGGGGGGGAGCAGGGGTGAATGGAAGTGGGGACAAGGGAGGGGGACCAGGGATGGAGGACGGGGGGGGGGGGGAACAGGGTTCGGGGGGTGCAAGTAGGGTTCGAGGAGGAGGGGCAGTTCCTTGAAGGGGAGGAGCGGTCATCACCATGGAGGAGGGAGGGGGGGAGAGTAGTAGGAGGAGGTTAGGGTGGGTGAAGTTATAGCAAAGACCATTGATAGTCGAAAACTCCTGAATTTTCTTTTCCATTTTGTATACTGCGCAATCCAGTGAACGAGGAGCATGTGGGCCCCGGCATTTCACCCACCTAGATGGTGAGGTGCAACGGCACACTGTCTGTAAAGGACGGCCCCCATCACCACAAACAGAATTGGTGTTGTTCCTGGAGGACATATGGCCAAAACAGAGGCAATGGAAGCAGCACATAACTGGTGTGATTTATGGCTTCACATCACATGTGAATATCATTACCTTGACATTCTCATTTTTTTTTTTTTTTTTTTTTTTGTTTTAGGGCGCTCAACTACAGTGGTCATTAGCGGCCAACTCTGACCCTAGATTTATTTAAAACAGGGTTAAAAAAGGTGCCGATAAGGGGAATTTTAGAATGTCACTAAAATGAGAGATAAAAAATAGCATTGGAAGGAATTAAATGTCTTTGGACAGATTTGTCATAACGTATAAAACTCAAAACTCTAGCAGCTGCCTGTGCGTCGTCAGCTAAAATGTCCTCCAAAGTGGATGGCAGATTTATTGCAACACAAATATGAGTAAAATTGGGGCAGAACATTAAAACATGGCGCACTGTCATCGGGTGACAGCAGGAACATACTGGTGGGGGGTCGCCTGTTAATAAGTGTCAGTGGCTGAACCAGCAATGACCAATTCTCAGATGGGCCAAGATTATCTCCTCCCACCGGGAGGTGCGGAGGAGGTCTTCCAAGCTGTCGGGATCGGTTTTATGGCTCTGAGCTTATTCTCCTGAATCGAGGACCACAGCCGATGCCATGATGCAACAATACGCCTGCAAATAGCCCCTTGAATGTCCTTTGACGGGACACAAACGCTGACTGACGGTTGTCTGGCTCAGCATCCATTATTTCTGGGATGTCCCCGACAGTGAGGTCCTCCGGGGACGCTAGAATCTCCACCTCGTCCCTAGAGGTCAAGGTGGAGTGGGGCATTGGAACAGAAGCCACCATGGTATCGTTCAACTCTTCACATTCTCCTTTTTTCCTCCAATCCTTCTTGTCCCTCAGAGGCTTCGCTGGCAGGGCAGGCTTGTGTCGGCAACGACACTGGCGGAACCCTCGGAAGGGAGTGTCCCAAGGGACCCCTTCCAAATGAGGGGTGCCAGAGAAGGTTGTTGTTTCTACGGCAGAAGGGTGGAGGTTGCTCCCGAGGCAATTACCTTGGGAGCAGAAGAAGGAAGGGAGCCCCCAACCATCTTGGGGGCAGGTGTAGGTTTTCGGCCCTGAGGTCCCACAGATAAGAAAGTAGTGGGAAAGATGCGTGTCAACAAAGTTGACGGCGACGATGTGACTGTCGCAAAAGAGGTGGTCACGGTAACTGGATGTAAGCGCTCGTATTTCTTTTTAGCCTCAGTATAGGTCAACCGGTCCATGGTCTTATATTCAATGATTTTTCTTTCCTTGTGGAGAATAGGGCATTGTGACGAGCAGGGAGGATGTTCCTGGCCACAGTTCACGCAGATGGGTGGTGGAGTACATGGGGCATCCGGGTGGGCTGGACCTCCACAATCCCGGCAAGTGGCGTTGAAAGGGCAATGGGACGACATATGTCCAAACTTCCAGCACTGGAAGCATCTCATAGGAGGAGGGATGTAAGGTTTCACATCACACCGGTAGCACATCACCTTCACCTTCTCAGGCAGAGTATCGCCTTCGAGGGCTAAGATGAAGGCACCAGTGGCAACCTTATTGTCCTCAGACCCACAATGGATGCGCCGAACAAAGTGAACACCTCGCCGCTCAATGTTGGCACGCAGCTCCTCATCAGACTGTAAGAGGAGATCCCTGTGAAATATAATGCCCTGGACCAGATTAAGTGACTTGTGTGCTGTAATGGTTACCGCGACATCTCCCAGCTTATCGCAAGCAAGCAACGCCCGCGACGACTGAACAGGGGATGCTTTTTTTTTTTTTTTTTTTTTTTTTTTGTGTGGTTTTAGGGTGCACAACTTCTATGGCCATTAGCGCCCATACAAGAACTTAGATTCACTAGATCTCAAAAAAAAAAAAAAATTTGGTGACTGTCAGAAAATCTAGAAGAGGCTAAAAACGAAAGATAAAGGACAATGAAAAGGGTTAAATATCCTTCGATAAGTTGGCCAAGTTGATAAAACGCAAAACTCTAGCAGCTGCTCGTGTGTCATCAGCTAAAATTTCCTCCAGTGTAGACGGAAAGTGAAGGGCTACACGGAGATGATTAAAAATTACGCAAGACAATAAAACGTGTTGCACCGTCAGCAATTCACCGCAGGAGCACAGCGGTGCAGGATCTGTGGTTAGCAAATGACGGTGCCTGAAACGGCAGTGACCGATCCACAATCGGGCCAGGATGACCTCCTCTCGCCAAGAGGGGCGTGAGAAGGTCCTCCAAGCGGTCGGGATCGGTTTTACAGTTCGCAATTTATTGTTGTACATTGAAAACCACGCACTGTGCCATTGCGACACGATACTCTGGCAAAGAGCCCGTTGAACATCGTCTGATGGGACGCAAAAGGTAGCCATGCGAGGCAAAAGAGCTGCGGCCTTGGCTGCTATGTCAGCGATCTCATTCCCGGGCACACCCACGTGGCCAGGGACCCACAGGAAAGAAACGTGACAGCTGTCATCTGCTAGCAACTGGAGGGAGCGTTGGATCTGATACACGAGATGATGGTTTGAGAAAGGGTCCTTAAGACTCTGCAGGGCACTAAGGGAGTCCGAACAGATGGCATAGAAAGGTTCGCGGTGGCGGCAGGTATACAAAACGGCCTGGTGGAGGGCAAAAAGCTCAGCCGTGAAGTTCGAGCACCGGTCAGGGAGCTTGTATTGGAAACGGTTGTCCCCAACGACGAAGGCAGATCCGACACCGGCAGTGCTCTTGGAACCATCAGTGTAAATAAATATGGCACTATCGAACCGCGAACGGAGTTCGACAAGCCTCGAGCGGTATACCAAATCCGGAGTGCTCTCCTTGGGGAGCGAACTAAGTTCAAGGTGAGTGTGAACCTGGGCCTGATGCCACGGTGGCAATGGGCTTTCGCTCAACCGAAGGGTGGAAGGAAGGGTAAAATCGAGCCGCTGTAGCAGGCGGCGAAACCGAACTCCAGGTGGGAGCAAGGCAATCGCAGACAACTGATATTGGCGATTGAGTGAGTCGTCAAAAAATAAATGGTAAGATGGATGGTTGGGCATCGACCGCAGGCGGCATGCGTACCAACAGAAGAGTATGTCACGTCGAGTGGTCAAGGGTAATATAGCAGCCTCGGCATACAGACTTTCAACAGGGCTGGTATAAAATGCACCGGTTGCCAGACGTAATCCCCGATGGTGGATAGAGTTGAGGCGGCGGAGAATCGACGGCCGTGCAGAAGAGTATACAAGGCTTCCGTAGTCGAGCTTTGACTGAACAATGGCCTGGTAAAGGTGAAGCAGGACAGTACGATCCGCTCCCCATGACGTGCCACTGAGGACACGAAGAACGTTAAGGGATCGGGCACAACGCGCAGCCACGTAGGACATGTGTGTGGACTAGCAAAGTTTACGATCCAACACGAGTCCCAAGAATTTTGTACTCTCCACGAAAGGGAGAGCAACAGGGCCGAGACGTAGAGAAGGTCGAAGAAATTCCTTGTATCTCCAGAAGTTTATACACACAGTTTTCTCAGTGAAGAATCGGAAGCCGTTGCGATGCTCCAGGAATATAGACGGTCAAGACAGCATTGAAGAGAACGCTTCAAGAGACATGTCCGCTGGGCGCTGCAATAAATTGCGAAATTGTCAACAAAAAGAGATCCGGAGACGTCGGCTGAAAGGCAATCTATGATCGGATTGATTGCAATTGCAAAGAGCGCCACACTCAAGACGGAGCCCTGTGGTACCCCATTCTCCTGGCAAAAGGTATCTGACAAAACAGAGCCCACCCATACCCGGAACTTGCAATCCGCCAAAAACGCTTGAATGAAAAGAAGAAGGCGGCTCCGAAGGCCCCATGTGTGCAATGTGCGGAGAATGCCCGCTCTCCAACAGGTATCGTATGCCTTCTCCACAGGGGAAACGGTATGGATCACCACAGAACCATTATGCATTTTGGAGAGGGATTCCACATCTCCAAACTTCTCCTCCAGGTGGTCCACGAAGAACTGAAGCTTCACTGCCATAAATGATTCCCCGTCAGTCCTTGTACATACCAAATATCTGGGTGAATACGGCTCATTTCTGGTGGCAGCCCTGCGTTCCTCCCAGGGCGTGGCCAAGGAAGGAAATGACTTGGGGTCATACGAAGTAGCACTGAACTTCTCACGCTTTGAGATGCCAGGTTTGCATGTGGTGACGGTATTATTTCCTCGTTTCATTTTGTTCCCATGAGCAGCTAGGAATCTAAAGGTCCACCCAGACAGAGCCCCGCTTGCCTGGGTAAGCCTTATACAACTGAGGTGCGGCAGGTTCCTCAGAGGTTCCTCGCTAATGACTGTTCAACCTCAACAGCCATGCATCCCCTCGGCACGTAGCACATCTTGAGATTGAGTTTATTTTATTTTTTATTTTATTGAGGTTTATACAGTCCTCGCAACCTGGGCGATTAAGCCAAGATCCCCGGGCTCTGTAACGTACAACATTCCACCGTCATACCAAATGATGGCCGTTGAAGCACGCACAGAGCTTAAGGTGTAGCGGACTGTTGGCGCGACACAGCCCACGGCTCAGGACCCCAGGTTCGCCAAGCCCGTACTCTGAAAATTAATGCTGAGCCCCTGAGGGGACGGATAAGCCCCAGGTATGCATGGTGTGGATAATTCCTGCCCTCCAACAGGTGTCTTAGGCCTTCTGCACATCGAAGAACACCGCCACCGTCTGGTGCTTTCTTAAAAAGTTATTCATAATAAAAGTAGACAGGTGACGAAGTGGTCAATTGCAGAGAGGTGCTGACAAAAACCACATTGGACATTGGTAAGGAGGCGTCGGAATTCAAGGACCTAAATCAAATGAGCATTAACTGTGTGTTCCATCACCATACAGAAAGAGCTGGTAAAAGAAATGGGGTGATAACTGGAAGGAAAATGTTTGTTCTTCCCTGGTTTGGGGATGGGGACAACAATGGCTTCACGCCAACTTATGGGGACCTAACCTTCAGTTCATATGCGATTCTAGGTGTGGAGAAGGAAACATTTACCCGCAGGAGAAAGGTTCTTCAACATCTCAATATGAATAGCATCAGACCCCGGAGCAGAGGAGCGGGACATGGCGAGAGAACGGTCTAGTTCCTGCATAGTGAAGGTGTCATTGTAACTTTCGCAATTTAAATATTGGGAAGAAGGCAGCCGTGCCTCCTCTGTCTCTTTGCGAGGGAGGAAGGCAGGGTGGTAATGAGCAGAGCTCAAAACCTCTGCAAAACAGCGGCCTAAGGCATTGGATACATCAACGGGGTCCACAAAGACTGCGTTCGCTACTGTCAGGCCTGAAATGGGGGAGTGGACCTTAGTGCCGGATAAGCAGCGCAGGCTACACCAGACAACCAAGGAGGGAGTGAATTTGTTAAAAGAACTAGTGAAAGCAGTCCAACAGGCTTTTCTGCTTTGTTTTATAACACGACATCATAGCACTCGCAGTCATTTGTAATGGATGCAATTCTCCATCGTTGGGTGGCGTTGAGCATGTCGCTGGGCTCTAATAGCATCGCTGCATGCTGCAGTCCACCAGGCGACTGGGACGCAATGTGGAGAAGAGGAAGTATGAGGTATGGAACGTTCAGTAGCAGTGAGAATAACCTCTGTGAGGTACTGGACCTGGCTGTCACAGCTGGGGAAATGCTGGTTATGGAAAACCGCCATGGAAGAATAAAGCCCCCAGTCAGCTTTGGAGACGTTCCAGGTGGTGGAACGTGGAGATGGGGTATAATTCATTAGGTGGATTAAACAAGGGAAATAGTTGCTTGAGTACATATCAGAAAGGATGTACCACTCTAACTGATGCACTAGGTGAGGAGTGCATATTGTGAGGTCCAAGTGGGAATAGGTGTGCGTGGTGTCCAAAAGGATGTTGGTGAACCGGCGTTTAGACAGACAAGATTAAGATGGTCGAAAAGGTCCACTAGAAGGGAGCCTCTTTGGCAAGAAGCTGGAGAACCCCATAGAGGGTGGTGGGCATTGAAGTTGCCAAGCAAAACAAAATGTGGAGGAAGCTGGGCAACAAGTTGCAGCACATCTGCCCTAGTTAAGGCAGACAATGATGGGGTATAGATATTGCAGAGAGATAAGGAAAGGGTAGGGAGAGTGATGCGGATGGCAACTGCCTGTACAGGAATGTTCAGAGAGATGGGATGGGAATACATGTCATCCCGAATGAGCAACATAATCCCTCCATGGGCTGGAATACCATCCACAGGAGGTAGGTCATAACGTACAGAGGTATATTGAGGGAAGGCTATACGATCCTGTGGACGTAACTTGATTTCTTGGAGGCTAACTATGAGCGGACAGTGCAATCGATTGGAACAAATGCCTCGGATATTCCACTGAAGAAGCGCCATGATAAAATTAAGGGGAGAAAAGAGAAGAACGAGGCAAAAGGGGGTCACCTCGACGGCTGCTGAGGACCTGACTTCGAGAAAACACTGCCATCGCAATCCATTGGTAGAAAATCTTGTTCCGTCAGTGCGACTGGAATGTTTGCCGCCATCCTGAGTTGATTGGTAGGGGCAGCATCCTCCGCCAGTAAAACGCCGGTTGCCAAGCTAACAGTAGTATGTCCCAGCGAGAGAGAAGACGGCCGGGGCCGACTACTGTTGGGCGGCGTGACGGATGAGTCAATCCTCGGCGGGGAAGGAGAGGAAATCTTTTTTTTTTTTTTGGTTGTTGGCTCTTTTGGAAGAGTGATGGTGAGAAGAGGCAGTTGACGGTTGAGAAGCCTGGGTACGGAGAAAATCTTCACAGACAGGTTCCTTTTTCGAATTCCGGGCATCTTGTTTAGGTGTCTAGGGTTAATTAGAGGTTGACGAAGACTGAACTTTAGAAGCAGCAGGAGGAAGCAGGGACATGGAACGGGCAATCTTCGGGCTGGCTGATCGCACAACTGTGTCAGCGAAAGTGAAATCACTGGTCTGCGTACCTGCATCCTTAGTAGGTCAAGTGGAGGTGAGGACCTTACTGTATGTGCGCGCTGAAAGAACAGTGGGCTTTTGACTCGCCAACAACTTACGAGGGGCAGATGTTGATACCTTTTCTGTAACCCGAATTTGCTGAATGACCTTTTCATCTTTATAAACAGGGCAGTCCCTTGAGGAAGCAGCATGGTCACCATTTCTATTAAGGCAGTGAGGGGACGGAGGTGGGCAATCATCCTCATGGGTGTCCCTACCACAAGTGACACATTTTGCTGTACTGGGGCAAGATTGATGGGTGTGGTTGAATTTATGGCATTGGAAACAGCACATAGGGTTTGGTACATAAGGGCAAACTGAGATAACTTCATATCCTGCTTTGACCTTGGACGGGAGTTCAACTCTGTCAAACATCAAAAACAGTACATGTTGGTGTTACCTGGTTATCGACCTTTTCAAACACTCTACGCACAGCTGTTACACCTCTATCAGACGTGTAGTTTTGGATCTCTGTCTGACAACCGCTCAAGGGATCTTGTGAAAACTACCCCCCGTGATGAGTTGAGCGTGCGATGCGCTTCTACTTGGACAGGGAATGTGTAGTAGTGTAGTCCTTATCAGTTTTTGCACCTGGAAAGCACTGTCTGCTTCCAGCAACAATGTTCCATTGTGCTGCCGGCAAAATGTCTTAACAGGGCTAGCAATCGCATCAACACCCTTCTGAATTACGAAAGGATTAACAGAAGAGAAATCTTGACCATCAGTTCGAGAAACAACCAGAAATTTGGGAAGATTAGGCAAAGTTTTCTTATTCTGAGGTGAATCTATCTTTGTTTTTTGGGTCAAAGTCACAGTAGAAGAGAAGAAAGTCATTGCGGAAGTGTCCCCCATGATTATCGGCATCTCTGATGGTGCGCACCTTCCTAGTGGGGGCCCTCTCAAAGGGCTTACCTGCCTTAGGTGATTGTTCACACCTCAGGTCACACCTCCCGAGAATGGACGGAGGGACCAGTCGGCATGTTCGGAAGGTACCAGCTCGGGTAATCGCCCCTCCCTGGGCCTGGCCTTTACCAGGGGTACGTACGTGCCCTACTTGTCTACCCGGAGTGGGGAATTACGCTTTACCCCGTTATCTGCTACGCTTGATAATGCATGGGTCGTCCTTCAGACATGCACAGGGAGGAAAGAAAAAGAATAGAGGAAGTGAATAGAAAGAAGAGTGTCTCAAACACCAAAGCGGGGACTAAATGTGGAGAGGAAGGCTAGAAAAGTACAGCAGGAAGCAAAAGACAAAAGCAAGGGTTAGGAAAGGAAGAAACCAAGGAAAGAAAAAAACTAGGACAGGAAACCACCTTCACTAGCTATGCACGCCTGTCTCCGGGACCATACGAGGTTATCAGTCCCTTTAACTTCGAATTGTATATGCCACAGAACCCAATGAAAAATGTGGGAAAGCTAAAAGATCATTCCACTAGGAATTAAAATCATCTCACCAACAAGACTAAAACCAACTTAGGGGAGCAAAAGCTACAGTGTCCGCTCCCATAGCTCCGGAAGCGACGACAACCTTCTAAACCCCACAAGTTACTAACGGCACAGTGGTCAACAGATCACAGCGTCAGAGTAGAGAGAAATAGAACGACGTTAAAAAGTATAAGAGTGGGGGACTGCGGGAGGGGGGGGGGGGGGGGAGAAGGCTCTAAACCCTGCAAACAGCCAAGAGTCACAAAACCACTCACCCCGACCAAGCGAGTCCTAGAGCTGAGAATAAAACCTACCTTCACAGAGGAAGGCAAGGACACGATCAATCATCCATGGGTCATCCGCCAAAACTAGAGGCAACGAAGGCAGTAGGCCGTAAGTGTCAAATGGAGAAGGCATTCAACCAGAATGTGCGCCACGGGTTGTACGACTCCACAATCACAATCTGGTGGATTGTCATTGCATAAAAGAAATCCACGGGTCAGCCTGCAATGTCCAATACGGAGGCGACACAAGACAGTCGATTCTCTCTGGGAAGGGCGTAAAGATGAACTCCAAGCTGCAGTCTTATCTTTGACAGTGCAGAGTTTATTGGAAGGGACAGTAGCTTTCCAGCTGCTATCCCATGAGGAGTGAAGCAAAGATCTGATCTGCACCAGCAGATCCGCACTCGGAATTAGAAAGGGAGGTGGGCAGCGAGTAATTGCCAATCGAGCCAACCGGTCAGTCTGTTCATTCCCTGTAATACCAACATGGCTTGGTACCCAGAGAAAGGTAAAGGAGCAGGCAGCACGATGGAGGTCAGTAAGGAGATCGTGGATGGAAATAACCAAAGGATGGGAGGGAAAACATAGATCAATGGCCTGAAGACTGCTCATGGAGTCAACACAGATTAAACCACGTTCCATGGCAGTCTGTTTAATAAAACAGAGCGCTCTATAAAGTGCCATCAGCTCTGCCGTGAACACACTGCATGCTTATGGCAGAGAATGGCATTCCGTCCCAATGGGAGATGTAAACGCATATCCGGAGTGGCCCACAGTTTTTGAGCCATCAGTTTAGAAAATAGAGGCTCCCTGAAACTCTTCTAGTACTGGGCACACCAAATGCCAAAAGACTACGGGGGAAATGAAAGCTTTTGGGCCCTGGAAGAGATCCGCCCAAATTAGTGGTCGCGGTACCATCCACGGAGGTGTGTGGGGGGCGCAATCCAGGGAAGGGAAGTGGAAATCTCGACAAAGACAGGCAAGCTGCAGTCCGACGGGCAATCCCGCACGCGGCTGGGTATCAGGGGTCGAAGCCCTTCATATGCAGAAAGAACATGGTAAGTGGGATGAGCAGGATATTGCCAGATGGCGATGGCACAAGATGCCAGAAGCTGATGCCGCCTGACCTGAAAAGGGCAGATTCCCGCCTCAACAAGGAGACTGTCGACTGGGCTAATCCGGAATGCACCAGTAGCCAAGCATACACCACAATGGTGTACCGGATCTAATAGTTTCAGGGTCGAAGGAACTGCCGAGCTATAAACATGATACCCATAGTCCAATCGGCACAAGATTAGAGCCCGATAGATACGAAGGATAGTTGTTCGGTCTGCACCCCAAGATGAATGAGCGAGGAAACAAAGGGCATTAAGTTTCCTCATACAACTAATCTTTAGATGACGAATGTGGGGCACCCAAGTCAATTTTTTGTCAAAGAGAAGACCCAGAAAACGATCTTGTGCTACAACTTCCAGGCGCAGAGTACCCAAGAACAGTTCTGGATCAGAGTGAACTGTAGTACGACAACAGAAATGCATCATTCTCGTTTTTGACGAGGAAAACTGGAAACCATGGGATGTAGCCCACGTTGAAGCCCGCCGAATGGCGCTCTGGAGCTGACGTTCAGCAGAGGCTACTGAGTAGGAGATGTACCATATGCAAAAGTCGTCGACATACAGTGCCGGGGTTAGCACCGACCCAACAGAGCTCACCAACCCATTGATGGCGATTAGAAAGAGTGTAACACTCAACACTGAGCCCTGGGGGAGTCTCCTGTATTCGAGGGGAGCTGAATGAAGAGCCAACTCCGACATGGAACAGGCGGTGGGATAAAAACTGACAGATAAAATTTGGTAAGGAGCCTCTGAGGCCCCAATCATGAAGAGAACGTAAAATATGATGATGCCAAGTAGTGTCATACGCCTTACGAAGATCGAAGAAGACTGCAACAAGATGTTGTCGTTTAGAGAAGGCCTGTCTGATCGCTGTCTCCAGTCTAAGTAAATGGTCAATAGGTGTTCGTCCCTCCCGGAACCCACACTGGTAAGGTGAGAGAAGTCCCCGGGATTCAAGAACCCAGCATAATCTGAGGGCTACCATCCTTTCAAGTAAGGTCTGGTACTGGGAGCTACAGCGAGGAAAGGAAAGGATGGGACCTGCATCATAGGGGCTAGGTCGGGAGTTCTTCACCAATTGGTTCACACGATATCGGAGGATTTTGCTATGGAAGGTCAAACCCCCGAGGGGAACCAAACTGTGCCGAAAACCGGTGTAAACAGCAGACAAAACGAAAGTTGCAAGACAATCGGTACCATGGGATAGCCAAACCGTCATCTACAGAAACACCGAGAGACGGGGTTAGAGAGGGTGGGAGGGAGCAATTGGGGTGGGAAGGAGGGGGAACTAAGATAGGTAATGCAGCCTGGGGAAAGAAGGAAAAAAGGCTGCAATGGCTCGGGGACCCGTGCGCGCCACACACGTACCCACAAAAGAGCTGTGGGCCCCCTGGGGGTCGTCTCCAGACTAAGCCATGAACCGGGAGGGAAAATGAAGTAGCCTGGGACGGGAAGGAAGGCTGCTTCAGCTCGGGGCCCCATGTGCGCCACACAGGTGAATGAAACAAACAAATCTAATGCTGGACTGTTCCCAGTTTGCCCAGAGTTCCTCATCGAATTACAGCAAAAGGCCCCTGTGGAAAATAAATATATGGGTCAGATTAAGAGACTGGTGATGTTTGATGCTCACTGGGATGTCTACTGATTGTTAGCAGGCTTAAAGTGCAGCAGATGTTCAAACTAAGCAGAGCCGGATTGCACCTTACTTAGTGCCTCAACTTATATTCTATGTGTTCCACATAAAGGTTTGGCAGCAGTAAATGTCTCCCCGTGTGTTCAGAAACAGAACAAGTATCTGAGGAAAGGCTTTGCACCCCCAGTCTACAGGCCTGACCCTCTACCCAAGCTTTAGCCAGAGAGGGAAAGACCGTAAAAGAATACACAGGATCTGAAGAATCATCCCTGTCTTAAGAGACTTTGGGCACAGGAGAATGGCCAGGAAACTTCACATATGTTTCATGGCAGGACATCTGTCCTGGTACCACCCATTTCGGTCAGGGGTTTGCCCCATTCGTGCCACCCACCAACAGTAATGACCGCATGGCAGGACGGTCGCTGACGGGAGTTCAGAAACCTAAAAAGGATAGGTAACTACTCCTGGGCACACATGGGGCATTTACTGCTCTGTTACCAGTAGTGTGATCCCTGTGTTGTCAGGGGGCCCAGCCAGAAGGGTACATAATAGCGAAAGCCCTCCCCCCACGGACTGGCTACAACATACATGTTGGGGACCAAATGGGACAGGGGGCTATTGGGAGGAGGAAGTGGATAGTACTGAGTTCTTCCCATAATGACTCACACATTTTACGGAAATTTTGTAGTGGAGGTCAAAGCCCCGAAGGGACCAAACTGGGCAATAAAAAATCCAGGGTAAAACTAGCGAGAAGAGCTCATCATGATGACCATCACTACTGCGGTAATAGCCGGGTTGTCATAGAGGGAATCACCTAGAGAAGGGCTTGAGTGGGGAGCAAGGAGGAATTAGGGCAGGATGGAGAGGAACTGGAAAATGTAATGGAGCTGGTGGACGTAGGAAGAAAGGCTGCAATGGGTCAGAGACCCATGTACACCATACACGTATCCACAAAAGAGTTGTGGGCCTTCTGGGGGAGGCCGGAGGTGCTGATAGTGTTAGCAGGTGCACTGGCAATGCAAGCATGTGAGAAGGCAAGCAGACAGTTAGTGTTGCCAGCCTCGAAGCAGCAGGTGGTGCCCTATGAGCACGGACATCACCAGCACCACAGCTGATACCGACTCTGAAGTGAGTGGCACCCATGTTGAAAGAGAAGGAACCATTTGTTTTATTGTCAGAATGACCACAGCTGATGACACTACTGCTGGTGTAGTGGAACAGCTAATTTAGCTGTACATTTCAGCACTGTTCTACCACGAGATGTGTGGATTCATCCTAAATATAGCCTATATATAATTACATAAGAATATACTGTATTTCACGAGCTCACGTGCGCATATACACAGGTGGAAGCGGGTGCGGCAACCAGAGACTGGACTACCTGCTGCAGAAGTGGCCGCTGACATGTAAGACGAAGAATAATCGAAGTTTATATTAAAGTTCAGTGGCATAGACATTATGTATTGTTGTATTATTGAAACAAGTGAACTTATCAGACTCAAGTTTAGATTATCTTGAGACATCAAACTGAATGGGCGTTTTGTAACAGTATACCTATGGGGCATAATGTTTCCCTTGTTAAAGTTTAATGAACAACATTTATTGAGTAGTAAGCCGTGTCTCTCTTGAAATGTACTCTCTGCTGCATGGGCAAGAAGTTCATGCTTCAATCTGGGAGGAATGTTAGAGACATATATAAACTAGTCATATGACAATTATTACGGCACTACAGAAAGAAGAACTATGTAGTTGTGGGTCAAAACACCAGTAAACCCATGGCCAAATCTTTCCTGAGTTCCGGAAAGAGAAATTCAATATAAAAGCATGGTCATCAGATCTCTCAATTCCTTGTAACACTACACTAGCACAGGCACCTTCTGGACCAATACCAGCTCTACTCAGTTTGACACTGCTATTACCTGCACTGAAAGCCCAATGGGCGTTCTGCGGTGGTTACACCAGTTCCAATTTGATCACCAAAGTTAAGCACTATTGGGCTTGACTAGCACTTGGTGGGTAACCAACCGGGTCTTCTGAGCGCTGTTGACATGTGGGGTGTACTCAGCCCTTATGAGGCTAATTGAGGAGCTATTTGATTGAGAAATAGTGCCACCAGTCTGGCAAAGCAACAACGGCCAGGAATGCGGGGCACTGACCACATCCACCTCCCTACCACAATCTGGTCCGCCTCTGTAGTCCAGTGGACAGCGTGGTTGGTTGCCACGCAGGGGGCCCGGGTTCGATTCCCGGTCAGGTAGGAGATTTTCTCCACTCGGGGACTGGGTGTTGTGTCATCCTCATCATCAATGACACGCAAGTCGCCGAAGTGGCGTCAGATAAAGAGACTTGCACCAGGCAGGCTGAACACGACCCCAGTCGGGGTCTAACGGTCATAAATGCCACACGATCATCATCATCACCACAATCTGGTGACACCTTTGGGCGAAGAATGACACAGTGACCAGACGGTAAACGATGGGCCCTAGTGGTCTGTTAGTTACCACCTGCACTAAAGACTTAACTGTGCCAACAAGGGCGTTACTGACATTGAACCTGATGCTGATGACATCATGGGTGTGGTCATATTAAAAGGGGGGGGGGGGGGGAACCCATGGACAACAACATTACAAAAGATACAGCAATACTCATAAAATAAAACTTTTCGTCAACATAGCATTCTACCAAGCTGCTGCTATTAGGAATGACCAAAATTTTAAGTGATTAGTGTTTTTGTAATTACACCATGGGGCTCAGATAGATGAATGGATGAATGTAAATTGATTAGTTTGTATTGTAAAAGATAATGACACACTGACATCAAGGGTCAAAGTCAACAGGTGGTATCCTGTGCCTCAGTTGACCCACTCATATAGCTACTCGGGTGCATCAATACGCAAGTGTAGGCCTATGAAATGATTTCTGCATAGTTTCAGTCACACGACATCATTTCAAAGACTTCAGTTCAGTGGTACGCTAACAGGAAAATGCAGTCATCTACAAAAGCTGTATTTACTAGACATATCATCTCTATCCTACAACACTGCTGAGGTTGGTGGCACAGATGAACTACAGGACTGACAGAATTTTAGATTTATACAAAGGAAGGCAGCACAGAACATTGAAAAAAAAAAAAAAAAAAATAGTTAAATTTTACTGACGACAACAATGTAGCGCACTAAAGTTAGCAACAAAATGTTCACTTTAGGAGGATAATTAATCTACTAATCAGACAAGAGTATATACAAAAAAACCTGTCAACCACAGAGTCAGAGCAGCAGTGATTATTTCATGGCCGAAACAAAAGATAGACCTAATTCCCCTCATTCTTTGTGAATTGCATTTTCAAAGAGAATTCTATGTTCACTTCCAAATTCAGCGCGTTAAGCTGCTGCTGTCCTGCAATTAAAATTTTACCTGTGTGATCCATAGTCTTATTTTAGAGTGTATTTAAAGGCTGCAAAACATGGAGTACCTAATACTTGAAGGTAAGAAAACTATCACTTGGCAGCCAACTTAAAGAGTTTCCAAAAATAATTGTGAATTTGTCCTGCTATTACCAACTCCAACATGAGCAGTGATGGAGGAGGCAATGTACAAGACTCGCCGATGGTTGGACAGAGTAATTAAGCAGTCATTCATCCAATGTCCTGTATCTGAATGAAACAGAAAGAAAACAAACTTTGGATTGGGAGATTTCCTTCGCTATAAACTTCACAGTAGGTTACACAATACAAATCATTAGATTTAGGAAAACATTTTTATATTCGAAATTGGAAAAACTATTCTTTGCGATATGGCTGTCGTCATTATAACTTCAGAGCTCGTAATTTGTTTTTGTACGGTTCTTAAAGTTGTGGTAGGCTAGAGTTTTCCATCTATGTTACCTTCTTGTTCAATGGCTAATGGAATGATTCCTTGTTTAAATTACATTTTGTGACATCCTTTCCGACGTTTCTAGTCGTTCATTCCTTCCTTTACAACCAGGCACGATCAATGTGCACTAACCAATGTAAGGCAGAGTGTCTTCCAGTCAAAATACAAGAACATTCCTGTCAATGCGTCTCCGGCACATAAAACTTTCTAAAAAAAACCCTTTAGTATGTGGTTTAGATTTGTGTGGACTCTTGTTTTTTTCCCCTCTTATATGTAAATGCGTCCCTCTCGCAATGTTTTCGATTATACTCTTCTGACATTTAATCCTCAGGGCGAATAAACTGACAAGGGAGTAAACCAATGTTGTTGTTTAAGCTGTCACATCATAGGCACGTCTGCAAGCCAGGAATGATCATTTTATACATGTCGCTAATGACAAGACACATGACGATCTCAAATCAAAACAGTTGACTTGCCGGATCATTATTTAGTAAATATTTACTGACTAAAATAGTGAAATAAATCCCTTACTTTTAATTGTGACCTTCATGTCACTTCAAACGACTGCAACAAACATAGCGTTACTGAAAATGTGCATAATTCCGATCAACACAAAACCATCATTTGCGCGCACTGTCATGCCAACTTGAAAACTATCAACTCAAGAGGTCTCAACTTTGAACCAAAGTATATTGCTAGTAATGGTAAAATGATGTCTAACATATTTTTTTAAGAATCAATTGCAGGTGACTGATTGATAAATAAAATACCAATGAATTGAGAGAAATCATTGCACAAATTAAAGCGTATGCGTATTCGGGATCTCGTTTCGTCTCGTAGCGCTGGTTATGAATTTACGTGATATATTATTGTATATGAATGCAATATAACTCTCAGGTTTAATATTTTGTTGGTATTTACATTGGTATTCATTAAAAATATAAATCCGAAAACTTAAAATATAATCTTAGGAAGGAAGATGGCAGATCTTTCGATCGTTAGCATATCCCACTTTACAAGGCTACGAATTCAAGTCAGCTGTTTGATTCGGCTGTGTGGCTGTGTGCTTGTTACCTGCTAAAAGTTGTGTGCGGCGTAATGTGCATATGTGATTGTAGAGTTAAAGTTTGACCGTAAACCGTGTTAATATATTAGTGTTTGATGTTCACAATGACATAAAAGATTCTGACGTTTCCCTGTTAGGACATACAAGACAATCAAAACATCTTGACATTTTCGAGAGGACATACACAGAGTGAGTTTGCTTAATGTTTTAGAACTACACGTGTTGCACGGTAATAAAAAGATTTTTACTCTGCACTTTTTGTTGGTGACGTTTATGATATTCTTGAATTTTAAAAAATGTGTTACAGTAGCATCTATAGATTAGGTGTACCTTTTGTTCTTGTACAGCCTCTCGGGTGTAGAACATGTCACAGCAAAATATACAATAAATACTTACAAAATGAGAGCAGAAATGTTAATGTACCTTCCACTGATCCCAAATGTAATTTCCATTGTGGATGTGGACTCAGTAAGAAAAAACATATCTTGAGAATATTTACATTTTAAAGGACATAAAACTTATTACTATGTAGGCTACTATATGTGGAATATACTTGGTGCATATGATTATTTTAGGCCTTTTTTGTACACTACTTAATGTATTTACAATGATCACATACTGCACAAGATTAGTAGTAAAGTCAGACTGAACACTATATTCACATTTGTGAATATTATATACAGTAACATACACCAGCCACATCTGCTAAGAAATTCATCAATGGTGCAAAATGAGTTGGCCACCAAAAAAATCCTTTACACTCGTTTCAAACTGAAGTTTATTGCAAGTTAGATTTTTCGTGGCTGCTGGCATGTTATTGAACGTGTGTTGCTGATTAGTGGAACATCCTTTCTTAGCCAGAGTAAGTGACTTTAAATCTTTGTGAAAGTTATTCTTGTTCCTAGTATTGATCCCATGAACTGAGCTATTGTTTTGAAAAACAAGTGAAATGATAAATAACATTCTAGATGTATTTTAATCGCACAAGAGATTAATTATAAATTGTCTTCAAAATGAAGTACATCCTTAAGCAAACAGAAACGCCAGCATTCACTGATATACAATGAATAACTTGGTGTTACCAGTAGGCCTACTGAAAATGAATGAAATCTTTATGACAGTCCTGTAGACTGTATCTTAAGAATAGCTTACTGTATTTAAATTTTGTACTATTGAAAGACTTGAGGATCCAGAAAAAGTAGTTGCATTGTTTGGGTTGATTCCTTTATTCTTCTTAACACCTTGACTACCGGCCATGTAAACCATTCCATACCTTAGAATGCCAGACATTCTGCATTCCGGAGTAAGCTGAGCTCCACTTGGTTTCCTTATCTTGTCTGGAACAGAGAATTGTCTGCGCTTTGAAATGAGCAAGAAGGCCCCTGTCCATGAAACATGAAAAGAAATCTAGAACTAAATACACAGCATCTAATCGTGTAGAACTGACGCCAAAGGCCTCACTAAAAATGACTACACTACACAAACAGTCTGTATAAGTCCTCCCCTCTGTAGAATCACTATGATCTATTGCTGTGCCACCCCTTTGTCCTGTCCTCCTCTCAGTACTGGCAGGGAGAATATTTTGCAGTTCTACATTCATCATGGAATCGCTACATTTTATGAACATAAAACAAAGAAAAAAAATTGATTGTTCAGTAAATTGAGAAAACATACAAAACAGATTGCTGAAGGATCATCAAACTCGAAATACTGACTTAAAATTTGATGCAATTATTCTTGCACAAAGACTGGATCATCATCTGAATTATTGATTTCATCATCCTTACTGTCATTATCAATAAAACCTTTCTCAAATCCATGCAAAATTTCGTCCAGCATAAGAGAGCATGAAGTGATGTCCGTTCATTTACATACTGAGAGAGTGGACACCACTTTCTACCTGCCTCATTTGATACAATGAATGCGACTAGACTTACATCATCTATAGGCTAGTTTAGACACTAGATTTACCAAGTAAGGCATTTAAGATAGATCTAGCCCATCAATAAACTTGCTTTTGTGTTTAAAAGCGTGAAAACGAAGATCATGTCAAATGACGTGATGGGCATTCTACAGAAATTTCCATATCCTGTCAGTTGACGTGATTGGCAGTCTAAGTGTTAATACATCTGTTACTATGCAGTACAACACGCTACACAAGTATGAGGCTTTGTGTATTCAGCAAATTATATAATGAAGTTAGTATTGTATTGCCAACAAGTTTTTATAGCTTGGTATCACTCACCTTGGTACTTTGGCATAAAAGTTAGTGTCCAAACACTCCTGGATGGGACAGGGACTGAAATTGAGGGTGGCAAAGCATATGCACAAATCTGGAGCTACATTTTTTGTCTTTTTAAACTAATAAAAATTGAAATAAATAGTGTCTCAATTTCTCACACTACTGTAAAGTTGAAGGATAATACTGTGTCTCAGAGGTGTTGAGATAACATGAAATGAAATTGAACAAAGCTCCAGGGTTCCTTGGAAACCTTGTTAGATGCAGTACTGAATTTAAAGCATTTAGGCCTGTAACCATAATGTATCAATATTTCAATGAACAAACCACTGTGCCCAGTTGTTGGAAGAAAGTAAAAGTTACACACATCAAAAAGAAATATTCCTAGCTCAAATGCTATGAAATATCTTATGATTCCCATCTAACCACTATGGATTCAAGTCTATTTTTTGATTTAGGAAAAACATTTGGCTCACTTGCACCTATTACTGAAGAGGACAACCATGAGAGTTATCAAGTGATATTTGCGTCGGAAGTGAGATGTTCTTAGTTACCTAGAGTGAAGAGACAAACAAATACATGGATGTAACTTTATGTATTTCCTAGCACCAATGCTATTCATGTTGTGCATTAATGCCATTGCAGATTTAGCAACTAGAAGCAGTCTGCAGATGATGCATTTATCTATAATAAGTACTATACAGGAGATTATCTACAGAACACTCACATATCCATCCTAGAATATTAAAGTACCTATCCTAGAATATGAAAGTGTGTGGGTAAAATTTTACCTACCATCCTGGTGGCCTCGCATTATTATGTTGGAAACATCAGCAACTCTGTAGAAAATCTTTACCAAGATGTTAATATTCTTAGAGCTCCACATAAAATGTCTTTCATACAGACCATGAAGTAAATAAATAATGCTGTCCTTGCTCTGTGGTTTACAAGTGCTTTTATGATTTGTTAGCCACATATTGTGTTAATTAAAAAGGAAGTAGACTATTGTACATGGGTCAGTTGAAGTCCACAATAAGACCAGTCTCCTTTGACCTATGACATCATATCCGAGTTAAAGATGATAGTTTGTTTATAAGCAGAACATAGATTATGATTTTGTGTTTAAAAAGTGTTACACAGGTTTCTCTGATGGTAGGTATAGGTCAACAGAGATGATTTTGAAACTTCCTGGCAGATTAAAATTGTGCACCGGAACCGGGACTCGAACCTGGGACCTTTGCCTTTCGCAGGCAAGCGCACTACCGACTGTGCTATCCCGACACGACTCAAGATGCCGCCTCACAACTGTACTTCCGCCAGTACCTCGCCTCCTACTTTCCAAACTTCACAGAAGCTCTCCTGCGAACCATGCAAGACTAGCACTCCTGGAAGAAAGGATATGGTGGAGACATGGCTTAGCCACAGCCTAAGGGATGTTTCCAGAATGAAACTTTCACTCTGCAGCGGAGTGTGCGCTGATATGAAACTTCCTGGCAGATTAAAATTGTGTGCCGGAACCGCCGCGGTGGAGTAGCCAAGCGGTCTAAAGCATCTCGCTGCGGAGCGCGCGGTTGCTCGCCGTGGAGGTTTGAGTCCTCCCTGGGGCATGGGTGTGTGTGTGTTTGTCTGTAGATTAGTTTACCTAGGTTTAAGTAGTTTGTAAGCTACGAACTAATGACCACGCAGTTTGGTCCGATAGAATTACAAACATTTGAACATTTGTTCCAGAACCGGGACTCGAACCTGGGACCTTTGCCTTTCGCGGGCAAGCACACTACCGACTGTGCTATCCCGACACGAATCACGATGCCGCAAAGGTCCCAGGTTCGAGTCCCGGTTCCGGCACACAATTTTAATCTGCCAGGAAGTTTCATATCAGCGCACACTCCGCTGCAGAGTGAAAGTTTCATTCTAAAGATGATTTTTTTTGCAAGTGAGCATCAACGGTGCGAATGTTTGGAGCGTGACCTGTGATCGATGGTATATTCTGTTGTGTTAATCTGTAATTTACGACGATAATCACAGATTATGTATTACCTACAATATGTAAGTATTATGATATTATCCATATGTTTATATTTGTTGATAGTGGGTATATCTATGTAGAGTATCTTGTGAGACTCAGATATGTCATTGGTCAAAGCTGACGGGTTGTATTGCGATCTTCAAATATGTCTTGTTCACTCCTCAAGGAATAGTTTGGTTATTCCACTGCTACAGTGAACCCATGCCACAAACCTATAATCGCACACTTCCTAGTGCACTACCTTCTGTTACACTGTCTCCTCCTTCTTCCTGCCCCCCCCCCCTCTCTCTCTCTCTCTCCTCCTTTTCCTGTCCATCTCTCCCTCCTCTTCCCTTTGTACCTGTTCTTCCTTTCCCTTGTCTATGAAAAGTCACATAAATTATTATTTAAAAGAGATAGATTGGCTGGCCAGTACTTGCCTTTTTGCTGTACTGTGGAAAGTTACACTCAGAAAAAGAGGAGGAAAATAATGAGCTTTTGGAACTGTGTTCCTTCTTCATGTGGAGAGAAGGGAGAAAAAAAGAATGGGAAAGGTAATTCATGTTGAATTCTATTGTCAGGTACCCTCCACCAGGCACCATTTGAAATCTTCGGTAGATAGTGATCTTCCTCTTGTTGTTTTGAAAATAAAATTGGAAAAATCATGAATATCAAAGTAAAATGTAGATTAGTATTGAAATTTATTGTAAAGTAACCTGCACCTTGCACTGTACAAAAATTACATATATTTGGAAACAATGTTAAACAAGCACTTATTTTTACATAATTGTATTGATCAATTAGCTTACACAGAAAAGTATAAACAAATTAAAAAATAGAAAACGGATGATTTACCAAAAGGACCGGCTTGTCGATAGGCACAAATAAAATCACACACATACAAGCTTTCACAACCGTTGTTTGCTTTGTCAGGCAAAGAGAAAGAAAGGAGAGGAGAATTTTCCACTTCCTTAAAACCCGTATCTTCCCCTTTCTCCTCTCCTTTCTTCTTTTCCGGACAAAGTGATCAATGGTTGCGAAAGCTTGTATGTGTGTTTGTGTGTGATTTTATTTGTGCCTATCGATGAGCCGGTCCTTTTGGTAAGTCATCTGTTTTCTATTTTTTAATTTGTTTATCCCACCAGGAAAGTTTCCTTCAATAATTAAAGTATAAACAAAGATAGATTTGCTGCTCTTTGGGCAAGTGAAAATTGTATGGTTTATCAGAAGGTGGAGGATTTTAAGGTTTATAGCAACTTTGTATATACAGTAATGTTTTCTTGATTGTGATTTTTAGCTGTACAAGTATTAAGTTTTTTTTTTCTCAGCATGAAAAATAAAGTAGGACATCTGGCATTACCAGAGGAATCATTTTCCATCCTGGTGTCGGTTCCTAGCCATGCCATTTGCGAACCACTTGTTTCTAACTTTTGGTATTCTGTCTCTGTGCGCTCATTCTGGACATCTCTATAATGTCTTCATTCTAATAACGGAATGAGTAAAAGTTTGTGTTCATCATAAGTCAAGAAACTGAGCAGTTAACATGATTGAAAATAAAGCTGAAATAATATTGCTAAGCTACTGTGCAGTATCCTGATTTTGCTCTGACTGACTGAATTTTATTGATATGCATTTTAGCAGCTCAGTGTGTTGATAATTTGGTGTTATCTTTGCCTCTCCCATCACATAGGGCATACCAGTTATTGTGTCAGTCTTTCTTTTTGATTAGGAGTTTTTATAAAGTCTTCAGTGAAAATTGTGGTTATTGTGAATGTAGTAAAGTGTGATTGCTAAGTAAAATTGTGATATGTTCTGTTTAAATAGGACATCTCTTCACAACATGGGAAATGCTGGAAGCAGCGCGAGAGAGAGACACAAGGGAGGGGAACTTGCCCCTCCCCCTTCTCCTGGAAAAGATAGTCAAGCATTTGTCTTTGACAAGAAACCTAACACTAAACTTGTCTTCCAGTCCTCCAATGAAGAAGAAGAACCCTATTACACTAAGGAAAAGCCACCTTCAGAACAGGTAATTTGATACAGTGTTTCTCTTTAATTTGTATTTTAAAAAAAAGTATCTGATAGGGTATTTGACATCATCTTCGTACTGTTGTTCGTTCATATTCTATTACTGATGGAAATTCTCCACAGAGATGATAAATTATTTTTCAAAACATTTAGATTGGCTGGTCAGTACTTAATGCTGTACTGCCAATAGTCACATACAGAAGAAAAAGGACAAAAATAGTACTAGCTTTTGGAACAGGGTTCCTTCATCAGCTAGGAGAGAAATAATAAGAAAAGGGATAGGGAATAGAAGGGGAATCTAATAATGGAAAGTCCAAGTTGGAATTAACAATATGTAGTAAGGACAGTTTACAGCTCAAAGGAAAGTTATCATAGGCCAAGGCCTGGATAATTTCGGGATTGGAGAATGTACTGTAGGGATAACTCCCATCTGTGCAGTTCAGAAAAGCTGGTGGTGGGTGGGAGGATCCAGATGGCCATTCATCCTAATGGACAGCTAGTTAATGGTCATATGTAATTTATTTTCCTTCCCTCACCTGCCTCCCCACTCCATTCCTAAGCTGCATCTCTTTGCTCCCATCTAATATGTACATGCTCTGCAAGTCCGTGCTGTATCCATCCCCTCCAGCATGACGTAACCTTCCTATCCCCCCTCCCCTCCCCTATTTCCATACCGCAGAGCATGATTCGAAGTGCGACAGTGGTTGCTGACGGTTGTGTGACTGTGTTGTGTGCCTGTGTTGTGTGCCTGTGTGATTGCGTGAATGTGCTATGTTTTTGAAGGAGGCCGTGGCAGATAGCTGAAGTGGTCGGTCTCTCTCTCTCTCTCTCTCTCTCTCTCTCTCTCTCTCTCTCTCTCTCTCTCTCTCTCTCTCTCTCTCTGTGTGTGTGTGTGTGTGTGTGTGTGTGTGTGTGTGTGTGAGACGTCTTTGCAGTGAGTTGTAAACTGTCCTTACTAAATATTGAACACAAGGGGAATGTTAGGCCATAATGATGATGTTTCAGCATAACTTTCCTCTTCTGTTCCCTATTCCTTTTCTCCTGCCTGATGAAGGAACCCTGTTCTGAAAACTAGTACTATTTTTTCATCCTTTTTCTTCTTTGTGTGACTATTGGTGGTACAGAACTGAGATAAGTACGGGCCAGCCAATATATCTCTTTTTAAGAATAATTTTTTCATATTCTGTGGATTATACACTGCTGGCCACAGTTGCACCATAATTGAAACAGCTTGAAAAATTGTCAAGTTGGCATGAACTGTACTACATGCTTCAATATAAAAATGAGTAGTAATTAAATGCAACCTCTACATATTAGGTATAGTAATACCATCTACAGTCTGTAAATAAAGAAAGGTTGTGACAGTATTGTGACTGCTCCCATTGGTCATTATGCCATTACTATCATGTGAATACAGAATTGGGAGATTTAGGAGAGCAGTACTCAGTGACTTGAAGTATCTCAACAGCTCCAAGCAACTAGTACTGAAGAGGACAGTTTTGCTCAGTCACACAAATTTATACAGCTATGTTAATAATAATATGTAGGTAGGAAACAACTCACCGTAAAGACGAACGTTGAGCTGCCAACATACACAAATAAGACACACAAACACATACACAATTCTAAATTTTGACTGCGGCCTTCCTCAGAAAGAGAACACTCATCCACACAATCACTCGGGCACACTCATCCACACACGTCAGCATCTCTGGATGCCCAACACAGTCTGACTACACAGCAAGTGGAAGGGATGGTAGGGGGAAGGAGTGGAGGAGGAGTGGAGTGGAGTGGAGTGGAGTGGAGAGTGGAGAGTGGAGAGTGGAGAGTGGAGAGTGGAGAGTGGAGAGTGGAGAGTGGAGAGTGGAGAGTGGAGAGTGGAGAGTGGAGAGTGGAGAGTGGAGAGTGGAGAGTGGAGAGTGGAGAGTGGAGAGTGGAGATGAGATACAAGCAAAGGCGATGTCAGGTGGAAAATGAAATGTATGAAAAAGGGGGGGGGGGGGCATTTTTAAAAAACAGGAAGCACACAGTAGGAAAACGGGCATGAATTGGAAGGAAATGTAGGATGTGAGGGGGAAGGGGGACTGTGGGGCATGGAATGTAGGATGCTGGTTTATCTGAGATTGAGGCCAGGATGGTTGTGGAACTGTAGGATGTGCTTTAGGGATAACTCCCATCTCTGCAGATCAGAAAAGTTGGTGGAGGAGGGGAGGATCCAGATGGCTCGGGTGGTGAAGCAGCTGTTAAAGTCCAAGGTATTGTGCTTTACTGCTTGCTGCGTCACAGGATAGTCCATATTACTCTTGGCCACAGTTTGACAGTGCCCATTCATCCTGATGTAAAGCCGATTAGTTGTCATTCCACTGTAGAATGCAGAGCAGTGATTGCAGCAGAGTTGGTATATTATGTGGCTGCTTTCACAGACTGCCTGGCCTCTGAGGGGTTGGGACAAGCCTGTGACGGGACTGGAATAGGAAGTGCTGGGTGGGTGGATTGGGCAGGTTTTGCATCAGGGTCTTCCACAAGGATATGATGCCTGTGGTAAGGGGTTGGGATTAGGAGTGGCATAAGGATGGACTAGGACGTTGTGGAAGTTGGGTGGGTGATGGAACACCACTTTAAGAGGGGTTGGGTAGATCTTGGGTAGGATGTCTCTCATTTCAGGGCATATTGATAGATAATCAAAGCACTGACATAGGATATGGTTCAGTTGTTCTAGTCCAGGATGGTATTCGGTGACAAGGGGGCACTCAATTGTGGCTGGTTAATAGGGTTGGAGGGAGGACTGTTGGTGTGTGAAGATATGGCACGGGAAATCTGTTTATAGACTAGGTCTGGTGGGTAATCTCTGCCTGTGAAGGCCTTTGTGAGGCTTTAGGCATACTGGTGAAGGGAGTTCTCATCACTGCACTTAAGCCTTCCACGGGTAGTGAGGCTATAAGGGAGGGAATTTTTGATGTGGAAAGGATGGCAGCTGTCAGTGTATTGTTGAGAGTTGGTGGTTTGATGTGGGCAGAGGTGTAGATGGAGCCATCAGAGAGATGCAGACTAGCATCCAGGAAGGTGACATGTCAGTTTGAGGAGGACCGAGTGAAACAGATTGGTGAGAGTGAGTTGAGGTTGTTGAGGAATGATGATAGGGTGTCCTGTCCTTGAGTCCAGATCATGAAAATGTCATCAATGAACCTGAACCAGACCAGGGGTTTGTGGATTTGGGAGGCTAGCAAGGTTTCCTCTAGACGGCCCATGATCAGGTTGGCATAGGAAGCTGCCATACGGGTGCCCATGGCAGTGCTGCGGCTCTGTTTGTATATTTTTCCATCAAAGAAAAGTAGTTATTCTTTAGGATGTAGTTGGCAAGGGCTATGAGGAAGGAGGTATTGGGCGTGGCGTTTGAAGGTGTTGGGAAAGGTAGTGCTCAAGTATGTATATCCCCCCCCCTCCTTTTTCTTTTTTCAGACTGCATCTCATTTTCTGCCTTACATCATCTCTGTTTGTTGTATTCCCCCCCCCCCCTTATCTCCCCTCTCCACTCCTCCCACCCCTTCCGCTTCTTCCCCCTCCCATCCCTTCCACTTGCCATGTAGTCAGACTGTGTTGGGCATCCAGAGATAGCTGACGAGTGTGGATGAGTGTGCCTGAGCGATTGTGTGGATGAGAGTTCTCTTTCTGAGGAAGGCGTGGCCGAAAATTTAGAATTGTGTGTCTTTTGTTTGTGTCTGTTGGCGGCTCAACATTCATCTTTATGGTGAGTTGTTCCCTATCTACATATTATTATTAACATTCCTTACAGTACCTACCATTGTTTTTTATACGGCTATGTCATGTACTTTGTCAGTGAATGCAGTTATTTACAGCAAGACACAAATTAACATGATTGATTTCTGGAACGTACCCTTAGTTGTGGAAGCAACCAATCAGGAGTGGCATTCAGACAGCCTGTGTGCTTCTTTACCTTCTATGCAATTTGAACAAATTGGCATTGCAGGTGTAAATGTTTTTTCTACTAACATATTGCAAAGCATTACATATTCGAAGAAAAAGCTTTGTGTTTTTGCTGAGTTACAATGTAATTAAATTTGGAAGAGTTGTTTCATATATTGGAGGTATTTCTATATTGAAGGAGTGGGAGAACAAATAACAAAAATTTTTAAATGTATACAGAAATAACAATTACAGATTGCATTTTTGTCAGAACAGAAATCACTGGAGCAGTTGAAGAAAAGTATATTGAGAGACAGTCACTAAATGGGTGTAACTGTTTTTATTTATTTACTTTTATTGCATAGCTTGGCCTGGAAATACACTTTTAATTGACAACAAATAAAACTTATTTATCAATGAATGCACTCAATTTCCATTATGTAAAAGAAACTGTTACACCAACATAGTGAATGGTTCTTGATGAACTTTCCTGATTCATGATCTGGTAACAATTTTGTAATATATTACTTATCAAAATTATGTAGGTCTACATCATCAAATTTTTTACACAGTGAAAAAAATTAAAGGCACATTATTACTGGCTGTCTAAATGCCATTCTTGATTGGCTGTCTTCACCTCCCATCTAAATATGCCAAGCAGCAGCCATTGACGTAAACTGCATTTTAACCCAGTTTGAGCCATATAAATCGGTGATACTTGTCCTGTGAACTCCCCTAGTAAGATAATGCTGGACCTCACAATGCATTTGTTTGTCTGACCAATCTTTGGTACAGGTGTTAAACTGTTACTACCTGGCCAGCATATTCTGCAGATCTCACCACATTGAAATCATCTGGCTGTGGATTACTGGTAGTCTGGCATGCTGCCATTTGCCACCCACCGTATGTGTTGAAGTGCAACACAAAGTTGAAGCAGCATGGAATGACACACCCATACATTATTAAATATCATTTTGTTCCAAAGCCTAACTAGAACAATTGTTGCTGCCAGTCTTAACGAGTTTATGTAGTAAATTCCACACCCTGTACAACACCAAATTGGATTCATATTTAATCATGCAATCTACCATTGTACTGTATTTACACAATAAATGCAGTTTGCCAGCTTTCCTGGTGTTGCAATGTTATTAGCTAGCAGTTTTGTGATGACACTAGGATGTCTCATTTCTTTGCAGGTTTATGGATATTATAAATTTTCTTTGAGAAAAGTGGCTTTATTTTGACCATTTACACAGCTGGATTTTTTAAAATATTAATCAATAAGATAATTTTATAAATGTTTCCCCAGTTTCGTCCTTACAAGGCACAGAAACTAGATCTTTCTAAGGAGTTGTCTTAAATAAGTTGATGTTTTTTACATATGTGATATATAGTCGGACACTTAGTTTGCCCATTACTCACAAAAACTGTATGTTATTTCATGACTATTTAGCATCGATTTTGGCTATAGGAAGAACTTGGAGCTCCTCGGCAACGATCTGCAACAGTTTCTGAAGGAAGCACCAAGGTTGATGACAAGACATTGCCAACAGTATTCAAATGGGAGGGTGGTGGAAAGCAGGTTTTTATCAGTGGCACCTTCTCCAATTGGAAAGCTCTTCCCATGGTCAAAAGGTAAATTACATTAAGTATTTAAAATCTAATAATTGTTTTAAGCCTATATGCCTAGTTCATTGGTTGTTTGAAAATTCATATGCTTGGTAACATATGTTTGGTAACATATTTGCATGTTTGGCATGAGCACATTCCAGTAATCACTCTACCGTGCCATTATGAGCATTTATCTAGTTATACCTATCTGTACCATTTAAAAGTCCTGTATAATTGATACCATTTACCTTTTCATAATTCAAAAGTCTTTGTGGAATGACTTAATTTTTATAGCATGTGCATTTGATTGACATATCTACAATTGAAAAAGCGTGACAGATTAATGCTTACTGATCACTACAATTTAGTTTATACATTACTAAAAGTGAAATGTAGCTAAAACTATGAAAGAGGTTTCTGAATGATGCTGACACTGATATGAGGTGCATTCAAGTTCGAAGGCCTCCGATTTTCTTTCTCCGGACTGTAAAGCGGTAGAAACATGTGCATTGTTTTAAAATGAAGTCTCGTTCATTGTCAATACGTCCCAGAGATGGCAGCACCATACAGCAGATGGAATTTTACTGCCAGGGGCAAGAATGATAACCTGTTTTAGATACTGAAAATGGCGATGTTTTCCTTACTTGAACAGCGTGCGATCATTCATTTTCTGAATTTGCATGGTGTGACACCAATTGGTATTCGACAGTTGAAGGAGACATGTGGTGATGGAGTTATGTATGTGTAGAAAGTGCGTTTGTGGGTGCGACTGTTTAATGAAGGCAGAACATCGTGTGACAACAAACCGAAACAACCTCGGGCTCATACAAGCCAGTCTCTCGACATGATACAGTGGAGAGAATTGTTTTGGGGCATCGCCGAATGACTGTTGAACAGATCGCCTCCAGAGTTGGCATTTCTGTGGGATCTGTGCACACAATCCTGCATGACGACCTGAAAATGCAAAAATTGTCATCCAGGTGGGTGCCACGAATGCTGGCAGACGACCACAAGGCTGCCCGTGTGGCATGTTGCCAAACAATGTTGACGTGCAACGACAGCATGAATGGGACTTTCTTTTCATTGGTGGTGACAATGGATGAGACGTGGATGCCCCTTTTCAATCCAGAAACAAAGTGCCAGTCAGCTCAATGGAAGCACTCAGATTCACCGCCAACAAAAAAAATTTTGGGTAACCGCCAGTGCTGAAAAAATGATGGTGTCCAGGTTTGCGTTCCAAAGGGCACTACGGTAACAGGTGCATCCTATGAAAATGTTTTGAAGAACAAATTCCTTCCTCCACTGCAACAAAAACGTCCGGGAATGGCTGCGTGTGTGCTGTTTCACCAAGACAACGCACCCGCACATCGAGCTAACCTTACGCAACAGTTTTTTCGTGATAACAACTTTGAAGTGATTCCTCATGCTCCCTACTCACCTGACCTGGCTCCTAGTGACTTTTGGCTTTTTCCATCGATGAAAGACACTCTCTGTGGCCGCAGATTCACCAGCCGTGTTGCTATTTCCTCAACGATTTTCCAGTGGTCAAAACAGACTCTTAAAAAGCCTTCGATGCTGCCATGGAATAATGGCATCAGTGTTGTGAAAAATGTGTACGTCTGGAGAGTGATGATGTTGAGAAGTAATGCCAGTTTTATCGATTTTGGGCGATTAGTTAATTAGAAAAAAAATCGGAGGCCTTAGAATTTGAATGCACCATCATCGTGGTGGTGGTGGTGGTGGTGGTGGTAGCGGTAGCCAGTAATGTCGATGCCACATGCCAAGTTAAATGAACTGGCACAAGTTTAGCTTACAGTATAAAATGTTGAAGGAGACTAAAACAAATTACTATTATTGCAGGACATGGTATCAGAATCTTGTGTGATATTTAACTGTCCAGGTTCTGAAAACTCTAAATACATACAAATGTTTCCATCGGAAATGACTGACTGCAGTGGAGAAAAATGTGTTAATATTAGGACTACACCATGTCATAAGGTAAAGCAGTCAACAATATGAAGACAGTTTGAACACTACAGTGCTTTACTAGGGATGGTCCTGTTTTGAAGCGGTATGCCATTGCCTTCCTCCGACCTTCTAACAGACTTACCCAGCCAGTTAAAGGGGGACTTACAGTTAACATGGATTCCGAACCGTGGTGCTACTCAATATTGGCCATATTCGTGACACCAACAACTCATTTCTCAACCAACTGGTAATGGTTTTCAATCAGTGACACACCATCCAGATGGAGAAAATGTATGATTACATGCAGTTCATGTACTGAGAACATTGCCATTTCAAGTATCAATAACGGTCGCAACTCTCTCCACTGCTGCTAGAGTTCTATGTGTCATACTGTGCTGACATATCTATTGTACGTTACAATGAGAGCTGGTGCGTTTTAAAACAAATGATATGTTTCTATCAGTAGCCAGTCTTGAGAAAATAAAGAGCTGAGTGCCCCTCATACTTTGGTCATCATCAGTAATTTTGCTACCATTCTGTAGTTTTTCTTTTGTTTTTCATCTAATAGCCTCTTTCCAATAAAATATAATTCCCTTAAAGTTCTTTGTTGTCTCTGGGAGAATTAAATGTCACCAGCAAACCTTGAAGCTTTTATTTTTTGCCTCCTGAACTTTTAATTTCCTCTCAAGATTTGACCTTGATTTCTTTTACACTTCATCTGCTTCTTGTTCATTTATGAAAATCTTGGATAGGCTTAAACACTCTCTCTCCCTTCTCAACATTGATTTCCTTTAATGTCCTTGGGCTCTTATAATTGTCATTTGGTTTCTGTAAAAGTTAATACTTTGCTTTATCCCTGCTAACTAAAGCAGTAATCAGTCTGAAGATTATTTTGAACACTGTAGTGCTTTAGTAGGCGTAGTTCTGTTGGAGGCAGTTGTTTTGTTCCTCAGCCTATCTTTTGGGAAAGGATCTTCTCAGGACACGTGGGTTGCGTGGACAGCTAAACCAGCTATACAGATTAGTAATAAAAGTTTTATTTACTAAAGTATACAAGATACTCAACTTCTGTTCTTGCGGCAGTGTCTTCTTGCACGATGCTAGCTCTGCTGTATCTTGGTAACTACCTAGTTCGGAGTCGAGTTCGGAGTGCCCTTCCAGACGCATGTCGGCCTAGATAAAGCTGCTTGTAGAGGGCGTGCTTCTCAGTTGCTCCCTCCAGGAGGCGCGGTGATGTGTGTTATTGGCTGCCGGTCATTCGCTGCCTTCTTCATGATCGTTTTTGTGCATCTGGCATGTGGCGCTGACTTTACGCCACAGCAGTAGTAAGCCATAGCCTTTCTCTGACCTTTGAATTGTTTTAACCAGCCAGTTATAGGAGGACCTACAGCTATTGTGGATTCCAAGCCAAGGTGCAACTCGGCATTTTTAACATTAACAAATATTACCTTGAAAATTTCAAAGAGTCTATTCTAGTCGACATTTTCGACATCTTTCTTTAAATTTCCATAATCTATTTACATAGGTTTGCCTTTTTCAGTTGATCCTCTTAATATTATTCATAAGGTCAGTATTGCATTGGACATTGTGCTTTTTTCCTGACCCAAAACTGATCTCTTCCACCTGTGACTTCTACCAGTTTTCCAACTCTTTGTAATTCTCTATTTTGAAAACATGACTTGCTTTAGAAATAGTCACAACTACTGTTGGGTTCATTACATTTTTCCTGAAGTCTGACTGTCTTGCATGTATTACTTTTTAATTCGGTAGTAGGTAATGTTTTGTTAATTAACTTTTAATTTATTATAAATTTTTTTATTTGAGGTTGAAGAATATCCTCCCTTCCTTCGTGTCTACTAACAAAGGAAAGACCTTAGTTCATATTTGAAATATCACTTTTGTAAGACCTAAAATGAAAGACTTGAAGATATTTTGGGTCAAAACTCTCCTGTTGTGGAGTCAGCTGTCCCTAAATTTTATTATTTACTAGCTGAAAACCCAGTATTGCCCGGGTATTAATTTATATATTCCAGCCTTGAGTTATAATAATGGAAAGTCCAGGTTGGAATTAATAATATAGTGAGGACAGTTTACAACTCACCGCAAAGATGTGGCGACAAGCTGCGACAGGCACATACAAAAGACACACACACACACACACACACACACACACACACACACACACACATTCAGCTTGAATGTGTTGTATGTGTGTGTCTTTTGGTCTTTTGTATGTGCCTGTCGCAGCTCGTCGCCATGTCTTTGCGGTGAGTTGTAAACTGTCCTCACTATATTATTAATTCCAGCCTTGAGTTAGTACTTCTCCTATCCCTTCTCTCTCTGTCTGTCAAACTATTTGTTTTTCTAAAACATATTTATGGGAGAATATATAAGAAATAAGGCCGTCTTGCATAATATACAAAATTATAAGTGCAGTATCCAAACAAGGAAAGAGAGCAATCAAAATACAAATGACATAAAATTTGTACAGTCTTTTATTTATTGTGATTTATGTTGTACAACTGCATAATTTTTTGGGTATATATTCATTTCTATAAGTGCTATATGTCTGTAAAATCAGTTGTGAATACAATTAGTAGTAGGCCTAAAGAAGTAATAGGTTAAAACTTGGTGCGTGATAGTGCAGTTTTCCATGAACGTTACTGTTTATATGCTCACAAGGTCATGCCTAATGCGACAGTTTTATGGTATCTACAGCAAAATTGTTGTGAGCGATGGCTTTTTTTTTATCATTTTGTGTGTGTGTGTGTGTGTGTGTGTGTGTGTGTGTGTGTGTGTGTGTGTGTGTGTGTGTGTGTGTGTGTGTGCGCGCGCGCGAGGGGGTGGGGACACTTCATAAACATCCAAAATTACATGCAAACGTGGTTGCAGGTCCCTAACTACTCCCGTTTTCCAATAATTGACGCATAAATGTGGGTACTCTCACGTGGTGGCCTCTCTGTTATTTATGACATCATATCTCCTGTGTCATGCTCTTTTGTTTTTGGATCAGGAACCTTCGTGGGCATGCGGTGAACAGTTCACCAAAGTTTCATTGCAATTGAATGAATGCTTTATGAACACACAGAGGACATACAGACAAACATTCATTTTTATATATATAGATATAATCATCTCCTCCTTTACGTTCTTTCTGTTTGCCTGCTCCTCCCCCCATCTTCAGTCCCTTTCTCTGCCCAGCTCCTCTGCCTCCTCCCTCTGTTCAACTCCTTTCTTTTGTCTGCCACTATCTCCCCTCATTCTCCTCCTCTCCCCTCTCTTACTCCTCTCTCCTCTCTGCCTCCCCCGTCCCTTTTCTGTCTGTCTCTTCCTCCACCTACTCCTCTCCCTCATATATATGGAAACATACATATGCGCCAAGTTTCATGGTGATAGGTCAAGTGGTGTCTAAGTCACAAGGTACCCTCCGCCACGCTAAATTCACTGTCTTGCAGATTATAAAAATCTCCTTCATGTAAACATAGATTTATGTGCTGACTTTCATGACCAGTCAAACAATTTGGATGTTTTTTGTAACATACCCTCCGTCATGCACTGACATAGGCTTACGAAAGGTAGCCCATGTATTAATTCGAGGTATAAGTTATCTACATCCCACATTTCATTCAATTCTGTTCAGCTGTTTCAGCGTGAAGAGTAACAAACGTGTTAATCCACTGTAAGGTACCTTCCCCCATGCACCGTACTGTGGAATCCTGAAGGTAGCTCGTGCGTTAATTATGAGTGTAAACTATCCAGTACAAATTTCATCCAAATCTGTCCAGCTGTTTCAGCATGAAGAGAAACAAATGTATTAAGGTACCCCTGCCATGCACCTTAAGAAAGGCAGCCCTTGTATTAATCAGGGTATAAGCTCCGTCCAACTATTTCAGCATGAAGGCATAAGAAACGAGTTATGGCCCTGCATAATATACGGAAAAAAAAAGAAAAGAAGAAGAAGAAAGAGAGAGAGAGAGAGAGGGGGGGCGGGGAACCAAATAAACACTAATTTTTATATATTAGATATGTCCTGAAGTATGTGTTGTACAGTGATATAAATTTGATGGCACATTTAGTGATGCATATCGATACTATATGCAAAACGTGTTGTGAAGACAGTCAGCAGTATCAAGTAAAACATCATTAGGTCAGGCCTGATGTGACAGTCTTACGGCGTCTACAGGGAAACTGTTGTGAGCGGGAGACTTCTTTTCGTTTCATCTCTCTCTCTCTCTCTCTCTCTCTCTCTCTCTCTCTCTCTCTCTCTCTCTCTCTCTGTGGGTGTGAGGGTGGGTGGGTGGGTGGGTGGGGGGGAGTTCAGTTACAAAACGCTTAATAAACATGTGTAATTACTTACAAACTTCGTTGCAGGTTCAGTTACAAAACGCTTAATAAACATGCTTAATTACTTACAAACTTCGTTGCAGGTTCCTAATTACTACCATTTTCCAATAATTGACACGTAAGCCTGGGTATTCTCATGTGGAGGTCTCTTATTATTTATGATGTTATATTTCCTGAGCTATGTGTCATGCTATTTTGTTTTTGGGTCAGAAAACTTCATGGGCATACGGTGAACAGTTCACCAAAGTTTCATTGCAATTGAGAATGTTTGTCTGTATGTCCTCTATATATTCATAAACCATTCATTTATATATATACGAATATTATAGAGGAAAAATTCCTAACAGGAAAAAATATACGTAAAAAATAGATGAAGAACACTTACCAGGCGAAGGGGCACAGGCAGTAATAGCAACAAATAAACACACAGACACACACACACACTCAAAAATGCTAGCTTTCGCAGCCTAGCTGCTTCATCAGGCAGAAGGGAAGGAGAGGGAAAAGGAAATGATGAGGGATTTAAGGAAGGGGGTAAGGAGCCATTCCAATCCCGGGACAGGAAAGACTTACCTTGGGGGAAAAATGGAAGGTAAATAAATGCACATACACCCACACATTTACACAGACACAAGTACACTTAGGCAGACATACTGTAGAACTACAGTTCTACAGTATGTCTGCCTAAGTGTACTTGTGTCTGTGTAAATGTGTGGGTGTATGTGCATTTATTTACCTTCCATTTTTTCCCCCAAGGTAAGTCTTTCCTGTCCCGGGATTGGAATGGCTCCTTACCCCCTTCCTTAAATCCCTCATCATTTCCTTTTCCCTCTCCTTCCCTTCTGCCTGATGAAGCAACTAGGCTGCGAAAGCTAGCATTTTTCAGTGTGTGTGTGTCTGTGTGTTTATTTGTTGCTATTACTGCCTGTGCCCCTTCGCCTGGTAAGTGTTCTTCATCTATTTTTTACGTATATATATATATATATAATAGACGAAGATTACTCACCAGGCGAAGGAGCACAGGTGTGACAGCATCACAAATAAATAAATGAATACACACACACACACAATCGCAAGCTTTCGCAACCCAGTTGCGTCTTCAGGCAGTAGGGAAGGAGAGGGAAAAGGAAATGATGAGGGTTTTAAGGAAGGTACTTGTGTCTGTGTGAATGTGTGGGCATGTGTGCATTCATTTGTTTACCCTCCATTTTTTCCCCCAAGGTAAGTCTTTCCTCTCCCGGGATTGGAATGGCTCCTTACCCCCTTCCTTAAAACCCTCATCATTTCCTTTTCCCTCTCCTTCCCTACTGCCTGAAGACGCAACTGGGTTGCGAAAGCTTGCGATTGTGTGTGTGTGTGTATTCATTTATTTATTTGTGATGCTGTCACACCTGTGCTCCTTCGCCTGGTGAGTAATCTTCGTCTATTTTTTATATTTTATTTTTCCTGCTAGGAATTTTTCGTCTTAATAATCGTTTCATATATATATATATATATATATATATATATATATATATATATATAAAATATAAAAAATAGACGAAGATTACTCACCAGGCGAAGGAGCACAGGTGTGACAGCATCACAAATAAATAAATGAATACACACACACACACAATCGCAAGCTTTCGCAACCCAGTTGCGTCTTCAGGCAGTAGGGAAGGAGAGGGAAAAGGAAATGATGAGGGTTTTAAGGAAGGGGGTAAGGAGCCATTCCAATCCCGGGAGAGGAAAGACTTACCTTGGGGGAAAAAATGGAGGGTAAACAAATGCACACATGCCCACACATTCACACAGACACAAGTGTGTATATATATATATATATATATATATATATATATATATATATATATATATAATTGCCTGAAAATTGACAGAATTGAGAGAATGCAGAAAACTCAGAATTTTTCTTCAACTATGGGGTCTGTGTAAAATTCCTAAACCAATTCTAGAGTTTTTGTGGGAAAAGGCAGGTTAATGTGCTTAAGAAATAAATGAAGGTTAATGAAGTAGATAAATGGAATTCTCAAACAGGTTTCATTAGTGACAAATTAAAATTTTAATTCTGGTCAGGTTCTATTGCCTATTTCGCTCACTCAGTTATTCATTCTTCATTTCCTCCATGCAACTCGATGAATGGTATTGCTCATATAAACATCTAAAGCACGTATATTCATCGCACAAAATAAATACTGTTACTGATAGAAATCCCGAATATTCATTGAAGTTCAAAACTAAAATATAACACATAATGAATATAACATAACTGTCTCTGCATGCATCCTGTCCCACCCTTCACTGTAAATGAGCATTGCCTGGTTGACTGTCTGTGGTCTCTTGTGACAAATTAGGAGCTGTTGTAATTTGAGCTACTTTCATGTGATGTTTAAATTTTAATTTTTTGTAATCCATGTAGTTTGAGATATTTGTGTATTCTGTTGTTATTTCTTATTAATTTTATTGCCTTATCAACCCTCCAGTTGAACATGGAGAGAGGGGGGGGGGGAACCAAACACCTTGCAGAATTCATTTGTAAAAAGAACACAGGTTCTCTACTCCATTCAGATCTCTCGACCACTACACTGATGGTGCTTATATTGAACAACTTTTGCTTCATGGATACTTAGGGCCAGTTATAACAATTTCTTTCCTTGATTTCTAGGAAAATATGTGTTTGAGAACATACATATGTTGGTGAAAATTGCTCAGTTTTCAATTCTTTATTGATCCTGTTAATTTAAAGTAAAATGAATGTTATCAACTTCAGGGTTTTTTCACTCCATGGGTGTGTTGAACCAAAGTACTTAACAGTATTTCATTTTAAATTGTACACAAGTGACCTGCCAAATATGAGCCACATAGGTTTCAGTGTCTGTGATGTTTCCGTGGTGAGTTAGAATTTTACACAGCTCATTTTTATACAGAATGGTACCAAATTGGATGTAGCCTAAGAAGAGGTATGAGAGTTTTTTTTTAATGTGTATAAGTTATCCTAGTGGACAGTGTAAGTACAAGCAAAATGAATAAAAGATTTGGAATAATGAATCAACTTTTCTTTATCAATACATTCTTTTAATTTTAATAGAGATTATGCATTTTGCTTTACTACAGTCATGGTAAGAAAATCTTGGTTCTGAAGGTTGCCAGGTAGTAATATACATTTCATTGTATCATAACAGAAATCCACTTGGGAGAGGGGGAGGGGGGCGGAACCTCTGTAGAGATATTACAGCTGGCCTGAACTTTCCTCCATGAGGGCAAAATGCCAAGATTGCCTTTATACTTGGAAATATTATTTTTTTGTTTTTTAAACAATGGAAATTCCTGGAAGGATTCAACAATATTTTTGAGGAGGATAGGTTGCTTACTCACCACAGAGACATCCGATGAGCCACAGAAAGGCATGAATAACAGGTAACAACATTAGAGCTTTAGGCCATTTAAGCCTTTGTCGGTTAGGCACATGCACACGCACGTGCGCGCACGCGCACATGCACCCGCGCGCGCAGATGGATTATCAATGCCACAATAACAATGAAAATGTCAAAGTGACCATGTTACAAAGGTAGTGTAACAAGAAACAGATTTCTGCCATGATGCTTTTCAAAAGCTGAATGCGTGATATGATAAATGTCATAATACTGTAAAAGTATAAGAAAGTACAGGCTTTCATACAAAAGGAAAATTACTGAGATAAGTCTAGTTGTTTTATTTCTGTTTCAAAATGATACTTCTTTAAAAAAAGAAAAGAAGAAGGGGGAAAAAAGAGAAGGAAAAAAGTGCTTAATCATTGCTTTGTCTTTCATGATGCACATTACTCTCTCTTTAAAATCAACTTCTTTTTTGATGCTTTACAGCCATGGTGATTTTGTTACAATAATTGATCTCCCTGAAGGAGAACACCAGTACAAGTTCCTCGTGGATGGTGAATGGAAACATGATCCTGGAGTGGTAAGAACTTGATTCATTTCTGTAGCTTCTTTGTAAATTGTTTGTCTGTGAAGAATATTTAGTATTAACTATATAAACATTTCTATTTAGACCTTATCACTTGGCACCAGCAATGATGTCAAAAATAAATGGTAAGACGTAAATCATGAGAACAGGAAAATTGATTCATGTGTCAATCACCAGATTTGTTCCAAAGTGTGAAATGGCAATAGTTAATTAATGTGAGAGTATGAAACTTTGCGCTCTCTCTCTCTCTCTCTCTCTCTCTCTCTCTCTCTCTCTCTCTCTCTCTCTCTCTCTCTCTCTAGAGAGAGAGAGAGAGAGAGAGAGAGAGAGAGAGAGAGAGAGAGAGAGAGAGAGAGAGATATTTATTTACTTTTGGTCCTCTGAATCGTACATTGTACAGACATGCACATTATGATATAGGACAAGTCAGAATAGGTGATGTGATGGAAGATGGAGATGCTATGATGATTACATTTAACATAAGGTAGAAAATTAATGCCAGAAAATTATACATAATTACATGTTTGGAAGAGTACATCATTAGATGAAGATGCAGTGTAATTTTTACATAGGTCTCATACTTATTCAATATCAGAATTTAACATTTTACATTCATTTACATTACATTTCCTTCGAATGATGTTAATAACTGACATACATTGCCTGATGTTCTTTGAATGTGAAGCTTCTTATGACAGGTTGGTTTCAATAAATTCCTGTATGCTGTAGAAGCAATGTTTAAATAGGATTGACCGCAGTTTTACTCTAAAATCCTTCACTAGTGCAATATTCTTCACTTCTGGTGTGAGATGGTTGTACAGTTTTATTCCCATACATTTTACACCTTTACTGTATATCTTTGTTGAATGTGGACCTAATCGTGGGAGTTTTTTGAACTCGGATTTGTGGTGCCAATCTGAGTTTGTCTAGCTTGCCAAAGTTTTTCTTCGTGTAACACAGTAGGTCTAGTATGTACTGGCATGGGAGGTGTAGTATGTTCAGTTTCTGGAAAAATGGTTTGCATGATTCTCTCTGTTGTTTGAACAGTATTAATCTAACTGCTTTTTTTCTGGAGTATAAACAGCTTCATTGCCTCTGCACTATGGCCCCAGAAGATAATTCCACAACTTAGTACAGAATGGAAAAGAGCATAGTACATTGATGTGTGTGTGTGCTGGTACTAACAATTTTTCTTATTTGTCTAATCATAAAACATATTTTACTCAATTTGGTACAGGTTATGTTAATGTGGCTTCTCCATGTAAGTGTGTCTGAGATGGTAACCCCTAAGAATTTGGTTTCCTTGACGAAATTTACTTGATCGTCACTCAGTGATATAATGTGGACTGATTGGTTTTTATTCTGAACTGTGAAAGGTAATACCAACTGTCTTCTTTATATTGACGAGTAGTCTGTTTGATTCTAGCCATGAGTTTAGTTGGGTTGTGCTTCTGTTTACTGCACCTTGGAGATGGTCTAGAGAGTCAGATATCATAACTGTGGTGTCATCAGCTAAGAGAGAGGTTTTGTCAGTGGGTAAACTTAAGGGGAGGTCATTTACATAAATCAAGAACAGCAAGGGCTCTAACACTGAGCCTTGGGAAACTCGATGTTTTATGGTTTGGATAGATTACTGTTCAACATTAGCAATGCCTGATTGATTGGATTCATTTATTTGGAAATATTGTTCTCGGTCTTTGAGGTAGCTTTTGAAACAGTTATGGCTGGTGCCCCTTATTCCATAGGAGAAAATTTTTTGCACCAGTATATTGTGGTTAACCATAACAAAGGCCTTTGTTAAGTCAAGAAAAATGCCTATGGCTGGAAGCTTCTTATCTACTCGTGTTAGAGTGTGATCTAGGAGTTTCTGTATAGCATCGGTTGTGGGTTTTTCCTATTGGAAGCCAAACTGAGCAGGTGATATGATATTATTTTTCCTCGGAATGACTTGTCTGTCTGCCATTGTGTATTCAAATATCTTGCTGAATACTGAGAGTACTGCAATTGGCCGGTAATTGCTAGTATCATCTCTATTGATAGATAGATGTCTATTGCTGTTAAGAATGAAGAATATTTAGATAAGTGGTTTATGTATTAGAAAACCCTTTTCAGGATTGGACATACAAAGTGCTGAATCATAGTTAGCAGTGAAGATCAGTGGCGTATATTTAGATTCAACTGTACAAATGGTATGAAATCATTAGAGTATGAAATCAGTCGAGTAGTGTTGTCATATAGATTTAATGTTTCAATGGACTTGCGTATCCATCATCCTCAGGTGAAGTGTCTGGATGCTGTCTGCCATGTTCCTATATAGCCACTGGACCACTGTCAGATCTGTCTGCTGACCAGTCAGGTGTCTGTAGAATCTCACAGCACACTTGGCATTCCCAGTGGTGGGGCAAGAAACACATTTGGGCTGTGAGCCCTGGTGTCTGTTCATAACCGCCCAGCCGTAGTCCCTTCCACATGGGAGCTTTTGCCGAATTTTACTAATTGCAGGATGCCATGCTGCACTAAGATAGTAACTACTGTCTCAATTAATTAATTAATTAATTAATCTTAAAGATGAATCTCTAGTCTCTTTGATCAGAATTCGCTGGCACTACATAACTTCTTTGCCTCTTCAAAATGAAAGGTATGTTTTTCACTAATGTTGTGCTCTTCTACAGTGTACTTGTGTACCTGTTGCAGGTGTGTGTTTCTTATGTGTTCCACGTGGTGCTGTGAGATGCAATGTTACATTTTCCCTGTGTATAGCATGCCACATTCACAACTATTTTATAAACATCTGGTGTCATCAGTCCTAGTGGGTCTTTGATCAATCCAAAGAAAGACAGTCTTCACTTTTTCTTTAGGATTTCTGTGATCTTGGCTATTGGTGGTCTTGCGTGTGGCAGGAACACACAACCTAGTGTTTCGTCCTTGTCTACTCTCTCTCTCTCTCTCTCTCTCTCTCTCTCTCTCTCTCTCTCTCTCTCTAAGATCTTCTTATTTGTGTCTTGCTGTTTCTGTTTCTTCTGAAGGTTTCTTTCAGATGTTGTAATTCACCTGGTAAGCTCGTCTTGTCACAAATGGGCCTGGCCCGGTGTACCAAGGTGTTGAGTACAGAGTTATGTTGCACTGGATGGTGAAAACTCCTAGCATTGAGATACAGGTCTGTATGTTTTTTCTTCCTGTACACTGAGTGTCCCAGCGTGCCTCACAGTAATCAAGATGTCCAGGAAGGATGAGCTTCAGATTTCCTCTACCTCCAAGGAAAACTCGATGTCTTTGTGTATACTGTTGAGGTGTGGCAGGAATTCGGGTAGTTTTACCTTTCTGTGTGGCCATACCACAAAGGTGTTGTCTACATACCTGTGAATTCTTTTGGTTTCAGTTTAGTAGTACCCAATACTACCTCCTTGAAGTTATTCCACATACAAGTTAGCATTGCCTGTTGCTAGGGGGTACACATAGCAACCACATCCATTTGCTCATAGAACCTCCCACCACATTTGAAGTAGGTGGTTTTTAATACATGCTGAAAGTGTTGGACTATGTACTCATTGAAGCATCCCTCAAGGAGTGCTACAGAATGTTGATATTATATTTCACTGCACATACCCTTTGCAATCTATACAAAAAAGTAATGCATCAAATCTAGCTAGTAAACCAATAGACAAGTGGTAGTTATTCAACTAATGTAGTGTTACTGCTGAGAAGCAAGGTCATTGGTGTTTGTTGACTCCCAAATTAAATTACAAATGAGTTGTGGGAAGTATAGTTACAATGAAGAAGTTCGTTGACTGCTTGGACTTCTCTTTGGTACTTCTCATTTTCCTGTACATTTGGCTACAAATGCAAGTGTTTAATGTATTCATGCTGAGAAAAGCAGTGGTCCTTGGTTTTTTATTATTCCTGCACATTATTTGTTGGTTTCAACAATGATTGAATGTGATTCTTTGGCTTCACATTTGTTTAAAAGCATTTTTTCGTCCTCAAAGAACAGTTTGTAATGTGTTAATAGATATTTCTTGTTGTTTTTATAAGAAAACACATTTGACTATTTTTCTTTCTATTCTTTTCCTACTATAACATTTCAGTCCTGCATCACAATGAAATGTTCCTCTCCCTGAACTTACTAGTTTTCTCTCATCATACATTCTTTCAACCAGTTTATAATCTGCTGAGGTAGTAGGAATGTACTGCTGCAGTGAATCTTAGCTTTGTGCCTATCTTAGCTTCCATAATCCATACATGAATTAAATCTTTATCTCTGAAACAGTGGTTACAACTAATAAAAACTTAAAATTTTTACATCTTGTAATATGTGACAAGAAATGTTGTCTGTTTTCCTGTAAATTATTACTCATTTCATATCATTACATTGTAGTTTTTTGTCTTTATTCACTTTAATCATCTCCAATATGATATTAAAGCTAGTTTTTTGTTATTTTCAGCCTGTCTAATAAAAATTCTCTCTATAAATTGGATAATAAGTGTAATAGTCTGTTCTTAATTTAGGTTTTGTTTCCATAATGTTCTATTAACATTTGTCATTTCCTTCTCTGCAGCGCATTATAGATAACACTATGGGGTCCAAGAACAATTTGGTGACTGTTAAAAAATCAGATTTTGAAGTCTTTCAAGCACTGGCAATGGACAGTGAAAGTGTTGGGCACCACCAACAAAGTAAGTCTATGAAATAAATATATGTATGTATATGTACAATGTGTGAATATTGTGACAGAGAAGGCAGTCAGGGGAGGAGGGGAAGAAGGGAGAGGGTGATTTTAAATTGTTTTGGCTTAATTTGTACTGCATTGTGTGCTATTTGACTATTCAATTACTTTGAATGAATCACCGCTTGTGGTTGTACCAGTGATATGAATGGGTTATCATTGAGGTTTAATCAATAGTGAAATCTACACATTTATCACAAGTGATTTTTCAGCCTGGGTTCTTGTATTAGGAATTATAGAATTAAGTTCTTCACTTCAATAAATGGTGTGGGTTTTATTGGGCAAATTCTCATTTAGTCAGGTGTCAACAGCTTAATGGAGGACACAACTGGGAAAGAGCGAGATATTTAAATACCACATACATTGCCAAAAAAAAAAGACATTTCTTGATTTTCCTGTGACTATATTTGATTTGTTATATAATGAAATGTTTGTATAATTGGTAAACAATACAAACTTGGTAACTGGTCATCTTACCGAAGAAAGGCATTTGACATTGACAGGAAAAAGTAAGGGCTGTAAGATGAAACTATGTAGGACACAGCATGTAATTAGTTCCTAGTTTGATGGTGCCTGATACACATGCCTGATATACATATCTTACTTATTGACAGCTTTAGTTTCCTATCGGAGACATAGCATTTGACTCATGTGGCAGTATTGCTTGGTACTTATAATGAATACATAATACTACAAAGGCTATTGTGATTTACCCAGTTAGATGCCTTTGACAGATAACAGAATGTGTCATTAGTCTGTAATGTGGTATCTTAGTAAGAAATTCTTGATATATGGGTTGATAGCCTTCTCAGTGTTAAATTTTTTTTCGGAAATGTTCTGATAAATGACTAGTAACATAATGATTAGTGCATAATATGAAAATGTTCTCGGAAATGTTCTACTGTTAAATGACTAGTAACATAGAAACTGACCAGTGTAACCAAACTGAGAAGCATACTCTTTGATGAACTTCAGTAATATTATGTTGCATAATTTTTAGAGTTTAATATTTTAAAGATTTGATAACAGACAGTATGAGAAGTCACATTCATTTTACTGATGAAATTTTTTGTAATGACTGGTTTGAGCTATTACATGACAGCATCTACTATGTGGCCAGAATATTTTCATTATTTTGCAAGTGTTGCCATAAGTAGAGAAAATTTGCACTTTATGAAAGATAATTGCTTTGTCTCTTAGCACTGCCAACATTAGGCTGTCACTAGACAATATTATTTGTACACATTGTAAATCCTGTAAACTCCATAGCGTGCAAGGTTAAACAGCTCACACCACTGTGTGTGTGTGTGTGTGTGTGTGTGTATATATATATAAAATATAAAAAATAGACGAAGATTACTCACCAGGCGAAGGAGCACAGGTGTGACAGCATCACAAATAAATAAATGAATACACACACACACACACACACAATCGCAAGCTTTCGCAACCCAGTTGCGTCTTCAGGCAGTAGGGAAGGAGAGGGAAAAGGAAATGATGAGGGTTTTAAGGAAGGGGGTAAGGAGCCATTCCAATCCCGGGAGAGGAAAGACTTACCTTGGGGGAAAAAATGGAGGGTAAACAAATGCACACATGCCCACACATTCACACAGACACAAGTACACCTAGGCAGACATACTGTAGAAAGCAAAGAACTAACTTCTTAACTTCTATAACTTAACTTCTTTGCTTTCTACAGTATGTCTGCCTAGGTGTACTTGTGTCTGTGTGAATGTGTGGGCATGTGTGCATTTGTTTACCCTCCATTTTTTCCCCCAAGGTAAGTCTTTCCTCTCCCGGGATTGGAATGGCTCCTTACCCCCTTCCTTAAAACCCTCATCATTTCCTTTTCCCTCTCCTTCCCTACTGCCTGAAGACGCAACTGGGTTGCGAAAGCTTGCGATTGTGTGTGTGTGTGTGTGTGTATTCATTTATTTATTTGTGATGCTGTCACACCTGTGCACCTTCGCCTGGTGAGTAATCTTCGTCTATTTTTTATATTTTATTTTTCCTGCTAGGAATTTTTCGTCTTAATAATCGTTTCATATATATATATATATATATATATATATATATATATATATATAAACAAAAATAAAAATAGAAAAGAGATGACTTACCAAAAGGACCGGCTCATCGATAGAAACAAACAAAATCACACACAAACACACATACAAGCTTTCGCCACCACTAGCAGCTTCTTCAGGAAAAAGAGGAAAAAGGGAAGGGTATGGGTTTTAAGGAAGTGGAAAAGGAGTCATTCCAATCCCAGGAGTGGAAGGACTTACCTTAGGGGAAAAAAAGGAAGGTAAACAAATACACACACACTCAGACATATCGAAACGCAAACACACCTAGACAGACACTTGTAAAAAGCAAAGAAGTTGGACAGAGATTACAATTGAGGCAGAGGCTCTGTCCACAGAACCAAGGCAAAGATGCTAAAGATGGTGGGCGGGAATTTGAGTTAGCGGAGATTGAGACCAGGTGGGCAGTGGGAGGAGAGAATAAGCTGAAGGGCAAGTTCCCATATCCGGAGTTCTGATAGGTTGGTGTCGGTGGGAAGTATCCAGATAACCCGGACGGTGTAACACTGCGCCAAGATGTGCTGGCCATGCACCAAGGCATGATTAGCCACAGGGTGATCCTCATTACCAACAAACACTGTCTGCCTGTGACCGTTCATGCGAATGGACAGTTTGTTGCTGGTCATTCCCACATAGAACGCTTCACAGTGCAGGCATGTCAGTTGGTAAATCACGTGGGTGCTATCGCAAGTGGCTCTGCCCTTGATCGTGTAGACCTTCCGGGTTATTGGACTGGAGTAAGTGGTGGTGGAAGGGTGCATAGGGCAGGTTTTACAACGGGGGCGGTTGCATGGGTAGGAGCCAGAGGGTAGGGAATGTGGTTTGGGGGTTTCATAGGGAGGTTACGAAGGTTAGGTGGGCGGCGGAAAGACACTCTTGGTGGAGTGGGAAGGATGTCATTAAGGATGGATCTCATTTCGGGGCAGGATTTAAGGAAGTCGTATCCCTGCTGGAGAGCCACATTCAGAGTCCGCTTCAGTCCCGGAAAGTAACCGGTGACAAAAGGGGCACTTCTGGGATTCTTCGGTGGAAGGTTCTGGATTTGGAGGAATGAGGAGGTGGGTCTGGTAATTTGCTTCTGAACCAGATCAGGAGGATAGCTGCAGGATGTGAAAGCTGTTATTAGGTTATTGGTGTACTGGTTCAGGGATTCGGGACTGGAGCAGACTCTTTTGCCATGAAGACCTAAGCTGTAGGGAAGGGAACATTTGATATGGAATGGATGGCAGCTGTCATAATGGAGGTACTGTTGTTTGTTGGTAGGTTTGATGTGGACGGATGTGTGAAGTTGGCCGTTGGACAGATGGAGGTCGACATCAAGGAAAGTGGCATGGGATTTGGAATAGGACCAGGTGAATTTGATCGAACCAAAGGAGTTGAGGTTGGAGAGGAAATTCTGGAGTTCTTCTTCACTGTTGGTCCAGATCATGAAGATGTCGTCAATGAATCTGTACCAAACTTTGGGTTGACAGGCTTGGGTTTCCAGGAAGGCTTCCTCTAAGCGTCCCATAAATAGGTTTGCATACGAGGGGGCCATCCTGGTTCCCATGGCTGTTCCCTTTAGTTGTTGGTATGTCCGGCCCTCAAAGGAGAAGAACTTGTGGATTAGGATGAAGCTGGCTAGGGTATTAAGGAAAGAGGTTTTAGGTAGGGAAGTGGGTGGTCGGCGTGAAAGGAAATACTCCATCGCAGCGAGGCCCTGGGCATGTGGGATATTTATGTATAAGGAGGTGGCATCAATGGTTACAAGGATGGTTTCAGGAGGTAACAGGCTGGGTAAGGATTTCAGGCGATCAAGGAAGTGGTTGGTGTCTTTGATGAAGGATGGGAGACTGCACATGATGGGTTGAAGGTGTTGGTCTATGTAGGCAGAGATTCGTTCTGTGGGGGCTTGGTAACCGGCCACAATTGGCCGGCCTGGATGATTAGGTTTGTGAATCTTAGGAAGTAGGTAGAAGGTAGGGGTGCGGGGTGTCAGTGGGGTCATGAGTTTGATGGACTCGGGTGAAAGGTTTTGTTGGGGGCCTAAGGATCTGAGAATTCCCTGAATCTCTGCCTGGACATCAGGAATGGGGTCGTCTTGACAGACTTTGTAGGTAGTATTGTCTGAAAGCTGGCGCAGTCCCTCAGTCACATACTCCCGCCGATCAAGTACAACGGTCGTGGATCCCTTGTCGGCAGGGAGAATGATGATGGAATGGTCAGCCTTCAGATCACGGATAGCTCGGGATTCAGCTGCGGTAATGTTGGAAGTAGGATTAAGGTTTTTCAGGAAGGACTGAGAGGCAAGGTTGGAAGTAAGGAATTCCTAGAAGGTTTGAAGGGGGTGATTTTGAGGGAGAGCAGGTGGGTCTCGCTGTGATGGAGGACGGAACTGTTCCAGGCAGGGTTCAATTTGAATGATGTCTTGGGGAACTGGATCATCAGGAGTAGGATTATTTTTCTTCGTGGCAAAGTGATATCTCCAGCCAAGGCTACGAGTATAGGATAGTAGGTCTTTGGCAAGGGCTGTTTGGTTGAATTTGGTAGTGGGACTAAAGGTGAGGCCTTTGGATAGGACGGAGGTTTCAGATTGGGAGAGAGGTTTAGAGGAGAGGTCGACTACTGAATTGGGATGTTGTGGTTCAGGATTGTGTGGATTAGGATTGTGAGGTTTGGGGGGGGGGGGGGGGGAGTGGAGTTGGAAGTGGGAGATTGAGCAGATGGGAGAGACTGGGTTTCTGTGCAATAAGAGGAGCTTGTGGTTTATTGGAGAGGTTGTTGAGGGAGTGTGTGTTGCTTTTCTGGTCTACACGTTTACGTTTCTTAACAATTTTCGGCATTTCGTAGCAACTTCGCGATTATTTCCATTCCCATTTTTCGATATTTCCGTCTGTTCTTCCGACATTTCCGATCTTTTTTTCTACACGTTTTCATTTCATAACAATTTTCAGCATTTCGTAGCAACTTTGCGATTATTTCCATTCCCGTTTTTCAATATTTCCAGCTGTTTTTTCCGACATTTCCGATCTTTTTTCTACACGTTTTCACTTCTATTCATTCGTTAGATTATTTTTACCCTTCAACCTTATTCTACCAACAGAACGAATCCTTATAGTACACTTTTCTTTCATCCTCACACGGTTTGCAAAACTTTTCCAGATTTTCTTCACCCCATAACCTGTTAGCCGCCCATACAACCACCACACCCCTGTGCATCACGTTGTTGACTAACTGTGATTGATCACAGTTTCAACAACTTTTCTCTTCTACTACTCTCTCGAACAGCTTTTTCCATTTTTTCCTATCTGAACAATTCCTTTTGCTATCTGATCACATTTTTATTTCTTCACCATTCAGTATAGATTTTTTTTTTTCCATACTATACATGTCACCCTAAACAGGCTTTTTCCAAATGTCTGTCTAAAGTGTGTTTGCGTTTCGATATGTCTGAGTGTGTGTGTGTATTTGTTTACCTTCCCTTTTTTCCCCCTAAGGTAAGTCCTTCCACTCCTGGGATTGGAATGACTCCTTTTCCACTTCCTTAAAACCCATATCCTTCCCTTTTTCCTCCCCTTTTTTCCTCTTTTTCCTGAAGAAGCTGCCAGTGGTGGCGAAAGCTTGTATGTGTGTTTGTGTGTAATTTTATTTTATTTGTTTCTGTCGACGAGCCGGTCCTTTTGGTAAGTCATCTCTTTTCTATTTTTTATTTTTGTTTATCCCACCGGGAAAGTTTCCCTCTATAATTTATATATATTTATAATGTGTGTGTGTGTGTGGGGGGGGGGGGGGAGTAATTGGCAGACAGCCTCACTCTGAAACTTGCTCAGTCAAAAACTAGTGTTGTGGTGTTACCTCTGCAGAACTTGGAATTCTACAGGACTGTGTATGGTAAATTGATATAGCACCGTCACTACAAGAACTCTTTATTTTGTTGTAATTTAAGTGAAATTTAGTGCTTTGGCTTGATTCCTCTCTACAATTAAGATGACGCAATGTGAGGCCCAGCTACTCTGTTCCTCGTGCATTTTCTTCTTTGTATAACTATACTCGGACTCGTAATAATTCTGGAGATTACTTTTTTTATTTTTGGACAGATCAGAGAGAATAATTATAATGAGCATTTACTGCCCAGTAACTTTATAGAAGTTTAAGGTAGAATATACTCATTTTTTCTTCTAAAGAATACATTATTGCCTCGAACTTGAGACCAACACTCTCATCTCACATCAGTCTCCAACAATAATCTAACAAAATCTCATCAACTCATCAGACAAAAGAAACAATGTTCAAAGAGCATGCAAATTACATACTTATTCCTTGACCTCTAAGTTAATTTACATTTAAATTCACTTTACATAATACTTTTCATTAAAAAATAATTTATAACTAATCTGAAAAAGAGACAGAAAGAAATAAGAAGATAATATTTCTCCGTAAATGGTATTTAAATAAACTATTTGACATTCTTATGTCGGTTCATTGGGTTGTAGTGCCACTTGTTAAATGTCTAGTGTGGTTGATAGTTATGTTCAATGTGTCTTACTTTACAACACATTTATTGGAAATGAGTGGGTGTTAAGATTTCCATGGGTTTCTTGTCCTGCCTATGTGACTATGACATCTCAGGATGCTACCACTACCTTTGACTTTCAACCTCCTCTGTGAGTCTGGTACTTCAGACTGGATTACAAACTGTGGTTGATTTGGTTCGGTGGCTGGTTAGTTACATTGACTCAGGGGGACCGCATGGTTACACTGCCCATCAGTTTACTGCTGCAATTTTCTGGGTTCAATGATTCATTGGAAGACTGGGTCTCTTATGAGAAATGGTTGTGCCAACTCTTCATCACTTTCGGTTTCTCTGATATGAGCTTGTGTAAAGCTCTTTTTCTATCATGGATTTCTTTCTGCGATTATCAGTTAACTGTGTCAGCTCACCCCTCTGTTGGTCTTGTACTTTGATGAAATGTCATTTGCTATCTGCTTATTACTGTCCCCATACTCTTGTCTTTGTGGCCAGTATGGAATTTTATCAGTCACGGAAGAGGCCTAACCAGACCTCCACAGCCTTAGTCACCACTGCAAGTTTGTTACCCCTACTTATCGGGAATCCTACATCGACGACATGGTTCGCGATGCTATTCTGCACCTGACGCCACATTGTGACATTCGTCAACGTACTCTTCAGTTTGAAAACCCGACTCTTGCTGACGTTTTCCATGCTGCTGGTGCCCCCGAGGGGGCCCACAGCTCTTTTGTGGGGATGTGTGTGGTACACATGGTGCCCCAAGCCAAAGTAGCCTTCCTTCTCTCCCGGGCTGGTTCATCAAGGGGGTTATGTTTCTCATCCAAGAAGGTCTCTATTACCATCCCATCTCATTGCACACTCACCTACAGTCCACATCACTTTCCCTGCCTTGTCCTTTCTCTTTGTAATATCTATACCCCATTCTCATCTGCTTTTACAAGGGCAGATGTGCTGCAGCTTCCTACCCCCTTTTTGTTGATTGGTGACTTCCATGCCCACCACCCCCTATGGGGTTCTCCAGTCTCTTGCCAGAGACACTCCCTTTTAGTGGACCTTTTCAACCATCTTAATCTTGTCTGCCTAAACAAGGGTGCACCAACTTTTTTTTCAGACACAACATATACCTATTCTCACTTGGACCTCGCGATATGTACTGCTCAACTTGCAAAACTGCAAAACCTGCATCATTGTGTTCCTCTGGTCACCTGCTGACGGTGTACCATATTTTAATGTCCTGTTCTGATTTTAATCATGTCTGTGTTGTACTTAATCTGCTGAACACTCTAGAGGAAATTTTAGCTGATGACGCATGAGCAGCTGCTCGGATCTTGCGTTTTAGGCAGATGACTAATTTAACAAAGGACATTTAATTCCTCCTCTTCGTGTATTTTACCCTATTGTTTTAGCAATCTTCTGGTATCGTCCTCATTGGCAGTTGTCTTAACTCTGTTTCTTAGTACATCCTCATTCAGGGTCAGGCACTAATGACATGAGCAGTTGTGCATCCTTGGAGGAGGAGGAGGAGGAGGAAGGAAGGAAGGAAGGAAGGAAGGAAGGAAGGAAGGAAGGTTGTGTGCCACTCCTGCCAACTTGGACATGGGCATTAATTTTGTGGGAAGTTTGCAGGCTTATCTGATAAGTTGTTCGTTGATGGTCAACTATTTGACAAATTTGTCACCTTGTAAGTAGACATGGGACCCTCAGTTTCTGTCCTGAATTATCACACACACATTCACCTGGATTTGCTAACTTTGTATCCTGTTGATTGTCACTTTCAAAACTACAGTCATCAGTGCATTTCTGTCGTGGGTCAATTCACAGCTCCCACAGCTTACAAATCTGTCATTTCCCTGGTGACTTTTTTAGTGTTAGAAAATATGGCAGCTGCTAACATTTTGGCCCTTGATGTTTTCGGTTTCTCTATTTCAGACTCTGTTGATACTAAAGCTCAAGCTACTGTGGATAGTTTTCCCCTCACTTCATCTACGTTGTTCACTGTTGTTAATCCAACCCTGTGCTTTGACAAGTTTTTCACTTTGTTAACAAAGATTGGCCTGACATTTCTCTGTGCCGGGCATCTGATCTGCTGCAGAACTACTATTTTTTCAGTTGTTTGTCTGCAAATGAGGGGATGAGGGGGGGGGGGGAATACTCCTTTTGGATATGGAAGGTTATTCAGTGGCCCTATGTGCTTGAGTGTTACAGCTGTGCATCATGGGCATTGGGAGGCATCCCCCACAAAAATCTTGCTCGTCGGCATGTGTTTTGGCCTGGCACGGACAGTCACATAATGCACATCATGGCCGCCTGATTTTGGTATGATTTGCAACAGGCAGCTCCATGTGCTTCCCTTTCTCTCTGGCCTCAACTTCAACATATCATGTTGATTATGTGTGCTGTTTCATGAATTCTTACTATTTTTTTTCTTTTCCCAACTTTCCTTATGTTTTTTTGTGCCCTACCATGTCCACGGCTTTGACTACGCACTCATTGTCTAAAGTTTCTATTATTGAAGGACTGCCAGTCACCTTGGTTTCTGATAACAGCCTCCAGTGTACATTGACAGCTCTTTGTGACTTTTGTGTACATGGGGGTTTGCCATGTCACAGCACCTCCACTTCACCACTAATCAAAGAGTGAAGTTGAAAGACTGGCGCACAACTTCAAAGTTCAGATGCAGAAGTATGTGCTCTCCTCTGGCTCGCAGCCTCCTGAACTAGCCACCACTCAGTTCTGAGACTCCCGTATACATTGCTCGGATTTGTTAATCACCGATAGACATTTCTTCCTAAGGGGGGGGGGGGGGGGTAGTCCTGTAAACTCGACAGCGCACCCAAGGTCAAACTACGTGCGCCACATTGTGTGTGAGACCGGCCGCCAGATAGCTACCCAGGACACAGCAGTGCCGCCACCTCGTGGCCAGTGATTGGCAGAGCAGCCTCAGTCAAAAACTAGTGTGTGGCAGTTGATGACACTCCTTGTACTATGGTGTATTGAAGTTGTTCTGTAAATATCTAGTATGGTTGATAGTTATGCAGATGCAGCCCTCCCCTAACTTCTTTACCACTGCCCCCCTCTCCTCGGCAGCCCTAATGTGGGAGCAAGACACACCTCCTGCTGCTCCCAACAGCCACTGAGTGAATCCTCCAGTTATTGTGGATAGAGAGCGCTGAACCTAACTTTTCAGTATCAGTCATAAGTTTGTTAAAAAGTTTTCCAACATTGCAAACATCTGTTACCAATGTATCATTTTCTCTAAATGATATCTGCTCCTCTTCATGTCTGGTTTTACGCATCTCTTCTTTCATTGTTCCCCATATTGTTTCTATTTATTCTGTTCTGAATTTGTGTGTCTTCCTGTGCATTTAGTTTAATGTTCACAATATTATTGTTTGTATGTCTTTCAATGAACTATATCAGCAATAACAGAGCTGTTTGTGATTGACGGCCACAGCTTCCTTCTTGTTCTACAAAATATGTTTGTGCCTTAAGTAATTTTTTACATTTTGGAGTACTCTAATTACCTTTTGAGGAAAAAGTTTTTCAAATATTGCAATGACATAGTAACGAAAGTGTGTGTTTCATCCCTGCTGTGAGCACTGTATGCAGCCCTTCAGTTTGCACCTTCAAGGAGGGCCCTAAAATAATAACTTCTTGGGCTACCTACCTCTTGAACTCAGATACTCAGATTTAATGGATTTTGTACCCTGTTCATTACCAACATAAAAAAAACCCTACCTGTCTTGGTCTGAAAGGCCCTTACTATAATATTTACAATATATTTTATTTTTTTATAGTATTTATGTACCTTAAATGGAAATTTCACAGTATGAAATTCCATGATAATTTTACCGACTAATAAATTGTTGTTGTTGTTATATTACTGTTGGTTTGTCCTTGTTGGTTACTAGAGTGATAGAGCTTTTAGGTGATACGTAAATAGACTGTAAACTTAAAACTATTATAAAGGTTGTATTATCAAATCATCTTCTATAACAATGGAAATTCCATGATTGAATAATTCATAAAGGAAAGGCAAGCACTCAGCTATAGCTGCCTGATGTGTGTTAAGCAAAGATACACACAAAAGAAAGCTGTGTTTACTCTAGCTTTGAAGCTCTTGCTCTTTCTTTTTATTTTAGTGGGAGAATAAGCATATGAACACACAAAACAGTAGACATAGGATGGAGCCAACTTAATTATTACCCATTGGGAAAAATTGTTTCTAAGCTTTTCCCAAAGCTGTTTCACAGAGGGAGAATTCACTGTAGATCCGCCCCCTAAACCATTGAATTGCTGAAAAATTGCAGATCTTGAATTAATCTTGTCTAAGACTACCTCTTCTGCCAATCCTCACAGTGGAAAAGCTGCTTTACCACCAACCCCTCCAATCAAAGCCAATCACATTCTAACATTGAATCCTGCCACTCCAAATTCATATAACCATTCAACTGTGACCCTCTCTCACTCCCACCTAACCACCCTCTGGACACCCAACTTGGCATCACCATCCTTCCCCAACTCCCTTCCCAAGAATACCGATCTTTTGGCAGAAGAAAGGACAGCCTTACACAACATTAAAACAGATCCCAACCTAATCATCTAGGGTTCCACCACTGTTGTGATGAATCAGTGATTACATGTCAGAATACCTACATAAATTGTCTGATTCCTCCACCTATACAACCCCATCCCAAAAGTCCAAAGTGACCTACAATCCCTGCTAAAATCTTATGGCCCTTCCCAGAACCTGTCCCCTGAATCCATATACCTCCACAAACCTAGCTTTTACATGCTCCAAAAAATCGATAAACCTAACAATCCTGGATGCCCAATTGTGCTGGTACACAATCTAATCTGTGGCACAGCCATGGGCACCTGTATGGTACCTCCCCTCCCCCCCCCCCCTGCATGATGCACTCAATAAGAATGCTCTCCATAATCATCTTACTCAGCTTCCACAACCATTCATCCTGTGTGATGATTTTAACGCACACAACGTGCTTTGGGGCTCAGCAGATACCTACCCCAGGGGTAGAGCAACTGAGAGGATTCTTTTGTTGTCCAGTGCACACTTGCTAAATGCAGGCCAGTGCACACACATCTGTGCTGTGATAGTGTCATTCTCTGCTATTGATCCCTTGCTCTCCTCTTCAGCCCTTGTCCACTCTGCTCAATGGGAAGTGGATGATGACCTACATGGCAGTGACCACTTCCCTCTCTGGATTCATCTGCCAGACACAGTGATACCCACCAGAATCCCGCCATGATGGATGCTTCATCAGGCAGACTGGACCTTTTTCAGCCAACTGACTGAATTTGAACAATGTGATTCAGTCCATAAATGGGTGGATCAGATTACACAACTGATCTATCGGGCTGCTGAAGCATCCATTCCCCAGGCCATGGTCAATTACAATGGCACCCTGTCTCTTGGTGCATTGAAGAATGTCGCTCTGCAATAAGGGCGAGATGAGTGGCTCTGCAAAAATTAAAGTGCTGGCCCACTGCAGAGAATCTTGTAGCCTTTTGGTTAGCGAGGGCAAAAGGTCACAGAAATATAAATGAGAGTAAGAAGAGATCATGGCAGCACTTCCTGAATTCCATCAATTATTCCACACCTAGCACTGAAGTATGGGAGACCCTAAGGAGAATATCGGGTAGAGGAGGGTGGTGCCCAGTAACGGCTGTAATGGCGAATGGCACTCTCCACGCTGATCCACAAGACATAGTGCAGACTATGGTGGTTTGGACTTTAGGTCCACTACTGCAGAAGAATAAAACTGCCCTTTCTCCATGTGGGAGCTAGATTCTGCTTTGTCTGCAGCTTGTGATACATGATCAGGACATGATAGGATACTTTATAGTATGCTACAGCCCTTGACCGTACGAGCCCGAGTAGTTATCATAACATAGCTCTCACTAGCTGCTTGGAAAAGACCTTAGAGCAAATTGTCAACTGCTGCCACATCTGGATGTTGGAAACCAGGCAGCTGCTCAGTTGTTTTCAGTGTGGGTTCAGGAAATATCGAACCACCTTTGATAACCTGAGCTTCCTAGAAACGGCTTTACAACAGGCTTTCCTACGTCAGCAGCACCTTTTGGGTATCTTTTTTGACATCGAATGAGCCTACGATACTAATTGGTGGCATCTTATCCTCAGGCAGCTCCATGAATGGGGTTTTTGTGGAAGCCTCCCCCTTTTTATTGTGTCCTTTCTTTCTCCATGCTATTTTAGGTATGAAGTCAGTGATGTGCTCTCGGACCATTTTGAGCAAGAGAACGGTGTTCCTCAGGTTAACATTTTAAGTGTGACTTTGTTTGCCATAGTAATTAAGTCGTACATCCGTTGTTGAAAGTCCCGTCCAGTGTTCATTATTTGTTGATGATTTTTCAATCTTCTGCTCTTCTTCTAGCCTTGCAACAACTCCTTGTCAGTTGCAATTAACTCTTCAATGAATGGATGACTGGGTGAAGAAGAGTGGTTTTAAGTTTTCAACCGAGAAGTCTGTGTGTATTCTTTTTAACTGTCCCCGTTCTATTCTAAACTTACCTGAACTGAGAATGAGGGACACTGTCCTACATTTTAAAGGAACAGTGAGATTTCTGGGTCTAATTTTTGACTCAAAACTCACATGGTTGCCACACCTCAAGGACCTGAAAAAATGTTGCCTCAAGACACTGAATATTTTAAAATGTCTTAGCCAAAACTTGTAGGGTGCAGATACAACCTGTCTGCTTAGGTGTTATCGGGCCTTCGCACAATCTCACCTTGATTATGGATGCATGAAGTATGGGTCTGCCATACCCTCTTATTTGAAAATGTTGGACATAGTGCACCATGAAGGGATTCAGCTGGCTACTGGGGCCTTTAGAACTAGCCCCATTCTGAGCCTCTATGCTTAGGCTGCTGAGTCACCACTGTCCATCAGGCGACAACCTCTCACGGGGCACCAGGGATACAAAACATTGTCAATGCCACACACAAACCTGCATACCATAATGTAACTTGGCCTCCTATGGCAGGGTTGTTTTGTACTCAGCAAAGGGCAACACAACCTTTTGGGATTCACTTGAAGGATTGTCTCTCACAGGTGGGTGTACCTGATTTTAGTGTATTACATCAGGGTTGGAGCAGATTTCCACCTTGGCTCCTTCGGAAGCCCAATATTATTTTTGACTTGGTAAGTTTTAAGAAAGGTTGCACTCCTGATTTTACATACTGCTCTGATTTGTTAAAATTTTTAATAGGCATCACAAGTTTATAGAGGTTTACACCAATGGTTCAAAGTGGGGGGGGGGGGGGGGGGGGGATTCCTTCAGCTGTTCATAGTGTTCCTCGACAGTGTTATTAGGATTCGCCTCCCAACACCCTTTTCTGTCTTCACAGCAGAGCTTCACGTGATTATAGCGGCATTATAGGAAATGCGGCATGTTCGGAGCACACGGTTTCCTATCTGCTCTGATTCACTTAGCCCATTGCAATCACTGCAAGGCCTGTACCCAGATGAGACCCACAGCTCATGCAGGACCAACTGTACTCACTCCAGTGGCAGGGTAAGCAGGTGTCGTTCTGCTGGGTACCTGGGCATGTTGGAATTTGGGCAAATAAAGTTGCTAATGGGGTTACAAAGGTGGCCTGCAGTGACCACAACATAATACAATTTGCCATTTCCCTGAAGGGTGTCCTCTCTGTGGTTTGACAGAAGTGCTCTCAGCTATGGGAAGACATGGGGCTGGCAGTGACAGGCAATAAGCTGCGGTTAGTGAAACCAGCTGTCCAACCGTGGCAAAAATTCTGCCAGTCACAAAGACGGTATGAAGTGAACATGATGCAGCTCCGAATCGGGCCCTGCCCTTTAACACACAAGTTTTTACTTTGTCATGAAGATCCTCCTTTTTGTAATGCTTGTGGCGTACAACTGTCCATCTGTCTCCATTTTAGTTGATGACGAGGCAAGTGTGAAAAGAGTTTTAAGATTTTGTGAAACATCTGCACTTCCTCCTTGTGTCGCCAGCCAGCCATGCTCATCCGTTTTGGCGTCTTACTACCTGGTCCTCTCTTGACAACTGTAATACAAAGGATTTTTATGACCTAATTTATCTCCCTTGTCTTTCATCTTGTCTGACATTTCTCTCACCCTGTCTTAGTCCAGGTGCTAAAGACCTCGACGTCGTGCGCCCTCGTCCCACCACCACCGATGGCTCCATACACACCATCTACATTAAACCTACTAATTATCAACAGTGCCTGTATTTTGATAGCTGCCATCGATTCCACATCAAAAAATCCTTACCATACAGCCTTGCAACTTGTGGATGGTGAAATTGAGAAGTCTCATACCCAATATGCCTAATGCCTCACAAAGACCTTCACAGACCAACATTACCCTCCTGAACTAGTCTGTAAACATATGTCCCATGCCATATCCCCAGACACCACCAATCCTCCCTCTAACCCCAAAAACCAGTCACAAAAAAGCGTACTTCATGTTATCCAATATCACCTGGACTAGAACAACTAAATCACATCCGTTGTCAGGGCTTTGATTATCTGTGATCATGCCATGAAATGAGTCATGCTACCCAAGGTCCTTCTGACCCCTCATTTCAGTATGGGTTCCGTTGCCCACCCAACATCCAAGTCCATCCCTATGCTACTCGCTGTGGAAGACCCTGATGCAAAACTTGGCCGATCCACCCTTCCAGAACTTCCTATTCCAGTCCTGTTCAAGGCTTATCCTACCCCATCACAGGTCGAGCCACCTGTGAAAGCAGCCATGTGATATACTAACTCTGCTGCAATCATCAGGATGAATGGCCACGGCCAAACTGTGATAGAAAGCAAGATGTACCACTCTGTGGCACAACATGCAGCTGAACACAGCACTCCAGATTTCAATGTTTGCTTCACTGCCCGAACCATCTGGATCCCCCCCTCCACCACCAGCTCGTCTGAATTGCACAGATAGGAGTTGTCCCTTCAACACATTCTACAGTCCCACAACCATCCTGGCCTCAACCTAAGATAACTTTCCATTCCTATGCCATATGCCTAATATCTTCCCCCCCCCCCCCCCCCTTTCCTTTCCTTTCCTTTCCAACTCATTATCTTGTAACTACTCTCCATTTCATGTCTTCCTTGTAGATGTGTGTTGCCCATTACAATAACATCTTATTAATTACTTTTTATTTGTATATTTTTTCCCTTATCTTTTTTCTGTTTTCCTCCCTGTTTTCCTATTTTCATTTTTCCTTATTATTTTTATCCTTTAAAATGTCTCCCCCCCCCCCCCACTCACTCTCCACACTCCTGTATACCTCCCTCTTATCCTTTCCTGCCCCTTACCTTCACCATATTCATTGCCACAATTCAAATTCTCGCCTCTCAGAGCTTTTACAATCCATCATGCAATGTGGAACTTTCCGTCCCCACTCTTACGCAGCATACTTCCCACTCCACTCTCCACCTCACTCAGTGTCTAGATACTTGTGGTGCTGGAGTGGCCGAACATGGTGGTTCTGTGTTAGATGTCTGACTGATTGTGTGAATGTATGCATTTCTTTTTCTGATGAAGGTCATGTCCGAAAATTTAAGTTACGTAAATGTGAGTGTCTGTTTTTGTGCCTGTCAGCAGCTCAGCAAGCCTCTTTACTGTGAAATGTTTCTATTGACATTCCAATTGGATTTTCCATTGTTAAGATCTTGAAATAAATGACAGAGGGATAGAAATTGTTCAACAGAGGAATGGCCACTGGACCTATTGAGGTTCCAAGTTAATTTTACAAGGAGAATGTGAAGGAACTTGCCCACCGGGAGGGGGAGGGGGAGGGGGGGGGAGAGGATGCACAAATCCTACCCCGTTCCTAGCAGCATAGTATAGTAAGTCACTAGAGGAGCAAAGTGTTCCTTACGATTGGAAACAAGCTCAGATCATTCCCATTTTCAAGAAGGGTCACAGATGTGCAAAACTATAGGCCTATATCTTTGACATTGGTGGATTGTAGAATTTTGGAAAGTGTTACGTTGGAGTACTAGGACATTTCTAGAAACTGGAAATATCCTCTGTGTGACTGGATTAAAGAGTTTCTAGTTAACAGAATGTAGCATGTCATTATCAACAAAGAGATGTTTCAGATATGAAATTATTTTCTGTTTTAGGACCATTGCTTATCAAAATATTTATAAATGACATCAGAAATTCCATGATGGTTTTTGCAGATGATGGTGTAGTATATCAAGAAGTTGCAATAATGGAAAATGGTAGTGAAATGCAAGAGGTTCTGAGTAATATTAACACATGTTGCAGGCAATGACAATTGACTCTCAACATAAACAAACGTAAAGTGTCGTGTTTACACAGAAAGAAAATTTCTGTAGTACGTAATTATGCAACAACAAGACAAATTCTGGATGCAGTCAGTACCTAAAAAATATATGGCAAGAGACATAAGGGGCAATTATAAATGGAATAACCCCCCAGGGGGCCCACAGTTCTTTTGTGGGTACGTGTGTGGCGCGCACAGGGCCCCGAGCCGGAGCAGCCTTTCTTCTGCCCCAGGCTGCTTCACTTTCCCTCCCGGTATATGCCTTCGCCCGGAGACGGGCGTCTTTCGCAAGTTAAGGTGGTTTCTTGTCGTTTCTCTTATTCCTTAGTTCCTTCCTTTCCTACCCTTTGTTTCTGTCTTCTTCTCCTTGCTGTACTCTCCTAGCCTTCTTCTCCTCATTAATCTCCGCCTCGGCGTTTGAGACACTTATTTCCTTCTTTCTCTTCACTTCCTCTATTCTTCTTCTTTACTCCCTGTGCGTGTCTGATGCCGACCCGCGCATTATCATTCGTAGCAGGTGATGGGGTAACGCGTAATTCCCCGCCCCGGGTAGACAAGTAGGGCATGTATGTACCCCCTGGTAAAGGCCAGGCCCAGGGAGGGGTGATTACCCGAGCTGGTACCTTCCGAACATACCGATTGGTCCCTCCGTCAGTTCTCGGGAGATGTGAACAATCACCTAAGGCGAGTAAGCCCTCGGAGAGGGCCCCCACTAGGAAGGAGTGCGCCATCGGAGACGCCGGTAATCACGGGGGACACTTCCGCAATGACTTCCTTCTCTTCTTCAGTGACGTTGACCCAGAAACGAAAGATAGATTCGCCTCAGCAAAAAAAGACTCTGCCTAATCTACCGAAATTTCTTGTTGTCTCTAGCGCCGACGGTAAAGGTTTCACGTCTGTAAATCCTTTCGTCATCCAGAAAGGTGTTGATGCAATTGCTGGCCCTGTTGAAACCTGTTCGCGTCAGCGCAGTGGCACATTGTTGCTGGAAGCGGACAGTGCCTTCCAGGCCCAAAAACTGATACGAACAACATTGTTACAAACGTTTCCAGTCAAGGTAGAAGCGCACCGCACACTCAGCTCGTCACGGGGGGGGGGGGGGGGGGTAGTTTTTACGAGATCCCTTGACGGGTTGTCTGACGAAGATATACAAACCTATATGTCCGATCAGGGTGTAACAGCCGTCTACAGGGTGATGAAAAAGGTAGATAACTAGCTGACACCGACTCGTACTGTGTTTTTTACGTTCGACAGAGTTGAACTCCCGTCGAAGGTCAAAGCAGGGTATGAAGTCATCTCCGTCCGCCCTTATGTACCTAACCCAACGTGCTGTTTTCAATGCCACAGGTACAACCACACCCATCAATCTTGTCCTAACGCAGCAAAATGTGTCACTTGTGGTAGGGACGCCCATGAGGGGGATTGCACACCTCCGTCCCCTCACTGCCTTAATTGTAACAGTGACCATGCGGCTTCCTCTCGGGACTGCCCTGTATATAAGGATGAAAAGGTCATCCAGCAAATTCGGGTTACGGAAAAGGTATCAACATCTGCCGCTCTAAAGTTGTTGGCGAGTCGAAAGCCCACTGTCCTCCCAGCGGGCACATACAGTAAGGTCCTCACCTCCACTCGACCTACTAAGGATTCAAGTACCCAGACTTGTGTTTTCACTTTCGCTGACACAGTTGTGCGATCCGCCAGCGCGAAGATTGCCCGTTCCACATCCCCGCTTCCTCCTGCTGCTTCTAAAGTACAGTCTTCGTCAACCTCTAGTAAACCGCGGGCACCTAAACAAGATGCCCGGACTTTGAAAAAGGAACCCGTCCGTGAGGATTTTCTGCGTTCTCAGGCTTCCCACCCGTGAACTGCCTCTTCTCACCGTCACTCTTCCAGAAGGACCAACAAGAAAAAAAAGTTCCTCACCTTCCCCGCCCATCCGTCACGCCGCCCAACAGTTGCCGGCCTCGGCCGTCTTCTGTATCACCGGGATGCTCCGTCTGCCGGGCACCCGACCCTTTATCGGCGGTGGTAACTGCCCCTCCTGATCTACTCAGGGAGGTGGCAGGCATGTCGGTCGAACCTATGGACCACGACCCTTTGCCCCTAGACAGCGATAGCAGTGCTCTCTCGAAATCCGGTCCTCAGCGGCCGTCGAGGTGACCCCGCTTGCTTGTTCGTTTTTATCCTCATTTCTTATCTCATTTTTTATCATGGCGCTCCTTCAATGGAATATTCACGGCATTCGTTCCAATCGGGAGGAGTTAAAACTACTCCTTCGAATGCACTGCCCACTTCTAGTCTGTCTCCAAGAAACTAAGCTCCGTCCAAGTGATCGTGCAGACTTTCCCCATTACACCTCTGTGCGGTTCGACCTGCCACCCGTGGAAGGTGTCCCAGCCCATGGAGGGGTTCTGATGCTCCTTCGAGACAATGTCTATTTCCATCCCATCTCCTTGCATACTCACCTACAGGCAGTTGCTGTCCGCATTACTTTATCCACATTTACCTTCTCCCTCTGTAATATTTATTCCCCTCGTCATCTGCCCTTACTAGGGCAGATGTCCTACACCTTGTTGACCAGCTCCCTTCACCTTTCGTGTTGGTAGGCGACTTTAATGCCCACCACCCCCTATGGGGCTCTCCGGCACCTTGTCCGAGAGGCTCCCTTTTGATAGACCTTCTCCAACACCTCAATCTTAACACTAGTGCATCGACCTTCCTTTCTGACACAACCCATACTTACTCCCACATAGACCTTGCGATATGCACTCCTCAGCTTGCCGATCGGTTTGAGTGGTATGCACTTTCTGACACGTACTCGAGTGACAATTTCCCTTGTATCATCCACTTCCTGCATCATTCCCCATCTCCTCGTCCCACCAGTTGGAACATTTCTAAAGCTGACTGGGGGCTTTATTCTTCCATGGCTGGTTTTCACGATCAGAATTTTCCCAGCTGTGACAGTCAGGTCGACTACCTCACAGTGGTTATTCTCACTGCTGCCGAACATTCCATACCTCGTACATCCTCTTCTCCACATCATGTTCCGGTCCCTTGGTGGACTGCAGCCGGCCGCAACGCTCTTAGAGCCCGGCGATGTGCTTTACGCACCTTCCACCGCCACCCAACTTTGGAGAATTGCATAAAATATAAACGAATGAGAGCGCAATGTCGTCGTATCATAAACGACAGCAAAAAAGCTTGCTGGACTGCTTTTACCAGTTGTTTTAACCGTTTCACTCCCTCCACGGTTGTTTGGGGTGGCCTACGCCGTTTATCCGGCATCAAGGTCCACTCCCCAATCTCTGGCCTGACCGTGGAGAACGCAGTCCTCGTGGACCCCGCTGATGTTTCCAACGCATTGGGCCATTTCTTTGCGGAGGTTTCGAGCTCTGCCCATTACCACCCTGCCTTTCTCCCTCGCAAACAGGTAGAGGAGGCACGGCCGCCTTCTTTCCACTCTTTTAATCGTGAAAATTATAATGTCGCCTTCACCATGCAGGAGCTAGACCGTGCACTCGCCCTGTCCCGATCTTCTGCTCCTGGGCCCGAATCCATTCATATTGAGATGCTGCAGAACCTCTCTCCTGCGGGCAAGTGCTTTCTTCTTAGTACCTACAATCGCATATGGACTGAAGGTCATGTTCCCACAAGTTGGTGTCAAGCCATTGTTGTCCCCATCCCCAAACCAGGGAAGGACAAACATCTTCCTTCCAGTTATCGCCCCATTTCTCTGACGAGCTGCATCTGTAAGGTGATGGAACACATGGTTAATGCTAGGTTGGTCTGGCTCCTCGAATCTCGCCGCCGCCTAACAAATGTCCAATGCGGTTTTTGTTGACACCGCTCTGCTGCTGATCACCTCGTTACGTTGTCGACCTTCATTATGAATAACTTTCTAACGAAGCGTCAAACAGTAGCAGTGTTCTTAGACTTGGAGAAGGCATACAATACCTGTTGGAGAGCGGGCATTCTCCGCACATTGCACACATGGGGCCTTCGGGGCTGCCTCCCTCTTTTCATTCAAGCGTTTTTGGCAGATCGCAAGTTCTGGGTACGGGTGGGCTCGGTTTTGTCAGATACCTTTCGCCAGGAAAGTGGGGTACCGCAGCGCTCCATCTCGAGTGTGGCTCTCTTTGCCATTGCAATCAATCCGATCGTAGATTGCCTTTCAGCCGAAGTTTCCAGATCCCTTATTGTAGATGATTTCGTAATTTATTGCAGCGCCCAGTGGACGTGTCTCTTGGAGCGTTGTCTTCAACGCTGTCTTGACCGTCTATATTCCTGGAGCATTGCGAATGGCTTCCGATTCTCCACTGAGAAAACAGTATTTATAAACTTCTGGAGATACAAGGAATTTCTTCCACCTTATCTACGTCTCAGCCCTGTTGCTCTCCCTTTTGTGGAGACAACGAAATTCTTGGGACTCATGTTGGATCGTAAACTTTGCTGGTCCACACACATGTCCTACCTGGCTGCCAGTTGTGCCCGATCCCTTAATGTTCTTCGTGTCCTCAGTGGCACGTCATGGGGAGCGGATCGTACCGTCCTGCTTCACCTTTACCAGGCCACTGTTCAGTCGAAGCTCGACTACGGAAGCCCTGTATACTCTTCTGCACGGCTGTCTATTCTCCGCCGTCTCAGCTCTATTCACCATCAGGGATTACGTCTGCCGACCGGTGCATTTTATACCAGCCCTGTTGAAAGTCTGTATGCCGAGGTTGCTGTATTACCCTTGACCACTCGACGTGACATACTCTTGAGTCGGTACGCATGCCGCCTGCGGTCGATGCCCAACCATCCATCTTACCGATTATTTTTTGACGACTCACTCGATAGCCACTATCAGTTGTCTGCGATTGCCTTGCTTCCACCTGGAGTACAATAAAAAGCAATTTACACCAAGATTTGCACTTTCAACCCTATAAAATCCAAATGGTTCATGCCTCTAAGCAAACAGGTTATGTGTCTGCTCCCATAGCTCAGATTGCAGTGTTGCTAACTATCACACAGGGGACTGGGTGTTGTGTGTTGTCCTCTTCATCATCAGCACCATCATCATCATCGTCATCATCGACATGCAAGCCAATGAATTGGCATCAAGTAAAAAGACTTGCACTAGATGCCTGAACAATCCCAAGCAGGATCTCTCAGCCAAAAATGCCGTAGCATCTTTTCATTTCAACAGATTATGTGAGCTGAAGCTGGTTCTGCTTAGAATTTTTGGACTTGATTGATCAAGACCAGAATATTGTAAACTATTTATGGATAAGTGATGCTCACTTCCATCCCTCTGTTTAAGTGAAAAGCAGAATTTTCGATTTCGGAGTGATGTTAATCCTAGACAACTGATCCAGCAACCATTGCAATCTGCAGAAATTACTGTGTGGTGCACTGCGTCTTCATTGTGGCTGGTAGGGTCATACTTTTTTAAAGATTTCCTTGGCAGTGCTGACTTCGCAGAAATACGCAGACATAGTGGGAAAACGATTTTTACTTTAAAATTTGCACACTATGAAGTGAATAATGAGACGTTTCTCCAGCAGGACATAACAACCTTACACACTGCTAGAGTAAGCATGAATATTGTCAGTTGTTTGTTTCCAAATCAAGTTATCTCCCAAAATGGGGAAATTGCATGGCCCTCTCGTTCACTGACCCTCACAATATGACACTTTTTTGTAGGTTTATATAAAAAGCATAGTGTACAAAGATAACCCTCCTTGAACAATTGAATCACTGAAAGAGCGAATCTGACAGGATGTTGTTCAAATCCCACTGGCGTTGCTGTGCAATGTGAATAGTTGCTTAAAGGTCTAGCTGGAGGAATGTGTGTCTAAATAGATGCCATCTTACCTTAGTTATCAAAAAATAACCAATGTTTTACTATTGTAGAAAACACTTTTCATTGTATTTTAAGATTATGATATAAAAATTAATTTAATAAATTACTTTTTTAAAAGCCTCTTAAAAATGGCTCTTATTATGCTTCATCCTTTAAAATTGCCAGTTCAGTATGACTGAGGAGTTTGCAGGTGTCTTTTTCCATTCATAGTAACAGCTTTCCTTCTAAATTAATTACATAATAAATTTTGCTGACTTCAACATGAAGTTGTGTAGTGATACTTTGTTCATAAATACAGTACACAGATTAAGTTTCTTTATTTGCTTGTGTCATATTTCTGTACACTTTCTTCTAATGATGGTAAAAAATTATTTCCTGGCTAGTATGGTGATTCAAACTTTGTAGATTGCCTCTAATTCTACATCTCCACTTAAATTTTGTATTTTTTTTTTTTTTTTTTTTTTTTACTATAGGTGAGTACTCACAGGAAATTCCAGCGAACAAGCCATGGGAAAAAGTATCAGGGCCACCAATACTGCCGCCCCACCTGCTTCAGGTCATACTCAATAAGGACACACCACTCTCGGTAAGTCTGCTGTAGTCCTGAGTTTTGACATATTAATTTTATATTTGCAACACTTTGTACTCTGTATTCTATACTGATTATGAAACTGTGTATAAGTAAATTTACATTTTCACAAAAACACAAATACACTGGCCAGTACTTAGCAACTGGAGATATTATGACCAGTATTGTACAAATAATGTACAGAACACCACAATACTATTAGCTTTCAGAGCAATAGATCCCTTCTTGGATGAAAGAGGTGATGGTTTGGGAAGTTTGGGAAACAGGTTGACATAATTAAAACCTGAAGTTTAGAACTAAGAGGAACCCACCTCTTATAAGATGGAAGAAAAACAGAGGTACTTCATGATTTTAACAGTTTTCTTTTTATACAGTTCATATGTTGATCTTGTTAGTGTTATTGTGTGTTCCAATACTGTGTGCAAAGGGCACACAGTATTAAATTCACTGTGTATGTTAATGACAAGTGAATGCTTTGAGTGTTAAATATGTAGCAGTGCCACCTATGGTCACCACTAGTGATGAAAATTAAATTCAAGTGACAAGACATATTTTTCAGACATTGAATGACTTGTGAAATTTTGTAGTAGTTTTATTCTTCATTTTGCAGGTTATTAAATATTTGCAGAAAATGATCTGTTGCCATGCTTGTAAAGAATCTCTCATCTTCAGTAGTTCCATTCTCATATGCCTCCATAAAACACGTAACACATTGCTGTTGAAGTAATTGTGATCAAATCCAGTACTTATTTACTGATCAGTTACCCCACCCTATTAGTTAGGTCTTTCTCTAGATAACCACTCCTTTTTAGAAATTATTTTTTGTGGTGCAGTCCTATTATGCATTCTCGTTTAGCATCTGTTAGGGAGCAGTGAATGTTGCTAACAGGAGGAACACGTATTGAAAACTTTCCTAATCATGCTTGCCACCCTGTTTTCGCACTACAGTGATTGGCCTTTAGAAAACATAAGTTCTCCAGCTTCTGCTCTCTGTTCTTATACAGAACTGGGAATTTCAAATTACAAGCTGAAAATGTTAATGACAGTAAGTGGCTTGCATATTACTTTATTATGTACATTGTCACAGAAGAATAATACTGCTTTTGTGATATTCATTAAAATTTTCCAAATTTAACGTTACCATGTGAAGCTATAATTTTTTTGGGGCATAGGTTGCATTCTTACCATGTATTAAGGCTTTCCCACTGGCATCTTGTCATTTTGGAGAATCAGGTTTTCTGCTGGTAATTTATGTCATACTAGTACGATATTTCTACAGAAATGGATATTCATAAAAAGGTGTTGAGAAAATGTTGTGACCTCTAGAGGAATCACCAGAATTAAAAGGAGAAACAAAGACAGTTGCTTTTTTTCCCATATGTCAGACCAAAACCTGCGAAAATCAGACTAATACTTCTCGGGTATAATTTTAACAGCCTATTCTCCACACCAACCAAGAAATGTTTAAATATATCAATTTTAGAAGGTTAAGGGTGTCTTATGGAATGTAAAGGATGATCTATGCCTACAGAAACTGTGAATTTACCACATACCATGTCAATATGGTATGCCATATATTGGTCAGACAACCTGGACAGTTAACATAGAGTGTAAGGAGCACCAACAGCATACCAGATTCAGCCAAGCCTTCAAAGTCAGCTAAAGCGGACCATTGTTTGAAATTTAACTATTCGTTGAATTACAGTGATGGCAAGAATGTGGTACAAACACCCAGATACCAAGATAGCAGTATTAAAGAATACATTGAAATAAGGATCAAGTAGGATCTTATCAACGGTGATGCGGTTGTCAACTACGTTCCACTTGGAACCCAGCACTCTTTTCTAAATACACAAAGGAGGCAGCAGCCCAGCTGCGGGAGGAGTAACTTTGTGTGTGGTGACAAGAAGATTCAGCACAAGCACATATGGCGCTGAATCGGACAACAAATAAAGCACCTGACAATGGTCACATAGAGAACAAACAGTAGTTTCAACACAAGGAGCCTAAGAGAAATCAGGCACCTGCATTAGTGGATGCAGACCTTTAAAACACACTTGATGCAGCCACTTATGGTAACATAATAGCATAAAGTAATACCACGATACTACAAATACCAGGAACACCTTATCACAGATAAGACTGTCCTCAAGGCTTGTAAGCTCACATTTATTACAAGAAATGACATACTTGAAATGTTACCACTCTCATTATGATGTCATATAGGTAATGCTTGTAGTAAGTTCATCATATTCATGATTGCTTGTTCAAAGCAACATACCATATTTATTATTTAACACAAAATGACATTAAAAATTAAAGTTACTCATGAGCTGCTAGTCGAGAATAAGTATGAACTTCAAATGACATGATGAACCGTCTTATTCTGCATATGGATTCAAACCCAGGTCATGCAGACTGAGCAAAGATTTCGTGACTAACCATAAAGAGAGTAATATACCTAGATTTTAGAGTATCAGTTAGCAAATATCAACATTAAATTACTTAAGGTAAACATTTTTAATGAACGGGAATTCCTACCCAGTATCTATTGTTGCTGTTAACAAATCATGGGAGGTGTTAAATATTGCTTCTTCAAAAGTTACTTACTTGAAATGTCGTGAGGTAAAGCTTTGTGTTGGAAAGTGATTTGAACCCAGAACCTAATCAGATTGTTGTCAAGCACAATCAACTGTGACATATCAGATTTTCTTGGCAGTAGCTAGATGTTTTAACTCAATTGACGAGATGAAACATTATTGTTTTCCTTCCCAGGACTCCAACTCGGCACCTATCGCTGTTATATTCTAGAGAAAATGAATGTTAAATATGGGTTTGTTACACCAGCAGCAACATGTGAGCATGTTTGAACTGGAAATAAATGACAGAGTTCAGTGCTGACTGGGAATCGAACTCAACACATATCGTTGTTGACTACACACAGAGATGTCAGCTGCCAAATTTTTCTCTACCAGCAGCTCGGAATAACATCCTAGAAGTTACAATGATCTCACAAATAGTTATGTGCCTCACTTGGTCAAAAAGTCAGATATCATTAGTGTCCATAACGAATGAAAATACATTGAAAATCAAAATTATTATCTACCAGCAGTGTTCTCATGCTAGAGCTTGATAATACATAATGAAAACTTTAGAGCCGGGTCAGAATTCGAACCCATTCACGCGCAGTATGTGGAGATGTTGAGGAATCTGCTGTTTTGAACAAACAACAAATTTTAGTCGACCTGTAATGTCATGAAGGGGTCGAATTCCACCTTAAGGGCGGACTGAGTTGCATTCCAAATCCAGAACCAATTTATCGACATGCAGAAGTGCAAATAAAAGATGGAATAAGTGTCTTGTGTCCCTATATAGTGTCTCTTTCGTCACTAGAAATAAATAACTAGTATAAGAAAGGTTACTAGTGATAGTTTCTACATGTCACCACCATGACTTTATTGTGGTTCAACCTAACCTCAACTTGTTAGATAATGAATATCATGTTTAATGTGAATTTCAGACCACAATGCCATTATACCTTCTTCACTTGGCGTATCCAGAAGTGAATAGCATCTGTCTCTCCCTATCAAAAATTATCAGCAGAAGTTGACTTTAAACCCAAACCATAAGTATATCAACCTAGTATCAATCCAACAGACCACCAACTCCTCTTCTTTTTGACTCATTTTCTGTCGTAATGCCGTTGCGCCATCCTGGATGACAATTCTGGCACACAGGCTCCCTGTGAACTGACAGCATGTTCAGTACATTTATTTACTTGTTGACTGAATCACCATGAACTAGCTGCCTCGCTTACCCAGTGCATACATTAGACTCTATTTTGTAATCACTGAAATAAAATTGTGTAACTGCCACCTACACAGGACTGGCAACAGTGTAGGTTGCAGAAATTTAAATAGGAAGTGTTCCTTTCCACTTGAGCTACTCTATTGTGCTATCTGATTGTTCAAAATGTTGTGCAGTGCAAAAGAAAAGCTGTAATGTCTGTCTCTCAGAAGTCTATATCCAGCCACATGCATTATCTGACAGCATTGTGGAATGTGGGACTTCTGGAGGAATTGTTGTCGACTTCTGGATGTGCTGTAACCACATATTAGGTAGTAGTGTAACAGTAAGAGTAGTGCACAGTAGAGGAGAGGTTGCTAGTTAAAGTACATTCACGTCTACATTTTTTCAAATGAAATTCTGCTGTCTGCTGAAGTTATCAATGTAATGCAACTTTGAACATAATTCCCTTCACTTCTCAATCAAAAATAGTCGCATGTGGAAAAAAGGGCTAACTTTTGTCACATTTTATTTTTTTCAAGTTTAATAGATGGGTGGAGGCAGCAGATGCATCTCGAAACTTTTGTATTATGTATGAGGAGAGCGCATTGTGCGAAAATATGACAGAAAAGTATTTTCTACATTAGCTGTTGTGTGGTAATGACAAAACTAAAATGTATATTTAAAATAACCACACACATTACAAGCACAAAAAATCACAGTAAAAGGAATGTTTGTCAGACACAAAATAGGAGATATCCGTTGTAGATAAGTGGTCCATCTTTTTTGGTCTCTAGCTTAATTCTCCACAGCTGCTAGTTTCACTTCAAGGGTCATTGTTGTTCGATCCTTTCATCACATTCTTGGGTGTTCGCTTGAATGTTTTTCAGCTGGTTGAGAGTGAAGGACTGTTAGGAAGGGATCCTTTCTCTCATAGGATTTGGCCAAACCAATAGTCTCTTGTGCCCCAACATTTGTCCGATCTGTGGCTTTCTAAACTGCTGATATAGGTATTTTTTTCTTTTTTTTGTTACCTTTTACCTTCCATGGTAATGTAGATTTTTTGAAGTATCTTCCTTTCAAATGCACATATTGATTCTTCTGTTGTTGCCAGTATTTCCAAAGTTCCACAACGGAGATGTACCTCATCTGTAAAGGAGACCACGTATAAAATGCTTGTATGACCAGGTCTTGAGTATTGCTCAAGTGTTTGGGACCCGCAGCAGATCAATTTAAAGGAAGACATATAAGCAGTTCAGAAGCGAGCAGCTAGGTTCGTTACTGGTAGATTCGACCAATGCGCGAGTGTCACGGAAATGCTCCGGCAACTCAATTGGGGATCGCTAGAGGAAAGACGACGTTCTTTTCGTGAATTTCTGTTGAGGAAATTTAGAGGACCGGAATTTGAAGCTGAGTGTTGTATGATCTTGCTGCGCCTACTTACATTTCGCGTAGTGATCACAAACTCAAGATAAGAGACATTAGGGCTTGTACGGAGGCATATAGGCATTCTTCTTTTTTCCTCATTCTATTTTGGAGTGGAATAGGAAAGGAAGTGCCTAGTAGTGGTACAGTGTACCCTCCGCCACACAACTTACGGTGGATTGTGGAGTATGTATGTAGATGTAGGTTTAAAAGTACTGTCCTTACTAGTGTCATGTACAGATGCACCTTGCTCTTCCATGATAAGATACAATTTGGGGGGGGGGGGGAAAAAAACTACTACTACTATGTTCTGACTAAAAACCAAGCAATTTGCATTTATAATGCATTGATGTACTTCTTTTGTCACTTCACTTTTATTGGTTAGTATGGAGCCCAGGCTTGCTTTCAACTTGCTCAATGGTAATAAATACATAGTTAATTCAATTATTGTAAATTATGAAAAACAGATGTAAGAGAACATCATGTAGAACATCAGTTCTGTATCACTGAACACTTACCTCAAATATCTTTTAGAACCCCACCAGTATTTGCGCAAACTACTTGAAAGGCTAGGAACAGCATTAAGTAATCACTTGAGACAAGGACAATTTATCTCATTCCAGTTTAAATACATAGATGCAGACAGGGCAAGAAATAATAACAACAATAATAATATTTCTTCAACATTGAATGACTTTGACATCATACAGATTATTCTTCTGAATACATCAGTTTTATAAATTATGAACTAAAGATTACTATTTCTAAATAACATTGCATTGTTATGAATTTTACTTTATAAAATTACACAATTTGTACAGTTTTTCTTCATTTGACCATTTAACAGATACCTAAAAGTATATACTTGATGTAAATATGAAACTTTTTCATGTTGCTATAAAATTCATCTAGGGCATAGAAGGTATTTTCAATTAAAATTCTTTTTAATTTGTTAGTAATAAGGAACAACTCGCCATAAAGATGAACGTTGATCCACCAACAGACACAAATAACACACACAAACACACACACACAATTCTAAATTTTTGGTCGCGGCCTTTCTCGGAAAGGATACACTCATCCACACAATCACTCAGGCACACTCATTCACACACGTCAGCCATCTCTGGCCCCCCCCAACATTCCTTACTGGATCTTCCATTGTTGTTTTTAATTTGTTATTCGGAAGGACTCAGAGGCTTTTTGGTAGAGCATTGGTAAGCTTCAGGCCAGCATGAAGACAATGTTTTTTTCATATATTGTTGCCTTAGGGCTATTTAAGTGATATCTTTGTTTTTGTCTTGAGTTGTGCTGATGTTCGTCACAGTTTAGGTCTGGATTTATTGTTTTAACTTATATGATTATTTTAAATACATATACACCTACAATGCTAAGTACACCCACTTTTGGAAAAAGTTTGTGACATATTTCTCTGGGTTTGGGTCTAGAGATAATTCTGACAGCTGTTTTCTGTAGTGTTACCAATATGTTAAGATTGGATTCTTTCGTTCCCCCTCAAATCTCTATCTCATAGTTTATATTGGATTGAAATAGTGAATAGTATGCAGTCTTTAGCACATTGATATTCTTACCATGTTTGTTGATAATGTTTATAGCAAAGATACTTTTGGACAACTTAAGAGCTAAGGAATATGTGTGTGTGTGTGTGTGTGTGTGTGTGTGTGTGTGTGTGTGTGTGTGTGTGTGTTGCTTCTTAGGGTTAAATTTTACCATTGCAGTCTTTGATGCACTAATATTTGGATAGTATTCATTGAAATACTTGAATCAGGCTGTTGTAGTCTTTGTGTTTGCATACAATTGTTATATCATCTGCATACATTATTATATTAATGTCAGCAAACAGTACTTTGTCATTAAGATAGATAAGGTACAGGAGGGGTCCCAAGATGGAACTTTGAGATACCCCATAGTTCACCTCAGTAACTTTGGGAAACATCCACTGTTCATTTTAATCAAAACAAATTGCTTGCTGTTTCTCATATATGGCTTTATTAAGTTAAAGCCCATAGCTCCAATACCTATGTTCCATAGCTTGTCAAGTCATATGGTGATGTTGACACAATCAAATGCTTTTACGAGATCAAGAAACACTCGAATAATGTGCTCATTATTCTCTATGCCAGTTATTATTTCATCTACTAGCTGTGCTGCATCTACTGAAGTTGACTTGTTTTTCATAAATCTGTTTTGATTCTCAAATTTTAGATTGTACTGACTCAGAAAAGACATTAGTCTACTATAAATAAATTTCTCAATTACCTTGGAAAATGCAAGTAAGATTAAGACTGATAGATAGTTCTTGATTTTAGTTTCAGTGCCTTTCTTGTAGTTCGGTGTTACTTGTGCTATCTAGAAAAAATCCTAATGCTGCACAGCTGATTATTCACATATCTTTATTACATTCATGTTACAGCAAATATTGATTATTATTCGTGCTATAGTGACTGTTTATTCTGAATTAAATAAGATATTTGATTGTTATATCATTACAGGATTACAGTGCTTTATGTTCTGTTTCTAGTGTGAGCCAACGTTGCTGCCTGAACCCAATCATGTAATGCTCAACCATCTGTATGCTTTGTCAATCAAAGATGGTGTTATGGTGCTGAGTGCGACGCACCGATATCGCAAGAAGTATGTCACAACTTTGTTGTACAAGCCCATATAGCCTATGCATCGACCACAGACTGGTCATGTTCGTCCACGACTGGATCGTGCAGATACTCAGTGAATAATTGCATGAAGCATCATAGAAGTATGAAACACTGGTGTGTATTATTCAGAGAGGAACAAAGTGAGAACTCACAACTGCGTGAATTACTTAATGGTTTGTGTGATGGATGTATTGATATTTTATTTTAGTCAGATTGACAAATGTTTGGGAAGTTGGCCCAACAACTTTGTGATGAATTGCTGTTTTGAAATGTTACCCAATTGTGCCTGTTTTTAGGAAGAAGTTACCTCTTTATTTTCTAACGGATAATGTAATGGCATTTGAAAATGTTTAAGAAATGACATATGAATTTCCAAATTATTACCTACATTTCATTTGTCTTGTGTGTAGTATAGGAATTAGTTTCCCTATACACAAATAGCAAAATGTCTTCTCCTAAAGAGTGTGTATTCTACAGTAGCTTCACTAAATAACTGATTTTAAGTTGTTGTAGGACCAAACTTTTTTTGTCAATTTATACTTCTGTTTTGTTGTAGAACCCACTGACGAGTGTGATTGACAGTAGACTCTTCAGGACTATCACCAGTAAATGTGAATTTCACAGCATCACAGAAATTAGTCTTGTGCCCAGGGACACTTTCATAAATTCTTCTTGGCAGGCTCTTTCACCTAGTCAGTATGCCTTCCCGTTAGTCTAGGCCCCACATGTGATGCCTCATTTAAATTAACACTATGGTCAGATTTGGTCACGTATCTGTAAACCATACATAAAGACAGCAAAAGGCATGATGATGCCCCATTACCATTCTTTGTGATTAAAAGTCAGTTGGGTTATAGGTGTTATATGGTAAATATGTTTCTGACTTTACCATACACAGGCAGAAAAGCCACACAACACCATTTGACCACATCAAACTAACTTGGCTTGGCAGGCTCCTTGTGCTTTGTAAGACAATAGATTTTTTCTCATTAATAACTGAGACCTCATTTGTTTCATAGTATTAAAATAAAAATAAAAACAAATCAAAACGAACAGTACTGCCATATGCCTTATTGTAACTTACACTGTTATCATGCAGTATATAATTCACTTATACTGCAGAAATATCCTAGTTATTTTTCTAGAGATAGCAATATATAGAGATTTTGTTGCATAGCATATGCATATATGCAGTGTATTATAGTCCATTGTTAAGAATGCCATAAAGTTCCAGGTATTATAAGAAACACACTCACTCAGTGAACAGACTGTAGAATGGAGGCAAACAATAAACTTAAGAATGAATGTAATGTATTTTTGACAGAGTGTAATGTGAAACAACAATAAATGTAAATAGAACAGAAAACTGAAAGTCAGCTGTGGAAGAAAATATACATAAACTATGATTGTTACTGCTTATTGTGTGTATTTTTGTTTCTTGGACAAATGAATTTTCATTCCAGTAACATCCTAAAAAAGACATATTTTGGAATATTAAGTCTAGAGTAAAAATTGAATCTCCACAAACTTAATAGTTTATTCAGTAAATTATTGTTTATCTTAAATAATGAAAACAAGGGCATATTATAGTAATTTATATAAATAAGTATGTTGTTGGCCTCATCTTGCAGCTGTAATCTAACCACATAATGAACACAAAGCATTTCAAGATTTGTAAGTCTTCTAAAAAAATTGTAAAAGAACATCACACACACACACACACACACACACACACACACACACACAGAGAGAGAGAGAGAGAGAGAGAGAGAGAGAGAGAGAGAGAGAGAGAGAGAGAGAGAAGGGCCGTACAAAGTATACATCACTTTCTACCTGCATCTTCTGGAGTGTCCATACTAAACTCATCTATAAATAGTAGCTTACAGCATAACATTTGTATGCATTCTAATGAACTTAACTTTAGTTTCAAACTGTGAATATGATTCTCATTTACATGTTATTCGTGTTGTAGATAAATATCATTTCTTGCTTTGTGACAAGAAAAACAAATGGCACTGAATTGTGGTACAAAATAGAGAAATTTGTAAGTCAGATTGTTATTTAAATAAATTACACTTAATATTTTTAAATTGTTATTTTTTTCTACTTGTATGCTTTATTTCAGACATTTACAGGTACCATCAAACGGGATGAAGTTGACCAATTTTTAACTTTAAATTTAAATATTCTTGACAACAATGAAATTACATTAACAGTTTTTCTTTCAGAGCTGTAGTAATAAAATGTTTGACTATTTCGGCTAGGTAACTAGCCCTCATCAGTGTCTTGTCTACAAAATAAAATGGAACCAAACAGTGGAAATTCCAGGGAGGATTCAACAATATTTTAGAGAAGGATAGGTTGCTTACTCACGACACAGATTTCCAATTAGCTACAGAAAGGCACAAATAACAGACAATAACACTGCCCGTTTAGGTCTTCATCGGTTAGAGACACAAACGTACACACACATTCACACAGACATGACCATCATCTCCGGCCGCTGTGGTCGATCTGCAGTACCCAGCATGGCCTACGTGAGAGCAACCAGTGGTAGGGGTGGGGAGGTGGCAAGGAGTGGGAAGTGGGAGGGGAGGGGGGATGCACAGCATGGATGGGGGAATATGCCAGTGCTGTCTGACGGACAGTGCAGAAGGAGGGGAAGGAACTGAAATGTGGCGCGGGATGGGGGAGAAATGTAAGGATAGTGTGTGGCAGGGAGAGGAAGGGAAGGGTGGTAGAGACAGGAACTAGCAAAGGTTTATACCTGGGGTATTGCGAGAGCATAGGATCTATTGTAGGGAGAGTTCCCATCTGCGCAATTCAGAAAAGCTGGTATATGTAGGGAGGATCCATATGGCACAGGCTGTGTAGCAGTCATTGAAGTGAGTCACACGATGCAGATGCAGCACTGCATGTTCTGCCACAGGATGGTCTAGCTGTATCCTGGCCACAGTTTATGGGCCTGCCCAATATCCTCTTCCCCCACCCCACCCCACCCCCTTACAGTGGTATTTTGCCACCCACAAAACCTATATAATATCCTTGTCTAACCCTACTCCATCCCTGCTCCCAACCCCTTAGCCCATGGCTCATATCCCTGCAATAGACCTAGATGCAAAACCTGTCGTATTCACCATCCCCGCACCACTGGCATTTCCTATCCCATAAAAGGCAGGGCAACCTGTGAAAGCAGTCATGTCATCTACAAACTGAGCTGCAACCATTGTGCAGCTTTCTATCTGGGCATGACCAGCACCAACCCCTCAGAGGCTTAGCATCAATTTGCTGAGTATGAGCTTGGCGAATCCAAGGTGCCGAGCTGTGGACTGTGTTGTGCCAACAGTCCACCGCACCATACGCTCTGTGCATGCTTCAGTGACCAGCATTCAACACAAAGGTGGAACGTTGTACATTTCAGAGCCCAGGGATCTTGGCTGAATTGTCCGGGTTGTAAAGAGGGTAGAAACCTCAAAAATCCTCAATATTTTAAAACCCTTAATATCAAGGTGTGCTACGTGCTGAGGAGATGCATGGCTGTTGAGGTTGAACAGTTGCTAGCGAGCAACCTCTGAGGAACCTGCCACACCTCAGTTGTATACGGCTTACCCAGGCAAGTGGGGCTCTGCCTGGGAAGACATACACTTCCCTAGCTGCTCGTGGGAACAGGATGAAATGAGCAATTAACAGGGTGGACGATTGCGAAAATTCTATTTATAAGCATGGAAAGTACAATTTTGATGCTAACAGTATACAACCTTAAGTCGTTCTCTTCCCTGGCTACGCCATGGGAAGAACGTAGGGCCTTAAACTGTTCTGAGCCGTACTCACCGCAATACTTTGTTTTTTCCAGGACCAATGGACACTCTTTGTCCACCACGCCACAGTTCTTCATTGACTACCTTGAGGACAAGTATGGTGATGTGGCATCTTTCTCAAAAATGAGAAGTGGGGCTGTTTTGATGCAGACTGTCCCCAGCCCAGTCGAGGGCATTATTGGCCTGCGACAAACTGGGTGATATTCCCATCAGTGTCACACCCCACAAGACGCTCAATATGGTCCAAGGTCTTATTTACCACTGGAATTTGTCACAGTCCGATGAGGAGTTACGTACGAACTTGGAATGCAGAGGTGTTCACTTTGTCAGGTGTGTTTATAGGGGATCAAAAGATCACAGGGTTGCCACCTGCGTTCAACCTGGCCTTCAAAGGCGATACACTGCCCAGAGCAACGTCCTCATAGGAGGTGCTTCAGGTGCTGGAATTTAGGACATATGTCCTCCTGGTGCACTTCCAGCCCCATGTGCAAGGAATGGGGGCGTACATCTCATCCAGATGCTCTGTGCACCTCACCCCCCAGGGGACCCACAGCTTTTTTGTGGGTACGTGTGTGGCGCACATGGGGCCCCGACCCAAAGCAGCCTTTCTTCTGCCCCAGGCTGCTTCACTTTCCCTCCCGGTTTATGCCTTCGCCCGGAGACGAGTGTCTTTCGCGAGTTAAGGTGGTTTCTTGTTTTAGTTTCTCTTATTCCTTGGTTCCTTCCTTTCCTAACCTTTGTTTCTGTCTTCCTCTCCTTGCTGTACTCTCCTAGCCTTCTTCTCCTCATTAGTCTCCGCTTCGGCGTTTGAGGCACTTCTTTCTCTTCACTTCCTCTATTCTTCTTCTTTCCTCCCTGTGCATGTCTGAAGGCCGACCCACGTATTATCATGCATAGCAGGAGATGGGGTAACGCGTAATTCCCCGCCCAGGGTAGACAAGTAGGGCACGTACGTACCCCCTGGTAAAGGCCAGGCCCAAGGAGGGGTGATTACCCGAGCTGGTACCTTCCAAACATGCCGATTGGTCCCTCCGTCAGTTCTCAGGAGGTGTGACCTGAGGTGTGAACAATCACCTAAGGCGGGTAAGCCCTCGGAGAGGGCCCCCACTAGGAAGGAGCGCACCATCGGAGACACCGGTAATCACGGGGCACACTTCCGTAATGACTTCCTTCTCTTCTTCAGTGACGTTGACCCAGAAACGAAAGATAGATTCGCCTCAGCAAAAGAAGACTCTGCCTAATCTACCGAAATTTCTTGTTGTCTCTCGCACCGACGGTAAAGATTTCAATTCTGTAAATCCTTTCGTCATTCAGAAAGGTGTTGATGCCATTGCTGGCCCTGTTAAATCCTGTTCGCGTCAGCGCAATGGCACATTGTTGCTGGAAGCGGACAGTGCCTTCCAGGCCCAAAAACTGATACAGACTACATTGTTACACACGTTTCCAGTCAAGGTAGAAGCGCACCGCACACTCAACTCGTCACGGGGGGTAGTTTTTGCGAGATCCCTTGACGGGTTGTCTGACGAAGACATACAAACCTATATGTCCGATCAGGGTGTAACAGCCGTCCACAGGGTGTTGAAAAAGGTAGATTATCAGCTGACACCGACTCTTACTGTGTTTTTGATGTTCGACAGAGTTGAACTCCCGTCGAAGGTCAAAGCAGGGTATGAAGTAATTTCCGTCCGCCCTTATGTACCAAACCCAATGCGCTGTTTTCAATGCCACAGACACAACCACACCCGTCAATCTTGCCCTAACGCAGCAAAATGTCACTTGTGGTAGGGACACCCATGAGGGGAATTGCCCACCTCCGTCCCCTCACTGCCTTAACTGCTACGGTGACCATGCGGCTTCCTCTCGAGACTGCCATGTATATAAGGATGAAAAGGTCATCCAGCAAATTCGGGTTACGGAAAAGGTATCAACATTTGCCGCTCGAAAGTTGTTGGTGTGTCGAAAGCCCACTGCCTTCCCGGCGGGTACATACAGTAAGGTCCTCACCTCCACTTGACCTACTTAGGATTCAAGTACCCAGACTTGTGAGTTCACTTTTGCTGACACAGTTGTGCGATCCACCAGCCCGAAGATTGCCCATTCCACGTCCCCGCTTCCTCCTGCTCTAATAAACCGCGGGCACCTAAACAAGATGCCCGGACTTTGAAAAAGGAATCCGTCGGTGAGGATTTTCTGCGTTCTCAGGCTTCCCAACCGTCAACTGCCTCTTCTCACCGTCACTCTTCCAGAAGAGCCAACAAAAGAGTTCCTCTCCTTCCCCGCCGAGGCGTGACCCATCCGTCACACCGTCCAACAGTAGTCAGCCCCAATCATCTTCTATCTCGCCGGGACGCACTACTGTTAGCTGGGCAACCGGCATTTTACCAGCGGCGGAAGCTGCCCCTCCTGATAAAGACGGGAAGGTGGCAGATGACTCGTTTGAACCTATGGAACATGACACTATGCCTCTAGATGGCGACAGTAGTGCTTCCTTGCAGTCCGGTCCTCAGCGACCGTCGAGGTGACCCCACATGCTTGTTCCTTTTTATCTTCCGTTCTCCTAATTTTTATCATGGCGCTCCTTCAATGGAATATTCGCGGCTTTCATTCCAATCGGGAGGAATTAAAACTACTCCTTCGATTGCACTGCCCGCTTCTCGTTTGTCTCCAAGAAACTAAGTTACGTCAAAGTGATCGTGCAGACTTACCCAATACACCTCTGTGCGTTTCGACCTGCCACCTGTGGAAGGTACTCCAGGCCATGGAGGGGTTCTGATGCTCATTCGGGACGACGTCTATCGCCATCCCATTTCATTGCATACTCACCTACAGGCAGTTGCCGTCCACATCACTCAATCCACCTTTTCCTTTTCCCTCTGTAATATCTATTCACCATCGTCATCTGCCCTTACTAGGGCAGATGTGCTACACCTCGTTGACCAGCTCCCTTTACCTTTCGTGTTGGTAGGCGACTTTAATGCCCACCACCCCCTATGGGGCTCTCCGGCACCTTGTCCGAGAGGCTCCCTTTTGGTGGACCTTCTCCAACACCTCAATCTTGTCTGCCTCAACACCAGTGCACCGACCTTCCTTTCTGACACAACCCGTACTTACTCCTACATAGACCCTGCGATATGCACTCCTCAGCTTGCCGGTTGGTTTGAGTGGTATGCACTTTCTGACAGGTACTCGAGTGACTATTTCCCTTGTGTCATCCACTTCCTGCATCATTCCCCATCTCCTCGTCCCACCAGTTGGAACATTTCTAAAGCTGACTGGGGGGCTTTATTCTTCCATGGCTGTTTTTCACAATCAGAATTTTCCCAGCTGTGACAGTGAGGCTGAATACCTCACAGAGGTTATCATCACAGCTGCGGAACATTCCATACCTCATACATCCTCTTCTCCACATCGTGTCCCGGTCCCTTGATGAACTGCAGCCTGCCGCATCGCTCTTAGAGCCCGGCGACGTGCTTCCACCGCCACCCGACGTTGGAGAATTGTATAAATTACATTTGACTGCGAGCACAATGTTGTAAAGTTACAAACGACAGCAAAAAAGCTTGCTGGACTGCTTTTACCAGTTGTTTTAACCGTTTCACTCCCTCCACGGTTGTTTGGGGTGGCCTACGCCGTTTATCCAACATCAAGGTCCACTCCCCAATCTCTGGCCTGACTGTCGAGAACGCAGTCCTTGTGGAACCCGTTGATGTTTCCAACGCACTGGGCCATTTCTTTGCGGAGGTTTTGAGCTGTGCCCATTACCACCCTGCCTTCCTCCCTCACAAACAGGCAGAGGAAGCACGACCACCTTCTTTCCACTTCTTTAATCGTGAAAATTATAATGTCGCCTTCACCATGCAGGAGCTAGACCGTGCACTCGCCCTGTCCCGATCTTCTGCTCCCGGGCCCGATTCTATTCATATTGAGAGGCTGAAGAACCTCTCTCCTGTGGGCAAGTGTTTCCTTCTTAGTACCTACAATCACATATGGACTGAAGGTCAGGTTCCCACAAGTTGGCATGAAGCCATTGTTGTCCCCATCCCCAAACCAGGGAAGGACAAACATCTTCCTTCCAGTTATCGCCCCATTTCTCTGACGAGCTGCGTCTATAAGGTGATGGAACGCATGATTAACGCTCGGTTGGTCTGGCTCCTCGAATCTCGCTGCCTCCTAACAAATGTCCAATGCGGTTTTCGTCGACACCGCTCTGCTCCTAAGCACCTCGTTACGTTGTCGACCTTCATTATGAATAACTTTCTAAAGAAGCGTCAAACAGTAGCAGTGTTCTTAGACTTGGAGAAGGCATACAATACCTGTTGGAGAGCGGGCATTCTCCGCACATTGCACACATGGGGCCTTCGGGGCCGCCTCCCTCTTTTCATTCAAGCGTTTTTGGCGGATCGCAAGTTCCGGGTACGGGTGGGCTCTGTTTTGTCAGATACCTTTCGCCAGGAGAATGGGGTATCGCAGGACTCTGTCTCGAGTGTGGCTCTCTTTGCCTTTGCAATCACCCCGATCGTAGACTGCCTTTTAGCTGACGTTTCCGGATCCCTTTTCGTAGACTATTTCGCAATTTATTGCAGCGCCCAGCGGACGTGTCTCTTGGAGCGTTGTCTTCAACGCTGTCTTGACCGTCTATATTCCTGGAGCATTGCGAATGGCTTCCGATTCTCCACTGAGAAAACGGTGTGTATAAACTTCTGAAGATACAATGAATTTCTTCCACCTTCTCTACATCTCGGCCCTGTTGCTCTCCCTTTCATGGAGACTATGAAATTCTTGGGACTCCTGTTGGATCGTAAACTTTGCTGGTCCTCACACGTGTCCTATCTGGCTGCCTGTTGTGCCTGATCCCTTAATGTTCTTCGTGTCCTCAGTGGCACGTCATGGGGAGCGGATCGTACCGTCCTGCTTCACCTTTACCAGGCCATTGTTCAGTCGAAGCTCGACTACAGAAGCCTTGTATACTCTTCTGCACGGCCGTCTATTCTCCACCGTCTCAACTCTATTCACCGTCGGGGATTACGTCTGGCGACCGGTGCATTTTGTACCGTCCCTGTTGAAAGTCTGTATGCCGAGGCTGCTGTATGACCCTTGACCACTCGGCGTGACATACTCTTGTGTTGGTACGCATGCCGCCTGCGGTTGATGCCCAACCATCCATCCTACCAATTATTTTTTGACGACTCACTCGATCGCCAATATCAGTTGTCTGCGATTGCCTTGCTTCCACCTGGAGTTCAGTTTCGCCGTCTGCTACAGCGGCTTGATTTTACTCTTCCTTCCACCTTTCGGTTGAGCGAAAGCCCATTGCCACCGTGGCATCAGGCCCAGGTTCACACTCACCTTGAACTTAGTTCCCTCCCCAAGGAGAGCATTCCGGATTTGGTATACCGCTCGAGGCTTGTTGAACTCCGGTCGCGGTTCGATAATGCCATATTTATTTACACTGATGGTTCCAAGAGCACTGACGGTGTCGGATCTGCCTTCGTCGTCGGGGACAACCGTTTCCAATACAAGCTCTCTGACCGGTGTTCGAATTTCATGGCTGAGCTTTTTGCCCTCCACCAGGCCATTTTGTATATCTGCCGCCACTGCCAACCTTTCTATGCCATATATTCAGACTCCCTTATGCTCTGCAGAGTCTTAAGGACCCTATCTCGTACCATCCTCTCGTGTATCGGATCCAACGCTCCTTCCAGTTGCTAGCAGATGACAGCTGTCATGTTTCTTTCCTGTGGGTCCCTGTCCACGTGGGTGTGCCTGGGAATGAGACCGCCAACATAGCAGCCAAGGCAGCAGCTCTTTTGCCTCGCATGGCTACCTTTTGAGTCCCATCGGACGATGTTCAATGGGCTCTTCGCCGGAGTATCGTGTCGTCATGGCACAGTGCGTGGTTCTCACTGTACGACAATAAATTGAGAACTGTAAAACAGATCCTGACCGATTGGAGGCCCTCTTCACGCCCCTCTTGGCGAGAGTAGGTCATCCTGGCCCGGTTGCGGATCGGTCACTGCCGTTTCAGCCACTGTCATTTGCTAACCGCCGATCCTGCACTGCTGTGCTCCTGCGGTGAATTGCTGATGGTGCGACATGTTTTACTGTCTTGTGTTAATTTTAATCATCTCCGTGTAGCCCTTCACTTTCCGTCTACCCTGGAGGAAATTTTAGCTGATGACACACGGGCAGCTGCTCGAGTTTTGCGTTTTATCAACTTGGCCAATTTATCAAAGGCTATTTAACCCTTTTAATTGTTTTTTTTTTATCTTTTGTTTTTAGCTTTCTCTTGATATTCTAACTGGCAGTTACCAATTTTTTGAGATCTAGCGAATCTCTGTTCTTGTCTGGGCGCTAATGACCTTAGCAGTTGTGTGCCCTAAAACCACAATAAAAAAAAAAGAAGAAATGTACAAAGAATGAAATGGAAATAAAAACCTTGGACTGGCTATCATACAATGACGCAAGAAAGAAGTATGAGCGGCTCCATCCGGTGTACTTGACCACCGCTTTTGCTGCTGTAACGCCTTCCCCGCACACTACGGGTATGACTCAGAACAAGGTATTGCCATTTACACTGATGGTTCCCTGGCAGATAGTCGTGCTAAGTATGTGTGACTTCATGACGACCATGTTGAACTGCATTGCTTGTGGTCTTTACCACATAGCTGGTCGCCATTATAAGGGCTCTGGAACACCTCAAAGCATGCCCCATGGGGTCATTTGGCATCTGTAGTGACTTCCTGAGTGGTTTGCAGGAAATCGACCAGTGTTTCTCTCATCACCCATTAATGCAGTCGAGTGAGGACACTGTTTACTCTCTCGGCAGATCTGGCCGGCCTGTGGCCTTTGTGTGGACCCTGGGCCACATCGGTATTCTGGGGAATGAACATGGTGATTGACTACATCACCACCTCTGGAGGTAGGCATCACGGAATTGGTCCTAAAGTTGGCTTTGCACCGAAAGGTATGTTAGGTTTGGAGCACTGAATGGGCTAAAAGGGTGCACTTGCACTGCATAAGCTTCAAGCAGTCAAGCCATCCACGGCACTGTGGATGTCTTCACTGTGGTCTATACGTTGTGAATCAGTTGTCTTCTGCCGCCTCTGCATAGGGCATATATGGCTATCTCCTTCACCGTGAGGCCCTGCCTGTGTGTTGGTGTGCAGCAGCGCTGACAGTAGTCCATCTACTGATGGTGATGCCCCTCAGGGGCTCAGCATTAATTTGCTGAGTACAGGCTTAGCAAACCCGGGGTCCTGAGCTGTGGACTGTCGCACCTGCAGTCTGTCACACCGTAAGCTCTGTGCGCGCTTCAACAACCATCATTCAGCACAACACTGGAACGTTGTATGTTTCAGAGCCCGGGGATCTTGGCTTAATTGCCAGGCTCCCGAGGACTGGGGAGGGGGGGGGGGGGGACGCCTCAATCTTAAGTTGTGCTACATGCTGAGGAGATGCATGATTGTTGAGGTTGAACAGTTGCTAGCGAGCAACCTCTGAGGAAACTGCCACACCTCAGTTGTATAATGCTTACCCAGGCAAGCGGGGCTCTGCCTGGGTGGACATACAAATCCCTAGCTTCTCGTGGGACCACGATGAAACGGGCCAATAATAGCATTGCCAGACGCAAAACCGGCATCTCTAAGTGTGGGACATAATGCTGCTACATATGACCCCTAAGCATTTCCTTCCATGGCCACACCATGGGAAGAATGCAGGGCCCGTCAACAAAGTGAGACTTTTGCCCCCCCCCCCCCCCCCCCCCCCCCCCCGATATTTGGTGTGTACTAGAACAGACGGTGAATCTTTTACAAGCACGAAGCCTCTGGTTTTTTAGTGGAAAACCTCGAGGATATGTTTGGGGAAGAGGATGGCATGTCTAAGATGAGATCTGGCGCTGTACTGATCACGATGTTGTCCCCAGCCCAGTCATGGGCACTGCTTGCCTGTGACAAACTGAGTGACGTTCCCATTAGCATCAATCCCCATAAGAGCTTGAACACAGTCCAGGGAATTATATTTCACAAGGACCTTTTATTGCAGCCTGACGAAACATTATGGAATAATGTAGAGAAGCAAGGAGTGCAGTTCATCTGGTGCATTTATAGGGGTCCAATGGACAATAGGGTAGCCACCGGTGCATTCATCTTGGCTTTTGAAGGCAATTCATTGCCGGAGAAAGTTAAGGTAAAGATCTACCAGTGTGACGTAAAGCCCTACGTTTTTCCCCCCTATGCGCTGCTTCAAATTCTGTAGGTTTGGGCACATGTCCTCCCGATGTGATACCAACCTTACATGTCGGGCGTGTGGACATGTCACACCCAGACGTCCCTTGTGTCCCTCCTCCAGTATGTGCTAACTGCAAGCAGGACCACTCTCCTTGCCCACCAGACTGCACGGTTCTTCATAAGGAACGAAACTCGTGGAATATAAGATCCTGGACAGGTTGTCATACTTAAGAGGCAAAGAAAAAGTATGCTAAACTCCATCCAGCAAGCACGAAAAGATCTTACGCCACAGTTGCGTCACCGTCGCCTCTGCCATCTATGTTACGACCTTCCACTGCGTCATCTTCCATAGTGGGCCCTTTGGCCCAACCGCATCTGCCCCCTTAGTGATTGGGGGTACTTCAACTATAGTTGTCCCCAAGGTCACTACTTTGGAAGAAATGACACCTCCATCTTTGGGGGCATTGGTCCCCACCCCTGAGCCAGAGGACCAACAGCTACCTCTGGCTCCCCTCGCCAGGAAGGGGTCCCTTGGAACCCTCCTCCCCCCCCCCCCCCCCCAAGGTCTCTCCCACTGGTACAGTGGATACTAGTCAGTGGCTGAAAGAGCCACGAACAGCTGGTCACAGGGCCTCAAGGGCATCCTCAGTCCCTGACACTGAGTCTGCAAAGCCCTCCCCGTGGGACTGACCTAAGGATCAGCAAGATAAAAAGAAAATTAACAAAAACAAGAATTAATCAGTGGTGGCTATTGTGCCACCCCTTCCTACCTCTGTGTCAGAGGACAAGGTTGAGAACCTCGCATCCCCTGCGGACTTGGCTATTGTCAGGGCCTCAGAAGCCAGGACACCGAGGTTCAACCTCAACAGCCAGCAACGACAGACAGTTCTGAAACCGATTCTCCATCTCCTTCAGCATACCGTAGGTCTCAGATAACAGCTTGATCCTACAATGGAACTGTGGCGGTTTCTTCTGCCACTTGTCAGAGTTGCAACAGCTACTGTGCCACTTTCCTGCTATCTGTGTTGCACTGCAGGAAACTTGGTTCCCCTTTCAGCGGACCCCTGCCCCCCATAGCTATCAGGGGTATTATAAAAACCGCTCAACCTATGACAGGGTATCGGGGGTGTATGTCCTTGCATCTGTACCCAGTACTCCCATGCCTCTCCACACAACACTAGAGGCAGTGGCGGTCAGGATCCGTACAGTTCAGGACGTAACCATCTGCTCTGTCTACCTCCCTCAGATGAAGCTATTACTACCACTGACTCAGTGCATTGGTTACTCTACTTCCCACACCATTTATCATTCTGGTGGACTTCAATGCACACAATCCATTGTGGGATGGCACCCAGTTATCGGGCCATGGTGGGGATGTCGAGACAGTGTTAACACAGCTGGATGTATGCCTCCTGAATACTGGTGCTTCCACACACTTCAGTATGGCACATGGCACATTCTCGGCCATAGACCTCTCACTCTGTAGCCCACGCCTTCTTTCCCACCTCAGTTGGAGTGTACATGATGACCTATGTAACAGCAACCTCTTTCCTGTTCTCTCTCTGCTTCAGCCTCAACCAACAGCCAACCTGCCATCCGGTATCATCGAAGAGAATAGCAGTGCAGCGCCACTAACGCCACCCATGTGTTGAGCATCTGATACTTTTCAAACGTCATTGGGCTCATTGCTCGACAACTGATCCACCAGAGTAAAAAGAATTGTTGGGAGCGATATGTCGCCACTAACAGTTCTCGCACCTCCACCTCTCAGGTGTGGTCACACATCTGGTGACTCTTTGGATACCGCCAACTGTATGAATCACATGTCTCCTCATTCAGGGAACCGTCTGTACAGACCCCAGCGGTATTGTCAAACATATGGCAGTGCATTTAGCTCATATTTCTGCGACAGAAGCATACAGTCTGGGCTTCACACCCTTAACAAGTCGAGCAAAAGCCGTTGTCGTTCCGCACACATCGCCGGGAGACATACAACACACTGTTTAGTGAGTGGGAGTTCGAGTGCCCTTGATACATGCCCTGACACCTCTCCAGAACCAGACCGCATTCATAGCCAATTCCTTCAACACTTGTCTGGGATTTTCAGCACCACTTGCTTGCCCTGTTAAACCGTGTTCTGGGTTGAAGGTGTTTCCCTGCCTTAGTTGCGGGACAGCATCATCATCCCAGTGTTGAAACCTGGAGCTGATCTGCATGTGACTAATAGTTACCACCCTATTAGTCTGACCAACGTCATGTGCAAGCTCCTTGAACATATGGTCAGCTGGTGGCTCACGTGGAACCTCGAAGACTGGGGCGTCTTGGCCTCACAGCAGGGGAGCCTTCCGTCAGGGTCCACTTTCGACAACCTAGTGTTGCTAGTCAGCCATTGATACAGCCTTCGCTCAGCGTGAGCACCTCATTGCCGTCTTCTTTGACCTTTGGAAGGCGTACGACACCACCTGGTGTTGTCATATTCTGGCAACATTGCACGAATGGGGCTTATGAGGTGCTCTTCCCATCTTCAGAAATTCCTCTCCCCCCGTACTTTCCATGTCAGGATAGGTAACTGTTTGAGCTTCCCTCACATTCAGAAGAACGGTGACCCGCTGGGCTCCGTCCTAAGTGTCATCCTCATTTTGGTGGCAATTAACAGACTAGCAGCATCAGTAGGTGCATCTGTCTTTGCTTCCTATTTTCTGATGACTTCTGCCTATATTATAGCTCCACAAGCATCAGTGTCACTGAATGATGGCTACAAGGTGCAATCCAAAAGGTGCAATCTTGGGCATTTTACCACGGTTTTCAATTCACCGCATCCAAGACCAGCGTGATGCACTTCTGTCGTGGACTGCTCAGCTGCATTCGGAGCTCTATCTTGCTGATGAACTGTTTCAGGTAGAGGAGATTCACCGCTTCCTGGGCAAGCTTTTTGATGCCCGCCTTACTTGGATGCCCCACCTTAGTCAGCTCAAACAACAGTGCTGGTGACACCTCAACATCCTCCACTGCCTCAGCCACACTGAACAAGGCCTTAGTCCAGTCCTGCCTCAACTACGGCTACGGAAGCATTATGTACAACTCAGCAGCGCCTTCAGCACTCGATACTCCATTGTGGTGTTAGGCTGTCAACGGGAGCCTCTTGCACTTGCCTGGTGATGAGCCTTCTTGTCAAAGCAGGAATTCCTCCTCTCTGATTCCGTCGCCAACACTTGCTAGTGTCATACACCGCCCACGTTCACGCCACACCAAATCATCCGAACCGCAGGCTCCTCTTTCCGTCTTTTGTTCCTCCTTCCCCACGTCGGCGACGTCTTCCAATTGTGGCCCAGGTTTGCTCTCTTCCCTCGAGTTCCTTCCCCTCCCTCCTTCCTTCCACTGTCCACCCCAATCACCTCCTTGGTCTCGCCCCCACCTCTAGCTCTACTTGGCATGTCATTCCAAGGCTTCAGTTCCACCAGCGACACTTTGTCACCAGTTTGTTACATTTCTGGACTCGTTCCGTGGTGCGGAAATGATCTATACTTGCGGTTCGGTGGTGGATGGCTGATCTGGATTTTCTTACATCCACGGAGACCACATTGAACACAATTCCATGCCTCGGGGTACCAGTATTTTCGCTGCAGAGGTGGTCGCCATATATCATGCTCCGCTCAAGCCCATTCTTTGTCATCTGCAGTGACTCCCCGAGTGGCTTGCGAGCACTCGACCAGTGTTTCAGCAAACAACCTTTGGTGCAGAGCATCCAAGTCTCTGTTGCCTCTCTCAATAGGTCTGGTCATTTAGTGGTTTTTGTTTGGACTCCGGGGCACATCGGCATTCCTAGCAATGAACGTGTAGATCGGTTGGCCAAACAGGTCACCATCTCGCGCCCTCTTGAAATTGGTCTCATGGAAACGGACCTTAGATGGACACTACACCATAAGGTGCGAGGCACCTGGAGTTTGGAATGATCTGCACTCAGTGCGCAAAACAAGCTTCACATGATCAAACCATCCACAGTCACATGGAAAACTTCACTGAGGCTCAATCGTTGAGATTCTGTTGTGCTATGGTGTCTCTGTATTGGGCACAGTTGGTTGACTCACGGCTACTTACTTCGCCGTGAACCACTGCCCATGTGTCGCTGTGGTGTTGTTTTGACAATAGTTCATCTCCTGATGGACTGTAACTTTTAGCCCCCTTGCAGAAGTTTGTTAATCTTCCACCTACCCTATCGTTAGTGCTAGGGTTACGATGCTTCCAATACAGAGTCTGTGCTATGTTTTATCTGGGCAGCCAGTTTCTCCCATTCCATTTAATGGAGGGTGCTGTATCCTGACTTTAAACCGTTTTTTAGTGTTTTATGTCTTCTGACTAGCAGATATTAGTGTGACTCGTCCATTACTATCCCAGTGACCAGCCAGCCACGGATTTCTGTTGTCAAACTTTAGTATGATTGAATGCTCTGTTTTTATTTTTTCTATTTGTGCTGTTGGTGAAAGTTCATCATTGACATGTACTACTCTTGGGTATTCATTGTATGTGTCAATGTCCATACTATCATTTCTCTGGCCTTATAGATAAAGGCATAGAACTAGGAGCATAGAAAAAGCTAACATGAATGCAGTTGTTGCGATGCTGATGAGCAAGTTAGAAGCCATGACTGAGGACAGTAAAACCAAGTTTCAAGCTATGGCTGAGGAGAAAAGATTTGAGGGATTGTCAATCAGAATAGACTTGCAGATGAAAACAGTCTTGCAGGAGTGTAAATTGGACATTGAGCACTCTAACAAGCAGTTGAATACTATGTTAGAGCACACGTTTCCTTCTAATGCTAAGTTGACAATTCCTTGATGTCTCAGAATATGTCCAACCAAGCTATCCCTTCTCTTAGTCAGGATATGTCAGATACTCATTTTCTCCCCAGTTCGGTTAAGCATCTCCTCATTAGTTACGTGAAAGTCAAAAGAGTTTCAAGGAGTTCCATGACAGTGTTCTAAGCTTTGCAGCAAACAGAATCAGTTGACACAAGTTGCAGACAACATTAAAGATACTTGCGGTATCTATTTGTTAATGCCTGTTATTAAAGGATTTTAATCTGTGGATGGCGAATTTGCAGTGATGAAAAGTCCCGTATCCAATATGCCAAAGGCCTTCAGACAATCATTACTCTCCTGACCTAGTCTGCAAACGGTTTTCCTATGTCATATCCCCACACACCACCAATACTCCCTACACCCCCAACGACCAGTCACAAAAGGCTGTCCTTGTCACCCAATACCAACCCAGCCTGGAACAATTAAATCACATCCTTCATCAGGGGATGTAATGAGAGACATCCCTCTCACAATTCTTCCAATCCCTCTGAAAGTGGTGTTCCGTCGTCCACCCAACCTTCACAACATCCTACTCCTTTCCGTTGCTACTCCCAATCCCATTTCCTTACCACAGGGATCATATCTCTGTGGACAAACCTGATGTAAAACCTTCCCAATCCACCCACCCACCACTTCCTATTCCAGTTGTTACAAGCTTATCGTACCCCATCAGATGTCAGGCCACCTGTGAAAGTGGCCATATGATTTACCAACTCTGCTGCAATCATTCCACATTATTTTGTATTAGCATGATGATGAACCAGCTGTTCATCAGGATGAATGGCCATTGTCAAACTGTGGCATAAAGCAAGATGGACCACCCTGTGGCACAGCATGCACCTGAATACTACACTCTGGATTTCAATGGTTGCTGTACTATGCAAGCCATCTGGATCCTTCTTCTTACCACCTGCTCTGCTGAACTGTGCAGATGGGAGATGTCCCTTTAACACATTCTAGTCCCAAAACCATCCTGGCCTCAACCTAAGATAAGTTGCCAACATCCCCCCCCCCTTCCCACCCTCTTCATCACTCTTTATCCTGTAACCCTCCAATTCACATCTTCCTTCCAACTGTGTGTCTTCACTTACAATATTCCCTTGATTAATAACTTTTTAAATATTTTTTCCTTATTATTTTTATAATTTCAAAACTTCACACTCCTCTACACCTCCCTTTTATCCTCTCCTGCCCCTTCACTTCATTGTTTTCAATGCCATAACTTGTTTTCCTGCCTTGCAGAGCCTTTACAATCCATCATGCACTGCAAAACTTTCCATACCCATCATTAACCAACATCCTTCCCCTCCACTCTCCTCATCACTCACTGTCAAGATGTCTGTGGTGCTGGAGTGGCCATAGATGGTGGTTGTGTGTGTGTGTGTGTGTGTGTGTGTGTGGTTGGCTTAGTGATTTTGGAATGTTTGTGTTTCTTTTTCTGATGATGGACATGGACAAAAATTTATATTGTGTGAATGTGATTGTCTATTTGTCGTGCCTGTCACCAGCTCAGCGAGCGTCCTGACAGTTGCACTGGTTTTTGTTCATTGCCAAGACTACCCCTGGAGAGTTACTTTCCCGAGAGCATACTCTGAAATGATGGGTCCACTGGCAGAGGCTCTGAATTAGCTACAAGGTCAACATAACATGTTCATGGATTCCTTCTCCCAACTTTGACAGTGCTGAAACAATAGCTGAATATGTTATCCACTCAGTTGAGCCTGTGCATGCCTCTTCTAGATGCAGTTCTGGGATTGCAGAAGAGATTTGAAAATGCATTTGGAAATAAAGATCTAAGCCTATCAGCATGCTGCCACCCAAAATTCAAAACCAAATGGATAGATCAACCAGGTACATGTGCAGCGAAGAGTTATATGCTGCAAACCATGGCTGTAAGAGACAGTGTCAGGGAGGAAGTGGAAGTACCTGAGAATGAGGCACATGTTATTTAATGTAATTAATTAATTTTTTTCCTGCTTTGATAGACAAAATATAGTTACCTCATGTGCTCAACATCATCGGGACTGGGCCCGCTCGTGTTGTGTGTCAGTGTAACAAAGTCGCATCTCACATCTCCCCTCTGCTTGGTTCATTCCTTCCTCCGTCTGACATATTCCAGCACGTCCACTTGGAACTTGTTGGCCCTCTGCCACAAGTCGATGGTTACCGGTACGTCCATGATCGATCACCCCACGAGGTGGATGGAGGTCACACCTCTGCTTAACATAACTGCTGAGTCCATCGCTCGTGCTTTTATTTCTACCTGGATTGCTTGCTTTGGCTGCCTCTCAGTTATCACATCCGACCAGGGACGCCACTTTGAGAAAGCTCTTTTCACCAATATCTGCCACTTTCGCGGCATTCGCTGGATCCACTTCACCGCCTATCATCCACAGAGCGATAGGCTTGTGGAGCGGTGGCACCTGACCCTAAAAACGGTCCTTCGGTGCCTTCGGTCACTTTGGCTCAATGCCCTTCCTCTAGTTCTCCTTGGCTTGTGTTCAACATACAAGGAGGACCTCTGTGGCACCATTGAGGAATTTGTATATGGGCAACAACTCACCTTACTGGGCGAGCTTGTCACCCCATCCATGGCCCCCTCGCTCGAGGATCTCCCTTCACTGGTCAACCAAGTTTGCTTCAACTGTGCTGCGGCCTCCCCTTCACCCTCCTGCCAGCCACTCTCCTCTGCCTGTAAGGGTACCTTCAGACTTGCAGACTTGCTAGTTCGTGTTCTTGCATGATGACACCATTCTCCCACCCTTACAGTCCTCTTACTCCGGTCCTTATCTTGTCCTCCTTCGTGCAGCAAACACCTACACCATCCTTCCCCCCTCCTTCGCCGATGGGTCATGCACCGCCTTCAGTCGGTGACTCCTCTTCCTCCTCTCCATCCTCCTCCTTCAGAGGATTCTCTCGTCCCCTTCCCCCTCAAATCCCTGCTATCAATTCTCCGGCCCTGTTCCCCCGCGACTCGCAACAGAGCTGTATGTCGTCGTGTGTGATGATAACATATTCAAAATGTGCACATCATCCTCTAAATGCAAGCTTATTAAATGTTATAGGCTGGCCCGTGATTCTGTTCCTTCTGAGACTTGGGCCTTTCTGCTCCCGGCGAGCATTGTGCTAGTCATAGTTCCGGTCTGTGGCTCCCACTCGAGCCGGCGACTTTCACTACAGGTCACGCTGCCTACAAAATTTCATTGTTCGAGGCCCTACCGCATGTCGGCTACCTCCCTCTCCTGTACTACTGGATAGGACAACAGAGCTCACTGTGTGTGTGATGCCCTCTGCGTATGTGTTTGCTAGTGCTTGTGACTCTTCCCCGCTCCCTCCCCTGTGGCTCTCAGGAGTACTCCATACTGCATGGGAGGGGGGGGAGGGAGACAGTGTGGCGGCACTAGCCACGAATTAGAATGTGTGTATCGACCATGCTCACGATCCGAGTGGTACATCTTCATGACAATATTTGCTGTGCTTCTTTTGTATGATTTGCCATGTTCGAATTAGTTGGTGTTTGTATTCTGTGTTGACAACATCAATAAAGCTATTGTTCTGTACAATGTGTGGTCCTTGGGCTCCACTACCGTTAGTAACCTACACACATTTAACAAACAATAGATAGTAATGCAGACAGTAATATTCTCTTGTAACTGAAATCACTATATCTGTGGAATATTGAATAATGGATACACTGCAGTCAGTTTTCACCTACACAGAGCAATTGTGGACTTAGCTCTTGGTTAATCATGCATCATGAAAACTTAAGAACTCTAAATCCAATCAAAAAATTTGAATGAACACAATGGCACTTTGTAGCATTCATAACTCTTGTCTCCTTAAATCTCAAAACTAACTTGCAGATTAAAACTGTGTGCTGTCTGAGACTTGACCTAAGGACATTTTACACATCCCTCTCCATCACCACATTGACAGCCAATAATATTCATTCCCTACGCACGCGGCTAGCCATGAGCAGTGACAATGTTTCTCCTGCAAGCTCCACTCAGCTATAGCTATAGCTCCTACCCTCCAAGCTTTCCTTATTGCTCCACCTTTATGTGTGGAATTGCCTTCCTACATGACACGAATTATTGTGCTGTACTGACTGAGCTATTATGGCATGACTCTCAACTAGGGTTGCCAGACATCTGCATTTATGCACACATGTCTGTGTTTTTGACATTTCAAAATTCCGTCCACGCCTGTTATGGCTGCCTCCCATGACATTCATCGCTTCCTGGTCTTCCCTTGGCTGGTTGTTGAAGTTGGTAACTTTATTCCGGTGTTACCTCTTGAGTTCCAGTGCCGGATTCCACGCAGTGCTTAATTTGTATCCTGCTTCACAGTTGATCAAGTTTCGGGCCAGGTTGATCTCTATTGATCGCCGGGAAAGTGTAAGAAATTACATCACAAGACTCTACAGGGAGGAAATGTGCCGTAAGATGAAACAGCTGGACAAGCTGCGACAACGCAAGGAGAGGATGATGTGCTCGCTCAACATCCTCCTCTGAAGCAGAGATGGAGACGTGGTGCCTGTTTTTGCCAAAATAAATCATCATATAACATCTAGGGCAGCTAACAGGATCAAGCATCGAGCTAGCATCACTCTAGTGAGAGAGAGAGAACATGACATGTGACATAAACTTGATGCCACCTCCAGCTGTTACACCTACATCTGTACCTGGCAGCCAACCTATCAGCAGAAGATTGGGACAGAACAGATAGTATATCGTGGTCACTAGCGGCATGTATCAAGCACAAGGCCACAACAAGACAACTGGTGAAATTTGAGCACTTGAACAGCAGAGTGCAACAAGATCATGACACCTGCAAGGTTGTGAATTTGAGTGACAGAATACTGGACGAATCTACCATGAAGGTACTTGGCAAAGGCCTTAATTTTGCTGTCACTCCAAGAGATCTACCGGTGGCCAGCTTCATCAGCTCTGTGGAACAAGTGGTCAATACACTACCTTCAAATATAGCAGAAGAGATCAGAAGAGAGACATGCAGAGCACTAACCTAAGACTAACATCTCCATAGACGAGAGGATGGCCCTCAAGAAATTATGAGAAGACGATAGCATAGTGGTGTTACCAGCAGACAAAGGGAACTCCACAGTCATACTACAGCAAACTGACTATGATCTCAACAAGATCCAACTGACAGGGTTGACAGGAAAACCAAGACCCTGCTGAAGGTAACTGAATGGCCTGAGAAGGTTATCACACAACTGAAAGCCAAGGCACCAGTTCCACCCAGACTCTATGGCTTACCGAAAATCCACAAAGAGGGGGTACCACTACGACCCATTGTGAGCAATATTGGAGCAGCCACCTACCCAACTGCATCACATCTGAAGAAAATGTTAGTGCCATATGTGGGAAATGTGCTCACCACATCAGAAATTCATCAGACTTTGTGGAACGGCTCAAAAAGCTACGTTTCGAGGAAGCAGATTTAATGGTCAGTTTTGACATAGTATCACTTTTTACCAGAGTGCCACTTAAGGACACGCTTGATTTAATCAGCGAGAAGTTTGATGGACCTGTGCTGGATCTATGTAAACATATTTTGACATCGACCTACTTTCTATGTGAGGGTCAATTCTATGAGCAGACTGAAGGTGTGGCGATGGGTAGCCCCTTGTCACCAGTAGTGGCTAACCTATTTATAGAGCGGTTTGAGGATGAGGCTCTTAGAACTGCCACTCACCAACCAAAATGTTTCTTTAGATACATTGATGACAAATTTGTCATCTGCCTCCATGGCCGTGAAAAACTTGAGGAATTTCTGGACCACGTGTACTCAAGACATCTGAGTATCAAATTCACCATGGAGTTGAAGAAGGATGGTCAGCTTCCCTTCTTGGACGTCTTGGTAAAGAAGAAGGCAGGTGGCACCTTTGGCCATAGTGTGTACAGAAAGCCAACACACACAGATTTATATCTGCAGGCCAACAGTTGCCACCACCCAGGACAAAATACTAGGGTGCTCAGAACACTCATACATCGGGCCAAGATACTATCCAATTCAGACAACCTGGCAAAGGAACTTGAACATCTTTGACAAGTATTCACTGAAAATGGATATCCATAGAACAATGCATCCTACCAGACGTATAGATGAATCTGAACAGGAGCAAGAAGAATCCAAGAAGCTTGCCTTTTTACCATATGCCAGGCCCATCTCTGCCAAGATCAGCAGAATACTAAAGAAACATAAGATTGAGTGTTTTCTGTCCACCTAGCAAAATCAGGGCTCTACTTGGGACAGTTAAAGATGACCTTGGATTAAGGAAAACTGGCATTTATAATGTTCCCTGTGAATGTGGTATGTCTTACATCGTACAAACCACCAGAATAGTGGATATTAGATACAAGGATCACCAATGACATACCACGCTGCAGCAGGCCACAAAATCAGCAATAGCCAAACATTGCTTGGAGGTGGAACATTCCATGGAATACCAGAAAACCAAGATCTTGGCCCAGACCACCAGATTTTGGGGTAGCATCATCACGAAATAAATAGAGATCAACCTATCATGAAACTTGATCAACTGTGAAGCAGGATACAAACTAAGCACTGCGTGGAATCCGGCACTGGAACTCATGAGGCAACACTGGAATAAAGTTACCAACTTCAACAATGACCCAAGGGAAGACCAGGAAGTGACGAATGCCATGGGAAGTGGCCATAACGGGTGTGGACGGAATTGTGAACACCCAGAGAGCCCGGAGGGTGCGACTCTTGGGCGCGAACCTAAGAGTCAACACCAGGACGCCACGACCACAGCTGGGGGCAGCCAGAATAGGCACGGACGGCAGAGTGAACACCAAGAGTGCCAGGGATGCGAGACTCAACGGGCGCATCGGGAACACCAGGACGCCATGACTGCCACTGGGGGCGGCCAGAACGGGTGCGGACCCAATAGGGAACTACAGAATGCCACGACCACCACTGGGGTGGCCAGAATGGGTGCGGACATCAGATTGAACAACAAAAGCACCACGGATGTGAGACTTGCTGGCGTGGACCTAGTAGGGAACACCCGATTGGGCACAGACAGAAAACGGAACACGAGGCACTGGCGAGGCATAAATATCTCACTCAGTCAACCAGGCAATCAGTCTCAGGCAACACCTGAAGAAGACACCGAGTAACGGTCATCAAAATATCGTGTTTTGGAAGAAGCTGATATTCGGCAGAAGACCCGAATCCAACAAATGTCAACAAATTGCCGGGAAAATCTAAGAAATTACATGTCTGTGTTTTTTATGTTCAGCATAGTGTCCACTTATATTTTTCTGATGAATGCTTAAGTAAACATTTTTTAGTTTTGGAATGAACATTTTTATTTTCATGTTGTATTGTTAACGATGTATATACACATCCATTAATTAAGTACATGGTTTGTTATTCACTTATAATCAATCTGTTATGCTTTGAAAACTACAGTTCAACATGTAAAACAGAAAGTATCAGTTCATAGTGCTCACAATTGAAGTTTTTGGCCTGAGTACCTGAATAAGTGGATGCAACCTTTAGTGAATTTCTTGTTTCAAGAGGCTTGATTTTCCACATGTATTCTGGATTTAAGTAGAATGATATATAAAAAATTTTTGGAACAAAATATTGCAATTGTTAACTGTTCTGACCAATTATCAATTTTTTTAAAGTAGCCACATATGACAGAAAATGTGAATAAAACCAAAAGAAATGGTGCAATTACATTGTCTCATGCTGTAGTTAGCAACAATTTAGTGAAATGATTAAAACTGTGCAGTTTTTTGAGTATCAGTCCCTAATCTTTGACTTAAGAGATTGTCAACATTAACACAGATATAATGTGCAAAGGAGGGAGAGACAAACTCACAACTGTGACTTATATAAAAGGATTGCAGTGGTAAAATTTAATTTTAAACATTTGAATTGTAAAATCTTTCCTAAAAATTTTTTCAACAGAAGGAATTTTTATAAAGGATTTGATGTGATTAAAAATATGCAGAAGAGTTGGTTCCAGATGTGAAGTAGGTTGTTTGATTTGTTATATTATTCTTTTTGTTTTATGTGTAATGAACTTGAAATATGAGGGCACTTTCCATTTTCCACCCTAAAACATATAGTGTGTCCCATTTTTGCATTCAAATCTTTGAACTGTACTTGCAGCCCATTCTATTTTTTTAACTTGGATTGTGAGTCATGTTAGGATGGCTTAGTTGGCAGAACTCTTGCCCACGAAAGGCAAAAGTCCTAACTTTCAGTCTAAGTGCAGAACACAGTTTTAATCTGCCATGAGGTTTCATATCGGTACATATTTTGCTGTGGAGTGAAAGGTTCCTACTGGAAATATCCACCAGACTGTGGCTATGCCATATATTTGTAACAGCCTTTCTTCTAGGAGTATTGGCCTGAAAAATTCATCACACATACTCATGCATTGTATAAAATACATTTGTCTCCCTTTGATTTTAGTGTGTAAAGATATAAGTGATCTTTTTCTGCTGAGCAAGTATAATGGAAACAAGAAACCATTTCTCACTTTTCTAATGGAACTGTTGTTCCTATCACTCCTTAATGAATCTGCAGCAGTTTAAAAAGTTCCCAATTAATATTGAGGTAACATTCTTCCATGTTTTATCAGCCATGCTCATCTTTGTTAAAACTGTTATGTTGAGTCTCTACTTTCAGTGCTATACAGCACCAACTCTTTTGCAGAACAATGTTTTAAAATTCTAAATTATTCTCTAGATTAACAATTTCAAGGTGGTGGTGATTGCAGGAAAACAAGGAAATTTCACATAAACCAGAATTAGTAGGTTATTGGGAATTGCCCAGGAAAAGCAAAATTTTTCATGTTTGTTTTTCAAATCTTTGCACCTGCATCTAGGACGGAACTCTAAAACTTTCAAGCCCCTGACCTCCCGCACAATTCTATATCCAAGTCCTTAATAACTCAATTATTTACTTTGTGAACCCCTACCCCCCACCTATATGTATTTAAGTCTTTTACCACTGGTATTGTCCAAATTTTGTCAATATTAAATAAATGTTTCCCTTACTTGGGCAGTATAAGTATTTAGAATAAGAGTCAGAATACTAAATTAGTCCAGTCAATGAATGCAATTTAGAGTGCATGAAATAGGCGAGAATTTTTGACTTCAGGACTTTGTTAGGGATAGTTAGGAGGTAAACATACTAAAAGTCCCTGCCCCTGGGGGGTGAGCTAAAGCAGGGAGGGAGGTGGAAAGGTACCATTTTTTGGTTTTTCGCTTATATCTCAAAAAATGGTTCACTTTATGGAAAAAAATGTTCGAAATAAAAATGAGAGATAATTGAATCTGCTATAAATTTGTTTCGATACATATATGTCAAATTACCAACAGTTTTAGAGATATACGTGATTGAAAATCGACAATTTCGGAAAAAATCATTTTTACCTCACTAATTTTGTCAAACATTTACTTCTAGTGACTCACTCTATCGTTTCTCAGAAAATTTGTTAGAAAGAAAGTTGTAGAGCATTAAATGTCCTTCAATTTGATATGCACATTTGCTATCTTATCTTCATACAATCAGAAGTTACATCATTTATAAGATGTAACTTCAGTTCTGGTGTCAGTTTTGATGTCTTTCTAGAAATGAGTGTTTTGAGGGGCTGCGACATTTTTATCTTAAGAAGTGTGCTGGCATGATAAATAACAACACTTTAACAATGACAAGCAGGTAATTTCGGTTGAAACAGAACACCTTTTTATAATTATAGCTTTTAGTCTGAAAACACTTTTCTGCCACTGTCACATTCTTTCGTGCATCGACAAAAAAATCATTCCATTCCATGATGGTGGTGGTGGTGGTGGTGGTGGTGGTGGTGGTGGTGGTGGTGGCGGCGGTGGCGACTGGTGCAGCAACAGTGTTGAATAATTAAAAAATGTTCAGTCTCTGTTGCAATATTTTATTAACCAATAACGCGTTTCGCGCTGTTAGCGCATCGTCAGGCTGGAAAAAGACAAATGTTTTGTTACAGTCCGTGTACCTGGCAGGCAACGAATCTAATGTGACTAAGGTGAGAAAATTTGAAAATTCAGACTTACTTGGGCGGAGATGGAGCCACAGAGCTATCTACAGCTGTGTAGGAGGAATCTTAACAATTGTTGTCATTGGGCACCTGCAAAGAGGTAAACGTACAAAGTACGTAAGGGTTATCTGAACTAGAATGACTAGGGACTAAAGGGGTGTGGTATGGAAATTAATGGAACACTTTATATGATAAAACTCACCATAGCAGCAGAGGAGTCGCTGTCGCGGCAGGTCCACGTTTACAACTGGTAGTATTTTTAATAACTGCGGAACATATGCGACGGTTAAACAGAGCGGTATGGGCAAAGTTACTCCTGCGAGAATGAGCGGTTTGTCAAGCAGTAGCTTGGTATTATAAGAGATATTTGTGACGTGGGGGAATGAATCTTGTGAAATGAAACATGTTGGTATGAAACAGTAATGAATGAATGAAAACAAAATTATTAGAGGCCTGAGGGTGGGGCGGGAGAAAGATGTTGTGAATTGTCAGAAGGGGGGGTCATTTTGGAAAAAGATGAATAACATGATGTCGTAAAAAGTTTGATTTTTGTGATGAGTTGTTCGTTGTTACTGTGTTCTGGGCCTCGTTTTACAAACTTAGTGATTTCTAATCATCTTCAAGATTTCGTAAGGGGCAGCATCTAACTCTGAGAGTTTCAGAACTAGTTGGTCATTCCTTCTTTCGGCACTCCACTTTTCTGTTCCTCTCCTAACCAAAGGCGTACTTGGTGGTATGTTCGGAATGCATGCTGCTTAACCGCTCCTTCAGTTGGAGGGAGAGTTGAGAGATTATGCTTCATGCCCCCAGCTGCTTTTATAAATGATTTGTAGCAGAAGTCGTAGAGGGATTTTGTGGTGAATGGAGGTCCTTACCATGAGAGATTACTCTTGATTCCCACTGTGTCAATGGAGTCGGTGAAAGAACAACTATTGGCAAATATCTCAGCATCATGTTGTTTGATTTTGGACTTCTGCTACATTTTGACAAACACCACTTTATTCATGCAATACGCTGCGGATGTTGTGTCACAGGTTGTAAATGCATGTAAGAATAACAAATTAATTTTCAGTTCCTGCTGCAGCTGTTGTGAAGAATATACACACGTCTTTACTTTTCAGTTCCTGCTGCAGCTGTTGTGAAGAATATACACACGTCTTTACTTTTCCTCGTCCAGGTTTTACAAGCAGAATGTTACGATCAGTTGTAGTTTTTGCTATTAAGAGAACAGCTAAGTCGACATTCTCTTCAACAACAGCAACCAAGGAATTATGTGATCTGTTGATAACTATCTCCACAATATCAACGTCAGCATCACCTGAAGAATGGAGGGCATTTATATCATTTTTTTGTAGCTGAATCTTCAATAGGTTTATCAGCTGAATCTTATTGTTAATGTTGGAGAGGAAATCCTCTTGCTTCACTGTAATTTTAGTTTCTAGAATGACATTCATGTCCATACACCTCCTGAGCCAATATCAGCGACTTTGTTGAGTTGCTTTTGTGCTGTCTTTTATGTCAGAGTACCCATCAAAAACCATTGTACAACCTCTCCCAAGATAATTGGTCTTCAAAAATCTAACATAACTGTACAAATGGTTGATACAGTTGTCTCTTTTTGCCAAACAAGTTTGTGGACCAGGAATCCCCCATCAATAACAAATTCAAAGGTTGTTAAATTAATGTCCTCATCAATTTGTTTGAAAAGCACATACAGTGCTGACTTCCTGCGCTTCCTCATTCCAATTTCGTTGAGTAATGCCAAGGGGTAGGGAGTCGGTTCATACCGCATGTAATTCTTCAAATAGTCATCAGATTTCTTAGCAACAGAGATATGCTGAAAAAGCAAGAATGGAGCCATGGCAACTTTTTCATTGTCAGTTTTGATTGTCAAATTTATTGAGGAAAGAGGAAGTGTCCAATCTTTCCGTGATAGTTTAATATTTGTGAATGACAAATTTTCCATTTTTGCCGTTGTTACTTTGCCAATTGTAGCTGCATCACGATATTGTATTATCTCCCACTACACCTCTCGCTACTGATATGATCTTCTCAGTCCTCAGAAAAGGAAGGTGATCGTCAAACCATTTTGTAAGCTTGACAATGACACTTGCATCTGGACTTTGATGAGCTTGTCCAAAATCATTGTGTTGCTCACTTGATGAAAACAAAACACCACAATATTCTTAAAGTGAAACACCTGTCTGTCATACCTCTGCCACAGGTCATGCCACATCAGCTTGAGAATGGACGCATCAATGTAGTCTCAATCTTCATATCTGGCCACATGCCGGACCAGAATTGATCATTGCTTCTAATTGTGAAGTAGCCTTTGATCACGAACTCCTCGTACTCCTCTGGCGTCAACAGAACAGAAAGGTTTTCCATATCCTGTAGATATAAGTGGCATATGGCATATGGGAAGTGTCCAGCAGAGTGGAAATACGGTATCATTCGCGAGCAAGGAAATCGCCAGACCTCTCTGCATGGATGTACTACTTTATTAAATTCATTATTTTGAAGCATTAGATCCACAGCTTTGCAGTAGATGTTCTGTTTCAATTGCAGTTACCTTATTACCAGTGTTAAAGTGTTATTTACCATGCTAAACGGTTCATAAGATAAAAACCGCACTGCCCCTCAAAACACTTATTTCTAGAAGGACATTGAAACTGAGCTCACAACTTATAAATGATGTAACTTCTCTACATAAGGTAGCAAATGTGGATATCAAATTGAAGGACATTTAATGCTCTACAACTTTCTTTCTGACAAATTTTCTGAGAAACGATCGAGTGAGTAACCAGAAGTAAATGTTTGACAAAATTAGTGAGGTAAAAATGATTTTTTCCGAAACTGTCGATTTTCAATAACGTTTATGTGGAAAACCATTGGGAATTCAACAGATATGTATCGAAACAAATTTATAGCAAATTCAATTATCTCTCATTTTTATTTCGAACATTTTTTTGCTAAAGCGAACCATTTTCGAGATATACGGTAAGCGAAAAGCCAAAAAATGTTACCTTTCCAGCCCCCCTCCCCGCTTTAGCTCACGCCCCAGGGGCAGGGACTTTTAGTATGTTCACTTCCTAACTAACCCTAACAAAGTCCTGAAGTAAAAAATTCTCGCATATTCCATGCACTCTACACCCCTCTTTTAAGCACTCATTGACTGGACTAAATGTGATAAAGGAGACTTTTGGATGTATGGATAGAAATGAAAACATTCTCTGGAGTAGATTTTCAGAGCAAAAGAACATACTCTGAGTAAGTTCTCTGTTTTGTATGAGTAAAAAATTCTGAGCATCTTCTCGAGCAGGGAGTACATCCTCATTACTTATTTGCCTATGCAAGTAAGTTCACAGCAAGGAGGTTAAAATTTAACAACTTTGGTTTACATGTTGTTTATACTTGTGTGCCAAAGCATATTGAAAAGTGTGTCTGTTCTTTTGTGCTTGAAGTGAGAGTGAGTGTTTATTACACATTTGCTTTTGTTTCTGTAGCAACAACACCTGTCAGTTATAAACAAATCTGACACCTAGAACAAAAAAAAAATAAATAAATAAATAAATAAAGTGCCTGTAACAAATCCAGAAATTTAGTACAATTCAAGTTTCAGAAAAGACATTACTGAAGCCTAATTCACTGCTTAAAACAATTAGGGGATCAGGTGAAATATCGTCACAATAAACAATATGGTAATGTATTTTATATTATAACGGTGAATAGATGGGGCATAACAGCTTTCAGATAATTACAAAACGACATGTTGACCATAGCTGTTTATTAATACTCAGTGCTACCGGTTTCGATTTTGTACCATTGTCAAGCGTTAGCAGAGATTAGCTAATAGCTTAACATGTCGGAATATAAAAATACAAAATTATACCACAAGTATTCGTTGTCATTGTTCAAGTTATTGTCACAGTAGCTGACTGCTATAGAGACTCTATAGCAGTCAGCTACTGTGAGAATAACTTGAACAATGACAACGAATACTTGTGATATAATTTTGTATTTTTATATTCCGACATGTTAAGCTATTAGCTAATCTCTGCTAACGCTTGACAATGGTACAAAACCGAAACCGGTAGCACTGAGTATTAATAAACAGCTATAGTCAACATGTCGTTTTGTAAATATTTTATATTAGTTACAATTGTAATTTATGTGTGATACACCAAGCAAGGTGGCGCAGTGGTAAGACACTGCACTCAAATTCACATTCGGGAGGATGGTGGTTCAAATCCACCTCTGACCATCCAGATTTAGGTTTTCTGTGATTTCCTTGAATTACTCAAGGCAAATGCCGGGATGGTTCCTTTCAAAAGGGCATGGCCGATTTCCTCCAACATCCTTCCAAAAAAATCTAAGCTTAAGTTCCATCTCTAATGACTGCACTCTCGGTGGGATGTTAAATGCTAAGCATTCTTCCTTTATGTTTGATATGGTATCGTACGATATTTTGCTGTCTCCAATCTACTTGAGGTTTACATGGCGTTTACTCAAGTGAGGTACCTCTGGGCTACTATAATAATGAAAAAGACATTCTCGTTGCCCTCTACTATGGTTTGTGATCACCTCAGATGGCAAGTACAGTTGCATACCTGGGTGGCATGGATGGTATGAGGGTATCAATCGCCTCTACAGGAATATTTGGCCATTCTTCCATTAGTGCAATATCCAGCTCTGCAACCAGAGCTGCTCGTCTGGCTGCAATATGTCTGCCAAGTGCATCCAGACATGCTCAGTCCAGTTTTATGGGGGTTTAATTCTGGTGAACTAGCTGGCCACTCCATTAGTTCAATTTCCTCAGCATCAAGCATGTTGTCCACCATTACAGCTCTGGGGAAACAAGTGTTATCGCCCACCAGAAGGAACCCATCTCCTATGGCACCAGCGTAGGGCACAACAAAATGTCGAAGGATCTTGTCTCTGTACATCTGAGTATCAAAGCACCATTCTTAATGGCACAGATGTCTGTATGTGCACCAATACTAACTCTTGTCCACATCATTCATCCACCAACATGATATGGTGATGTTTTCTGCACACAAGTAGGATTGTTCAGAGTTCCATGTTCTAACCAGATCAGGAAACGATGAGTGTGTAGTTAACACAGAATCTTGACTCATCCATGAACAGAACCCAGCATCATTCATTATAACTCCAATCCTGATGTACCTCGCTCAGTTTCTGTGTGCTATACAGTATCATGGTTTTAATGGGACACACACCATAGGGCTTCGTACATAGAGGCCAAATTCCCAAAGGCAATTTTTGACTGTTTGTGTTGTTATTGCACATTCTGTTGCTGCCTGCAGGGTGTATTGCAGCTGCGTTGCTTTCAGTCTCCTGTCTTGACAGCTTGTTAACCAGAGATAATTGTCAGCTCTTGCTGGTGGTACCCATGGACATACTTGGTCTTGCCTTCTTTTAACAGTTACTGTTGTCTGAAATCGTGTCCGGGTCCTGGAAATTACACTTTAGGACACTTCAATAGCTGCAGCCACCTACATGTGTGTCTGTCCCAATTGCAACCTATCTATGGATGTCCATGCCATTACTTGGGTAAGTCACATTGTTGTTATATTACACTACCTGCTCACTACACTATCTGAATCCAACTGCTTATATAATTTGTTTGGGTAGAGTAAACACAAGTCAACACCAAACCGCTCTGCAACAACTTTCTGTTATTACCACTATCTCCATTGCCACAAATTTGTTGCCTCCACTCCGTAGAACCAACAGAAAGGCACTGAACCATTCAAGTTCTATGATGATAGTACTTCAGAACCTAGATATCTCAACTGATCCCCTAATTGTTTTGATCAATGTATTCAAATAAGCACATATAACATGAAAGCAAGAATTAAGTGCTATATGGATAAGAAGCAGCCTGGGAATTTGAATATCATATTAAAAAATGTTGGAGAAACTTAAAAAAAAATTCTAGATGGGGACCTTTGATAAGAATTTTTGGTAAGTTCCATTTATTGATATGTGATTCCAGCTTAATAACCATCCTTTAGCAAGCTATTTGTTTTTATTCTACAAAAATTGAACAGTTTTCGGCAATAATAATCTAATAATTTCCAGTAAGACAGTGGAGTTTGCATGAAATAAGATGCTTCCCATATTTCTGCATAACCCTGCATTCTAAAAGTACTCACTCCAAAAATTCAGTTAAGTCACATACATTTGAATTTAATTTTTTATAGCAGCTTTTGTAGTATGAGCATCAACTAACAGTTCACCTTCTACAGAGTTAGAATTAGAGGTACCCATTTCAAGTGATTTGGATATCACAATTTTTGATCCATATTCTTACATGCAAACATCACAACACAAATCTTTGAAGACCCTACTGATTTACTGTAATGGACTCTGGAATTATATCTGCTTAATCATCTGTTCTGACTGCTAAATGACAGTATTAGCCTTGGAAACATGAGAGAGTATAAATTTAAGCTATACAGAACTGTAGATGCTGGTTTTATTGTACCAGCCTGTTGCCATAAAGCTTAAGTGAAGTAAATTGATGGGAGAAGGAAAAGAAAAGTAACATTATAAACTTCCATTGGCATTGTGAATTTTGCTTAAAAGTGTAAGCAATAATTGAAAAATTACAAACAAGTTCACATTATACATATCATAATTCCATGTCCTCTTAAACGAATGCTTAAACTCAAATTTATTTTCAGTGAAACAAAAAGAGTGCTGTGTGTTCCAGTGTGAATTGTTGTTTTTTAAGCTGTTAAAATTAATTATAAGAGGTATTTCGTCTTGCGCCGACTGCAATTAAGAAATTTATTTTACACCAGACGCATTTTACTTTTTATATTAAGAGCCTCTTCTGTGGTCTGTAAATGATACATAGGTTTGTACAATTTGTTTCATATATGGAGATTAAAAACAGTTTTTAAATTTTTATGCATGCATGATGTACAGTCAACATTTTAATTTTTTAGCATTAGTATCTTGCAATGTACACCTTACAAAGAACACAGTAATTGCAAAGTTAGATATGTTGCTTTGAGAGATTGTATTGAAAGTAAGAAAAAGCAGTATTTGGCTAGATATGATATTGGCACATTGTTCAAGAATAGATACATTTCGGCCAGTCTAAAGCAACTCTCAAAGGTATCCAATTTATTTGGAATGAATGTGGAATTTATTTTGCCACCAGTGACCCGAAGGTGTAAATTGGCCCTAATATATAGGTAATAAAATGTCAGGTTTTTAATGCAATATGCAGATCTCATAAATATCATCTATAAAATGATTGAAGTCTCTCAAGGATTAAAATCTGTATTAAAGCAATGATAGGTATATAAAATTACATGCTCTTCTTGAATGTAAACTGAAACCTACATAGATGAATTTGGTACTTTTTAAACATAAAAAAATTATACAATTAACAATTCACAAAAAAATTGCAGAATTATATATTTTTATGCAAACATCTTACTTTAGATTGTCATCAGATTTAAGCACAATACTTTTTTGTTGTAATGGTACAGCCTTTCGAATTGTTACATCTCTGGGAACTGTCTTATTGAAGCTGACACTTTGAACATCTAATGGAAAGAGCCACTTTCTCAGAGTTCTTTTGGTATTGTTTATTAATAATTGAAATTTCTATTTCATCAGAAACATGACACAAGTAACACATTTCTCCCGAGCAGGTTTTGTTTGATGAAGTACTGACAGACTGGGCATGGGTTGTAAAGTGCCAATTATGGGACAAAAAAATAACATTTTTTAGCATAAGGAAAGTGTGACCACAAAGCCAGCCACTTTCTGAACAACCAATACCTAATCTTTTTTTGGAATACTATGAGTAAAATTACTTCACATTTTTTCTTGCTACCATTGGTGGTGCTAGTAAGCCAGCTGCACTGGCAGTCACTATAACTGTTAAGTTCTTTTATTACAGTGTACAGTCTTCTTGCCTTTAAGCTGGAGGAAGAAAGAACTCTTATCAGAGTTAAACATGAGAGCTGGATGATTTCTGATATAAAAGATGTTATTTTCAGTCAAATATCCTATTCGTTATAAAAAGAATGTATGAAGCTCAGCTTCTGTCACATCTCCCCTCAAGAATGTGAGATTTTGCTCCAGTAATGACTCCCTCACCACCTACAACAACCTGTCCAATACTTTTCATTCCCACAACTACCCAACAGAACTCATCCGCAAGCAGATCTCCTGAGCAGTCCATTCTTCCGCTTCCAGCAACAATGGTCATAACCCCAGACCAACCAGAAGTATCCCCTTAGTCACCCAGTACCATCCCGGCCTGGAATGCCTCAACATATTGCTCCATCAGGGCTATAAACTTCTCAAGTCATGTCCTAAAATGAGATGATCACTCCAAAGTGTTCTTCCTACACCACCCGGAGTAGCCTTCCGCCATCTGTCCAACCTCTGCAACATCCTCGTCCAACCTTACAACATCCCAAAACCACTTTTCCTACCTAATGGTTCCTATCCTGTAACTGATCCGATGCAAAACCTGTCCAATGCATCCTTCTTCAACGGTGGGCAACTTATTCTCTTCCCGTTACCCACCTGATCTCAACCTCCGCTAAATTCAAATTCCCACCTACCATCTTAACATCTTTGCCTCAGTTCTCTGGACAGAGTCTCTGCCTCTGTCCAACCTCTTTGCTTTCTACATATGTCTGCCTAGGTGTATTTGAATGTGTATATGTGTGTGTGTGTGTGTGTGTATTTGTTTACCTTCTTTTTTTCCCCAAGGTAAGTCCTTCTGGGCCCGGGATTGGAATGACCCCTCATCCACTCCCTTAAAACCCCCATCCTTTTTCCCTTCCTTCCTCTTTTTTCCTGATGAAGCAACCGGCAGTTGCGAAAGCTTGAATGTTTGTGTGTGTTTTTATTTGTGTTTTTGTGTGTCTATCTGCGAGCCTGTGCTTTGGGTAAGCCAAACAATTCATGTGTGTGTGTGTGTGTGTGTGTGTGTGTGTGTGTGTGTGTGTGTGTGTGTGTGTGTGTGTTTTCCTCTATATTTTTTCCTGTTAATCAAAAACATTTAAAATAACCTCCCTACCTCCACCCCAACTCAGCATCATTCGGTTCACTTCTCTTTACAGCTTGATCTATCCTCTTTGCTTATATATCCTCTTTGGAATGACTCAGTACTAATATGCAGTATCTCTGACCTCCACAATCCTCAAACACCATCCTCATGCCCTAGGTTGTGAATTACCTTCGCCTTCTTTTCCATATTCCTTTTTTCTTCCCATCTCTCCTACTAGCAATATTTTTTCTTTCTTTTTCTTCTTTGTGTGACTATCAGTTGTACAGCATTAAGGTAAGTACTGGACAGCCAATCTATCTCCTTTGAAGACTAATTTAACATCTCCGTGGAGAATTTCCGTCAGTAATTGAAGATTACCAAAATTTCTTCATTCTGTTTTGCTAATGTATTTACCTGAAATTTATACATTCAAATTTCTGTGCAATGATTAGTTCAATTAACAGATGTTAATTATGCTGTGCTACAATTGGATTGTTACAATAAAGGTAATACTGACATTGATGTTTCTGATGAAGTTAGGTAATTATAAAGTAATTATCACTATGATTCCCAATTCATATTAGGAACATTTGATATTAATTAATTTTGGAGTAATTACCATTTCAGAAGAAAGAGTTGTGTCCATATATATTTCACTACCATGAAATGTATATTTAATAATATGTAATTTTCTGGGTCATTGTTCTGAATGTATAAATGGTGGTGCTTTCATGCCATGCGAGTTAGTCTGTTTTAACCCATGGTTGAACGCACACACCGTGTTTGTTTGATTTCTGTAAGTTTGTTGATTACTCCTCTTCCCATACAGGAAGTTCATTTTCCTCATCAGTAGATGCCTCAAAATCTTCATCCCATATTTCTTTTGCTACACTGTGTAAAACAAGTCAGTCTTCAATGAGACTGGGAATTTTTGTGTGGCAAGCCTTTGTTTTAGTTTGTTGCTCCGGAAAATGTCTTTTTACTTTTCCATCTAACAATGCTTTGATTACTCTTGACTTCATGTGAAATCAGTTGTGTGTCCTCTCATCATGTGTTGGGGAATTTTGGAAGAGTGTCATTATCCACGGATCAATGCCATATCCTTCATTTTCTAAAATTACAGCTTAGCACTCGTCCTTTTGTAAAAAGTCTGTATATATCAGAGTTCCTCCATATCCTGGTATCATTTATCAGACTCAGGCCATGATGCATCAACACTCATAAACATTTCACTTACATCACATGTCACCTAAACATTTATGCTTGCATACCACTTTGTTTATATATTTGTCTGTATGTGCAGGTTTCAGGGATGGTATGCATGCAATCAAGGGCTTCCACTACATGTGGAAACCAGTGAGCTCAAAGATAATATGGAGTTACTACTGTATATTATGAAGTCGTAGCTCTTGACGCCATATTGGTGTACATATAGCTGTCACACTCTACCTAGTTGTCAGTATTATGTTCTTACAAAAAATTTAACATTCTGAAATTTCCAATTGTTTCTGCTAGTTGATTTCATAGAAACTAACTCATATACAATGAGCACTACCCGTTCTGAAAATGTGAATTCTATTTACAAAATATTCGAGACGTGATTAAACACACACCTGCAACGAAACATTAGACAAAGACATGATTTGTATAAACGTACACTTAAGTTATACTTTGACATCGAACTAATATTTCTCCAGCATTGCATTTAATGAATAAATTATGCTGTTGTAGAGAAATAAATAAAGATTAATAATGACAGATACGAGGTGCATGATATAAGCATGATTTTCCACACAGTGTGTATATCTAGTATGTAAGCGCAAACGAAAAACAGTATATACAAGAGGCAAATATAAAACTGAACACGAGAAATACTATCTAAAACAGTGCAATTAATTCATTAAACAAATTATGATAGCAACACTAGTTCTGAATAGAAATAAAATCCACTTATGGATCTGAACTGTAAATCTTTTCCTTTGACTTCTCTACAACCATAAGCAATCAAAGTTCACCATTATGTGTTTATTAAAGTAGTCAATCATCCGTAACTTATTTTCAACATGACCTATATACATACTGCGTTATCAACATAAATATAATAGATCGTCACAATATTCACAGATCATAATCACTACAGTTGTGTATCCAGTGATGATAATTGAGATCAATAGTGGAAACTGATATTTTTCCAACCACTTAATTTTTTTTTTCTGTTTGTTGATCATTTGAGTATTTTTGAAAAGCAGATCCACAATGAAGCTTTATTTGTAATATATTGCAGAAAATACGAAATATTATTTGACATTATTGTCTACTGTATTCCAATTATTTTCTGCTACAGCAGTCTGGAAACCACTATCTGCTAAATTACACAGGGAATTCAAGATGGAGAATGTTTTCATAATCAAAAGAGATATAAGAAGTACAACTACCAATAAATATATTGGCCACTGTATTTGCCCTGTAATAACACAATATTTTTCAAAACTATAATATGTGAATTGTATTCATAGAGAGGAGAATGAGTAATCTGATTCATGAAATGAAACACATGTGTGTAAAAATCAGTTTTATTTAAAAATAATTTAATTTTAGTGCAATGTTTCAATAAGATCAATAATTACAAAAAATTATAGTAAAATACTTTTCTCAACTCCAGTGCTATGTTGTAGTGTACATGTTAAAAAGATGCATATGCCTGTACAACTTCATCTGTTAGAAACATCCCAACTACGTAACTGCTAAGGCGATCCATTAACAAAAAATATTTTAATAAACTAGGAACATACTCATAAGCATTGACAACTAAATTTTGTACTGCACCATGATTAATAGTTTTTAATTACAATTATAAAATCAATTCCACTAGCAAACTGCTCTTCAAATTAAGTAAAATATGAAACAGTCAGTTGGGTTGGAAACCATTGAGATATTTCATTGATGAAGAACTTGCTTAGCTCCATAAATTTTATAAGTAACACAATTATTTATGTAACTTAGCAGTTGCAGTAATGAGTAAGTGAACACATTAATTTATACATCTGAAGTTCTTAATGTATGTAACAGAGTTAATAGAATATTGCATTATCTGAAATGACAAGAAAAAAACTGTCAGCTACAGAAACAAAAATACACAAGTATCATTCATCAGGGAAGGAATAAAATGTTAAAATTATACAAAATTGATGTCCCATACACATAACATTGGCTGCAAAGGGATTTATGAAGAAATGCATGGATGGAAAAGTTTGACAAGTATTTATAGATGAGGTGAGAGCTGGATGAAAGTGAATTCAGTGAGATGGTGAAAAAGAGACAACATAATAGTTTATTTTTTTGTTAGGGCACCCATAAGGTATAAAAGTTTATGCTAACAGGGCAATGGTGAGGTGAAAGATAAAACTATTTGATACAAAAACACAGTCTGTCAATAAGTGTGTCAGTTTTACCTCAGTTCCAGCTAAAATTGTAAGTCTATAGTTTCATATGAGAGGTATGAGGCAAAACTGAAAACCACAACCTTGGCACATAACTAGGTAATGATTATCTTTCTGTAATAAGTTGACAACAGTTTTGTCAATGTTTTGGAAAGACTGTTTTTAAGGTATGGTTGTGAAAGTACAGACATACTATCTTGTGGCAGATGATAGCAGATGATCACGTTTCATCTTCAGAGTATGTCATTGCATTCAGCAGCTTCTCCAGATCCCTCCTCGCCTGCCACTGAAGTTCCATAATCTGCACAAGGGCAACTGCGTCCCCCTCTGCCATCTGGGAGGCATAACCGACGTTCTCCACATTCAGCACCAGTTGCACATGAACTTGATGCTGTAACAAACAGCTGCTTCGTCAATATGGATTTTAAAATTGCATTTAAAATCATGCCAGAATAATTTCTGTTGGTACTAAGACAATAACATGTATTATTCCACATGAATGATGAGTGCCTTATGTAATGATTTCTGTACTAATAGGGGATGTTGCTGTCTGCCTGAGGAATAGTAGCTATGGCAATAAGCTAAAATATAAAAATTAGAAATCAATTTTTAAAAGCAGTCATGCATTTGCAAGAAAAGTGTTTCAGAATAAGAGAATTTGTGAACATCAAATATAATCTCATTTCAAAACACAAAGAAATCAATGATGTAATTCAGTGTCCACTGCCAGATAACATCTCTGGGGAAAGTTGAAAATTTTTGCTGGTCCAGGATTCAAACTGGGTGTCCAGCTTAATACGTACACTGATCACTAAGTTGTCCATACACTGTGGTGACCAGAATTACACGCTTCCAGTCAGACCCAACTAGAGACCTGCATATTGGCTATTATGCTCGCTCATACTTGCTTGAGCATGCTGTGCTGGGATGTGGGTGTTTCGACCATGAATGTTCAGAGTGGGCTGCCACTTGAACTGAACTCCATCACATTGGTCAAATGTGGCACATACGGCCTTGCTTAGCATGCCTGCCAGAGCAGCTGTGTGTAACTGCAGGGTGACACTGGTAGAACTATACTTACATCTGTTTAGTTGCCACTCAGATGCCAGTATCTGTTGTTTGCGATCTTAAGCAACATCATTATCAAAACGTCTTCAACGTTCATGCAATATAACCTATCGGGAGAAATGAAAAATGGGACTGAACAAATATGGTATGGTGTGATTCGATTAGTCAGAAATGAAACTATATAATCAAGTACACTAAAATGTTTACCAAATCATGAACAATGTTACAGGCATTTAGGAAGCCTGAAATTTGTCTACCAGACGGAAAAGTAACAAAAATGTAAGCGGTTAGGTGGAGCTCTTTGCCACAGCAGAGTGGCCGAGCGCATTGAGGCACCATGCTAAAATGTGTTATGCCATTCCCCGGTGGGGGTTCTAATCCCCTCGGGCATGAATGTTTGTGCCGTCTTTAGTATAAGCTAGTTCATAAGTAGTTTGTGAGTTAAGGGACTGATGACCCCATAATTAAGTCTCTTAAGCTCTACAAACATTTGAACATTTTTTGGAGCTCTTTTCACAACATCATAAGAAATGACTAAGAATTAATTGTTTCTATGACATTAGGTGTGTGCTACCATAAGGAGATACTTCTCCATTGCAATTGGTCATCACTGGGGGGAAAATTTGTATGACATTTATATAGTTTTCTGAATGTTAGCTTGTAAAAATCAAATGAACTTCCAACACAATATCCAGGACTTATACCTAGTAATTATAATCTAAACTTGAGCTACTTTTGTTGGCGTGGAAATGCAGCACTAACACTAACACTACTGAACAACACATATTTACTTGTGCAGACGACATAAATGTACTTAGCACAATTTCCAAAACTCTTCTCTAGTTTTAAATACATTTCATTTGCAGTAATCTATAACATAAATCATAGCTCTCAGCAAGCTACACACTGTCACACTTATTTCAGTTCAAGATCTCACAATGAAGGGCACATGTAAGACAGACTGCGGCATTTCACAAAAACTAAGAAAATCAGAATCTTTCACTGCTTAGTTTTTACAAAACCAGAAATTAGCTAAGTAACATTGTTAAAAATAAATAAATAAAAGACCCTAATCATTTTATCAAAGAAAGTGAAATGTTTTGTTAAGAAATATGATGTGGTGTACACTAATATACCTCCAAAATCTTTTAAAAGCACAAATCCAGAGAAGTAGGTTTACCCTTTTCTCAGAGTACATGGTTGGGCATTTCGAGTGATCGAACGAGCACAAGGAAAATTGAATGCAGTTGATCAGTGTGCTAAGAGACGACACTGACATCTAACAGACTGCCATGGAACTATGTGTATTCTCCAATTTGAGCAAGCATGGACACCAGATGCGGACCTCTAGACCCAACTTATCCGCACATCGCACAACACAGTTCCTTCATCAGGTGGGAGAAAAGGGAAGAAGAAAGGATGGGAACGGAAGGGAAAGGTAATTCACGACCTAGGGCTCAGTACGGACATGCAGTATCTCTGACGTCCACACTCCCGAAACACCACCTTCATGACCTAGGTCGTGAATTACCTTTCCCTTCCGTTCCAATCCTTTCTTCTTCCCTTCTCTCCCACCTGATGAAGGAACTGTGTTCCAAAGCTTGTCCTTTTTGTCCCCTTTTTTCTGTTTCTTCATTTGTGTTACTATCGGCGGTACAGCACAAAGGTAAGTACTGGCCAGCCATTCTATCTCATTTGAACAATATTTATCATCTCTGAAGAGAATTTTCATCAGTAATCGAATATTACCTTCGTGGTCTACATCACTACAATTACATTTGCGTGCCTCCCATCACACCCAAGTTTGCAACTTATCCATACACTACATACATAGTGTTCCTCCCAGTTTTATGTATCTATTTTTTAATTTTTATTTATCATGTTCCAAGACCAAATGGAGGAGCAAGTCTCCAAGGTCATGGAACATGTCAGAACATAAAATTGTAAGAAAAAAGAGTATTGATAGATAAGTGTAACAATAGCAATCCTAAGCACACAACAAGCCTAAGTGTAAATAAAACAATCCTATGACACAACACAGAAAGTAGCTTAATTTTTCCATTTTTTTCAGTAAAGAGTGAGCCACAAGGAAGCTTTTCAGTTTAGCCTTGCAAGTCCAAGGATTACTGCTAAGCATTTTGAATTTTTGTCGCAATTTATTAAAAATGGATGAAACAGAAACTGCAAGGAGATATGATCTAAATGCAGATTAGAGTTTTGTCAATTATTAACAGAGTTAAAGCTGATATTTTTTGGGAATGGCCAAAATTTTATTTACAACAAATGACTTTAAATATTATATATGTATTGAGATGCCAATGTCAGAATCCCCAGGCTACTAAATGAGTCGACAAGAAGTACCCACGTGTACTCCACATATTGCTCTAACAGCCCCTTTTGGTGCAATAAATACCCTTGTTTATTCTCATGACTCACAGCATTTCACTGCTTTCTGTAAGGATTCAAGCATGGTGATCAACTGCACTGACGGCATCACTGACTGTCTTAATTATAAAAATAGATTTAACTTTTTTTTTTAAAGAATGGGTTTGCTGTGACTGTTAAATTCCTTTATTGAAGGACACACACAACTGGTTTCGCAACTTAAAGTTGCATCTTCAGGTGTTATCTGTTTACAAATGAAATGGGTATCAAACTAATCTAAAAAAAAAAAAAAAAACTAAACTTAAACAATGAAAGGAGTAAGCAGATAGAATATGAACAAGGAGCATACAGAGATGAATGTAAAATAAGTGGGAAGAATTGGGACAACAGTGAAGATGGGAGTGGTTTAGGCTGGACATTGAGGGTAGGAGGACTGTGGACAATTCTCTTCTACATCATTCAGGGAAGGAGGTACTGGGAGCAGGATTCATTTATCATGAGATGTGAAGCAGCCTTTAATCTCAAGCAAGCATTGTCTCTGCAGCACGTCTACCACTGGCTGATCAACTAGTAGGCACAAAAGTTACAGCAAAGTTGATACATATTGTGAACTTTATGTGGGCATGACATCCAAACAGCTGTCGATTCAAAATGTAGCCAAGAACATAGTAACGAAACAGGGTGGAACATGCTACTGAACACAACCGTGCTCGGTGTCACTGGTTGCTTCACAACCTGTGACTTCTGGATTGCCCAAATATCTTTTCCAAATTATGTAGTTTTGACTGACCCTTACTGCACATCCACTAATTAGAAATGTCTCTGGCCTCAATTTCCATTAATTTCTTTCCACACTCTCCACCACCTTTGTCCTCATGACCCTCACTTCACTCATTCTACATTCATCTCTCTTTCTATAGTCTCCATCTGTTTGTTCCCCTCTTCCCAATACATCCTCCCTCCCCCAAATCAGTGTGCCACATGGCTCACCTTGCCTCAACGAGATTGAGCATATTGTTGGCATACCCATAATACCGCCTGCCTGCTACCTTCATTTACTTCAGCCATCCGGTGTCTAACCCCCCCCCCCCCTCCTGCCTATTCTGAGGTGTTACCTTTAAGCCGCCCCCCCCCCCCCCAATTATCATATTCACATTTTTGCTTCTTACCTCGTATGCATTCTTCTGGGACTGCTACGATATCATACAATTTCCCACTGCCTCCAAGTGGAACATCAAGGGATGGATTACGTTGTCCATATGGCCTCTGTGCACTCTCAATCTTATTTCTGAAAGGAAAAATATACATTTTGAAATAAATTTGTTTAATATGTGAAACAATAGTTGTGTTGAATCTATGTAGCAGACTACTATTACTGCTTCTGCTGTTGCAACTACTACTACTAGTATCAGTGATAGGGGTGATGATTTATGCTCTGAAATGTAAAGTGACTGTCTGTGGGACACTAAAGTCTAATATTCCTTACTTTTTTGAAATCTAAAGTGATATAAAATCTTTTTCAACATCACTATGTGCTGTCTTGGGACTAATTATTTTTTTTAATTTTACTAACCACCCATTTTTAATTGTGATGTTCCTTTTATTAATAGACTGTTATTACTTAAATACTATTTTTATAAAGTAGCAGACTCAAGACTACTAAAGAACTAACCAACAGACAAAGAGATAGCCAAGCTGCAGTTAATAGCACTCTACAGAACAGAGTGAATTGGCAGATATTATGGAATATCTCCAACCTTATTCAAAACAATACCTAAAATTGATATTAACAATGTGAAGAGTGTTACAACTCACTGCAAAGCCATTTGCCGAGCTGTGACAGGCAAATAAAGAAGATGTTCATACACACATAACTTCAGCTTTTGACCATTAACCTTTATCAGAAAAAAAGACACCATTTATACAATCACAAAGGCCCACTTCACAGACACACAACTGTCATCTATGGCTGCCACACACCGAGTCATGCTCTGCATGTTGCTTATTTGATCAGTGACATTACGTGTTCCTTTCTCTATAGTATACATTACATCAAGAATGTCTTAAAATATATGTGGGCATATTTATGTTAACAGCCACTAAATTGTTATTTCATCAAGGCTTAGTTACATTTGTCAATTCAATTATTTTATTGGCTTATTGTACAAATATGTTAATTCAGTTTGTCACATACCTATTGTCAACTGTGTATGCAGCAAATGATACTTTATACTGAGACCTCTTTGGTTAGTAATGCCATGGCTGCAAGTACAGTATGCGAACAATGGGTGAATTATATATGTTACACAGTGTTTACCCTTCACTTTTATCTTGCATTTTATTTTCTGATGCTAATTTTGACAGAAATTTAGAGTATTTTTTACACAGTTCTTTTAAGATGTATCAAAGTTCTGGTATTTTCCTCCTTTATTTGTCACACACATATTTGTAAGTAGTGGATTTAGAAAATAATACTTAACACAAAGTCTGTTATTTAAAACAATGAAATACAAAACTGATAACATCCTTAAGAAGCAAGGAATGAAATGAGCTTGCCAAATCAGTAACTCAGTACATAAATGTTTAAAGGTGAATGATTATAATAACACACATCAAATATCTGGGCAACTTCATTGTAACAGTTGTTTTTTGCTAAACTTAGGATACCAGCAGAACATTCAAAATAGGGTATAAAGAACAGAAAACAGCACAGACTTGAAAATGGTCAGATTCAATAATAGTATACGTCCCACACCTTTAGAGAATGGGAATAGGGGAAGGAGGGGGAGGAGGCAGGGGGGAAAGGCCACAGGACCTGATGAAATACCAATTTGATTTTTCTTGCAGTATGCAAAGGAACTTGTTCCCCCTTCTATTTGCAGTGTACCAAAGGTCTCTATGGAAGCAAAGTGTTCCTAATTATTGGAAAAAGTGAACGTTATTCCTGTTTACAAGAAGTGTCATCAATCAGACGCATGGAACTATGAGCCTATATCTCTGACATTAATCAGTTATAGCATTTTTGAACACATTTATTGTTTGAGTATTACGTCATTTCTGAAGACAGGAAATCTACTTTGTAGGAACCAACATGATTACCAAAAGCAACAAACACGCAAAAAGCAGCTCGCACTATTCATCCACAAGATCTCGAAGGCAGTAGACAGAAGATCCCAGTTAGATACCATGTTTCTTGATTTCTGCAATGCATTTCATACTGTTCTGCACTGCTGTTTAATGAACAAAGTGTGAGTATTTCGAATATCAGACCAAATGTGTGACTGGATACAAGCTAAAAGAATGCAGCTTGTCACTCTCAACAGAGAGAAGTCTTCAGACATTAAAGGGATCTTGGGCATGCCCCAGTGTAGTGTTATAGGACCATTGATTTTCACAATACAGTATATAAAAGACCTTGTAGATGACATGCTATAGTTTACTGAAGCCACAACTCTAAACACAAGATGATCTGCAGCATGCTGACAAATGGTACTGGGAATTGCAATTGAGCCTCAATGAGTGTAAATTGCTGTATTTACATAGACAGAAAGATCTGTATTATATAACTATGCAATAGGAGGAGAAACAGTGGAAGCAGTTACTTCCATAAAATATCTGAGAGTAGGCATACAGGGCAATTTGAAATGGAATGATCATATAACATCAATTGTGAGTAAGGCAGATGCCAGATTGAGATTCCTTGAAAGAATCCCCAGGGAGTATAGTCCATCAACAAAGGAATTAGGTTACAAAACTCTTGTTTGACCAGCACTTGAGTATTGCTCATTTGTGTGGGATCCGTACCAGGTATGGATAATGGACGACATAGATAAGATCCAACAGATCACATCATGATTTTTTTCGGCCTCATTTAGTAACCGCGAAAATGTCATGGAGATGTTGGTAAACTCCAGTGGCAAGCACTGCAAGAGAGACTTTTTGTATCACGGTATGGGCTTCTGTCAAAGTTCTGAAAGCATACGTTCCTTGAAAAGTCAACCAATATATTGCTTTCTCCTACATATGTCTCCTGAAGTACCCACAAGGATAAAACTAGAGAGAGAGGGCTTACAAGAATGCATACTGGCAGTCCTTTTCCCTGTGGACCATAAGTGACTGGAATAGGAGGAAATGAGACAGATATGCAAAATACCCTCTGCCACACACCATGAGGTGGCTTGCAGAGTACGGATGTAGATGTAGACCAATACATAAAAACATAAATGTATGTTTGTCAGTGAAAGTGCTGTTCACAAAATTATAGGGCACAAATATAATGAAAAACTTGAAGAAAGATGTAATGGAAAAAAATGTGAGTAATTATGATGAGAATAATAATTATTATTATTATTATTTAATATTGTTTAGAGAAGGGCTTTTTACATGAACTGCATCTGAAAATGATACTCACAGGCATTGTGGGCATTTATATTGCCAAGTGGGCATAATGTGCAGACAGCTCAAATTCCCTTACAAAGCGTATACTCTTTGAATTGTTGTAAGTATTTTGACAGACAATGAAATAAAATACTTCTTGGTGCATCACAGCATGTGTGTAGTTTTTGCAGAAATGTAGTCTCCCTTGTGTTACACGAAAGTGCCATAAAATGAAAATGTAATGTCAGTTAGCTCCTAACAATTTTGTTGTGAAGAAAAGCACTCAAATTTACAATTGTGTGCCTTTTATATGCCTTCTCATTACACAAGGCTCTGTTTCTAATTTCAATGTTTGTGTTGTTTACATATATCTGTCAGCAAGAAAGTTTTATTTTGTTAAATCTCACACAAGACATTCAACTTTTCCACTTTGCTCTGAGCTCAAATGTTCTGTTCACACCTGTCTGAAAAAATGAAAGGCAGATGCATGGGCAGATGACACCAGTAGATGACAGAAAACCATTTGACCATCTGCTGTTCAACAGAGGCACAACACAGCAACAAATAAACAAAGAATACTGTTTTTACTGGGTAATACCTTCATGGGCACAAAAGTGTTGCAAAGTGATACAGTGCATAGGTTAATGGTAGGTACAAACAGTACAATTCATTCTAACTTCAATTCAATGAAGAATTGAGTTGAGAAAGAGGGAGATGGGAACCACATGATCAAGAAAAACGGAATATTGTGTATATCTCATCAACTTTATTCTCTGGTCACAAGCTAATCACAAAGACAAACTATTCACGAAAAAATGAGTTTTTTCAGTAACAGTTCTATTATCTTATTAGGTGTAATCTTCCTGTGAAGAGTTATCTTTGGAGCTGGCCCATTCATTATGAAAAATAAACATACATCTATTTTTATAACACTGCAACTGGCTTTTTTGTGAACATATAAGTAGATCAAGACTACTTGTCAGCAAATATGTTGTTACTGTCAGATTAACATCAATCTGATTTTGTTACTTTTATTATAGAGAAAATATTATATCACAAAAATGTGGTCCCAAAACACTGAAGACTGTTTCTGAAGGAAATTCTCATAAAAGTAAATGGTGTGTTAGCAGGTAGGTTGATGGGGAAGTACTGAGTTAGCCCATTTGTCGAGCCCTTGAAAACTGTTCATGATCCTAGCAAACAAAACAGTAAGATAAACTGTATTGTTACAGTGACAGTAAGATGATTTAAGAAAAACAAGTTTGCTTATAATGAGACATTTATTACAGTTGTAAAAGACAAAACTCACCTATCTAACATGAACATTGTATTTTGAACATGATAAATGTCAACTTTCATCTAAACATTGCAACATATGGAAACAAGTGACTTTTTACAACTAACAGTCCCGTTCTGAAAAAGTTGGCAGAATACTTACGTATTCCAGTCTGTCCAGTAGTAGTTCTCTGGTGATATTGTTAACCCAAAAGGGTAACTAACATTGGCAACGATTATTCTTTGTTGTGATGTTGAGATACCAATACAAGCTGCAAGAGGAAAAAAAAAAACTCTTAATATTTTATACTGTAAACAGAGTGGAAAACAGTCAGTACATTCATTTATGATGTAAGAAGAGATATATAGTATATTGCTCAGAAGATCTTACATTTCACAACAGTACATTTTAAACGGGATTTAAGTTTTCACAAGGCCTGAAGCTAATTTATTTTACTTCTATTAGCTCCTTTGATCATTAATGTTAATTGTTGCTTAATTTGTTATTATTCTGCAAATTTAAATTTGTGGGTGGGCATGTAAAATCCGCGTCTCATATCTGTCTCCACTGTTTATTTCTCTTTTCACCTCTGGAAAGAAAGCCACTATTACAAGACCTTGACACTGATAAGGAATGAAGGTAGACTTAAAAACACTCATTGTTGATCTATTAGATGTCAGGAATGCCAACATGTAATCTTTATTTCAATTATATACCTTTTGCTCGTTTAACAGTGAATTGACACTCTAGAGCTACAGTACTTTCTTGGTTGTTATAAAAAATGCATCATGATACTGTATATGTGGCTACAAACAAGCAATTGCCAGGGATGTTGACTGATAAGAACAAGTATGAATAAACCAAATAAGTGACTAAACAGTCAGTGCATGATGGATATTATTGTATCATTATGAACTGTATTACAGGGCATGCCTTTGTGAGTTTATTAAAGAAACTGCAAGATTCCATTATTTAATTAGTTGAAACCACTACTGAGGTCATCTAACTTTTGTATGAAAGGCCACACTTGGAAGGTGTCTTGTAAACCCAAATCTTCTGGATGACAAAGTCATCTTTGATGAAACCCAAAAGTGCTCATGCTTAAAATGATGGAGTTTCAGTGTGCCAACTCATACTCAAGATAGCCAAAAGATATATGGCTCATACATTAGAAGAATTAAAATTTAAGTGATTGCATTCCCCAAATTTAATGCTTCAGTTAGTAGGGGAAAACACATATCTTTGCATTAGAAAGATGACTGGCGGGGAAAGGAGAGGAATTTGGCTTTGGAATGCAATGTTTAACTATAAACACTGTTCTGTGGTTTTATTTGGATATGGGCCACTCACCAATAGATTTTGTGCCTGCATCTGCCCAGCAGAGCTCATCACGCTCAAAATCAATAGCAAGAGAATTTGGTAATTGCACTGATGGTCCATCTAGGAATGTTTGACGTTCAGTCCCATCCATATTGGCCCACTCAAGTTTTGGTGATGCTCGGTTCCAGTCCGACCAGAAAATTTTTCTGTAGACAAATACATTTACAAAATACATGAGAGACTGATTAAGAAATTACAAATAAAAAATTAGCTTACAGAAGCAACTAGGCAGTAACAGGGAAAAGTTCACAATAACTTTTCAAGTCACAAGGAAAGTGAAAACTGTCATACACAAAGAAATATTGCAATTTATATCTTTGTAAACTGCATTAGGATAAAAATGTTATGGCACAAAAATTTATTTTATACAAGCATTTACCCCCTGGTTGGATGAACAGCAATGCCACGAGGATTAACAAGGCCTTTTGAAATCAGAACTTTTCTGAGACTGGTATCCAAATTTGCTACTTCCACAGTGTCTTTTGTAGAATCAGTCCAAAATATGTTACGAGAGACCCAGTCAATACTGATTCCTTCTGGTGAATGGATATCTGTTAGAAATAAAAATATACTGGCATATTAAGGACATGGTGGTAATTAATTTCAGACTAATAAATACAACAGTAATAATTTGTCAGTATTGCACAATATTATGTCACAATCATTATTAAAGTCTGAATGACAAAACTGTGCAAGCATTGTATTATGAAACAATAACCAAATTTTCACTAAACAGTAATGTTCAGAATATACAGCTATTCCCAAGAGTATTTATTGCTCGATTTAATAGATTTTTGCTCACCACACTCACCCACTACCATGCACCTGAATGAATTCACTTTAACCTTTGTCATGAGTCACACTGCCCATTAGTCAAAACCGTATGAAAATCTGTTAAGTAGCTTTTGAGTTTATCGAGGACAGGCAGAGAGACACATGGACGACTTTGTTTTGTATGTATAGATAGATATTCCAACCTAGACTTCCATTCTTAAAGAGTACATGAATATATTGTTCTTAATATAATGTGTTGTTTTAGTGACAATGATTTGGTCACATAATTTTAATGAACTTCACTGCTATGGCATTCATTCTTTCTCCTCCCAGGAAACAATTAACTAAGAAACTAATAAATGTGACCTAATGAAGTGATCTCAATTATAAAACCTGTTCTTACGATCAATATTGCGAAACAAGCACTGACAAATACACTAATTCAAACATGAGTTAAATATATACATACTCTTTTTATCACCAAATACTATAGAAGTCTCAACATAATTAGCAGTAATGAGTATTAGGAAGGTCTACAAAAAACATTTGATTCACAAATTTCTGCACAGTGCTTCTCAAAGAAAGAGAGCTGGACCCTGATCTATGCTCAAGATAAACAGTCCAGACATAAAATGGAAAAGAGTTAAATAATTCACAGTCTCTGTAGCATTATTTTTATTACCCCAATAACGTATTTTGCGCCGTTAGCGAATCATCAGATTGGGTGGAGATGGAGCCAGAGAATTATTTAAAGCTGTGGTGGAAGTAGCTCAATTTGTGTTCTGTCATTGTGCCCCATAGCAGCAGAGGAGTCACTGTCGTGGCAGGTCCACATTTACAACTGGTCCAGTTGTGCCCCATAGCAGCAGAGGAGTCGCTGTCGTGGCAGGTCCACATTTACAACTGGTCCAGTCGTAAATGTGGATCTGCTGTGACAGCAACTCCTCTGCTGCTATGGGGCACAATGACAGAACACAAATTTAGCTACTTCCACCACAGCTTTAAGTAATTCTGTGGCTCCATCTCCACCCAATCTGATGATGCGCTAACAGCGCAAAACGCTTTATTGGAGTAATAAAAATATTGCAACAGAGACTGTGAATTATGTAATTATTCACCACTGTTGCTGCACCAGCTGCCACCAGCACCATGGAATGGAATGAAATGGATAGGTGTTTTTGGAATGGTTGTTGAAATAGTACAAGAAAGTAAAGAACAGTTAAGACAAATGCATTGAGGGGAAAAAACACTGACCTGTACTGATGAAAATGGTACTATTGCTGCCATCATAATTTGAGCTTTTGATTCTTTTGCCTGTTATGTCACTCCAGTATACACGGCCTTCTTCACAGTCAATGTCAATACCTAAGAATAAGCAACAGAATTAAGGCTAACAATTAAGAACCTGTTATGATGAAATCTACAGATTTTAATCACATATTTATAAAATCTAATGTCAGAACATGATAAATTTTCTTAAAATTCCACTCTTAAAATAAAATTTCTTTGTGCATTTCTACACATCCTACAATGGCTATATAATGTTCTTTACATTAGTAAATACTTTAAAAATGCGATAATTTTAAATTACTACTACTACAACTATTATTATTGTCATTATTTCTTACCTATTGCCATTTGATAATACTGATAGAAAATGAAGTTTCCTGGATCCTTCTTTGTAGGTTTAAATGGGACTCGCATCATAGCCATGCCACGATTCAAAAGAAGAAAATTTCCTTCATGTTTTGATATACCTGTAAAAAAAGAATAAAAACACATTTATTCAATACCTTTCCACCAATCTTTACCTCCACTTATTGGATACCAAATAACAGGAACTGGATACAAAGTACTGAAGGCTCAAGTATGTGTCCAATTGTTCCTATTTAATTCACATTTAGACAAATGTTTTCTCTTCTTTCTACTGAAATACACATTCTTTTTCCTAACTGTAATTGTAACTGTATTTTGTTCAAGATGTTCCATTATACGAATAACATGATAGTGGATCAGGGTTTCTCTACATTTACACGGAATACTCTGCAAATCACATTTAAGTGAGTGGCAGAGGGTTCATCGAACCAACTTTATACTATTTATCTCCCATTCCATTCTCTAATAGTGCGCGGGAAGAAAGAACACCTGAATCTCTTCGTTCGAGTTCTGATTTCTCGTATTTTATTCTGATAATCATTTCTACATATGTTAAGAGGGAGTCAACAATATATTTTTGCATTCGGAGGAGAATGTCGGTGATTAGAGTTTCGTAAGTAGCCCACGCCGCAGTGATAAATGTCGCCGTTGTAATGATTCCCATCCCAGATCCTGTATCATTTCTGTGATGCTGTCTCCCTTGTATCGTGACAATGCAAAATGAGCTGCCCTTCTTTGGACACTTTCAATGTCTTCCATCAAACCCACCTGATAAGGATCCCACACCAGGCAGCAATACTCCAAAAAAAGGTGGACAAGCATAGTGTATGGAGTTTCTTTAGTAGTTCTGTTGCATCTTTTGGTAATAATAATTCCTAGGTCTTTATTGGAGCTTACAGCCTTCACTTTTGATTGATTTATCTTGTAAACAAAGTTTAACAGATTTCTTTTCATACTCATGTGGATGGCTTCACACTTCTCATTATTTAAGAGTCAATTGCCAATTTTTACACCATAGTGATATCTTATTTAGATAGTTCTGCACTTGGTTTAGATCTTCAGATGATTTTACTAGTTTTTAAATGACAGTGTCATCTGAAAACAACCTAAGAGAGCTGCTTAGATTGTCTTTGAAATCATTTATGTAAATAAGTAACAGCAGAGCACCACTAACACTACACTGTGGAATGCCTGATATCACCTTTGTTTTAGTCATTGCCTTACCATTGATTACTACAAACTGTGTCCTCTCTGATAGGAAGTCCCCTATCCAGTTGAAAATTTGGGGCGATATACCATAATGACACAATTTGATTAAAAGCCATTTCTGATGTACGGTGTCAAAAGCCTTCTGGAAATCAAGAAATACGGAATCAATTTGAGATCCCTTGTCAATAGCATTCATCACTTTGTGTGAGTAAAGGGCTAGTTGTGTTTAACATGAACCATATTTTCTGTGCTGACCTTGGGCCAATAGATCATTCTGTTCGAGATAATTCATAATACCTGAATACAGGATATATTCCAAAACCCTGCTGCAAATTGTATCAATGAAATAGGCCTGTAGTTTAGTGGGTTACTACTACTGCCTTTCTCAAATATAATTGTGACCTGTGCAACTATCCAGTCTTTTGGTACAGATCCTTCTTTGTGCGAGCAGTTGTTGGCTTTTAAGTAAGGAGCTATCGGTTCAGCATATTCAAATATAAATCTAATGGCTTTACAGTCCGGACCAGAAGACATGTTCTTGTTAAGTGATTTAAGTTGCTTCATTACTCTGTGGATATCTACTTCAACGCTACTCATTCTGGCCTCTGTTTTTAATTCTAAATCTGGAATATTGATTTCATCTTCTTTGGTGAATGAGTTTTGAAAAGCTGTGTGTAGTAATTCTGCTTTAGTAGCGCTATCATCAACAGGATCACCATTACTATCAAGTAGTGAGGATATTGTTTGTGTTTTGTCCCTAGTATATTTAACATATGACCAGCATCTTATCTCCGTTACACTATACACTTTTTCTATTTTTGACTGAAACATGTTCAAAAGCAGTTCTCAAAGAAAATCTTAGGTGTCCATTGTATTGTCGCATTGAAATGGAAGCAGGCTCGACTTCGAAGGCAGGGTTGTCAACTGAACACAGCCCTTATACTGAAAGCAGGTTTATTGCAAACTGAAACATATATGAAGCACTGACTGCCTCTCGGGCAGAGTGCTGTGCTATTTATACACAGACAGAATGTACCAGAAATTAGAAGAATAGTTAACATAAGAAACATGTAGAAATTACAAGTGAACATAAAAAACATTTAGAACATTCTGGAAATGATAATTACAAAGAAATAAATTTTTGCTGGTGGATGGCATTGAACTGGTGACCTTCAGCATCGCAATTACTGATGCTATCCCTTGTGCCACGCTGGCAGTTGGTTAACTTGGGGTCTTGTGACAGTATTTTAAGTTGCACATGAACAACAAATTTGCACAGTATGTCATGGTATCACATGATTGATATCAGTTATGAAATAATTTATACTGTGTAATGGTGTAAATTAATTAGTATAGATTGTGAGATATTGGAATAAATTGAAATAATGAAATAAATCGCAATTTTTAGATCCCGAAAAACAGAAGAAAAAAAGTGCAGCATGCATTCGGGTAAATACGGTAACTTGGGGGTCGTCTTATACACCAGATACATGCTTAAACTATAAAATCTTGATCAAAATTTGTACCTCGTCTTATCTGAAGGTCGTCTTATTTGCAGAAATATATGGTAATTGCAATAATATTATCTTAATAAAGGATTACAATAGATTAGATGCTACGCAATATCACCTATACAAAAGTTACAATGTAGTCATTTGACCAGAAAAGAAGACAATCAGTGTAGGACAGCATATAACACTCTACGGTCCACCTACTGCCAAACCTAGACAACAAGTGAGAGCAGCGTTTTGCCTTCGAAATTTGCAATACTCTTATAGATTCCTACAGTTCATGGCTGACTTTGTTTTCCTTGACACATGCCAAGCATTTGAGAGTAAACAGGAATGTTGTCAGTATTTTTAGCTCTTTATATTATTCATAATATAGTAAGGACAGTTTACAACTCACCACAAAGATGTGGCGATGAGCTGCGACAGGCACATACAAAAGACACACACATAAATATATATATATGTATGTAATATAGTGAGGACAGTTACAACTCACCGCAAAGACGTGGCGACGAGATGCGACAGGCACATACAAAAGACACACACATACAACACATTCAGCTATCGGCCATGGCCTTCTTCAGAAATAGAGCACTCACGCAATCACACAGGCACACAACACAGTCATACAACCATCACCTCCGACTGCCACACTTCGAATCACGCTCTGCAGCGAATCCGATTCGCTGCAGAGCGTGATTCGAAGTGTGGCAGTCGGAGGTGATGGTTGTATGACTGTGTTGTGTGCCTGTGTGATTGCGTGAGTGCTCTATTTCTGAAGAAGGCCATGGCCGATAGCTGAATGTGTTGTATGTGTGTGTCTTTTGTATGTGCCTGTCGCATCTCGTCGCCACGTCTTTGCGGTGAGTTGTAACTGTCCTCACTATATTATTTATTCCAACCTGGACTTTCCATTATTATATATATGTATGTGTGTGTCTTTTGTATGTGTCCTTTGTATGTGCCTGTCGCAGCTCGTCACCACGTCTTTGCGGTGAGTTGTAAACTGTCCTTACTATATCTTTATATTATTCCTTATTTGATATATGGTCTCCTACTCCACGAAGGCACTAATGGCCTTTTTAGTGCAAAATAAAATATATTTCACTCTAGAGGAATTGCTCCATAACAGGACTACATACCTGAGACACCTGTGAAAAAAGGCATAATAAGAGTTCAGCAGTAGCATGTTAGCAACACAAGTGCCAAGTGAACTTAACAATAGGTGACTCAGCCTGACTTCACACCTACATAGTTCATGTGATTTTCCCAAGTTAATTTGTGGACAATATGAATTCTAAGAGGTTTAACAGCACTCACCCACAAGTGTGTGTCTCAGGTTCTATCAACTATAGAAAAGTGCTGTCATCTGTGTATAGTTTGGACTTACACGGCATCACATTGGGCATATCATTTAAATGTATTATTTAAAACATAGGTCCAAGAATGGGACCTTGTGGAACACCTCATGAGACATGCAGTGTGTCTGATTTGTATTGCTAAAATGTGCAATTTGTTTTCTCTCACTCAGTTAAGATATAACAATACAATGAGAATGGTTTGCAATTCACCTCAAAAACAATTGTCAAACCATGATAGGAACATAAAAATTACATTCATACAGACTGCTCATTCCTTCAGAAACTCAATTCCTTCTATCCCATCCGCTTCACCTTGCCTTACTCAACTCACCGTGTCACATTCCTGAACGTTAACCTCCGCCTCAACGAAGGCTCCATCCACACTTCTGTCCACATTAAACCTACTAACCACCAACAGTATCCATACTTTGACAGTAGCCATTATTTCCATATAAGAAACTCGCTCCCTTACAGCCTAGCCATCAGTGGATGGCTTATCTGCAGCGATGAAAACTCCTTACTCAATATGCTTAAGGTCTCGTAAAGGCCTTTACAAACATATATTACCCCCAACCTAGTTTGGAAATAGATTTCCCATGCTATATTCCTACACACCCCAATTTGTCCTTCCACTCACTATAACTACCTACAAAGAGTGCCCCTCTCCATGCACAGTACCACCGACGACTGTACAATTAACCCACATCATCCATCAAGGCTTTCATTTTGTGTCATCATGAGAGACATGCTGCCTAAGATCCTACCCATCCCTACTAAAGTGTTGTTCCACCACTCATCCAACCTCCACTACATCATATTCGATTGGTATGTCACCCCAAACACCAGCATCCTGCCCAACACACCCAGCACTTACTATTCCAGTCCCGTCACAGGCTTATCCTACCCCTTCAAAGGCCAGGCCACCAGTTAAAGCAGCCATTTGATTTACCATTTGTGCTGCAATCACAGCACAATGTTTTGCATTGGTATGACCACTAACCAGGAGTGCATTAGGATGAAAGATGACCACCAAACTGTTACCAAAATCAAGGCAGCCCACACCATGGCACAACAAACAACTGAGCATATGCTATATTTCAATGGCTGCTACACAACCCAGGCTGTCTTGATCCTGCTCCCCACTACCCGCTTTTCTGAATTGCACAGATGGGAGTTATCCTTACAATACATTCTCTTGCCCCAAAATTATCTTGGCCTGAACTTAGAGTAACCTATTTTCCCCACTAACAGTTAATACCATGTGTGTATTTTAGGTGCCTGCCACTGCTTGATGGTATGTCTTTGTGTTGAATTGCAAACTACCACATTATATTGTTGAATTCCAACCTGGACTTTCCCATGGAGAATTTCAATAATATGCGGTAGATAACATCTCACTTTAAAGATGATTGCTAAGCCAAAGACAGGAATGTAAAATAGAAAACCACATTCACACAACTTAAATTTTTGTGTGAGTAATGGTTGACTGATGGTGTGAATGTGTGTGTTTCTTTTTCTGTTATCTATCATCTATTATTGACATCCCAATCTGGACTTTCCATTGTTAGACTTTTCATAGAAAAGGGTTTGGTACTCCACAAGTTGCCATATAGTGCAATTACATTTTCTTTTCTGAACATCCCTTGTGAAGTTTTCTGTTACTTGGAGTTGGCTTACTCACACATGCTGACTCCCAGATGGTGTTCGATACAGGTGCTGGCAATGAAGAAGATTCCCAGAAGCTAACCATAAAAAACTGTTGCTTCTCTCTGGTGGTTCTCTTGCCCTGGACAAAATATGTAATGGAGCTTGTTTGATGGTCTGTATGCTTGCTTTATGCATTACTTCATCACAGAACAAATATGTATTACAATCCACATGTTCTGGTGATGTGATACATTTTGCTGACTGTCTTCTCTACTCTGAATTCTGTGATAGGCTAGAGGACTAGCTAACAGTCTCACTGAATTCCACATTCTGAACAGTATGCCTCAGCACTGATTTCAACTATTTTCTCAAGTGGAACCTACTTTAATTATTATTTATGTTCTCTTCGGTGTACATTTAACTGAATCAACAAGACTTTTTCACGGATTAAACTTCCTCTTGTGTTGACATGTAACCCATGTTATGTGGAATCATACCTAATAACCTGCTTCATCCTGACTAATTCTACAGGCTATTCAAAAGTCCCACCCCCCCCAGCACATTAATTTTGGAGTAGCTTATCATCAACTTTTCATGACCAAATGTGTGAGACTACATAGCTACCATGATAATGGGAGGGAATAATTTCTGTTGGAACTTATATCAACCACTTAAAAGTGCAGAGTCAGATTGATAGTTAAAAATGTTTTCAGTGCTGTTGACTGTCAAAAAGCATAACATCAAATACTGGCAGCATATAAAGATACACCTAAAACTGTAGTCCCAACACCTTTTGATCTTTTTGAATTTTTACATAAGATATTCAGACTTAAAATTGCAGCCCAAACATGACAAAGATTCATTGACAAATTGTTAAAAGGATTAAAAGTCACCTTCTCATACTTAAATGACATGCTAGCATCTTTCATAATAGTAAACCTCCATGAAGAGCATCTTAAAGCAGACTTTGATAGACTTCACGGTTACAAACCAATGTGAAATACCTAGATCATACGTTCTCAGCTGAATGGATACAACCATTGGAAAAGAAAGTTGAATTAATTTGGCAAATACCCTCTTTATAACAATTACAAGAATGATGCCGATTCATGTGTTGTCAATTTTTGCCATCAGCATTTGTCAGGAGAGGCTGCTTTGCAGGCACCACACACATAGATGTTAATAGGTCCTAATAACAACAACAGAAAGCCACAATGAACAGCAGAAATGCAACAAGCATTTGAATGGATAAAACTAAACCTCAATTAGGCTGTACTGTTATCCCACTCTGTGAGGAATGCGAAGATCTTTCTTGTAGTCTATGCAAATCAAGAAGCAACTGGAAGGGGACTGTACCAACAAGTTAACAGACATATATAGCTAGATTATCTTTTTATACACTTACACACTCCCAAAGAACCTATATGAATTCATAGGACATTTCCGTCCTTATGTTGAAGCCAGACCATTTGCAGTTTTTAACAGATCACAAGCCACTCATGTTTGTTTTCGCTGTCGCATAAAAAGTTTTCTAATTTAAAGTAAATAAGCCAGTTAATGATTGATATACATCACATCAAAGGAGCAAAAAATATGTTGTGAACAATTTTCAAAGATAACCGCAATAACAAATTCTATAGATTTGTCCTTCACAGATTTGAAACTACAAGAATTAATGCGAAAAAGCAAAAAATTTGACAGCATGCATAATCTGGCACATCCAGGCCCAATGACAAACATGAAATTGCTTACTGAGCAGTTTGTTTGGACTCAAGAGAAATTGTCAAAACTGGATGAAACTGCACCTTGTTTGTCAATGATGTAAAATGTGACGCCATGTGATGAAACCAAGGCACATTTTTGAAGAACCATTTGGAGGTTAGAACGAAAATTATAGAGGGAAACTTTCCCGGTGGGATAAATAAAAATAAAAATAGAAAAGAGATGACTTACCAAAAGGACCGGCTCGTCGAGAGAAACAAATAAAATCACACACAAATACACATACAAGCTTTTGCCACCACTGGAAGCTTCTTCAGGAAAAAGAGGAAAAAAGGGGAGGAAAAGGGAAGGATATGGGTTTTAAGGAAGTGGAAAAGGAGTCATTCCAATCCCAGGAGTGGAAGGACTTACCTTAGGGGAAAAAAAGGAAGGTAAACAAATACACACACACTCAGACATATCGAAACGCAAACACACCTAGACAGACATTTGTGAAAAGCTGTCTGTCTAGGTGTCTGTCTAGGTGTGTTTGCGTTTCGATATGTCTGAGTGTGTGTGTATTTGTTTACCTTCCTTTTTTTCCCCTAAGGTAAGTCCTTCCACTCCTGGGATTGGAATGACTCCTTTTCCACTTCCTTAAAACTCATATCCTTCCCTTTTCCTCCCCTTTTTTCCTCTTTTTCCTGAAGAAGCTGCCAGTGGTGGCGAAAGCTTGTATGTGTGTTTGTGTGTGATTTTATTTGTTTCTCTCGACGAGCCGGTCCTTTTGGTAAGTCATCTCTTATATATAGGTTGTTGTTGGGCCATTAACCAAGTCAGATGACTATCGTTACCTTCTCACTGCAATTGACTGATGCTCACAGTGGGCAGAAGCAGTTCCACTGCTTGACAGATCAGCGGAAATCAGTCTAAGTTTCTTGACATCCTGGATAACATGTTTGGGTGCCCTGTACATGTCAATATTAAACAAGGCCATCAATGTGCATCAACATTATTCCTGATGCTAGCATATGTTTGTGGATTCTGACATTACCATACAGCAAGTTCCTATCCAAAAATTAATGGAATTGTGGAGCAATGGCACAGAACATTGATGGCTGCATTGATGTGCTACAATGAAATTTGGACTACAACATTCCCACTGGAACTTATTAGACCATTGTAAAGTTTTTAAGCCAGACTTGGGGATGGGAGGGAAGGAGGGTGCCTATGGCAGTCTTGGTATATGGGGAAACCTTGAAGCTTACTGACAAATACTTCAATGAATGGAGGAGTTAGATTGACCTACCCTACTTACTCAAGATATTGAGGACACAGTTGGTAGAACTCAGGCAGCAACCTATGACCAAACATTAACCCAGCCATGTATACACTGCACTTAAGCAAGTGTTTGCACATAATGTCAAGAATTGACACAGTTAGTTCCCCTTTTGCAGTCACCATATGCAGGTCCTAACAAAGGTACTGCATCACATATACACATACACTGAAACTGCAGATTTGAGATAAACAGGTTAATGTGTTGAATGATAGAGTTACACCTGCTCACTTCCTTTCAAATTGAAACATTTAGACCATTTCAGGGCACTGAAATAAATTCAATGGAAAGTGAAAATTTGTGCTGGACTAGGATTTGAACCCAAATTTCCCACTTCGGGCCAGCAGTTGCCTTAATCAATTAGGCTATCCAGACATGCTTCCCTTCTTGCCCAAATTCTCAACCTATAGCATACTATGATAGTAGTGCCTCCTGTCCAATAGTTCCTCTTGCTCACAGCCTATACTGGATTTCTGCAAGGGATCAAGTGTATTCATGCATCCACATTGAAATTGTCAATTTGCTTGTCAGGGGCTGTGTGGGAGCAACAAGATGATTAGAATATTGCAAAATGATGCCCAGTGTAGAGGGCTGAATGCAAAGATTATTATTAATGCTGACCTTAATTTAGTTTTTGTTCATTTGATATATATAAACACCTTTGTTTAGTCTATGTTTTTCATACTAAAAATATACAATTAATAAAGTGTTGTTTGTTGAAGATGAGTTGTATTTTATATAATTAGAAATGATGCTATTTACTAGATACAGAGCAAAGAGTGGCGGGTCACAGAAATAGAGCATACTTAAATCATAACAAAATAAATCTCAAACAGAATGGGACATACACAATATAAAATGAGTTAGTTGTTACAAAGGTTTTCTGTGGCCTTTTTACCACCTAATGTCATATTGTGTGAGATTCAAAATATAACTTTCTTACTGGATATGCTTGCCAGAATAGGCAAAGTAAGTTATTACAATACTTACGCCTACAGAATGCACCATTTCCTCGGAAACCAGGATTACACTGGCAAATGTAGCTTCCTGTAGCATCTGGAACACATGTAGCATCTCGGCTGCATAGTTCTGGATTGCTAATACATGTTATTTCTGGCACACATGTGTAACCATCACCACGCATTCCCTACAAAATGCACATAGGTGTCAGTCATACCCTGTGAGTTCAAGACAAAAGGAAATAATTCAGGTTGTGGATATGTTATTTCTTAAAAATCTAAAGATTATTTAGCACTTGTAGGTAAAGTGCTGGTATTGAGTGTTTCAGAATTTAATTGTGATGTCTACTTAGGCCAATATTTGAATAATTTGAGCCACAAAAGTTTATATTTATATAATTTTTATTTTTTTAACTAAACAAGCCAAAAAGTCCAATAAACCTTGGTCCAGAAAAGAATACTTTCCAATTATGTACACTTGTTCATAGTGATTCCAGACATTTTGTTGTTAATGTTTACCTCTGTGATAGACAAGGTAAACAATTAGGAATAAAATACCATACTGTACTGCATGGACACATTGTTGCCTCTGTGATTCATCAACAGGGTTCACAACTGTCACCTACAAAATCTCTCTGATCACAGTAATCTACTGTAAACATCAGTTGGAGCATCAGGTTACATACATGCAGTTGAGTAGTGGCTTACTGTAATGCATTTTCAGTCTTCTTGGTGTGTGTTATTGTGCAATACATTGAACGTAATGCTGGGTATGTATCGTGTAATAGCTGATTTACTGTTATTGTGATGTTTGTGCTGTTTGGTACTTACAGGGGCTTTCTTTTCGCATCCACATTTTGGCAATGGAAGTGAACTACTCCAGATGTGAGATAGCAGATATTATTTTCTTTTATGGGTTAGCAATTGGACGTGTCTTCTATGCAGAAAGATTTTTTAATCACAGAATGCCATCCAATAAGCTGTTTATCTGGCTTTTTCAATATCTTCAGAACATAGGTTTTCTAGCTTCCAACAAGGTGAACAGTGTAAGCCCTCAGTCTATCTGCACACTGCAAATGGAGGAGCATGTGCTAAATTTACTAGAGGAAATGCCTATAACCAGTGTTTGGTGATTAGCTTACAGCAGAAGGCATATCATTCTCTTGTCTGGTGTACTACATGAACAGTTACTCTAACCATACCATGTGCAGCATGTCCAAGCACTAGGGCCAGAAGACCACCTAAACAGATAGCAGTTCTGTCAATGACTCTTGCAGAAGTGTGTGTAGATCCACGGTTTATGTCAAAAATTTTATTGACCAATGAAGCAGGTTTCACAGGAGATGGCATTGTGAACTTTCATAATCTGCATGTCTCGGCAGATGATCATTGCGCTGCAGACAGAGGGCATCAACATTGATTCTTTTCATAATTTTCATTACTTTGGCTCAAACAGCGTCTTTTAAAATATGAAAAACTGTTATATTAAATGTCAGTATTACAAGACGTTGTGTTTTGATCATTCGTAAAGTCCGAATGACGAAACCAAGCAAGTATCATATTATGAAACAATAAACGGGTTTTTCACAACACTAGTTTCTTTAAGTTACAAATTATATAGCTTTTGATAAGAGTCTTTAGTACTCCATTTCACAGATTTTTTCTTGCCACACTCACCCACTGCCACATACCTTAATGAATTTTATATTTAAAACTTCCTTGTGAATCACTCACCCATTTGTGAAAACTGTATGAAAATCCTTACAGTAGTTTTTGAGTTTATTGAGGACAGACAGGAAAACATATTAGGTGGAAGGACTTTTATTTTATAATTTAAGAAGCATATCCTGGATCTGAAGAAAAGGTAAAGGGGCTTCATTATTGGAATAATGATGATTGAAGCATGTTAGTAACATAAGAGAAAACAGTCTTCATTGGGTATTCATTAACATTCTCTTCAAAACACATTTTGGTGGTTAGCAGAGGTTTACAGGGATTCTTCTGATCTGGAGTTGAAGAAGAATGACAGCTTTAATACTTTTACATCCCCTATAATTAGTCTAATATTGTCTTCACAGTTTCTATGGAAGAAACACACAAGGGGATTATTTGTGGCACCCTTCTACATCACAGGGGTGTTGGAGGTCAAGTGATCCTTCAGGGTCCATCTATATTTTGTGGAGCTGTTTTGAACTTTACTATAACTAATATCACTGCCACAGGTCATGGCAATGGATGGATAACTGTTGCTATAGTACGGTACAATGGTAGTACTGTAAAAGGAGTTGGTGGATTGGAGAGCTTTAATAGCAGAGATTTATTGCTTTCTGCACATATCAAGTTAATCCTGTTTGTTATGGGTCCCATACACTCCAGCAAGTTGGGATGCAGAAGTGATTTTGTAAGCAGTCTCCTAAATACATTGACTACATGTTTCCAATAGTATCCTGAAATTAACTGAAGTATGCCACCTGTATTAACCATGAATGAGTTTATCTGAGCATCCTATAATGGAAAGTCCAAGTTGGAATTAATAATCTATAATAGGACAGTTTAGACTCACCGCAAAGACGTGATGACGAGCCACAACAGGAACATAAAAAATGAACATACATACACCCCTTTCAGGTATCTGTCATGGCCTTCTTCAAAAATAGGAACATTCGTGCAATCACACAACACAGTCACACAACCATCATCTCCAGATGCTGAACTTTGAATCACACTCTATAGTGTGGAAAGAGGGGAGGGGAGGGGGGGATAGGAAGGTTGCATCATGGTGGAGGGGATTGATACATCACAGCCTTCCAGAGTATGTACGTATTAGATGGGAGGAACAAGATGCAGCTTAGGGATGGAGTAGGGAGGCGGGTGAGTGGAGGAAAATAAAATAAATGCATGCACACCCAACTCCCCCCCTCCAAAGACACACACACACACACACACACACACACACACACACACAGCGCTCAAAATAGGAGAGGTTTAGGATAGAGAGGTGGATTCTGTGGGATGCTGCGGAAAAAAGGGATTTCAGTAGCAAGCCATTAGAAGCAGCTATGAGTCTTGAATGTGGTAGGCAGACTCAATAAGACCTCTTGAATTTGTTGGTGCAAGTAAGTGCTGTAGTGCAAATAAGGGGCCACTAGCATCCAGACACGATAATTTATCATAGACAAAGCACATTCCTTCGAATGCCAGGTGTCATTATCTATGAATGTACTATATTTCATATAATAATGGAAAGTCCAGGTTGGAATAAATAATATAGTGAGGACAGTTTACAACTCACCGCAAAGACGTGGCGACGAGCTGCGACAGGCACATACAAAAGACACACACATACAACACATTCAGCTATCGGCCATGGCCTTCTTCAGAAAATAGAGCACTCACGCAATCACACAGGCACACAACACAGTCATACAACCATCACCTCCGACTGCCACACTTCGAATCACGCTCTGCAGCGAATCGGGGACGGGAGGGGAGGGGTGGGGAGGGGAGGGGGAGGGAATAGAAAGGTTACGTCACGGTGGTGGGGATGGGTTAGATGGGAATAACGAGATGCAGCTTAGGAATGGAGTGGGGAGGCGGGTGAGCGGAGAAAATAAAATAAAATAAAGTAAAATAACACACACACACACACATATATATATATATATATATATATATAGGAATATTATAGAGGAAAAATTCCTAACAGGCAAAAAATATACGTAAAAAATAGATGAAGAACACTTACCAGGCGAAGGGGCACAGGCAGTAATAGCAACAAATAAACACACAGACACACACACACTCAAAAATGCTAGCTTTCGCAGCCTAGCTGCTTCATCAGGCAGAAGGGAAGGAGAGGGAAAAGGAAATGATGAGGGGTTTAAGGAAGGGGGTAAGGAGCCATTCCAATCCCGGGACAGGAAAGACTTACCTTGGGGGAAAAAATGGAAGGTAAATAAATGCACATACACCCACACATTTACACAGACACAAGTACACTTAGGCAGACATACTGTAGAACTGTAGAAAGCAAAGAAGTTAGAAGTTAGACAGAGATGCCACTTGAGGCAGAGGCTCTGTCCAGAGAACCAAGGCAAAGATGTTAAGATGGTGGGTGGGAATTCGAATTTAGCGGAGGTTGAGACCAGGTGGGCAACGGGAAGAGAGAATATGCTGAAGGGCTAGTTCCCATCTCCGGAGTTCTGAAGGATTGGTGTCAGTGGGAAGTATCCAGATAACCCGGACGGTGTAGCACTGTGCCAAGATGTGCTGGCCATGCACCAAGGCATGTTTAGCCACAGGGTGATCCTCGTTACCAACAAACACTGTCTGCCTGTGTCCATTCATGCGAATGGACAGTTTGTTGCTGGTCATTCCCACATAGAACGCTTCACAGTGCAGGCATGTCAGTTGGTAGATCACGTGGGTACTATCGCAAGTGGCTCTGCCTTTGATCGTGTACACCTTCCGGGTTACGGGACTGGAGTAAGTGGTGGTGGAAGGGTGCATAGGGCAGGTTTTACAACGGGGGCGGTTACAAGGGTAGGAGCCAGAAGGTAGGGAAGGTGGTTTGGGGATTTCATAGGGGTGGACTAGGAGGTTACGGAGGTTAGGTGGGCGGCGGAAAGACACTCTCGGTGGAGTAGGAAGGATGTCATGAAGGATGGATCTCATTTCGGGGCAGGATTTTAGGAAGTTGTATCCTTGCTGGAGAGCCACATTCAGAGTCCGCTCCAGTCCCGGAAAGTATCCGGTGACAAGAGGGGCACTTCTGGGGTTTTGTGGAAAATTCTTAAATTGGGGAGATGAGGAAGTGGCTCTGGCAATTTGCTTCTGTACCAGACCAGGAGGATAGCTGCGGGATGTGAAGGCTGTTATCAGGTTATTGGTGTATTGGTTCAGGGATTCAGGACTGGAGCAGACCCGTTTGCCACGAAGACCTAAGCTGTAGGGAAGGGAACGTTTGATGTGGAAAGGATGGCAGCTGTCATAATGCAGGTACTGTTGTTTATTGGTAGGTTTGATGTGGACAGATGTGTGTAGTTGGCCGTTGGATAGATGGAGGTCGACATCGAGGAAAGTGGCATGGGATTTGGAATAGGACCAGGTGAATTTGATGGGACCAAAGGAGTTGAGGTTGGAGAGGAAATTCTGGAGTTCTTCTTCACTGTGAGTCCAGATCATGAAGATGTCGTCAATGAATCTATACCAAACTTTGGGTTGACAGGCTTGGGTGTCCAGGAAGGCTTCCTCTAAGCGTCCCATAAATAAGTTCGCGTACGAGGGGGCCATCCTGGTCCCCATGGCTGTTCCCTTTAGTTGTTGGTATGTCCGGCCCTCAAAAGTGAAGAAGTTGTGGGTTAGGATGAAGCTGGCTAGGGTATTAAGGAAAGAGGTTTTAGGTAAGGAAGTGGGTGGTCGGCGTGAAAGGAAATATTCCATCGCAGCGAGGCCCTGGGCATGTGGGATATTAGTGTATAAGGAAGTGGCATCGATGGTTACAAGGAAGGTTTCAGGAGGTAACAGGCTGGGTAAGGATTTCAGGCGATCAAGGAAGTGGTTGGTGTCTTTGATGAAGGATGGGAGACTGCACATGATGGGTTGAAGGTGTTGGTCTATGTAGGCAGAGATTCGTTCTGTTGGGGCTTGGTAACCGGCCACAATGGGGCGGCCGGGATGATTGGGTTTGTGAATCTTGGGAAGTAGGTAGAAGGTGGGGGTGCGGGGTGTCGGTGGAGTCATGAGGTTAATGGAGTCAGGTGAAAGGTTTTGTAGGGGGCCTAAGGTTTTGAGGATTCCTTGAAGCTCTGCCTGGACATCAGGAATGGGATCGCCTTGAAAAACTTTATATGTGGTATTATCTGAAAGCTGACGCACTCCCTCTGCCACATACTCCCGCCGATCAAGTACCACGGTCGTGGATCCCTTGTCGGCAGGGAGAATGACGATGGAATGGTCAGCCTTCAGATCACGGATAGCTCGGGATTCAGCTGCGGTAATGTTGGGAGTAGGATTAAGGTTTCTCAGGAAGGACTGGGAGGCAAGGTTGGAAGTAAGGAATTCCTGGAAGGTTTGAAGAGGGTGATTTTGAGGAAGAGCAGGTGGGTCTCGCTGTGACGGGGGACGGAACTGTTCTAGGCAGGGTTCGATTTGAATGATGTCTTGGGGAGCTGGATCATTAGGAAGAGGATTATTTTTCCTCGTGGCAAAGTGATATCTCCAGCAAAGACTGCGAGTATAGGATAGTAAATCTTTTACAAGGGCTGTTTGGTTGAATTTGGGAGTAGGGCTAAAGGTCAGCCCTTTGGATAGGACAGAGGTTTCAGATTGGGAGAGAGGTTTAGAGGAGAGGTTGACCACTGAATTGGGATGTTGTGGTTCCGGATTGTGTGGATTGGAATTTTGAGGTTTGGGAGGAAGAGGAGTTGGGAGTGGGAGATTGAGTAGATGGGAGAGACTGGGTTTGTGTGCAATTAGAGGAGGTTGAGGTTTACTGGAGAGGTTGTTGAGGGAGAGAGTATTGCCTTTCCGGAGGTGGGTGACCAGGAGATTGGATAGTTTTTTGAGGTGCTGGGTGGCATGCTGTTCTAATTTGTGGTTGGCCTGAAGGAGGATATTCTGAACTGCAGGTGTAGATGTAGGAGAGGAAAGGTTGAGGATTTTGATTAGGGATAGGAGTTGACAGGTGTGTTCATTGGCGGAGTTGATGTGTAGGTTAAGGATTAGGCGGGTGAGGGATATGGATTGTTCAGTTTGGAATTGGTATAGGGCGGGATGAAAGGATGGATTACAGCCAGAGATGGGAACTTTCAGTGTGAGGCCCTTGGGAGTGATTCCAAATGTCAGACAAGCCTGCATAAAAAGAATGTGGGAGCGTAATCTGGCTAGGGAAAAAGCATGTTTACGGAGGGAATGTAAATAAAACTGGATGGGGTTGTTGTAGGGGTGTTGTAAGGAAGGCATAATATATGGATGAAGGAAAAGTGAGAAATATGGGCTATGTAACAGGTTGCAATGAACGAATAAAATAATATATATATATATATATATATATATATATATATATATATATATATATATATATATATATATATATATATATATATAAATTTAAAAAAATTAATGTGAAAAGTAATTCAGATAAGCAAAAAGGAAGGAAATAGAAAAAAGAAGAAAAAGTCGTTAAAATTCGTTGTTGAAACTGTGGTCACCTTAAGTGGTCAACCACGTAGTGTTAATGGTTAGGTAGTGGTATGGCGGGCAAACGAGGTTTAAGGATGGTGAAAATCGGAAAAAATCGGAAAAAATACGAGAAAATTGCGTGAGAAAGCAAGGAAAACGTCTAAATAGGATTGGTGGAGTGGTAGCAGATTACGATATTGAGGCTAAGAATAGTCTGACGATGGAATAGTAGAGTCAAGACCAACGTAAAGTAGCTGAAATACGATCGGAAAAGTAGGAAAAACGAACGGAAATGTGGAAAAACGGGAATGGAAACAAACGTGAGGTGACTAGGAAATGCCGAAAATGGTTGTAAACAATATGAGAAACTACAGTTGTGAATTAATGTTTACGTTATATAGCGAGAAAATTTAATGAGCGGCGTATTTCAGTCGGAAGAAGGAGTAATGGAAGTGGTAAAAATCATATAAAAGTACTCAAAGGTTAGGTTAGGAAGTGGACGTATTGTTGTAAGTATTGGCGAAAAGTGAACAGTAAGATAAGAAGGGAATGTAGAATGGAACTGCTATATAAAATATATATAAATGAATAAATAAAAATAAAAATAAAAACAAAAACGCAAAAACAAGGGAAAGTTAGAAGACAGAAAAGATTTCGAAAGGTAACAGAACAATGACGGAAGTAATTGTTGAATTCAAATTTATGATACGAATATTATAGAGGAAAAATTCCTAACAGGCAAAAAATATACGTAAAAAATAGATGAAGAACACTTACCAGGCGAAGGGGCACAGGCAGTAATAGCAACAAATAAACACACAGACACACACACACTCAAAAATGCTAGCTTTCGCAGCCTAGCTGCTTCATCAGGCAGAAGGGAAGGAGAGGGAAAAGGAAATGATGAGGGGTTTAAGGAAGGGGGTAAGGAGCCATTCCAATCCCGGGACAGGAAAGACTTACCTTGGGGGAAAAAATGGAAGGTAAATAAATGCACATACACCCACACATTTACACAGACACAAGTACACTTAGGCAGACATACTGTAGAACTGTAGAAAGCAAAGAAGTTAGAAGTTAGACAGAGATGCCACTTGAGGCAGAGGCTCTGTCCAGAGAACCAAGGCAAAGATGTTAAGATGGTGGGTGGGAATTCGAATTTAGCGGAGGTTGAGACCAGGTGGGCAACGGGAAGAGAGAATATGCTGAAGGGCTAGTTCCCATCTCCGGAGTTCTGAAGGATTGGTGTCAGTGGGAAGTATCCAGATAACCCGGACGGTGTAGCACTGTGCCAAGATGTGCTGGCCATGCACCAAGGCATGTTTAGCCACAGGGTGATCCTCGTTACCAACAAACACTGTCTGCCTGTGTCCATTCATGCGAATGGACAGTTTGTTGCTGGTCATTCCCACATAGAACGCTTCACAGTGCAGGCATGTCAGTTGGTAGATCACGTGGGTACTATCGCAAGTGGCTCTGCCTTTGATCGTGTACACCTTCCGGGTTACGGGACTGGAGTAAGTGGTGGTGGAAGGGTGCATAGGGCAGGTTTTACAACGGGGGCGGTTACAAGGGTAGGAGCCAGAAGGTAGGGAAGGTGGTTTGGGGATTTCATAGGGGTGGACTAGGAGGTTACGGAGGTTAGGTGGGCGGCGGAAAGACACTCTCGGTGGAGTAGGAAGGATGTCATGAAGGATGGATCTCATTTCGGGGCAGGATTTTAGGAAGTTGTATCCTTGCTGGAGAGCCACATTCAGAGTCCGCTCCAGTCCCGGAAAGTATCCGGTGACAAGAGGGGCACTTCTGGGGTTTTGTGGAAAATTCTTAAATTGGGGAGATGAGGAAGTGGCTCTGGCAATTTGCTTCTGTACCAGACCAGGAGGATAGCTGCGGGATGTGAAGGCTGTTATCAGGTTATTGGTGTATTGGTTCAGGGATTCAGGACTGGAGCAGACCCGTTTGCCACGAAGACCTAAGCTGTAGGGAAGGGAACGTTTGATGTGGAAAGGATGGCAGCTGTCATAATGCAGGTACTGTTGTTTATTGGTAGGTTTGATGTGGACAGATGTGTGTAGTTGGCCGTTGGATAGATGGAGGTCGACATCGAGGAAAGTGGCATGGGATTTGGAATAGGACCAGGTGAATTTGATGGGACCAAAGGAGTTGAGGTTGGAGAGGAAATTCTGGAGTTCTTCTTCACTGTGAGTCCAGATCATGAAGATGTCGTCAATGAATCTATACCAAACTTTGGGTTGACAGGCTTGGGTGTCCAGGAAGGCTTCCTCTAAGCGTCCCATAAATAAGTTCGCGTACGAGGGGGCCATCCTGGTCCCCATGGCTGTTCCCTTTAGTTGTTGGTATGTCCGGCCCTCAAAAGTGAAGAAGTTGTGGGTTAGGATGAAGCTGGCTAGGGTATTAAGGAAAGAGGTTTTAGGTAAGGAAGTGGGTGGTCGGCGTGAAAGGAAATATTCCATCGCAGCGAGGCCCTGGGCATGTGGGATATTAGTGTATAAGGAAGTGGCATCGATGGTTACAAGGAAGGTTTCAGGAGGTAACAGGCTGGGTAAGGATTTCAGGCGATCAAGGAAGTGGTTGGTGTCTTTGATGAAGGATGGGAGACTGCACATGATGGGTTGAAGGTGTTGGTCTATGTAGGCAGAGATTCGTTCTGTTGGGGCTTGGTAACCGGCCACAATGGGGCGGCCGGGATGATTGGGTTTGTGAATCTTGGGAAGTAGGTAGAAGGTGGGGGTGCGGGGTGTCGGTGGAGTCATGAGGTTAATGGAGTCAGGTGAAAGGTTTTGTAGGGGGCCTAAGGTTTTGAGGATTCCTTGAAGCTCTGCCTGGACATCAGGAATGGGATCGCCTTGAAAAACTTTATATGTGGTATTATCTGAAAGCTGACGCACTCCCTCTGCCACATACTCCCGCCGATCAAGTACCACGGTCGTGGATCCCTTGTCGGCAGGGAGAATGACGATGGAATGGTCAGCCTTCAGATCACGGATAGCTCGGGATTCAGCTGCGGTAATGTTGGGAGTAGGATTAAGGTTTCTCAGGAAGGACTGGGAGGCAAGGTTGGAAGTAAGGAATTCCTGGAAGGTTTGAAGAGGGTGATTTTGAGGAAGAGCAGGTGGGTCTCGCTGTGACGGGGGACGGAACTGTTCTAGGCAGGGTTCGATTTGAATGATGTCTTGGGGAGCTGGATCATTAGGAAGAGGATTATTTTTCCTCGTGGCAAAGTGATATCTCCAGCAAAGACTGCGAGTATAGGATAGTAAATCTTTTACAAGGGCTGTTTGGTTGAATTTGGGAGTAGGGCTAAAGGTCAGCCCTTTGGATAGGACAGAGGTTTCAGATTGGGAGAGAGGTTTAGAGGAGAGGTTGACCACTGAATTGGGATGTTGTGGTTCCGGATTGTGTGGATTGGAATTTTGAGGTTTGGGAGGAAGAGGAGTTGGGAGTGGGAGATTGAGTAGATGGGAGAGACTGGGTTTGTGTGCAATTAGAGGAGGTTGAGGTTTACTGGAGAGGTTGTTGAGGGAGAGAGTATTGCCTTTCCGGAGGTGGGTGACCAGGAGATTGGATAGTTTTTTGAGGTGCTGGGTGGCATGCTGTTCTAATTTGTGGTTGGCCTGAAGGAGGATATTCTGAACTGCAGGTGTAGATGTAGGAGAGGAAAGGTTGAGGATTTTGATTAGGGATAGGAGTTGACAGGTGTGTTCATTGGCGGAGTTGATGTGTAGGTTAAGGATTAGGCGGGTGAGGGATATGGATTGTTCAGTTTGGAATTGGTATAGGGCGGGATGAAAGGATGGATTACAGCCAGAGATGGGAACTTTCAGTGTGAGGCCCTTGGGAGTGATTCCAAATGTCAGACAAGCCTGCATAAAAAGAATGTGGGAGCGTAATCTGGCTAGGGAAAAAGCATGTTTACGGAGGGAATGTAAATAAAACTGGATGGGGTTGTTGTAGGGGTGTTGTAAGGAAGGCATAATATATGGATGAAGGAAAAGTGAGAAATATGGGCTATGTAACAGGTTGCAATGAACGAATAAAATAATATATATATATATATATATATATATATATATATATATATATATATATATATATATACACTCATATATATATATATATAAATTTAAAAAAATTAATGTGAAAAGTAATTCAGATAAGCAAAAAGGAAGGAAATAGAAAAAAGAAGAAAAAGTCGTTAAAATTCGTTGTTGAAACTGTGGTCACCTTAAGTGGTCAACCACGTAGTGTTAATGGTTAGGTAGTGGTATGGCGGGCAAACGAGGTTTAAGGATGGTGAAAATCGGAAAAAATCGGAAAAAATACGAGAAAATTGCGTGAGAAAGCAAGGAAAACGTCTAAATAGGATTGGTGGAGTGGTAGCAGATTACGATATTGAGGCTAAGAATAGTCTGACGATGGAATAGTAGAGTCAAGACCAACGTAAAGTAGCTGAAATACGATCGGAAAAGTAGGAAAAACGAACGGAAATGTGGAAAAACGGGAATGGAAACAAACGTGAGGTGACTAGGAAATGCCGAAAATGGTTGTAAACAATATGAGAAACTACAGTTGTGAATTAATGTTTACGTTATATAGCGAGAAAATTTAATGAGCGGCGTATTTCAGTCGGAAGAAGGAGTAATGGAAGTGGTAAAAATCATATAAAAGTACTCAAAGGTTAGGTTAGGAAGTGGACGTATTGTTGTAAGTATTGGCGAAAAGTGAACAGTAAGATAAGAAGGGAATGTAGAATGGAACTGCTATATAAAATATATATAAATGAATAAATAAAAATAAAAATAAAAACAAAAACGCAAAAACAAGGGAAAGTTAGAAGACAGAAAAGATTTCGAAAGGTAACAGAACAATGACGGAAGTAATTGTTGAATTCAAATTTATGATACGAATATTATAGAGGAAAAATTCCTAACAGGCAAAAAATATACGTAAAAAATAGATGAAGAACACTTACCAGGCGAAGGGGCACAGGCAGTAATAGCAACAAATAAACACACAGACACACACACACTCAAAAATGCTAGCTTTCGCAGCCTAGCTGCTTCATCAGGCAGAAGGGAAGGAGAGGGAAAAGGAAATGATGAGGGGTTTAAGGAAGGGGGTAAGGAGCCATTCCAATCCCGGGACAGGAAAGACTTACCTTGGGGGAAAAAATGGAAGGTAAATAAATGCACATACACCCACACATTTACACAGACACAAGTACACTTAGGCAGACATACTGTAGAACTGTAGAAAGCAAAGAAGTTAGAAGTTAGACAGAGATGCCACTTGAGGCAGAGGCTCTGTCCAGAGAACCAAGGCAAAGATGTTAAGATGGTGGGTGGGAATTCGAATTTAGCGGAGGTTGAGACCAGGTGGGCAACGGGAAGAGAGAATATGCTGAAGGGCTAGTTCCCATCTCCGGAGTTCTGAAGGATTGGTGTCAGTGGGAAGTATCCAGATAACCCGGACGGTGTAGCACTGTGCCAAGATGTGCTGGCCATGCACCAAGGCATGTTTAGCCACAGGGTGATCCTCGTTACCAACAAACACTGTCTGCCTGTGTCCATTCATGCGAATGGACAGTTTGTTGCTGGTCATTCCCACATAGAACGCTTCACAGTGCAGGCATGTCAGTTGGTAGATCACGTGGGTACTATCGCAAGTGGCTCTGCCTTTGATCGTGTACACCTTCCGGGTTACGGGACTGGAGTAAGTGGTGGTGGAAGGGTGCATAGGGCAGGTTTTACAACGGGGGCGGTTACAAGGGTAGGAGCCAGAAGGTAGGGAAGGTGGTTTGGGGATTTCATAGGGGTGGACTAGGAGGTTACGGAGGTTAGGTGGGCGGCGGAAAGACACTCTCGGTGGAGTAGGAAGGATGTCATGAAGGATGGATCTCATTTCGGGGCAGGATTTTAGGAAGTTGTATCCTTGCTGGAGAGCCACATTCAGAGTCCGCTCCAGTCCCGGAAAGTATCCGGTGACAAGAGGGGCACTTCTGGGGTTTTGTGGAAAATTCTTAAATTGGGGAGATGAGGAAGTGGCTCTGGCAATTTGCTTCTGTACCAGACCAGGAGGATAGCTGCGGGATGTGAAGGCTGTTATCAGGTTATTGGTGTATTGGTTCAGGGATTCAGGACTGGAGCAGACCCGTTTGCCACGAAGACCTAAGCTGTAGGGAAGGGAACGTTTGATGTGGAAAGGATGGCAGCTGTCATAATGCAGGTACTGTTGTTTATTGGTAGGTTTGATGTGGACAGATGTGTGTAGTTGGCCGTTGGATAGATGGAGGTCGACATCGAGGAAAGTGGCATGGGATTTGGAATAGGACCAGGTGAATTTGATGGGACCAAAGGAGTTGAGGTTGGAGAGGAAATTCTGGAGTTCTTCTTCACTGTGAGTCCAGATCATGAAGATGTCGTCAATGAATCTATACCAAACTTTGGGTTGACAGGCTTGGGTGTCCAGGAAGGCTTCCTCTAAGCGTCCCATAAATAAGTTCGCGTACGAGGGGGCCATCCTGGTCCCCATGGCTGTTCCCTTTAGTTGTTGGTATGTCCGGCCCTCAAAAGTGAAGAAGTTGTGGGTTAGGATGAAGCTGGCTAGGGTATTAAGGAAAGAGGTTTTAGGTAAGGAAGTGGGTGGTCGGCGTGAAAGGAAATATTCCATCGCAGCGAGGCCCTGGGCATGTGGGATATTAGTGTATAAGGAAGTGGCATCGATGGTTACAAGGAAGGTTTCAGGAGGTAACAGGCTGGGTAAGGATTTCAGGCGATCAAGGAAGTGGTTGGTGTCTTTGATGAAGGATGGGAGACTGCACATGATGGGTTGAAGGTGTTGGTCTATGTAGGCAGAGATTCGTTCTGTTGGGGCTTGGTAACCGGCCACAATGGGGCGGCCGGGATGATTGGGTTTGTGAATCTTGGGAAGTAGGTAGAAGGTGGGGGTGCGGGGTGTCGGTGGAGTCATGAGGTTAATGGAGTCAGGTGAAAGGTTTTGTAGGGGGCCTAAGGTTTTGAGGATTCCTTGAAGCTCTGCCTGGACATCAGGAATGGGATCGCCTTGAAAAACTTTATATGTGGTATTATCTGAAAGCTGACGCACTCCCTCTGCCACATACTCCCGCCGATCAAGTACCACGGTCGTGGATCCCTTGTCGGCAGGGAGAATGACGATGGAATGGTCAGCCTTCAGATCACGGATAGCTCGGGATTCAGCTGCGGTAATGTTGGGAGTAGGATTAAGGTTTCTCAGGAAGGACTGGGAGGCAAGGTTGGAAGTAAGGAATTCCTGGAAGGTTTGAAGAGGGTGATTTTGAGGAAGAGCAGGTGGGTCTCGCTGTGACGGGGGACGGAACTGTTCTAGGCAGGGTTCGATTTGAATGATGTCTTGGGGAGCTGGATCATTAGGAAGAGGATTATTTTTCCTCGTGGCAAAGTGATATCTCCAGCAAAGACTGCGAGTATAGGATAGTAAATCTTTTACAAGGGCTGTTTGGTTGAATTTGGGAGTAGGGCTAAAGGTCAGCCCTTTGGATAGGACAGAGGTTTCAGATTGGGAGAGAGGTTTAGAGGAGAGGTTGACCACTGAATTGGGATGTTGTGGTTCCGGATTGTGTGGATTGGAATTTTGAGGTTTGGGAGGAAGAGGAGTTGGGAGTGGGAGATTGAGTAGATGGGAGAGACTGGGTTTGTGTGCAATTAGAGGAGGTTGAGGTTTACTGGAGAGGTTGTTGAGGGAGAGAGTATTGCCTTTCCGGAGGTGGGTGACCAGGAGATTGGATAGTTTTTTGAGGTGCTGGGTGGCATGCTGTTCTAATTTGTGGTTGGCCTGAAGGAGGATATTCTGAACTGCAGGTGTAGATGTAGGAGAGGAAAGGTTGAGGATTTTGATTAGGGATAGGAGTTGACAGGTGTGTTCATTGGCGGAGTTGATGTGTAGGTTAAGGATTAGGCGGGTGAGGGATATGGATTGTTCAGTTTGGAATTGGTATAGGGCGGGATGAAAGGATGGATTACAGCCAGAGATGGGAACTTTCAGTGTGAGGCCCTTGGGAGTGATTCCAAATGTCAGACAAGCCTGCATAAAAAGAATGTGGGAGCGTAATCTGGCTAGGGAAAAAGCATGTTTACGGAGGGAATGTAAATAAAACTGGATGGGGTTGTTGTAGGGGTGTTGTAAGGAAGGCATAATATATGGATGAAGGAAAAGTGAGAAATATGGGCTATGTAACAGGTTGCAATGAACGAATAAAATAATATATATATATATATATATATATATATATATATATATATATATATATATATATATATACACTCATATATATATATATATAAATTTAAAAAAATTAATGTGAAAAGTAATTCAGATAAGCAAAAAGGAAGGAAATAGAAAAAAGAAGAAAAAGTCGTTAAAATTCGTTGTTGAAACTGTGGTCACCTTAAGTGGTCAACCACGTAGTGTTAATGGTTAGGTAGTGGTATGGCGGGCAAACGAGGTTTAAGGATGGTGAAAATCGGAAAAAATCGGAAAAAATACGAGAAAATTGCGTGAGAAAGCAAGGAAAACGTCTAAATAGGATTGGTGGAGTGGTAGCAGATTACGATATTGAGGCTAAGAATAGTCTGACGATGGAATAGTAGAGTCAAGACCAACGTAAAGTAGCTGAAATACGATCGGAAAAGTAGGAAAAACGAACGGAAATGTGGAAAAACGGGAATGGAAACAAACGTGAGGTGACTAGGAAATGCCGAAAATGGTTGTAAACAATATGAGAAACTACAGTTGTGAATTAATGTTTACGTTATATAGCGAGAAAATTTAATGAGCGGCGTATTTCAGTCGGAAGAAGGAGTAATGGAAGTGGTAAAAATCATATAAAAGTACTCAAAGGTTAGGTTAGGAAGTGGACGTATTGTTGTAAGTATTGGCGAAAAGTGAACAGTAAGATAAGAAGGGAATGTAGAATGGAACTGCTATATAAAATATATATAAATGAATAAATAAAAATAAAAATAAAAACAAAAACGCAAAAACAAGGGAAAGTTAGAAGACAGAAAAGATTTCGAAAGGTAACAGAACAATGACGGAAGTAATTGTTGAATTCAAATTTATGATACGAATATTATAGAGGAAAAATTCCTAACAGGCAAAAAATATACGTAAAAAATAGATGAAGAACACTTACCAGGCGAAGGGGCACAGGCAGTAATAGCAACAAATAAACACACAGACACACACACACTCAAAAATGCTAGCTTTCGCAGCCTAGCTGCTTCATCAGGCAGAAGGGAAGGAGAGGGAAAAGGAAATGATGAGGGGTTTAAGGAAGGGGGTAAGGAGCCATTCCAATCCCGGGACAGGAAAGACTTACCTTGGGGGAAAAAATGGAAGGTAAATAAATGCACATACACCCACACATTTACACAGACACAAGTACACTTAGGCAGACATACTGTAGAACTGTAGAAAGCAAAGAAGTTAGAAGTTAGACAGAGATGCCACTTGAGGCAGAGGCTCTGTCCAGAGAACCAAGGCAAAGATGTTAAGATGGTGGGTGGGAATTCGAATTTAGCGGAGGTTGAGACCAGGTGGGCAACGGGAAGAGAGAATATGCTGAAGGGCTAGTTCCCATCTCCGGAGTTCTGAAGGATTGGTGTCAGTGGGAAGTATCCAGATAACCCGGACGGTGTAGCACTGTGCCAAGATGTGCTGGCCATGCACCAAGGCATGTTTAGCCACAGGGTGATCCTCGTTACCAACAAACACTGTCTGCCTGTGTCCATTCATGCGAATGGACAGTTTGTTGCTGGTCATTCCCACATAGAACGCTTCACAGTGCAGGCATGTCAGTTGGTAGATCACGTGGGTACTATCGCAAGTGGCTCTGCCTTTGATCGTGTACACCTTCCGGGTTACGGGACTGGAGTAAGTGGTGGTGGAAGGGTGCATAGGGCAGGTTTTACAACGGGGGCGGTTACAAGGGTAGGAGCCAGAAGGTAGGGAAGGTGGTTTGGGGATTTCATAGGGGTGGACTAGGAGGTTACGGAGGTTAGGTGGGCGGCGGAAAGACACTCTCGGTGGAGTAGGAAGGATGTCATGAAGGATGGATCTCATTTCGGGGCAGGATTTTAGGAAGTTGTATCCTTGCTGGAGAGCCACATTCAGAGTCCGCTCCAGTCCCGGAAAGTATCCGGTGACAAGAGGGGCACTTCTGGGGTTTTGTGGAAAATTCTTAAATTGGGGAGATGAGGAAGTGGCTCTGGCAATTTGCTTCTGTACCAGACCAGGAGGATAGCTGCGGGATGTGAAGGCTGTTATCAGGTTATTGGTGTATTGGTTCAGGGATTCAGGACTGGAGCAGACCCGTTTGCCACGAAGACCTAAGCTGTAGGGAAGGGAACGTTTGATGTGGAAAGGATGGCAGCTGTCATAATGCAGGTACTGTTGTTTATTGGTAGGTTTGATGTGGACAGATGTGTGTAGTTGGCCGTTGGATAGATGGAGGTCGACATCGAGGAAAGTGGCATGGGATTTGGAATAGGACCAGGTGAATTTGATGGGACCAAAGGAGTTGAGGTTGGAGAGGAAATTCTGGAGTTCTTCTTCACTGTGAGTCCAGATCATGAAGATGTCGTCAATGAATCTATACCAAACTTTGGGTTGACAGGCTTGGGTGTCCAGGAAGGCTTCCTCTAAGCGTCCCATAAATAAGTTCGCGTACGAGGGGGCCATCCTGGTCCCCATGGCTGTTCCCTTTAGTTGTTGGTATGTCCGGCCCTCAAAAGTGAAGAAGTTGTGGGTTAGGATGAAGCTGGCTAGGGTATTAAGGAAAGAGGTTTTAGGTAAGGAAGTGGGTGGTCGGCGTGAAAGGAAATATTCCATCGCAGCGAGGCCCTGGGCATGTGGGATATTAGTGTATAAGGAAGTGGCATCGATGGTTACAAGGAAGGTTTCAGGAGGTAACAGGCTGGGTAAGGATTTCAGGCGATCAAGGAAGTGGTTGGTGTCTTTGATGAAGGATGGGAGACTGCACATGATGGGTTGAAGGTGTTGGTCTATGTAGGCAGAGATTCGTTCTGTTGGGGCTTGGTAACCGGCCACAATGGGGCGGCCGGGATGATTGGGTTTGTGAATCTTGGGAAGTAGGTAGAAGGTGGGGGTGCGGGGTGTCGGTGGAGTCATGAGGTTAATGGAGTCAGGTGAAAGGTTTTGTAGGGGGCCTAAGGTTTTGAGGATTCCTTGAAGCTCTGCCTGGACATCAGGAATGGGATCGCCTTGAAAAACTTTATATGTGGTATTATCTGAAAGCTGACGCACTCCCTCTGCCACATACTCCCGCCGATCAAGTACCACGGTCGTGGATCCCTTGTCGGCAGGGAGAATGACGATGGAATGGCCAGCCTTCAGATCACGGATAGCTCGGGATTCAGCTGCGGTAATGTTGGGAGTAGGATTAAGGTTTCTCAGGAAGGACTGGGAGGCAAGGTTGGAAGTAAGGAATTCCTGGAAGGTTTGAAGAGGGTGATTTTGAGGAAGAGCAGGTGGGTCTCGCTGTGACGGGGGACGGAACTGTTCTAGGCAGGGTTCGATTTGAATGATGTCTTGGGGAGCTGGATCATTAGGAAGAGGATTATTTTTCCTCGTGGCAAAGTGATATCTCCAGCAAAGACTGCGAGTATAGGATAGTAAATCTTTTACAAGGGCTGTTTGGTTGAATTTGGGAGTAGGGCTAAAGGTCAGCCCTTTGGATAGGACAGAGGTTTCAGATTGGGAGAGAGGTTTAGAGGAGAGGTTGACCACTGAATTGGGATGTTGTGGTTCCGGATTGTGTGGATTGGAATTTTGAGGTTTGGGAGGAAGAGGAGTTGGGAGTGGGAGATTGAGTAGATGGGAGAGACTGGGTTTGTGTGCAATTAGAGGAGGTTGAGGTTTACTGGAGAGGTTGTTGAGGGAGAGAGTATTGCCTTTCCGGAGGTGGGTGACCAGGAGATTGGATAGTTTTTTGAGGTGCTGGGTGGCATGCTGTTCTAATTTGTGGTTGGCCTGAAGGAGGATATTCTGAACTGCAGGTGTAGATGTAGGAGAGGAAAGGTTGAGGATTTTGATTAGGGATAGGAGTTGACAGGTGTGTTCATTGGCGGAGTTGATGTGTAGGTTAAGGATTAGGCGGGTGAGGGATATGGATTGTTCAGTTTGGAATTGGTATAGGGCGGGATGAAAGGATGGATTACAGCCAGAGATGGGAACTTTCAGTGTGAGGCCCTTGGGAGTGATTCCAAATGTCAGACAAGCCTGCATAAAAAGAATGTGGGAGCGTAATCTGGCTAGGGAAAAAGCATGTTTATGGAGGGAATGTAAATAAAACTGGATGGGGTTGTTGTAGGGGTGTTGTAAGGAAGGCATAATATATGGATGAAGGAAAAGTGAGAAATATGGGCTATGTAACAGGTTGCAATGAACGAATAAAATAATATATATATATATATATATATATATATATATACACATATATATATATATATATATATATATATATATATATATATATATATATATATATATATACACTCATATATATATATATAAATTTAAAAAAATTAATGTGAAAAGTAATTCAGATAAGCAAAAAGGAAGGAAATAGAAAAAAGAAGAAAAAGTCGTTAAAATTCGTTGTTGAAACTGTGGTCACCTTAAGTGGTCAACCACGTAGTGTTAATGGTTAGGTAGTGGTATGGCGGGCAAACGAGGTTTAAGGATGGTGAAAATCGGAAAAAATCGGAAAAAATACGAGAAAATTGCGTGAGAAAGCAAGGAAAACGTCTAAATAGGATTGGTGGAGTGGTAGCAGATTACGATATTGAGGCTAAGAATAGTCTGACGATGGAATAGTAGAGTCAAGACCAACGTAAAGTAGCTGAAATACGATCGGAAAAGTAGGAAAAACGAACGGAAATGTGGAAAAACGGGAATGGAAACAAACGTGAGGTGACTAGGAAATGCCGAAAATGGTTGTAAACAATATGAGAAACTACAGTTGTGAATTAATGTTTACGTTATATAGCGAGAAAATTTAATGAGCGGCGTATTTCAGTCGGAAGAAGGAGTAATGGAAGTGGTAAAAATCATATAAAAGTACTCAAAGGTTAGGTTAGGAAGTGGACGTATTGTTGTAAGTATTGGCGAAAAGTGAACAGTAAGATAAGAAGGGAATGTAGAATGGAACTGCTATATAAAATATATATAAATGAATAAATAAAAATAAAAATAAAAACAAAAACGCAAAAACAAGGGAAAGTTAGAAGACAGAAAAGATTTCGAAAGGTAACAGAACAATGACGGAAGTAATTGTTGAATTCAAATTTATGATACGAATATTATAGAGGAAAAATTCCTAACAGGCAAAAAATATACGTAAAAAATAGATGAAGAACACTTACCAGGCGAAGGGGCACAGGCAGTAATAGCAACAAATAAACACACAGACACACACACACTCAAAAATGCTAGCTTTCGCAGCCTAGCTGCTTCATCAGGCAGAAGGGAAGGAGAGGGAAAAGGAAATGATGAGGGGTTTAAGGAAGGGGGTAAGGAGCCATTCCAATCCCGGGACAGGAAAGACTTACCTTGGGGGAAAAAATGGAAGGTAAATAAATGCACATACACCCACACATTTACACAGACACAAGTACACTTAGGCAGACATACTGTAGAACTGTAGAAAGCAAAGAAGTTAGAAGTTAGACAGAGATGCCACTTGAGGCAGAGGCTCTGTCCAGAGAACCAAGGCAAAGATGTTAAGATGGTGGGTGGGAATTCGAATTTAGCGGAGGTTGAGACCAGGTGGGCAACGGGAAGAGAGAATATGCTGAAGGGCTAGTTCCCATCTCCGGAGTTCTGAAGGATTGGTGTCAGTGGGAAGTATCCAGATAACCCGGACGGTGTAGCACTGTGCCAAGATGTGCTGGCCATGCACCAAGGCATGTTTAGCCACAGGGTGATCCTCGTTACCAACAAACACTGTCTGCCTGTGTCCATTCATGCGAATGGACAGTTTGTTGCTGGTCATTCCCACATAGAACGCTTCACAGTGCAGGCATGTCAGTTGGTAGATCACGTGGGTACTATCGCAAGTGGCTCTGCCTTTGATCGTGTACACCTTCCGGGTTACGGGACTGGAGTAAGTGGTGGTGGAAGGGTGCATAGGGCAGGTTTTACAACGGGGGCGGTTACAAGGGTAGGAGCCAGAAGGTAGGGAAGGTGGTTTGGGGATTTCATAGGGGTGGACTAGGAGGTTACGGAGGTTAGGTGGGCGGCGGAAAGACACTCTCGGTGGAGTAGGAAGGATGTCATGAAGGATGGATCTCATTTCGGGGCAGGATTTTAGGAAGTTGTATCCTTGCTGGAGAGCCACATTCAGAGTCCGCTCCAGTCCCGGAAAGTATCCGGTGACAAGAGGGGCACTTCTGGGGTTTTGTGGAAAATTCTTAAATTGGGGAGATGAGGAAGTGGCTCTGGCAATTTGCTTCTGTACCAGACCAGGAGGATAGCTGCGGGATGTGAAGGCTGTTATCAGGTTATTGGTGTATTGGTTCAGGGATTCAGGACTGGAGCAGACCCGTTTGCCACGAAGACCTAAGCTGTAGGGAAGGGAACGTTTGATGTGGAAAGGATGGCAGCTGTCATAATGCAGGTACTGTTGTTTATTGGTAGGTTTGATGTGGACAGATGTGTGTAGTTGGCCGTTGGATAGATGGAGGTCGACATCGAGGAAAGTGCCATGGGATTTGGAATAGGACCAGGTGAATTTGATGGGACCAAAGGAGTTGAGGTTGGAGAGGAAATTCTGGAGTTCTTCTTCACTGTGAGTCCAGATCATGAAGATGTCGTCAATGAATCTATACCAAACTTTGGGTTGACAGGCTTGGGTGTCCAGGAAGGCTTCCTCTAAGCGTCCCATAAATAAGTTCGCGTACGAGGGGGCCATCCTGGTCCCCATGGCTGTTCCCTTTAGTTGTTGGTATGTCCGGCCCTCAAAAGTGAAGAAGTTGTGGGTTAGGATGAAGCTGGCTAGGGTATTAAGGAAAGAGGTTTTAGGTAAGGAAGTGGGTGGTCGGCGTGAAAGGAAATATTCCATCGCAGCGAGGCCCTGGGCATGTGGGATATTAGTGTATAAGGAAGTGGCATCGATGGTTACAAGGAAGGTTTCAGGAGGTAACAGGCTGGGTAAGGATTTCAGGCGATCAAGGAAGTGGTTGGTGTCTTTGATGAAGGATGGGAGACTGCACATGATGGGTTGAAGGTGTTGGTCTATGTAGGCAGAGATTCGTTCTGTTGGGGCTTGGTAACCGGCCACAATGGGGCGGCCGGGATGATTGGGTTTGTGAATCTTGGGAAGTAGGTAGAAGGTGGGGGTGCGGGGTGTCGGTGGAGTCATGAGGTTAATGGAGTCAGGTGAAAGGTTTTGTAGGGGGCCTAAGGTTTTGAGGATTCCTTGAAGCTCTGCCTGGACATCAGGAATGGGATCGCCTTGAAAAACTTTATATGTGGTATTATCTGAAAGCTGACGCACTCCCTCTGCCACATACTCCACCGAGAGTGTCTTTCCGCCACCCACCTAACCTCCGTAACCTCCTAGTCCACCCTTATGAAATCCCCAAACCACCTTCCCTACCTTCTGGCTCCTACCCTTGTAACCGCCCCCGTTGTAAAACCTGCCCTATGCACCCTTCCACCACCACTTACTCCAGTCCCGTAACCCGGAAGGTGTACACGATCAAAGGCAGAGCCACTTGCGATAGTACCCACGTGATCTACCAACTGACATGCCTGCACTGTGAAGCGTTCTATGTGGGAATGACCAGCAACAAACTGTCCATTCGCATGAATGGACACAGGCAGACAGTGTTTGTTGGTAACGAGGATCACCCTGTGGCTAAACATGCCTTGGTGCATGGCCAGCACATCTTGGCACAGTGCTACACCGTCCGGGTTATCTGGATACTTCCCACTGACACCAATCCTTCAGAACTCCGGAGATGGGAACTAGCCCTTCAGCATATTCTCTCTTCCCGTTGCCCACCTGGTCTCAACCTCCGCTAAATTCGAATTCCCACCCACCATCTTAACATCTTTGCCTTGGTTCTCTGGACAGAGCCTCTGCCTCAAGTGGCATCTCTGTCTAACTTCTAACTTCTTTGCTTTCTACAGTTCTACAGTATGTCTGCCTAAGTGTACTTGTGTCTGTGTAAATGTGTGGGTGTATGTGCATTTATTTACCTTCCATTTTTTCCCCCAAGGTAAGTCTTTCCTGTCCCGGGATTGGAATGGCTCCTTACCCCCTTCCTTAAACCCCTCATCATTTCCTTTTCCCTCTCCTTCCCTTCTGCCTGATGAAGCAGCTAGGCTGCGAAAGCTAGCATTTTTGAGTGTGTGTGTGTCTGTGTGTTTATTTGTTGCTATTACTGCCTGTGCCCCTTCGCCTGGTAAGTGTTCTTCATCTATTTTTTACGTATATTTTTTGCCTGTTAGGAATTTTTCCTCTATAATATTCGTATCATAAATTTGAATTCAACAATTACTTCCGTCATTGTTCTGTTACCTTTCGAAATCTTTTCTGTCTTCTAACTTTCCCTTGTTTTTGCGTTTTTGTTTTTATTTTTATTTTTATTTATTCATTTATATATATTTTATATAGCAGTTCCATTCTACATTCCCTTCTTATCTTACTGTTCACTTTTCGCCAATACTTACAACAATACGTCCACTTCCTAACCTAACCTTTGAGTACTTTTATATGATTTTTACCACTTCCATTACTCCTTCTTCCGACTGAAATACGCCGCTCATTAAATTTTCTCGCTATATAACGTAAACATTAATTCACAACTGTAGTTTCTCATATTGTTTACAACCATTTTCGGCATTTCCTAGTCACCTCACGTTTGTTTCCATTCCCGTTTTTCCACATTTCCGTTCGTTTTTCCTACTTTTCCGATCGTATTTCAGCTACTTTACGTTGGTCTTGACTCTACTATTCCATCGTCAGACTATTCTTAGCCTCAATATCGTAATCTGCTACCACTCCACCAATCCTATTTAGACGTTTTCCTTGCTTTCTCACGCAATTTTCTCGTATTTTTTCCGATTTTTTCCGATTTTCACCATCCTTAAACCTCGTTTGCCCGCCATACCACTACCTAACCATTAACACTACGTGGTTGACCACTTAAGGTGACCACAGTTTCAACAACGAATTTTAACGACTTTTTCTTCTTTTTTCTATTTCCTTCCTTTTTGCTTATCTGAATTACTTTTCACATTAATTTTTTTAAATTTATATATATATATATATGAGTGTATATATATATATATATATATATATATATATATATATATATATATATATATATATATATATTATTTTATTGGTTCATTGCAACCTGTTACATAGCCCATATTTCTCACTTTTCCTTCATCCATATATTATGCCTTCCTTACAACACCCCTACAACAACCCCATCCAGTTTTATTTACATTCCCTCCGTAAACATGCTTTTTCCCTAGCCAGATTACGCTCCCACATTCTTTTTATGCAGGCTTGTCTGACATTTGGAATCACTCCCAAGGGCCTCACACTGAAAGTTCCCATCTCTGGCTGTAATCCATCCTTTCATCCCGCCCTATACCAATTCCAAACTGAACAATCCATATCCCTCACCCGCCTAATCCTTAACCTACACATCAACTCCGCCAATGAACACACCTGTCAACTCCTATCCCTAATCAAAATCCTCAACCTTTCCTCTCCTACATCTACACCTGCAGTTCAGAATATCCTCCTTCAGGCCAACCACAAATTAGAACAGCATGCCACCCAGCACCTCAAAAAACTATCCAATCTCCTGGTCACCCACCTCCGGAAAGGCAATACTCTCTCCCTCAACAACCTCTCCAGTAAACCTCAACCTCCTCTAATTGCACACAAACCCAGTCTCTCCCATCTACTCAATCTCCCACTCCCAACTCCTCTTCCTCCCAAACCTCAAAATTCCAATCCACACAATCCGGAACCACAACATCCCAATTCAGTGGTCAACCTCTCCTCTAAACCTCTCTCCCAATCTGAAACCTCTGTCCTATCCAAAGGGCTGACCTTTAGCCCTACTCCCAAATTCAACCAAACAGCCCTTGTAAAAGATTTACTATCCTATACTCGCAGTCTTTGCTGGAGATATCACTTTGCCACGAGGAAAAATAATCCTCTTCCTAATGATCCAGCTCCCCAAGACATCATTCAAATCGAACCCTGCCTAGAACAGTTCCGTCCCCCGTCACAGCGAGACCCACCTGCTCTTCCTCAAAATCACCCTCTTCAAACCTTCCAGGAATTCCTTACTTCCAACCTTGCCTCCCAGTCCTTCCTGAGAAACCTTAATCCTACTCCCAACATTACCGCAGCTGAATCCCGAGCTATCCGTGATCTGAAGGCTGACCATTCCATCGTCATTCTCCCTGCCGACAAGGGATCCACGACCGTGGTACTTGATCGGCGGGAGTATGTGGCAGAGGGAGTGCGTCAGCTTTCAGATAATACCACATATAAAGTTTTTCAAGGCGATCCCATTCCTGATGTCCAGGCAGAGCTTCAAGGAATCCTCAAAACCTTAGGCCCCCTACAAAACCTTTCACCTGACTCCATTAACCTCATGACTCCACCGACACCCCGCACCCCCACCTTCTACCTACTTCCCAAGATTCACAAACCCAATCATCCCGGCCGCCCCATTGTGGCCGGTTACCAAGCCCCAACAGAACGAATCTCTGCCTACATAGACCAACACCTTCAACCCATCATGTGCAGTCTCCCATCCTTCATCAAAGACACCAACCACTTCCTTGATCGCCTGAAATCCTTACCCAGCCTGTTACCTCCTGAAACCTTCCTTGTAACCATCGATGCCACTTCCTTATACACTAATATCCCACATGCCCAGGGCCTCGCTGCGATGGAATATTTCCTTTCACGCCGACCACCCACTTCCTTACCTAAAACCTCTTTCCTTAATACCCTAGCCAGCTTCATCCTAACCCACAACTTCTTCACTTTTGAGGGCCGGACATACCAACAACTAAAGGGAACAGCCATGGGGACCAGGATGGCCCCCCTCGTACGCGAACTTATTTATGGGACGCTTAGAGGAAGCCTTCCTGGACACCCAAGCCTGTTACCCAAAGTTTGGTATAGATTCATTGACGACATCTTCATGATCTGGACTCACAGTGAAGAAGAACTCCAGAATTTCCTCTCCAACCTCAACTCCTTTGGTCCCATCAAATTCACCTGGTCCTATTCCAAATCCCATGCCACTTTCCTCGATGTCGACCTCCATCTATCCAACGGCCAACTACACACATCTGTCCACATCAAACCTACCAATAAACAACAGTACCTGCATTATGACAGCTGCCATCCTTTCCACATCAAACGTTCCCTTCCCTACAGCTTAGGTCTTCGTGGCAAACGGGTCTGCTCCAGTCCTGAATCCCTGAACCAATACACCAATAACCTGATAACAGCCTTCACATCCCGCAGCTATCCTCCTGGTCTGGTACAGAAGCAAATTGCCAGAGCCACTTCCTCATCTCCCCAATTTAAGAATTTTCCACAAAACCCCAGAAGTGCCCCTCTTGTCACCGGATACTTTCCGGGACTGGAGCGGACTCTGAATGTGGCTCTCCAGCAAGGATACAACTTCCTAAAATCCTGCCCCGAAATGAGATCCATCCTTCATGACATCCTTCCTACTCCACCGAGAGTGTCTTTCCGCCGCCCACCTAACCTCCGTAACCTCCTAGTCCACCCCTATGAAATCCCCAAACCACCTTCCCTACCTTCTGGCTCCTACCCTTGTAACCGCCCCCGTTGTAAAACCTGCCCTATGCACCCTTCCACCACCACTTACTCCAGTCCCGTAACCCGGAAGGTGTACACGATCAAAGGCAGAGCCACTTGCGATAGTACCCACGTGATCTACCAACTGACATGCCTGCACTGTGAAGCGTTCTATGTGGGAATGACCAGCAACAAACTGTCCATTCGCATGAATGGACACAGGCAGACAGTGTTTGTTGGTAACGAGGATCACCCTGTGGCTAAACATGCCTTGGTGCATGGCCAGCACATCTTGGCACAGTGCTACACCGTCCGGGTTATCTGGATACTTCCCACTGACACCAATCCTTCAGAACTCCGGAGATGGGAACTAGCCCTTCAGCATATTCTCTCTTCCCGTTGCCCACCTGGTCTCAACCTCCGCTAAATTCGAATTCCCACCCACCATCTTAACATCTTTGCCTTGGTTCTCTGGACAGAGCCTCTGCCTCAAGTGGCATCTCTGTCTAACTTCTAACTTCTTTGCTTTCTACAGTTCTACAGTATGTCTGCCTAAGTGTACTTGTGTCTGTGTAAATGTGTGGGTGTATGTGCATTTATTTACCTTCCATTTTTTCCCCCAAGGTAAGTCTTTCCTGTCCCGGGATTGGAATGGCTCCTTACCCCCTTCCTTAAACCCCTCATCATTTCCTTTTCCCTCTCCTTCCCTTCTGCCTGATGAAGCAGCTAGGCTGCGAAAGCTAGCATTTTTGAGTGTGTGTGTGTCTGTGTGTTTATTTGTTGCTATTACTGCCTGTGCCCCTTCGCCTGGTAAGTGTTCTTCATCTATTTTTTACGTATATTTTTTGCCTGTTAGGAATTTTTCCTCTATAATATTCGTATCATAAATTTGAATTCAACAATTACTTCCGTCATTGTTCTGTTACCTTTCGAAATCTTTTCTGTCTTCTAACTTTCCCTTGTTTTTGCGTTTTTGTTTTTATTTTTATTTTTATTTATTCATTTATATATATTTTATATAGCAGTTCCATTCTACATTCCCTTCTTATCTTACTGTTCACTTTTCGCCAATACTTACAACAATACGTCCACTTCCTAACCTAACCTTTGAGTACTTTTATATGATTTTTACCACTTCCATTACTCCTTCTTCCGACTGAAATACGCCGCTCATTAAATTTTCTCGCTATATAACGTAAACATTAATTCACAACTGTAGTTTCTCATATTGTTTACAACCATTTTCGGCATTTCCTAGTCACCTCACGTTTGTTTCCATTCCCGTTTTTCCACATTTCCGTTCGTTTTTCCTACTTTTCCGATCGTATTTCAGCTACTTTACGTTGGTCTTGACTCTACTATTCCATCGTCAGACTATTCTTAGCCTCAATATCGTAATCTGCTACCACTCCACCAATCCTATTTAGACGTTTTCCTTGCTTTCTCACGCAATTTTCTCGTATTTTTTCCGATTTTTTCCGATTTTCACCATCCTTAAACCTCGTTTGCCCGCCATACCACTACCTAACCATTAACACTACGTGGTTGACCACTTAAGGTGACCACAGTTTCAACAACGAATTTTAACGACTTTTTCTTCTTTTTTCTATTTCCTTCCTTTTTGCTTATCTGAATTACTTTTCACATTAATTTTTTTAAATTTATATATATATATATGAGTGTATATATATATATATATATATATATATATATATATATATATATATATATATATATATATATATATATATGTGTATATATATATATATATATATATATATATATATATATTATTTTATTCGTTCATTGCAACCTGTTACATAGCCCATATTTCTCACTTTTCCTTCATCCATATATTATGCCTTCCTTACAACACCCCTACAACAACCCCATCCAGTTTTATTTACATTCCCTCCATAAACATGCTTTTTCCCTAGCCAGATTACGCTCCCACATTCTTTTTATGCAGGCTTGTCTGACATTTGGAATCACTCCCAAGGGCCTCACACTGAAAGTTCCCATCTCTGGCTGTAATCCATCCTTTCATCCCGCCCTATACCAATTCCAAACTGAACAATCCATATCCCTCACCCGCCTAATCCTTAACCTACACATCAACTCCGCCAATGAACACACCTGTCAACTCCTATCCCTAATCAAAATCCTCAACCTTTCCTCTCCTACATCTACACCTGCAGTTCAGAATATCCTCCTTCAGGCCAACCACAAATTAGAACAGCATGCCACCCAGCACCTCAAAAAACTATCCAATCTCCTGGTCACCCACCTCCGGAAAGGCAATACTCTCTCCCTCAACAACCTCTCCAGTAAACCTCAACCTCCTCTAATTGCACACAAACCCAGTCTCTCCCATCTACTCAATCTCCCACTCCCAACTCCTCTTCCTCCCAAACCTCAAAATTCCAATCCACACAATCCGGAACCACAACATCCCAATTCAGTGGTCAACCTCTCCTCTAAACCTCTCTCCCAATCTGAAACCTCTGTCCTATCCAAAGGGCTGACCTTTAGCCCTACTCCCAAATTCAACCAAACAGCCCTTGTAAAAGATTTACTATCCTATACTCGCAGTCTTTGCTGGAGATATCACTTTGCCACGAGGAAAAATAATCCTCTTCCTAATGATCCAGCTCCCCAAGACATCATTCAAATCGAACCCTGCCTAGAACAGTTCCGTCCCCCGTCACAGCGAGACCCACCTGCTCTTCCTCAAAATCACCCTCTTCAAACCTTCCAGGAATTCCTTACTTCCAACCTTGCCTCCCAGTCCTTCCTGAGAAACCTTAATCCTACTCCCAACATTACCGCAGCTGAATCCCGAGCTATCCGTGATCTGAAGGCTGGCCATTCCATCGTCATTCTCCCTGCCGACAAGGGATCCACGACCGTGGTACTTGATCGGCGGGAGTATGTGGCAGAGGGAGTGCGTCAGCTTTCAGATAATACCACATATAAAGTTTTTCAAGGCGATCCCATTCCTGATGTCCAGGCAGAGCTTCAAGGAATCCTCAAAACCTTAGGCCCCCTACAAAACCTTTCACCTGACTCCATTAACCTCATGACTCCACCGACACCCCGCACCCCCACCTTCTACCTACTTCCCAAGATTCACAAACCCAATCATCCCGGCCGCCCCATTGTGGCCGGTTACCAAGCCCCAACAGAACGAATCTCTGCCTACATAGACCAACACCTTCAACCCATCATGTGCAGTCTCCCATCCTTCATCAAAGACACCAACCACTTCCTTGATCGCCTGAAATCCTTACCCAGCCTGTTACCTCCTGAAACCTTCCTTGTAACCATCGATGCCACTTCCTTATACACTAATATCCCACATGCCCAGGGCCTCGCTGCGATGGAATATTTCCTTTCACGCCGACCACCCACTTACCTAAAACCTCTTTCCTTAATACCCTAGCCAGCTTCATCCTAACCCACAACTTCTTCACTTTTGAGGGCCGGACATACCAACAACTAAAGGGAACAGCCATGGGGACCAGGATGGCCCCCTCGTACGCGAACTTATTTATGGGACGCTTAGAGGAAGCCTTCCTGGACACCCAAGCCTGTCAACCCAAAGTTTGGTATAGATTCATTGACGACATCTTCATGATCTGGACTCACAGTGAAGAAGAACTCCAGAATTTCCTCTCCAACCTCAACTCCTTTGGTCCCATCAAATTCACCTGGTCCTATTCCAAATCCCATGGCACTTTCCTCGATGTCGACCTCCATCTATCCAACGGCCAACTACACACATCTGTCCACATCAAACCTACCAATAAACAACAGTACCTGCATTATGACAGCTGCCATCCTTTCCACATCAAACGTTCCCTTCCCTACAGCTTAGGTCTTCGTGGCAAACGGGTCTGCTCCAGTCCTGAATCCCTGAACCAATACACCAATAACCTGATAACAGCCTTCACATCCCGCAGCTATCCTCCTGGTCTGGTACAGAAGCAAATTGCCAGAGCCACTTCCTCATCTCCCCAATTTAAGAATTTTCCACAAAACCCCAGAAGTGCCCCTCTTGTCACCGGATACTTTCCGGGACTGGAGCGGACTCTGAATGTGGCTCTCCAGCAAGGATACAACTTCCTAAAATCCTGCCCCGAAATGAGATCCATCCTTCATGACATCCTTCCTACTCCACCGAGAGTGTCTTTCCGCCGCCCACCTAACCTCCGTAACCTCCTAGTCCACCCCTATGAAATCCCCAAACCACCTTCCCTACCTTCTGGCTCCTACCCTTGTAACCGCCCCCGTTGTAAAACCTGCCCTATGCACCCTTCCACCACCACTTACTCCAGTCCCGTAACCCGGAAGGTGTACACGATCAAAGGCAGAGCCACTTGCGATAGTACCCACGTGATCTACCAACTGACATGCCTGCACTGTGAAGCGTTCTATGTGGGAATGACCAGCAACAAACTGTCCATTCGCATGAATGGACACAGGCAGACAGTGTTTGTTGGTAACGAGGATCACCCTGTGGCTAAACATGCCTTGGTGCATGGCCAGCACATCTTGGCACAGTGCTACACCGTCCGGGTTATCTGGATACTTCCCACTGACACCAATCCTTCAGAACTCCGGAGATGGGAACTAGCCCTTCAGCATATTCTCTCTTCCCGTTGCCCACCTGGTCTCAACCTCCGCTAAATTCGAATTCCCACCCACCATCTTAACATCTTTGCCTTGGTTCTCTGGACAGAGCCTCTGCCTCAAGTGGCATCTCTGTCTAACTTCTAACTTCTTTGCTTTCTACAGTTCTACAGTATGTCTGCCTAAGTGTACTTGTGTCTGTGTAAATGTGTGGGTGTATGTGCATTTATTTACCTTCCATTTTTTCCCCCAAGGTAAGTCTTTCCTGTCCCGGGATTGGAATGGCTCCTTACCCCCTTCCTTAAACCCCTCATCATTTCCTTTTCCCTCTCCTTCCCTTCTGCCTGATGAAGCAGCTAGGCTGCGAAAGCTAGCATTTTTGAGTGTGTGTGTGTCTGTGTGTTTATTTGTTGCTATTACTGCCTGTGCCCCTTCGCCTGGTAAGTGTTCTTCATCTATTTTTTACGTATATATATATATATATATATATATATATATATATATATATATATATATATATAAAATGCATGCACACTGCAAGTACACAAGACCGCATACACACACACACACACACATATATATACATATATACACATATTATAGAGGAAAAATTCCTAAAAGGAAAAATATACGTAAAAAATAGAAGAAGTCACTTACCAGGCGAAAGGGCACAGGCAGTAATAGCAACAAATAAACACACAGACACACAGACACACAAAAATGCTAGCTTTCGCAGCCTAGCTGCTTCATCAGGCAGAAGGGAAGGAGAGGGAAAAGGAAATGATGAGGGTTTTAAGGAAGGGGGTAAGGAGCCATTCCAATCCCGGGACAGGAAAGACTTACCTTGGGGGAAAAAATGGAAGGTAAATAAATGCACATACACCCACACATTTACACAGACACAAGTACACTTAGGCAGACATACTGTAGAACTGTAGAAAGCAAAGAAGTTAGAGGTCTGACCTCTAACTTCTTTGCTTTCTACAGTTCTACAGTATGTCTGCCTAAGTGTACTTGTGTCTGTGTAAATGTGTGGGTGTATGTGCATTTATTTACCTTCCATTTTTTCCCCCAAGGTAAGTCTTTCCTGTCCCGGGATTGGAATGGCTCCTTACCCCCTTCCTTAAAACCCTCATCATTTCCTTTTCCCTCTCCTTCCCTTCTGCCTGATGAAGCAACTAGGCTGCGAAAGCTAGCATTTTTGTGTGTCTGTGTGTCTGTGTGTTTATTTGTTGCTATTACTGCCTGTGCCCTTTCGCCTGGTAAGTGACTTCTTCTATTTTTTACGTATACATATATACACACATACACACACACATATATACATACATATATACACATACACACATATACGCATATATACATACATATACACACATATATATATATATATACACAAACACATGATCACACATTCACACACCACTCAAAATAGGTGAGGTTTGGGATAGAGAGGTAGGAACTGTAAGGTATGGAAAAATATATATATAGGGAAGTTATCGTAGGTTTAGGCCTGGTTGATTTCGGGATCGGAGAATGTATTGTAGGGATAACTCCCATCTGTGCAGTTCAGAAAAGCTGGTGGTGGATGGGAGGATCCAGATGGCCCGGGTTGTGAAGCAGCCATTGAAATCAAGCATGTGCTCCGCTGCATGCTGTGCCACAGGGTGGTCCACCTTGTTTTTGGCCACAGTTTAGCGGTGGCCATTCATCCTAATGGACAGCTGGTTGGTAGTCATGCCAATATAGAAAGCTTTACAGTGCTTGCAGCACAGTTGGTAAATTACGTGGCTGCTTTCACAAGTGGCCCGGCCTCTGATAGGGTAGGATAAGCCTGTGACAGGACTGGAATAGGAAGTGCTGGGTGGGTGGATTGGACAGGTCTTGCAGCGGGGTCTTCCACAAGGATATGATCCCTGTGGCAGTGAGCTGGGTTTCGGGGTGGCATAAGGATGAACTAGGATGTTGTGAAGGTTGGGAGGGCGACGGAACACCACTTTAGGGGGGGTGGGAAGGATCTTTGGCAGGATGTCTCTCATTTCAGGGCACGAGGATAGAAAATCAAAACCTTGGCGAAGGATGGAATTTAGTTGTTCGAGACCAGGGTAGTACTGGGTGACAAGGGGAGCGCTCTTTTGTGGATGGTTACTGGTGTTAGGAAGAGGATTTGGGGTGTGTGAGGATATGGCACGGGAGATTTGTTTGCGGACTAGGTCTGAGGGGTAGTTTCTGTTTGTGAAGGCCTTTGTGAGACCTGCAGCATATTCAGAAAGGGAATTCTTGTCACTGCAGATATGCCGTCCATGGGTGGCTAGGCTGTAAGGGAGGGATTTTTTGACGTGGAAGGCAACTGTCAAAATGTAGGTACTGTTGGTGGTTGGTAGGTTTAATATGGACGGAAGTGTGAATGGAGCCATCAGTGAGGTGGAGGTTGACATCCAGGAATGTGGCCAACCATGCCACATTCAGGAATGTGCATGGTTGGCCACATTCCTGGATGTCAACCTCCACCTCACTGATGGCTCCATTCACACTTCCGTCCATATTAAACCTACCAACCACCAACAGTACCTACATTTTGACAGTTGCCATCCCTTCCACGTCAAAAAATCCCTCCCTTACAGCCTAGCCACCCATGGACGGCATATCTGCAGTGACAAGAATTCCCTTTCTGAATATGCTGAAGGTCTCACAAAGGCCTTCACAAACAGAAACTACCCCACAGACCTAGTCCGCAAACAAATCTCCCGTGCCATATCCTCACACACCCCAAATCCTCTTCCTAACACCAGTAACCATCCACAAAAGAGCGCTCCCCTTGTCACCAGTACTACCCTGGTCTCGAACAACTAAATTCCATCCTTCGCCAAGGTTTTGATTTTCTATCCTCGTGCCCTGAAATGAGAGACATCCTGCCAAAGATCCTTCCCACCCCTCCTAAAGTGGTGTTCCGTCGCCCTCCCAACCTTCACAACATCCTAGTACATCCTTATGCCACCCCGAAACCCAGCTCACTGCCACAGGGATCATATCCTTGTGGAAGACCCCGCTGCAAGACCTGTCCAATCCACCCACCCAGCACTTCCTATTCCAGTCCTGTCACAGGCTTATCCTACCCTATCAGAGGCCGGGCCACTTGTGAAAGCAGCCACGTAATTTACCAACTGTGCTGCAAGCACTGTACAGCTTTCTATATTGGCATGACCACCAACCAGCTGTCCATTAGGATGAATGGCCACCGCCAAACTGTGGCCAAAAACAAGGTGGACCACCCTGTGGCACAGCATGCAGCGGAGCACATGCTTGATTTCAATGGCTGCTTCACAACCCGGGCCATCTGGATCCTCCCATCCACCACCAGCTTTTCTGAACTGCACAGATGGGAGTTATCCCTACAATACATTCTCCGATCCCGAAATCAACCAGACCTAAACCTACGATAACTTCCCTATATATATATTTTTCCATACCTTACAGTTCCTACCTCTCTATCCCAAACCTCACCTATTTTGAGTGGTGTGTGAATGTGTGATCGTGTGTTTGTATATATATATATATATATATATATATATATATATATATATATATATAGTAACAAATAAACACACAGACACACACACACTCAAAAATGCTAGCTTTCGCAGCCTAGCTGCTTCATCAGGCAGAAGGGAAGGAGAGGGAAAAGGAAATGATGAGGGATTTAAGGAAGGGGGTAAGGAGCCATTCCAATCCCGGGACAGGAAAGACTTACCTTGGGGGAAAAAATGGAAGGTAAATAAATGCACATACACCCACACATTTACACAGACACAAGTACACTTAGGCAGACATACTGTAGAACTGTAGCTAAGTCTGCCTAAGTGTACTTGTGTCTGTGTAAATGTGTGGGTGTATGTGCATTTATTTACCTTCCATTTTTTCCCCCAAGGTAAGTCTTTCCTGTCCCGGGATTGGAATGGCTCCTTACCCCCTTCCTTAAATCCCTCATCATTTCCTTTTCCCTCTCCTTCCCTTCTGCCTGATGAAGCAGCTAGGCTGCGAAAGCTAGCATTTTTGAGTGTGTGTGTGTCTGTGTGTTTATTTGTTACTATTACTGCCTGTGCCCCTTCGCCTGGTAAGTGTTCTTCATCTATTTTTTACGTATATTTTTTTCCTGTTAGGAATTTTTCCTCTATAATATATATATATATATATATATATATATATATGTGTGTGTGTGTGTGTGTGTGTATATGTATGTATATATGCGTATATGTGTGTATGTGTATATATGTATGTATATATGTGTGTGTGTATGTGTGTATATATGTATATATATATATATATATATATATATATGTGTGTGTGTGTGTGTGTGTGTGTGTGTGTGTGTGTGTGTGTGTGTGTGTGTGTGTGTATGCGGTCTTGTGTACTTGCAGTGTGCATGCATTTTATATATATATATATATATATATATATATATATATATATATATGTGTGTGTGTGTGTGTGTGTGTGTGTGTGTGTTATTTTACTTTATTTTATTTTCTCCGCTCACCCGCCTCCCCACTCCATTCCTAAGCTGCATCTCGTTATTCCCATCTAACCCATCCCCACCACCGTGACGTAACCTTTCTAACCCCTCCCCCTTCCCTCCCCTCCCCTCCCGTCCCCGATTCGCTGCAGAGCGTGATTCGAAGTGTGGCAGTCGGAGGTGATGGTTGTATGACTGTGTTGTGTGCCTGTGTGATTGCGTGAGTGCTCTATTTTCTGAAGAAGGCCATGGCCGATAGCTGAATGTGTTGTATGTGTGTGTCTTTTGTATGTGCCTGTCGCAGCTTGTCGCCAAGTCTTTGCGGTGAGTTGTAAACTGTCCTCACTATATTATGTACTATATTTCATTAATTTTTGTAGATTTAATATTTTATGTATTAGGTAAGGTGTGAAGTAAAATTCTAAAACAAAGCTGTATGACAAGCTGCAATAGACACTTAAAGAAAAACACAAATACAACACTTAGGCCTAAGCTATTGGCCATTAGTCTTTTATGTACCTGTCACAACTCATCATATGTTTTTGTGAGTAGCAAACTATCTTCATTATTTTGCTGAATTACAACTTTGACTTTCCATTATTAAAAGAAAGTTCTTACATTACTGTGAAAAATGGCAGCATGAGAAACCTGCCTATATTGTGAATGACTAATATGTAGAATGGAAATTTGTGAAATATATTGTGTCACTTTATGGTACTGCACAAACAATAAATGTACATCAGTAATTCAGTTAGAGCAGTGAACAACTTGTGTTAATAATTATTCTAAAGTTATATGTTTTGTTATTATTCTAGAGACGATTATTTATTGTGATTGGTCCCCAAAATAAAAGCACGGTTAACTCGGTTTCAAACTGCAAGCTGATTGTTTTAGATATTTTCCAGGACACCTGATGAATAATAAGAGATCTGAAGAGTTTAATTAGTTTTGTGGAATGATTTGGAAGTGGTGTACAACTTTTAATGATTGCTGTAAAATATGTAGGTGTGAAACTTCAGATTTTTTATCTGAATTATTATTTTTGAACAACTGAAATCCATTTGGTGTGCTTTGCAATTAATTACTTATAATAGAACAATCAAATTGATTACTTTTACATACATTCTAAATGAGAATGTGATTGGACAATTTGTATACAGCTTTCTCAGTCACAAGCTTTGTTTTACCATAAACCGAACAAAAGTGTAACTGTGTTTTTTGTGAGTGATGAACAATACTGTACTTGATGATTAGTATGGCCTTGGCAGTGATTTGTGTAACCATACTTCAAAATTTTCTTTATTCTAGCTTATAGATTTGTATAGTTAAGCTTTTCCTAGCTGACAAACACTGCTCCTTTTCTAACAGAGCAAGTGGGAACTGTACTGCAAAAGCGGAGTTCATCAAGATGTGAGTGAAACATTTCTGTAGGATTACCAAGAACTCCCATGTTGTAAATGAAACTGGCCAAAGTTTGTTTATTGGTAGACTTCAATGGAAGTGGAACTCATACACAAAGGAGAACACATCCAGAACACTTTTACAATCCATTCTTGATTACTACTTCAGTATTTAGGATCTCTACCATGTTGGATAAAGAGAATCAATTCAAGTGGGTGATGCCGGATTTGCCATGAGGTTTAATTGACACATGAATATTAAAGAAATGCTCTATGAACACAAATCAGAATTCATATAGTGAAGAATACATTCTTTTCTGACTCACTACTGAGAACATTTAGAGAACTGGTATTTTTGACAAACGGCAAAATGTTTATACTGCTGCCAATAGACATTTTGTGTAAGGACTGTGTCAACAATATTAAGTAAAATCAGGGCTCTTATGGAGGCATATAGACAATGGTTTTCCATTGCTCTATTTTTGAGCTGAACAAGACTAAGGATTCCCTGCCATGCACCTTATTACGGCTTTCCAACTCAATATGGACTGATATATTGAAAAGCTGTCCTGAACACAGATTTTAAAAACAAAAACTGGCTTATCTTATCAAGACAGAATGTCTGACCAGTTCACAATATTCTTGTGACAAGATACTAATAGATGCAGACAGACACATTTAAAAGAACAAGAAACAATCGTAGCTTTTGGAATTATTAGTTCCTTCCTTGGGGAAGCAAGAGGGATTGCTGCACGTTATAAGGGATGACTAGGTGACACATACACCAAGATGAGGGCGATTAACCTGTTGTTAGGGCAGGGAGAGACAAAGATCAATCACAAGGCATCAGAGACCTCTGAGCAAAACAACTGGTTGATAGACAATTACCACATAGTTTACTCCCATTGGCTACCTTCAACTTGTCATACAGGATTGCCATCATCTGCTCTACACCATACACAGGCACAGGACATAAAATTACAACTTGGATGTCTCACAGACCTGCCTGCACTTGCAGCGGTATCCTGCTGATGCCTGGTCATAGGAACAGTCAGCTCCAGTGCCACAGTTGTTGAGGATATTGCAGCCAAGTGGTTCTGGCTGGCAGTCAGTGCCGTCACCCACAAAGCCAGCACTACAGCGACATCGGTATTCGCCGAGATCACCGTCAAACACGCATCGCGCATTGTAATGACATGCTTCACCACATTCATCACCACCTGTAAAATATTACTGTAGTCAGTAACTGACATGACCAGTTTCTATGCTAAGAATGTTGAAAAATTTCAAAATTTTATGTATATATTTTCATTACAATTCAAGTGTTTTCTTACAATGGAAATGTATACTTTTGTTAGTATCAGAACTAGCAATTAAAATTTGAAATGGAGACATTTTTAAATTTGTGAAATACCAACTCTGCTACATTGGTGGCTACTAAGCACACTTATATCTTAGGATATACCTGAACGTTTTGAAGATTTTCAAGATACTATGGATGTCATATATATCCAAAAAGATATCTGCAGAATAATAGTTACACTCTAGCTGTATGAGTTACAAATTTGATACATGTAACAAGACAAAAAAATGACAGTGGGAGAAAAAGAAGTACCACCTCATAAGCAGTAGATGAAACAGAGTGTGGTAAGAAGAGAAAAAGTAAGGGAAAATATAACATTTAATTCTTATTCCATGCTTTGTAACTCTCCACTGGTCTTTCAGATATGCTTTAAATTTAATCATATTTTCTGTAAAATCCCTCAAAAGAAAATACTACTTTCAAGGGTTTTACCAATCCTAACAGCCATTACACTCTGATATACCAGACTGTAGTGACCAGAGCACTGTTTGATCAACACAGGATATCTCTAATATATATTAGTTGGAACAGTTATGGACTATCTTTCAACTAACATTAAGTAATTTTAGTTGCTTTTGTGTCTCAATGAGGATGGGGAAAAAAGGGGGGGGGTGTTATTTAGCTTACTCCAAGCTCTATCTGTTCTCAATCAGAAACCGAGTCTAACATAAAAGTCATGAAACTCCTAGTGAGTTTTTGCAAATTTGCGACTGCAGTGCTGCCAAGCAGCTGGGTTGTAAAAACATACCGTGAAATGAATGAGAAATGAATATGTATTTGGAGTGAAGCAGCACAATCAAAATACTTCATATTTAAGAGCTTTTGGGATGCTATAAATTATAGATATAAAAAGTAGATGAAGTTTACTTACCAGGCAAAGGAGCACAGGTATGCGACAGCAACATAAATAAAACACAAACACTCACAAAAGCATGCTTTTGGTTGGTTTTGTGTCTCAAGGAGAATGGGGAAAGGGGGGGGGGGCGTTGTTATTCAGCTTATTGGACTTACTCCAAGCTCTAACTGTTCTCAATTAAAAACAGAGTCTAACATAAGAGTCTGCTCTTTGCCTGAGGAAGCAACAAATGGTCGCGGAAGCTTGCTTTTGTGAGTGTTTGTGTTTTATTTATGTTGCTGTCACATACCTGTGCTCCTTTGTCTGGTAAGTAAACTTCATCTACTTTTTATATAAATTTTTCCTGCTAGGAATTTTTCCTCTATAATCTTCGTATGCTACAAATTATAGCAACTATAAAAAATGTAATTTGGAAATCTCTCATTAGCAAAGGCTGCTCGGAAGAAGAGAATAATGTTACGAATAACAAGGGTTCATTTATCGTGTATTGTTATACTTTTAGGCATAGAAGTAAATCTTTAATTCATTCACTTCCAAACTTCTGCCCTTAATAAAAATCACAAATTCTTGACCACTATTTCATAATATTACTGATGTATGAAAGTAATGCCTGAAAGCTTCCAATAGCAGTTAACTATTACAGTAGAGCCTGCTTAGTTTTGCACCTCAGCTTCACAAAAATTATAAGTCTGAATACCAACATATTTTGCTGGTTAACTACTAGTTTTATAAAGTGAATGTGTAGCTACAAATAAATAATATGTCCATATATAAACTGTTAATATTAGCACATCACATTCTAGCTAAAAAAGTTATGATAGGTACACGAAAGACACAGAAGCAAGGACATGGTGAAAACAAGGTTTAAAGGTGACGTAGAGTCTAGTCACCTAAAATGTATAAAAAGTGTATAGTTTATAAAATATCACAATGTCCAAAATCTGCTAAAACAAAACTCATGCAACATGTCAATATGTACCTTGCATGCAAACATAATCATTATCAGTTACTTTTATACTTGAGCCCATCAGGTTGCCATTTATTTCTGCTTTCAAAAAGTTTTTGGTTGATATAAATTTTTGACTCAGGTATTGTGAACTGTATGAATTACACTGCACTGACAATTCATTATTATAGACTGCCATTAACAGAAGCAATGATATTACTTTAATGATGTTTTCATATTTCTATTAGAAAGTTCACAGCAACATTCAGTGATTAGGAAATATGAAAACAACAGCATTCAAAACAGCAAATTATTAGTTTATATCACACCATCCCTCTGTTACTTTCTACTGGCCACTTGGAGCACTAGTATCGTTTCAGTTGCAATTTTTTTCCTAGAGAGTTTCACAACTGTCTATGATAGACTGTGATCAGAAATTTATTTTTTGAGACCAATTCATCATACTTAGAATAAAAGATAAGTAGGAAAATGTGCATTATAATATTGTAATTTCACACACACACACACACACACACACACACACACACACACTCACACTCACACATACACAAGAGCAAGCTGTAAAATAATGATACAATGAATAAAGTAGAAAAATTGTTTAATGGCAAGAAAAGTTATAAACAATGAAAATAAATTTCACAACTTAGTAAAGATATTTAGTCAAAACATAATCTCCTCAGTTTTCCAAGCATCTTTGTATTTATAGGTGGATGGGAGAGGGTTGGTGGGGGGGGGGGGGCAGTAGCTAGTCCACTCTGGCATTGCCCCTGATTCACAGCTAAGATTGATAACCCTCTTTTCTGTTTAAAACAGTTCAATTTCACATACTTAATTTAGTAAATAAAAGTCACTGCAATCTTTAATGTACCTGGTTTTGGCTGGCAAGAAGAGCCAACTCGAATGTACCCAGTGATACACTGGCATTCATTTCGGTTTTCTTGCTCACTCCATGAGCACTCTGCATTACCACCACAGTCCTCGTCTGCTATACACTCATCTGTAATAAAAAAGAGGTGCACTGTGAGATTAACTATTACTTCCAAACAATAATTCTGTTTAAAGTGTAAAACCGTTGACTTAAAACAAGTAAACAGGATAATTTTGCATCAATAACATAGGAATAAATCATAAAGGCTGCATGGTGTAATTTTAAGAAACAAATTTTGATTCAAGCAGAAATGTAAACTTCGAAAGTTCATACAGAAAACAGACCTGCAGAAGTACAGTACGTGCCATCTCCTTGGAATCCTGGATCACATTTGCAGACATGCTTCCCAATGTTTTCTTCATACACACATGATGCATGAATGTCACAGATGTTTACTTCTGCACAAGAAACATCTGAAACAGAAGATAGCAAAAATTTATTACAACTGGTATAGTTACTAAAATAAAACAACTTCTTGGTATACTTTACAAAATGTCTCCGAGCCAAAAGTTGCACAGAAAATAAAGCTACTTCCATAAAATTGTTTTCATAATAGATTCATTGGTACTATCCTAAATTTTAGTTATAGGCTAGAATAATAACCTCCTTAGAAATTCCTAAGATTTCCTATTCATTCGTTTCTCATTTCTATATTTTACTTAAAATTCATATTGTTTTAAATATAAGAGACTGCTTAACTTCCTGGGTAAATCTACAGAATCTGCCATTGCTAGTCTGACAGAATATGTTATACAGTGTTTAGATGAAAAGAGAGTTGTAGATGTGATGTTTCTGGACCTCTCCAAAGCATTCAACACTATTGAACATGACATTCTGATAAAAAAAAAAGAAAAAAAAAACTGGAAAATTATGGCATTCGTGGGCTATCAGGTGAATGGATTGAATCATTCCGTGCAACAGGAAACAATATGTATCAATAGGGAACTCATTTAGATCAGAAACCAAAACCATCAAATATGGAGTGCCACAGGGTTCCGTAATTGGGCCCCTGCTGTTTAATCTTTATGTAAATGATATAGGTGGTGAAGAGAAAAAAATATTGTACACTGATGACATGACAGTATTGAACCATGGGCAAAAATGCAACAACTTGAGAGAAGTGCATTTATTCATCAAACAGGACAGCTCAGTGGCTTACAGAAAATGAGCTAGTTATAAACCTAAAAAAGACTATGTTTACAGTGTTCAGAAAAAAATAGAAGTCAGAGCAAATGAATTTAAAGGTCAACGATATGTATCTGGAAGCAGTAGAATCCACAAAATTTTTAGGTGTTATTGTAGACAATGAGCTGAAATGGAAAGAACATATTAACTATGTCTGCAAAAAAGTAAGCTCTGCTATATTCATCATGAAGCAACTGTCACAATATGCAGACAAACAGCTATTGTGCACAGTATATCATGGACTCTTTGAACCATACCTGCAGTATGGAGTGACAGTGTGGGGAAATTCAAACATCCAAGAAAGGAATAAAATGGTTCACTTTACAAAAGAAAGCAATCTAGATCATTCTAAAAGAAAGAACTTGGAGACCTGTAGAAACTGCTTGAACAGCCTAAGCACCTTAACTTTTGCGTCTTTATACATCTATAAAATAATAATGTCCATCACAAAAGAGATTTTACTGTACGATACAGATGCTAGTGTGCATACCGCAACACACGGGGGAAGAACAAAATAAGAAACATACCCCACCGACTGACAATCCTTGAAAAAGGACCTCGGTACTAGGGCCTCAAGTTCTTAAGAAACCTGCCTAAAATTCTTCATGATAATATACATGGCAGTAATTTCTCAAGGAAACTGAAAGACTATCTAATGGAAAAAGAATTTTACAGCATTGAAGAATACTTGCTTAAATAATTTTATGATATGAATATTATTGATGAAAAATTCCTAGCAGGAAAAATTCTATATAAAAAAATAGATGAAAATTACTCACCAGGTGAAGGAGCACAGGTGTGATAGTAGCACAAATAAATAAAACACACACACACAAATGCAAGCTTTCGCAACCCAGTTGCTTCTTCAGGCAGAAGGGAAGGAGAGGGAAAAAGGAAATGATGAGGGTTTTAAGGGAGGGGGTAAGGATCAATTCCAATCCCAGGAGAGGAAAGACTTACTTTGGGGGAAGAAAAGGAAGGAAAACAAATACACACACACCCACACATTTACATAGACGCAAACACACCTAGGCAGACATACTGTAGAAAGCAAAGAAGTTAACTTCTTTCGTGATTCGTGATTCTTAAACCAGGTGTTTGTTATAACTAAATTATGTTCCATGCAAAATTATACCAGGCGGCTTCCTCTGTCATTCCTTTTGCCCAGACCATACTCACCTATTATCTTCCCTTCCCTTCCTTGTCCTACTACTGAATTTCAGTCTCACATAACAATTACGTTTTCCTCTCGCTTAACTGCCTGAATAATTTCCTTTACCTCCTCATATATTTCTTTGATCTCCTCATCATCGGCAGAGCTAGTTGGCATCTAAGCCTGTACTATTGTGGTTGGTGTTGGCTTCATACCTATCTTGACTAAGATAATGCAATCACTGCACTGCTCATAGTAGTTTACCCGAATTCCTATTTTCGTATTTGTTGTCAGACCTACTCCTGTAATACCCCAAACTGATTTTGTATCCTGTATTCACCTGACCAGAAATCCTGTTCCTCTTTCCACCTAACTTCACTAATCCCCACTATATCTAACTTCAACCTATTCATTTCTCTTTTCAAATTTTCTAACCTCCCTACCCAATTGAGGGATCTAACATTCCATGCTCCAATCCATAGAATGCCAATGTTGTCTTTCCTGATGACGACATCGTCCTGAGTAGTCCCCACCTGGAGATCCGAATGGGGGACTGGGAACTATTTTACCTCTGGAATATTTTACCTGAGAGGATGCCATCATAATACATTCATACAGCAGAGCTGCATGTCCTTGGGAAAGGTAATGAATGTAGTTTCCCCTTGCTTTTAGCTGTTTGCAGTAACTGCATGGCAAAGCCATGTTAGCTGATGATACAGGGCCAGCTCAGTCAATCCAGATTATTGCCGCTGTAACTACTGAAAAGGCTGCTGCCCTTCTTCAGGAACCACACATTTGTCTGGCCTCTCCACAGACATCTCTTCACTGTGGTTGCACCTACAGTATGGCTATCTGTATTGATGAAGCACACAAGCCACCCTGCCTAGGCAATGACTGTTGTTCATGAGAGTTGTCTATTTATAAGTAATTATTGTTGAACTCAAGACAAATGACTTTTTATTTTAATGAAGTAAAGCCATGGGAATCATTATAGTTTAGATATGTCTACATAATAGCAAGTTACACTTTAAAAATTGTTTAGGATTTGGCTTGTAAAACTTCAATAAAAAACATATGAGGCACCACAGACCGCTAATACAGTAGACCATATTTCAAAGTTATTGATATTTATGTCAGTTTGGAACATGAATAAGACAAAAGTACTAAATTTACAAAGAATAAATGTTAAAAAAAACTCCGTCATTGCCAGTCCCAAGTCCGGAGCCTCATCTCGCAAGTGATGAGGAAAGAGGAGGGGGAGGAGTAACACCTCGTAAAAAAATTTGGGTCCATCTGGGTCCGGATGGTAGCACCCTGTGAGGGCCCCTGCCTAGGGTTACAGGTGAAACCTGGTCAACGGTCTCAAAGGCAGAAGAGGAATCTTAGTTCCCAATGGCAGAGAGAGCGGAAGAACCTAATGGAGAAAACCATGAAAAATAATCATTTTGGACTAACAATCCAATCTGATCTTGGAATTTACTTCCTCCCTTGTACAATGTACAATTTCAATTGCAGAATGGAAAGTCTGCTAAAAGTAAGCACTACCCCAGGTGGTAACTCAAATGAGGAATCCACCATTGCTTTATGCAGTCCATCGGGACCTACGGTTCTGTTGAGTCCCAACGTCTGCATTAAGGGTGAGTCGGAGTATCCTTGGTATCCTTCCAAACTCAAGTTCAATTGGAAATTCTTTGCAGGCACAAAATACAAATTGTAGCTGTGCAAGAAACAAGATTTTTAGATGAAAATATTACAGAAACCAAAAACTACAGCAATAAAAATTGTGAAAGGCATGCCAATACTTGGTACCGCATTCTATGTTCATAAAAATTTAGAAGATAAAATTACAGAATTCAAATCCAGTTCTGAAAGACACTCTCTTCTCACAATAAAATACAAAAATAAACAGTACACCTTTGTTAATTGCCATGCTCCAATTAATGATGACAACAAAAATCTGAGTAAGGTAGAAGCATTTTGGGAACTTTTGGAAGACGAAATCTCAAAAATTCCAAAATCAAATGTTGTGAAACTACTGGGGGATTTTAATGCACAAATAGGAAGGGAAAAAACTTTTCAAAAAATAATAGGAGAGTATTCAGCTCATAAAAGAACAAACTAAAATGGCACAAGACTAATTGGTCTTTGTAAAACATATCAGTTCAAATTAATGTCAACTTTCTTCAAAAAATTACCAAGAAAGGCAAAAACATGGATATCTCCGAATCCAATGCTAGGGGAGTTGCAGTTAGATCACGTGGCTATTTCTAAACACAATATTAAAGAAATCATGAATGTAAAAGTGACAAGGAACAGGGAATTTGACTCTGATAATTTCCTGACTAAAATTAAAATGAAACTTCTTCCTAAGAAAATTCAAAAGAGACAGCAAAGATTGATTAAATATAAAACAGACCGACTCACCATCACAAAAGATGCAATCAAACATTTTCAAGAAGAAATTAAAATATTTGAATCAGGGAAATGGGAAGAATTATCCAAAGAAATCAACAGGGCAGTGAAGAATGTATTTGGAGCAACAAAAATTATGAAGAAAGCCTGGTGGAATGAAACTTGTGAAGAAAGAACAAAATAGTGGAAGAAATGGAAATGTTCTGGGAAGACTGAGCACTTGGATGAATTCAAAATTCAAAGGAAAGAAACAGCAAGAATAATAAAGAGTACTAAACGATCTTTTGAGAAGTCACAACTTCTTGACATGCAAAACAATTTTGTTAAAAATACTCCCGAAATTTCTATCGGATGTTTAAAAATCATCTAAAGAGCTACCAAGCTCCAAGTATATGATTCAGAGACAAAAATGGTAAAGTAGGCCTAAGCAATAGCTATAACTGTGAAATACTAAGAAAGTACTTTGAGAATCTTTTGAACTGTGAAGAACCTAACTGTAAGCTAGAATTTCCATATCTTCATGAAAACACAGAAACAGATCCACCACCTACAACTGAAGAAATTAAAAAAGCAATAAATGCCTTGAAAAACAACAAAGCCAGTGAAGAGGACTCTATCACAGGTGAACTTATAAAATGGTCCCAACCGAAAATTATATCTAATCTTCAACTCATGTTTGAAGAAATATGGGAAACTGAAAAAATTCCAGAAGATTGAAAAGTGGCTCTTATCCATCCTTTACACAAGAAAGGCAATAAACAAGATGTAAATAACTCTAGAGATATATCTTTGTTACCAGTGGGATATAAAATATTTTCAACAATTATACTAAACCAGGTGGAAACAACACTTGATAGCCAATTGGGAGAATATCAGAGTGGATTTAGAAAGGGCAGATCTTGCTCCGAACAGATTTTCAACCTAAAGTCCATAATCCATCACAGACTTACAAACTCCAAACATGTCATTGTAACATTTATAGATTTTAAAAAGGTGTTTGATTCGGTTGATAAGCAAACACTAGGTAAAGTGATCCAAGAATTTGGAATTAAATCTAAATTAGCAAACCTTATTCGCGAAACACTCACAGACACCAAATAAAAAGTAAAGCTTCAGGGTGAAATTTCCAAGGCATTCAACATCAAAACAGGTGTAAGGCAAGGTGACGGCCTGTCTCTACTCCTCTTCAACTGCGTCCTAGAGAAAATAGTAAGAGAATGGAAACAAAAACTAAAAGATCATAAGCTATCACCAATTAGACTGGGGACTAAACACAAATGTATTGAAATTCACTGTCTATCATTTGCGGATGATTTAGCGATTCTTTCTGAAAACCTAACAAATGCAGCAATCCAAATCAATCTCTTGGAAGAAATAGCCAACAAAGCAGGTTTAAGAATTTCTGTAGAGAAAACAAAATTTATGACAAACATAATAAATGCTCCAGAAATCCTACTAACAGATGTTGGGCCAATAAAGAGGGTAAATAAATTTAAATATTTGGGAGAGAGAATTCAGGAAAATGGCTTAGAAAAATTTGCTGTAGAAGAAAGAGTACACAAAAATAGAGAGAGCATATGGTATAACCAGGAACAAAAGGTGTCTGTCTAAAAATCTGAAAATACAGCACTACAACACAGTAGGAAAGCCAGAATGTATTTATGCAAGTGAATGTTTAGTACCGAATTACAAATTACATAAACGTGAAGTCCTAGAAAGAAAAATAATTCGAAAAATACTTGGTCCACTAAGAAATACAGAGGTATGGAAACTAAGAAGTAATGCAGAAGTTTATTGCAACATAGAAAACATAACTGAAACACTACGGAAGAGGCGACTGCTATTTTTTGGACATTTATACTGAACAGATTTTTAAATATATCTGGGACAAAAAGTCAACAATAGCATGGATTCAAGAAGTTAGGAAAGATTTGGAAAGAAACAATATAAGTGAAAAAGATGCAACAGAAAGAGAAACTTTTAAGAAGAAAGTGTTAAAAATGGAAGGATTCCAAGGCAGGAGGGAGAAGAAGACATGATTAAAGTGGTCTGAGGAGAGGAAAAGGATGCATAGTGAAAAGATGAAAGAATACTGGAGGAAAAAGAAAGAGGAACAAAGGAGAAAACATTGAAATTGGTGCATGGTCCTTAGATGGCCATAACAAAGAAAGAAAGAAATGTTAAAGAGTGACCAATTTGTTTGTTTGTTTTGTTCAGTGAAGCATGTGTATGTGACAGCCAAGAATTAACATTTTACAGATGTTCCAGAATCACACTTAGGCAGAGGAATTTGCTAACTAAAAAGCATTGAACAAAATACTTTGATATAAATGACTGTATTGAATAGTAAGTTTTTAAGGCCAAAAACAAAATCTTTCTCCACTTGGCCAATAATATTTGCATTTGTCATCATAGTTTAAGAATTTAAATCTAACAACTTTTCTAAACTTCGCATAACACATTATAACAAAAGTGAATCGTTATTTTCTACACTCACTGTCATATTTTCAAATGTGAAAGAGACTAATATAAAGAGAGTACATGAATATAAAGTCATGGTGATCTTAAGACATTTACACACACACACACACACACACACACACACACACACACACAAATATGAGCTTAGTCTGACGGAAAGTTTTGGTTTTCTTTAAAATACAGTGATATACAGTGAGGTGATAAACGTCATGGGATATTGCCCCAATATGGTGTCAGATCACCTTTTGCCTGGTGAAGGGCAGCAGCCCTAAATGGCAATAGACTCAACAAGTCTCTGGAAGTCCTTTGTAGGAATACTGAGCCACACTACTTCTACAGCTGCCCAATAATGCAAAAGTGTAGCCAGTGCAGGCTTTTGTGCACAAACTGACCTCTCAAGATGTCCTGTAAATGTTAGATGGAATTCATTTTGGGTTTTCTGGATGATAACCAAATCATTCACTGGAACTGCTGAAAATGTTCTTCAAAGCAATAATAAAAAACATGGTGCATTGCCATCAATAAAAATTCCACCATTGTGGAAATGACGTGCATAAATGGTTGCAAAATGGTCTCTAAGTAGCCGGACATAACCATTTCCAATCAATGATCAGCTTAGGTGAACCAGAGCACTAACCAATTCTGTGTGTATCATGGAGTCATCACCAGCTTACACAGTGCTTTGTTAACAAACTGGATCCATGGATTTTTTGGGTCTACACCAAACTTAAAGCCTGCCATCATCTCTTACTAACATAACTCATCTGTCCACACTATGATTTTACAGCTGTCTAGGGTCAACCCATATGGTCACAAGCCCAGGAGAGATACTGCAGATAATTTCACACTATAAGCAAAGGTACTCAAGTCTGTTGTCTGCTGCTATAGTACAAGTTGCTTCAGAAAAGTTCAGTAAATGGTCCCATATTTTACAAAATGCACTGCCAAGAATGTGGTGCCCACACATACACATTGATTTCATGTCACCAAGCACTCACTATCGTGCAAAGCACTGCAGTGAAGCAGTGGTAAAAGCTGTGACCCAGCTAACAGGGTCAGAGCGAGAACTCGCATCATTGCAACATGGAGTGCAAAATGAAGCAACATGTTAACATCAAGTTTTGTTTCAAATTAGGCAAAACAGCAATGAAGACCCATGGAATGTTAGCCCTAGTGAATGGTGTTGAAGCAATAAGAAGAAAGAGTGTTTGAGTAGTTTAAACGCTTTATATATGTCAACAATGAGCCATAATTGGGTTGACTGTCCACAATCACAGCCCCAGACAAAACTGAATGATGCTTGTGGATGATTGGCAGCTATTATTGAGAAGGATAGCAGAGGAGCTGAAGATCAGCACAGATAGTGTAAGCACTACTGTTCACGAACATTTGGGAAAGTGGAAGATTTGCCAGTTTGTACCGCACATGCTGACAGATGAGCAGAAGCAAATGTGGAAGGAAGCATCTGGAGATTTCATTGACATGCCTGACTGGAGTCAGCAATGTTTGGAAAGCATCATTACAAGACATGAATGCTGGTGCTACCAACACGATCTGGAGACCAAGTGACAGTCAATGGCATGGTGTTCATCATATTCCCCACCTCTGAAAAAAAGTCGACTGCCAAAATCCTAGATAAGGACGATGTTCATTGTTTTCGATAGCAAGGGCTTGATCTATCATGAATTTGTACCCAAGGGTTATACTGTCAATATGGAAGTTTATGAGGGAGTTTTGAAATGGCTGTTGCAAAGCATCTGGCAGATTCAGCCACAACTGTACCAGTTGGCCACAACTGTACCAGAGTGGACAGTGGAATTTCTGAAAGACAATGTCCATCCGCACACCGCAATCCGTGGGTTAAACTTTCTTGATAGACAAAAAGTCAATGTCCTTGCACGCCCTCCTTATTCTTCAGATTTGGCTTCAGCAGATTTCTCTCTGTTTCCCCACCTTAAATTAGCCCTGAGAGGCTTATGCTTCACAACAGCTATGCAGATCCAACAGCATGTGACCTCAGTGCTTCAAGCGGTTCCACAAGATGCGTTTGCTGACAGTTTTCAACAGCTGGACTACCAATGTCAGAACTGTACTGTAGCGAATGACGATCACTTTGAAGACCATTAAAGGTATTTTGTTTGTAACTTTTTTCCCCTATATTTCCTGAGACCATTCACTGAACTTTTCAGATGCACCTTGTACATTAATACCAAACTGTGCCACACTGTTTTAACAGATATGCTTGTTGTACATTCCATATTGATTAGTGTGGTAATTTCATACAGCAGTCCTTGTCTGTCAGCACTGACAACTCTAAACAAATGCTGCTGCTCTTTGTCTTTAAGCGCAGGATGTTAGTCATTGTGCTGTCCATAATGATAGGTGATAGGTGGATTTTGCGATACTGGAATCCCTAATTTGTTTCCAAAATGAAATGCCCCGTGTCTCTAGCTCCAACTATCATTTTATGTTGGTTAGCTATAATCGTATCAGAAACCTTTTCTGATGAATTGCTGGAGATGAAATTACAGCTCTGCCAATGCATTGCCATTTTACATATTGTGTACATGATACTGCTGCTATATACATATCTGTACATATCACTATCCCATGATTTTCATCACACCAAGATCATACTTTACGGACCCCAACAGGGCCTTTATCTTCCACCTATTGGGATAGTGTTATTAAGAAAGCTGTTGAAATTAAACTAGCAAGCGACCTTATAAACATTTTTTTTTTTTTATTTTTTATTTTTTTTTTTTTTTATTTTTTTTTAATTCTGCTTGGAATCCGGCACTGTCTCTCATCAAAAAACAGAGGGACAAGATTAATGCTGCCTCACCTGTTGATTAACAGTCACTATTGACATTTTTTATGTTTGGTCATCTTTGGTTGTGTTGACTCTGTTGTAACTTGTACTGTGTGTGTTACCTTCCTTGTTGACTCTTTGCAAACCGAGGTATTAAATACGCTTGCACATTGCTGCCTTAAGTGCAGTTGTGCCTTGAGAATGGCAGGTTGTCCTCCTGCCGAAATATCGGCGGTTGTCGACGACGTCACCCGGCAGCATACCCATAAGTTGTTTGAATATAGTGACATGTTCCACATCCACAAGGATCTCCTGAATAATCTAACAGTGTCATTACTACACACTTCATTTAAATTAGGATTCAGCAGAAGAAAGATCTTCAAACTTTACATTCACTGATCCACCTATTGAGCCCCATGATTTAATTGGAAGAGACTAATTATTTAAAACATTCATAATTTGCATAGGTTTTTTATTGTCACATAACCATAAAAAATAGAAATAAATACTTTAGACATTCAACATTTCCTAACGCTAAATGCAGGTTTTGCCATAATAGGAATTACATTAAATAGAATATAAAATTGCATTGCACTTATGGAATAATTTTCGGGACTTAAAAATTCTTCCGTTAAATGGGGGTTTACGCTAAACTGAGGTCACACAAAATCAGAGTTACATTGTATTTGAACATTTTTTGAGAAGGTAGGAAATGGAAAAGCACACAAAAGTACATTTATAATCAAAGCAACTTCTTTAATATCTGTGCAGTCATTCAAATGCTAGACATAGCCTACCACAAACAGTATGACACAAATTTGGAGAACTGTACATAGGAAACATAAATACAGAACATATATAAAATCTCAGCTGCTGAACACAAATTGAGAAATTAAATGAAAACATTCAGAGAATTCTGGAAGTCATAGTGATCCACAATGTACATATGCAGCATGTGAAAATTTGTACCAAGGCTGGGACTTTGAACTATTACACGTGTTGGCTTCTGTGATGCAAATAGCCTGGTATTTTAAACCAATGTAATAGTTCTTTATAAAAAGTTCAGCCTAGCACAAGTTGGTATAGACTGAATAGAAATATATCTTCCTTACTGAAGATTTAGTCTTACTTGGTTGGAATGAATCATGTAGAAACCATATTAAGGAGAGAGGTCCAACTTAAGTTGTGCCTCTATCAGTTTTCTTCTTTAGTTGTGATTGTAATAAGCATGTCTTTATATAATATTCTCTTGAAGTATATCACTGAATAAAACTTTAAAGTGAAGAAATAACTTTAAAATTCACTATTTATTATAGTGATAACTATACAGATTAATATCCAGAAAGTTATACATGCTTGACATTCAGCACCAGAATAATCAATAATTCAGTCTTTTTTTCAATAACTATGTACCCTTTTTTTCCCCCAAGGTAACTCTTTCCTCTCCCAAGATTGGAATGGCTCCTTACCCACTCCCTTAAAACCCTCACCATTTCCTTTTCCCTCTCCTTCCCTTCTGCCTGAAGAAGCAACTAGATTGTGAAAGCTTGTGTTTATGTGTGAGTGTTTGTGTGTCTGTGTGTGTGCTTTATTTATGTTACTATCACTACCTGTGCTCCTTCGCCTGGTAAGTAAACTTCATCTACTTTTTATATATATTTTTCCTGCTAAGAATTTTTCCTCTATCATATAACTATGTACAGTGTTTAACCATGGATATATATCCTGGGAATTCTTTGACTGTGTATAAATGGCTTCTTTGCTTACTTGCTGCTTCAACCTCTAGAATCTGAATCTGAATCTGAAACAGACATATTCTGGTGGCAGCTTCTGTCTTGAATATGCCCAATTATATTTACATAAATTAAATAGCAAAGCTTTGGGTATCTCAAGGTGATAGACTAGGGATTTTATTTTGTGCCACTACAACTTGACCTGGGTTTCCTGCTCACGAGGGAGGTTTACACAGCACTCTGGTAAGAAGACACAGTGACTTCACATGTAGTGCTGAGCACAACTGCCCAATTAACAGGAAACCCTTCAGTCTGCATATATACAACACAAACTAATCAAACACATGAACTGTACTAACAACAAGACAATGTTTAGTAAACAAATCAATGTTTAATGTAGTATTATGTGATATACCAGATATCATGTTGATGTTATGAATATAATTATTATGGGCAATGCAGAAACCGTAGAGAAAAGCAGTCACACAGCATGCATAAAAAGCTTTTTTGTTCTGTTTTCATTACCAGTCTCAATACAATCATATCCATCTCCTTCAAAGCCAGCATTACACTGACAGCGGTACTGGCCAAGAGCAGAGTTGAAAACACACTGAGCATATGGATGACAGGTGTTGATAATGTTACATGGCACTAAAACACAAATAAAACACATCAAATGCAGATAGTTATAATGTTCTCTTCATCAATATTTTAGAGGAAAAAAGTGATGACAATTTATCTTAATGTAATTCACATTAAATTGAAAAAATGTCAGAAAGTGCTGCAACAATCAAAAGATTTGGCTCTATAAAGTTGAATAAAATATTAGATAACTTTCAAGTAAGGTCCATATGGAAAGTGACACCCTGTGTATCAAACATGATTGTGATACAGAACATTTTTAAAGTTATTTTTTGTTAGTAACATGGGTTTTTGGCATAGCTTAAAAAAAAGACACTTTACATACCTAACAATGTCATAGTATCAGACATACAAAATTATTTAAATTTTCTATTAGTGCCTCCAATTACCTGAGAAATAATAGAATAATCAAATGACAAGGTTATTTGCTCTAGTACAATATGGTTAAACGCTTCACAGTGCAGGCAGCGATCTATGTGGGAATGACCAGCAACAAACTGTCCATTCGCATGAATGGACACAGGCAGACAGTGTTTGTTGGTAACGAGCATCACCCTGTGGCTAAACACGCCTTGGTGCACGGCCAGCACATCTTGGCACAGTGCTACACCATCCGGGTTATCTAGATACTTCCCATCGACACCAATCCTTCAGAACTACGGAGATGTGAACTAGCCCTTCAGCATATTCTCTCTTCCCAATGCCCACCTGGTCTTAACCTCGGCTAAATTTGAATTCCCGCCCGCCATCTTTAACATCTTTGCCTCGGAAAAAAAATCTTTATTTTATACCATTTTCCCATCTGGAAAGTCTCCTTCTATAATATATATATATATATATATATAGTATAAAATACTAAAGTACAGGCTGGTCGATAGGAACACTAAACACACACAAAAACACACAACCATTCGAGCTTTCGCCACCAGTGGTGGCTTCTTCGGGAAAAAGAGGGTGGAAGGAGAGGAGAAAGGGAAGGATACGGGTTTTAAGGAAGTGGAAAAGGAGTCATTCCAATCCCAGGAGTGGAAGGACTTACCTTAGGGGACAAAAAGGAAGGTAAACAAATACACACACACTCACACATATCCACATCCAAACACACTTAGGCAGACATTTGTAGAAACCAAAGAAGTTGGACAGAGATGCCACTTCAGGCAGAGGCTCTGTCCACAGAACCGAGGCAAAGATGTTAAAGATGGCGGGCGGGAATTAGAATTTAGCGGAGGTTGAGACCAGGCGGGCAACGGGAAGAGAGAATGTGTTGAAGGGCAAGTTCCCATCTCCGGAGTTTTGAAAGATTGGTGTTGGTGGGAAGTATCCAGATAACCCGGACGGTGTAACACTGTGCCAAGATGTGCTGGCCGTGCACCAAGGCATGTTTAGCCACAGGGTGATCCTCATTACCAACAAACACTGTCTGCCTGTGACCGTTCATGCGAATGGACAGTTTGTTGCTGGTCATTCCCACATAGAACGCTTCACAGTGCAGGCATGTCAGTTGGTAAATCACGTGGGTGCTATCGCAAGTGGCTCTGCCCTTGATCGTGTACACCCTCCGGGTTACGGGACTGGAGTAAGTGGTGGTGGAAGGGTGCATAGGGCAGGTTTTACAACGGGGGCGGTTACAAGGGTAGGAGCCAGAGGGTAGGGAAGGTGGTTTGGGGATTTCATATGGATGGACTAGGAGGTTACGGAGGTTAGGTGGGCGGCGGAAAGACACTCTTGGTGGAGTGGGAAGGATGTCATGTAGGATGGATCTCATTTCGGGGCAGGATTTAAGGAAGTCGTATCCTTGCTGGAGAGCCACATTCAGAGTCCGCTCCAGTCCCGGAAAGTATCCGGTGACAAGAGGGGCACTTCTGGGATTCTTCTGTGGAAGGTTCTGAATTTGGGGGGATGAGGAAGTGGCTCTGGAAATTTGTTTCTGTACCAGATCAGGAGGATAGCCGAGGGATGTGAAAGCTGATATTAGGTTGTTGGTGTACTGGTTCAGGGATTCGGGACTGGAGCAGACTCGTTTGCCACGAAGACCTAAGCTGTAGGGAAGGGAACGTTTGATGTACAGCTTAGGTCTTCGTACAGCTTAGGTCTTCGTGGCAAACGAGTCTGCTCCAGTCCCGAATCCCTGAACCAGTACACCAACAACCTAATATCAGCTTTCACATCCCGCGGCTATCCTCCTGATCTGGTACAGAAACAAATTTCCAGAGCCACTTCCTCATCCCCCCAAATTCAGAACCTTCCACAGAAGAACCCCAGAAGTGCCCCTCTTGTCACCGGATACTTTCCGGGACTGGAGCGGACTCTGAATGTGGCTCTCCAGCAAGGATACGACTTCCTTAAATCCTGCCCCGAAATGAGATCCATCCTTCATGACATCCTTCCCACTCCACCAAGAGTGTCTTTCCGCCGCCCACCTAACCTCCGTAACCTCCTAGTCCATCCATATGAAATCCCCAAACCACCTTCCCTACCCTCTGGCTCCTACCCTTGTAACCGCCCCCGTTGTAAAACCTGCCCTATGCACCCTTCCACCACCACTTACTCCAGTCCCGTAACCCGGAGGGTGTACACGATCAAGGGCAGAGCCACTTGCGATAGCACCCACGTGATTTACCAACTGACATGCCTGCACTGTGAAGCGTTCTATGTGGGCATGACCAGCAACAAACTGTCCATTCGCATGAACGGTCACAGGCAGACAGTGTTTGTTGGTAATGAGGATCACCCTGTGGCTAAACATGCCTTGGTGCACGGCCAGCACATCTTGGCACAGTGTTACACCGTCCGGGTTATCTGGATACTTCCCACCAACACCAATCTTTCAGAACTCCGGAGATGGGAACTTGCCCTTCAACACATTCTCTCTTCCCGTTGCCCGCCTGGTCTCAACCTCCGCTAAATTCTAATTCCCGCCCGCCATCTTTAACATCTTTGCCTCGGTTCTGTGGACAGAGCCTCTGCCTGAAGTGGCATCTCTGTCCAACTTCTTTGGTTTCTACAAATGTCTGCCTAAGTGTGTTTGGATGTGGATATGTGTGAGTGTGTGTGTATTTGTTTACCTTCCTTTTTGTCCCCTAAGGTAAGTCCTTCCACTCCTGGGATTGGAATGGCTCCTTTTCCACTTCCTTAAAACCCGTATCCTTCCCTTTCTCCTCTCCTTCCTCCCTCTTTTTCCCGAAGAAGCCACCACTGGTGGCGAAAGCTCGAATGGTTGTGTGTTTTTGTGTGTGTTTAGTGTTGTATCGACCAGCCTGTACTTTAGGTAAGTCAAAAATCTTTATATATATATATATATATATATATATATATATATATATATATATATATATATATATATATATATATTATAGAAGGAGACTTTCCAGATGGGAAAATGGTATAAAATAAAGATTTTTGACTTACGTAAAGTACAGGCTCGTCGATAGAAACACCAAACACACACAAAAACACACAAACATTCGAGCTTTCGCCACCAGTGGTGGCTTCTTCGGGAAAAAGAGGAAGGAAGGAGAGGAGAAAGGGAAGGATACGGGTTTTAAGGAAGTGGAAAAGGAGCCATTCCAATCCCAGGAGTGGAAGGACTTACCTTAGGGGACAAAAAGAAAGGTAAACAGATACACACACACACTCACACATATCCACATCCAAACACACCTAGGCAGACATTTGTAGAAACCAAAGAAGTCCAAGTCTTTGGTTTCTACAAATGTCTGCCTAGGTGTGTTTGGATGTGGATATGTGTGAGTGTGTGTGTGTATTTGTTTGCCTTCCTTTTTGTCCCCTAAGGTAAGTCCTCCACTCCTGGGATTGGAATGGCTCCTTTTCCACTTCCTTAAAACCCGTATCCTTCCCTTCCTCCCTCTTTTTCCCGAAGAAGCCACCACTGGTGGCGAAAGCTCGAATGTTTGTGTGTTTTTGTGTGTGTTTTGTGTTTCTATCGACGAGCCTGTACTTTAGGTAAGTCAAAAATCTTTATTTTATACTATATATATATATATATATATATATATATATATATATATATATATATATATATAAATAGAAAACAGATGACTTACCAAAAGGACCGGCTCGTCAATAGAAACAAATAAAATAAATAAAATCACTCACAAACACACATACAAGCTTTCGCAGCCTAGCTGCTTCGTCAGGCAGAAGGGAAGGAGAGGGAAAAGGAAATGATGAGGGTTTCAAGGGAGTGGATAAGGAGTCATTCCAATCCCGGGACAGGAAAGACTTACCTTGGGGGGGAAAAAAGAGGGTAAACAAAAACACACACACCCACACATTTACACAGACGCAAGTACACTAAGTACACTAAGTACACTAAGCCAAAGCTTTTCACAAATGTCTGTCTAGGTGTGTTTGTGTTTCGATATGTCTGAGTGTGTGTGTATTTGTTTACCTTCCTTTTTTTCCCCTAAGGTAAGTCCTTCCACTCCTGGGATTGGAATGACTCCTTTTCCACTTCCTTAAAACCCATATCCTTCCCTTTTTCCTCCCCTTTTTCCTCTTTTTCCTGAAGAAGCTGCCAGTGGTGGCGAAAGCTTGTATGTGTGTTTGTGTTTGATTTTATTTGTTTCTCTCGACGAGCCGGTCCTTTTGGTAAGTCATCTCTATTCTATATATATATATATATATATATATATATATATATATATATATATATATAATAAAAATAGAAAAGAGATGACTTAGCTGAAGGACCGGCTCATCGATAGAAACAAATAAAATAAATAAAATCACACACAAACACACATACAAGCTTTCGCAGCCAAGCTGTTTCTATCGACGAGCCGGTTCTTCAGGTAAGTCATCTCTTTTCTATTTTTATTATTTTTGTTTATCCCACCGGGAAAGTTTCCCTCTATAATTTTTGTTTCATCAATTTAGACGAAGATTACTCACCAGGCGAAGGAGCACAGGTGTAACAGCATAACAAATAAATAAATGAATCACACACACACACACAAACGCAAGCTTTCGCAGCCTAGCTGCTTCGTCAGGCAGAAGGGAAGGAGAGGGAAAAGAAAATGATGAGGGTTTTAAGGGAGTGGATAAGGAGTCATTCCAATCCCGGGACAGGAAGGACTTACCTTGGGGGGAAAAAAGGAGGGTAAACAAATACACACACACCTACACATTTACACAGACGCAAGTACACTTAGGCAGACATACTGTTGAACTGTAGAAAGCAAAGAAGTTAGAAGTTAGACCAATTATATATATATAAAAAATAGAAAAGAGATGACTTACCAAAAGGACCGGCTCGTCGATAGAAACGAATAAAATAACACACAAACACACATACAAGCTTTCGCAGCCTAGCTGCTTCGTCAGGCAGAAGGGAAGGAGAGGGAAAAGGAAATGATGAGGGTTTTAAGGGAGTGGATAAGGAGTCATTCCAATCCCGGGACAGGAAAGACTTACCTTGGGGGGAAAAAAGGAGGGTAAACAAATACACACACACCCACACATTTACACAGATGCAAGTACACTTAGGCAGACATACTGTAGAACTGTAGAAAGCAAAGAAGTTAGAAGTTAGACAGAGATGCCACTTGAGGCAGAGGCTCTGTCCAGAGAACCAAGGCAAAGATGTTAAGATGGTGGGTGGGAATTCGAATTTAGCGGAGGTTGAGACCAGGTGGGCAATGGGAAGAGAGAATATGCTGAAGGGCTAGTTCCCATCTCCAGAGTTCTGAAAGGTTGGTGTCGGTGGGAAGTATCCAGATAACCCAGACGGTGTAACACTGCACCAAGATGTGCTGGCCGTGCACCAAGGCATGTTTAGCCACAGGGTGATCGTCATTACCAACAAACACTGTCTGCCTGTGACCGTTCATGCGAATGGACAGTTTGTTGCTGGTCATTCCCACATAGAACGCTTCACAGTGCAGGCATGTCAGTTGGTAAATCACATGGGTGCTATCCCAAGTGGCTCTGTCCTTGATCGTGTACACCTTCCGGGTTACTGGACTGGAGTAAGTGGTGGTGGAAGGGTGCATAGGGGAGGTTTTACAACGGGGATGGTTGCATGGGTAGGAGCCAGAGGGTAGGGAAGGTGGTTTGGGGATTTGATAGGGATGGACTAGGAGGTTACGAAGGTTAGGTGGACGGTGGAAAGACACTCTTGGTGGAGTGAGAAGGATGTCATTAAGGATGGATCTCATTTCGGGGCAGGATTTAAGGAAGTCATATCCCTGCTGGAGAGCCACATTCAGAGTCCGCTCCAGTCCCGGAAAGTATCCGGTGACAAAAGGGGCACTTCTGGGGTTCTTCGGTGGAAGGTTCTGGATTTGGGGGGATGAGGAGGTGGCTCTGGTAATTTGCTTCTGAACCAGATCAGGAGGATAGCTGCGGGATGTGAATGCTGTTATTAGGTTATTGGTGTACTGGTTCAGGGATTCGGGACTGGAGCAGACTCTTTTGCCACGAAGACCTAAGCTGTAGGGAAGGGAACGTTTGATATGGAATGGCTGGCAGCTGTCATAATGGAGGTACTGTTGTTTGTTGGTAGGTTTGATGTGGACGGATGTGTGAAGTTGGCCATTGGACAGGTGGAGGTCAACATCGAGGAAAGTGGCATGGGATTTGGAATAGGACCAGGTGAATTTGATGGGACCAAAGGAGTTGAGGTTGGAGAGGAAATTCTGGAGTTCTTCTTCACTGTTGGTCCAGATCATGAAGATGTCATCAATGAATCTGTACCAAACTTTGGGTTGACAGGCTTGGGTATCCAGGAAGGCTTCCTCATATATAGGAAAAAATTCCTAACAGGAAAAATATATGTAAAAAAATAGATGAAGACTACTAACCAGGCAAAGGAGCACAGACAGTGATAGTAACAAATAAATACACACACACAAATAAACACTATATATATGTGTGTGTGTGTTTCTACAAATGTCTGCCTAGGTGTATTTGTGTGTGGATATGTGTGAGTGTGTGTGTATTTGTTTACCTTCCTTTTTGTCCCCTAAGGTAAGTCCTTCCACTCCTGGGATTGGAATGACTCCTTTTCCACTTCCTTAAAACCTGTATCCTTCCCTTTCTCCTATCCTTCCTTCCTGTTTTTCCTGAAGAAGCTGCCAGCAGTGTCGAAATGTAAACAAATGTCTGTCTAGGTGTGTTTGCATTTGGATATGTGTGAGTGTGTGTGTATTTGATTACCTTCCCTTTTTCCCCTAAGGTAAGTCCTTCCACTCCTTGGATTGGAATGATTCCTTTTCCACTTCCTTAAAACCCATATCCTTCCCTGTCTCCTCTCCTTTCTTCCTCTTTTCCTGAAGTGCGACCAGCGGTTGCGAAAGCTTGTATGTGTGTTTATGTGTGATTTTATTTGTGTCTGTCGATGAACCTGTCCTTTGGGTAAGTCATCCGTTTCCTATTGGATCTACGAAATGAAAAACTAATCTAATCTAATCCACTACAATGAATGGTCACCACCAAACTGTGGCCAGAAACAAGGTGGGTCACCCAGTGGGTCACCCAGTGATGCAGTGGAGCACATGCTTGATTGGCTGCTTCACAACCTGGACTATCTGAATCCTTCCACCCACTACCAGCTTTTCTGACTGCACAGATGGGAGTTATCCCTACAGTACATTCTTCGATCCCAAAATTATCCAAGCCTCAACCTACAATAACTTCCATTTTTTCCACAACCAATAATTCCTACCTCTCTATCCTAAACGTCTGTGTGTGTGTGTGTGTGAGTGCGCGCACGCGTGCAGACATGTGGCACTCGTACGTTTGATTTATTTTTGTTTTATTTTATTTTATTTATTTTCCTCCCCTCACCCATTTCCCCGCTCCATTCCTAAGCTGCATCTCTTTCCTCCCATCTAATACGTACATGCTCTGCAAGGTTGTGCTGCATCCATCCCCATCACCGTGATACAACCTTCCTATTCCCCCTCTCATATTTCCACACTACAGAGCATGATTCAAAGTGCAGCAGCCAGAGTTGATAGGCTTGTGCTTGTGTGATTGCATTAATGTTCCACTTTCTGAAGAAGGCCATGCCCGATAGCTGAAGTGTTGTATGTGTTTGTGTTTTTTATGTGACTGTTGCAGCTTGTTGGCACATCTTTGCAGTGAGTTGTAAACTGTTCTTATTACTATCTTGTTAATTCCAACCTGGACTTTCCATTATTAGATAAAATTGATGCCTATAAATAAAAAAGGACATAAAGTCATTATATATGTCCAGCCCAAGGTGGAAACTTTTTCCTAATGTTTCCGCTATTATTCTTCTCAGTTTGAATTCTGTAAGAAATCAAATACTTCTGACAAAACACTCACTAAAGAGATCATAAGTCTAATAACTACTACGATCATGAGTCTAATAATTACTACAATATTCTACTGGTGAAGCACATTAAGTGCCAAATGGAAAATCTAGAAATGCCACCAGCCACCAACAGAGCAATTGATATAAGTAATTTAAAAGCACAAAAATTATAATTAAATAGTTAAAATAATAAAATGTAGTAATAAGAGCACCTAATCTACCACAAGTACCGGGTGATCAAAAAGTCACTATAAATTTGAAAACTTAATAAATCATGGAATAATGTAGACAGAGAGGTAAAAATTGACACACATGCTTGGAATGATAATCATGAATAAAAGGAGCTGTAATGAGAGAGAGAATCAGATGCACTAGCAGTCACAGCAGGTTGACATTACCTAAAAAGGTGATTTTAGTGAAGCTGTATTATCAGAATTGGGAATGTGCTAGTTCAGCATTATGATCCTATCACCATAGGAAGGGGATTCAAACAGGTAGAGGTCCGTTGACAAATGCAGCTGTGGCGAGAATGATTTTGAAGTTTGAAGCCACAGGTTGTTTAGATGATAGACCCTATAGTGGCTGACCGAGCACAAGGTGTAATGCTGCTGAGACAGTTCAGGAAGAAATGGAGACTGTAGCGGGTTCGTTTATTCACGGGGAAGTCAGTGCTTGTGCAGTCGCACATCATATCGGCATTCCATACACTACTGTTTGGTTGGCACTTTGGCATACTCTCTGATGCTATCCTTACATAATCCATTGGCATCATGAAGTATTAACTGGCGATTTAGTGAATCAGAGGGCATTTGCGGTGTGGGCGTTTCAAAAGATGACGATTGGTTGAGTAACATGTTGTGGACTGACAAAGCTTATTTCACGCTCAGAGGGTCTGTCAATGCCCACAACTGCCGAATTTGGGCTACCAAAAATCCTATAAGTGTTGTGGAAACTCCATTGCATTATGAGAAAGTCAGGGTATGGGTTGGATTTACCACATCTACCATTATTGGGCCTTTTTCCTTCAAGGAAATGTGTGATTCTGTTTTAGTAACTGCTACTGTGATGGGTGATAGGTACGCCGATGTTAAAGAATCACAGCATCCCCAGCCTGGCTGATAAACACCTGCTGGAACGTACAATTTTTATGCAGGATGGCGCTCCACCCTTTACTGCTAGATGCGTGAAAGATCTCTTGCACAAATCGTTTGGTGATGATCGTGTGCTCCGCCGCCACTTTTGTCATGCTTGACCTCCCAGGTCCCCAGACCTCAGTCCTTGAGATTATTGGCTTTGTGGTTACCTGAAATTGCAAGTGTATCATGATCGACCAACATTCGATGCCAATGCCTCACCATTACTCCGGACCTGGTTTACAGTGCTGTTCACAACATTATTCCTTGATTACAGCTATTGTTGAGAAATTATGGTGAACATATTCGGCATTTCCAGTAAAGACATAATCTTTGCTTTGTCTTCATTTGCTATGCTAATTATTGCTTTTCTGATCAGATGAAGCGCCATCTGTCGAACATTTATTGAACTTTTGTCTTTTTCTTGTTCTAATAAAACCCCATGTCATTCCAAGAAAGTGTGTAAATTGTTACCTCTCTATCTACATTAATCCGTGATTTATTAAGTTTTCAAATTTATACTGACATTCTGATCAACCGGTAGACTAAGCATAGCAAGGTTGGTTAGTTAGCTGTACCAAATGAAAACAAATCTCTATCCTTGAAAGAAAAATAAGAAACTGGAAAATGTTTGGAGGACAGATGAAACTGAGAAAGAAAAGCTACCGAGTGTTCCAAACATTCACAAGAAACACCAAACACGATGAAAATAAGAATTACGTGAACCAATCCAATTCAGTTTTTGCCATTCCTGAACACAGATAGCTTTCTTAATTTCTCCACAATTCTTGAGAACAGAGCCAAAAGTTGAAAAAGCTACAGCTATAACACGTCATACATGGTGTAATTATTAACTCTTCTAATAACCGTTTCAAGTTCATCAAGAGATAATTATATACTCTTGCCTTCCCTATACATTATTAGTAAGGTTATGTGGGGTATATCATGTAGTGTCCTAAATGGACAGTAACTAAGTGCATCAGCTTTCTGTCTTACAAAATAGAGTTAGTCTGGAGACAGTTCATCGAAGAATATGCAAATAAAAAAAATCAATTAAAGATTGGAATACATTTCCATCCAGATGGTCCCTTTGTTTCCTTTCCAGCTGTGGCACCTTCTATAGGCTTGCAGTGGCCTTCATCTGAAGCTTCATATCCCAAAGGGCAGACACATGAGCCATCAAAACAGGTGAGCATAGGATATGCGACGTCATCTTCAGACACTGCTGGACACACATAGACAAATGCACAAAGCTCTAGTGTCAACTCTGTTTAAATAATCATCTTGTGATGATTATAATTTTAAGTATCTTTCTGGAAAAATTTTTATGACATAGACAGCATATACAGTAGTAATTTCCTTCAGAAATAAAGAATTAGGCCAATTAAAGTAATACACAAACAATGACATGAGTAATTAGATAAAACTGATGTATTACATAACCTCTCACCATATATCTAAATTGTGGCTCATGTTTGTGTGTTTTCCTCTTTCATAAAATCTGTCCAGTAGTTCTACTTACCACAACACGTGGAGGTTCCTCACAGGAGCAAACTAATTATTGAGTGGGGCACCTACCTACCTATCAGATTCACCCATGTCATGTACCACTTAGGTTGCTTAATTTTCGTGTATGACTACTAAATTGTTAACAAGAATGAATTGACTATTCTGATCCCTAAAAGGTGCATATAATGACCATGCAAGTACAGTATACTCCTGATCGTGATACCAATATTTACCATACCCTGCAATTCAAACCCCAACCTTCCATCTGTAAAAGACAAAGGAGACTAGTGGCGTTTACAAGTATTGTAACAGCTCAAAATTGGTTAATAAATGAACGATAAGAAATACTGCAACCTTGATGGATTAAAATTATAAATATATTATGAATTAATTGTTGTATGTTATTATCTGTGTCTGAATTTCACCATAAACTTCTTCTCAATGTGGCAAGAGATGCAATAACTATTTTCTACAACAAAATCTATGAGGGTACTATACATCTATTTTATTCATTAGATTCCACATCAACTTACTACTGTTCTTAATGATTTGACTACTATTTAGTAGTAAACAATTTAACCATGAGTGTTCCTTGAAAACTAATGTGAGGAACTTTCTTGATATCTAATGGTGAACCAAACAGGGTGCATGGTCACTGTCAGGAATATAATTTTCTGTGAGTAACTCATAACTTACAATTGATTTTATTATCAGTTTACAAAATATGTGTCATACTACTACAAACTTACATTGCTCAGTTTTGGGTAAGCAGGCACCATTCCGAAGTTCGTAGCTTGGTGGGCAGAGACAGACCCCAAGTGTACATGTTGGAGCAGGCGCCGTTTCTTCCTCTGACTGGCCTGGCAGTGGACCTGATGGTGCAAGAGTGGATGGAGGCTGCTGTGGCAGTAGACTTGAATCAACACAGCTGTAACCGTCTCCCACATAGCCTGGCAGGCACTGACAGTGGTAACCAGATGTCAGTTCATCGTAGGCACAGACACCAAAAGGGGAGCAGTTGTTGGCCACTGTACAACTTACTACAACAAAAAAACAGATCAATGGTAACAGAATTAAATTTTTATTCCCCTTACAAGAGCAGTAGAAGTACAGCCACAAACATAATATTTCAATTTTATAACATTTATGTACATGGTTAAAGTTAAATCATTAATTAAAACACTGTCTCTTCTATAAATTAACACATAACTTTATTCCATTTTCTAATGCAGAAAACACAATATTCATTCAAAAATTAAATTCAAATGTATAGAAAAGATCACTCCTGACTGGTGAAGGAAATCTTTTCTTACAAGAGGTTTTTCTTCCCTTCATCTGTGTGGTGTTACTATTGTTGGTACTGAGCTGAGATAAAGTTCATGTTTTGTAATGTTGTAGAGGTTTAAAACTAAAATTAAATGAAGCAACAAATACAAATGCAAATGTTTGCCATACAGCAAAGAGTGATGTCTGGAATAACTTCCATGCTAGAGTAAACACTTGCAGTAGAAGAGATTTGTTTCACAGTATTGAAGGTGTTTTTGTATAACATATCCAGGTGTGTTCCTATTCAAAATATGGTTAAATTTTACTTGGGTGGCATGGTGGTCCTGGAAGGTAATGCTGACAGTGGATGGTGAATACCAAGAATTGTGATTTTCACATTAACCAATTGTGTGGTAGTATGTGATCTTCAATGAGATCCATTGTATTTTTCTGCAGAATATGTGAACACATTTCATCGTTTGACATTTTATGTTCTTTCACACAAACTTCTTCCTTTTCATGCCAATATCTTCGTACTAATGCAACTTATGTTTTGTAATGAAATCTTTGCTTTACAATAGCACTTACTTTCACTGAATGGACAACGGTACATACAAGAACCTGTCAACCACAGAGCAGGAACAGATTTATTTATTTACTTCATGGTCTGTAGGAAACAGTATTCGAGCCAGTCTATATGGCTTAGCTTTCTAAGAAATGCAAAAAACAGTATTTCCATAATTCTGGTTGGTGAGGATTACAAAGACTTTTCTCTCTTTGACAATCTCATTGGCCTTTGTATCTAATGAATACAGTATTCTGCAGCAAATTTAATATTTCAGACACGAGAACAATATGTGCGTTTTCTTATGGATAAGGTGTGGATGTGTCTCACTTATGGTTTGATTTACATGACCTAAACCCTAATTTCAATAAAACTGTTTATATGTAATTTTTCCATCATCATCATCATCATCAGAGACTGATTATGCCTTTTAGCATTCAGTCTGAAGCTTAGTATCTTTAATAAAAATCCTCCATGATCCCCTATTCAATTCTAACATTGATGCCTCGTCTGATGTTATGCCTTTTACTTCAAAATCATTCTGCACCGAATCTAAGTACTTTCTTCTTGGTCTACCTCGACTCCTCTTACACTCTGCTGCCGAGCTCATGAGTCTCTTAGGTAACCTTGCTTCCCCCATGCATGTAACATGACCCCACCATCTCAGTCTGTTCTCTCTAACTGCTTCATCTATGGTGTTCATTCCAAGTTTTTCTTAGATATCCTCATTATGGACACCCTCCTGCCATTGTTCCCTGCAATCATTCTTGCTACTTTCATATCTGTAACCTCTACCTTATGGATAAGGCAACCTGTATCCACCCAACTTTCACTCACATACAACAAAGTGGGTCGAATGATAGAGCGGTGCACTGCTAACTTAGTCTTGGTACTTACTTCCTTCTTGCAGAAGAGAGTAGATCTTAGCTGAGCACTCACTGCATTAGATTTGCTGCACCTCAATTCCAGTTCTTTCACTATGTTGTCATCCTGTGAGAAAATACATCCCAGGTACTTGAAACTGTCCACCTGTTCTAACTTTGTTCCTCCTATTTGGCACTCAATCTGTTTAAATCTCTTTCCCACAGACATTACTTTCGTTTTGGAGATGCTAATCTTCATATCATAATCCTTGCACCTCTGATTGAGCTCTGAAATATTAGTTTGCAACCTTTCAATCGAATCTGTCATTACAACTAAGTCATTCGCATATGCGAGACAGCTTATTTTGTTTTGAACTATTTTAATCCCGCCCTGCCAGTCTACTGTTTTCAACATATGATCCATGAATAATATGAACTACAGTGGTGACAGGTTACAGCCTTGTCTTACCCCTGAAACTACCCTGAACCATGAGCTTGCCATCTACTCTAACTGCTGTCTGACAGTCTACGTAAAGCCCATTAATTGCCTGCAGAAGTTTGCCTCTTAAACCATAATCTTGTAGAACTGACAGTAGCTTCCTCCTAGTGACAAGGTCATAAGCCTTTTCTAGATCTATGAAACATAGATACTATTCCCTGTTCCACTCATAACACTTTTCCATTACCAGCCGCAAGCTAAGGATCTGGTCCTGACAGCCTCTAAGAGGCCTAAACCCACACTGATTTTCATCTAACTTGTCCTCCATTAATACTCACACTCTCCTTTCAACAATACCTGAGAATATTTTGCCTACAACGCTAATTAAAGAGATACCTTGATAGTTGTTACAATCTTTCCTGTTTCCATGTTTGAAAATTTACATGATTACCACATTCGTCCAGCCAGACGGAACCTGTCCCGATTCCTATGCCTTCTCAATTATCCTGTGTAACCATTTGCAACCTGATATTCCACTGTATTTGACGAGTTCTGGCTTAATTTCATCCACCCCAGCCACTTTATTGCACTGTAATCTATTGATCATTTTCTCCACTTCCTCAAATGAGATCCTGTTTCCATTGGCATTCCTATCCCATTCTATCTGAAAATCTGACACATCATTGAATGTTTCACCTACATTGAGCAATTCTTGAAAATATTCCCTCCATCTGCTCAAGGCATCCACTGGATTGACTAGCAGCTTTCCTGACCTGTCCAAAACACTTGTTAATTCCTTCTTCCCTCCCTTTCAAAGATTGCTAATTACGCTCCAAAATGGTTTTCCCGCGGCTTGACCCAGAGTTTCTAGCTTATTTCCAAAGTCTTCCCATGATTTCTGCTTGGAGTCTGCAATTATCCGTTTGGCTTTGTTTCTTCCTTCAACATAACTTTCTCTGTCTGCCTGATTTCTAGTATGGAGCCATTTTTGAAATGCCTTCTTTTTCTTTTTACAGGCTGCCTTGACTGTGTCATTCCACCAGGCTGTCTGCTTCTTCCTGCCTTACACACTAATGTTCTAAGACATTCTCTAGCTTCTAGCTGCTTCCAGTAGTGTGTCCCTGTACCTTGACCATTCCTCTTCCAGTGACTGTAAATCATTACATTCAACTAACTGGTACCTTTCCAAGATCACTGCTATGTATTTCTGCCTAATTTCCTTGTCTTGAAGCTTCTCCGCTCTTATCTTTCTACACATGGACTTGACTTTCTGCTCCTTTTGCCTCACAAAACCAATTTCACTGCAGATTAAATAATGATCAGTATCATCAAAGAACCCCCTGAAGACACGTGTGTCCTTGACTGTCTTCCTGAATTCCTGGTCTGTTATTATATAGTCAATGACAGAACTGGTTCCCCTTCCTTCCCAATTATAGCGGTGAATGTCCTTATGCTTAAAGAAGGAGTTTGTGATAACTAAGCTCATACTGGAACAGAAATCCAAGAGCTGTTTACCATCCCTGTTGGCCTCCATATCCTCTCCAAACTTACCCATAACCTTTTCATAACCTTCTGTTCGATTTCCTATCCTAACGTTGAAATCACCCATGAGTAAAACTCTCTCCTTATCCTTCACTCTACAACTACATCACTAAGTGCATTGGAAAATCTGTCCATCTCATCGTGATCTGTCCCTTCACAGGGTGAATATACTGCCACAACCCTAATTTTCTTGCTGGAGATGGTCAAATCTATCCACATCAGTTATTCATTTACATACCTTATTGCAATAATGCGGGGTTTGATTGCTTTCCTGATGTAAATCCCTACACCCCACTGTGATCTTCCTACTCTGACTCCTGACAGGTACATCTTGTATTCTCCGACTTCGTCCTCTTTCTCTCCCCTTACTCTAACATCACATGTCTTAACAGTTAAGACATCTAACCCCATCTTACTTGAAGCCTCTGCCAGCTCTACCTTCTTCCCAGTGTAACCCCCATTGATATTAATAGCTCCCCATCTCATTTCAGATTGTTTGCGAAGTCGTATCAATTATAGGTGGGGCTTCATCACCTCCAAAGGTCCGAGGCGTTTTGCTCTGATTGTTGCCAGCATGATATTGAAGTACCTGGGAAGTAGGTTGCTAGCCTTACTTGCCCAAGGCCCCACTGGGTTTTACCCCTAACGGTTGAGGGACTAACCAGTGGATTTGGTAGTCTTTGCCGTCTGAGCACAAAGGTGGCCAGGATTCAGAATATGTCCGAGATGCCCAACCTTATTCCAAAGTAATTGGTATCCCAATTTTCAGGACCACTTACTTGGCCACTCATACGTTGCCTGTGGTTCATGAACTAGGACATGACTACAGGAACCCAAACCATGAACCACAGAGATTTTTCCATCGGTATAAAAATTTTAAAAGCTCTCACCTATTGTAACAAAAGCATACATATTTCAATTTATGCACAAAGCAAGTACTGAATCAACCAGCAGCCAGTTTATGTGCCACATCACAGAACTGGCATTACAGATGAAACTAATCAAATGTTTATTCCCAGGGCAAAATATTTATTACCGGGTAGAATCTGATTGACTGCTGCATCTGCCTCGCAATTAATTAACTGACTTCCTGGCATTCAACATCCACTATCAACATTATCTTCTTGGACTGGTAAGCTGGTAAGTACAATTTTAGCCAAAACATTATGTGCTCGCTTCCCTCTTCAAATCCTTGAAGATTTTTAATTATCCCATTGTCCACGAGAATCAGGTCTGTGGGGTTTATAACTCTATAACTTAATGTAGAGATGCAGGCAAGAAAGTGTGTTAACAGATCCTGCTATATAAACTGTCTTCCATGACACACCTATTAGATAGAAATAGTATTGGGCTGTGTTTCAGGGGAGCCTGTAAATTAGGGGTAAGAAACAATTTTCAAGCCTCTGGGGTTCAGGCTGCCTTGCACGACAGGCATGTTGTGAGAGTAACATCAGCCTGTTTGGTCGACCTCTTCTGCTGTGGTTACATGAGCGAAGATGAGCATGGCTGGTGGAATGTCATTTACTACTATCTGTTTCGCCTTGCCTCCTCTCCACTCTCCCCACAACCTTCTAATGCTGCACCTAACAGCTTTCCGCCTCTTTAGCTTCTTCACATTCTACTATGCATCACTCACTTACCTTCCCTGAACCATATCCTTTAAGTTCATTTGGCATTAGGGTTAGTGTTGCCAGTGCTTCTGTAGTGCTCCTAGATTGACAATACACTACATTTCGTGTAGCCAATGGCATACGACCTTAACATAACCAATGACAGGTGAAAAATGATGGAATGAATTTATACTGTCATCTTTAAAAGGACTGTCTGGTTTGTTGTTCTTGTGAGATGTTTGTGAGTGTCTGTTATAGTTACACATTGTTATGGCAGGTCAGTCATTTAGATGGCAGGTGTGTTGCAAGAGTAACATCAGCCTGTGTGGTTGACCTCTTGTGCTGGGGGTACATGTGTAGATGAGCATGGCTGGAGAATGTCAGGATGGATAGAGGAGAGGATGAACAGAAAGAAGTGCAAGAGGTCATGGAGTAGAGGATATATGTGTTTGAAGGTGGCAGGAGAGGACAGACAGAGAAGGGATTATGGACAGAGAGAAATGGGGAGGAGGATTACAGGGACATAAAGGGGAGGGAAAAGGAAATGAACAGAGAGGTGAGAGAAGGGGATTGACAGAGAGAGAAGGGGATAGGAGTGGGTGGATAAAGAGGGATGTACACATATGAAGCCTAGGCAAAAGGCTAGTATTTATATAAAGCAGAGTGTAGGAAGCATGTCTGTACTGAATTTCCTCTTGAACCCCTGCAACAATTTTAACTAAATTTGGTGCATCTACTGCTTGACCCACAAGGGTCAGCAAAACTGGACTTATAATCTCCAAAATTCAATATGAGTGAAGATACAGGTTAAAAACTTTTTTTTTCAGCACCTGGCCAGTACTGAATGACAAGTGGATTCATGAGCATGTCTTACTGACCTTTTCTGCAAGGCAACCTACATGTCAGTGCCAGAATAAATAAAGAACATTGTTTCCAAGCCTTTGTCCTGTACAAAACATGCTTCATCTATCTATTTTGTAGGGGTTACACATATGGATGGGCACTGCTGAGCAGTTAGAGAGGGAAAATTTATTTAGTCCATATGATCAATTGTTACACAATGTGTTACAGATGTTGGACAAGCTATGTTATTATAAAAGGTGTCCCATTTATGTTGGACAAGATATATAATGACACAAGGTGTTCCATTTAACCTGGCACATCAAAATAAATCAAACACAAAATGAATATATCCAAGGGGGACATCTACCTCACCTGAAATCAAACCACCAACTCTCACCCCCTGAAGGGGAAGGGGAGGCAACTTCGAAATCTTAAATTCTTAAATAGGAACCCCATTTTTACATTATATTTGGATCCCTCACCAAAAAATACCAAGGGTTTGCTTCACACATTATTTTCTGTTTGCGGTATATGGCACTGTAATTGGTTAATTATTGTTGTTTGGTCTTCAGTTCGCTGACTGGTTTGATGCAGCTCTCCACGCTACCCTGTCCTGTGCAAGTCTCTTCATCTGAGAATACATTCGGCAACCTACATACTTTTGAATCTGCTTACTTTATTCGTCTCTCGGTCTCCCTCTACAATTTTTACCCCACACGCTTACTTCTAATGCTAAGGTGACAATTCCTTGATGTCTCAGAATGTGTCCAACCAATCTAACCTTTCTCTTAGTCAGGATATGCCAGAAACTCCTTTTCTCCCTGATTCGGTTAAGCACCTCCTCATTAGTTATGTGTTCTACCAATCTAATTTTCATCATTCACCTGTAGCACCACATTTCAAAAGCTTCTAACATCTTTTTATCTGAACTCCTTATCGTCCACATTTCACTCCCATACAATGCTACACTCCAGACAAATGCTTTGAGAAAGGACTTCCTAACATTTAAATTAATATTGGATGTTAACAAGTTTTGCTTCTTTAGAAACACTTTTCTTTCCATAGCCATTCTGCATTTTATATCTTCTTTACTTCGGCCATCAGAAGTTATATTCCTACCCAAAAAACAAAATTCATCTACTACTTTTATTGTCTCATTACCTAATCTAATTCCTTTGGCATCGTCTGATTTTTTGATATTTCATTTCATTACCTTTGTTTTAGTCTTGTTAATGTTCATCTTATATCTTCCTTTCAAGATACTGTCCATTACATTCAATTGCTCTTCCAGATCTTTTGCGGTCTCTGACAGAATTACTATATCATCGGCAAACCGCAATGTTTTTATTTCTTCTCCCTGCACTTTAATGCCCTCTCCAAATTTCTCCTTCCATTCCTTCACTGCCTGCTCAATGTACAGATTGAATAACATTGGGGAAAGGCTACAACGCTGTCTTACTCCCTTCCCAACCTCTGCCTCCCTTTCATGCCCTTCGACTCTAATAACAGCTGTCTGGTTTTTGTATAGGTTGAATGTAACTCTTCGCTCCCTATATTTTACCCCTGCTACCTTAAGAATTTGGAAGAGTGTATTCCAGTCGACATTGTCAAAAGCTTTCTTCAAATCGACAAATGCTAAAAACGTAGGTTTCCCTTTCCTTAGCCTATCTTCTAAGATAAGTCGTAATGTGAGTATTGTCTCCCGAGTTCCTACATTTCTCCTAAATCCAAACTGATCTTCCCCGATGTCAGATTCCACCAGTTTTTCCATTCATCTGTAAATAATTCGTGTTAGTATTTTGCAACCATGACTTATTAAACTGATAGTTCTGTAATTTTCACACTTGTCTGCATTTGTTTTCTTTGGAATTGGAATTACGATATTCTTCTTGAAGTCAGAAGGTATTTCCCCTGTCTCATACATCCTGCATATCAGGTGATACAATTTTTTCATGACTGGCTCTCCCAACGTTATCAGCAGTTCAGACGGAATATCATCTACTCCAGGGGCCTTGTTTCGACTCAAGTCCTTCAGCACTCTGTCAAATTCTTCTCGCAGTATCATATCTTCTACCTCATCTTCCTCCACTTCGTCTTACATTTCTAGAATACTTCTTTCAAGTTTATTTCCTTTGTATAGGCCCTCTATATATTCCTCCCATAGTTCAGCTTTCCCCTCTTTGCTTAGTACTGGTTTTCCGTCTGAGTTCTTGATATTAATACAGCTGCTTTTCTAGTTTCCAAATATCTCTTTTATTTTTATTTTTATTGGTTAATTATGATGTATCATACATTCTGAAACATTACAAGGTAAAGTGGGCAGTAAAATTTACTTTTTCAGTAATGTAAAATGAGACATGCAACAGTGCTCAGTTTATAATCCTCTTAGCAATGGGGCAGTGATGGGGTTGGCAAATTAATAATTAATTATAGGTGGTGAATTTTCTTTGAATCTCTAGAAAAATACACACCAAAGAAACATCGGTGTTGGGTACTTTACTGTCTTTAACATATATTAATGACTTGCCATTCTACATACACGAAGATGCTACGCCAGTTCTTTTTGCTGACGATACAAGTATAGATATCACGTGTGACAAACAGAAATTAACTGATGAAATTGTAAATGATATCTTTCAGAAAATTATTAAGTGGTTCTCTACAAATGGACTCTCATTAAACTTTGATAAAACCCAATATATACAGTTTCATACAGTAAATGACATGACACCATTAATAAATTTAGACTTTGAACAGAAATCTATAGCTAAGGTAGAATATTCACAATTTTTATGTGTTTGCATTGACGAGGGATTGAATTGGACGAAACACATTGAAGATCTGCTGAAATGATTGAGTTCAGCTACTTATGCTATCAGGGTCATTGCAAAATTTGGTGATATACATCTCAGTAAGTCAGCTTACTATGCCTATTTTCATTCACTGCTTTTGTATGGGATCATATTCTGGGCAATTCAACATTGAGTAAAAAAGTATTAATTGCACAAAAGTGTGTAATCAGAATAATTGCTGGGGCCCACCCAAGATCATCCTGCAGACATTTCGTATTTGCTCAAATATAGGCCGCACTTTTTTTCCCAAATTTTGGTGTAAGAAATTGTGGTGCGGCCTATAATCGAGATTCTATCCTCCTCCCCCCCTCCCCTCTCCAACAGCTCCTTTTCTCAAAGTCGTTAGTTTCAAAAATTACTCGCTCACTTTTATGCTGCAGTAACAGTTTTGCAGAATTGAAGTCTATATTTCGATATAAATGGTGTCATTCTGTACCACAGCATACAAAAGCTGATGACTGTTTTCTAACACGTCTGCGTGGCCTAAAACAAAAATAGTACGTAACACACGCTTCCTAAGCACACAAATTATTTTAATTTGATGTAGTCAATGAAGCTAGTCTTCGCCATAAAATTTTAGTGTGTGTCGCGAGAGATTTTACCCTGATGTTTACGTTGGTACGATAACACCTACCGCAAGCAGTGATGGGAGGTTAAGATAGTGGAACAACTGATTGGTATAGCTAATGCTGATGTTGAGTCCAATGCTACCTTTTAAAATAACGTATTTTACTATGACCAGATTCACTGGTTTCACATCCATTGGGGGTTATTTCTGTGAAACAATGTACATGGAACTTGGAGCTATTTTGCAGCCTTGCAACTTTGGTATTCCAGCTAAACCTAGTACAGTGAAGTCATAACTGATTTCATTGAATCATTTCTGTTGTAATAGCAAAATCACAGTTTCTGTTTCGAATTATGAGGACAAGCAAAACATGAGGATATTCACACTTAACTCACTAGCCTTGAACTTTTTTTCATCAGTGTCAAATTTACATCAAACTTCCCGTTTTCCATGTCCATTGCTGTGACTAGGCAACCTGAAGTTTACATTCGGCGGTGTAAATCATACATTCGTTTCCCGCTACAAACTTACAAGCCAAAGTATCACACAAACACATACACACCAAAAAAACTATATTTTCGCATCACATGCCTACGTTAAACAACACTTGAAACACCCGGTAACACGCCTTGGTTCAGCGTCCCCTCACTTGGGGCGCTCGGATCGGCCTCTCGTCTCGCTTTCTTATTCGTTGATTTACAGTTTTGCATATTTGTTTTGAGTTTATTGTAAAGATAACACTATTTTGTTAACATTATCTTTCCGACTACGAAAAAGTTCGATTATACAAAAAAATATAATAAATAAATAAAATAAAAATTAAAAAACCTGCGGCCTATACTTGAGATTTTTTTTTTCTATAATCTTGTGTCAAAAGTTTAGGCGCGTCCTATATTCGCGCAAATACTATTGAAATTTGTTATTAACAATCTGACCCAATTCAAAAGTAATAGCAGTGTGCATAGCTACAACACTAGGAGAAAGGGTGATATTCACTATTCAAGGTTAAATCTAACTTTGGCACAGAAAGGGGCGAATTATGCTTCCACAAAAGTCTTCGGTCACTTACCAAGTAGCATAAAAAGTCTGACAGACAGCCAACTAGTATTTAAAAAGAAATGAAAGGAATTTCTGAATGGCAACTCCTTCTATACTATAGATGAATTTTTAGATAAAACTTTAAAAAATAAAAATGAATAAAAAAATTCTTAAAATATTGTCATGTATAGAAAACATTTACTAAACTGACACGTTCCACATCATTATGATATATGATCTATGGACAAATATTAATCTAATCTAATTACAGCCCTGTTGAAAGAACAGCACCAGCTACATCATCCATGAATGTTGTCTGCTTATTTGTATTCACAGTATTTTGTGGTACATGTCAGTACAACACAGCAGTGCTGCTGTGGCCGTATGGTGCACTACACCTCATGAAGAAAGTCAGACTTCACTTTACTTTACAAACTCTCAACAGAATGTAGGAATGGAAGCTCCACGGGTATGTTACTTAAGATTCATTCAACAAGTATTTCTTTGAAGTTTGATTACACATCACATAGATGGCTTCCTTCGAGAAATTCATTTTGTGTCTGGGACATTTTAATGTACATTATGTAGTATTAGAGTTATTTTGATTTTTGGGTTAAATATGACACCTGGTATTAAATATGACACCTGGTATAGTAGCTTACAAGTAGTTTCAGTTATTATAACACATAGCATCTGACAGACACAGAACTGGCTTCTATATAGCCTAGTTCATGTTTTGATATAATCTGCAAGATTGCTGTACAAGGTACTCTTACACAGAGTAAAAAGAGGTGCACAATAAATAGGATTATAAATATTTATTAAATTTTAAGTTGTCATCAATAGACTTTCTACTTTTGAGAAGCTTGTAGCTTGCTGAACAGCTGGAGCCCCATGTGGAATGTTCCCTTTTTACACATTTGGATGGCAAAATATAAAATATGCTCTTGTATTGTGTTCATGTATACAGTGTTCTTATTTTCTTGAGTCTAGATTCAGTTGTTATTGTATGGGTGGTTTATTTTAATTTTTTTTCTTCTTCCCATCTTACATTCTATAACACGTTTAGGCATGGCTGTAGTAGGATCTCCAGCTTCCTGAAGATGAGTTTGCAAGAGTCTCTAGGTTTGCTACAATTAATGATACTTACGGCTCTCTTCTGGATTTAGGAAGTACTAAGGACATTTGGAGAATTACCCCACACTGTCACACCATATCTCGGGTGGGTCTGTATGTATGCACATTAAGCACTTGTTACTATTTTTAGGCCAGTGCATGATTTCAGCACACTCAGTGCACAGCAACAGTACAGTACTTATTTTGGAATTTAACTTTTCAATCTGTCTATACCATTCCAGGTTGACATGTACTCACACACTCAGGACTTTGAATTCCTAATTAGTTACTACTTGTTGTTCATTTTTGCAAGTGGTTGAAAGGCGTTGATTGTTAGCTTGTTGACTGTAGTTCAATTGCTTAGTTGTTCACTAGCTACATTCACTAGTTTCTGAACTGCCTCTGTGTTGTTTCCTTTGAGAAGTACAATTGTATCAGCAATTATTATGGTGTTATTTGGATCTACATTCAGACTCAAGTTATTAAAGTGCAGGAAGGCCAGTAAAAGCCCCAATACAGAGCCATGTGGTGCACCTTGTTTGACAGTTTAACTACTAGATAGGATTTTTGTCACTGAATTAAGATTTTTGGCATACTACAAGCTGACTTTGTGTATGTGATTGCTAAGGAATGCTGCAATCCACTTGTTTGTAACTCCTCCGATACCATACAGCTCAATTTTTTTCCAAATGCTGCCTAAATCATGGAATGCCTCCCAAAGTTCTAACCATAAGAATTCCATTATCTGGATCCCATCCTTTCTTCCATAGTAACAAGCACCTTTTCAGATTTCACAAATCCTTCCTCGCGAACCTAGTTCTACATCATCTATCGATGGCTCAAAAATCCCTCAGCTATCTCCTCTCCCTCCGTAAGATATTATTATTGTGTAACCCAAACTACCTATATCCCATCAGTCAGATCGAATCCTTTGCTCTCTAGAACCTGGAGGAGCACTCCAAACACCACCTCCACGAGTTCTCCAGCCTGCTGATGTCATATTGCCACCTTGGGCACCTATATCCAATCCTTATAAGACCCACAGTGTTCTTCCTCGTGAACCTCTAGTAGAACCCAGACCTTGCTTAGCTGACCTCTTGAACCTACCTCATACCTCCAAACTCCCTACCAACTCTCCACAACATCCAATACCAAAACAAGCCCAGAACACTATGGTTAACCAGTCCACAAAACCCTCAACCCCCTTTAAGTTTCCATTTTAACCAAAGGTCTTCCCTTCATCCCTACAATCCAATTCAATCATGTGAGTCTTGTAAAAGACCTACTTCCCTTTTCCAATCCTTACTTCACCAACAAATCCCTCTGACTGTAGCCAACGTAACCCCAACATAGAACCTTGTCTACCCAGTTCATACCACCATGCAACAAAGATTCCCCTGCACTCCCACCTAACCACTTCCTGGTTACACTCCAAGAATTTCTCACCTCTGACTTGGCTTCACCATCTTTCCCCGAGTCCCTTCCTAAGAATTCAAAACTTTCAACAGAAGAAAGGAGAGCCATCCACAACCTCAAATCAAATCCTGACATAATCATTCTTCCTGCAGATAAAGGTTCCACAACTGTAGTTATGGATCACAGTAACTACCTGGCAGAAGTGCTCCGCCAGCTCTCTGACTCTTCCACCTATAATATGTGCTAGAATGACCCCATCCCCAAAGTCCATCAAGATCTCTAATCCCTGTTAAAATCCTATGGCCCCTCCCAGAAGCTCTCTCCTGAATCCATCTCCCTCCTCATCCCTATAACACCCCACACATCCACCTTCTACATGCTCCCCAAAATCCATAAATCAAACAATCCTGGATGCCCAATTGTGGCTGGTTACTGTGCTCCTACCGAATGAAACTCAGTCCTCATTGACCAACACCCTCAACCAATTGTCCAAAATTTATCCTCCCATATTAAGGAAACCAATCAGTTCCTTCACTGACTCTCCTCCATCACCACCCCTTTACCTCCTGAATCCCTACTTGTCACAGTGGATGCCATCTCCCTATACACCAACATCCCACGACCTTGCCACTCTTTATCACTACCTCTCCGAACGTCCCTCTGATTTCAAGCCCAATACCTCACTCCTCACCCCCCCCCCCCCCAGCCAACCTGTTTATGGGCCACCTGGAGGAATCTTTCCTAGCATCCCAAAACCCCAAACCCTGGCCTGGTTCAAGTTTATTGATGATATTTTCATGATCTGGTCTGAGGGCCAGGAAACACTATCCTCCTTCCTTCGAAACCTCAACTCATTCTCCCCCATCCACTTCACATGGTCTTCCTCAACCCACCATGCCACTTTCCTGGATGTGCACCTCCACCACACTAATGACTCAATCCACACTTATGTCCATATTAAATCTACCAACCACCAACAGTACGTACACTTCAACAGTTGTCATCTCTTCCACATAAAAAAAATTCCTCCCTTATAGCCTGCCACCTGTGGGCAGTGACAAGAACTCCCTTTCTCTAGTCCACAAACAGATCTCATGTGCCATATCCCCACACAAACCAAATCCTCCCTCTACCACCAGTAACCATCCACAAAAGTGTGCTCAACCTGTCATCCAGTACTACCCTGGATTTGAACAACTAAATTCCAACCTTCACCAAGGTTTTGATTTTCTGTCCTCATGCCCAGAAATGAGAGACACCTTGCCCAAGATCCTTCCCACCCCTCCTAAAATGGTGTTCCATTGCCCTCCCAACCTCAATAACATCCTAGTCCATCCCTATGCCATCCCGAAATCAAGCCCACTGCCACAGGGATCATATCCCTGTGAAGGGGCCCTGTTGCAAGACCTGTCCAATCCACCCACCCGGCCGGTACTTCCTATTCCAGTCCTGTCTCAGGCTTATCCGACCCTATCAGAGGTCAGGCCACCCATGAGAACAGCCATGTAATTTACCTGCTGTGCTGCAAATCACTGCACAACTTTATATATTGGCATGATGACTAACAAGCTGTCCATAAGAGTGAATGCCCACTGCCAAACTCTGGCCAAAAACAAGGTTGACTACCCTGTGGCACAACATGCAGTAGAACATATGCTTGATTTCAATGGCTGCTTACAGCGCAGGCCATCTGGATCATCCCACCCACCACCAGCTTTTCTGAACTGCACAGATAGGAGTTATCCCTACAATACATTCTCCGATCCCAAAATTATCCAGGCCTCAACTTGTGTTTGTGTGTGTGTGTGTGTGTGTGTGTGTGTGTGTGTGTGTGTGTGTGTCTGTGTATGTGTGTAAGCACCCGCGCGCTTGTATGAGGTGTGCATGCATTCATTTTATTTTATTTCATTTTCCTCCACTCACCCGTCTCCTCACTCCATCTCTAAGCTGCCTCTCATTCCTCCCATATAATATGTACATACTCTGGAAGGCTGTGCTGTATCCATCCCCACCACTGTGATGCAATCTTCCTATCCCCCCCTCCCCTCCCCTCTTTCCACACTGCAGATCGTGATTCGAAGTGCGGCAGCCAGAGATGATGGTTGTGTGGTGTTGTCTGCCTATGTGATTGTGTGAATGTTCCTATTTCTGAAGAAGGTCATGGCTGATAGTTGTGTCTTTTTTGTGTTCCTGTCATGGCTCGTTGTCAGGTCTTTGCAGTGAGTCGTAAACTGTCCTATTATATATTGTTGGGGCATAGTAATGTATAGATAAGGAACTTCAGTCTGCAGTAGGTATCAAATGGCAGTTGTAATATGACTAATTGTCTATACTAAACATGGGAATACTTTTATTATATTCCTTCAAACTGTCTATTTATTCTGATTGCTGCTGTACATCGTGGATTGGAAATCACTTTTATTATATGGTACTCACATTTTTCAATGGGTGTGCAGAAGACACCATTCCCTGTAAAGCCCGGCAAACACTGGCACTGAAGACTTCCTGGCTGCAGCTCAACACATTCTGCGTCAGGATGGCAGTGCAGGTCTGAACAGCTTAACAACTCTGTAACAGTGCAGGACCTTACACTGAATGTAGCAGGTAGTAAAACCCTGAAATAAATATAATTTACAGAAAAAGTTAACAATAGCAAAATGATGGAATATTCAAGTGATTTTAGTGGTGCAAAATTTAGGATAGGTTACAATTCATCTTAAATATGATCACTGAGCCATAAGCAGGGATGTAGAAGACAATTGCATTCAGACAACTTAAATTTTAGGCCACATCCCTTTTCACACAATCATACACTCACACTCATGAACTTTTTAAATCAAGATGGAGCAGCTGGTGATGGCAATCATGTGTGCTTGAATTGTTTGTCTGTTTGATTAAGTGGATGAATGTGACATCTTTTCTGACAAAGTTATCAAAATATGATTTCCTTTTCTACTTGCCTGCCTGCAACTCAGCAATTATCTTTACAGTGAGTTGCAACCTATCCTCATTATTGTTGGTATTCCAACCTTGACTTTCCATTGCTAAACTTCAGCACAGAATATTAAAACAGGTATGCATACTGACAAAGTTGTTTTTCAGTAATGTAACAAATTCACAAATCGCACTAATTCTATTCATTGATTAATAATATATTCTCTTACAGACTTCTATTTCCTTATACACATAAGACTTATGCATAATGTAGTGTCTGTGTGATACCAAAATTTCACAGGTAATAGGACTAACACAACTACCAACACATTACCAGGATTGTAAGAAAAATTGTGTTGGCAAGAACTACTATCAGCATTAAGAATAAGTAATTAAAAAAAGTGGCATTTTTTTACTCAGAAATCAATACAGTGACTATGAAAATCTACTTGTGCAGCCTACTTCAAACTCTCAAATATGGAGCCAAATGTGAAGCTGGAGAAGTAAAGGATTTGAGAAAGATTAACAGTAATATAATGATGTCAGATTACAATGGAGTGCAAAGACAATTGTCAAGCCACAGATAGGCATGTAAAAATGACAATCACTTGCACACACAAACACACATATGCCAAACTTAGTTCAGACCCAGCCATCATCAGAAAAGAATACTCACTCATTTATGCAATCACACAGGTACGTCTCACTAACACACTTCCATCTTCTCTGGCTGCTGTGATCTGAGTAATGTCCCTGCAGTAAGAGAAATTTGGAGAGGGAAGGAAAGCGTGGGGGAGTGGTGAAAGTTGCAGGGTGTGGTTGAGAAACCAGTGCTGGCTGATGAAGCGTGTAGGTACTAGATTGGTTGAAAGAGATGAAACTTGGGTCATTGTTAGTTTGGGAAACCAATTTGCTAGCTGAATTGATTGGGTGCCAATAAAGCTGTGGAATATTAAGCCAAAATCCTCTTACCCAATTTTTGTAGCTGATCATATTTAAAGATTAATTTGTGACAAACCCAATAAGAAAGTTTTAAAAGTATCTTAACTTATCCTCTGAAATTAGCAAGTAGAAACATGATGTAGGAAGTATTAAATTATGCTTGCATGTCAACAGTGAAAATTTTACTTTACGTGTTCAAACTACTGGACTGTTTCATTGCAAAATACAAATAACCTACCAGAAAGAAAGAAACATTAAGTTCCAATAATAAAAAATAAGAATATTTAGTGTTTTGTGCATTCTGCCAGATTTATCTAAAGACTGTCAATATTGAAAAATGTTTAACATTTCAAAGAAAAAGTTCCTGAGGTAAAGAAATTGAGAGTGAAATAATCTAAAATGTGATTATCTCTGAAACAAATGACATACAAATAAACAGCTGTTGAACTCCAGGTTTGGTGAAATATTATATAATGCTTTGAATTAATGAGCATTGCAATTTACCATAAGACTGAGGGTTATTGTATTAGTGTTACCTTGGAATTGAAAGTTTAATATTGAGAGACTTTATTTATGTTTGAAACATCATGTTAACTGAGAGAATATTATAGGTACTACAGTAGTACATACATCTACAGCACCATGTAGTGTTCAGATTATCAAATAGTTTATGTTCACATGCTTTTAGTACTTATAGGCAGACTCTATACCGGTTTATTCTTGAGACTTTGCTCTTGCATGTGAATACCCATCAAAAGAACTTGAATTTTTTAATGTGAAACTCAGATGTGTACTTAGGTTCATGGAGTTCACATCCGTGGCACAAAAACTGTGGGTCTTAGTCTGTTTCATTAGATACTGTGAACTTTTCAGTGCTTTGTGGTTTATAAATAATACTTTACACTTGCATGCAGTAGAGCTGGCTGTATCATTACTGCTGTTGACTATTGCTTTGGAAGGTAACAGTGTCTCATATAATATTCAAGGAATTTAAGATCAAGGGGGCGCACTGATGGGTTACGGTAAGCTTGTCTTTCCTATCCCGGGATTGGAATGACTCCTCATCCATTCCCTTAAAACCTGCATCCTTTCCTTTCCCCTCTCCTTTCCTGCTCTTTTTATGAAGAAGCAACCCAGGGTTGCGAAAGCTCAGTTTGTGTGTGTGTGTGTGTGTGTGTGTGTGTGTGTGTATGTTTTTATTTATGTGTGTGTCCATGAACCAGTGCCTTTTCGCCTGGTAAGTCAAACCTTCTTTACTTTTTATAAAAGTATATACATGTGTAGAACTTAACAATTTTTATAGTCATATTGTCAGCTGAAATATAAACATCAATAATAGAATATATGACGCCTGGAATTTTTTGTTCCAATATTTGCTGTTTATTTTAATGTAGTTATTTAGATGTAAGAAACAAAATTCACACTAAAGCAAATGTGGCAATTAACCAAAGAGATACTGTTACAAAAGTCAGAAAACACACATTTAAATTAAATTTACACTTTCAAGATCTCCTAACAACTAATTTAATGAACTGAAAACCTATCACTTTTATTGATCTTCATCTGAACATATTTTTACACCAGTGAAGTTAAAAAGCTTTTCAGTACTTACTGTCACAAGTGCGACCATCGCCTGAGAAACCAGGGTTGCAGCGACAGGAGAAGCTTCCTGGATTGTTCACACATTGTGCATTGAGTGCACAGTTATGTGTTCCACTCGTACATTCATTTACATCAACACACTCTTCCCGTGAAGTGCTTCCACCATCACTTAAGTAGAGCCGCTGGTATCTGTTGCATATCAAGTGAATCACCACTACTGGGCAATCCACAGAGCCAAAATATACTTAAATACACATTTAGCTATGAAAAACATTTATCATTCTGTCACGATATATGAAATTTATGATGCCTCATTCGTGAATGGCTGTGGAATTTTAGTACAAATGCTAAATGAAAAGGCATATTATTTACACTTTATGCTGGAATATCTATGATTTTTAAAAATTCCTCTGTGTTAAATACCTAATCATTTATATGTCAATGCCAAGATATAGCTATGGAGCTTTGTCGAGGAGGAGGAAGAACATAAAAAAGAAACAAAATGGGCTTATGCAGTAAATTAGTAGTTCACGGCAATGTGGATAGCACAAAAAATAAGAAAATCTTGCTGTCTGTAACAATAAACCTGTGATGACTATGTGAGGTTTACTGCTACAGACAGCAAAATTTTTTCATGTAAAACAATACTAAAATATTTTATAATGCCATAACAGCCTGAAGATGAGGTGCAGCCTTGAAGCATGTAGCTGAATAAACCATTTTTACAGTTATAACAAATTTGTGATTGCTAGCAGTAATCTAAGTAACCTGTTAATTATTTACATACAGTCATGGTCACTAATCAGTCATTTAAGCTTTAATAACATGTTTGTGTTTTGGTGCCCCATTATCTATAGCCACCCCAGTGACATATTATACCTTATACTCATGAAAACATAGTATGGGCATAAGACAAAAACATGGACAGGCAAATTACTTTGTTGGTCATATTTTTCCTGTCGACTGCAAATATTTTTGATTTAGACCCATTAGCTACATTTGATTTCCAGGAGTTAGATGAGGCAAAGCTGGAATCAAACTAAGAAGTGTCTCAGGGTTTAGAATCATTATTACCAACCAACGTTTGTCAGAACAAAGAATTTAAAATATTTAAAATACAAATTTCATCAAACATCTTCTGTCCCTAAATTTTGTAATGTACACCCACTTCAATGCACAATATGTAACATGGTCAAGACCAAGTTCGAAAGATTACAGGACTTTTGCATTATTTTGCCAATCTTGACTATTAACTGAGTGAAGAAAACAAACATCAGAATTAGCTGTGATCTTAAAGCCACAGTTTGTATGAAAAGTGAGATCATCATTTACTTAAACCCTCAATCAACAGTTAGAAGAATTATTTGAAGGATCCAGACTTGCAGTTACCTCTAGACAGAACCACATAAAAATTCTGGAAATAAAAATACTTTTTCAAATGTATGAATACAAGAAGTTTCCATATGGGATCACCTCAAGCCCAGGAATATTACACAGATACATAGAAACCAATGTGTGATATTCAAAGCCCAGAGAGTATTTGGTTGGGTTCTGAGTGAGTAGCGAAGAGCACACATGAAACTTATTCCTGTGACTACTGGAGAATTGGTTCTATTTTACCAAGCAACTGAAAGTTTTTATGCACACACTGTGCAGGATTTTCGACATACATTAAGCATAAAAGGAATCATGCCGACAGCAGAGTATTTGATGGACTGAAGAGATTGCTGCATTCAAAAAATGTAAGAGGAAATTCATTCTGGAGGCAGCTTATCTCAGGTATCTATTGCATCGGTTGAGGAAGAAAGATACTGTGTACATATTGTCACCCAAGTATCACCAAGAATTCCTGCAGGAATTCCCACTGGAATAGCTCGACCCTCACAAATGATACATAACAACATGATATTGGGACCATTCTCTAGCATAGGCATGTCAATGGTACAGAACAATCAACTGCTTTGGTTTATAAAATGTTCTTGCAGGCACAGCAAAATTATTTACAAACTGAATAGAAATTTATGGCAGCTGTGAATGGCATTAAAAAATTCCATTTTTCCTGTATGGAAATACTTTCAAATTACTTACCAACCTCAAACCCTTTGTTTTTCTTTTTGGTCCAACTTCTTAACTTCCAGGAAAAAAATGGTGCAGTGTAAGCAAACTGGGTGCTGTTCTTGAGTAATCACTAATGACATTCATTTTCAGCTCACTACCCAGTATGCAAATGGTAATGCATTATCACACATTTCCATCAACCCCAATGTTGAATTTAACTGTATGGATGCAGTGTGTTTTGCCCTAGATGAGAATATGTGGCAGACCTTGCAATATATCCCAGTCACAAAGTCACTTAAGTGGTGTAAGTATGTGGGTGGAAGAGCCTCCCAAAAGAACCAGACCTGGTGTTGTGTAATTATTTTGCCATTAAAGATAGGCTTATTGTTGTTCATGAAGTGCTAGTGTTTCCCATTGTTGGTTCACCTCTGCTTTGTGGTCACATACTTCAGGTTTAAGTTCCATTGGAGGATACGGAGGATGAACGTTTTAGCTCGGCCAGGCATATATGGTATAATCATACAACCAGTATTTACGTGTCAAGAGTTCACAACCAAGCCTCCCTAACAGATTTTTTTTACCCAGTAATGGCCTGCCTTGGGAGTGGGTGTGCATCAGCTTTGAAAACCCTTTTCAGGATTCAATATAGTTACTGGTGCTGGAGATACTTTCCAACTTCCCTAAGGTCCCACAAGTCCCTTATACGACTGCACAGGTTATTGTAATAGTGTCAGATATCATTTTCGTAATAGATGGAACCCTACCCACTGCAGTCCTGAGTTTCTGACAAAATGCCTGTTTGTTTCAGAAGAAATTGAGGCTTTATGCAAACACAGTGGAATACGACAACTGAATACCCCCTTACACCGAACATGTAGTTTGGAAGTGGAGCAGCTGATCAGAACCTTCAACCCTTGAAGAAAGCATGGTGTCAATGCCTACTGATCAGGCTTTGACATTATTCTTGCCACCAACTGGTCCATTCCAGAAAAGAAAAAGAGCAAGACTGAAGTACTGCACCAGTCATGCACGCTCTTGGATCTGGTGCATTCATTCCCATGACCTATGAGCCCAAGTGCTTGGTATACTGTGTGGGCTCACATGTATGTCCAGATGCTGGATTTGGGCAGTCATAAATATCAGCCAAAGGGGCACTGATTTTTCTACATTTTGGCCAGTCAGGAGTGCTTTATCTGCCATAGGAATAAACTGTGGCCTCAGCATATGCGGGCACCCTCCTCACTCCTCGAGCCAGTGTAGGAAACTTCCAGCAGCAGAATCATCCTCAGTGACCACATTCGCAAACCATCCCCCTCAAGTCCCAGAGCAGCATTACAACTAGTATCCATGGCATGAGAAGCAGTGGTAGCAGCTGGGGACCAAACTGGTGCAGAACTGGCAACCAATGGTACTTGATCCAGCCCCATATACTGCAGTTGCCAATAGTCTCAGTGCCACTGCAGTAGTCACAACCTCAGGTGGACCAGACAGAAAATGAACATGATGCAAGGATGGAAACCCTAGAAATTCCAGTTGCAGCTACTGGCAGAGTTATCCATAAATAGTCTCCATTGTGAGAGTACCACCGCATCATTTCCTACACTATGTGCTTGTTAAAGGAACGAGAGTTCTAGTATCACCACCAAATTCAGATGTGAATACAGAGCTGAACATACTAGCTTTGGCCCTCCATAGCTGTTTGGATTCACAACTGCAATGCAATTAGCAGGCATGCCTCATAACTTGACAAAGGATGACGAAAGGAAGATTAGGGTTTAATGTCCCATCAACACTGCAATCATTAGAGACAGAGCAAAAGCTTGGATTTTTTTCTTGGGAATGTGCAAGGAAATTCGCCATTCCCTTTTTAGGGAAAACAAAGGAAACCTAAATGTGAATGGCCCAAGGCAGATTTGAACGACAGATCCTCGGAATGTGAATCCAGCATGCTAAGCATTGTGCCACCTCGCTTATTTGAAGTAGACAACACCTCCTGGTAGCAAAGCTGCAAGGAAAGTGAGTGTGCATTCTTTGTTCATCACTTTTTATGTATCAGAAGCATTCAGAGTGCTGAGATTACTAGAGCACACAAATGACAAACTTATTCAGGGTTATTCTCTCCATTTTATTAATCAGAGTTTATTTACAATTAGTGACAGTCGCAGACTAACGTTTGCCGTCATCCAATTACATCTTTTCAGGCACTCACTAATTTCTCTCTAACTGTTTAATGACACTTCTCATCTGGATAGTGCATTATTAAAAGTCATATTTCACTATATGTTGTGGAAGTAAGCAGTCTCAGTGTAGACAAACAGCACTTTCCCATGGCTCTACCAATACATCAAAGTTTTCTGTTTGTCTGATCTGCAACTGAGCTTGTGTGGTAGTCTTAATTCATACCAGAAATATGCTCATCTAACATCAACAGGCACATAAAAAAGACACACACAACTTGGCTTTTGGCCATATTTTATCCACGTCCAGAAGTTGTGCCACACCCAGTTACTGCCCCCCTCTATCCTGCAGCTCTTCAATTTGTGTGTGTGTGGGGGGGGGGGGGGGGGGTGAGGGTGTTTTTATGTGCCTGTTGTGGCTTTTAAGTATTTTGAATAAAACACTGTAATTCTTAAACTGTATATTATATCACTTTATTATTTAGCCAGTTTCACTTGTGGAGAGTATCATCGGTAATGGAAAGCACATATCAAAAAATCAAAATAAGATAAAATAAAACATTATGGTGTGTCTTATGTATAAGAAGTTACATAGAGGCTTTTCATGTACTCAATTCCACTTTTTTATAAGACAGAAGTTCAAGTAGACTAAATGACAAGCCTCTTCATAACTTTTTATTCATGTTACATGCCATAATGTTTGGTTTAATATTATTTTGAGTCTTTTTGATATGTACTTTTAATTCCTGATAATGCTTGCAACAATTGACACTGGCTGAATAATAAAGTGGCACAATATACAGACAGCTTAAAACAATTTATTTGAAAAAAAAAAAAAATAATAATTTGTATGGCATAACTGTGACTTATTAACCCAAATAAATTTCTCATGAGCGCCAACATCTGCATCTTCCAAACTAACAGAAACTTGATTATCTGCAAACATTGTTTAACACTGTAAAGTACTGTGTGCAATGGAACAACATTTAAAAAAGAAAGATTCTTGAGACCCTTTATTGTTGAGTAATATATCATTAAATTTACTTTTATTATGGTTAACATGAAATTTTACTCACCCTGCATCACAAACACACTGTGAATTATCATCAACAGTTATGCAGGAGCTGTGGGGTCCACACTTGATCTCCTGGCATAGGTCCACCACTGAAAATGTTCACAGCAGTTTTATGCAAAATCAAAATACATTCTGGTAACAAATATTGCATTCAAGCTAGACTGACAACACCATGATACAACTCATAAAAAGATATTGTATCCAGCCAGAATTGATCACAAAATACATTGGAAAGTACCTTTATGAAACATATATTACAATGCAGGATTTAAACACTCAGATAAGACCACTTAGATTTTTGATGTCCAGGTTAATTGACCTAAGTTTTGAGGAGACATGGGAAATAGAGTAGAGTAATTGTAAGAGGCAATAATTACTTTCAGAAAGATACATAAAGGTTGTATGTTTAATGAAGGCTGATACTGAAACTACATATAACAATTTCACTATTTCTTAATTTATGTCAAATTAATTGGCTCATTGTTCTGTGACTATATTACCTGCGTCAGGTATTGAGACTTTGCTTGTCATTCCATATCGAATTATCTTTTCTTTTACTTCATAGCTTATAAAGTTTCTGATGACTTTGAGATGGAAAGTTGACACTTCTGGACTAGTAGAACTACATTCATCGTAATCAATTGACTGTTGTACTATGAAAGGATTGTCAACAGGGGCATCTTCCAGCTGGAATGTATGTGATGATTTGGCTAAAATCTTTCCTATTGAAAAAAAGAAAAAATTAAGACAATATCTAAAAATTACAGACTCACAAAAAGTTAATAATATTTATTTTTATGAGAGACTAAAAGAGATAGCAAGAAGGCTTGGATCACTATTGGATCACTAGAAGGAGAATAACATCTTGTAGAACAAAGAGGATGTTATACATTTCTCTCTGGACTTGTAATGACCTAAAGGAAAAACAACCATACAAACTTTACTGTAGCATTGTCAAGAAGGTAATAAATAAATCTAAAAGTATGTGCATAAAATCAGAAATTGAAAGCTCAGAAAAAAAAATTAAAAGTATATGGAATGTAATAAAGAGGGAAACTGGCATGAAAATAGGGAGCATGTCTCACGTTGAGATTAAAACAGGGGACATTATCATAAAGAAACCTGAGTTGGTTGCAGAAATTTTTAATAACTACTTTTGAGAGCAGCAGAGAAGACATGCTGTAATGGTTCTATGGATGAATCATTGTCCTTCTTACAGAAAGCTATTAGCAACAGAATCTCACAGTTACCTATCTTTACCAGCAGTTACAGTAAATGAAGTTGTAAGAGTAACCAGATCATTAAAAAATAAAGTCTGCTGGTGTGGACAATATTTCTAGTAAAATACTGAAACACTGCTATAAATATGTTAGTCCCATCTTATGCCACATATACAGTACATTCCTACAAGAAGGGATTGTTCCTGACAGACTAAAATTGGCTGTAGTGATTCCTCTTTTTAAAAGAGGTGACCCAATATCACTTCTCTAAAATTCTTGAAAAGCTCATGCACAGAAGGATGGTAGATCATCTCAACTTCCACTGTATCTTAAGCAAATATCAGATTGGTTTTCATGCTGCTCTTTGTACCAAAAAGGCAATATTCTCTTTCAGCATCAAGTTTTAGAAGCCATTAACAAAAAATGTCTCCAGTGGGTATTTTTTGTGATATTACGAAAGCCTTTGACTGTGTAAACCACAAAATTCTTTTGATAAAGGCAAAATACTATGGTTTAGGTGGCACTGTTGACTTGTGGTTACAGTCATATCTAAAGGACCGGAAGCAGACTGTAATGCTGTGGTTTGACTCAAGGCACTGTTTTAGGCCCACTGATATTCCCCATCTTCATTAATTATCTATCTCTTTGTTCTGAGTCAAACAGAAAATTTACCCTGTTTGCCGATGATACCACAATTGTAATTGACGATATGATAGATCGCAATCTTTAACACACTACAAATAAAGTTTTTAATGACATCTTAAATTGGTTCTCCTCAAAATGGTCTCTCACTCAATGCAGATAAAACTCATTATGTGAAGTTCCATACACCACTAAGTAATCTCAATGAAATTAACATAAAATGTAGAGATGAGCCAATTCAGAAAGTTGATGAAACGAAAATTATAGAGGGAAACTTTCCCAGTGGGATAAACAAAAATAAAAAAATAAAAGAGATGACTTACCAAAAGGACCAGCTCGTCGATAGAAACAAATAAACTAAATAAAATCACACACAAACACACATACAAGCTTTCGCAGCCTAGCTGCTTCGTCAGGCAGAAGGGAAGGAGAGGGAAAAGGAAATGATGAGGGTTTTAAGGGAGTGGATAAGGAGTCATTCCAATCCCGGGACAGGAAAGACTTACCTTGGGTAAACAAATACACACACACCCACACATTTACACAGACGCAAGTACACTTAGGCAGACATTTTCTACAGTTCTACAGTATGTCTGCCTAAGTGTACTTGCGTCTGTGTAAATGTGTGGGTGTGTGTGTATTTGTTTACCCTCCTTTTTTCTCCCCAAGGTAAGTCTTTCCTGTCCCGGGATTGGAATGACTCCTTATCCACTCCCTTAAAACCCGCATCATTTCCTTTTCCCTCTCCTTCCCTTCTGCCTCACGAAGCAGCTAGGCTGCGAAAGCTTGTATGTGTGTTTGTGTGTGATTTTATTTAGTTTCTTTGTTTCTATCGACGAGCCGGTCCTTTTGGTAAGTCATCTCTTTTATTTTTTTATTTTTTTTAATTCAGAAAGTTGAAGATACAAAATTCCTGGGTGCTTATATAGATAGCAAATGTAATTGGTCAGTCCACATTCTCCATCTATGTAAAAAACTTAGGTCAGGAACATTTCCATTACGGGTAATTTCTTCAGTGGCTGAAGTTGACACCAATAAGGTTGTCTACTTTGGCTACCTTCACTCATTAATGTCATATGCTCTTATATTCTGGGGGGGGGGGGGGGGACAAACCACTTAAGAAAAAAAAATTACTTTCCAAAAAAAGGCAATCAGAATAATGGGTGGGATTCATCAAAGACAATCTTGCAGGCACTTGTTTCAAAAGATGTGTATCCTAACAACTGCCCTCAGTATATTTTTTCCTTGCTTTACCTTTGTGTGCAAAAACTATTCTATCTACCAAGGCAACAGTAAATTCCATGACTATAACACAAGAAACAAAAACAATCTACATGTTGAATTGAAACATCTCACTCTGGTACAAAAAGGAGTTTACTACTCTGGCATTGAGCTGTTCAATGCTCTCCCACTACATATCCAATGTGTTCATACAAAACTGCTGAAATTCAAACAAGAGAGAGAAATCTTTTTATACTGCAGATGAATATTTGAAATAAAATGTATACCATAACTAAACTTATTGTGTCTCAAACTAGTGCAATTGTTCTTTTTGAGCATTATCATACTTCTTGTAAAATCAGATTGGCTCTACCTGTAATTATTATTCTACTATGTGATTTGCCTTTGTCCTCTTATTTATAACTTTTATTTGAAACTCCTATTTCTGTTAATTGGTTGTTATGTTATCTAGCCTATACTGTATCTATTACTGTATTTATAGTATGTCCTTAAACCATTTACACTTTGGCATTGCATTTCCCTTCTATTTAATGTATATTTAAATTGAAACCTGTACAATTTGACACATTCCATCTCTTTGTGATTGACTCATTAACTGGATCTAAGGAACACGAAATAAATAAATGAATAAAATAAATAAATAAATAAAGTTCCAACTTTTTATAAATTAGAGGAGTGACTATCAAGCTACCCTTTAATAGTAGTGTGAACAGAGATACAACTTCAAGAGATAATGTGGAATAACATCTTAACAACACAATTCCTTTGACACATGAAACAAATCCTGTGATACATAGTTGTCCTCCTATAGATCACATTCCAAATATTCATACCTACATCATCACATAACTATCTGCAGCAGCTCTATTTCTAACAAGCTATGAACTGGTAGGAAAAGAAACACTATTTTGAAAATCAACAAAAAAGTTAACAAAATGAATAAAATGTTTGACTCTTATTTAGGAAACCAACATCTTCAACAATTTTCCATAGATCCAATTGAATAGGTGGAAATATACTTCCTTGGGAAGGCCATTCACACAACACTCTTTTTCAAAACTATGCTAGTGGTCTTCTTTGTGTGATGTTAGAAAATTAAACCTCACCATCAACAAAACTTAAGAAATAAATTCCTTGTATGAAAACCACTAACATTATATTGTCTACATGCACCTTTTGTTTTCAGTCTTATTCTCTCTCTCTCTCTCTCTCTCTCTCTCTCTCTCTCTCTCTCTCTCTCTCTCTCTCTCTCTCTCTCTCTCTCTCTCACACACACACACACACGAACAAACTATTATACATTTAATTACTGCTGAATTAAAAAACTGAAATAATCTTTTCTGAATGAAGTAACTAAACTTTGCTTTTGATTTGCCCTATCAAAGTTACATTTAAAATTAAACTCCTGTCCACTTATCAAATTGAAGATACCACTGGTTCAGAAAAGACTGTAAAATAAGATCTTACAAAAAGTTTCTACATTCAAATGAATGGAAATAAAGCGTTAACAGTCTTCACTGATTAAACATGTAAGCTATTTTAAAGTCAACACCACTTGGATCTGGAGTGCAAAGCAAAGATATTCCTGAGACATCAGTACTATGTTGTGAAATGGAGAAATTTGCTGGAATAAAATTATAAGCAATTATGCTGCGCTGTTGAGAAATAATGTTTTATAAGCTTTTGTACCTGTGGATGAACTTATGCAGTAACATGGCAAACCTGAGCTGAAATAATGTTCTGTATCTACATGACTTTGGCAATTTTTGATACTTTTGTCTTGACCATGCTAGAATGAAGTAAAATTGGAATGGAAGGCATCAGACTCCTAATCTAGAATGTAAAAATATGCAGACTCTCAACAATGGATATTAAGTGCATTTTAATATTTATCCTTTAGAAGAGTAGCCTTTACCTTTGTTTTCTTGACTCTTTGTTACTTTCTGTCTGGTATTTATTCAAGTTACATTTATGTTTGTTCTTGTGAATAAAGAGTTACGAGTATCTATTAACAAAGCTGATTTATTAATTAAAAGAAATATCTATGCTGATAAGATGCTACAAAGTGGTGACCCCGAATATTAAAAGAATTAACATGAACATGAGTGAGCAAAGACAGATGATATCATCGACCGTTGAGTCGGTGCAAACACGCAACAGTGATGCAACAAACCTTCGCCACGATTTACAAAGCCAGCTGGAAGAATTACGGTTGGAAATCAAAAGGCATGAGAATTCGGTGGAAAATACAAACTTCCCGGCTAGCAGCAGAGGTACAGTAACTGATCAATTGCATATAAAGGTGTGTATGCCACAATTTCTACTGGATAAGCCAGACCTTTGGTTTGCAATGCTCAAGTTGGCTTTCTGACAAAACAAAATTACAGAAGAACACACAAAATTTGCAGTAGCCTTTAATGCGCTAGACACCAGAGCAGCCCCTCTCCGTGACAATATTATATTGATGCCGCCACCCGTGCAATAGTATATGTCTCTGAAAAATTTAGTAATCACAAGAATGTGTCAACCGATACAACAATGTATACAACGGGTACTGAAAGAAGAGAAAATAAGAGATAAACCTCCATCTGAATATTGTAGGCATCTGGGAAGCATAGTTAGAGAAGAACAAATTTCAAATGACACTCCAAGACAGGTATGGCTGGCAGAATTACCAGACAGTGTTAAGACGGTGGCAGTTTTATATGAGACACAAGAGATTTCAACATAGCTTACAGTGACAGACAAAGTTTATGCTGTATTGGAGAAGATACATACAGCAGATATAACTGCAATCACCAATAATTACGACTCACAAGAGAATGCAGCTATATAGAGAAACCAACAAGTAATTGTCAAGGAACAATTACGTAAACTACAAGAGCATTCGTAAGCATAGCATGAACAGTAACAGTGGAAACAATGGAACAAATGGAAAGAACAAGTCTGCTGGTATAATCAATGGTTTGCAGAGAGAGCCATGAGATGCACTATACAATGTGCGTATCCAAACTGGAACAGTGGCCAGGCCAGCAGTGGGCATGGCTGGCCACATGACCAGTCAACAGTGCCCACAAGTAAGAAGTGATGCCAATGAGCAGTGCATTATGGTGAGTAACCTGTCTTATTACCTATGCCTTCGCGACAGTTATATGTGCATGATGTAGAACTGAACCGTATTTACCTAATTGATTCAGGATCAGACGTAAGTGCACTACCGATCGGAAGTTACAACTAGCCAAAATTCAAACCTCTCAGATAAGTCTCACTGCAGTGAATAGAGCGCTAAAAATGACTTACAGGAAGAAACAATTAGATGTTAAAATAGGATTCAAATGAAATTGTACTTTGACTTTTGTATTAGCTGAAGTTGCGGATGCTATCCTAGGTGCAGAATTTTTGTATCACAATAAACTTGAGGTAAATATTAGTACATCAAGCATAAGTTGTGATGAAGAAATTAATAAAAGGTACAGCAGGACAAAATACTGTTGGTACCATAGGCTACCAGGATAGTCATATGTTTCATTTGCAGAGCCATGATAAAAAAAGTGCACATGGAAACAGTTTTGCACAACACAGTACACCACATTAGGATGACGGCTGGGCAACTGGTATCACAGAGACCAAGAAGGCTAGCTCTAGACTGTTTTGCGGCACTGAAAGCAGAGTTTAATGAATTGCTGCAAAAAGGTGTGCTTTGCAGGTCTGACAGTCCATGGTCATCGCCACTCCATATGGTTAGAAATAAAGATGGTTCTTGAAGGCCCTGCGGTACTCTGTCTCTCTCTCTCTCTCTCTCTCTCTCTCTCTCTCTCTCTCTCTCTCTCTCTCTCTCTCTCTCCAAGCACCATTCCTGACTTGCAGGGTCTGCTACTTTGCTGTGTCTACTCCATTTCTTTCAGTCATTGATATCATTTTGCCTTAAACCAACAGCGTCCATGTCTGCTCTGATGTTGTCAATCCCTCAATTTGTCTCTGCTGAGTGCCACACCAAACTTTTGCAGGACTTCTGTATTTTTTACATAGTCACATAGGGTCAGCCTGATGGACCAACTAAGCATCTTCATTTCCATCGTATGTAGGATTTGTTTTTGCTGTTTCATCATAGAGTCCCTGTGATGACTATCAAGCATTAAATGTCTGCACTGTTCTCGACCGGTACTCGATACCAAACATTAGATTTTTTTACGAATGCACTGTTAGGAGCTCCCAAATTTAGTGTCATAGACTTAAAAAAGCATACCACCAGATACCAATCGCGGAAGCTGATATACCAAAAACAGCAATCACACCTTTTCATTTAAGTGAGTATGTAAGAATGCCATTTGGTTTGAAAAATGCAGCCCAAACTTTTCAACGCTTGATGGATGAGATATTAAAGGGATTGCAATGTTGTTTCGCATACCGTGATGATATACTGATTTTTTTCTAAATCAAACGAACAACATGAGGAATATTTAAAAGCCTTTTTCAAGTGTTTAGATGTGTACAGAACTGTAATGAAGGAGACTAAATGAATGCTCCGACTAAGTCAAGTGACATTTCTTGGTTACACTGTGACTTCAGCTTGAATAATTCCACTTCGGGGAAAAATTACAGTTATCAAGAAAATGGACCAGCTAACCAATTACCAACAGCTTCAAAGATTTCTTGGAGCTGTGAACTTTTATTGGCAGCACTTGACAAAAGCAGCTGAAAAGCAGGCACCTTTAACTGTAGCTCTAACGGGCAAGAATGCGACAGGCTGACAACCATTAAAATCGACCCCAGAAATGCAAATGACATTAAAACAAATTAAAACAGACTTACACAATGCAGTTCCACAGGCACCATTAGCTATAGTGGTCAATGCCAGTCAGCAAGACTTAGGAGCAGTCTTACACCAGCAAGTAAATGGGCACTGGCAACCTTTAGGATTCTTCTCCCGTAAACTCACAGTGGCACACGTCAACTGGAGTGCATATGATAGAGAACTATAGCAATGTATGAAACTGTAAAGTACTTCCCTCAGCAAGTGGAAGCTAGACCATTTACTATATACACTGACTACAAACCTATCACTTTTGCTTTCTGCAAAAACAAAGACAGTTGCTCACTGCGACAATTCCAACAGCTAGAATTTATAGCCCAGTTTACAATCGACATGAGGCATATCAGAGGAGCAGAAAATGTGGTCACAGATTGTTTGTCAGAGTTGATGCTATTTCTCTGACAATCGACTAAGAACAATGACTACGAGGAGTACAGCCAGCTGGAGAGAATATTTAAGTTTGGTGGGATGTATCTCAAATTAGACCTGGATCATTTATGCCCGAGACACTTAGAAAAACGTTTTTTCAGTGCCATTCACAGCCTCACTCACCCTGAAGCATAGACAAACATCAAGCTTATGATAGATCACTTTGTATGGCCAGAAATTAAGAGAGATTGCCAGAGTTGGGCAAAGTCATGCTTGCAGTGCCAAAGCAGTCAGCACATTCACAAACAGATTGGAAATTTTCCACTTATGATGACAAGATTTACACACATACATTTTGACATTGTAGATCCATTATTACCTTCAGAAGGATACCACTATCTCCTTACCATGACTGATCATTACACAAGATGGGCAGAAGCAATGCCACGGAAAAAAACTGTGGCACAGGTATTCCTGACAACTTGGATTGCAGGGTTTGGCTGCCCATTACATGTAACCTCTGACCAAGGCCGCAAATTCAAGTCTGTACTGTTCTTATAATTGACCAATCTGTGTGGTTTCCAACGTCATCACACAACTGCTTACAATCTGCCCAGTAATGGTATAGTCGAACATTTACATAGAACCTTAAAGGCTTCATTAATGTGTAATTCACAGTCATGTACTTCTGCTTTGCTTCTAGTATTAATGGGCTTGCGAACTGCAATTAAAAGAGATCTGGGAGCTTCCACAGCAGAGTTAGTCTATGGGGAAACCTTGCGGCTGCTGGCAGAATTCTTTAATGCTCAGGTTGAGACATCATAAGTAGACTTACCAGGTTCTGCAAATGGTACGCAGACAAATAGTTACACTATGACCATCATCTGTATCAAGGCATGTAGAATGAAAAACATTCTTCCATAAGGACCTTCACACCTGCATCCATGTCATGCTCAGAACAGACTCAGTGCAACCACCACTGCAGCCTCCACATTCCGGGACACATAAGGTACTATTGAGAGGTGACCATATAACACAGATCGAATGTCACAGAAAGCGGCAGACAGTATCGTTGGAACAGGTGAAGTCCGGATACATGTTGCTTACTGAAGAAGATATGCAACAAGGATATCATGAATCGGCAGTACCTGTACAACAACCACAGCAAGAAAATGAAGTAGCAGAAAGTAGAGGAATCGAAGAGGAACACACAGTACAGATGGGACGTTCTAGGGCTGGCCGACATGCTAAGAACAAGTACCCGTCCATCCCTGGAGCTCTGCTCTACCTTGGGGGCTGTGTGCACAGTGCACTTTAATATTTATTCTTTAGAAGAGCAGTCTTTACTTTTTTTTTTTTTTTTACTCTGTTGCTTTCTGTTTTATGTCTGTTCTTGTGAATAAAGAGTTGGCAATGTCTTTTAACAAAGCTGATTTATTAATTAAAAGAAATTGCTATGCCGATAAGATGCTACATATTGTTCATGCTGGTAAACTATATCATGAGCCACATCGCACACAGCATTTACGCATAAAAAATATTTACTGGAAAATAAGTGATTGATTGGTTTGCGTAGCTGAATTAATGAACACATTTCACAATTACCATATATTTCCGCAGATAAGACAATGGCTGAATCATAAAAAAAAGGTCGTCTTATAAGAACGGTACAAAAAAATTAGAATGAAATTTAGTCAAATTGGTAATTTTGCAGATGTGCTGCATAGTGCGGCTTTGACCTCCAAACAATATATATTGAAGCGGTTAAGTATTGAAACGATACATATCGCACAGGGCAAATGTTATGATTGTTATGAATATGTCATGATTTTAAAGGATGCGGTTAGGCAGGAACCTAAGAGTACAGCTTTTTGGGCAATTTCCAAGAAAGCTTACACTATTAAGTAGCTTGGCCTGAAATTATATATATCAAAAGTACAACTGTAAATCGATTTAGTGTTTCTGAACTGAAGATTTGGAAGCTACGTGCCCTCACATACTGAAAAAAAACTTCTTGTTTAACCTGTACTGGTTCAGAAACATTCGCTTATTCCATACATATTGTTTAAAAACATATTGATTCAATATACATCATTTGGAGGTCAAAGACTCGCTATAGCTGCACTATACAGCACATTTGTGACATTTTCGGGTAAATACCAGTAACTTGTGGATCATCTTATAGGCCAGATATATGCTTAAACTATAAAATTTTGATGAAAATTTATACCTCGTCTTATCTGAAGGTTGTTTTATCTGAGGAAATATACGGTAATCAAATGATTGTTGGGAAATAAATGTACTTAGACATCTGTTCACATCCAACAACAAAAGCCAAGAGTTCATGGAATGATGTAAATCACCTGAAACACTGTAATTCACAGAACTTGTAGTTACTATTATGTAGCAGGGTTTTTGTTAAAAGTCAAAAGTCAATTGTGCAACTTGGCTAATACACAAGACTATCATATGTAAAGTGGGTCTTTTCTAACGTCTTTCATTTATTCATTAATTATATCTACATCTACATACATACTCCGTAATCCACCGTAAGGTGTGTGGCGGAGGGTGCACTGTACCACTACTAGGCATTTCCTTTCCTATATGACTCCCAAATAGAACAAGGAAATAAAGAATGCCTATATGCCTCTGTATGAGCCCTAATTTCTCTTATCTTGTCTTTGTGGTCTTTACGTGAAATGTAAGTAGGCGGCAGGAAGATCGTACTACACTCAGCTTCAAATTCTGGCCCTCTAAATTAGTTCAACAGAATTTCACAAAAAGAATGTTGTCTTTCCTCCAACGATCCCCAATTGAGTTGCCAGAGCATTTCCGTGATACTCGCGCATTGGTCAAACCTACCAGTAATAAACCTAGCTGCTCGCCTCTGAACTGCTTCTATGTCTTCCTTTAAACTGATCTGCTGCAGGTCCCAAACACTTGAGCAATACTTAAGAAGTGGTCATACAAGTGTTTTATACGCAGTCTCCTTTACAGATGGAGTACATCTTCCCAAAATTCTCCCAATAAAGGAAAGTCGGCTGTCCGCCTTACTGACAACTGTCCTTACATATTCGTTCCATTTCATATCGCTCTGCAATGTTACGCCTAGATATTGGAACGACGCGACAACATCAAGAAGCTCACTACTAATGCTGTATTCGAACATTGTGGGATTTTTTCCTACTCATGTGCATTACCTTACATTTTTCTACATTGAGAGCTAGCTGCCATTCTTCGCACCAACTAGAAATTTTGTCTAAGTCATCTTGTATGCTATTACAGTCAGTTAAAGAAGATAACCTCCCATACAACACAGCATCATCAGCAAACAGCCGCAAATTACAAGTTACTCTGTCCATCGGATAATTTATATAGATAGAAAATAATTGCGGTCCTATCACTCTCCCCTGGGGCACACCTGACGATACACTTGTCTCTGATGAACACTCGCCGTCAAGAACCACGTACTGCGTTCTATTACTTAGGAAGTCTTCCAGCCAGTCACAAATCTGTGAACCTATTTCATAAGCTAGTATCTTCGTTAGCAGTCTGCAGTGTGGCACCATATCAAACGCCTTTTTGAAGTCGAGAAAAACACAATCCGCCTGTTGCCCTTCATCCATGGCACGCAAGATGTCATGTGAGAAAAGGGCAAGCTGAGTTTCACATGAACAATGTTTTCTAAACCCGTTCTGATTCACAGAAAGAAGCTTTTCCGTTTCAAGGAAATTTACTATATTCAGACTGAGAATATGCTCCAAAATTCTACACGAAACTGATGTCAATGATATTGGCCTGTAATTGTGTGGGTCAGTTCTCTTTCCTTTCTTATAAACGGGAGTCACCTGCACTTTTTTCCAATCTCTAGGAACTTTGCGCTGAATTAAAGATTTGCAATAAATGCAAGCTAAATAGGGGGACAATGCCGCAGAATAGTCTTTGTAAAACTGAACTGGTATTCCATTCGGACCAGCAGACTTTTTTTGTATTTAGCTCTCTCAGCTGTTTCTCTACACCGGAAATTCCTATTACTATGTCCTCCATTTCGGAATTAGTATGTTAATCAAATGATGGTACATTTGTATGGTCCTTCCGCGTGTAAGATTTCTTAAAGGTTAAATTTAGAACTTCAGCTTTCCGTTTCCTTTCTTCTATTACTGCCCTGGAATGATCAATGAGTGACTAGACAGTGGGCTTTGACCCGCTTATCAATTTTACATAGGAGCAGAATTTTTTTGGGTTCTCGGAAAAATCTTTTGCTAAGGTATGGCTGTGGTAATTATTGTATGCTTCGCGCATCAAACTTTTTATAGACGCACGAATCTCTACTAACTTTTGCCTCTCATCATTTGTGTGTTGTTTTTTGAATTACTAGAGTTCAGAAGAGGTACCACATCATCATCCCCTTTAAAGCTATATTCTCTCACTCTACTATTCTGAATACTTCTTGGGACAACAGTCACACTATTCATTAATTACTTTAGTACATAAACATTATATATGCTTATGGTATACGTTTCTCTTACTGACATTTTTCCTTTCTTATACATTACTTGTATTTTATCCATTGTTTACAAACTCACATCTCACCAGATCTCCTTAATCTGCCAGTTCTTCCAAAATGTGTTGCACTTTGATCATTATACTTTTGGTGATCTGCACCCATGCTTTTTCCCTTTCCTCATTTTGATTTCATGTTTTGACCTCCTTTATACTGTGTATTAAGTGCCTAAATTTGTTGTAGAATACAAACACAATTCTAATTACTATTTTTGTACCTTACATTCTGATTTTGAAGACCGACTTTCTATCTTTAGAATACGAGACTTAGGGTCAGATTTTCACTCCTGCTCTTTTCCATAGCGCAGGCACTGCAAATTAAAGCTTGCATAAAGACCTAACTCAATCTCATTAATCCATGGGTAATGTTCAATAGAATCCACATGAAATAAAACTTTCATAAAGGAGACCAAGACAGGAAGCATGTAGGGAACAGAGGTGCAGATTTGGTATCCTTGCTCTACAGCAACTGGGAAATAGAATTATTGAATCTCTTAATGGATGGTGAAAAAGATATAACCATCACAGATTCTGTAAGTGAAGCAAGACATCCAGCTGATAAGCTGCAGTCTAGCAGACTGCACAAGAGGCAACACTGATGGAAGGCCAGTCCAATGTGTACAATAAAGCAGATGCCACACTATAGTCGGAGTCACCTATGAAGGCAGCCCAGTTTTCAGCCATTCTGTACATCCCCCTCCATTACCACAATGAGAACCAATAATATTCATTCTATAGGCACATGGCTGGATGTGAATTACGCAATGTTCCTCCTGTATGTGCAACTGTTGGCAGTTCCTATTGCTCCGCCTCTATGCGCGTAAGTGCCTTCTTATATGACGCCAGCTATAGCCTATTAATTCACAGTGAAGTGTACACAAGCTAGTGTACAGTGTGAATATGATGTAGTGTTATGCACAAGAGAAGGTTCCATGCAAGATCATTCAAGGGTTGTTCGATAAGTAATGCCCCACATTTTTTTTATTTTATTTTATTTCCCTCTCTCTCTCAGAACACGTTTATTGTTAAGTTAGAATTTGGTGTCAGTATACATCAACATGTCTTGTCTTGTCTTGTCCAGTCCTATTTTTTCTCCATCACAGTCTATAGCTGTACACCAATTTTGTGGGAGAGCATGTATTCCCTGCTGGTAAAAGCTCTTGTCTTGTAGGCATAGACATGTTTCAACTGCCTTTTTCTTTCCAGCACAAAGTGGTGTGCCGACCTTCTGTCCCCCATAATGATCGGTGACAGAAAGGTTTCTTGTAGCCCTGCATTAACCCTGTGGTGCAGAACTGTGAATAGTTGCTTTTCTAGGCATCTGTGGTTGTCTTTCTTTTAAATGCATGTAGACTACTCACACCTTAGTTTATATTGTAATCAGAAAATTTCAACAAATCTTAGTGTTTTATGGTAACATACATTATTCTTTACTATGTAAAGCACATTTTTTTTAATTTGTTAATAATTCATGCACCACATGGTTAATTAAGCAGTATTCATTTTCTGTTCTTTCACATGTGGCAGAAGTAATTGTCATTAAAATGAGGGGTTAATCATATACATGTTTTTACAAAACTACCGTAAATTTTCTGGTAGTAACTTTACAAGCATCAAGTAGCATCTTCTACCTAAATTCAGTTATACTATATGGCTTGTAAATTCAGGACTGCATTAGTAAATAGCATACAATTTCATGATCTATCTGAGCTGATATGTGTGCTAAAATTTTTGTTCATAATATTTTTCCACAGACAGCTATGCAACACAGTTTTGTTAAATGTACTAGTACATTAAGATTGGGTGAAGTAGGTAAGCTAGCCACCAACATGTCAATAATCTTGATGACATTATCGTAATAGATGCCATGCATATGTTACATTTATGTAATTTAAGACTATTGTTATAACAAACCACTTTCCATTTTGATAATCATTTTATTTGAGAAGTTTTCTATTCAGTGAGTAGGGAACCATCTGTTAAAAAAAAGTGTGATAAAAAGAACTTGTAATTTAGACATCTAGATATGGAGCTGACAGAAACAGTAACACATACTCAACACACAGGAGCCAATGATGTTCAACATAACATACTTCTATTTACTGATGATGTGACAACATGATTCTCTACATCAAATGAACTGTTTGTAGCATGGGAGGGAAAGCTATTTTTACAATAATTTCTGGGGAAAGTTCAATGTTAAAAGCTGTAAGCTGTTTTTATCACTCTACAAATATTTAAATTCCATCTTGGAATGTCAAAATAAATAAATAAAGGTAAAGCAGTCATTACAGTGCTTTAGTGAGCATGGTCCTGTTTGAGGAGGTATGTCATTGCCCTCATCTGACCTATAAACTGACTTACCCAGCCAATTAGTCACATATACTTACACTTTTAATATTGATATGTACTAGTCTATAAATAGATATATCTTTTATAGTTGCAGTCTTTCTCTGAATGCACAGTTATTGCAGACTCACCTGGTGCTGTTCTTCTGTATTCTATTTCATACTCAGGAACCCGAATTTTCGAACCAATGGGAATTGTTGGTGCAGAACCACGAATGTCGGCTTCTACTCGCAGCTGGTCAAACACATCAAGCCCCAGAAAGCGCTGTCTGAGAGTAATTTTGTGGCCAGTGTTAGGAAATTCAATCTCTGCTGTGTGATTGAAAACACCACCTGCACAAAATAAATAATCATGTTGATTAGTGAGATTCTTTCCAGGCTGACAGGGCATAGTTGACCATGGCCTGTGCCTGAAAATTTTATGTTAATTAAATGTTTGTTTGTACAAAACTATTAACCTCCGAAAGTTTTGAGCAATTGCTATGAAATTTTGGCACAACATTGCATTTTAATACAGGAAGGTTTTTAGATATTTATTTCTTTAATATATGATATATAATATGTAATTATACAGGGTGATTAATGAATATATGCAAATATTTTATACATTATTCTACAAGTAAAATCAAAGAAAAAATATAGATCCGCAAATGTTAAGTTATGGAGTTATGGGTAATAAAATATTTTGTCTGCAATTTTGCAACATCACTAATATGAAGCCATTGCAAAACAGTATGAGTTTAAAGTAAAGCACAATCTCCATTTAATTTGTTGTTATTGTTCTGGTGAGTCTAACAAAACATGTTCCAGACATGTACCTGTAGAAGTTTTCCAAAAATTCCATAGAAGCAAGGAATGGAAATACCTTAAAGGATTCAACAATATTTTGGAAAGGATAGGTTTCTACTCACCACAGAGACATCTGATGAGCCACAGAAAGACACACATAACAGAATAAACAAAATGAAGCTTTCAGCTGTTAAGCCTTCATCTGCCACAGAGAACACACACACAAACCCAACCGCCGTCTCTGGCTATTGCGGCTGAACTGCAATGGGCAGCACAGCTGAGGAAGCGGCATGGAGAGGGAAGCAGGATGGGAGGGAAGGGATGCTGGTGGGGATGGAGTAATACGTCAGTGCTGTGTCACAGATAGGAACGGACTGGAGTATGTGGTGGAAAGGGAGATGTACTATTTGGCCACGATAACTTGACGATTTTGTTGGTGCTGCCACAAGCGGAGAATATCTACACCAGTTGAAAGTTATTCTTTTATTTACATGCGCTGCCAACCTTACAATGGTCCTTGACGCGAAGAATTAATGTACATATTGTTAGGGTAACGGTTCCAGCACTGCAGCAAGCAGCCACTGCTGCTTTCAGTTCGTGCAAGAAAAGCTCCCAGCAGCCACCGCGCGAATCGTCAAGTTATCGTGGCCAAATAATACGTAAACTGGAGCGTGGGTAGGGAAAGGAAGGGGAGAGCAGAGTGGTGGGGGCAGGAACTAGTGAAGGTTTAGGCCTGGAGGATTGTGGGAGCGTAGGATATACTGTAGGGACAGTTTCTATCTCCGCAATTCGGACAAGTTGTTGTTTGTGGGGAAGATCCATATGGCACAGACTGTGTAGCAGTCAATGAAGTGAGCCACATCATGCAGTGCTGCATGCTCTGCAACGAGATGGCCGAGCTGTCTCCTTGCCACAGTATGACGATGGCCATTTATCTGTACAGACAGCTTGTTGCTGGTCATGCCCATGTAGAAAGCTGCACAGTGTTTGCAGCTCAGTTTGTACACAACATGACTGCTATCACGGATTGCCTGGCCTTTTATGGGATAGGAAATGCCTGAGACGGGACTAGAGTAGGTAGTGATGGAATGGTGGATAGAACAGGTTTTGCATCTAGGTCTATTGCAGGGATATGAGCCATGGGGTAAGGGGTTGGGAGCAGGGAAGGAGTAGGGATGAATAAGGATATTACATAGGTTTGCTGGATAGTGGAATACCACTGTAGGGAGGGGGGGGGGGGAGGAACAAGGAAATAATTTGGGAAAATTTGTAATTTATTAACTACTTGGCCCGTATTTTATTTTATTTATTTTCAACAGAAGTTATAGAGAATTTAATTTTGTAAAATTATGGTAATAAAGTTAACTAAAACCATATGATTGTATCAGATAATCTGCTTTTATTAATACCACAGAACACATGAATTCATATTAAACCAAAAAAACTAAGGTCAAAATTAAGAAAGTTACACAGTGTACATACAATTTCACAATACATTCACAGTAAATGTTCAAAACTGTCTCCACCTGAGTTCAATGCATTTGCTGCACCTGTATGAATTGCCAACATTCTTAATTGGAAGTAAACAAATTTACTTGTATTATCTCTGGAATTTACTTGTACAATCTCTGGAATTCCTGGAAAACTACTGCAGGTACACATCTGGGACATGTTTTATTAGATTCACCGGATCACTAACAACAAAATAAATGGAAATTATATTAGTGAGGTTGTTACATTTCAGTAAAAATCTTTTATTAGCCATAACCCTATAACTAAACATTTGTGAACTTGTGTTTATATGAATTTTTTTTCTTTAGTTTTACTGGTAGAAAACATATTAAAATACTTGCATATCTTTTTGCAACAATGTTTTCCCATTATAAAATTTATATAAATTCATGCATATTACCAAATTAGATATACAGAAATAAGCATGATAACAATGCAACAGTGTGTCAAACTGTCAAATCATTTAGTCACAAACTCTCAGAGATATTTCTGACATCTAAATATCCTATATTACAGATAGTATAAATGCACATGTCATTTGTTCAAATTCTTAAATTTCCTAAAGTTCTTCAGATAGCGTTGAAATTTTGACAAAATGTTGCATTCAATTTAGCACGGGTTTTTTTAGTGTCCACTGGAACACCAACTGGTATATGACTAATTTGTATGTAATAAATTGAGACTGTTATAATCAAGTTAATGTTAATTTCTGCAAAACAGTTACTTTCCATAAGTTCTTAACAAACTGCTTTGAAATGTTGACATAATATTACATTTGAATAAAGGAGGGTTTTAACATATCTCTATATTTAATATGTAACCTACATTTATATACTGCTTCAATTTTTTGTAACACAGTTTCCCTATTATAAAATTTATATTAATTTATACATGACATATATTTAAAGATTATAATAATGGAAAGTCCAGGTTGGAATTAAGAGTATAGTATAAGGGCAGTTTACTACTCACCGCAAAGACGTGGCAATGAGCTGCAACAAGCACATACAAAAAAAAAACACACATACAACACTTTCAGCTATCGGCCATGGCCTTCTTCAGAAAATAGAACACTCACGCAATCACACGCGAAGTGCGGCAACCAGAGGTGATGATTGTATGACTGTGTTGTGTGCCTGTGTGATTGTGTGAGAGTTCTATTTTCTGAAGAAAGCCATGGCCGATAGTTGAAAGTGTTGTATGTGTATGTCTTTTGTATTACGAATATTATAGACAAAAAAACTCCTAGCAGGAAAAAAAATATATATAAAATAGATGAAGATTACGCACCAGGCAAAGGAGCACAGGTGTGATAGTAGCACAAATAAATAAAACACACACACACACAAAGGCAAGCTTTCGCAACCCAGTTGCTTCTTCAGGCAGAAGGGAAGGAGAGGGAAAAGGAAATGATGAGGGTTTTAAGGGAGGGAGTAAGGAGCCATTTCAGTCCCAGAAGAGGAAAGACTTACCTTAGGGGGAGAAAAGGAAAGTAAAAAAATACACACGCACACACATTTACACAGACACAAACACACCTAGGCAGACATACTGTAGGAAGTTAAGAAGTTAGACAGAGATGCCACTCGAGGCAGAGGCTCTGTCAAGAGAACTGAGGCAAAGATGTTAAAGATGGTGGGCGGGAATTCGAATTTAGCAGAGGTTAAGACCAGGTGGGCAAAGAGGAAGAGAGAATATGCTGAAGTGCTAGTTCCCATCTCCGGAATTCTGAAGGATTGGTGTCAGTGGGAAGTATCCAGATAACCCGGACGGTGTAACACCGTGTCAAGATGTGCTGGCCATGCACCAAGGCGTGTTTAGCCACAGGGTAATCCTCATTACCAACAAACACTTTCTGCCTGTGACCGTTCATGTGAATGGACAGTTTGTTGCTGGTCATTCCCACATAGAACGCCTCACAGTGCAGGCATGTCAGTTGGTAAATCACGGATTGGCTTATTATTATTATTTCTGATTCCCGTTTTTCCACATTTCCGTTCATTCTTCAGACATTTCCATTCATTTTTCAGTAACTTTCATACGTTTTTAACCCTATTATTCCTTCCTCAGATTATTGTCAACCTTATAGTCGTAATCTGCCACTACTAATCAGTCATTATAATACGCTTTCCTTTTATTTTCTCCTCCCTGTAACTTGTTTTGGACGCCAATACAACTACCAAACCATTGTGCATTATGTTGTTAACCAACTGTAGTTGACCTCAGTTTCCACCAGGTTCAACTTCAATAACTCTCTTGAACAGCTTTATAGATTTCTATTTTCTTTGCTGAATTCCTTTCGCTATCTATCCACCTTCTTATTTTATAAATTATTTATTATAATTATATTATTTTTTTATTTTTTTTTTTCCTTTCTAATCACTTTGTAGTCAGTTATTCAACGCATAGTTCTCACTTTTCCATTCCATACATTATGTTACCCTACCTTGACCCCATCAAGTTTTACCTACATTCCCTCCGCAAGCATGCTTTCACCCTAGCCAGATTATGATCCCACATTTTGTTTATTCAGGCATGTCTAACATTTGGCATTACCCCCAAGGGCCTCACACTAAAAGTTCCCATCTCCGGCTGTAACCCATCCTTTCATCAAGCCCTACACCAATTCCAAACAGAACAAACCATAGCCCTCACCCGCCTAATCCTTAACCTATACATCAACTCCGCCAATGAACACACCTGTCAACTCCTATCCCTAATCAAAATCCTCAACCTTTCCACTCCCGCATCCACACCCACAGTTCAGAACATCCTCCTACAGGCCAACCGGAAATTAGAACATGCCACCCTCCACTGGAGGGACTGGAGCGGACTCTGAATGTGGCTCTTCAGCAAGGATACAACTTCCTAAAATCCTGCCCCGAAATGAGATCCATCCTTCATGACATCTTTCCTACTCCACCGAGAGTGTCTTTCCGCCGCCCACCTAACCTCCGTAACCTCCTAGTCCACCCCTATGAAATCCCCAAACCACCTTCCCTACCTTCTGGCTCCTACCCTTGTAACCGCCCCCGTTGTAAAACCTGCCCTATGCACCCTTCCACCACCACTTACTCCAGTCCCGTAACCCGGAAGGTGTACACGATCAAAGGCAGAGCCACTTGCAATAGTACCCACGTGATCTACCAACTGACATGCCTGCACTGTGAAGTGTTCTATGTGGGAATGACCAGCAACACTGTCCATTCGCATGAATGAACACATGCAGACAGTGTTTGTTGGTAACGAGGATCACCCTGTGGCTAAACATGCCTTGGTGCATGGCCAGCACATCTTGGCACAGTGCTACACCGTCCGGGTTATCTGGATACTTCCCACTGACACCAATCCTTCAGAACTCCGGAGATGGGAACTAGCCCTTCAGCATATTCTCTCTTCCCGTTGCCCACCTGGTCTCAACCTCCGCTAAATTCGAATTCCCACCCACCATCTTAACATCTTTGCCTTGGTTCTCTGGACAGAGCCTCTGCCTCAAGTGGCATCTCTGTCTAACTTCTAACTTCTTTGCTTTCTACAGTTCTACAGTATGTCTGCCTAAGTGTACTTGTGTCTGTGTAAATGTGTGGGTGTATGTGCATTTATTTACCGTCCATTTTTCCCCCAAGGTAAATCTTTCCTGTGCCGGGATTGGAATGGCTCCTTACCCCCTTCCTTAAAACCCTCATCATTTCCTTTTCCCTCTCCTTCCCTTCTGCCTGATGAAGCAGCTAGGCTGCGAAAGCTAGCATTTTTGTGTGTGTGTGTGTTTATTTGTATTTATTTGTATTTATTTGTTGCTATTACTGCCTGTGCCCCTTCGCCTGGTAAGTGTACTTCATCTATTTTTTTCGTATATATATATAGTGTGTGTGTGTTTTTACAAATGTCTGTCTAGGTGTGTTTGTGTTCGGATATGTGTGAGTGTGTGTGTATTTATCTACCTTCCTTTTTGTCCCTTAAGGTAAGTCCTTCCACTTCTGGGATTGGAATGACTCCTTTTCCACTTCCTTAAAACCCATATCCTTCCCTTTCTCCTCCCCTTTTTTCCTCTTTTTCCTGAAGAAGCTGCCAGTGGTGGCGAAAGCTTGTATGTGTGTTTGAGTGTGATTTTTATTTTTGTGTCTATCGACGAGCCGGTCCTTTTGGGTAAGTCATCCGTTTTCTATTTTATATATATATATATATATATATATATATATATATATATATATATCTTTTGTATTAACTATACTAATATTTAATGATTACATACATGGAAACACACACACATAACAATGCAGTACTGTGTAAAAATTTCAAAGCATTTGGTTCAGAAGTTCCACAGATATAAGATTTTGAACAGAACACTAAACAAGGCTGTAGGTTATACATACTCAAAAGATGAGGGGGAGGAAAATGATGTAGAGAGGGGAGAGAGATACGAACAGGAAGAGTCTGATGATAAGATAGAGAGGTAGAGGAGGGAGGAGGAGATGAACAGAGCGAAGATGGAGGGGGCTTTGGACAAAGAGAGGGGAACAAGGAGAGGGGCACAGGGTGAGAGAGAGAGGCACAGAGAAAAGGAGGAGAGCAGGGGGTGTAGTATGTATATCCAATTCCCATTCACAAAGCATTATGAAATCACACATATTAGAAATTTTCTGCTATCTCTTTTCTTTCTTTTCCATTTAATATGCAACAAGTCATGAGATCTCATCCCAACCCTATATCAATCCCAACCAAATTTAAACCAAATTTGTTATGCATACAGCTTGCTAGAATCAGCAATATGGGTTTAATAAGCTCCTAGCTGGAATAGGAGTGGAATTGTGAGAATTTATTTCTTCCTTTACAAGCCTTGGCACAGGCTGTCTTGCACTACAAATGTGCTGTGTGGGAATAGTATTAGCCTGCCCTAACAACCAGCTTCTCAGTGTTGCCTGTATGTCAGAGCCAAGATACTGTTTTCAAGTGTGGGTAGCCCAGTATGACAGGTATGCTGTAAGAGTAGCATCAAGTTTATTGATCCACTTGCTGTGTTGGATGTACATGTGCAAATTTGTACAAATGGGGGAACCGTATGACAAATAGAGAAGAGGATGGCCAAAGAGAAGTGCAAGAGGAGATAGATACGCAGAGGTGTGAGGAGGAGATGGGCAGAGAGGGAGTGCAATGGGATGAACAGAGGGAAGGGGAGGAAGGGATGAACAGACAGAATAGGCAGAAATGGATGGACAGAGAAGGTGGTTAGAGGGCACTGACAGCTACAGGGGAGCTAGAGAGGATGAGCAGAAGTGAGAAAGGTAAAGAAAGAGCCAAGAGACGGGAGAAGGAAGAAAGATTAGGGTTTAATATCCCATCAACCTAAATCCAGATGACAGAAGGAGGGTTTGAATTGTCATCCTCCCAAATGCAAGTCCAATGAGCTAACTACTGCAACATCTCACACATGTAGAAAGAGATGAGCTGAGAGGTAGATTGGCAGATATGAGCAAAGGATGGCGAAGAATATGTACAGAGAGAGAAAGAGCTTAAGCAGGGAAGATCAGAGAGAGGGAGAAGATGGGCACATGATATGGACTAATTTGGGGGGGGGGGGGGGAGGAGGTGTTTGGACAATATGTATGAAAACTATGTGTCAAACATGTATGTGGGCAAAGCCATGGGGTGAAAACCAGTTATGTTTATAAAATATAGGAAACCTTTTTTAAAGAAAAATTTTATTTATCAAGAAAAATCAAAAATTTCTATTTTTCTAGAAAAATCAGGTTTGGTTTACAAGTAAATTCTTAAAAACATATTTATAATGTCTTGTATAACCCATTTTGAAACATTCTAAGTCTCACTAATATTCTAGACTTCTGCTAAAACCTTCATTCGCATTCCAATTAACTTCTCAGCTGAAACTTCCTGGCAGATTGAAATTGTGTGCCGGAACTGGGACTCGAACCTGGGACTTTTGCCTTAGGGGTGAGAGTGCTCTACCACTGACCTATCCCGACACGACTCATGGTGCTGTCCCACAAATTCAATTCTGCCAGTACCTCCCCTCCTACTTTCCAAACTTCACAGAAGTTCTCCTGCAAAACTTGAAAGACTAGCACTACTGGAAGAAAGGATATGGTGGAGACATCGCTTAACCACAGCCTACTTGATGTTTCCAGAATTAAGGCAAAGGTCCCAGGTTTGACTCCCAGTTCTGGCACACAATTTTAATATGCCTGGAAGTTTCATATCAGCACACACTCCACTGCAGACTGAAAGTTTCATTCTGGAAACATCCCTTATGCTGTGGCTAAGCCATGTCTCCACCATATCCTTTCTTCCAGGAGTGCTAGTCTTGCAAGTTTCGCAGAAGAACTTCTGTGAAGTTTGGAAAGTAGTAGGTGAGGTACTGGCAGAATGAAAGTTGTGGGGTGGCACCGTGAGTCATGTCGGGATAGCTAAGTGTGAGAGCGCTTGCCCACGAAAGGCAAAGGTCACAGGTTTGAGTCCCAGTTCCGGCACACAGTTTTAATCTGCCAGAAAGTTTCATATCAGCGCACACACCGCTGCAGAGTGAAAGTTTCATTCTGGAAACTTCTCAGATGCTCCTTACAACAAATTGTGATGAGTCTAATAACACTTACAGGACTCATATTAAAAGTCTCTATCACAAACTAATGTTTTCTCGCTTTATTGCCTATCATCAGCCACATAATAAATGCTGATATGTGTATAAAACAATGACAGTCAGTGAATTTTGTGGACTACATGAAGCATGACCTAACAGGATCTTAACTTATGCCTGTTGACACTCAGTACCTTGAACCCAGCAAGATCTCTCCATTTTGGTAAGGTAAGCTGATCATCACGTAACAGGATCATGGACCTATAGGCGAGTCGAAATGGGATGATCCCTGTTGTTTACGCCAATCGGCTTTGAGTGCTGGCTGCGGCAGTATGTGTTTGGCAGCACTGTGCACTTTTGCCACTTCTATCAGAGAACAGCAACCGGTAGATATACTGTTCAGCAGCTAACTAACTACTTCGCAACATGGTTGTGTTCAATTTCCGCGGCCGGGGGGACGTCTCCCAGCCCAGTAGGCAGAGCCAGGGATCATCGTATTTCGGCCCGACTATAGTTACTTCTCCTATATTACAAAAAGGTCCCCTAGTCTCCTGGAAATACAGGTACATTAAAAACATCACATGCAAGCTTCAGAATGACAGATAATATTTCTAAAGACCAGTTAATATTATCAGCAGATTTACAACACACAGAAAAGAAATATTTTGTTATCAATCAATAGAAGGCATAAAATATAATACGGAAAACTCCAACATAACAAAATTTTCTTTTTGTAGGTAGTTTCACCTTGGAACACTGATCTCAGAAAACACAATCAGACTGATATTGAAAGTAAAGTTCAGGTATGAGTATAATTTAGAAATTCCCTTGAAACTGCCAATCATGTACAATGTTCTTACAGAATCTGACTGTACAATGACAAAAATAAATTATGTTTGATAGTATATGCACTTATTATTTACCCTGGAAAATAAGGTATTATGCATGAAATGATCCAACAATAAAAATACCCAAAATGTCCAACATGCTTCCTTTATCATCAGATACCCTTATAAGCCAAGGGGTTAGAGTGGGAAAATTTTAATTCTGGAGGTAAGTATAGATTTCAGTAGTTAAAGTAGATGAAAATCTGAGTGGTCAAAAGGTAAAAGTAACATGGAGTCTGATGCTAAAATCAGTGTTAAAATGTTAAGCATTCCACGTCTCATACTCATGATTTGTGTCTGCTTTAACTACTGAAATCTACACTTACCCTCAAAATTTAAATTGTCACTTCTGCCCCTTAGCTTCTAAGTATCGCCTATATTTTGTTTCACTTTATTCACTCAAAAATTTCTGAAATTACCTGTGAGTTGGTAGCCATTGAGAGCCTTTCCAACAGGTCGAGCAAACACCCATCCTATAACTCCTCCTAGAATGCTGAGTGTTTGCATATCAAAACCAAGCATCTCTGGTACACGAGAAATTGCTGTGTATGTCCTCCCGTCAGGTGTTACAATGTATGATTGCATATCCAGAACTTCAAGCTCGATGTCGTTCACAGCACCTGTCACCTTGCCATTCATGCGCATATGACCACCTGAAAAATAAGTTGTGTTGTACATTTGGCACAATATATTATTTGTAGCTGGCAATCTGTTTGATAAACACTAATCTTTGGTAAAAATTACATTGTGACTATCACATTGCAGTGGCAGGGGGTAATGTTATAGCCATGCAGCCAGCCGTGCTTCTCAAAGCACTCTATGAACCTCTGAAACGAACATAGCAAACATGTGGTGCTCAAAAAAAATTATGAACAGATGGTGGCTGGTCCCTACCATGGGCTTTGCAGAAATGCCAAACACAAAGTAATTTTAATTTTAGTATATAACAAAGTACAACATGCAGCATTACAGCACAACCAACAAGATTAAGACATTTGTGCTCAAGTGATGTGTGTGTGTGTGTGTGTGTGTGTGTGTGTGTGTGTGTGTGTGTGTGTGTTGGGGGGGGGGGGGGAGGTGGAGATGGTCTGTGCTGTGGAAATGAACAAAATAACAAGGACTGTTTACAACTCACCGGAAAGACATATTCATGAGCTGCGACAAGCACATATAATAGCTACATACGTACAACACTTAAACAGTCAGCCATGGCCTTCTTCAGGATAAGGAGCATTCACACAATCACACTTCACAGTCACAGTCAACCCCGGCTGCCACACTCTGAATTCTCTGAATTTGGAGTGCAGCAGTTGGAGATGATGGTTGTGTGACTGTGATGTGTGCCTGTGTGAATGCTCTTTATTCTGAAGAAGGCCATGGTTGATAGTTTAAGTGTTCTATGTTTGTGTCTACTTTATGTGCCTGCCACAGCTCATCGATACATCTTTTCGGTGAGTTGCAAACTGTGCTTCTTTTATTGCTGAATTCCAACTTGGAGTTTCCATTATTAAATTTTGTGTGAAAAAGAAAGAGAAGAAAGAGAGGGAGAGAGAGCATGCAATTGTCAACCATGTCCTTTGGAAAGTGGAATACTCCCAAACTGATGCAATTTAAAAGTCACACGGCCCGCAATTCATGGAGCGCCACGAGAGGCCGTATGGGAAACACGACGGGCCGGCCGCCACCAGAGGAAGTACGAGGAAGCGAGACAACATGACCAGGATGCTACCTGATGGGGAAAAGCATTCTCTAAGCCAGGTAGCCGAGCCGCTCGGGCAGTTGGTGTACTGACGTGAACCTGAACTGTATAGCAAATAAAGAGCTTGAAGTCATAAAAGTGGCAACGAGGTTTTCGCATCCAAGTGTACTGTGGCTTGACAATGGAAGAGTTGCTAGAGTTGCTAAGGGCTGTCTGTGCTCAACTCCAGGGTCTTCCGTTGTTGATCGTGGAACAACAGCAAGCGTTAGTAGCAGCTGTGTCCTCCCCGGTGTCCGCAGTATCACATTCGGCCCCGGGGGCCATTGGCAGTGGTGCTGCCTCCTTTTCCGCAGTTTGAGACAGCTACTGATGAATGGAATCTTACAAGCAATGTCTGTGTCAAGATTTCGTGGCTTTTTCTGTGCAGGAGCAGGGTAAGCAAAAGGCCTTGTTTTCGTTGTGGTTGTCCCCGTCTATGCATTGTAGGCTGCTTGAACTTTCCCCCCTTAGGGACCCCATCGCGCTGTTGTACTTTGAAATGTGTTCCCTTTTTTTTGTACTATTATGTCAAACAATCCCATGTCATGGTGTCTAGGGTTGCCTTTCACAGGAGTCGAAAACAGCCTTCACAATTGTACAAGGAGCTACAGAACTTCAAGGTCGGGCGAGGCGCTGCCGCTTTATTTCCAAACCTCACAACGTATGCAGAACCAATGATTCGGGATGAGGTGATATGCTTTGCACCAGACACAGAAGTCTGCAGACAACTGTTACAGATCGAAAATCCTACCATTATTGAAGTCATTAGAATAGCCACAGCGTACGAAATGTCTTCCACTGTCAATTCTCAGTTAAATCAGTGGGCTGGAATTTCGCCAGTACGGGTTGCCCCAGTAGGCAGGCCGCCGTCCGGTGCATCGCAAAGCAGGAAAACACCGCGCGCCGTGTTTACTACTCTGGCACGTCAGGGTAGTGCCGGCTCACCCAGCAACTGGCCATCTTGCCCCAGGTGTTTTATTAAACATGACTATGCTCTATGCCCTTGGTGGCGGGGCAATTTGTCAAAAATTTTCAAAAATGGGGTCATATCGTGACTGTCGTACACAACCCCGTATACAGCCAGTGGTTGAAGATACCTCTGATGTTGACAAATCCCCCACGACAGTCCATCCTCAAAAATTCCGATTCAGCTTAAGGTTTTGGGCCGCAACGTGTCTTGCAAGTCAATACCAGTGTCTCGGTTACTATTTTAAGTACCATCACATACAATGAATTAGGATCCCCTCAGCTCGTGCCGGTAACACGTAAGTTGCAAGGGTATGGCAATCAACAGATCCCCGTTCGGGAGCAGTTTCAGGCTGCTGCCAAATACAAATCAATTTCGCAGCTGTTAACTTTCATCGTCGTAGAATCCAAGGATGCGACTAATATGTCCAGGTTAGACACCTTCACAAGATTTTGGGTTTACAGTGGACAACTCTATTCACTTTATATCAGAGATGGTCCAGTTCAATGCAGTCTCAATGCTTTGCAATGAATTTACTCCCCTATTTTCTCCCGGACTGGGTCAGGCACGCGGCTTTGAGGCAAACCTCCCTCTCAAGCCTGGGGACCATACCAATATTTAAAAGAGCTCGGCCTCTTACCGTCAGTTAAGCGTTCCACAGTCAAACAGGAACTATCAGATCTAGCAAGTGCCCCCCCCCCCCCCCTTGGTGGTCATGCGGAAGCCTAGTGGACAGTTACGGCTACGCGGCGATTTCAAACAAACAGTTAATGCACATTGTCAGCTGGATATTGTGACGATACTGCTGGCCCTCTCATCTCAATGTTATCGTACGATACCGTCTGCCTGGTCCTCTCATCTCAATGTTATCCTACGATACCGTCTGCATCGGATCCGGAATCGTGTGGTTCAATAGTGATAAAAGTTGCGTGTGAAGTTAGTTAAAAACGATATAACCAGCCTAGGAATGAGTGTAGGACAGTGTCTCGGTGATACTGTGATTAAAACAAGTGATAGATTTCATTAATTAAGAGATTCGTTTAGATACTTTCCAGACAGTTCTATAAACAATAGTTTTGTCATTGTGTGTTATTTAAAGACTTAAACAGACGAATTGTAAAAACTTTTGTGAAAAACAAAAAGAAATGAAAATAAATAGCATTGTATATATGTTAGGCTCATAAACAAGTTGTGTAGACCAGCTAATTGTGTAATTATGTAATAGTCAAAATTTCTATATTGTACTTCTTTGTATATATTGACTGACGTGAGATTTTGAACCTATTTTGAGAATGGCCAAGATATATTGTATAGTTCAATATATGTTAGGAACATGTATGATGTACTCATTTACTAATTAATTGATATTTAACATAGCCTTAGTTGTCAAACAGCAAGAGCGGAGATTTCAATTAAAAAAGAAACGTGTCATCTGAAATTATTGTTTGTATAGTTTTCATTTTTTATTGTGATTACTTTTGTGTACATGAAATGTTTTTCTGTTATGTTTGTTAATTGTAAATCAGTATATTCAATTGTTATGAACAATGCGTAATGTAATGCCATTATTGCCGATTTATATATTTGCCTCACCGCCTTGCGTGGAGGAGTTCGAGTTTTGTCTTTTGTCGAGTACTTTGGAATCTATGTCAGTCTGTGTTGTTGTGGTAATTTGTGTACATTATTGTAATGTTTTGGTACAGAAGAAGTTTTATTTAAATTAAAGAAAAAGTGAAAAATTGTACATATAGAGTATTTATTTCTATCACGATGCCCCAGGAGAATAATGTTGCAGCGAGCAGAACCCCCATACAACGTAGTGTTGAAAGGCTGAGTATCGGTAGAATGAACTGTAATTACTTATATAGCATGTGAATGTTATAATATGCACCCCATGCCTTGTTGAGATATCTGATTTCTAAGCTGGCCAGAGAGGCCTGTTTCTCAAAGTTAGAACTAGCTGAAGCATGTTTTCAATTACCTCTGAGTCAAGAAGCTCAAAATTGTTTGGTGTTGAACACCCCTTTCTGACTCTATAAATATATGCAGCTGCCGTTCGGTGTTTCCAGCACGCCCGCAGCTTAGAGCAGCTTTTGCAACCAGTAGATACTTGTGTAAATAACTTACATGATATTGTAATCACTCTCATATCACCAAACTTCGACAGGTTTTTCACATCTTGTCCGACGCTGGTCTCAAATGTAACTTGGCGATATCTCAATTTTTCCAGCCAAATATGATCTACCTTGGACTGGAAGTGTCCCTGCAAGGTGTCACACCCATAGAGGAATACATGGAAGTGGTAGCTTCCGTGCCGCCCCATGGAACGAAAAGGAACTACAAGCTTTTCTTGGCATATTATCATCAGTTTCTTCCGCATGCAGCCTCCATTGTTAAACCCCTTTATGACTTGTTGCACAAAGATGTAGGGTTTGAATGGTCTCCTGCCTGTCAGGCCGCTTTTGAGTGCCTTAAACAATTATTGTTGTCTCACACGTCTGGCAATGTATTCTCCGGATGTGCCCCTAGTAGTTGTGATGGATGCCTCGCAGTACGGGGTGGGAGCGGTCCTGTCGCAATGATACTCTGACGGCACCAAACGGCCCCTAGCACTCGTGTCTAAAATCCTCCTCCTCCAGTGCAGGAACAATATTCCCAGGTAGAGAAAGAGGCACTAGTGATAATTTTTGTGGTACAGAAGTTTTATGTGTTCTTATATGGTAACCGCTACACTTTAATGACTGAACATCAGCCTCTAGTGGCCCTTTTTCAGCTGGCCGCGGCATTACCAGACAAGTCCACCCACTGCATCCATCGCTGGGCCTTACACCTGTCCCGTTTTCAGTATGATATAGTTTACCACCCCACTTCACAACGTGTAAAATGCACAATGGAATGATGACACATGGAAGTGTAAGAGGCATTTAAAAATGTTCGAGATCGAATGCACTAGGTTATATGAGGGATGATGCTCTGTAGTATGAAGGAAATGTGTAACAAGGAATCAAATGATAGAGATTTAGAATTACCGTACTGGTATCTAATTGCTATTATAAACATTTTGTAAAATTTGTACTATAAGTCTAATAAAAGTGTTTTATATTTCTGCATTTAGTTTCATACAATAGCCGTACATTTGAAGTCTTATCTAAAAGCTACTTCGTAAAGCTGACTGGCAAGCCTGTGTTGTGTCAATATAGCCTGACGCTACAACTTACCTATTTTTCTATTAGGGGCAAGGAATTGTTCCTATGAATCGTGATTTGTAAATTCCACACTCTTTTCACCTTAAGAATAATTCAAATGTAAACATTACACCACGTAACATTCTGTGTTAGCTGTTACCACATTTAAATTCCATCTGCCTAACAAACTAACAACGGCGAACACGGAAGAATATACATATCATGTTAATGTTTACATTTGTATTATTCTTATGCTGAGCAGAAGCATATAGAAATGAAGCAGGCAACTAACTCCTAGTACTGATTTTAAAATATTCTACGAATAAAAATTCTGCGCAGACAAGTTATGTGATCTTAAATGTTTGAAAGATAAATAAATCTACAAAATACCTTTGCTTAACCCTCCAGAATGCGCAATCTAAGCATTAAGTACTTTTCACAGTTCTGAAATGTCTTCGTGGCACGGCACTAACAAGTACACACACGTTGAATAAATGTGGATTTCTCTGTGTCTGAATGTCCTGTGCGTCACTCATGGAATGTCTGATATGTCACTATAAAATTATTTAACATTTACACATCCTATTTTTTAAGAATCTATTTTTTGACTTCCAAAATATCTACTCATCTTCTCAGCTTTTATTTTTGAGTCTTCCTGTTTGAAAAAAAAGAAGAAAATATGTGATCCTTTCATTATTTTTTATTTCATCAAAATGAAATATTTTGTATTAGAGTGAAGAAAGTTTCTTATTAGCTTTTAGACCATCTAAACAACATACATATTAAAATGTTTCATACAAATTTCTTTTAAGGGTAGGGAGTATTAAAAAATCCTTAAGATTTAAAATAAAAATCTAAATGAAATTTAAATTTCTTAAATTTTACTGTTAATATTGTCATTTGGGATTCACCCCAGAAGGCTGTGATAGAGGGTAATTCTTTTTAAATACATGTACTTGAGTTGACAGATTATTTGGGTTCGAGATTAGGAAGATTCGATTCATGTTCAGAATTCGGTACATGTTTAAGATTCGGTATTCAGATTCGATTCAGTAAAATTAGGGTTTGACCCATCCCTATTTTTAACATTGGTATAAGTTCACATTGACTGTTGTTTGCACCATGTTCAGAAGGAGAGGATCTGTCACATTATAATACCTCATTTCCTGGCTGTACCTACTTGTTCCTCCTGTGACTTTTGCCTACAAAAAGAAGGAAGATTAGGGTGTAACATCCCATCAAATGTATGGATATTAGGCACAGAGCATATGATTGGATTTGTTTTAGCTAAGGATGGTGAAGAAAATCAGCTGTGCCCTTTGAAAGAAACCATCCCAACATATTCCTGGAGTGATTTAGGGAAATTATAGAAAAACAAATAGATCTGAGCTGCCATCCTCCCAAGTGTGAGTCCAGGGTGTTACTACTGCACCGCCTCAATCAGTGCATGCTTGCAATATGGTCAATTTCTAGAGAGAAGTGTTCTCCAGCCAGAGGTAATGGAGTGATCTTTCCCTAATCATTCTAAACGGGATATGATTAGTAATTTCCTGCTATGATTGCTATTGTCTTATGTCCATTGCTGAGAAACTTACTATGATCCTACCAGGAAACAAAAGCTGTGTTTTTGGAAGCAGGAAATGGTTAATGAAGATTCCTACATTTTGCTCTTGATTCTGAGTTGTTGGAATGACTAAGTGTTAAATTTTGTGGAGTTGTGTTGAAACAGTCTGGTTTTCTAGGTGAGTGTTGCTTTTAGCAAATACAGACACTCAATAAGCAGGATCTCAAATTTGGTTGTGCAGCCAAGTGACTAGCTGGACAATGACATTTCATGCTTAAGATAGGCTTGATGACATTTTTGTTAAAATAAATAAATTATATTCATTTCTGTGGAAATTTTGTACTATTTATTTGCATGATCTTTTCTCCTATTACACAAGATATCGAAGTAAATTGTAAGGAGTAAGTTTGAGGCAGTGCACTGAACCGTTAGTAGCGATTATATTCCAGTCTAGTGGTTGGATAAAATTGTTTTAATATCACAATAGTTTATATAAAGATGGACTCTTTACTGCCAGTATTTAATTCCAGACTCTGTTTTATACTATCAGAAGCAGAAGCAGCAGCAAAAGATATTAACAATGTTATCAGTTAAGTGAGTCCTTTAATTTTGTAAAGTGTAATACTAACCTTCCTTCAGACAATTGACTCCATTTCCATAATAGCCTTCATTGCAAGTGCAGCAAAATCCTGTTTCATAATCAAGACAAGTGGCATGGCTGTGACATGTTGTTATTCCTTGCTGGGCACAAGAGTTTACCTCAGCATCAGCACCTAAAATAATGTGTTCTACATAATTCTTTACAATTCAAACAAATTATTTTAAATTTGAAACAAGAAGTAATCTTCGAGATGTATTACTTCAAGTAATGACCAAATGAATACAAGTCTATTGAGAGAACTCTTAATATAGGGCTTTAATTTTAGCTTAAGTACTAACTTTTTAAAATTACTATGAAGCAGCAATACAAAAACTGATTATTTTTTACATATAGTTAAACACATGCTCCTGAAAAGCTTTTTGTACCTGACGGATCTACAGCTAAGTCTGGTAGTAAGATGTTGCCTCTTTCATCAGTATCCCCAATGTTAAACAACCAGACTCCAGGTTCACCAATATTAGACCATCTATGGAGGGGAAAAAATTTTTAAAAAATTAAAAAATCAACAACACAATTATATCACATTGAGAAGAAAGAAGAAGAAACGAGGGAAAAAACCAAAGATGAAATTACTCTTTTTTTAATTTAATGAATCTGTTAAATTTTTAAAAAATACTGTACCAGATGGTTATAATTAAACTTTCCCTATTTAACAAATTATAACATGGAAACTAATTATTTTACAAGTATCAAACTTGGTAGCGCTAATGTCAATGTCCATAACATAGAGAGAACTTTCGACAATGAGAATGTCTGACTGATTATTGCATCAGTAAACAACCGATCCAAATGCAGGAGCATGGGACGCGGGAACTACAGTTTTGTGCATAAAATAAACAGCACGAAGAGGTGGAAATTAGCGCTAATTCATTGCTATGCAGTGGGAAAGATAAGATAAACCACATTGTCCGAAATCACCCTAGTACTATTATACACCAGTATCAATTCTTTCCAATTCTGAAGGTAGCAGGGGTAAAATATAGGCAACATGCAGTTATTTATACTCAACTTTAGGAAAACCAGACAGCAGTTATTAGAGTCGGAGGACATTAAACGGATGCAGTGGTTGGGAAAGAAGTAAGACAAGGTTGTAGCCTTTCCCCAATGTTATTCTATCTGTACAATGAGCAAGCTGTGAAGGAATGCAAGATGAAATCCGAATTAAAGTTCAGGGTGAAGAAATAAAAACATTGTGGTTTTCTGAAGCCATTGTAATTCCATCAGAGACAGCAAATGACCTGTAAGAGAAATTGAACGGAATGGACACTGTCTTAAAATGAGGGTATAAGATGGCGATAACAAGGATAAAACAAGGGTAATGGAATGAAGTGTAAGAAAATTAGGCAATGCTGCATGAATTAGATTAGGTAGTGAGACAAAAGTAATAGATGAGTTTCGCTATTTGGATAGCAAACTAACTTCTGATGGCCGAAGTAAAGAAGATATAAAAGGCATAATGGCCATGTGAAGAAAAGCATTTCTGAAGAAGAAAAATCTGTTGACATCCAACATTACCTTAAATGTTAGGAAGTCATTTCTTAAGGCATTTGTCTGGAGTGTAGCACTGTATGAGAGTAAAATGTTGATGATCAGTAGTTCACACAAAAAGATGATAGAAGCTTTTGAAATGTGGTAGTAAAGATGAATGCTGAAGATTAGATGAATAGATCACGTAACTAATGAGGAGGTAGTGGACAGAATTGGCGAGAAAAGAAATTTGTGACATATCTTAACTGAGAGGAGGGATAGATTGGTGGAACGAATTCTGAGACAGCAAGGAATCATCAATTTAGCATTAAAGGGAAGTGTGTAGGGTAAAAATGTAGAGGGAGACCAAGAGACGAATACAGTAAGCAGGTTCAAATGGATGCAGCTTGCCATTCTTATTCAGAGATGAAGAGGCATGCACAGGACACAGCAGTGTGGGGAGCTGCATCAAACCAGTCTGCAGACTGAAGAGCACAATACTTTACTGCTGCAAAAGGGCTCACCAATGGCTCATCAGTGTCCAAGAGAGACAAAATGCAGGATTTCATTCTGCACAGCAGAATGCAGCATGTTCGTAGATATGCTGGCTACCTCTTTTAATATGATGTATTTTACATAAGCACGTGTGTTAATCTTCTCCCGATAAACCCTGTCACTCAAGTAACTTCACAACTAGAAACTAATTTGATTGTTTGCAAATGTGTTTTGGAGATATCAGATGAACTTTACAAGTGATGTGCATTGGGGCTCCATCTAGCATGAAAATTGTTGAGTTCAATGCATCTCACTCCTGCACGGTGGGTATGACATGCTGGTTTATGCATATCACAGTAACATTGGACAATTACACTCACATCTTTGGTCCTTGAGCACCAATCTGTTAAAAACTGAATGGACCAATGATGAATGTTGTCATGAAGCCACACCATACAATGACACATTCACCATTCAGAAGAACTTCATGTACAGTGACTGGAGAGGAGGATCCCCACTCAACAGTTCTGTGTTTTCACCTCAACCATCTGAGAAAAATGAGCTTTGTTTATCCATAGGATGGCTCAGGGCCATCCTTTGTCAAATTCAATTCTTGCAAGAAAGTGGAGAGTGAAGTCATCATGTCATTGGGTCATATGAATAAAACAGGTATCTACTTTATACTCTGGATTCCAGAGAACATACTCATGTTCACATGAATAAAGCGAGTCAGAGAATATTCTTCAACCGAGAATGTTCTCAGCATGAGTAAAAGGTGGGGGAAGTCGCTCACAACAGAGAACACTGAATAAAACTAGGGAAGTTTCTCAAGACCGGAGAACATTCTCCATTTTCTGAAGTGAGTTCTCTAGCATATTTCAAGCTAAGAAACTTCTATTAAAGTTACATTTTACTCTGGTTGATAATAAAAATGACAAAATTGGTGTTGATTAGAAGGTAAAACAAAGTTCCTTTATACATAGTCTGAAGAAATACGAGAGGAACTAAAAAGTTTATGCAATAAAAACATTTTGCTGATAAGTCACTTCCTTCACAAAAATCATAAGTGTGACACTTCATGCATTTTATATAGCGACAAGAGCGATTTCAGAAGAGTTTTCTCATCACTGACATAGAAATGAAATGCATGTGGATTCAGCTGCGTGTTTTACCTGTTTGGAGTGCATATTTACAGTTATGAACAGCTACATTTCAAAATAATATTGTATGTATTTAAATTCAGTCTATTAACGGTGCCTTATTATGTTAATTCCAAATAAAGTGCATCCCAGGGCTTCACAGTCCTTATCACGAAATAATATTGCTGCAATACTCGGTACTGAAGTATTCTTTTTGTACTGCTCTTGTTCATTCTACCCAAACTGGTTGGCATATTTATGATGTGTTTCCTGACTTTGTAATCATAACTTCTGTTATGTTAGAAATAGACATGAAAGGAAAATTAATAACCAATTAATTATGTACCTAGCAGTCTGTTTCTTATAATAAAATTGCAGGGATTATTGCTTATGAATAGAGCATTGGGTGTCATATTTAACAAAAAGTATCTTGTGTTACAAAGTCTGACAGTGTTCCACACTAAAACAGATGAAAATGTGATGCATCCTTAAAATTTCATCTGCAAATTTTGCTAACCCAAATTCAACAACAAAAAAGTTTCTTGCCTGTTGTAAATGTTGTAACATTGTCAGAAGACTACATTTTCTTTAAAAGTCCATATTTAGCCTTAACAATATGCTGCTGCACAAGAAACTAATATCTAAACACAGTACAGTTCTTTCTGAACACATAGATGCCTACTTCATATTTGTACATTGAACAATTTACCTGACTGGAATAGTTTAAAGAAATACATGATTAAACAGCTGTTTTGTGACGTACATGACACACGGAGAACTTACTCAAGAAGGAGGAGAGCTAGTGAGAATGAATTTCCTGCTCAGGGCACATGCTATAAATTTTTTATTCAATCAAAATTGAGAACTTACTCAGAGATAGTTCTTTTGCTCTGAGAATCTTCTATGGAGTATGTGCTTTTTCTTATTCATACAGCCCAATGTGAGTCCTGTGGTGAAAGCTGTTGTATGATATGAATCTTGTACGGATAACATTTGAGAATGGTTTCAAGGCATCTTCTGTACAGTGGACCATGGAATGTTCAACTGTCTAACACATTATGCACCCTGCTTGATGATCAAGAATTGCTCTCAGCATTGTCTGCCATGGCAACAGCGATTTCATCAACTGCCTGTGGTACAACTGGTTGTTGGTCTCTTGATAGAACAATACCCAGTTCCCAGTTGATTCTAACTTCTTCATCATGCGCCACACAACAGGTGGAGAAAGAGGACCTTGTCACAATCCTATCAGTGGCAACATTTTTGAAGTCCAACTGCAACATTACTGTTGTTTTGATAATAGACCTTCAACAATAAAGCCCTGCTCTTTTTGTCCAAACTCATGTTGACACGTCGACAACTGTACTGTAACAGCCCAGGTGTGTGACACTATGAATCACATTGACTGATCATGTCATCTAGTGGCCATAGTTGGAACTTAACAGTAATGCTGTGACACGTGGAAACCATGCACCCCATGCTCTGGACATTCATGCTACCATGTTTGGTAGTCATATGGTAATTAGTTTCCATGTTATAACATTATCAATAGGTAAAATTTAAGAACCCATGTAATTGGATAGATAAAAAAATCTACTCACCAAGCTATGGTAGGAGTAAATGGACAAGCTTTAGGAGTCAGAAGAGGGAGCTACTGGCTCGAAAAGCTTACCTCTGTCATTTTTTTTATATGTATAGAAGAAATGAATGTGCGTTTTGAATATGAATTAGCATCAGCTGTACAATTTACTGGTGCCAAGAAAAATTTGTGCTGGACAGGGATTCGAACCCAGATTTAACATTCTTGAGTGGTTACATTAATCATTATACAGCCTGTGGAAGTCACCCAAGCAACTGAAACTTCCATACGTGAACTCAAATTTCCACACACTGTCTACTACCCATAAGTACCCGTACATTCTATGGTAACTATGATGTTATTTCTTGATTAGGAAGAGATGTTTATCACAAATATCATAAGCCTTGTTTTAGCTTTTAAATATGATATGCAGTGTCTGTGTTTGTCAATGTAAATGTCCTCCAGACATGCATGCATGCACTGCACAAATTTTGACACGTCACCAATAAATTGTAGAGCTGTTGCTAACTCATATTCACAGTTGTGAATACATTTACTGCATTCTTATCAGCTATAGTTACAGCTGATATATGGATTGGCAACATCGATAAATGTGGACTCTGCTACAGTATCGTCTTTTATTTACATTTACTTCTGCCATTGCTTGGTGAGTAGATTTTTTTAAATCTAATTAATTTTTTCCTAATTTATTTTGTCTCATTTTGAATGGGCAGAAATAGATTTCTGTAGTAAAAATTATATAGCTACAACACCAACACAAGAAATAAGAATGAAGACTCAAATAATTTACAGAGGAGAATAGGCCTATCTACAAAAGCCACATATCAAGGAACTTAATTTTGTAGTTGTTTTTACATGAAAAGAAGATGAATCTGCTTTTTAAACATAACAGAGATACTTAGATACTCCACTGTGATTTTGATTTTATCCCCCCTCCCACTATGCTTGAAGTAAAAGTTTCAAGTTTCCAGTTATTTGAAGACAATAATCAATTTTGTTATTTGCGAGTAATTAATTTGCCTAAAAACAAAAAAGTATATTTTATTACAACCAACTGTGAAACAATTTTCTCCATGAAAAAATGACAAGCAACCTGCATCTATTTTTTTTCACTTTTTTTTTAATTTATGGTGACCAATACCTTTTCAGGGTAACTTTCAGTCATAAGGCAGTGTGTTCAGCAGCATCTGATCTGAAAGTAAGACAGAGTTCACCCCTCCCTCCCCCCCCATCTTCCTCTATCAGGTCCACTTCCAATATTTTGTTCTGTATTGTTGATATTAATTACTTTAGTTTGCCAAATAACTTATTAACAAAATTAACTACTTCGTCGCCCACCATCTGAATAAACTGCACTAAGCATTTCTATTGAAGACAATACTTTGCAGTTCTGTATCTTGTCCTGTACCCTCCTTCCAAAGGCACTCCTGACATTATCATTTTGGCTAAATTTATTTTTTATTTATTTATCTACATTCTGCACCTTTTGAACTTGTTGCCTTGCTGCTGCTTATCTACTTTCTGTCTTTTCATTTTACAAGTCAGAGGTATACAAGGGACGCTTGAAAAATTCGTGCAAAGTCCAAGAGATAAGACCTCTAGTGTCATGCTTAGTTAGTAGCACCTTTGGAAAAAACACACACCAAATTTCAGCCATATTGGTCTATTTCTTTGTGTTTGGCATTTGTGTGAATCAAGCAAGTTGAGTGATTGGCAAAGAATGGATGAAAAATAATTTCATGTGGTGATTAAACATTATTTTGTGAAAGGCAAAATGCCTCAGAAGACTAAACAGAAGCGTGATAAACATTATGTGACCCTGCACCTTCGATTAGAACAGTTTATAAGTGGTTTTGAAATTTTCGGAGTGGCCATATGGGCATAAGTGGCACTGAACGTTCTGGACGCCCTGTGAAGGTTGCGACACCAGAAATCATTGCTAAAATCCATGATATGGTGATGGGTAACAGAAGAGTAAAGGTGCATGAGATCGACAGTGCTGTGGGTATCTCAAATGAATGGGTACATAATATTTTGTGTAAAAATTTGGACATGAGAAAGCTATTCACCAGATGGGTGCCACAATTGCTCACACTTGACCAAAAACAGAATTGTGCTAAGTGTTGCAAGGAAAGTTTGCATGTGTTCAGGAAGAATTTGCAGGACTTTAAGCATTGTTTTGTCACTGTGGATGAAACATGGATACATGACTATACTCCTGAGACCAAAGAACTAATCTAAACAATGGGTTACCAAGGGAAGTGCATAAGTTTAAAAAGAGACTATGTCAAAAAACAGAAATGATTTTCTCCAAACAAAGCAGTTTTTATTTTCACATGGACTTTTTAAATGCCCATCATAGACCACAACTCATAACAACATAGTGTCTGTAACCCCTTCCCCAAAATCTTCAAAAGTACTTTCTACTGAAAAATAAGTGGCACCACCTAGATCAGATGATCAGAGATGAGATAATGTTTCTCACAAGTCCATCATAAATTCATCTAGTGTTTTGGCCATGATTGATTTGCAGGTATCACAATGAACTATATGTAGAACTTAATATGGTAACTACCTAGGCTTGCACACAGGGTACCAACTTAAGAAAACCTTTTTTTACATTACCAGATGACATGAAAAGCAGAAAGGCAGCAAGATACTGCTCTCACAGTGTGATGACATACCTGGCAAATGTGTAAACATAATTTTGTAACCACGTCTGAGGCTCCAAAACATTCATTACCCATTCTATCAAAGAATTCGCCAGACAATCAAACTGGTTCATTATAGACCACAGGCCTAAACATATTCCTTAATGGACATGCAGAGAGCTATTAAGACAATTAGCCGAGTTATTGTCCAACACTGTGACTCATGGCATCATAGTGATATTTTTAATTGGCAGTCCACAGGCTCATATAATCTATTTGCTGCTGAATAATAAGCTCCATTTTGCATATGCTTTATACCTATAAAATCAGTGAGATATTTTAATAAAAAGCACTCAAATTGTCTACTTTTGGCAGTGGTAATATGGAAAGATACTCTGAAACAAACAATCCAGGGACACAAAAGAAAAAAAAAAGATGGTTGCAACAGTTTTAGCAGTCAATGATAGTTAAACAATATAATAATGGAAAGTCCAGGTTGGAATAAATAATATAGTGAGGACAGTTTACAACTCACCGCAAAGACGTGGCGACGAGCTGCGACAGGCACATACAAAAGACACACACATACAACACATTCAGTTATCGGCCATGGCCTTCTTCAGAAAATAGAGCACTCACGCAATCACACAGGCACACAACACAGTCATACAACCATCACCTCTGACTGCCGCACTTCGAATCACGCGAAGTGCGGCAGTCGGAGGTGATGGTTGTATGACTGTGTTGTGTGCCTGTGTGATTGTGTGAGTGCTCTATTTTCTGAAGAAGGCCATGGCTGATAGCTGAATGTGTTGTATGTGTGTGTCTTTTGTATGTGCCTGTCGCAGCTCGTCGCCACGTCTTTGCGGTGAGTTGTAAACTGTCCTCACTATATCATTTATAGTTAAACAATAGGCATGTCTCCCAGATAATAGTAACAGTCCAACATGGAATGTTCAATGTTCAAATGTTTGTATAGTCTATGGGACTTAACTACGGGGTCATCAGTCCCTAAACTTACAAACTACTTATGAACTACTTACGAACTAGGACGGCACAAATATCCATGCCCTAGGGGGGATTCGAACCCCCGACCGTAGGGGCCGTGCAGACCGTGACTGGAGCGCCTCAGTCTCCTCGGCCACCGCGGCCGGCAACATGGAATCATCTACTAAAAGCATACATCTCTGTGTGTGAATATAGAACTATGCTTCACAAGAAGCTGTAATGAAGACAGTGGAAAGATTTTACCATTAACATCCCAATAATTGTACATAATATGACAAGGCCAAGTACCTGCCACATCAGTCAACATATGTCAGGACCACTCTCAAATCGGCTTCCAATAGACAGCATCACTGGCACCATTAGGGATCGTGACATACAGTGGCCTATGTGCCTTCGCAGGACACACGATAGGGAAATAGAACCACATAGTACCCTAGCAGGTATGCTTAAATAGGACTGTGCCAAAGCCAGAGGAAGTTCAGCACCTAGCCTGTCCCCTGGAGAATCCTGAAGCACTGGGACTGTTGCCTGTCCTCCATCGTTTCACCACTTCGGAACTATCCGCATCCAAAGCACTGGCCATGGCTGCAGGATTATGAAGTCTCTCCACTTGCAGGTACATTGCATAGGTGGTGACTAACCTTTCCTACGACTGTTTAATATCAGAAGTAGCATTTCAATTTTTCTTGTTGTGCAACAGGCCCGTGTTTCATTGTTATACCGCTCTTGGGAAGTCACGAATTTTATTTGCTTTATAAGAGAGTGGATTTATTTATATTGTGGAACCAATATAAGTAGTTGGTATTTCTTTTCTGTCTGCAGTCCACAGATTCGACAGTTTAGATGTGATTACATAATTGGTTACAAAAGTGCAGTTATTTGCTAGCATATTAAGTGGTCAGCTCACCTGTAGAGGTTCTGTACGTGGTCTGTGCCTGAGCCCCGCAGCGTGTATAGCCTGCCGTCTGCGGCCACTAGCCCTGCCTGAGCACGGGCGTCAGGCAAGCCGCCCTCCTGTCCAGAGCCCTGTACCCACTGTATACCATCATCTGCGTACAAGAACTGGGCAAACGACCGCTGCCCGTCACTTGTGACCACCACCTGGTATGTGTTCACCTGTGACACAAATATTGGTTAGCATAGAAAAATTGTATTTTAGAATAACAGAAAGAAAACATATAGCATGGATTTATTTATCACACACTGTTGTTCATTTAAATTTTAACAATATAAACAAGTAAATGACAGTGTGTTAATAAAAAAAATAAAAATAAAAGGATTAGCAAATGAAACGTAATGTGTAACATTGTGGTGATGATCAGCTAAAATGGAAGTCTTAAATGAAATAACCTTATGATAGAGAAATGTAGTACTTTTTTTTCCTATCAAAATTTTAAGAGTACTTTACAATGTAGTTGAAAATATATCATGATCTTACAACATTTGGTGATTATGTAGTGTCCATCTATGCTTCACATAGAATTAAAAGATGGCATAATGCCCATAATCGAAAGGTCTGGTGTTTATTCTGATCATAGGTCAGTGACACAGAAACTATTTGGATGTAATTGGGGTTCTGTACTTCTGTATGCTTGAAACTGCACAAGCTGAGGGGGTGATCTTGTCTTCATCATCATTGAACTTCTGCACTAGCTCTTATTTGAATGGTTTTATAAACCTATCACAAGACTTTCCACACTGCCATTGGAGGCATTTTGAGCTCACAGGATGCATGAGACGCCAATTTCTTTGGACTCCTTATGAATGTCTTTCATACACACTCCACATTCTCTTCAATCACACTGGGAAGTCAGCTTCTCTTTGCTGGGCACAAGCAATCCATCGCAACATATTTGTTGTGTCAGTGGTAAATGGCTTTCCTTGTTGGTCGCTTCTTACCATACTTGGTTCTAAACTCTGTTGAACAGCTGTAGTGCACTTGTTTTTGTCTGACTCCAACACATAGGAAGCTCGCTCCACACTTGAACTCTCCATGTTTGTAGCTAGCAAATCAGCAGATTACCAAACCATGCTGTGGCAGTATATATGGTTTAAAAAAAACATCTTGTAGGGTTTCTCTTCAAAATGACACATATATGATATTTGTACAATGTTTGGTTCTTGTGGAATAAATAATTGAAAAGTGTTCCTGGACTTTATGTAAAGAAAACAATTTAATGATTTCACCTTTGATGGGACATTAAATTCCTTTCCTTTCCTTTTGAAAAACCCGCTTTAGATAATAGCATGTATTTGTAGTGGCAGTATGGGAATGTAACTTTTCTGCATCAGTACCACTACTGTAAGATTGTTTATTGTTATCAGCCATTCAGTAAGTTTAGATACAATTGGCATTTTCAATATGAAAATTACAGTTAAAGTTCAGTTTTATGAACAACAATAAATTTTATAAGAAGAGGAAATACAGGTTACTTGTCCACTTATTAATACATATACACAATTACTGGAACTATGCTTAACAACACTCATACTAATCGTATATGCTTATAAAAAGTCGTTATTTACATACATATAACTGCAAAGACTAGTATAATAATTTTACTTTTAGGTGCAGTTATTCAAAGTACAGATCTTGAGAAACCCTTTCCATTAATTCTTCAATCGTGTAAAATTCATGCTCTTTTAGTAAAGTTTCTAAAACTTTTTTAAACTTCTGCACTGGGGTGAAGTGGGCAGTTTTTGGTAATTTGTTGAAGAATACCAGGCTCATGTGCTTATGGCTATTGTGTGTGAGAGAAAGTCTGGAGTATGGTAAATCTATCCTGTGGCTATTTCTTGTATGGTGTGAATGAACATTACTTCTTAGTGTAAGTTTGTTTAAATTTTCTTTAGCATGGATTAGAGAATTGCATATGTAAGGACTGAGGACTGTCATTATATTAAGTAATCTGAATTTTTTCTGCAAGTCTCGCCAGGGGGTAAACCTGGAATACACCTAATGACTTTATTCTGCCACTGGAAGATGTAGTTTGGTGCATTTCTACATCTACATACATACTCCGCAATTCACCGTAAGGTGCGTGGCGGAGGGTTCACAGTACCACTACTAGGCATTTCCTTTCCTATTTCACTCCCAAATTGAACGAGGAAAAAAAGAATGCCTATATGCCTCCGTACGAGCCCTAATTTCTCTTATCTTGTCTTTGTGATCTTTACGCGAAATGTAAGTAGGCGGCAGCAAGATCATACTACACTCAGCTTCAAATTCCGGCCCTCTAAATTTACTTAACAGAAATTCACGAAAAGAATGTCATCTTTCTTCCAGCGATCCCCAATTGAGTTGCCGGAGCATTTCCGTGACACTCGCGCATAGGTCGAACCTACCGGTAACAAATCTAGCTGCTCGCCTCTGAACCGCCTCTCTGTCTTCCTTCAAACCGATCTGCTGCAGGTCCCAAATACTTGAGCAATACTCAAGACGTGGTCGTAAAGGAGTTTTATACGCGGTCTCCTTTACAGGTGAAGTACATCTTCCCAAAATTCTCCCAATAAACCGAAGTCGGCTGTCTGCCTTACTCACAACTGTCCTTACATGTTCATTCCATTTCATATCACTCTGCAATGTTACGCCTAGATATTTGAACGACGCAACAGCATCAAGAAGCTCACTACTGATGCTGTATTCGAACATTATAGGATTGTTTTTTCTACTCATGCGCATCACCTTACATTTTTCTACATTGAGAGCTAGCTGCCATTCTTCGCACGAACTAGACATTTTGTCTAAGTCAACCTGTATGCTATTACAGTCAGTTACAGATGACACCCTCCCATACACCACAGCATCATCAGCAAACAGCCGCAAATTACAACTTACTCTGTCCATCAGATCATTTATATAGATAGAAAAAAATAGCGGTCCTATCACACTCCCCTGGGGCATGCCTGACAATACACTCGTCTCTGATGAACACTCGCCGTCGAGAACAACGTACTGCGTTGTATTACTTAGGAAGTCTTCCAGCCAGTCACAAATCTGTGAACCTATTCCATAAGCTCGTACCTTCATTAGCAGTCTGCAGTGTGACACCGCGTCGAACGCCTTTTTGAAGTCGAGAAAAACACAATCTGCCTGTTGTCCTTCGTCCATGGCTCGCAAGACGTCATGTGAGAAAAAAGCAAGCTGAGTTTCACATGAACGATGTTTCCTAAACCCATGCTGATTCATGGAAAGAAGCTTTTCCGTTTCAAGGAAATTTACTATATTCAAACTGAGAATATGCTACAAAATTCTACATGAAACTGATGTTAACGATATTGGCCTGTAATTGTATGGGTCAGTTCTCTTTCTTTTCTTATACACGGGAGTCACCTGTGCTTTTTTCCAATCACTAGGAACTTTGCGCTGAATTAAAGATTCGCTATAAATGCAAGCTAAGTAGGTGGCCAACGCCGCAGAATAGTCTTTGTAAAACCGAACTGGTATTCCATCCAGACCAGCAGACTTTTTCGTATTTAGCTCACTCAGCTGCTTCTCTACACCGGAAATACCTATTGCTATGTCCCCTATTTCGGAATTAGTACATTGATCAAATGATGGTATATTTGTGCGGTCCTCCTGCGTGAAAGATTTCTTAAAGGTTAAATTTAGAACTTCAGCTTTCCGTTTGCTTTCTTCTATTACTGCCCTGGAATGATCAACTAGTGACCGGATAGTGGGCTTTGACCCGCTTATCGATTTTACACAGGACCAGAATTTTTTTGGGTTCTCGGAAAGATCTTTTGCTAAGGTATGGCTGTGATAATTATTGTATGCTTCACGCATCGATCTTTTTATAGACGCACGGATCTCTACAAAACAGTATTCCATGTTGCAGGTGAGAATGGAAGAATGCATGATAAGAGGAAAGTAGGATGTTCTTGCTGACATTTTGCCTTAATTTATGTAGCAAAAATAATGTTCTTGTTAGTTTGCTGCTTAAAAAAGATATGACAATCTTTTATCAATCAAAAGTCCAAGTAATGTCACATTCTCATTTTCAGATTTTGTTGCTCTGAGACTGAAATTAAGTTCTTCTGTTTTTGTCTTGTTAATGGACACCTGGTTGGCTACACACTAGAGGTGTCCCAACCTGAGTGTCCGAGACACAGTGCCGCCCGCAAGGGCTAAACTTCCCTAACAATTTCTCTCCCCTACCTGTAAGGTTGGCGACAGGGACTACTTTTGAACATCAGAAGCACACTACAGTTCCGTGCCCGGCAAACAGCCACGCACCGCCATTCGGATGCAGAGCTTTGAAGTATCCACCTCGCAGACAGTCTAGGGAAGTTACCGCCATATTAGTAAAGTGTGACTTTGAGGAATGTCCATGTCTGTTACAATGATGGGTGAGTGGAAGCATCCGGTACACTTACCATTCAGTTTATAGTGAGGTAAGCTTGGCCATTTGGCCCCTGCTCTGATTTTAGTATTACGACTTAGCAACATTCTCTCTGATTCAATCACTCTCCGCTCTCTCTCTAGGGACTGAAAATGTACCTGTATAAAATGTGCTTATTTCTTAACTATTGTTAGTAATTCCTTGACCTACAGCAAGGTGGTTTCGTGGCAAAATAGTCTTATTTGTGAAATAATATTAAACTTGCAACAGGGCTATCTCAAATTCGTCATATCTTTATGAATACAGATTTCACCACAATTCTGCCTATTTGGTCTGTAACTTTCCTACTGTCCTCTTTTCAATTAACGAATCTTAAATAAGGTGACAAAACACCTGCCAAGAGAAGAAGCCCGAAGCCTTTATGGTCCAAGGACAGCAAATCAGCAGGTGACTGTAACTTCCTATCTGAAAGGAAAGCCGTTAGGCAGCAACCCTTCTTGCTTCATCTTTGTTAGAAAAACTTCACCATTTACAGACTTGGCGACCGTGACAGGATTTTTAGAACTTTGGGAAAAATAACTTCTGACACAATTATGTTGGCTAGGTAAAGTAGTTAAAGTTTAATTTCATTTGCTGTGCTCTTTAATACTAAGTTACTAATTTAATAACAGTCATCTGTTTTAGAATTGTTAAGTTTATTGATTGCTTTGGTATTATTGTGAAGACTGATTTTAGACCACATGAATGCATCTATATTTTTCACTTAGGACAGTATTTTCTCAGAAGCAGAACTGTTGTTGCAGTTGGAATGGGTAGAGTCTGTACAGTTTACAAAATATTCATGTAATACATTAGAATCTAAGGGAATGGTATTGTCTTTTTTGTACACATTTATTTAGTTTTTGATGATATTCCATACTACTTGCAAACAATTTTTTTATTTCAAAATGTAGGAATCATTTCCATCGCACTTGGCTCTTTTTATTTCTGTTTTGTACACTTCTTTAAGTTTTGTGTATATTTTATTAGCTTCCTCACTTTCAATGGATTTGTCTGTTGCTATGAGAAGTCATCCAGCCACAAAGTAAAGCCACATTTCAAATCTTGTCTGATATTGCCAAGTCCTTAACTGAAACTAGCTGAAAATCTCCATTTTGAACTGGATGGCAGTAAAATATAATTATTAAAGGACAAACAAATAAATCTGAAGTCAAAAAACTTTTTATCATGATGAAAAAAGAAACTTTGCAAGTAAGTTCATCCTAGCTTAAACCCACTGGCTCAGATACAGGGATATAATGTTATTGTAGTAAATAATAAATTCGTATTGCCTGCTACGACAGTTGGCGCTGTTGGAGATCAGGTGATCTCGCAGCGCCACCTGCCATGGTGCCGCAGTGTGCTGCAGCACGCCGGCTGCCCAGAGTTAGTTTGTTTTTCATAAGGTGCGCCTCGGCACTTCAATTGCATTATATTGACGGTGTCTTTTGTTACCGCTGACTTATGTCACGTGTGTGTACCGTACTGTGTAAATGTTCATTTATGAAATACAAGAGTCTTTAAGCATATTCTACGAATGTTCATAAAATTGGGGATATATCAAAACAACATGTTCAATCATGCCTGCCACCGTCGAAGAACTTCTACAAGCATTTCTGCAACAGCAAAAGTACTTACCGATCATGTCCTGCAACTTCCAGAGCTCTTCGCAAACACCATCAATGCATCACAGTTCGATAGGTGGCAACAGCTTTCAATTCCGAGTTTCCAGCCATATGATGATGCCACAGAAGACTGGGCCGACTACGAGAAACGACTATGTCAACACTTTGCAGCATTCGGTGTTGTTGACACCAACCTCTGTAAGTCTCTTTTTCTCTCTGGGCTTTCGCCCTATCTTTATCAGTTGCTTTCACAGCTGGTCCCACTTCAGGAAACGGCACCGTTGTCATTCGACGAAATGTGTACACTTCTAAATTCCTTTTATAAGAAACAAACAAATGTCGTTACCTTTAGGGTAGCCTTCTACCAGTGCAGAAAACTGTCAAATCAGTCATACCGAGCTTGGGCCACACAGCTGCAAGGGCTCAGCAGAAAGTGTAATTTTGTGATGAAAATTCATCAGGAATCGTACGCCGATCAAATGGTACATGACGCTATTCTCCACTCGGCCCCTGACAGAGAAGTTCAACAAAAAGCACTTCAATTAAATGACCCTGACCTGGCAGAGGTGTTTGTCAATCGCAGAATCATTTGAAATTACCCGCACCGCAGGCGTTCAGCTGGATTCATGGTGTGATGTAGGAGAGGTTGCGTTATTATAGGGCCGTGGCTGCTGCCACTCACAGCGAAGCAAGTGACAACATTGCTGCTATATACCGCCCCTCTCAGCAGAAACAAAACAAAAGCAAGATGGTTTTTCAGAGAAAACCGTCACCAAATGCTCTGCCCTCTTGTCCAAAATGTTTCACGCAGCACTCGCGTGATGACTGCCCTCAAAGATGGGCACAATGCCACAAGTGCAAAAGACGTCGTCAATTCTTATCCGTATGTCATTCAAAACAAGTTCAAGCATTCAATGATATGGAATCTGACGCTGGTTCAGTCATGTTTGTCAACTTCACTTATTCCTCAAATAATAAACTTATTGTCTCTTTTACTGTAATAGGAAAGGATATTCAAATGCAAGTTGACACCGGCACCGCCATGACTATTATCACTTCTCACACTTACGTTAAGCTAGGGATGCCCCCCTTATCACCTGTTTCACGCAAATTGTACACTTATACCCATCAACAACTGGCTCTCAAAGGCCAATTTGAAGTACCAGTCACATATAAACATGTGACACGCACGTTCACTCTTTTTATTGTAGACGAAGCAGCTACGACAGACTTGTTTGACTACGACGCATTTTGCGCATTTGGATTTTCTGTAGATGACATTATAAATACGGTCTTGGACATTGTTCCGTTTGGCAGAATAGAGACTTTATCTGCCGAATTCTCTGATCTTTCCTCCACAGGCTTAGGTCGTGCTGTTGCCTTCACAGCCCGCATATCGCTTACAGATGGTTCTCGCCCGCGATTTTTTTGTGCACGCCCTCTTCCAGGTGTATTTCGCGATTCTGTTAAACAAGAACTTGATCGCCTTACAACTGCAGGTGTTCTTCTTCCTATCACTTCGAGTGAATAGGCTTCTCCCTTGGTAGTGGTTCTCAAGCCTAACGGATCCCTTCACATTTGCAGCGACTTTAAAAACGCCGTAAATCCACAAAGTATCATTGACACGTATCCCATGCCGCAGCCGGAGGAACTTTTTGCCAAATTAGCAGGCGGACAATTTTTTCAAAAATTGATTTGTCTGAAGCATACCATCAATTGCCTCTTGATTAGTGATCAAGTCAATTTTTTGTACTCAACACACCCTTTGGTATGTATCAATACCAAAGGTTGCTGTTTGACGTTTCCAGCGCGCAAGCTATTTTTCGAAGATTTTTGGAACAACTTCTTGCGCCTGTACCAGGATGCATTAACTATCAGGATGTTATTGTGGTCACAGGGGCATCCACAGATGAACATTTCAGGAACCTTCAACAAGTGTTTACTGTTTTGCAACAAGCGGGGTTAAAATGTAACTTTCCTAAGTCCAAATTTTTTCAACCCTCCATTGCATACTTGGGGTTTCATCTCTCATGTGGGGGTATCAGTCCTTTAAAGTATCACATTGCTGCAATTGAGGCTCTTCCTCGACCTACGTCCGTGAAGGACTTACAAGCCTTCCTGGGTAAAATAGCCTATTATCACAAGTTCATACCGTCTGTAGCGGAAATATCACATCCTTTAAATTGTCTATTGAAGAAGAATGTGCCTTTTATTTGGTCTGACGCATGCGAAAAGGCTTTTCAAACAGTCAAATCTCATTTGCAAAAATCACCTTGCTTAGCAACGTTCAGTCCAGGGCTGCCTTTAATACTTGCGGCTGATGTGTCACAACATGGCATTGGGGCTGTACTCTCTCATAAACTTCCAGACAGCACAGGGCGATCAATTGCTTATGTATCCAAGACTCTCAATGCTTCACAAGCAAAGTACTTCCAGATTGAAACGGAAGCTTTATCCATCGTTTATGCTTTAAAAAAGTTTAGCGTCTTACTATGTGGCACTAGGTTACACCTTATCACAGACCACAAGCCATTGGTCTCACTTTTTCATCCGTCGGTATCTCATCCTGACAAAGCAACACACAGATTGCAACGTTGGGCTTTATTCCTGCTAGATTCAATTACGAGATTCATTTTCAGCCCACGACACAGCATGCGAATGTGGATGCTCTCTCCCGTCTTCCTATGGGTCCTAATCCCGTTTTTGATGCTGATGAATTGCTCTGTTTCCACGTGGATGAAGCTGCTCAGGCGACGGTGGACGGATTTCTCATCGACGGACATCGCATTGCAGAAGCCACAGCTGCTGATCCTGTCCTCCGCCAGGTTGTCCACCACATCGAGCACGGATGGCCAGAAAAACAATCAGGAAAAGCATCGGATCCACTCCGAAACTACTATCATCTTCGTCTGTGTCTGTCCACACTTCGTGGTGTGGTCCTGTTGGTCACCGATGACGTCACACCAAGGGTAGTTGTTCCTTTGGCTCTTCGCACTGATGTTCTGAATCTGCTACATCAAGGCCACTGGAGTATTTCCAGAACAAAAAATCTGACCCGCCGTCAAGTGTACTGGCCGGGAATAGCTGCTGACATTGCGTGCATGGTGGCTGCCTGCACCCCATGCGTCACAAATGCTCCGGCACCCAAGTATTCGCTCTCGACGTGGCCCACACCTGAACAACCATGGGAAAGATTTCATATAGATTTTGCTGGCCATTTCCTTCATTCCTATTGGCTCCTGGTCATAGACCCGTACTCAAATTTTCCATTTGTCTTTAAATGTTCGGCACCTACTACGGCCTCCACCCTTTCGGCCTTCCCTATTACTGGTGTTAGGAGGAGGATTTGGGGTGTGTGAGGATATGGCACACACCCCACACACCCAAAATCCTCCTCCTAACACCAGTAACCATCCACAAAGGAGTGCTCCCCTTGTCATCCAGTACTACCCTGGTCTCAAACAACTAAATTCCATCCGTCGCCAAGGTTATGATTTTCTATCCTCGTGCCCAGAACTGAGAGACATCCTGCCCAAGATCCTTCCCACCCCTCCTAAAGTGGTGTTCCGTCGCCCTCCCAACCTTCACACCATCCTAGTTCATCTTTATACAACCCCAAAACCAGCTCACTGCCACAGGGATCATATCCTTGTGGAAGACCCCGCTGCAAGACCTGTCCAATCCACCCACCCACCACTTCCAGTCCTGTCACAGGCTTATCCTACCCTATCAGAGGCCGGGCCACTTGTAAAAGCAGCCATGTAATTTACCAACTGTGCTGCAAACTCTGTACAGCTTTCTATATTGGCATGACCACCAACCAGCTGTCCATTAGGATGAATTGCCACCACCAAACTGTGGCCAAAAACAAGGTGAACCACCCTGCGGCACAGCATGCAGCGGAGCACATGCTTGATTTCAATGGCTGCTTCACAATCCAGGCCATCTGGATGCTCCTATACACCACCAGCTTTTCTGAACTGCTCAGATAGGAGTTATCCCTACAATACATTCTCCAATCCCGAAATCAACCAGGCCTCAACATACGATAACTTCTCTATATTTTTTCTCCATACCTTATAGTTCCTACCTCTCTATCCCAAACCTCACCTGTTTTGAGTGGTGTGTGATTGTGTGTGTGTGTGTGTGGGTGCGCGCGCGTGTGTGCATGCGTGCGTGCGCGCGTGTGTGTGTGTGTGTGGTCTTGTGTACTTGCAGTGTGCACGCATTTTCTATATATATTTATTTTACTTTATTTTATTTTCTCCCCTCACCCGCCTCCCCACTCCATTCATAAGCTGCATCTCGTTATTCCCATCTAACCCATCCCCACCACTGTGACGTAACCTTCCTATCCCCTCTCCCCTCCCGACCCGATTCGCTACGGAGCGTGATTCGAAGTGCAGCAGTCGGAGGTGATGGTTGTATGACTGTGTTGTGTGCCTGTGTGATTGCGTGAGTGTTCTATTTTCTGAAGAAGGCCATGGCCAATTGCTGAATGTGTTTTATGTGTGTGTCTTTTGTATGTGCCTGTCGCAGCTCGTCGCCACGTCTTTGCGGTGAGTTGTAAACTGTCCTCACAATATTATTAATTCCAACCTAAGGTAATTTATCTAAATGGCAAGCCACGAAGTTTATACACTATGTATTTGTTCCAGAATAACATTTATTTTTGTTGTGAACTAGCTTTTGGCTTCTTAAGCCATCTTCAGACAACTTAATACTGCAGATTATTCACATCACAACAGCTGCTGTGTTTCGAGTACAAAGATTTTACAAAGATAACTGTCAGTCATAGTCTATGTAGCCTTTACGAATTTTATAAACAGAGACATCCAACCAATTTATGTGGTTTTTTTTAAGATTTTTTTCTCTCAAAAACTATACAAAATATGTGGAAGAAACTTTACACTCTTAGTTATGTCGAAAGTAACAAGTAAAAAATAAATAAATAAATCATGAAACTCTGAGGCAGTGGGTTTCAGCTTTGATGAACTTACTTATAAAGTTGCTTTTTTCATCACGGTAAAAAGTTTTTTGACTTCTGATTTATTTTTATTTTATTAGAAAGCCTACTATCCTGCAAATTGTTTAAAACCAAAACTAGGTTCCCAGCAGGTTGGAGAAATGTGATATAAGTTTTTTTCAACACCCTTGTAATTTTTCCAGAAACTGGAAAGTGTCATTCTGAATATGTTGTTATGCTGTAGGTAACTGTAAGCAAATGTGCAAAGTTTTGTGGAAATCTAAGATGAAGGGTAATAAAACCGAGAATTATTGGGTGATTTTATGTGGAATGACCTAGCAGAAAGATTCACCCAAATATAAAATGCTGAACAGTATCCCAAAAATAAGAACTCCATGGCACACCTTTGAAATAAGCAACAATTGGTATTTGGAGACCTCTCAACATTGCGTATAATATGCCATGAAATGGAAATAAAAATTGAACTACTTTCTGCGTTCCATTGTGGAGGATACCATTAACCATGAGCAACACATTGATTCTCAACAAAAACATTTATAGTAGTCTAAAGAAAAAATAAAATTACACATTTGTGGCATTATGCTCAAGAAAACAATATGATGTTGAGACAGATTTCTCAAGCTTGATGCAACACTGGATAAAAACGTTTCAGGAAGAAGACATGAAAGCTGACGAGTTGCAGTGTATGTGACTCACCTTATCCGAACCCATGTCATAATATCCCACACTGTCCCATGTGGCGATAAAGGCACTCTTCGGTTCAAAATCTGCTGCAGAGCTGAAGTACTGACGAATCAATGTCTTCTGTGCAGAGAGAACTTCTGGATCCTGCGTCTCCCTGTGAATGTGTGGCAAAGATCACACAGTGCAAAATAAAGCAAGTGACATATAGAGCAACTGGTTACTGCAAGTAATTTCAGGTGCCCTAGCACTATATTTACAGTACAAAGTTGCTACAAGGAGGAAGAGCAACATATGCCTACTGAAAATGTAAGAAGTCAAGGGTATTAAACAGTGTTCTGACTACACTGAATGCTTCTGAAATACAGTTGTTCAAGCAAGGAACTTTGCCTATAGGCCTAATATGTTTGAACAATGGAAAATCCATTTGGAATATCAATTCTATGAATGGGGTTGTTTTACATGCCTGTCAGCAGGCCAGTAAATGTCTTTTCTGTGAGTTGTTATCTATAGGCCCAATATATTAGATTATCTGGATTCAGGAATGTAAATTGTGCAAAACTCTAAAAATTCTGTCAGATAGAGCCTGTAATAGAAGTATTAGTCTTACTGGGATAACTATATTTCAGAAGCATTCAGTGTAACCAGAACAGTATCTATCCAGAACAGTATCTCTCTCTCACTAGGACTACTTTAGGATAAATAATTACAACAGTCAAAGTTACTGAATAATTACATGTAAAAAAATAGATGAAGTCTACTTACCAGGCGAAGGAGCACAGGTAGTGATAGTAACAAAGAAAACACACACACACACACACACACACACACACACACAAATGCAAGCTTTCACAACCCAGTTGCTTCTTCAGGCAGAAGGGAAGGAGAGGGAAAAGGAAATGATGAGGGTTTTAAGGGAGGGGGTAAGGAGCCATTCCAATCCTAAGAGAGGAAAGACTTACCTTGGGGGAAGAAAAGGAAGGTGAACAAATAGACACACACCCACACATTTACACAGACGCAAATACACCTAGGTAGAAATTCTGTAGAAAGCAAAGAAGTTAAGAAGTTATGCAGAGATACCACTTGAGGCAGAGGCTCGTCCAGAGAACCGAGACAAAGATGTAAGGTGTTAAAGATGGTGGCCGGGAATTAGAATTTAGCGGAGGTTGAGATCAGGTGTGCAACGGGAAGAGAGAATATGCTGAAGGGCTAGTTCCCACCTCTGGAGTTCTGAAGGATTGGTGTTGGTGGGAAGTATCCATATAACCCGGATGGTGTAACACTGTGCCAAGATATGCTGGCCGTGCCCCAGGGCATGTTTAGCCACAGTGTGATCCTCATTAGCAACAAACAATGTCTGCCTGTGACCATTCATGCGAATGGACAGTTTGTTGCTGGTCATTCCCACATAGAACACTTCACAGTGCAGGCATGTCAGTTGGTAAATTACGTGGGGTGCTGTCACAAGTGGCTCTGCCCTTGATTGTGTACACCCTCCGGGTTACAGGACTGGAGTAAGTGGTGGTGGAAGGGTTCATAGGACAGGTTTTACAACGGGGGCGGTTACAAGGGTAGGAGCCAGAAGGTAGGGAAGGTGGTTTGGGGATTTCATAGGGATGGACTAGGAGGTTACGGATGCTAGGTGGGCAGCGGAAAGACACTCTCGGTGGAGTGGGGAGGATGTTATGAAGGATGGATCTCATTTTGGGGCAGGATTTAAGGAAGTTGTATCCTTGCTGGAGAACCACATTCAGAGTCCTCTCCAGTCCCGGAAAGTATCGTGTGACAAGAGGGGCACTTTTGGGTTCTGTTGAAGGTTCTGAATTTGGGGGGATGAGGAAGTGGCTCTGGCAATTTGCTTCTGTACCAGATCAGGAGGATAGCTGTGGGATGTGAAAGCTGTTATCAGGTTATTGGTGTATTGGTTCAGGGATTCAGGACTGGAGCAGACTCGTTTTCCATGAAGACCTAAGCTGTAGGGAAGGGAATGTTTGATGTGGAATGGATGGCAGCTGTCATAATGGAGGTATTGTTGTTTGTTGGTTGGTTTGATGTGGACTGATGTGTGAAGTTGGCCGTTGAACAGATGGAGGTCGACATCAAGGAAAGTGGCATGGGATTTGGAATAGAACCAGGTGAATTTGATGGGACCAAAGGAGTTGAGATTGAAGAGGAACTTCTGCAGTTCTTCTTCACTGTGAGTCCAGATCATGAAGATATCATCAATGAATCTATACCAAACGTTGGATCGACAGGTTTGGGTGCCCAGGAAGGCTTCCTCTAAGCGTCCCATAAATAAGTTTGTGTAGGAGGGGGCATCCTCTGCTTAAGAGCATCTGGAAGCGAACAGGTGCACCTAGATGGATATAAGTTAATGTCACATAACTGTAGGTCTGAGAAGGGAAGTCCAGTGTCTATACTGCACAAAAAGTGGAATAAACTTTCGGGCCTTAGATTCAGTGAATACTGAATTGAACACCCCAAATTTCCTTTTTTTTGCCTGCCAGCAACAACAAAAGAAATTCAAAATATCATATAAAAAGAGAGAAAAACTATAAAGTCTGCTGGTCATGATAGGATCCCAATGTTCACATGTCATTAGTAATCCTCCAATATCATAAATAAATCATTTTTAGAGGGGACATATCCTGACCTCCTAAAAGTAGAAAAACTGTCCCTGTCGAGGTCCTATATGACTTCCTTGATAGTTGCTCAAATGACCATAAACAGCCAGCAATAGGGATATTTCTAGACCAATCATGGTTAAAATGGTATACCATTCAATATTCCTAAAAAAAAAAAAAAAAAGCTTGAATAATATGGAATTCGAGTAGCAGCCCAAAACTGGTTAAAGAGCTAACTGGAGACAGAGGACAATTTTTTGAATTTAGGAACTGGAAGCAAGGAGCATCATACATATCCAGTTTACTCAGTAAAACCTATGGTGGGCCACAAGTCTCTATTCTTTGTCTTATCCCATTTACACATTTTATAAATGATGTTTCAGAATACACTCCCAAGCCTAAAACATTCTTGTATGCAGATGATACAAGTACATCGATATCAAATAACAAAGACACAATACAACAAACTCTCTTCAACAGTATTGGTTTGAGACTAACAATTTACAAATTAATCCCCAAAACACAATCAACATCAGCTTTCACACTAAACAAAACACCACTCCCTCAAACCCTGATGTAGGCCTATGAATTGAAAGAATCAATGTAAGAACCATGCATGACACCAAATTCCTTTGAATACATATAAGTGGTACACTTAGTTGGAAACTACACACAGACATGGTCTCTAAGCAGCTCAGCAAACTTTATTTCTTACAACACTACCTCTACAGACATTATGAAGCTGGTATACCATGTCTTATTTGGATCTGTGGTGAGCTACAGTATTATTTTCAGGGGGGAACATCTCTGAATCCACTATTGTATTTAAAATACAGAAGCAAGCAGAAGGTACTCTCTTTTAAAAAGAGATATGAGCACTTAGGCCACTTTTTAAACAAAATAAAATACTACCTCTACCATGTTTGTACATGCTGAACATAACTTTTTTTATAACTAAATATTAACACTCACTACATAAAAACAATGGTCGTCATTCCCATGATACAAGAAACAAGAACCAGTTACAGGTCTTACCACACAATACAAAATTATACAAGAACAATGTCAGGTACATGGGGAACAAAATATACAATCACCTTTGAGAAGAATTTAAATGAATCAAAAGGCCAACCAAAATGAAAACTAGACTTACAGCATTCCTCCTAAAACACTGTTTCTACTCTATAGAGGAATTCCTCGATACATAATTTTAATACTGCAAACAATTTTTTGTCTGCTTACTATGTGTTATATGTATCATCTACAACATCATAACTATTGCACACAGCACGATCCAAATTATAAGTGGATGTTTTTCTCTTAAACTGTATCTAATGTATGTTGTAAACAACAATGTAACTGAAACTTTCCTGGTGGATTAAAACTGTGTGCCAGAACCAGGTTTGGACTGGGACCTTTGCCTTTCTCAGGCAAGCGCTCTATCAACTGAGCTATCCCGACACGCATCACGGTCTGAGCTCACAGCTTTACTTCAACCAGTAACTCGCCTCCTACTTTCCAAACTTCACAGAAGTTCTCCTGCGAAACTTGCAAGACTAGCACTCCAGGAAGAAAAGATATGGTAGAGTCATGACTCAGCCTTAGCCCAGCATTCATTTTAAGTGATTTACGGAAATTGGGGGAAAGCCAAATCAGTGTTACCAGACAAGATTCTCACTCATTGTTCTCCAGGTACAAGTATATATCTCCCACTATGAAGTGCATCGGGCATGAACCGTGGAAAGAATTATTGTTTAAACGCCAATATGTATGCTGTAATTGAAATAATTTTGTGGGAACAATACATAAGGAGTTGTAGTCATTAATTAATTAATTAATAGTTGTAGTCATTAATTCAGGTGACAGTCCAAGGGGAGTGAGAGGGTACAAGCATAAAATCACACCTGGAAATTCCTCCCCCCCCCTTCCTCCTTCCAGTAATTCACATATATTGTATATAAAAAGTCACAATACTATATGAATTTAAATCATCACAAATGTCGAATAATGTAATAACTTGCAATTTTTATTGACAAATTTGAACTACGGTCAAGTCATGCAACATCTGCATGTAGACCTACTGATACAGGGAAAATTAAAAGTGTGTTACCGTACACAAATATAATGTCGAAACAGCAAACGTTTTTTGTTTTGTTTTCTGATAAAAGAGAACGTACCATATTGCATAAGAGTAAGACACAGACAAATGTGAGTCTATTTAAAAAAAAAAAATGCAATAGTGAATTACTAACTTAATCTTCAGTTACTGCTCTTCAGTCTTCAAACAGAAAATGTGCGAATCCACCCTACCTTAAGTGGTCAACTTGAACAAAATAAAATGTTGAAAAAGAGCATAGGCGAAGACAGGGTTTCATTTCGGGAAAAATGACATGGTATTTATTATTGAAATGACTCAAAACAGACATCCATGGCTCTCTATTTAAGTCGAACGAACAGGTGGACTCCTGGATACATTCATGGTTCCGTAAACAATCGAAAACATTCCTGAAAGCATTGACCGTCTTGCCTCACAGTGGGATAAATCTGTTAATAGGGCGATTATTCTGATAATAATAAACAATTTGTGAGCTCCTTGTTCTGTCTGTCTCGTTTTCGTTTTACTGGCCGCCCTGTATCGCGCAGGTCGATCTACACAGCATATTCGAGTTAAGTCGTAAAGTCCTACCTGGAACAAAATAAAATTTTATGTGTATACCCAAATGAATGAGGCACTATTGTCGAAATTCAAGCGCACATCCTCGGCATGATTCATCTCTTATTGTTGGTTATCACCAAAAAAGACTGCCACTGCTATAGTTCTTTGGACTTCTCTTTATATTTATGGCACCTAATTCAGTTCCCAACTCCTCAGTACAATCCGATAACCTAGATGCTGAGTGCGCGGCTGCTACCCCTTCGGAGGTTCGAGTCCTCCCTCAAGCATGCGCGCGCGTGTGTGTGTGTATGTGTGTGTGTGTGTGTGTGTGTTGGCCTTACAAGTTCAAAAATGTTCAAATGTTTGTAAATCTATCGGACTCAACTGCGTGGTTATTAGACCGTAGCTTACACAAATACACACTACTTAAACTAAGGCAAACTAACCTAAGGACAACACAAACACCCGCCCGAGGGGGGACTCGAAACCCCGACGGCGAACGGTCACGCTCACCACAGCACGGCGCCCCAATGCGCACGGCTAATCCGCCGCGGCTCTTATCAGTAGTTTGTTAAGTCTATGGACCAATGATCACTGCGCTTTGGTCCCATAGCTTTACCAACATCTGAACATTTGATTTCGATGATTTCTGATTCTTGTAGCTACTGCCAACCTACTTATATACAAGACAAGTGGTTTCACACTTGAAACGAAGCACCTGTTTCATTCGTGACGTATCGAACATGCAACAATAGTTTTTGATGACAACAATGAGCAATTGAACAAATAGGAAAACCCTGACTATGAAGAAAGCAGTCGGAAAAAAGGAAGATAACGAAAGGATATCTGCTCTGTCCCATGAGAATTATTAAAAGACGAGAAAACACGAAAAAAATATCGAATGAAAACATTGCACACATTCGCCGTTCCTTGCAGTTTGAAAAGGCTGTAATTTGACGTACAGATCACGCACTTAAAAGTGGCCCCTGAGCGGAGAATGTAGAACAACCCCCGCCTCTTTATCCCAGTTCCGCCAGCTTACGGCCTATAGCTTACAGGTTTTAAGAGAAACAACGTGTAAGGGGCTAAAGCATCACAGATGGAACAGCAAATTAAGTATCACTTTAATTTTTGAGTAATACAGAACTGGAAGGTATATCCACGAAATATTCATAATTTTAGGGACTTATTAGGCGGGTGTAGTAATGCTTTCTGACTTTCTATTGTCGTAACTGAATAACAATCGTAATTAACATTCCTCACACCACCTTCAAGGACAGCCTTCCTTTTTCTAAAAGAAGTCGTCGGGGTATGTGGACTTATTTTAGCAAATAACAGAGTGGAAGACAATAACAATACCAAGCACAAAGCAACAATACGTTGACGATGTCAACGGTGTACAATGCTGTTACGAGGTAAGGTTGGCAGAGAGTGTAAACAGTCCGTAGACACTCGAACTCAGCCGATCATAGAGGGGCCATGAAAAGGATTACATTGCAGTCTATGTGAAGATCATCCCTGTTCCTTTTTTATTACGTTTGTCATAATTTCGGTAGGGGTTCGAAAATCTAACCCCTCCCCCCCCCCCCCCCTCTGGCTACGCCCATGAAAGAGAGATTAAATACAAGCAAAAACGGAAGTGTAAGTACATTGCTATCTTCTAATTATATTGTTTAAAGTATGAAATCACTAAAATTTGAAGTGACAAGTCGCTCCCCTCCCTCGGGAATCCGATGTACAGTATCCATCACTAGGTAGAGCAAGGTGACTGAATGTCCCGATTTCCGGTTTTTTTATCGCAATACAAGTATATTTTATAAAATTCTAAAAGTTCTTTAGGTTTGCGCTTGCTTAAACTGAATAAGACACTTTAAACTAATACATTTTACTCTATTTCTCCAACGCTGTAGTCCAAAAGTATCAATATTGATGCATTGAAACCATTTACTTGACGCGTATCTATGGCTAGAGAATGGTTGTAAAGTTGTAACAGTTCAGGCATTGCAACTTGAAAAGAGTTAGTTTACGTTTACACTACCTGCGATGAGACAACACGCGACGGGATGCGATGCAGAACATTATGATGAAAGTGATGGTAAACGACGAACTGAACTGGCGTCGAACCCAGAGCCACCCAGCGCGCAGTCTACTCCATAACGGCCTCGGGCGTGCGCCCTTGGTAGAAGCAGAAACCAAGAGATGCTACCAATGGAAAAAAAGCCCTATTTGTACTTTCCAATCCAAATAGGCCATGTGAACAGTGGCGTAGCTATCATAGGGCTAGGCGGGGCAGTGCCCCGGGGCCCTCGAGCTCTTAGGGACCCTCGGCCTCCGTGAGTTAAGTTCGAAAAAAGTTACAGTAGATCGTAGAATATTTTTATTTATTGATTTTACTCCCCCTCACTACCCTCCATTATTTTCCCCACCCTCAAACCAAGTTTTCCACAGTAGCCGCACTGGGCCGCCGGGTGGCGGAACATTGCTTTTTTAATAACGCGGCCTTCACTTCACACGACGCGACTCGGTGGCGCTGACCGGCTAAGCCGCCAGTCGCTGTGTACAACAGTTCAGTCGGTGTCAAAGCTGCCAACAGTAACAGCTGCGTCTTCCAAGTGTTGCGGCGTGCCGATAAGCACATTGTGAAGAATTGCGCGCCTCCAAATACTGTATAAATACATTCACTGTACAGCAGTGGCGGACTAAGGCTGTCGGAGGCCCGGGGCGGCGGTAAACTAAAATGAGGCCCCCTGGCCACTTGCAAATACATGTATTACCATAAAAGTAAGCTTTGAGATTTGGAGGCCCCAAGGTAGATACGTACGTAGTCTAAAAATATAGCTTTCGATATCTGTAGGCCCCAGATCGAAAAAATGCTTTCGAGGTATTTGGAGGCCCCTCAAGACGAGAGGCCCGGGGCGGTCCGCCCCCTGCGCCCCCCCCCCCCCCTTAGTCTACCACTGCTGTACAATATTTCTTATTCGCAAATAGGAGTGCGCAGTTCGATTAACGGAATAGTCGGTTTTCCGAACATCCATGTCCGCCAATTATTTCGGATAATTGACGTTCTAGTTGAATGAAGGACTTTCGAATTTTAACCTTTTGAATCCTGACCGACAAATCTCAAACGGACGAAGTGAATTCTAAAAATTATTTCCTCCTCAGAAAATAAACATAACAAGGTCTATTGCTTGTCCGCTAAGTCGAGCGCCCTGTCACCGTTGCCGCATCGGAGTATCTGAGCGGTCTGGAGCGCCACGTTGCGGATCGCGCTCCCTCCCGCGTCGGAGGTTCGAATCCTCCCTCGGGCATGGATGTTTGTGTTGTCTTTACTGTAATTTAGTTCATAAGTAGTTTGTAAGTTTAGGGACTGATGACCCCGCAATTTAGTCCCATAAGCTTAACAAACATTTGGACCTGTGTTGTCGGTTGAAGTCGGTGTTGCCATGGCTGCCAATCTTTGCGAAATAACGGTAAATGGCCCTGAATTACTAGCAGTGTGTTTGACAATACACGGTGTGACCACATTTGAATATGTAGTATCTACAATGTATTATTACAGAACGGTATTGTTATGGTCAAATGTTTGTGTAGTGAATTCGCCCAAGAGAGTGCTCCTTAATCATACATCCCAATCAAGTACTGTAACCAACTGCACTCTGAAATTCGTACCAGAAGAAGAGAAACTATAGTTACTTTGTCACAATAGTGAATTGCACATTTAAGACGCTGCCCTCTACATCACTGTCACGATAATAAGCGAAGATGTCGCCTTAATTATTTTCCTTATTCCTTTTTCGTGAACAGACACCAACATGCACGTCTCAATCCAAAATATTTTATCAAACAAAATCAGGCAACGCGCTTTGCTTAAACTATCCTACACGAATATTTCCCCTATTTTCCTTCTTTGACAGCGCTATCAACGAAATAAGAGTGGTCGGTACGGAGCAATGAGCTAAGAGCGCAGTAGTTGAGCGAGGGTGAGTTGTCGGCACTGACAACAGACCGCCTGCTGTCACCGTGGACGCGGGAGTCGTGATTTGACTGTTCCCAATTTGCTTCGCGACAGGGGGGCGGTGTTTTCGTAATTAAGTAATACTTCTTCGTTGTTTATTTTTTACTAGCTTCTGCCTGCGTCTTCATTCACCCACTATGGAGCAACTTTGGAAACTATCCCATGGGGTCGTTTTATCTGTATGTCCTACCCATATCCAACTCTATCCCCCTGCAAAATTTCATCCCAATCCATCCAGTAATTTTTGCGTGAAACCATAAGAAACCTTCTCAGTTATATTACAGAATACGATTAAATATTATCTGCTGCGTAACACATAAAAATTTACTTAGTAGAATTAGGTTTGCCTTTTTATGCTTCCAGTGTGCTGTAAGGAGCTGATGATGAAGTAGTTTTTCATCGGTATAGTTTTAGTTTAATGAGGCCGCAATGTCATTTTTGCCCCGTGGCCCTTGGTGACATAGCATAGCTATGTCACTGCATGTGAAATGCATTTATGTATAATAATTATCCTGTGTTCTAAAAAAACGTTTTCTAAAAAAAGATTTAAAAAAGGGCGTTTACAATGCACGCGTTGCAGCGCACGATCTGACCGGTAGTTGCTGAACGGGCTAGAACGATGTTTCTCCTCGACCCAGTAAACTCTTTTTATTAGAAAACAGTGCCCTCAGAATTCAAACGGACTCATGAATGGGTGCATAATATCGACGAGGATAAGGGGTCTTTGGGAGAATTTCATCATTTGTACAGAGATTTTAGAAAAGTTACTTCAAAATGAGTACAGATATATTTTATCATACAGTGTCGTCTGCTTCAAGTAGAATAGAGAAGCACAACAAATTTCAGGAGTGCTACTACCCCTGAAGAGAATAGTCGCCATCAGGTAAGTAGGCCTACACAATGTTAGGTTTCCAAAAGAAATTTTATTACGAGAAATTTGGAAATTGATATACAGATATGGCTCATATTTTATAAATTATGACATAACTGACAAATTTTCATCACGGTTCACTGTAAGTATGGAAGTTTAAGGATGTTGGAGGCTAGAAATTACGATATCGTCCGGCTGACTGTCAGAAAAGATGATTTCATTTTGAGGACTTTCAGCAATTACGATTTCAACGGGTTGATTTTCAGGAGAATAGCGCGACATGAAAGAATGTGCAGTAGAAGTGGTTGAATGTTGCTATTCGTTCAATAAGATCTGTTAAATCTTTGTTCTGGTTCTCAACAGAGCTTCAAGCGACAGTTTTCGAATTGTTGGAAACAGACTCATTACAAAATGGTAGCTGTCATCTTGTGTCTCCGATTTCAACATTTGTTGCTACAAAAAATAAAAATAAATAAATAAATAAAAAATAAAATAAAAATAAAAATAAATAAAAAAATAATAAAAAAACTGAGTTTTGGACACATGATACTACAACAGCCAAGTTTTCAAATAAACCATTCACATTTTTATAATTTGTAGTAGTCGGATACAAATGACATATTAGTCAAGTACGTACGCTTGATTTACAAATCATGAATTGAAAAAGTAGATATGCATTCTATGCATTTTACACCATACATAACAACGAGTGAAATGGAGCTAAGAGTACAGCAAAGTTTTTGAAATGGTAGTCGGCGGCGGCGGTGGCCGAAAGGACTGCGGCGCGCCAGTCACAGTCTGCACGGTCACGGGGGTTCGAATCCCCCCTCGGTCATGGATATTTGTGCCGTCCTTAGTGTTAGCTAGTTGGTAAGTAGTTTGTAAGTTTAGGGACTGATGATCCCGTAGTTAAGTCCCATAAGCTCTACAAACATTTTACATGGTAGTCGTACTGATATCTTCCTCCTTTCACAAGTAATTGCGTTATCTGAGCGGCGTCAATGCCGCGATCGCAAGCACATGAAATCGCCGGGTTTGGGCGTAGCGTGAAGCACTCAAGCACCGAAGAAATGAATTTCTGTCTATGTGTGTCGGTCCTTCGTAAAGTGTAAATGATCCATAACCAAAAAACAAGTATAAACGATTTTTTTCTTGTGTGGCGACAGATTACATTGGACCAGTGGCGCAGCCACTGGGGGGAGGGGGGGGGGAGGAAGGGATGGGGGCGCTAATGGGGCTGTCCCCCCCCCCCCCCCAGCACCTCCCAAAGATTTTTTAATTTCGTATTTTTTTTATTTTTTAAACAGGTCGGCAACGGAAATTTGAAAAAGTACACATGTAATAAATCACAGCGGAACTATAATTTGCCAAGCACAAGTGAACGTGAGAATGGGTCGCCAACGTGATGATACCACTGAGAATGTGTGCTGCTATTACTATGAGCGGTTTTAATGCTGCCGCGACCATCTCATGGCGACCCGCGCTGCTTAGCAGGTCAGCGGCGCCACCGAGTGGAATCTTATGAACAACAATAGTGTAATTTTAGTTAAATTTTTACACATAGAATCTCATGTTAATTACACTGTAAAGACCTTTCTCTCTGGCTAGTAACAAAGAAGCTGCTTAATTATTATATACATTTCATTTCCAACACTTTGGTCCTGTTCCACTTTCAAATTAATGCGAGCCTACTCATTTTATTTTTGTTCAATTATTTTCGTAGTATAATTGGTTAAATTATAAAAAGTGCAAAAATAATCCATATATTAATAAAATCAATAGACTTTATTAAAGAAAATTAGCTCCCTCCCCCCAGAACTAAATGCTGGCTGCGCCACTGCACTGGACAATGATCTGCTGCGGTTTTACGTGAGATGATACTTGACTTTATAATAGGCACACTAGTTTGTTGACCGCGTCATACAATTAATGGCATTTATATTTCGTTAAAAAAAGTTCAAATGTTTGTAAATCTTATGGGACTTAACGTCTGTGGTTATCAATACCTAAGCTTACAAACTACTTAAACTAACTTAAACCTAAAGACAACACAGACACCCATGCCCGAGGGAGGACTCGAACCCCCGACGGCCAGCGACCGCTCGCTCCGGAACATGGCGCTTCAGACCGCTCGGCAACTCCACCGCGGCTATATATTTCGTGTTTGGAACTAGAAGACAAGAATAAATTAACTTTTCTGTTGTTGGCCTGAAATAAAATTACTAGGTGTAGATGATAAAAGTATTAGGGAGAAGCCCAAAAATACACTTACATTTTCAGATTAATCTATGCCTAAGGTGCACTAATGCACATGTAGCAACTTTATCTTCACTTTTGTAGCTGTAGGAAAATGTTGTACCCACATAAAAGCGGTTTCCCCCACGCCAGAGATTAAAGTAAGAATGAACTAAGTAAAAAAATAAATAAATACATACATAAAAGTAAGATTAAAAACATGTGTTGTAAGAGCTGCTGCAAGTGGTGGCTAAGGGCGAATGTGAGGTTCGAGTTTCACGTGGGACACGCTGTGCTATATTTCAACCCATCTCCACTTTCAAAAAACTCTACACGGTTCTCAGATATTTTTTTAATCATTTATTTCGTTAGGGTGCTGTCTGAGGGTCGACTTTTGCGCGTGTCGGTTCGTTTCTTGTTGTGTTTCGTTTTTTTCCTCCTCGGTGGGTTTGTTCCCAGCAACAAGGGATCCTCACACACTGACAGCGAAGATCACGTGGTGGTCACCAATACTTGTTCATTGTCGTCTACAGTTCAATTTGTGTTATTTTATTACTATTGTTTTCACACTGTAGTGACTCATCCACTTTTAGTCACATAAGAAGCAGGTGGTCATTGACTCATCCCATGAATTTCGACTGACATTTAGGAGAAAAATGTTCAAATTTTTGTAAATCTATCGGACCAAACTGCGTGGTCATCAGTCCGTAGCTTACAAACTACTTAACCTAAGGTAAACTAACCTACGGATAAACACACACTCCCATGCCCCAGGGAGGACTCTAACCTCCGACGGCGAGCAACCGCGCGCTCCGCAGCGAGACGCCTTAGACAGCTCGGCTACTCCACCGCGGCCATTTAGAGAGTTTTTCCGCATCTGAACAACTAAAAAAATTCTGAATTTTTTATTCGTATTACAGAATTAATTGTAAGAGAAGGAAAAATAAACATAACACATTTTCATAAGTGCAATTGAAAAGAAAAACTATCATGCAGAAAGGTTTCTGATGAAAGCAGCCAGGAGACACGTGATACTTGTACTACAGAAGTAAAACCGTAGCCCAATCGGATGGCCCTGGCGGCGGCTCGCAGCGGGAATATTGCATTCTGAATGTCGTCGGCTCTCGCTCCCGCTCAGGCGCGTGCTGACAGCCGTATGCTGCACATCAACCGCTGCTAGTCTCTCCAAGTTTGAGTTGGTTTGTGGTACAGGAGGGGCACAGACGGTAAGGACGCATCATGTCGCTGCCATCATGAAGCTGGCAATAAGGCCGCGGAAACGTCCAGAACAGTGCTACCGATGCCAAAGGCTTGGGCACTGGACAAATGCGGTCGTGTGTCTGAAGTGTGCGCAAGCGCATGATACACGTTAGTGTACGGAGCAGAAGGGCGTCGCACATAAGTGTGCGAACTGCGGCGGTGCACATGCCGCAAACCACCGTCGCTGCACGTGCATCACCAGTTGGAAGCCTGCAGCCGCAGGACGTCGTGCTCGGAAGTCCAGACCTCGTCGGCAACGGCCGGCTCAACAGCAAATAGAGCGTTTCCGGACACATGACCATATAACATATTTTCTTTCTTTGTGTGTGACATCGTTAAAAACAATTTCAAAACGTTGGCTGCATTGATACACAGCTCTGTACGACCTAAAATGCACCAAACGTAAACTGGCTAGCGACTATATTTTACACTACAAACTTTTCGAAAGACGCGCGATATTTTACTTATTTGAGAAGTATCAAAGTAACTATGAGCAACAACGGTGTGACAGCCAGTCCGTTATCACGCTGAGATTCATGACTGTTGTTGTTGTGGTCTTCAGTCCCGAGACTGGTTTGATGCAGCTCTTCACAATACCCTATCCTGAGCAAGCCTCTTCATCTCCACATAAGAACGGTAACCTACATCTGTCTGAATCTGCTTACTGTATCCATCTCTTGGTCTTCCTCTGTGGTTTTTACCACACACACTCCCCTCCAACGCTAAATTCACAATTCCGTGATGTCTAAGAATGTGTCCTACCAACCTATCCCTTCTTTTAGTCAAGATATTCCAGAAATTTCTTTTCTCCCCAATTCTGTTCAGTGCGCCTTGGTTGCACAGTGGTAGAGTGGCAGACTACAAATCTAAAGCTCCCGGGTTCGATCCCCGCCAGGTCCTAGGATTTTTATCTGTCACTTTCCTCTTCTTTCACCTCTGGCAGTATTGCTCAAGAGAAAAATACCGAGTAGAGCCGTGGTTCGGAACCCACGTTAAACTGTAGGTTCCCCTATAACTGGCTGGGTAAGTCAGTTCGAAGGTCGGAGGAAGGGAACGGCATACCACCTCCAAACATGACCATGCCTAGTAAAGCACTGTGGTGTTCAAACCAATCTTCGGATTGTTGACTGCTTTACCTTACCTCCTCATTAGTTACGTGATCCACCCACCTAATCTTCAGTATTCTTCTGTAGCACCACATTTCAAAAGCCTCAATCCTCTTCCTGTCCGCAGTGTTTATCGTCCATGTCTCACTCCCATACAAGGCAACACTCCACACAAATGCCTTCAGAAAGGACTTCCTTAGGCTTAATTCAATATTCGATGTTGACAAATTTATCTTTTTCAAAAACACGTTTCTACCCATTGCCATTCTGCATTTTATATCTAATTCCTTCAGCATCACCTGATTTTCTTACACTGCACTCCATTGCTGTAGTTTTGCTCTTGTTAATGTTCATCTTATATGCACCTTTCAGCACACTGTCGATTCCGTTCAATTGTTCTTCCAGGTCCTTTCCTGTATCTGACAGAATACTATGTCGCGGCAAAACGCAATGTTTTTAATTCTTCACCCCGAACTTTAATTCCTTCTCCAAATTTCTCCTTGCTTTCCTTTATAGCTTGCTCAATGTACACACTGAATAACATTGGAGAATGGGTACAACTCTGTCTTAATTCACGACTATAATGTGTGAAAGAATCAATTTGTTTCATCGAATAGTTTCCTCAGAATCGATTGGGAAAGATCGGATAGCGCTAAACAGTTGCGAATCCCAATATCGTGGTTTTTAATTTTTACGCGAAAACTAATCATTTTCATGAAAAATTAGGCACATAGTGGGATGTAGCTTTCCTCCCTTCACATACAACAGATTTTGAAGGCAGAGTAGAGAACTCGACATTTGGGCTCCCGCAGCTCACGCCCGCTTCCCGGAGCGGCGGACCTGTGTTGTGAGACAACTCGGCGTCCGCCACACTCAGTGTCCCACTCCATCCAGCAGCGAGCGTTTCAACGCCGCGGCCTGCCCGCAACGGCTCAAGGTCACTGCCCGCACTCTGAGTGGCCAGGTCTTAAGGCGCCATGCGTCGTAGACGACGCGGCAACTCCCGCCGGACATTCGAGTCATTTCTCGGATATGGGTGTTTGTCTCGTCTTGAGAATAAGTAACTGTAAGCTATTTTACCTGTGAAGGGGACAGTGAAATATCTAGGGGTTACGTTAGATGAGAAACTGACATGGACCCCTCACATTAGGAATATTTGCTCCAAGGCAAAAGGTACTCTAGTAAGTACAGTAGAACCTCTCAAACTCGATTCCTGAAAACTCGACATTCTGTAAAACTCGACAGGGTTGGTGAATTAATAATTTTTTTTACACCACCCATAACATAAAGCTTTCCATAAGTACATAGGCCGCCCGAGAGCGCTAGAGACTCATACTAGGTTACTGGGTTTTCCAAGGTCGTTCAACGTACAAGTACATTTTGCCTGGCGAGCGCCTTATGCCATTGCAATCTGCCAGTTTTGAAAATTACTGTACAAACATTCATTATACCTGTAAAAATGTAGGCATCGATATTGTTTACAAATACGTCTCTACATCTACATGGGATACTCTGCATATCACATTTAAATGACTGGCAGAGGGTTCATCGAACCACCTCGATACTATTTATCTCCCATTCCATTCTCGAATAGCGCACGCGAAGAAAGAACGTCTGAATCTCTTCGTTCGAGCTCTGATTTCTCGTATTTTATTCTGATGATCATTTCTACCCGTGTAAGTGGGAGTCAATAATATATTTTCGCATTCGGAGGAGAATGTTGGCGATTGGAGTTTCGTAAGTAGCCCACGCCGCAGCGATAAGCGCCGTTGTTGTAATGATTCCCATCCCAGATCCTGTATCATTTCCGTAATGCTGTCTCCCCTGTATCGTGACAATACAAAACGAACTGCCCTTCTTTGGACTCCGTCAAACCCAACTGATAAGGATCCCACACTGGGCAGCAATACTCCAAAAAAGGGCGGACAAGCAGTTTCTTTACTAGTTCTGTTGCATCTTTTAAGGGTTCTGCCAATAAAACGCAGTCTGGTCCGACTTTCCCACGACATTATCTACGAGTTATTTCCAGTTTAAGTCTGAAGTAATAGTAATTCCTAGGTATTTAGTGGAGTTTACGGCCTTCACTTTTGATTGAGCTTTCGCCACAGCTTTGACTTTCGATGGGCAAGTATAAGTGTCATACAGACACAAAAGATGGTTTCGCGTAGGAGTGAATGGAATAACTTGACTGCCGTTGCGGGAAGAGAAGGCGTGCGATACGAAATGCCAATCGCGAGCGCTGAATTCCCCACTTGATGCACGAATTTCTGAAAATATCTCTGGCCACAAATACTACCAGATAAAATAAGGTTATTTTTAACAGAGAATGGGCCAATTCAGATTAAAATATCTACATATTCTGTTGATGGCAGCAATAGGTACATATTACATTAAAAAGTTACCAAATAACGAAATTGTTCGTCGTAATTGGCTTGTTTATTCTACCTATTGAGTATTTTGTTTCCACAGTAAGTTTTTTAATGCAAATGTCGCTGCTTTTAGTGGTCAGATTGGTTTTAAATGCTGGAGGCATTTGTCGAGAAATTTAGAGAGACATGAAAAGAGTTTAGGGCACACACTTTCATTTAAAAAATATTTAGATCTAAAAATGACTTACTAAAAGGTCTAACAGTAGACTCTGAGAGTCAAGCTCAAATATATCGTGAGAAAAAGAGGACGGCAATTGTGGAAAGGATAATCGAGATTATAAGGTTTCTAATTTATCTTATTAATTGTAGTTAGGTATTTCAAATGGGAGAGAATGGTATTTATTGGGATAATTATTTTAATAGCGATTATTTGGAGGTTTAAATGCAATTATCATAATGAAAACCAAGTTATCACTAGACAAAAACTTTAATAATTTGAATTAAACTCAGAGAGAGAGAGAAAGAGAGAGAGAGAGAGAGAGAAAGAGAGCTATCTTTTAGCACTTTTAGAGTCCTGGGAATACATCTGACAAGGTACAATTTTTATTTTTCCAGGAGATTAAAAGTCGGATTTTTCAGTTTATATTCTTTATTTTTATATAAGGTGATAATATATCTTTCAGAATGAGAGTACTTTTGAAATTTTATACATTCGGTTAAGGTTTACAATGGTACAACGAATTTTTTTTTTATCATGAAGGCAACTAGTACGGAGGAAAAAAATATGAGAAGTCCATTGCGTATTGTTTTCAGTAAATGATATACCTTGCCCTTGTTTATTCTATGTAATGACATAAATGTTTACATGCACGCATGTATTTCTTGAACACTTGCATCAAGGATAATAAAACACTGAATTTATAAGATGGATCACGAAACTGTGCCTCCTGCTCTTCTCTCCTAGGACTCCTGCATTGTACAGGGAACACTGTCATTAAACCACTTAAACAGACGTTTTTTCATCGTGACTTTAAAACTGGTTAATATTATTAATAAGATTTCCTTATTTTCATCGCTGACCAATTAACAAAATTGTATTTGCGCCTACATGGTTCTCCTGTGTTTTGTGTTTGCAGTCTTAAACGTTTTCAGGTTTCACTAATGCGATAAAATTTCTTCCTTTTCTTAGTCCTTCGATGTCTAGTAACAGGAGATGTAACTTAATGTCAGAGAGACTGTAACTCCTAAATCTACGGTACAGTAACAGCTAAGTTCATTTACTTACACGAGAATAAGAAGTTGTTAAATTTACAGCAGCTGTTCAAAATGGAGTCCACCAGCGTTAACGCATTGTAACGTCTCCGCTGCGTCCACCTAATCCTCGATGAGCGAAGTTGCCGTTACATTCTATTTTATGCTTAATCATTTAATAATTGTTCCAATGATTTGACGGTATGGGATGCGGACAATAACTAGGTTGATCCATAACAGTAAACTTTGTTAACTTCCTTTATTATGGAACGACAAACGTTAAAAACTCTTCCCTTTAAATACACTGATTAAATAACTGCGTGCCACTACGATGAATGTCTACAAGTCCACACTGAAACATTTCAATATGCAACTGCAACCCGTATGCGATACGACGGAATGGCAAAAACTTTAGCCACCACTAAACGCAGGTTACGAACTCACTGCCGATATGCTACCGCCTCGCTCTGCGGTCGGCGGGAGACTGCCGCACCCCGGCCAACAAACAAAGAACATTCCAACCTAAGCATTGTTGCCAGCAGCTCTCGCTGCACACCAACGATAACTATCGTTCGACCAAAACGTACTAAAGAGGTTACTAACCTAAAACCCTGTATCCTCACAGCATGGATGGCATCGTTGCGCACAGTTACATCGCACGCCCTCTAATTTACCCCAGTGTCGTCTGAATAGAGTCGTAGGTAGCGAGAACTCTTGGCGGGAAATCTTCTTCAGTCTGGACGGGAGTCTCCTACACAACGGGTTTCACATGGCCCCACAACTCACAAGAAGAAATCAAGTAGGATGATAATTATTGAATTTGTTCATTTATTGCAACTGAAATAAAACAATTTTGTTTCCCATACGCGTTTCGCCATTACTGAATACAAGGAATTTTCAGTGGCATGAAATATGTATTAATTTCTTTGTATACGGTTTTCTTTACATTATTTTGTATGGAGGGTAGAAACAATTTTGGCAAATTCTATTTTATTATGGTGTAGTGGCAATTTATATTTTTATTTATTTCGTATATATTGGTGAGTTAACTGAACGGGATTCCATCTGTCGGTTTCGCCGCGGCGGAATAGCAGTGCGAATTGAGGCGCCATGCTGCGGTGCGCGTGGCCGTTCGCCGTCGGGGGTTAGAGTCCCCCTCGGGCATGGGTGTTTGTGTTTTCCTAAGTTACTTTAAATTACAAGGGGAACACCAAGTATGGTACAAACGATTTTTGATAGATCGCAAATATGCTGTGCGGGAACTCCTCCAGACAACCAAGCTAAACGGATTTGTTCGAATGCGCCTTGATTTCCACGAAAATCGAGATCAAAGTCCAGGGAATTACAGCTATATTCCTGTACTAAGTCAGTGTCGGTACGTGAGTCAGCGTGGTGTAATTAGCAAGGCGCTTCAGTCTCACACAGTTGACTCAAGTTCAAATCCTGCTCGCACTATTTTTATTTTTATTTTATACTAGTCCGAAAGTTATAGCAGGAAATTACAGTTACATGTGAACGATCCGGTACGAATGACTAGCCGCCTGGCCGCAGCATAATAATCCGCTGGTACGCTTCAAGTGGGCACACACTGCATTCGACGGTAGAACAACCATGGGTGTGGGGGACTGTAAACGCAGATAGCAAGAGCTGCATAAATGTTACAGGTGATAACTACAGACGGTTTACTGATCTTACGATCGATGTCATAAGTTATTATCATGACCAATCGCTCAATAATTAACATAAGAGTGCCTATGAATGCATATAATTAAGCACAATCAATCGTCGGACAAGTGTATATATATAAAAAAAATAATAAACTTGCGAGCAGGATATGAGCGCGCGTCGTTTGTGTGTCAGCCAAGCGCCTTGTTAATTACACCACGCTGACGCACGTACCAGTGGTGAGTTAGTATAGGTATAGCTGTTACGCGCTGGACTTTGATCTTGATTTTCGTGGAAACCAAGGCGCATTGGAACAAATCTTTTTAGCTTGGTTATCTGGAGGAGTTCCCGCAGAACATACCTGCGATCCATCAAAATTCGTTTGTACCATAATTGGTGTTAAGTAGTTTGTAAGCTAGGGACTAACTAAGCAGTTAAGTCCCATAGATTTACAGAAGATTGAATATTTTGACACTTTGATTGTTCATAATGGCAACTGAACGGCAAAGCACTGTGGTGAAGGTAAATTTCTTTGTGCGTAATAGCAAGTTTTATTTAATACGTTTCGTGTTTCGTAACGTTGTTTTCAGCGTTTTTTCTGTTTAATATGTTCCCACCCAAGACGTCATGGGTCAAAGCGGACGGGTGCTATCCGGACCTTCAGTATTGCCATATTGGTGTACATGCATGTTGCTATTATACATTTCTCCTGGTCGAAATTTTGTTGTTCCAGCACTAGGAAATGTCTGTTTGTTTATTTTGATATTGTGCTTCCCGTTTTGTTACTAACTTCTAAATGTGTTAGCAACTGTTGAGTGTGTGCCTGAGATATCAGTGATCTCCTTCATCTCTTTTTTCTCTTTCCCTGTGTGTGGAGGGGAGAGGGGGTATGGGTGTGTGGGTGTGTTCACTAGAGTGTATGATTGGATGTCTTGCATACAATAAAAGCGAAACGCATATTGCGATTAAATTATTGTTTATTTCAGATCCAATAGACGGACAAATGCATTAATTATCAATCTAAATATACCCAAGTGAGAAGGCAGGATAAAATAATCAAGCGGGATGATACCTGGGGAATGGTGAAACATCTACATAGATACTCTGCAAATCACATTTAAGTGCCTAGCAGAGGGTTCATTTACCACTTTCATAGCCTTTCTCTACCGTTCCATTCTCTAATACCGCGCGGGAAGAAAGAACATCTAAATCGTTCCGTTTTCGATCTGATTTCTATTATTTTATTGGGATGGTCATGTCTCCCTATGTAGATGGATGCTAGCAAAATATTTTCACATTCAGAAGTAAAAGTCGGTGATTGAAATTTCGTAAATGGATCTCGCGGCAACGAATAACGTCTTTCTTTAAATGATTTCCACCTCTAATCTTGCAACATTTCCGTGACGCTTTTCCCGATGTAACGTGATAAAACAAAACGAACTGCCATTCTCTGGACCTTCTCAATGTCTTCTGTCAGCCACCTGGTGAGGGTCCCACACTGGACAACAGTACTCCAGGAGAGGACGCACAAGTGTGATGTAGGCAGTCTTTTTGGTGAAGCTGTTGCATCTTCGAAGCGTTCTTCCAATGAAACGTAACCTTTAGTTCGCCTTCCCCACAATACTTTCTATGTGTTCTCTCCAGTCTAAGTTGTTCGTAATTGTAACTCCTAGGTATTTAGTAGAATTTACGACCTTATGTTTGACATTTATCGTGTAATTGAAGTTCAGCGGATTTCTTTTAGTGGCCATGTGTATTACTTCACAATTTTCATTATTGATTGCCAATTTTCGCACCATGTAGAAATTTTGTCTAAATCGCTTTGCAGTTGGTTTTGATCCTCTGTTGACTTAACTAACTGATAAACGAGAGCATCAACAGCGAACAGTCCAAGGGAGCTATTCAGATTGTCTCCTAAATCGTTTATAAACACAAGGAAGAGTAGGTGATCTATAAAAGGTTTCATCCAGGAAAAGTGCATACACAAGTAAGTGAAGATCGACAGTGAGGTGCTGCAAGAACCACTGGCTGAACACGAGTTCCGAAGTCAGCAAAAGTCAAAGCATGCACTTTTTGGTGGGTGGTAAAGGTGTGTGACGAAGTTAAACCCGACGGCAGTGGTATTGTGGGTTGCATACATGTCAGAGCGCTCTGCCAATGTGAAGCGGCGTACGTACTGTGTGTTTAACGGCAGTTCTCCCTGTTGTTGAGTCTACATCTACATAATTACTCTGCAAATCACATTTAAGTGCAAGACAGAGGGTTCATAAAAGTGGTTGTATGATATTTCTCCACCGATCCATTCTCTAATACCACGCAGGAAAAAGGAACACCTGAATCTTTTCGTTTTCGATCTGATTTCTCTTATTTTATTGTGATGCTCGCATCTTCCTACGTAGGTGGGTGCTAACAAAATATCTTCGCATTCTGAAGAGAGAGCTGTTGAAAGAAATTTCGGGAATAGATCTCGCCGCAACGAATAAAGGCTTTCTTTTATGGATTTCCAACCTAACTCGTGCATCATTTCCGTGACACTCTTCCCGCTATATCGCGATAATACAAAACGAGCTGCCCTTCTCTGAACTTTCTCTATATCGTCCACCAGTCCCGCCTCCATCTGTCGCACACTGTGCAGCAATACTGTAGATTAGGACGCACAAGTGTAGTGTAATGTAGTCAATCGGAGAAGTTCAGTTACATATTGTTAAAAAGGAAAATTCCTGACGTTCTGCAAAATTATTTATTGAGTTGCTAACCGGCTTTCGGCTTCTTAGGCCATTATTAGGTAACAACTGAACGTCGATAACATTTCGTCACAGATGCGCGAGTTACAAAGATGTTATTAGATTGCGTAAAATACAAATTCACGTGTTCACAGGACAGTGTTACATTTTCTTGGCACTGAATTACCTTTACAACAGTATATAAAAAGCTGATTATAGTTCAAAGCTTGAGTATAAAGCTTGAGTGTAAAGCAGGGGGAAGAGGGGTTGTCACATTGTGACATAGTACAGAAATCGTAACATTTGATACATATAACGGACTGATAACTGAAACTTAATTCAGTAGAGGGGGGGGAGGCAAACGGTTCGGTCGTTTAATACTATGTACCGTCGCCCTGTGCTATATGTTTACTTATTTCCAGTATTTCCAATAGTGTCACCTCTTTGCTTTTCTTGAGAAAATGTAAGGTTTCTGTGGTGTCGCACAAGTACAAAGTGCGCGCCACCTACTTTCGCCGCGCGCCGCCATGCATGCACGCCGCGGCGTTCTTCCGACGACAGCCACGAGCGCCCTCTGCTGGAACCCCGCTCGTGGCCACCACGGAAAGACTTCGCACTTCGGACTGAGATAGCAACGAGTTAGGACCTTCGTAATCAGATAGGCACCAGTGAAGACTTTGCTATTGTACAGGCACTAGGCAGGCCTCTAACAACTATGTATCAACATTCTGCAGTACTATGTAAAAGTTAAGTATTGTTACATTCTGTGCAATATATATCTTTCTAATTTACTCGAGTGTTTATAGTTTCTGGCTGCTCCCCTCTGTACCTGCACCAGCGTGTCGGTCTCATTCCACTCGGCCACCGACACCTACGACGACGCTGGGACACAAAAGCGGCGACGAAGTCGGGATACAAAAGTGGCGACGAGGAGTGATAGAACCGTGGACCAGCACGCTTACAGCAGCCAGACAGCAGCAGACGGAGCACGCAATAATTGCTCCCGCCCACCCACCCTTATTATAACAATTTTGGGGAAAGATATTTTGTTACGTGTTTTGTGGACTTTTTTGTTGCAGAGCGTCCTCTTTCATATTGCATTTGTGTTTTGTTATAAGTTACTTGTATACGCGGCGCCTAATCGGTCAGCATGGCCACTACCCCGAACCCAAACTTAATGGAAATTATTCAGTTACAGACGGCGCAAATAACGCAACTCCTCCAGGCGGTGTCCCAGCTCACAGCGCAGGCAGCTAACCAACAACAGCCGCCGCTTCAGCAGCCCACACCTGCCGCCGCAACACTTCCTACATTTCGCCAATACAACGAACGTGAGGAAGAATGGAGCGACTATTTCGCACAGTTTCAAGAACTCGTCGCGGCTCATCAACTTACAGGTCAGACTGTTAAGCATCTTTTATTGTCTGTGGTGGGCCCCAAAACTTTCGTGTTACTGCAAAAACTATTCCCGCACGCATCTCCTCGTGATGTAGACTTTGAACAAATTGTAGATGCACTAAATGCTCATTATGAGAGAAAAGTTCTCGTAGCCGCTGCACGGTACCGACTTTTCAGACTTAAAAAATTACCGCAGCAGTCACACCAAGAGTGGATTACGGAATTGAAGGGCTTAACCCGCCAATGTAAATTTACTTGCTCTTGTGGACTTTCGTATAGTGACGTGATGTTGAGGGATGCGATTACGCAGAATATTCAGGACCCCAGAATTAGAGCAGCAATTCTGAAACAGTCTGACCCCTCCTTAGACAGTGTACTGCAGCTTATAGAAGCGCATGATACTTTTGGCTTAGCTGATGTAGAAATGCAAAGCCATAGTGTAAATTCAGTGCGCCGCAACGGACGCTTTCCTAGCCGTAGTTCTCAGTATAGCACTAGTGATTCTTATTTTTCTACCGGCCGTGCTGAACAGACAGTGAACAGTAGCCAGTGTAAAAGTGTGACGCAAAGGTCGCCCCGTAGTGTTAGACACAGTAATTTGAATAACGGGCGCCAACGCTCATTTCAGAAAAATGTACGTAAATCTTGCCCCCAGTGTGTGACTCGCCACAAGCGTGCTCATTGCCCTAGTCGCAACGCAACCTGTTATCAATGTGGCAAATCGGGACATGTGCAGTCTGTGTGTATGCAAATTAAAACCTCAAAGAACAGTAACGTTAGAAATAGTGCTTCGCAGAGTGCGAGAACAGTTCATTCTGTAAATGTTATACGGGCTGTGGAATTGAACAGTGCTTTCCTTGGATCTCAATTGCAAGAAAGTAGTTCTGCGCCTATGGCAAAACTATATAGTGCACCACGTAGCAAGCGCCGACGAGCGCGTAAAACAGTGCAACGGAAAAGGGTTCGGGACAAGCAAAATGACTATGAACAGTGCATTCCAGTAGTGAAAATAGTGCCTTCTGCAACTGCTCCTTGTGATAGTGCCCAGTACTGTGTAGCTAGTGACAGTAGACTTGTTGTAGATACTGAAAGTAATTTTAGTGCAGTAGCCTCGCATTGCGCGGACGCCGATCCGGCGGTAGTGCCATCTAGTGACAGTGTTGTTAATCCCCTGCGTGCCGAGTCTGAGCCGCTTCCTTCACTACGCGGCCCGCGCATACGCAGCACACAAACCGTAGCAGACGTTGCCCACATTCGCGCACCTGTCGTGCGCCAGAAGCACAAACTTTTTGTAAATCTCTCCATAGAATATAAGACTGTGCAATTTCAGCTTGATACTGGTTCCGCTGTTACATTAATTAATAAAGATACTTATGAACTTCTGGGTTCGCCAAAATTGTCGCCGTCACAGCAAGTGTTAACAGCTAATACAGGTCAAAATATTCCCGTGCTAGGAACGTGTAGCCTGCCCGCCTCTTTTCAAGGTGTAACAAAAACAGTTGCTTTTGTTGTTCTTCAGGCCAAATCTACGCAGAACATTTTTGGACTAGATGCATTCGACTTGTTTGGCTTATCGATTCAAAGAGATGTGCTTCAAATTTCGTCAATAGTGCCTCAGGATAAAATCAATGCCTTGTGTGACAAATATAGTGACTTGTTTTCGCCGGAACTAGGTTGTGCAAAAGACTTCGTGGCACATGTAACTTTAAAAGAATCTGCAGTTCCAAAATTTCGTAAAGCTAGACCAGTGCCTATCGCCTTGCGTGATACAGTTGCCGAAGAACTTAAACGTTGGCAAGATAGTGGGGTGATTTCTCCTGTTTCTGCGAGTCAGTGGGCCTCGCCTATAGTAATTATACCCAAGCCGTCAGGAAAACTTCGTCTCTGTGCGGACTTCAAATCAACAGTGAACAGTCAAACAATTGCAGACACATACCCTCTGCCCAGACCTGAGGAACTGATGGACAAATTAGGACAGTCTCGTTTCTTTTCTAAGATTGATTTAGCAGAGGCATACTTACAGATTCCACTTGATGACGAGTCAAAACAGTTTTTCGTCATTAATACTCACATGGGCCTTTTTCAATTTCAACGCCTACCCTTTGGCAGTTCTTCCGCCCCCGCTATTTTTCAGCGCTTTTTGGAACAGCTGACAGTTTCTGTACCGTGTTGCTCGAACTATTTAGATGATATTGTGGTATCCGGACGTACAGTTGAAGAACATTTAGCAAACCTGGAGTGCCTTTTCAAAGTTTTGACTGCAGCAGGTCTACGTTGCAATAAAGCAAAGTGTTCGTTTTTTCAAACTGAAATAGAGTACCTAGGCCATGTGATTAATGCCCAAGGAATCCATCCGTTACAGTCACATCTTAGAGCAATCAAAGACTTGCCTCCTCCTAAGAATGTGCACGAATTGCAAGCAGTAATGGGAAAACTTAACTATTATTTCAGATTTATTCCCAATGCCTCTCAGATTGCAGCTCCACTGCATCACTTACGTAGGAAGAATGTTCCTTTTGTATGGTCCAAAGATTGTCAGGTTGCCTTTGACAAACTAAAGTCGGCACTACTCAGTGATGCATGTTTGATTCCCTTTGACCCCCAGAAGCCTGTAGTGTTAGCAGTTGACGCCTCATCGTACGGTCTGGGCGCGGTAATCTCACATCGCATTGGATCTCACGATCGTCCTATTGCCTTTGCATCCAAGCTACTGACGCCGACGCAACAGAATTACAGTCAGATAGAAAAGGAGGCCTTAGCAATCATTTACGGCGTCGCAAAGTTTCATCATTATCTCTATGGCAGAAAATTCTATTTGTTGACAGACCACAAGCCTCTCACGTCGTTGTTCTCACCCACAAAGCCAATTCCGCCACGTACGGCACAAAAGATTCAGAGATGGTCCTTGATATTGTCTAATTATCAGTATGAGATTTTGTACCGACCTACCACTAAACATGCTAACGCGGACACACTTTCCCGACTTCCGGTTGGCCAGGATGTGTCGTTTGATTCTTCAGAAATGGCATGTTGTCAGATAGACTCCAGAGATGCTTCCGCTGTCGCAGACTTTCCTTTGAACTCTCGTCGGGTTGCACAGGAAACAGCTGCGGATGCAGACCTAAGTGTGGTAGCACGTTTTGTTCGCTCAGGGTGGCCTGCCAGAGCCAAAGACATTGATCGGCCTCTGGTTCGACGTTATTTTGCACAACGTCATGCATTATCTTTAAGTCAGGGTGTTCTGTTGTTGCATACCGACAACGACCAAGCAAGAGTGATTGTTCCTCGTTCCCTGCAACGAGAAGTGTTACGCCTCCTGCATCAAGGACATTGGGGCATTGTTAGGACAAAGCAATTGGCCAGACGTCATTGTACCTGGGTTGGTATGGACGCTCAGATAGAGAGCATGACATCACAGTGTACAGTTTGTGCGGAGCATCAGGCGGCTCCTCCACAGCGTTTCTCAGACTGGCCACGCCCCAAGGGACCATGGCAACGTTTACATATTGACTTTGCCGGACCATTCTGGAATACGCGCTGGTTAATTGTTGTAGACGCTTTCAGAAAGTTTCCTTTTGTGATTGCCATGAACTCAACGACAGCTTCTAGTACAATCAGTGCCTTAACATCAGTGTTTTGCATCGAAGGTTTGCCTGAAACTATTGTCAGTGACAATGGACCTCAGTTTGTTAGTGCGGAATTTCAACAGTTTTGTCGTGTGAATGGTATTCAGCATATTACCACTGCATCTTTTCACCCTCAGTCCAATGGTGAAGCAGAACGTTTCGTTCGAACATTCAAGTCTCACATGGAGAAGATGAAAGGTCAGCACTCCAGGCAGCAAGCTCTTCAAATTTTCCTGTCTACGTATCGGTGCATGCCACGTGACGGCCCGTCTCCTGCCGAGCTGCTACACGGCCGCCGTCACCGCACTCTCCTTCACCTGCTGCAGCGTCCCACGCACCGAGTCGGTTCGTATGGCGCTACGCGTTTTCAGGTTTCCACGCCGGTGCTGTACAGGGTGTTTGCTGGAAACAAGAAGACATGGTTGCCGGGCACCATTCAACGCGTGCTTGGTCGCAATATGTTTGTTGTCCGTCTTCCACAGGGTCGGAGCTGCGGCGCCACGCAAACCAATTGCGCCTGCACAGACCGCGCGATCCTGTCTCCGGTTTCTTGATTCCAGACCCAGTTCACCGCCAGGGAGCACAGCCACATCGTTCGTCCCCGGACTACGAGGTCCCTATGGACGTCGACGTACTTCCGACGCAGTCGTCGCCGCCGCTGTCGCCGCCGCAGGTGACAGCGTCACCGAGAGGGACTCCGGGACCGTGCGGCCCCCCCCCAGCTTGGGCCACGCACCTCAGAAGAAGATGACCTGGTCAATCTGGGCGGAAGCGTGCGCCCTTCCCCAGGTTTCGGCGGGTTTCCTGGAGGATCTCAAGGCGGATGCCGGGGCGCGGACGGCGTCTCGATCCCGGCCTCAGCTACGACGCCCGTCCCACCAGTAACGCCCCCGTCCAGGCCCTCCTCCCAGTGCCGTCGCCGTGGCCCTCAGCCCTACGCCACGACGGCGCGGCGGTTTGGGGGGGAGGGGTGTGGTGTCGCACAAGTACAAAGTGCGCGCCACCTACTTTCGCCGCGCGCCGCCATGCATGCACGCCGCGGCGTTCTTCCGACGACAGCCACGAGCGCCCTCTGCTGGAACCCCGCTCGTGGCCACCACGGAAAGACTTCGCACTTCGGACTGAGATAGCAACGAGTTAGGACCTTCGTAATCAGATAGGCACCAGTGAAGACTTTGCTATTGTACAGGCACTAGGCAGGCCTCTAACAACTATGTATCAACATTCTGCAGTACTATGTAAAAGTTAAGTATTGTTACATTCTGTGCAATATATATCTTTCTAATTTACTCGAGTGTTTATAGTTTCTGGCTGCTCCCCTCTGTACCTGCACCAGCGTGTCGGTCTCATTCCACTCGGCCACCGACACCTACGACGAGGCTGGGACACAAAAGCGGCGACGAAGTCGGGACACAAAAGTTTCACAATATACTACATAAGTGTGGTTTTCGGTGAGCAGATGTTCGGCAAAGGTTGAATCTTTCTTTTTTTAACTTCCACCTTCTCTCGTGTCTAGATAATCTAATTGCTAGAGCCCTGCTAGACTGCCCAATACACACTTTTCTACCATGTCTGCATGTGATCTTATACACACCACTCTGTGCTACGGGTTGCATTTGACTTTACTGTTGAATAAATATTTTGAAATACTGTTTATGTTGTAAAATGCGGGCCTGTAATTATGAGATTTTAACCTTTTAGCAAGGTGACCTGAAAGTTTGCCTAAATATGGGACGACACACAAGTTTTTCTGATTGTTGACTTGCTCTAGTTGGCCAGAATACAAACGTGTAGGTAATTTTTCTCGTTTTCTTCTTATGTAGTATATTGTCAATCGGGACAGGGCTATGGCCATTACTGAATGCTATATATATGATGGTTTGTAGTTCTATTTTAAATGCAGAATCAGCTAATGGAACTGATATGAGGCGATTCACCATTGAATGGAAAGCTGCATGTTTATGACTGTGTGGGTGCTGTGTGCTAGCAGGGATAACTAGGGCGGTTACTATTGAGTTTTTGTAAATACTCCTAGTTCCATTGTCAATTTAATTTTGTTGTGTTATGCATATAAATGCATTAAAAGTTTACCCAATTGCCTAGTGGGCCGGCCGCGGTGGCCGAGGTGACTGAGGCGCTCCAGTCACGGCCAGCACGGCCACTACGGTCGGGGGTTCGAATCCCCCCTCGGGCATGGATATTTGTGCCGTCCTAGTTCGTAAGTAGTTCATAAGTACTTTGTAAGTTTAGGGACTGATGACCCCGTAGTTAAGTCCCATAAGCTTTACAAACATTTGAACATTTGCCTAGTGGTACCAGTCCATAAACACAGCAGATCATCCACATACCTGAACCAGTATCTAACTTTGCAATTCAGTGGTTCTTTCTGTAAGAAAAACTGCTCGAAACTATCCATAGAAATCTCAGATAATATGGGACTAAGTGGATAACCCATAGCCAGACCATCAGACTGACTATAATATTTGTTTTGAAACTGGAAGTAATTTTGTTTTTATCTCACAGCACCAATTTTCTCAAGAAAAGCAGAAAGATGACACTATTGGAAATACTGGAAATCAATAAACATGTGACAGAGGTCGCCAGTAAAGCATTACACTATCAAACCCAGTTTCGATTTTCTTTTCTACTAATATTAGTTTCAGTTATCAGTTTGTTAAATGTATCAAATATTACCATTTATGCACTATTTCACAATGTAACAACCCTCCCTCCTTGCTTTTATCGGTAATATTCAAGCTTTGAACCTATGTATATCAGCTTTTTATATATTTTTGTATTTCAGTAAATATAATTCAGTGCCAAGAAAATATAACATTTTCCCGTTAAAGTGTGAATTTGTATCTTATGCAATTTAATAAAATCTGTGTACTAAGTCGCACATCTGTGAAGAAAATTTAGCGACATTCATTTGTAGCCTGATGATGTCCTAAGAACGGCGGATAGTAAATAAATAATTTTCCAGAATATCAAGAATGTTTCCTTTTGATAATATTATTATGTTCTGTCAAGCAATTCAGTAACGTTGGGAGACTTCGACCGGCAGTCTCTTGTTTTTCGGTTGCAACGAACAATACCAGCTAACGGTACAGTGTGAAGCAGCCATTGTATCTGAATTGTTAATTGTTTTAGAGAAAGTTCAGAGAAGGGCATCTCGTTATGTATTATCGTGAAATGGGGGAGGGGGAGTGTGTCACGAAGATGATGCACGAGTTGGGGTAAAAATTATTTAAAGAAAGGCGTTACTCGTTGCGACGAGATCTATTTGCGAAATTTCCTTTACCAGTTTCTCTTCCCATTGCGAACATATCTTGTTAGCACCCACCTACATAGGAAGACATGATCATCAAAATAAAATAAGAGAAATCAGATCGAAAACGGGAAGATTTAGGTATTACTTTTTCCCGCGAGGTAGTAGAGAATGGATCTGTAGGTGAACCCTCTCCCATGCATTTCAGTGTGACTTGCGGATTATTTCTGTAGATGTAGATGGTCACTGGATGTAGATGGTCACTGACCTTAATAAATTTCAACAAGTAGCTGTTAGATATTAGACTTTGGAAGCATTCTGCTTCTCGACTTAGGAAAGCTTTGTTGACGATGTAATACAAATCTCTGTCACCAATATTTTGAAACAACAGACCATGTGACTGCAGCACGTGTTTTAATGAAACAGAATGATTTCCGGCGTATTTACCAACGTCAGAAAAGATACAATTTTAAGTCAGTGGTCTGTTATTTCCGTTGCTTTAAAAATATTGTACAGTAATACAAACGTGATCATAAACAGTATTACTATTTGTATTAAAAAAAATTGTGGGCCTATACGATTAAACCGCATGTGATTTTACACATTTTTTTTTTTAATCAAGAATGTGGTTACCTGTAGGAGACAGTTCCAGAGGCTCGGGTGTCGACGTGTGAGTAGAGCGGCGCTATGACGGGGTAGTCCAGCGGGAACTGGATGCTGAAGAACAGCGGGATGTCCGTCAGGAACGACAGCAGCCCGTTGGCGTTTACCTGCGAACACCAACACACGTTCTCAGGCGCTACTCCACTGCATCTACAATGGCACGAAGAAAATCAACAACAAAACCCAACGTCACACCAATTCGTGACACCTTTGAAATTATAGCCACGGTGGAGTAGCCGAGCGGTGTAAGGCACCTGGCTGCGGAGCGCGCGGTTGCTCGCCGTCGGAGGTTCGAGTCCTTCCTAGGCCATGGGTGTTTGTGTTGTCCTTAGGTTAGTTTACCTTAGTTTAAGTAGTTTGTAAGCTACTCACTGATGACAACGCAGTTTGGTCCGATAGATTTACAAACATTTGAACATTTTTATTTTTATTTTTTATTTATTTATTTATTTATTTTTTAGAAATTATACTCTCAGTAATAACATATGACGGTAGGACACGGACATCAAACGAGTTAATTGTTAGAAATAAAATAGTAACTCCAAGAAGATTACAAAAATTACTCTTGGACTACATTAAGACAGAAAGAGAACAGTAGATGTCAGATCTACAAGGCAGTGACACAATGGCAGAAGGGCAGGTCATGTTACTATATCACTCAAATAAAAAGATGTAGATGGTCAACATAGGTACTAGATTAAGACCCAGTTTTATAAAGAAGACCACCTTATTAGGGAATTACGGATTGAACTGGCAAGTGGAAAGTCAATAACGGCAGATATGGACGGAACTACCGTTATCGCATGTTGCACGCGATTCAAAGAGGCCACATCGCCATGTGACTGCATTGGCTGATGATGATGACAATTAGAATCAGTAAAATCTTCTATAAATATTATAAAAGTGGATGTATGTTCCAAACCTCCTCCTAAACTGCTGGTACTATTTCTGCCACACTTCGTACACACTTTCCTTACATAAGATAACAGTTTCTGTGGGGTAAAAAAACATCTACGATATAGAGATAAGATATCACAAACAATGTAACTCGCGATAAACTGACACGCCATGCTACAATGTTCTACATGCCGTCCTAGACTAATGGGCCGATTTACAACTTGACAACCGTCAGGACACAATCGCTATGGGGGTAAAAACTACCCACGGGAAATAGTTCAAAGGCTATGACGTCATAGACAATGAGAGTCACAAAAAGCTACCGCATCGTGTGACGCGTGAATACCAAGACTAAATTCATCCACTCTTTGCGAATGAAAACAGTAGCAACTTGTAACAAACGTTACACGTCATTTCGAACCTTTACGAAACATTCTCTTGATGTCTATCCCAGCAAAAGGAAAGAATGTTTTCACTTACTACTTTTCCGCTGTTCATGGAGTGAAACTGCGGCATTCGGTATGACTTATAATTTATTTCTTCTTCGCTACTAATTGCATTCTCAATGACTGTATACAAGTCAATGAATGTACCTTAGAAATTATGTATATTGTAGTACGACATATAGTTCATGAGATGAGATCGCCGGCCGCGGTAGCCGAGCGGATTGCGGCGTGCCAGTCACGTTCTGCACGGCCACTACGGTCGGAGGTTCGAATCCCCCCCCTCTGGCATGGATATTTGTGTCGTCCTTAGTATTAGCTAGTTCGTAAGTAATTTGTAAGTTTAGGGACTGATGACCCCGTAGTTAAGTCCTATAAGTATTACAAATATTTGAACATTTAGATGAGATCGTAAATAATTAGGTTTATAAAAACCGCACACAACGCATTTGCTTTCAACTTATTACGTCTTTACTACTAACTCTATTAGCGACATATTTTGCAGACGGTATGTATATATACAACTAAATGTACCTTCGTAATTACATAACAGTACAAAACATAGTTTAAGAGGTACGACGTCAAAAACAATGAAATGCATGAAAATCCGCCCATCACGTATGAGGTTATAATAATTATGTATTACATACATATATTACCAATTCCATTCGCAACACATTCCGCAGTCAGTTGAAAGTTTCTCGCTTCTCCTTCTCTCTTACAAAATTTCCATCTGCTGTGTGTTTGAACTTGTTCTAGCTGAATGCCTTTGTACAACGTTATGTTAATCTGACTGCGTATTTTACTGTATTCTATGTGAATGTAAAGGTATTGCAAAACATATCTGACTGCGTAATGTTTATTATAATGAGACACAAACTGCGAATTGTTTCTGTATGAAAATGTCGTAACAAAGTTAACTGTCTGAAAAATAGTGATAATAAAAATCACTGTGTTAATAATCCTGGCCCTGCAAACTTGTTTCTGACTGAACTAACAATCTTTAACGGAATCTAACGAACACAATATTTATCACTGCAATCTGATTCAGTGCAAACACTTTTTAACCTGAACACTGAATTATCCTACCCTGAAATATGTAAATAATACTGAACTGTAAGCTTGACAAAAACATTCTTTTCACCTTCACTTGCTGCATAAATCTGCGCAACACCAAACTGCTTCCTGCTGTACTAACTACTGGAAAACTAACTACAGAAAACATCTATGGCACTTTTAATAAAAATGTGAGGAGGGATAAACTGGTAATCTGTTTAAGAAACTCGAACTAATTAAAAATGAAATATCTGGTTTATTTTCTAACTGATGTAACTTCATGAAAATTACTAACAATGTCATGTTTATGATTTTAAAATCTTTCAGAGAAAAAGATAACTTAGATATTTAATCTGCCTATAAAATTATTTTTAAACAAAGATAAACATTTCTTTACTGTTAATAAATTTAACTCGATTTACACAGACGATGTTACAACAATACCATATTTTAAGAACACTACCCATGAAATTCCTATTCCATAAAATGCGGAATCTCAAAACTAAACTATTACAATAAATACTTTATGTAACACAGAAAGGGGTCCCTAGCATTAATCGTGAGACCACAAGCTAACACCAAGATCTTTCCCGACCGTTACTGTTACCATCAGTTCAGCCTAACAATGCGAAGTTGTGCCATAGAAACATGCCAAGTATTTCATGAAAAACTTTACTTTATAAAAACTTCAAAAGCTCGTTTCTTCAACGTCATCTATACCTTTCGTCTCCATATCTTAAACAGTTTGGCTCAGCATTCAAGTCCCAAAATCTCATATTCTCGCTATCCCGCCAGAACGACAACTGCACACAACCACGGTCCCCACGCTTCTGCAATCTCATCTGCCTAGCAAAGTCTGCACTCTCAATAATCACAACCTTACTTCCCGGCAACAATACTATCACCGTCTCCAATATCGATAGTACTGCCATCAAAAAATAAGCCTGCAAATGCCTGACTAGCTTGACACTGGTCTCAAATTCGCGGTACATTTGAATATGAAGTGTATACCTACTCATAGCACACAATAAATATTCACTAAAGGAAATGAGAATTGTTACACCATGAACACCTTTATCAAACCCTACCCAACTAATACATATATGTAGAAGTAGATACTCCAGTTATTTCCATACCAGTAGAATATAGCGTTTAAAATTGACTAGCATGATGAGACTATTTATTGTCTGTAATGCTATGACTGAAGAACGAATAGTGACGCGAAGGACTTATGACAGGGCTGTGACAAAAAGAACAGGCATGCGTCCTTTCAGATTGACTGGACAAAGTCGTAGGATTATTCGACTGACTGTCTGTAGCATCTGACAGGATTTGAGCTCTAGTGATTCATATCTTCGTCAGTATCACCATGAACCATCTGGGACAGATGACAGTAAGCTGGATCGAGATGTACAGTTGCCACGCGGGGCTTACCTCTGACAACCGAGACTACCCAGTGTAGAGCTAGGAGTCAACTTAGAGACTGACTATTCTGAGGAGTTCAGAAATGTGTTTCGTTTCTGTTTGTATCAATTAGATAAATAAGTCGTATCAATACTATTCTCTTGAAGCAACGATATAGTTCATCCAAATTCATATTTTAGTGTGATTAAGTCCTATGATTATATGATAATGTACTTTCTAATGATTCCTTGAAACTATATAAATATATTGTCTTATTTAATTGCATGAGCGCCGCAACAAGAAATTAGCAAAATAAAGAAAGAAGGAAGGTTAGGGTTTGACATCCCGTCGGCAGAGTGGTCATTAGAGACGGTAGAAAATTAACAGAGACGGCAGTCTTCATATCCGAGAGAGCAATCAACGACACAGCACACATTCACCATCAAATTCGGGGATCAGAGCGATGAGGAAGATGCTAAAAGTGTCAATTCTTTGCTATCAATATAAAAAGATGAAAACGTGTAACTTCTACTGTGAGTTTGGTGTTGCCGCTGTGAACGTTTCGTTCTCCAGAGCTACAGTGTCAGCGTCATAGCTGCTATGGCACCATTTGTGCGTACCTTTTAATAGGGAATGTTTGCATCTACAAGAAAATGTTCAAATGTTTATAAATCTATCGGACCAAACTGCGTGGTCTTCAGTCCGTAGCTTACAGACTACTTAAACTAAGGTAAATTAACCTAAGGACAATACACACAGCCATGCCCCAGAAAGGACTCGAACCTCCGCAACGAGGCGCCTTAGAGCGTTCAGCTACTCCACCGCGGCGCATCTACGAGACTCAGTGTGATATAAGCTTCCTACAGGCAACTGAGAGCGTTTGAAATGGGTCAAATTGTGACCTTCCGAGTTGGAGGATGGCCCTTTTGGTTAATTGCCACACAAGTTGGACGTGCTGCGTCGGTAGTGCAACGAAGCTGATTGAGATGGTCACGCGAACATCTCACGCCCGTAGATGTCCAGGCAGCACAGACGTCTGCCAAGATCGTGTATTGTAAGGGTGGTAGTGGCAGATCGTTCAGCTAAGAGAAGATGGTTCAGGAAAGAGAAGATGGTGAGACCAGTATTGTCAGAAGACTGTGAACCCAGATGTGTCAACACGAACAGTCGCCAACTGGTTACTAACAGGGAAACAATCGAAACGCACAACTGCAGCCCGTCTTGCACTCACGCCGCAATATCGACGGACAAAAAAATGTTTATAGAGCTTATGGGGCGTAACTCTGAGATCATAGTCCCTAAACTTACAAACTACTTACAAACTAGCTAATACTTAGGACGGCACAAACATCCATGCCCGAGAGGACATTCAAAACCCCGACCGCAGCGGCCGTGCAGACTGTGACTGGCAGGCCGCAGACCGCTCGGCCACCGCGGCCGGCTATCGACGGACACGACTCGACTGGTGCCGTCAGCGGATCTCTCTTGGAAGATGGAATGGTGGGCCGTGGTCTTCAGCGATGAAAGCAGATTCTGCCTGCACGCAAGTGATGCTCGTTTGCGCATACGACGTAGACCTGGCGAGCGCTATCTCGCAACGTCTATTCGTCTAAGACTCACTGGCCCAACCCAGGCCTCATGGCTTAGGGTACTTTTAAGTTACAACTCTTGTTGATCGTTGGTGTCTATGGGGGGAAGGTGATGTGTTGTTCCAACAGAATAATACTCACACTTATTCTGTGCGTTAAATCTAAACTCCCCAGGCCAGCACGATCTCCGGATTTGCCTCCAACAGACCAAGTGTGGGATACGATGGGACGGGGACTAATACGTATGACTCGTCAACCTACAACGCTGGCAGAACTACGCCAGCAGGTCGAGTAGGCGTGGAATAGTGTATGCTCAGACAATACTCGCCATCTGTATGGTGGAATGGATTCCAGAATCAACGCCTGCATTGCCGTTCGTGGAGGTTAAACTACATAATACGAGGGGCGTTTGAAAAATCCGTGCAAAAATAAAAACTACTAACGTGTTTGGGGAAAACCATTTTTATTTTCCGACATAGTCTCCTTTTAGACTTATACTGTCAGTCCAACGCTGTTCCAATTTGTTGATCCCTTCTGAATAATAGGAATTGTCCAAGCCTGCAAAATAGCTATTAGTTTCTGCAATCACCTCCTCGTTTGAATGAAATCTTCGTCCCGCCAACCATTTCTTTAAATTGGGGAACAAATAGTAGTCCGAGGGAGCCAAGTATGAAGAATAGGAGGAATGTGAAACGTGATGGAATCCTATTTCCAATAATTTTGCGACCACAACTGCTGAGGTGTGTCCTGGTGCATTGTCGCGGTGGAAAATGACTTTTTTTTTGTGGGTCAATCTCCGCTGTTTTTCTTGCAGCTAGGTTTTCAGACGCTGCAATAACGATGAATAATATGCGCCTGTAATAGTTTTACCCTTTTCCAGATAGTTTCCGAGGATTATCTCTTGTAAATCCCAAAAGACTGTCGCCATAACCTTTACGGCCGAAGGGCCGGTCTTCGCCTTTTTTGGTGCAGATTCTCCGTGGGCAACCAATAGTTTAGATTGTTCTTTGGTCTCAGGAGTATAGTAATGTATCCATGTTTCATCCACAGTGACGAAACGACGCTTAAAGTTCAGCAGATTCTTCCCGAACAGCTGCAAACCTTCCTTGCAACACTTCATACGATTCCGTTTTTGGTCAAGCGTGAGCAATCGCGGTAACCATCTTGCGGATACCTTTCTCATGTCCAAATGTTTATGCAAAATATTATGTACCCGTTCATTCGAGATAACCACAGCACTATCAATCTCACGCGCCTTAAATCTTCTGTCATCACTATGTCATGGATTTTATCAATGATTTCTGGAGTCGTAAGCTCCACACGGCATCCAGAACGTTCAGTGTCACATGTGCCTATATGGCCACTCCGAAAATTTTGAAACCACTAGAAAACTGTTATAATCAAAAGTGCAGAGTCACCATAATGTTTATCAAGCTTCTCTTTAGTCTCTTGAAGCGTTTTGCCTTTCATAAAGTAATGTTTAATCACCACACGAAATTCTTTTGCCGGCCGCGGTGGCCGAGGTGACTGAGGCGCTCCAGTCACGGTCAGCACGGCCACTACGGTCGGGGGTTCGAATCCACCCTCGGGCATGGATATTTGTGCCGTCCTAGTTCGTAAATAGTTCATAAGTAGTTTGTAAGTTTAGGGATTGATGACCCCGTAGTTAAGTCCCATAAGCTTAACAAACATTTGAACATTTTTTTTTAATTCTTTTTCGTCCATTCATTGACAATCACTCGACTTTCTTGATTAACACGAATGCCAAACACAAATAAATAGACCAATTTGGCTGAAATTTAAAGTGCGATCTTTCGAAAGATGCTCCTAAGTGAACATAACCTTGATAAGCGCCGGTGGTGCCATCTCTCGGACTTTGCACGGACTTTTCAAACGTCGCTCTTAATATGTTTCAGCATGGATTTACAGCTGGTACCTGAGTACTTCTTTAGCTATTGGTATGTAAATTTCTTTTATTCCATATGCACTGTTTCAATAATGAATATTGAGTAAATTTGGAAACTCTAAGAGGGTGTGCAAATTTTAAGTTGCGGCAGAGTATTTTTGCATTGTGGTTACGATAATTTCCATGCAGAGCTCGTAGTTTTGAAATAAACGTTTGGTTGTACATATTCATTAAAATCTAGAGGTTTATTTCCGCTCAGTTAATAGAACACCCGAAATTAGAACCATATCTTCCAATATGTGTTTGTGCTGCTAGGCGCCGGTTAGCTGCGCGGTTTAAAGCGGTTCTCTCCGGGACTGGGAGATAGGCCGAGCCTGGTTCCACTCCGCCTGGCGGATCAACTGTTCAGGGACTTAACTGCGGGGTCATCAGTCCCTAAACTTACAAAGTATTTATGAACTACCTTATACTAAAGACGACACAAACATCCATGCTCGAGGGGGGATTCGAATAAAATAAAATATTTGTATAGTCTATGGGACTTAACTAACTACTTAACTTACAAACTACTTATGAACTACTTACGAACTAGGACGGCACAAATATCCATGCCCAAGGGGGGATTCGAACCCCCGACCGTAGTGGCCGTGCAGACCGTGACTGGAGCGCCTTAGTCCCCTCGGCCAACGCGGCCGGCGGGGGATTCTAACCCCCGACCGTAGCGGCCGTGCAGACTGTGACTTACGCGCCGCAGACCCCTCGGCCACTGCGGCTGGCCCTGGCGGATCAACGAGAGTCTGAGTACCGACCAGCCTGGATGTGGTTTCTAGAACGTTCCCGCCTCATTTACTCGTTCGCAGTTATTTAGAAACCTTTCGCTCATTTTCACACGTTTAACATTATACGCAGACAACATGGGTACACACATTTCCTCTGGGATGGGAGGTGGGTATGGAATGGTGACAGAAAGTGCATCTGACGATTCCGTAACTAACATGCCAAATCCGAAATGACGACGACGCCGTAGAATATGGTACACAAGCGAAGAAAGAGGCTTTCTTTGTCCTGTTACAGACTGGGTAAACATTCAGTCAATTTTTTGCAAGGGTAGTATTTAAATATTTCCTAATAATAGTGTAGCTCAGTGGTTTCTGAACCACAGTTCGCAGCCCCTAATAGGTCGTGGTGTACTCAGGTGGGTCGCCGGACGACTACAAAAATATCTGGCAAAAATGTCTTACCGACTGATAAAATTATGAAAGAATATTTCAAGAGCAGAGTTTTATAATATGAAAAGGTACGTATAAAATCCGTTCTAAACAAGGAACCAATGTGCCTAATACCGTCCTCAGGGCGATAAGAGTGCCGTATCATTCGTTGGAAATTCCGACATGGAAACGTTGCGTCCTCTTCCAGTTGCGAAAAGTCTCATATGAATAAACTTCCACTGATTTATTTTCTCGCTGAATGAGAGATTGTATTTTATTTTCTTGTTGTTTAGCATTCGTATCCTTGTTATATTTCCTATTTATTTTATAATGCGCACATGGATTGTGGAGTCCATATCGGGTGGCATGGAAGAATATGGGGTGTTTACAACTATGATATTAAAGGAGTTAATGGGATCCACAACAACCTAGTAATGAGAGCGTACATTTTTCTAGTTTGGTTTTCGCCAAAAAGAACTTTCGATAGTAAACGATTTTTGCCTAAAACAAACATGTTTCAACCCAGAAGATATAGAATGCAAAATTAACACGAATACTAAATACAATCACAAATTTCATTGAGTTTACCGTTTAATTTGTAATAGACCATATTTTATTGGAGAAAATAAACGTGTTCCTTTTATCTCGTTCTAAAGCCTCACCCGGGAAAACATTTGCAATAATAACAACTTCGAGTTCATATTAAATATAATTTTTATATTACAAATTGTCATGCAGTAGGTGTAGTAGACACAGACAAACACAAACACACACACATAAAAATTGAGAATCTCAGTACAAGAAAGACTGGAAATCACTGATGTAGCTCATTTTCCACTGCTTGAAGGCTATTAGTTTACCCATAATCTTAAATTTAATCTCCTACTGAAAGTCATGAAAAACCTTTTGTTATGGATATCAATTATTAGTTGTTTAGACAAGCCATCAACTTAACAAACGCTTTGAAATATTTAATCTGAAATAATAGTAATAACAATAATAAAATGTTTATTACCCTAAGGGACCAAACCGCTTAGGTCGTCGGTCCCTAGACTTGCAAACTACTTAAACTAACTTCCAGACATAACCATGCCCGAGAGAGGACTCTAACCTCCGACGGGAGCGACCGCGCAAACTGTGGCAAGGCGCCTTACACCGCACGGTCATTCCCGCGCGGGCTGAAATAATATTTTGCGAAGTTGGCAATAGTGCTTTTATTTTACTGACGCGCGTATTCGGCTCACAAAAGTGTCAACTTGTGGCCTCTGATAGGATGTTACATTTATGAGACCGGAACATTATGCCTCCTAACGCGATCTTAGCTGAAGTAAAATCGTCTTCCCCTATTGTGAACAAGTTAAATTTAGAAACATGATCTGTAAATGCGTTCTGTAAATGGAAACTCTTGCGGGAGTAGTCTGTTCCGGCTATGCGTTCTCCATCGTCTCGCGGCTGCTCTTTCATAAAATCTAGATAAATGATAGTGAGAGGATAAAAGATTGTGATTACACTGAAGGTGCAGAAGAATTTCCTACATAATTTCCGAATTTCTCCTCAAAACAACAGTATCGGGATATGGCGGTAAAAAAGCGATTACTAAAAGGATATTGCGGGACACGGCATGAATTACAGTTACCTAACGGCTTAATTAGTAAGATTATTCTCATATGAAAACCTCTCGATCTCAGAAATTCGCTTTGGGATGAGACTTCGCATGTTAGTGCACGTCAAGGTTGACCACTCACAGAAGTTTTAAAGCGCACTACAACAGAAAATTACGAGGAAGTGTGCTGTAAAGTTTAAGAGCAACTAAAATATACTGTTTACACTAGTGAATTGAATGTCTTCTATGCAGTATTATGGTGAAATAGGTCAGGGAGTAGCGTATCTGACTGTCGGTTGTGAGAATCATTTTATTTTTTATATTCGTTTTAAAAATTATAAGAATTGGTATATAAATTTAATGATATAAATTACACCATAAATAACTTTATTTTATTTATGGAATGACGGGTGCAAATAATAAACATTTTAATTACAATATTTTCTTTTTAAGAAGAGTATGAATTCCAAATGCATTCCAGAATTAATTTAGGTAGATTAAAGTGTTATCAATTATTACAAAAGTATGCAATATTGTAAGCTGGGGAAAGATTGTAAATATTCGTTGTAAATTCGAGAAACCGGTTTCTTCATGGAAAAGCGAAGTGCAGCTTTTGCCCTATTGTATGTATGGTGTGCATACAATCAGACGGCCCTTTGCGAACGCGCTGAGCCACCGCGCCGATTCCTGAGCTGTTCGACGCGCTGCGCTTAAAACATTTTCTTGGAATGTTTGCATAGTGCGCTTTAGTACTTCTATGAGTGGACCCCTTGAGTTATACTACTATCATGCGAACTACCATCCCGAACTGAATTTACGAACAAAAAAAAAGTTCAAATGTTTGTTAAGCTTATGGGACTTAATTGCGGGGCCATCAATCCCTAAACTCACAAACTACTTATCAACTACCTTATACTAAAGACAGCAGAAAAATCCATGCCCGAGGGAGGATTCGAACCCCCGACGGGTAACGGCCTCGCGCATCGGAGCATAGTGCGTCAATGCTCTTGGACACTCCGCCGCGGTTTTCCGAGACCGGTTACAGGTATTACAGGCAGAAATTGTGATTTGTCTGGAAACAGCATTATTGTAAACGAGTAAATATCTGGACTTTATTAATCCAATATTGGAAAATAAGAGCAGTTACAAACTTCACCATCCAGAAAATGTCAAAAAAGACATTTTCTATGTTCGTGTAGTCAAACTTTAGCATAAAATGTGACATGTGAATTCATTACTTCGTCGCCGCTAACTCTACTTGCAACACTCTGAAGACGGTACGTACATATATTGCTGAATGTATCAGACCTCATCATGAGATAATTCTTCATAAACGTTGACGAGCATGGAAAACTAGCTATTGATTAAAATGGAGCACTAATTACGAATGGTGTATTCATCCAGTGTGTCACAATGAGAACACTTAAGAGTTTTAATTAGTGGGCTCACTCTGTAAGGTTGTTTGTAGCATGATATGTGAAATACGATGACACAGCATTTGGTTTCACTTGGTTTGCTGGTCCCCCTGTGGGTGCTCCAGCTTTTTTGTCGTCAGCAGCCAGACCCCGCCACAAGCCGGTGAACTCCGTGTTGTGGCTGGCAGGCGCTAAACGCCGCCCGTTAGCCGAGAACGACCAGCTGGCAGCCATTCCCACACCACACCAGCGCGCGCCTTACTTAACGAGTCATCGGCTGCGTGCGTGCAGACACCCACAAGCTGGAAGGTCAATGTTCTCATCCACAATCGATATATTGCACTCGTCTGCTGACCATGTTGATTCCATTACGTTGCACACCTGTTGTTATTGGGTCTTCAGTCCGCAGACTGGTTTGATGCAGCTCTTCACACCTACACTGTCGTGTGCATGTCTCTTCATTTGACAATAAGAACGTCAACATAATACTTCCGTATTCAATTATTGTATTCATCCCTCGGCCTCTCTCTACGACTTTTAACCCACACACTTCCTTCTAATGCTAAGTTGACGATTCCTTGAAGTGTATGTGTCCCACCAACCTATCCCTTCTCTTTCACAGAATATGCCAGAGAATTCATTTCTCCCCAATTCTGTTGAGCACCTACCTCATCATTAGTTTACGTCACCCACCCATCTTATCTTCATCATTCGTCTGTAGCACCACATTTAAACGGCTTCTATCATCTTTTTGTCTGAACTCCTTATCGTCCACGTTTCATTCCCATACAACGCTACAATGCAGACAAATGCTTCACAAACAACTTGTTAACAAATATCGCTGAATTATCAGAAATCATGAGATATTTCTTCATAAACGTTGACAGGCGAGAAAAAATAGCAATTGATTGAAACGGAGCACTACATCTACATGGGATACTCTGCAAATCACATTTAAGTGCCTTGCAGAGGGTTCATCGAACCACTGTTATACTATTTTACCTCCCATTCAATTCTCGAATAGCGCGCGAGAAGAATGAACACCTGAATCTCTCCGTTCGGGCTCTGATTTCTCGTATTTTATTCTAGTGATCATTTCTACCTATGTAAGTGGGAGTCAACAATATATTTTCGCTTTCGGAGGAGAATGTTGGCGATTGGAGTTTCGTAAGCAGCCCACGCCGCAGCGATAAGCGCCATTGTTGTAATGATTCCCATCCCAGATCCTGCATCATTTCCGTAACGCTGTCTCCCTGTATCGTGACAATACAAAACGAGCTGCCCTTCTTTGGACTCTTTCGATGTCCCCCGTAAAACCCACACTGAGCAGCAATACTCCATAAAAGGACGAAAAGCGTAGTGTATGCAGTTTCTTTAGTAGTTCTGTTGCATCTTTTAAGGGTTCTGCCAATAAAACGCAGTCTTTGGTTCGCCTTTCGCACGACATTATCTACGTGTTATTTCCAATTTAAGTCAGAAGTAATTGTAATTACTAGGTATTTTGTGGAGTTTACGACTTTCATAATTGATTGATTTATCATGTAAACAAAGTTTAACGGATTTCTTTTCGTACTCATGTGGACGACTTCACACTTCTCATTATTTAGAGTCAACTGCCAATTTTTACACCATACTAATATCTTATTCTAATCGTTCTGCAGTTGGTTTTGATCTTCAGATGATTTTACTACACGGTAAATGACGGCGTCATCTTCAAACAACCTAAGAGAGCTACTTAGATTTTCCCCTAAATCGTTTATCGTTTACGTAAATAGAATAATTACGAACTGTGTTTCACAATGAGAGCACTTAAAGAGTTAATATTGGATGTCAAAAATTTTCACTTCTTCAGAAACGCTTTCCTTCCCATAACCATTCTGCATATTACATTTTCATGACTTCGACAATAAGAAGTTACTTTGATACCCAAATAACAAAACTCATTTACTACTTTTATTGCCTCAGTACCTAATGTAATTCTTTCAGCATTGCCTGATTTTTTAACACTTCATTCCATTACCCGTATTTTGCTCTTGTTAATGAGGGGCAACAGTCCGGATGATTGACTGAGCTGGCCTTGGTAACATCAGCTAATGTGCCTTTGCCACACAGTTACTGCGAACGGCTGAAAGCAAGGGTAAATTACAGCCGTTACTTTTCCCGAGGACATGCAGCTCTACTGTATGAACATATGATGATGGCATCCTCTCGCGTAAAATATTCCGGAGGTAAAATAGTCCCCCATTCGGATCTCCGGGCGGGAACTACTCAGGAGGATGTGATCATCAGGAAAGACAACACTGGAATTCTACGGATCGGAGCGTGGAATGTTAGATCCCTTAATCGGGTAGGGAAGCTAGAAAATTTAAAAAGAGATATGGATAGCTTGAAGTTAGATATTGTGGGGATTAGTGAAGTTCGGTGGAAAAAGGAACAGGATTTCTGGTCAGGCGAGTACATGATTATAAATACAAAATCAGTTGGGGGTATTACAGGAGTAGGTCTGATAATGAATAAGAAAACAGGAATGCGTGTAAACTATTATGAGCAACACAGTGATCGCATTATCGCAGTCAAGATACATACGAAGCCAACACCGACCACAGTAGTACAGGTTTATATGCCAAATAGCTCTGCCGATGATGAGGTCGAAGAAATATATGAGAAGCTAAAGGAAATTATTCAGATAATTAAGGGAGAGGAAAACTTAATTGTTAAGGGAGACTGGAATTCAGTAGTAGGACAAGGAAGGGAAGGGAAGATAGTAGGTGAATATGGTTTGGGCAAAAGGAATGAAAGAGGAATCCGCTTGGTAGAATTTTGCACGGAACATAATTTAGTTATAACAAACACCTGGTTTAAGAATCACAAAAGAAGGTTGTATACTTGGAAGAGACCAGGAGACACCGGGAGATACCAGATAGATTTTATAATGGTAAGACATAGATTTCGGAATAGGGTTATAAACTGTAAGACATACCCAGGGGCAGATATAGACTCTGACCATAACTTGTTGGTTATGAACTGTAGGCTGAAACTGAAGAAACTACAAAAAGGTAGGAAAATAAGGAGATGGGACCTGGATAAATTGAAGGAACCTCAGCAAAGAAGGGAAAGCTGAAAGGTGGAAAGAGTATATAGAGAGGCTCTATGAAGGAAATGAACTTAACGGCAATATTGTAGAAAGGGAAGAAGAAGTAGATGAGGATGAAATAGGAGATACTATACTGAGAGATGAATTTGACAGATCACTGAAAGACCTAAGTCGAACCAAGGCCCCTGGAGTAGATGATATTCCCTTAGAGCTACTGAAGTCTCTGGGAGAACCAGCCATGACAAAATTGTTTCACCTTGTGTGTAAGATGTATGAGACAGGTGAAGTACCCTCAGACTTTAAGAAAAATGTTATAATCCCCATTCCAAAGAAAGCAGGTGCAGACAGGTGTGAAAACTACAGTACCATCAGTTTAATAAGTCATGGTTGCAAAATATTAACACGAATTATTTACAGAAGGATGGAAAAGCTGGTAGAAGCCGACCTCGGGAAAGATCAGTATGGGTTCAGGAGAAATGTAGGAACACGGGAGGCAATACTCACTTTACGGCTTATCCTAGAAGATACATTAAGAAAAGGCAAACCTACATTTCTAGCTTTTGTAGATTTGGAGAAGGCTTTTACAATGTTGATTGGAATAAACTCTTTCAAGTTCTGAAGCAAGCAGGAGTAAAATAAGGGAGCGTAAGGTTATTTACAACTTGTAGAAAAACCAGACAGCTGCTGTCAGAGTTGAAGGGCATGAAAGGGATGCAGTGGTTGGAAAGGAGTAAGACAGGATTGTAGCCTTTCTCCAATGTTATTCAATTTGTACATCAAACAAACTGTAAAGGAAAGCAATGAGACATTTGGAGAAGGAATTAAAGTTCAGGGGGAAGAATTAAAAACACTGCGTTTTGCCGACGACATAATAATTATGTCAGATACAGCAAAGGACCTGAAAGAGCAATTGAACGGAATGGACAGTGTGCTGAAAGGTGCATATAAGATGAACATTAACAAGAGCAAAACTAGGGTAATGGAGTGCAGTGTAAGAAAATCAGGTGATGCTGAAGGAATTAGATTAGGTAACGAAACAATAAAGGAGGTAGATGTGTTTTGTTACTTGGACAGTAAAATAACAAATGATAGTCGCAGTACAGAGGATATAAAATGCAGAATGTCAATGGGTAGAAAAGCGTTATTGAGAAAGAGAAATTTGTTAACATCGAATATTGATTTAAGGCTAAGGAAGTCCTTTCTGAAGGTATTTGTATGGAGTGTAACTTTGTATGGGAGTGAAACTTGGATGATAAACAGTGCGGACAGGAAGAGGCTTTTGAAATGTGGTGCTGCAGAAGAATGCTGAAGATTAGGTGGGTGGATCGCGTAACTAATGAGGAGGTACTGAACAGAATTGGGGAGAAAAGAAATTTCTGGCGTACCTTGACTAAAAGAAGGGATAGATTGATAGGACACACTCTTAGACATCACGGAATTGTGAATTTAGCATTGGAGGGAAGTGTGTGGGGTAAAAACCGCAGAGGAAGACCAAGAGATAGATACAGTAAGCAGATTCAGTCAGATGTAGGTTGCCGTTCTTATGTGGAGATGAAGAAGCTTGCTCAGGATAGGGTATTGTGGAGAGCTGCATCAAACCATTCTCCGGACTGAAGACCACAACACAACGCAATGTTCATCTTATACCCTCCTTTCAAGACACTATCCATTCCATTCAATTGCTCTTCCAAGTCCTTTTCTGTCTCGACAGAATTACTATGTCATAAGCAAATAGTTTTTTCTTCTTTTTTTCCGTAAAGTTTAATTCTCTATCCTATCTCTTCTTGCATTCTTTATAGCAGAAGAGAGTAAAGAGGAACAGTTGGAATACTGAACTAAGGGTGAGGCTAACTTATTGACTTACACGTAGTTGCTAGGTGTATTTAAAAAGAAAAAAAGAAGAAACTGCAAACGCGTGTTTGCGAGGAATACTATATGGGAATGCGGCACATATTAACCCTTGGCACAATGGGCGTCCTGAAACAGGCAGCACGCGTGATTCCAGATGGCGAGCAGCACAGAGCAGACCGTGGCCTGGTACATGTGCAGCCGCTTCCGGCCGCCTAGCTGATGCTTCCGCACACGTGCGTACCGAGGCCAGCGCACTCGTCACGTGCTGCAAGAAACGCCAGCTGAGGGGCCAACGTTCTAGCCTGCACTAAAACGCTGGGCGCGCCAGACCAACTGTTGAGTCCAGTCTCCCCTCCCCCACCACCACTCGCTGTTGTTGTTGTTGTTGTTGTTGTGGTCTTCACGCCGCAGACTGGTTTATGCAGCTCTCCACGCTAACCTGTCCTGTGCAAGCCACTTCATCTGAGAATACGTACGGCAACCTACATAATTTAGAATCTGCTTACTGTATTCGTCCCTCGGTCTCCCTCTACGATTTTTACTCCACACACGTCCTTCTAATGCTAAGTTGACAATTCCTTGATCTCTTAGAATGTGTCCTACCAACCTATCCAGATTCTATTAGCCAGGATATGCCACAATCTCCTTGGCTCCCCAATTCTGTTGAGCACCTCCTCATTAGTTACGTGATCCACCTATCTAGTTCTCATCATTCGTCTGTAGCACCACATTTCAAAAGCTTCTATTATCTTTTTGTCTGAACTCCTTATCGTCCACGTTTCACTCCCATACAATGCTACACTCCAGACAAATGCTTTCAGAAAAGACTTCCTAACATTTAAACTAATAACACATGTCAACAAATTGTGCTTCTTCAGAAACACTTTTCTTCCTATAGCCATTCTACATTTCCTGTCTTGTCCACTTCGGCCATCAAAAGTTATTTTGCTACCCGAATAACAAAACTCATGCACTACTTTTATAGTCTCATTACCTAAACTAATTCTTTCAGCATCGCCTGATTTTCTAACACTACATTCCATTACCTTTGTTAATGTTCATCTTATACCTTCCTTTCAAGATACTGTCCATTCCGTTTAATTGCTCTTCCAGATCTTTTGCTTTCTCTGACAGAATTACTATGTCGTCAGCAAACTACAAGGTTTTTATTCCCCCTCCCTGGACTTTAAGTCCCTCTCCAAATTTCTCCTTGCATTCCTTCACAGCCTGCTCAACTTACAGATTAAACAACCACTGCGACCCTATCAAAACCTTCTACTCTAATAATTGCTGTCTGGTGTTGTACAAGTTGAATATAACTTTTAGCTCCCTATATTTCACCCCTGCTACCTTCAGAATCTGAAAAAGCGTATTCCAGTCAACATTGTCGAAAGCTTTCTCTAGATCCACAAATGCTAGAAACGTAGGTTTTCCCGTCCATAATCTACCAAGATAAGTCGTAATGTATTGCCTCGTGTGTTCTTATATTTCTCCTAAATCCAAACTGATCTTCCCCAATGTCGGATTCCACCAGTTTTTCCATTCGTCTGTAAATAATTCGTGTTAGTATTTGCAACCATGACTTATTAAACTGATAGTTCTGTAATTTTCACATTTATCTGCACTTGGCTTTCTTAGGAATTGGAATTACTATATTCTTCTTGAAGTCGGAGGGTATTTCCCCTGTCTCATACATCTTGCATACCAGGTGGAACAATTTCTTCATGACTGGCTATCCTAACGATAATAGCAGTTCAAACGGGACATCATCTACTCCAGCAGCCTTGTTTCTACTCAAATCTTTTAGTTGTCTGTCAAATTCTCTCGCAGTATAGTATCTGCTATTTCATCTTCCTATACTTCGTCTTCCACTTCTAGAATACTGTCCTTAGTTTATTTCCTTTGTACAGGCCTTCTATATATTCCTTCCATCTTTCAGCTTTCCCTTCTTTGCTTAGTACTGGTATTCCGTCTGAGCTCTTGATATTCATACCGCTGCTTTTCTTGTCTCCAAATGTCTCTTTTATTTTCCTGTAGGCGGTATCTATCTTGCCCCTAATTATACATTCTTCTACGGTCTTGCATTTCTCCTCAAACCACATGCTTAGCCAGTCTGCACTTCCTGTAAACCTCATTTTTCAGATGTCTGTACGCCATTTTGCCTGCTTCACTTGATGCATTTTTATATTTTCTCCTTTCATCAATTAAGTTCAGTATCTCAAAAATGTTCAAATGTTTGTATAGCTTATGGGACTTAACTACGGGGTCATCAGTCCCTAAACTTACAAACTACTTATCAGCTAGCTTATCCTAAGTACGGCACAAATATCAATGCCCGAGGGGGGATTCGAACCCCCGACCGTAGTGGCCGTGCAGACCATGACTGGAGCGCCTCAGTCCCCTCGGCCACCGCGGCCGGCGTTCAGTATCTCCTGTGTTATCCGAGGATTTCTATTATGTATTTACCTTCTGCCTATATGATCCCCTGCGGCCTTCACTACTCTATCTCTCAGAGCTACCCATTCTTCTTCTACTATATTACTTTTCCCCGTTTCGGACAATCCTTGCCTAATGCTCCCTCTAGAACGCAAAACCACCTCTGGTTTCTTCAATTTGCCCAGATTCCATCTCCTTAATTTTCTGCCTTTTTTGCATTCTCTTAAGTTCTATTCTACAGTTCATAACCAATAAGTTATGGTCAGAGTCTATATTTGCCCTTGGATATGTCTTACAGTTTAAACCCTGGTTTCTAAACTTTTGTCTTACCATTAAAATGTCAATCTGGAACCCCCTAGTGTCCCCTGGTCTCTTCCACGTATATAACCTTCTATCATGATAATTAAACCAAGTGTTGGTGATGATTAAATTGTGCTCTGTACAAAATTCTACCATGCGATCTTCTCTTTCTTTCATTTTCCCTAGTCCATATTCACCTACTACACTTCCTTCTCTTCCCTTTCCTACTACCGAGTTCCAGTCCCCCATCACAATCAAGTTTTCGTCTCCCTTAACTTTCTGAATTATTTCTTTTATCTCCTCATACATTTTTTCGATATCCTCGTCATCGGTCGTGCTAGCTGGCATATAAACTTGCACTACTGTGGTCGGTGTTGGCTTCGTGCCTATCTTTACTACGATAATGCGTTCACTATGCTGTTCATAGTAACTTACCCGCATTCCTATTTTCTTATCCGTTATCAGACCTACTCCTGCGTTACCACCAACTGATTTTGTATTGATAACCCTGTACTCACCTGAACAGAAATCCTGTTCATCCTGCCACCCAACTTCACTGATCCCCACCATATCTAACTTTAGCCTATCCATTTCTCTTTTCAAATTTCCTAACTTACCCGATTTAGGGATAGAACATTACCGGCAGCGGTGGCCGCGGGGACTGAGGCGTTTCAGTCACGGTCTGCACGGCCACTACGGTCGGGGGCTCGAATCCCCCCTCGGGCATGGATATTTGTGCCGTCCTAGTTCATAAGTAGTTCATAAGTAGTTTGTAAGTTTAGGGACTGATGACCCCGTAGTTAAGTCCCCTAGACTATACAAACATTTTATTTATTTTTTTATTTTATTTTTTTATTATATATATATATATATATATATATATATATATATATATATATATATTTTTTTTTTTTTTTTTTTTTTTTTTTTTTTTTTTTTTTTTTGATAGAACATTCCACTCTCCGATCTGTATAATGATGCCTTTTTTGTTTTTCTTGATGACGACATCCTCCTGTGTATTCCCCGCCCGGAGATCCAAATAGAGGACTATTTTACCTCCGGAATATTTTACCCAAGAAGACGCCATCATCATTTATTCATACAGTAGAGCTGCATGTCCTCGGGAAAATTAACGACTGTAGTTTCCCCTTGATTTCAGTTGTTCGCAGTAACTGCATGACAAAGCCGTGTTTAGCTGATGTTACAGGGCCAACTCAGTCAACCATCCAGACTGTTGGCCCTGTAACTACTGGAAAAGCTGCTGCCCCTATTCAGGAACCACACGTTTGTCTGGCCTCCCAACTGATACCCCTCCGCTGTGGTTACACCTACAGTACGGCACGCAAGTCACCCCACCTCGGCAATATCTGTGATTCATGAGGGTGGCTCCACTCGCTATCAGTCTCAAAACGCCGAGGCTCTTACAAGTCGACAGCATAGCTTCCCAAACTCTTGTTTGTCGCGTCCCCTACTACCAGAAATGGAAACATCCCGTCCCTTTCAAAATAATAACGCTGTATTACCTACAGCAAAGGTAAAGCATTCAATAATCCGAACACTGGTTTGAACACCACAGTGGTCCTTTTTGGAGGTGGTATGCCGTTGCCTTACAGTGGTACCTACAATTTAAAGTGGATTCCTTACCAAGGTGAAACTCGACATTTGTGATACCAGCAACATTGCCAGAGGTGAAAAGTGAAAAATGACAGATAAAAATCCTAGGATTTAGCGGGGATCAAACCTGCGAGTCATAGTCTGACATGCTACCACTGTGTTACCGACAGTAACCACCTACGACTTCGGCCAGTTAGAGTCTTGGAGGGATATTAACCTTTGATCGGAACTACTTCTTTATCACTCCCCTGTGGTGAAATACTCATGCTACAACCTCTACCCCCTATCTATCTTTCAGATTGAATAGGGTGACCGTGCAGTTACGAGCTACTATATCTGTCGTTATTTTCTCTGTTGTGTGAGGAACGGTCCGTGAGACCAAGTCATAGCAGTTACGGTTTTTTTTTTTCTTTTTTTCCAGGGGCAATTTATTTTCTATATATTTAAGTCCGTTTAGCTTCAAATATGATCGAATAACGGAACTAGTTCCAGGATTACTGATTACACATATAGTGGCAGCGGGACCATATACATGGAGCATTTTAATGGGAAATGATTCTAATTTTGAGGTCCATTTTCTGGCTTGCTTTTACGAGTGTCTAGACAGTAATGACGTGGAACAACCCCATGACATTGGAAGAAGTCATACATTACGTTTATATGTAACACATCTACTGGAAGACGAAAATCGAATTTCGTAAACTGTTTTTCACTGTCATGTTTACATATTAAAGTCTGAAGTGGATTTGCCAGTCAACAGCTGTTTCATTTTCTGATTTAGCCTGCGAAACCACTGTGAATCTTCTGATACTGCGTGTAACATTGATACTTCTACTTCGTTTATTTATTTATACTTCTATATCACTGCAGATAAAGGTCACTCGGTCCATATTATTAACCGAAAATTCCTAACAAGAAGCCACAGTTCAGAAACTAAACACGTTTCAAAAGCGACTGCGTTTACTTGGGCACGAAAATCGAGTGTGTAAGTGGAAAATCGCTTTCTAAAAGCGGCTTTCCAGAATCCATTTTGGAGTATTTACATGACCAAGCAGAAGCGGAACTGGTAAATTCGGTTTTGAAAGCCCATCTAAACGAAGTAATAGTTTAGATCCTTACAATTCGCACGGTTTAGATACTGGATACTGCAGATACCAGACGAAGACCATTTATAAGTTTGAGGATATATTTGAAGAAGAAGGAGAAAAAATCCTGTAGGCCTAATAGGAGGAATAATTCGAAGAAAATTTTACAGATTCTTCGTAAGACGTATTGATGTTGACAATGATATTTAGTCCTCCTCTTGACTCTCAAACATATAATATTGCAAACATTGAGCATCTATGTACTCGAGAGTCAAAATAAACAATCAAGGAAATTTTCTAAGAATTATATAAAAATACATGAGTAAAATCTTTATATATAAAGCAGTGTGTCCGTATGTTTGTGTGTGTACGTATTGCATACAAATCTACAGTTTTGTTCCAATCTTTATGAAATTATGCACACGTAAGCTTCAATCCATGAGGGCGGTCGCCATTAAGTGTAAGAATCACGTACAACACATAGTTCACGAGATATGACGTCATAAACAATAAGATGCGTGAAAAACTGCTGAAGTAAGCGACAATGCTGCTCATTTTCTCCTAAACAAATGGACAGATTTCAACCAATTTTGATAAACATATTCCTTAATTAAGATAACAATTGCTGAAGAAGTAAGAACCACATACGACACACGGTTCAGGAAATATTACGTCATAAACAAAAGGAATTGCAAGAAAGTGCCACATAATGCGACGAGACGTTATAAGTACACTGTACGAGAATTCCAACCAACTTTAAACATAATTTCATACCTTTATTGTTTTCTCGCTGACAACCATTGCAAAATTATGAAAGGAAAATAGTTTCTCGCTTACTATTTTTCCGCTGTTCATGGATTAAAACTACGACATTCGTTATGACGTTACAATTTATAATTTCTACACTGTAAATTGTAGCCGCAGGAAATTTTACAGACAGTACACACATATATAGTTGAATGTACCTTCTAAGTTGTACATTTATCACGTCTTAACCACATGACATAAAAAGCTAAAAATTTGTGCAGTTACTAATGTCTACCCGGGGAAGGCTTTACGCACGGTTTTATGGCGATCGGATAGTTATTTATCTATATATATTAATTTGCATGTCTGTTTGGTGTACGCTTATCACGTCGGAACGCCAAGACGCAGAAACTTTATATGTCATTTGTATTTTGACTACTATCTTTGTTTGGATGCTGCACTCAAAATTTTGTACGCGTTTATGCAAAACAGCATAATTTCTTATATATTCTCCGATAAATAAAACATGGTTTTAGGAAAAAGGAAATGGACAGAGAGAGAAGGGGTAGGAGAAGTACTAACTCTAGGCAGGAATAAATAAATAAATACCTGTGCAACGCAGGGTTTTAAGCTAGTTATAATATAAAAACAAAAAGATGACAGCAGATCATTAGATGCAATATGTCCGTTAATCACCAGTAGAGGTAAATAATAATGTAAATTGCAGTTGCAATGTTATTGTACTTCATTAAGACGCAAATGATAAGCATTATTAAAAACATCTACAGGCGCACTTGACAATGGCAATAGCCAAAACAAGCTAATATTAATATACAAACAAATAAAGAGTTGTCCTAGCTACTTCTACTAATTTCATATAATTTGCTTATAAGATCAATCAACCAAATCTGAAGGCCATAAATTCAGCGAAATACCAAGGAATTACTATTAGGATATACTTAAATTGTAAAGAACACATAAAATGTCGTGGGGAAGGCGAACGGCCGCGGCCGAGCGGCCGAGCGCATTGAGGTGCTATGCTGCGATGCGCGAGGCCGTTCCCTGCCGGGGGTTCGAATCCCCTCTCGTGCATTGTTGTTTGTGCCGTCTTTAGTATAAGCTAGTTCATAAGTAGTTTGTAAGTTTAGGGACTGATGACCCCGTAGTTAAGTCCCATAAGCTCTACAAACATTTGAACATTTTTCTGAAGGCGAACGAAAGACTGCGATTTATTAGTAGAACACTTAGAAGATTGAACAAAATTTTCAGAGATTGCCTACACTACGCTTGTCCATGCTGTTATGGAGCATTGCTGCGCGGTGTGGGATCTTTATCAGGTAGCATTGATGGAGGACATCGTTTTGTATTATCACGATGTAGGGGAGGGAGTGTCACGGAAATGATATATGATTTTGTGTAAAAATCATTACAACAACGACCTTTTTCGTTGCTACGAGATCTCCTTTCGAAGTTTCGCATGTCCACTTTCTCCTCTGAATGCAAAAAATATTGTTGACTCACAACATAGGGAGAAATTATCATCAAAACCAAGAGAGATGTGAGTTTTAGGCGATTTTGCTAAATGTTTAAATGTTTGTATAGTCTATGGGACTTAACTACGGGGTCATCAGTCCCTAAACTTACAAACTACTTACGAACTAACTAAGACTAAGGACGGCACAAATATCCATGCCCGAGGGGTGATTCGAACCCCCGACCGTAGTGGCCGTGCAGACCGTGACTGAAGCGCCTCAGTCCCCGCGGCCACCGCGGCCGGCAGGCGATTTTGCGATAATTTAATGATGAAATAATAATAATTTCGTGTGGGTCATTGACCTGGCGCAAGTCTTTCAATTGGACGCCACTTCGGCGACTTGCGTGTCCCTAGCCTACCCCAGTTATCCAACCGGGGAAAGGGGACCTACAGATTAACGTGAAATACGAACCACGTGTCTTTCCTGGTGACTTCTCACATTGTTGAGAGGTAAAGGATGGGTTAAAACGCAGACTGAAAAAATCCGGGGTTACAAACCCGCGATCCTGCGGTTTCAAGTCGAACGCTTCACCCCAAGACCACCGGGCCCTACAATTTAATGATAAATAGTATGAAAATGATTCGATGAATCAACTGCCAGGAATTTCATTTGCACAGTAACCATGTACATGGATAATAGAATATTTCTTGTAAGCGAAGACTTCTGTACTCGTAAGAGACGAAGCACTAGCTCACTTGTCCAGCGCTAGAGCAGGAAAAATGTTCAAATGTTTATAAATCTATCGGACCAAACTACGTGGTCATCAGTCCGTAGCTAACAAACTACTTAAACCTAGATAAACTAACCTAAGGACAACACACACACCCATGCCCCGGGAAGGACTCGAACCTCCACGGCGAGCAAGAGCGCGCTCCGCAGCGAGACGCTTTAGACCGCTCGACTACTCCACCGCAGCTAGCGCAGGAAAACGATATACTTTGTTATCAAACGAGTCGCAGCAGAATTCAGCAGAGGTGACTTCGAGAAACCACAGAAAATCTATTCTAGTTAGTCCTGGGGTAACATCGCTCATTCCGAGTGCGAGTACATTTCATTTATATAACCTCACTTCGATACTCGATGCAATTACGACTCATGGTGCAATTTTCTCCGTCAGTATGTGAAGCAGTTTCGAAGTAACAACAGTGAAGTTGAGCGTTCGTGTGACGTAGCGTGAGAATATAGAATTCTACAAGCGCCTAATTTCGCGTGACACCTGTGTGTTGCCCTGCGATGCCACGAGCCAGCTGGAGTAATGATTCCATTGATGGCTTCTCTGAGCAGGAGTTTGTTGTTGAGAGTGGCCCGGTATCTGTGAAGGCCAGAGGTCAGCAGATAGAGGCAAACCCCCACAGATACCACCGCCCGCACTGCCTAGCCGAGGTCTTGAGGTCGCACGCTCTTGGGCGTTCCTGTGTTCAGGTTTCACAGATCGTCTATTCCGTTACGGAGTTCCGACTAAAATATAAACATAGTCGTTTGTCATCTCCCGGCGCTGTGCTAATAACAGCTAGGCATCCCAGCTGCAACTTTCGATCCTCACCTTCTAATTTAGTCATGTGTGTCTTGTTCAAATGTTTGTTAAGCTTAAGGGACTTAACTGCGGGGACATCAGTCCCTAAACTTTACTTATGAACTAGCTTATATCAAAGACGGCACAAACATCCATGCCCGAGGGGGCATTCGAACCCCCGACCGTAGTGGCCGTGCAGGCCGCTCCGCCACTGCGGCTGGCCCTTGTGTCTTGACTTTCGATGTGTGCACATACAAAAGATATTGATTTTGACTCACACAAGTGCCAGCTCAAGATGACCTTGTATTGTGGAATGCTTTATGGTCTTGGATTGTACAGACAAACACCATTTATTGGAATTCATGGTACTTCTGCCACATTATAGTCTTTTATCTGTGGTTCTGTGTCTGATGGTAATTTTAAAAAACCTTAGGTACTAGAGTGTGAACAGCACACAGGTTGCATTTTTATTACTGTACCAACCATGATGTACGTACAGTGTATATCCACCTTTCACAATGTTTTTAAATATTTTGTATTATGTTCGAAAATGACAACAAGTTTGTCGAAAATTGTCACAATAAATAACTTATAAATACGCGATCTAGGCTGTCTTTCATGTGAAGCATTGTTCTCATAATTTAATAGATCCCTCTCCTATCCCGACAATGTCGGCTCTTAATAAAAGGAATGTCTTCCAATAATGCTCGAAGCTCACGTTCAAGAAAGTGTAATTACCAGCGACCTCTAACACGATGCTGTTGCACAACAGACCAGATCAACTATTGTCCATCAAACCACACCACACATTTACAAAGAAGCTATCTTAAAAATCTCCTCAATTACATGTGGTTTCTTTTTATGGATCACTGATGTGAATTACGAGTGTCACTGATGCTGTGACGAGGGAAACTGGCGAAATCAGTGAAGAGTAAAAGTGGGATTACCTGGCAATTATCAAGTATCCAACGACAAAGTTCCAATCATCTGTCTTCATCACCTGCTCTAAGGTGTTGAATGAGCTGCAAATTATTCGGATAGAATCCTTGAAAACGTAATGCCCGCCATACTCTTTTATGTGAATCACGTATACGTGCAGAAATACTGTGTGTGCTTGTTGAAGGATTCCGTTCTACCAACTGAATAATGTCTTCTACTTAATTTGCAGTCTGTTCATTTATACGTGCAGATACAATATGGCTGTTAGGAAGAAGACAGGAAGCTTGGAGTTTAACGTCCCGTAGACAACGTGGTCATTAGAGACGGGAGCTGCTGGGCATTGTACCAGTGTCACGTAGTGTATTGAACACACAAGTAAATACACAAAACCCATACACAAATATATCGACATACGCAGCGTGTGTAAAAACATGCAGCTTGATTAGGCTTCACAGTACAGTAGATTTGGCCAGTAAATCATAATGAAAACTTCAGTGCAAACAAAGCACAACTTGAACATCAACAGTCCACTGCTGAAACTCGAACCCACAGCAATTCGTGTACAAAGACACAAAACGATAATGCATTCAACTCAGCTGTAGCTCTGTTTTCAATAAAATTGAATATGTGTTATAAGGGATTTTATTGCAATTGGTCTATTCTACCACCTCCTAAAATATTTACTATTCCTCCTGAAACACCCTGTGTTACGACTGATCGCTGTCTCTAAGACGACAATGTCAACAACTCTGTTTACACCGTCAATCCAGCGTAGGTGCGTGGCATAGAGTACCTCGTACCACTGCTAGCCAGTTTTTCTGTTCAACTCCGAGATAGAACGAGGGAAACCCGAATGCTAGAATGCCTATGTACGAGCCCTACTTTCTACTATCTTTGTGGCCATCACGCGAAATGTATGCTGATTGCGGTATAATCGTTCTGTAATCAGTTTCAAATTCTGTCCCTCTAAAATTCCTCAAAGTGTTTCTCGAAAAGAACGTCACCCATTTGAGATCCCAAAGCAGCTCTTTAACACTCGCGCATTGATCGAAACTAGCAGTAACAAACCTATCAGAGGAGAAGCAATTATTGTCCTTGATGAAGCCGTTAGCAATGCGACTGTGTACATTAATAAAATAAACTACACACAAGAAATGACCCAGAAGCGTAGGTATCTCTAAGTAGTGACGACAGACGTTGTCACGCAGCATTTTTAGTGATAAAAACAAATAAACATTGCCCCTTCGAGATAGCTATCAAGCTGTAAATATCCAAATAAAGTATTTGTTCCCTCTTCTATATAAAACTGTCTAGAAGAAATTTGTACCAGATTTACTGGTAGGGGCTCTACCGATGTTTCCGCACGTGGGATATACAGACTCCCATTTACCTCGTCCACGTCTAATAACCTGTTTAGAAGCAGAAGAAAAGATGTGTCTAAAATACTGACTTATAATGTTTGCTCTCGTAGATATGTATGAACATCTGTAGACGATCCACAGTTCTAGTAAATATACGAAATTTATTCGCTGATAGCAGATTCTTTAACCCGCTGTATTAGCTGTAGATATTCTACCTCTTAAAGATAAATCCAAATCTATGCCAGACTGGTACTCGAACCCGGATTTCCCGCTAATCAAATCAAATGTTCAAATGTTTGTAAGGCTTAAGGGACTTAACTAAGGGGTCGTCAGTACCTAAACTTACAAACTACTTATGAACTACCTTATACTAAAGACAACACATCCATCCATGCCTGAGGGGGGATTCGAACCTCCGACGGCGCTCCACTACGCATGGCTAGTCCGCCGCAGCTCCCGCTAATCGCGAGCGGTTATTTCAGTCACTTTGGATATCGGTGGACGTCCCTTGGACCAATTGAAACTTTCATATGTCACACTGTCTACATCCTTGACCCCGTTAGTAAACTATTTTCATCAAATAATACTAGAAACATTAGTTTGATTCCTGCAATATAGAGAACGAGTCTACGAGAAATCGAGATCAATGTTGTTATCGTCGTATGCCCAATTGTAGGAGGCACAGTCATTGTAAAAATATATATATAACATGCCTAGATGGGCGTATTACGATAACAACATTGGTCCCTTACTTCCTATTGCAGGAATCGAAATTATGTTGCGAGCATAGACATATGAAGCGTGCACAGATATCGGTAAGTGCGAAATTCGGGTTCGAGTCCCGGGCCGACTCAGATTTTCATGTGTCACTAGGAGTTAATGTATGTATAGCTAATATAGGTGATGTTCAAGAATTCGCAGTCAACGAATTAATTTAGAAATATTAACCACATCGTGAATCGTCATAAGACGTGCAATCTTTCTCGAAATTTGACTGAGAGCCCAAAGAGATTTTGGTCATATGTCAAATATACTAGAGGCAAAACACAAACAATAGTCTCACTACATGATAGAAATGGTGATCCCGCCGATGTTAGCGCTACTAAAGCAGAGTTACTAAACACAGCTTTTCGAAGCTTATTCACCAAAGAAGACGAAACCAATATACCAGATTTCCAATTACGAAAAGAGGCCAGAATGAATTACGTAGAAGTAGATATCATCGGAGTAGTGAAGCAACTGAAATCACTTAACAAGAACGAGTCTTCTGGTCCGGATTAGATTTCTATTTTATTATGCTGATGCGACAGCTCCTTACTTAACAGCCATATACAACCGCTCGATCAGCGGAGGATCTGTAGCAAAAGACTGGAAAGTTCCACAGGTCACACCAATGTTCAAGAAAGGCAGTAGGAGTAACTGACTAAACTACAGGCCCATTTCATTGACGTCAATCTGCAACAAGGTTTTGGAACAGATCCTGTACTCAAATGTTATGAATAGTCTCGAACAGAATGATCTATTAACCCAAGGTCAACACGGATTTAGAAAACATCGTTCATGCGAAACACAACTAGCTCTTTAGTCACACGAAGTGATGAGTGCTATCGACAAGGGATCTTAAATTGATTCCGTATTTCTAGATTTCCAGAAGGCTTTTGACACCGTACCTTACAAACGACTTTTAATCAAATTGCTTAGTTATGGAATATCGCGCCAGGTTTGTGACTGGATAGGAGATTTCCAGTCAGAGAGGACACAGTTGTAATCGATGGTAAGGCATCGACTAAAACAGAGGTGAAATCCGGCGTTCCACAGGGTAGTGTTATTGGTCCTCTCCTGTTCCTTATCTACATAACCGATTTGGGAGAAAATCTGAGCAGCTCTCTTAGGTTGTTTGCAGATGACGCAGTCATTTATCGTCTAGTAAAGTCATTCGAACATCAAAACATTCTGCAGAACAATCTAAATAAGATATCAGTATGGTGTAATAATTGGCAATTTACTCTAAATAATGAGAAGTGTAAAGTCGTCGACATGAGTACGAAAATAAATCCGTTAAACTTTGTTTACAAGATAAATCAATCGAATGTGAAGGCCATAAATTCCATTAAATACCTAGGAATTACTATTACATCAGACTTAAACTGAAAAGAACACGTAGATAATTTAGGAAAGGCGAACCAAAGACTGCGTTTTATTGGCAGAACACTTAAAAAATGCAACAGAACTACTAGAGAGACTGCATACCCCACGCTTGTCCGTCCTCGTTTGCAGTATTGCTACGCAGTGTGGGATCCTTATCAAGTAGGTTTGCCGGGAGCCATTGAAAGCGTCCAAAGAAGGGCAGCTCGTTTTGTATTGTCACGATACAGGGGAGACAGCGTCACGGAAATGATACAGGATCTGTGATGGGAATCATTACAACAACGGCGTTATCACTGCAGCGTGGTCTACTTGCGAAACTTCAATTGCCAACATTCTCCTCGGAATATGAAAATATATTTGTTTTTGTTCAAATGTTTGTAATTCTTATGGGGCCAAACTACGTTGGTCATCATCCGAAAATATATTGTTGACTGCCACTTACATAAATAGATCATCAGGATAAAATACGAGAAATCAGAGCTCGAACGGAGAGATTCAGGTGCTCTTTCTTTCCGAGCGCTATTCGAGAGTGGAATGGTAGATGAATAGTATAAAGGTGGTTCGTTGAACCCTCTGCCAGGCACTTAAATGTGATTTGCAGCATATCCCACGCAGATGTGTAGGTGTAGATACATATCTGCTGGCACAGACATTGTAAATTAGTATTTCTTAGACGCATCTTCTGTTTGGCTTCTGGGAGAAAAAGTTATTTGAAGCTGCCAAGGGAAGTGGGAGTCTGTATATCCTGCGGCCGCAAACGATGCATTAGTGTATCCCCCACCTGTAACTCTAGTAGAAATATCCTCCAGACAATTTTATGTTTTTTATATGAATGAGAGAAAATGCTTTGATTGTATTTGGATATTTTAGGCATCGATAGCTATTTCGAAGGAGTAATGTTTATTTGTAGTTAACTCTACAAATATTGCAAATACTGCGTGACAACTTCTTGTCGTCACTATTTAGAGACAAGACTGCTTTGAGGTCTTTTCCTGTGTGTAGTTTATTTAACTGATTGTCACAGTCGCATTGCTGACGTCAGCGACGGAAACATTAAATATACCTAGCAAAAATAATACGAGGATATTGTGAACGAACTCTGATCGGATGTTTCCTTGGTTGACACCAACTCCAAAAATAACAATAATTGTAATTACATTATATTATAATAATAACTTGATTGACTTTTAAGTAATCTAATATTTTTCATTTCATTTTACTTAAGAGAACTCTAAAAAATATTTTGATCACTGTTTGTTATTCATAGGTATGTCCTGAGTTAGATTTAAAGTGGGTAGGTACCTACCTATCTTCTTGCGTGGTAAACACATAGATCGTACCTATATATTGATGAGTAGAAAAAGTAAATTCAAAAAATGTTCAAATGTTTGTAAATCTTATGGGACTTAACTACGGGGTCATCAGTACCTAAACTTACAAACTACTTATGAACTACTTACGAACTAGGACGGCACAAATATCCATGCCCGAGGGGGGATTCGAACCCCCGACCGTAGTGGCCGTGCAGACCGTGACTGAAGCGCCTTAGTCCCCTCGGCCACCGCGGCCGGCAAAAGTAAATTGATTCTTATGTTGTAGAAAAATACGCAATTCTTTTTTTCTTTTTAGTGCATATTAATTTGTCTTGGAATAGTTTTTTAAGGAGGTTTTTTCTGTTAAAATTTTTGTTTATTATATTATCCTCTCTACTTCGGCCACTGTCAGTTAGTTTACTTACTGCTCAAATAGCAAAACTAATCTAATACTTTCATCTCTCGTAATCTAATTCCCTCAGTTTTACTTGACTTAATTTTACTATACTCCACTACATTTGTTTTAATTTTGTTCGTTTTTCTCATACAACTTCTTTTCAAAACATCAACCATTTCGTTCAACTGATCTTCCAAGTCATTTGCAGTCTCTATCAGAATTACGTTGTCATCGACATTGTAACATATCTTGAATCCCTTCAATGAATTTCTCTTTGTTGCTTGTTCAGCGCATAGATTGAATAACATTGAAACTAGTTTACAACACTGTCTGCTGTTTTCTCAAGTGCCGCTTCCCTTCTATGTTTTTATACTTACAAGGAAAGTACTTAGGCTCGAACAAACAGAAATGCACCAAAATCGTATGCTAGATAATGTAAAAGTCCCTTGTCGCACTAGTGATAGTCCCGCATCTGCAAAACTCTGCAGTCGCCCATTAGAGGCCTCTGCGTGTGCCATGCCGCGTTGCACATTGACCTGCCGGTACGCCAGTAGCGACGGTGCAGTGTACATCTGAAGCTGCGTTTTGTGACGTTGTGTACTGACGCGTCGGATGGGTTGCGATTGGTAATCAATCTTGCTAATATAGTGTGACTGGTTGAGAGGAAGTTACGAAGAAAGATGGTATTGGCGCAGAAGATGAATCATTCGCATGTTACCTGGTATCTATTATAGTGTTTCTAATCTATGCTCATATTTCTGCACTATAATATATAACAGAAAACATTTGAATGATTCATCTTCTACACCAAGACCCTATTCATAAAGAACGGCTCTTAGGAATTTCATCTCAACCAGTCGCAATACATTAGCAGGATTGATTACCAATCAGCGACCATCTGACGCTTCACTATACAAATAACGTTACAAAACGCAACTTCAGAGGCACACTGCACTGTCCCTACTGGCCCCGACTGGCGTACCGGCAGGCCAAAGTAGAATGCGGCGTGGCACACGCAGAGGCCTCTAATGGGCTACTGCAGAGTTTTGCAGATGCGAGAGTATCGCTAGTGCAATAAGGGACCTCTACATTATCTCTCACACGATTTTGGTATATTTTAGTTTGTTCGAGCCCGAGTACTTTCTTTGTTAGTCTGGTTTCTGTACAAACCGTACATAATCCTTTACTACCTGTTTTTTTTCTCTGCTACTCTCTGAAATTCAGAGTGTCGGTCAACACTATTGAATTCTTCTCTACATCTATAAATGCTTTAAATATAGGTTTATCTGTGGAATATAACAATCACAATGTTCATTTTTATATGTCTTGCAGTTCCAGTGCGTCACATATTTTTGTCCATGTACGCTTCATTTCTTAATGTAAAAACCACACATCAGTTTCATTAAGTTGCAATTTATGTTTGGTTTTATTGTTCAGTGCCATTTTTTCATGAGAAGAGAATTCGTAAAGAAAAATGTTTGCCCACGCTGTTCTAAAGTGATTAGTTCAGTATTAATCACTGTCCTGTAAATGTTTCATTTCATTCTCCTTATGAGTACCATAAATGATTCAACGAGTATTCCTTGATATTTCCTTTCGCATTAAAAAAAAATATATATAGTCAATTTTTACATGTTAAGCTGCTCAACCTTCGAACCCCAATGACTTCAGAATGCAAAATGGCAAATTTCTGCTGACATTGACTCATTCAGAGTTATGGAGTTGATCGAGTTGATGATATTTTTGAATAGATCATCCGTTATCAACTACATGGTTTTTCAAATGTTCAAACGTTTGTAATCCTATGGGACCAAACTTACGTTGGTCATCAGTCCCTAGTCTTACAAACTACTTACACTAAGTTAATCTAACCTAAGGACAACACACACATCCATGCACTAGGGAGGATTCGAACCTCTGACGTGGGATGCTGCGCGATCCGTAACATGGCGCTCCAGACCGCTCGGCTACTTCCGCGCGGCTACGGTTTTTCAAGAACTAGTTTAATTCCTTAAGGTCGAAGGGACCATGTGAGACAGATCTACTGGGCCATACATGAGTCACTACTATAAATCATAAAAAGCCACTGAAAGAATAAGAAGACTACAAATATATATTACAGCATAATAATTTGCATTACAAGGATCTGAACCGCTGTGAAGAAACAGTCTACAAAGGATTATGAAGAGTCGTTGAACTTCGACTGAAACACCTTGAGTTTACCACTTAAATTTTTCAACTTAAAATGACTTCTGCACAACGGAGCACTTATATCCGGGCAGCAGTTAAATGTTTTTCCATCGAGTAGTGGTACTGTATTTTGAATAAGTCCATAATACCAAACACAAATCACATGAACAGAAACGAAGGAATTTAAATTAGCCTGCATGACGCACGCGAACTGATACCGCTGATAGTTTTAATTTCCTGTTCATTGGGTAAAACTAAATTTTACGTACGTATACAGTACCAAAGGATAAAACAGTGTGAAAGAAAAGAGTGCCAGCATTACTGAACGTCATTTCTAAAGTATAGATTTATCATTTAGTTTCTGAACACATGAAGAAATTGATGGAAAAATATACTTTTGAATTCACGAAACTTTAAGTCTCTTCGGCAAATTTCATTGATGAAAACTTGTCAGGTTACCAGTAAAGTTTCCTCCTCGTTATCTCCAGGAAACTTTGCTGCAAGAAGACGCTGCCACTCGGCTGATAACACAAGAAGGTTTCATTAATTGCTCCATAATATTCCACAGACGGAGTTTTTTCAAATGCTCGATAGAGGCGTGACGGCCGCGTCTAGAATGATACGTGAAGTCATCTTTGGCTGGTGACCTTGTTAAGTGTCGCTGATATCCACACCGACCCGTAGGTCAAACAACCTGGCAATCAGCCAAAAGAAAGAGTCCTGCACTGCTGTATCATCGTTAATTCTGAATACACATAACATTTTATCAGACGAGATTTTTTTTTTCATAGCTACCTGTGACAGCACGTCTGCTTAGCTAAAGGCAAGTACCCTAATTCCATCTGTAGTTCTTTAAGATTATCTTCGTGAGGACATCTGAGGATTTCTCAGTAAGATTTTTTTTTCTTTGCAGTGAAGTGTACACTAGTTTTAAACTACCGGGCTGATTAAAACTGTGTGCTGATCCGAGATTCGAATCCGGAATCTTGCATTTCGCTGGCATTTCTTTTACCTATTGAAGCAACCAGGCTCCACTTTCTTCTAAGAGTATTAGTTCCGCAAACTATGCAGAAAATTTACAGCGGACTTTGAGTGAAGTAAAGCTGTGAAAGCGAGTAGTGAGTCCTGCCTGGGTAGCTCAATCGACAACAGCATTGCTGCTAAATGGTAGGTTTCAGGTTCGAATCCCAGCCTGTCATGCAGTTTTAATCTGTCTGGAAGTTTTAATCGAGGAATTACTTGAAGGGGATTTAGAGTCTCCGAACTGTATGCCATCATTTACATATGAGACAACGATGTATTCACATCGTACTTTTCTAATAGTATCCATTGAATGACTCATCAATCCAAGCTCCCGTTATCATTATACTGATACGAGAACACGAAAACGTAAGTAGCAATTTATTAATAATAAAAGGAGGCCATAATACGAAAGGTGTTTTTTCATAGATGTGCATAAAACAAAAATCATACGTGTGCAGAGCCGTTAAGGGTGGTAAAAGGAAGTAGACGTTTTCATATCTATAAATGTGATGTTGCCTTGCCTATTACGCATTAAAATCTCAAAGTGTCATAATAAGTGAACGAAAACTGAAATGCTCCCAACATCTTTCCTACATGCCGATCAGAACATATAATAAAAATGAAACACGAAAGTATCAAAGTATTGTAAAATCGTATTCTAGCGATGCTCATGTTAAATTGTTCCTTTTCAGTAACAGACGCATACTGGATAGCTACACTGCTCAAAACAATTAGGGGATCAGGTGGGATATCATACAAAATATACATATGATAACGTATTTTATTAAGATATTTGTTACAATTGTAATTTGTGTGAGATACAGTACGATATTTTTCTGTCCCAACTTTCTACTCAAGGTTTACATGGCGTTTACTTAGAGCGACGCACCGTGGGGCTACCATAATAGTGGATAAGTCATTTTTGTTTTCCTCAAATCTGGTGTGTGATCACCTCGGACGGTCACTACAGTTGTACACCTGCGTGGCATAGACAGTGTAAAGTCATCAATCAGCTCTCGAGGGATATTTTGCCATTCTTCCAAGAGTGCAATATCCAGGCCTGCAACCGTTGTGGGAGGTGTTGGTCTGGCGGCAATGAGTGTACCAAGTGCATTCCGGACATGCTCGATAAGGTTTAAATTCACCGATAAGGTTTAAGTCTGGTGAACAAGCTGGAGACTCCCTTCGTACAATTTCCTTAGCTTCAAGCATGTTTCCACTACTGCAGCTCTTTGGGGACGAGCGTTATTCCTATGGCACCAACGTAGATCACAACAAAACCTGAAGCATTTTAATATTCATAGAATATATGACATCAACTGCGATTGGGCAAAGCTGAAAATGTGTACCCAGCCGGGATTCGAACCCGGGTCTCCTGCTTTCTAGGCTTTCTAGGAATTAGTTAAACTACGAGTTTGAGTACTATGGGCAGGGCGAAGCTGGGAATTTGTATCTGACGGGAGGCGTGCATGGGTAGTCCTTGCAGGTGCGGTGATCACTGTGTCCCCAGTGGTGTAGGGGTCAGCGCAACTGCCTAGAAAGCAGGAGACCCGGGTTCGAATCCCGGCTGGGTACACATTTTCAGCTTTGCCCAATCGCAGTTGATGTCATATATTCTATGAATATTAAATAATAACAGCTGCAGGGTCAGAAGTGACGTCTGTTCTTTCGGAACTGACGCTACATGTATATACTGAAGTATTTTGTCTCTATATACCTCTGTGCAGTCAAAGCGCCATTCTGAACGACGCAGAGCGCCGTACTTCGCCAACACTAACTCCTGCCCACACCACACGTCCTCCACCGTGATATGGTGATGTTTCCTGCACATAAGCAGAGTAGTTCACAGTTCCACGTTCTCTCCAGAAGAGGGAATGACGATTGTCCGGCTGAACACAAAATCTTGACTCATCTGTGAACAGAACCCGGCACCATTCGTTACGACTCCATTCCTGCGGCCAGTTTCTGTGGGCTAAACGGTGTTATGGTTTTAATAGGGCACATACTATAGGCCTCCGTAAGTAGAGGCCACATTCGCGAAGCCCACTTCTGACTGTTTGTGTTGATATTGCGCGTCCTGTTGCTGCCTGGAGGGTGCGTTGCAGCTGAGTTGTATTCAAGCCTCCTGTCTCGACAGGCTATTAACCGGAGACAAGCGTCATCTCTCGCTGATATTACCCGTGGACGACCTTGGCCTTGCCTTCTTTCCACGGTTTCTGTTGCCTGAATTCGCGTCCAGATCCTAGAAATTACACTTTGAAACATTCCAATAGCTGTGTTTGTCCGCTTCCAATCTTCCTATGGCTATCCATGCCATAGCTTCGGCTAAGTCATGTTGCTGTTGCATTGCACTGCCTGCTCACTACACTATCTGAACAAAACTGCTGGTGTAATTCGTTTGGCAGAGTAAATACAAATCAGCAGCAACCCCATCCGCAGCATGTTACTGTTATTACCACTATCTCGGTTTCCGTAACATAGTTGTCTGTATTCCACAGAACGACAATACTGCCGATGACAATACTTACGGTCCTAGATACATGATCCCTTATTTGTTTTTACCACTGTATCATGCTTCAACTGCTTGCTCGTTGAACTTGTCAGCAGTGTAAAACAAAACATTGCAGTAACAAAGTCTGTAAATAACATTATTTGTTGCAGTCGTCATTTCATTTAGTTTTGCCCAAGAGTAAAATTTGTGAGCAGTTTCTGCCGTTACCATAAAATTTCAATTAGGAGCCTAATTTTTTATTCCGATGAGCTACGTCGAGGGAAAGAGGAAATGGAAGAGAGATGGAGGAGGAGGAGGAGATGGAAGACAGAAGGAAGGGCAGGTGGAGATAGACTGAGCTGGGGGTGGATAAGGAGGGCAGGTGGAGATAGACTGAGCTGGGGGATGGATAGGAAGAGAGGAAGAGGCAGAGGAGGGAACTAAAGGAGAAGGAGGAGATGCACAAAGAGAGGGGCTGGGAAGTAGATGGACAAAATGTAGGAAACCGTTGCTTTACTCAGAGGCAATTATATGTCGCATGTTACAAAGTCGCCAAACTGTCACGTTTATGTAGGAAACAGACGAACAAACAAACAAAACATATTAGTCAATCCACTGGCTTTACAATAAATAATGATTTCCTGAGAAGATATCTTTTTTCTGACGTTCCTTTCATTCCACATACTCACAGAAAAGCAAAGCAGTTTACAAGTTGAATACATCGGAGTAATTACTCGGTGAGTCTATGTACGCAAGATAATTCTTATTTCTTCTACATCTATCTACATGGATACTCTGCAAGTCACATTGATGTGCATGGCAGAGGGTTTATCGAACCACATTATATTTCTCTATAGTTCCACTCTCTGATAGCTCGCAGTAAAAACGAACCCATAAATCTTTCTGTTTTTTCAATCTGATTTCTCTTATTTTATTATGATTATAATGTATTCCTATGTAGATGGGTGCTAACAATTATATGTTCGAACTCTGAAGAGAAAGTTGGTGAAACAAATTTCGCAAATAGATCTCGCCGCAATAAATAACGCTTTTCTTTTAATACTTTCCACCCCGACTCGTGCATCATTTCTGTGACACTCTGTCCCCTATATTGCGAAAATACAAAACGAGCTGTCCTCCTCTGTACTTTCTCTAAATCATCCGTCAGTCCCACCTGGTGTGGATCCCACAATGCGCAGCTATACTCCAAAATAGGAAGCACAAGTGTAGTGTAGGCGGTTCCTTTGGTAGATCTGTTGCCTCTTATAAGTGTTCTGCCAACGAAAGGTAGTCTTTGGTTCGCTTTCCCAACAATATTCTCTATGTTTTCTTTCCAATGAAGTTGTTTCTAATTGTTACTCCTAGGTATTTAGTTGAATATACGGCCTGTAGGTTTGACTGATTTATCGTACAAATGAAGTTTAACGGATTTCTTTTAGTTGTTATATGCATGACTTCACACTTCTCACTATTCAGGGACAATTGCCAATTTTTGCTCCATGCTGACACCTTATCTAAATAATTTTGCAGTTACATTTGATCTTTTTGTGACTTTACTAACCGATAAATGACAGTTTCATCCGCGAACAGTCTAAGAGAGCTACTCAGATTATCTCCTAAATCGTTTATAAAAATAAGGAATAGTAGGGGTCCTATAACACTTCCCTGGGGAACGCCAGATATCACTTCTGTTCTATTTGATGACTTACCGTCAATTACAACATACTGTGTCCTGGAGGTTTACCACCCATATCGTATCATATCATTAAAAATTGACGATGACAGTTGATGATTCATAATTGATCATATTTTTAATCAGTCCCACTGATATTTATTTCTCTATTATTTCTAATCAGATGTTGAATACGCTTTATTATATCAGAGACGGAACGGTCCCCTTCTAAGATTAGATTGTGTCGCTGGGTGGCCTACACTGCAGGCGAGTCCAACCGTAGTTTGAATGGCCCTGCAATTTGTACAAAATTAGTATAATTTGTTTACTATATTTATATATTTTGCGTGCCACACTAGTGCAGGGGATAAGACAGATGCCAGACTGAGATCAATTAAAACAACACTCAGGAAGATTATTCCTTCAACTAAGAAAGTAGCTTACAAAATACCCGTCCGGCCGATGTTTGAGTATTGCTTATCAATGTGGGATCCGTAATATAGAAAGCTGATAGATAAAGGAGATACAACGGAGAGTATCACGCTTCATTACAGCTTCATTTAGTAAGCGCGAAAATTTCAAGGATATGATCGGCAAACTCCAATGGCGGATGGAACGAAAGAGACGTTATGTATGGCGGTACGGGCTTTCTATCACAGTTCCGAGGACATAACTTTCTTAACGATAGAACCAATATATTGCTTTCTTCTACGTATACCTCGCTGAGAGACCACGAGGATAAAATGAGAGAGATTAGAACTCACATGCAGACATGCCGACTATCCCGCGAACCATACGCAAGTGGGTTAGGAAAGGGAGAAAGTGCAGTGGAACACAGGGTTCCCACCACCACACACTGTTAGGTGGTTTGCGGAGTATAGATGTAAATGTAGAACAAAGAGTAGGATAGCCCGTCCGCAGACGAAACGTACGCGAAACTTCCAGTCGTAAAGTGTCAACTCAAAGAATCCCATTGGTCCCTTTATGGACCAATTGTACTAAGCTCATTTATCAACAAAAGTCTGAAACGGACTGTTAAAAACAAGGGAAACGTATGAGACGCACCTGAATTAACGAAATCTTACTCGGAATGGTTCAGTAAAGTTTTCTCAATATGTAGTCCAGTCAATGGAGGAAAATGAAGGGAAATTTTACGTGTACTCGCACATTTTTGTACTGTGGAAGGAGTGTAAGACATTTTGACTGATGGGATGTGAGTATATGGGCGGAACGAGGGCGTTTAATTGACACTTTTAAATTTTTCCTCTCGATAACTCCACAACCGCGGCTCCTAGCAATAATATTAAGCAATACAAAATCAAATTACTTAAATTAAACAATACTTAAATTGAACAGTAAGCCCTTTCTGCTATTTCTTCAATTTCCATGCCACATACCTGCCAACTTTTGAAACAAGCTATCAGTTGAAATCACACGTGACAAAGTTTTACGATTTTCGACATACCTCAGCTCGACAAAAATACCAATTATTTTAGACTACAAAGTACAAGGGTTGGAACTTAAATAGTGGCAACTATTTATTTACAACCGATATAAAAGCGTAACAAGTTTGCACCTGTTACTGTCCTTCAGTCACCAGCGTTTTGTAGAACACGTTGCCAGCGATGTGGAAGGCTTAGTATACCTGTTCTGTTGATGGTGCGAATGGAGTGGTCTACTGCCTGTCCAATCTCTGGAACAGTTCTGAAGCTAATGCCACGAAGTGGTTCCTTCATCTTCGGAATCAAAATCCGGGGAGAATGGTGGACGGTACAGTACTTTCCAGTCCCATCGGCCGAACAGAGCTGTGACAGATTGTGTGCGCTCGCGCATTGTCGTGCAAAATGATGGGTGGGTTGCGCAGAAAGTGTTGCCGCTTCTTTCGCAAAGCCGGTCGCAGGTGATGCTCCGCAAACGAACAGTAATACTGTCCATTGACGGTCTGCCGTGGAGGAACGTAATGCGTTAGGATAACACAACTACAGTCGTACACCATACTGAGGCTCTGACGCACTTTCGACTTTCGCGGCGATCCATAATGACGCCAGACGTTGGATTGGCGTTTCAGTTTTGGCTCGTACGATGTGGCCCGTGTCTCATACAGTGTTACGATACGGTGTAAGAAAACCTCTCCTTCGCGCTCATAGCGATCCAAGTGCGACTGAGCAGCGTCGTAACACATCCATTTCTGCATTTCCGTCAGTTCATGCGGAACCTATCGTGGTGCAATGCCCAGGCGTTTCTTCAGAATGTGAAGTACAGCCGTATGCGCTAATCCAGTTTCTTGGGCGAGTTTACGGATCGTCTAGAATCGATCACTGTGCACTAACGTGACAACCGTATGCCAGTATGCACTTCTTCTTCAGAGAGTCTAGGACGACCTGCCCGATGCATGTCTGCCACAGTTTGCTGACCTTTGTTGAATGCTGTTAGGAGAATGGAAAAGCTGGTAGAAGCTGACCTCGGAGAAGATCAGTTTGGGTTCAGGAGAACTGTAGGAACACGGGAGGCAATACTCACTTTACGGCTTATCTTAGAAGATAGATTAAGGAAAGGCAAACCTACATTTTTAGCTTTTGTAGATTTGGAGAAAGCGTTTGACAATGTTGACTGGAATACACTCTTTCAAATTCTGAAGTCAGCAGGGGTAAAATACAGGGAAAGGAAAGTTATATACAACTTGTACAAAAGCCAGACCGCAGTTATTAGACTCGAAGGGCATGAAAGGGAAGCATCAGTTGGGAAGGGAGTAAGACAGGGTTGTAGCCTTTCTCCGGTGTTATTCAATTTGTACATCGAGCAGGCGGTGAAGGAAAGCAAGGAAAAAATTTGGAATAGGGATTAAAGTTCAGGGGGAAGAAATAAAAACATTGCGTTTTGCTGCTGACATTGTAATTGTGTCAGAGACAGCAAAGGACCTGGAAGAGCAGTTGAATGGAATGGACAGTGTGTTGAAGAGAGCGTATAAAATGAACATCAACAACAGCAAAACAAAAATAATGGAATGCGGTCTTAGAAAATCAGGCGATGCTGAAGGAATTAGATTAGGTAACGAATCAATGAATGTGGTAGATGAGTTTTGTTACTTGGGCAGTAAAGTAACAAATGATGGTCGCAGTACAGAGGATATAAAATGCAGAACGGCATTGGGTAGAAAAGCGTTCTTGAAAAAGAGAAATTTGTTAACATCGAATATGGATTTGAGCCTAAGGAAGTCCTTTCTGAAGACATTTGTATGGAGTGTTGCCTTGTATGGGAGTGAGACATGGACGATAAACAGTGCGGACAGGAAGAGGATTGAGGCTTTTGAAATATGGTGCTACAGAAGAATGCTGAAGATTAGGTGGGTGGATCGCGTTACTAATGAGGAGGTGCTGAACAGAATTGGGGAGAAAGGAAATTTCTGGCATAACTTGACTAAAAGAAGGGATAGATTGGTAGGACATATTCTTAGACATCAAGGAATGGTGAATTTAGCGTTGGAGGGAAGTGTGTGGGGTAAAAATCGCAGAGGAAGACCAAGAGATGGATACAGTAAGCAGATTCAGACAGATGTAGGTTGCCGTTCTTATGTGGAGATGAAGAGGCTTGCTCAGGATAGGGTATTGTGGAGAGCTGCATCAAACCAGTCTCCAGCCTGAAGACCACAACAACAACAACCCAACGTGCCACTGCTCTGTACGGCAATACCGATTCCTCGCACGCCTCTTGAAGACCTTGATGACACTTTCGTGCTGTACGACCTTTGGTACATTCAATCTTGATTCAACTCCGTTGTTTCTGTTTCTAAAACATAGTGCCACCGTTATGTTAGACCGCTCACTCACAAGTGATTGTTTCCCTCGATTGTGCACACGCTGGGGAAGTGAGATGGGCGAGTCCATTTGCTCGGAGGTAAGGTAGGTATGTCAACAACGTGTGAAATCAGCGGCAATAGTAGACTGCATTGCATAATGTCTCCACAGCAGTGTTGCCACTATTTAACTTCCAACCCTCGTACAATAATTCATGCTTTAAACAAGACCTGTCAATAAAATCTACTTACACCACAGGTCATTGATTTGTAAATGAACGTAACAATCAAGAAGACAACCACGTTAAACAGCAGCAGGCGTGGTGAATATTGGTTTGGCGCTCACATAACAGGACTTCCTTGATAAATTAAGCAGGTACACGATAATGGAAAAGGTTTTATATAATGAAACTTCTTTAGGAAAGCTAACTTCGTGAACTAAATACACCATATACGTGGTCAATTATTGGTTTAACCACAACAAGCGGCGGCACCATCTGTTATCTCGGCTTTAAATTCAATTCCAATGACGACCCAAACATCACACGGTTAAAAGTACCAATCAAATCAAAGACTATCGTAGACTTGCCTTTGATCCACGCGAAGTATAGATCGTTCAGAGGTGGGGTGACTATATAATGTTAACGTTTCTAGTGTTTTACTGCGAAATCGTAGAATGACACCGTCCATCCACAAAAACGTAAAATGCTGCAATTTCCCTAAATTTTAAAGATAACCCATAAAAATTGATAGGTAGGCATGCACATCAAAATTTGCGATATCGTTCCACACGCTTCGAAATCCATTCTGCGTAAAGATCTGCCGCCTGTGAGTGAGGCAACCCAATGACGTTTCCTTGAGTTGCTCTTCCTTGAGAGATGAGAAATGATAGAATGGCGATTTTATCTGGCCACTTGACATACGTTTGCAACAAGTTAATACTGCACAACACACGCTTCTTTATCGCGCAGTTTAGTGTTTGAACGGATACACGACCAACAATACTGTCGCTCATAATGTTGCCTAACACTTCACTTATCTCACGATGAAGTGTTCTAGGTGTCATTAGTTTTCCCCAGAGAAATCGTATTACGCGACATACTCATACTTGGCGGAATCCTTTATTGTTGCACACATTTTAAGTATCTACCGAGACACAAAGGACTTTACGACCTTTAGTTACCAGTGGGAATTGAATTAAATCAACGAAAAAAGATTTTGTGCCTAGTCAGGATACGAACCTGGGTGTAATGCTTAACAGGCAGTTCAGCTGACCACTAGGCCACTGGGACAAAGTGATCACTACGACTGCATAGACGATCGTAGCACTCCTTCCACCAAAAGCGAATTTTCATCTTATCTACCTCTAACCTCTGAACTGAGCTACTAAGTCAGTTTAAAGAGGACATATATTCTGACGAGAACCTACAATCAAGGTGAATCAGGCTTTTTTAAATTAATAATTCACTGATGGAGGTCAAAGCCGCCAAATGAAAAAAAAAATGAAAAAAAAGAAAAAAAAGAAAAAGAAAAGAGAGAGAGAGAGAGAGAGAGAGAGAGAGAGAAAAGAAGGAGGTCCTAAGGTCGTGTGCGGATGATACGCTGACACATAACCATGCATCCACTGATCCAAAATAGTAAAAACGAACAAAACTTTAAATGCATTCTGGGGCATGAAGTAAAGCTTTTCTATAAGTGAGACCATGTAGTGCATCTCATCATAATTGACCTCGTTCGTCAAGGAAAAAGTGAAAAATCGCACTAGCGTGTTTTACGGCCCTCTTTAGGATGAACGTTTCCGATTGGAATTTTGCCAATAGAAGCTACTTTCTGTCGTACTCGTTATTACAAAACATATAGGCACGTATACCCATATATTTTTGGGGTTACTTTCCAGTTACAAATAATTAATGTGACCGTGTATAAACTGTCAAGAAGCAGATCATATTATCAGGTGAGATTCTTGAAGATATACATTTGGATACAGGGTAGATAAGAAAAACATGTTAGTTACACGCAAGGCAGCGGAACAAGGACAAGGCGGAAAGGACGTTTATAAGGAGATGTAATTCAACAATGTAAATATCGCGTATATATTTGACTTTAATAAAGTATCCGAAATCCCCTGAAAAATTAGAGGAACCCTCGTGAAATTCTGCGCCGAACATGCCGATTTAATCGCAATTAATTACTGTTGTAAAAATTCGGTTGTAAATCATTTCTGGCCTTAAAGACGATAAGATTATGACTCTACTACTGTGATAATATTGTCGTGTTGAAATGGAAGCAAGTTTGACTTGGAAGGCAACTGAACACAGTACTTATATTGAAAGCAGGTTTATTACGAACTTAACATACACGCAGCACTAATTACCTCTCGAGCAGAGTGCTCTGCTATTTGTACACAGACAGAATGTACCAGAAATTAGAAGAATAGTTAACATAAAAAACAAGTAGCAATAACAAGTGAACATAAGAAAGATGTAGGACATTCTGTAATTGTTAAATACAAAGAAATAAATTTTTGCCGGTGGACGGGATTGAACCGATGACCTTCAGCACTGCAGTCTGTGACGCTACCCCGTGCGCCACGCTGGCAGTCGGTTTACGTGGTGTCTCGTGGCAATATCTATCCATTTTACACGTAATAATCTCTCTAGCAGGATTTTAAAACACAGTCCAAATTATTTGATATATCAGAATTTAAATTTGACAAACATACTCTCATTTTTTTTTTTTTTTATTAAATTTTACCTCTTTAAACTAAAAATTTTAATATCTCTTCCAAGTTTTAAATATAGATTTCCGTTACAATATTATCACCTGTCTTGCCGTGGTAGTTTGTCCCAACGAGCTCGTTGGTTAATCCTGTTTTTCAAGTTTATTTCTTTGCCTGTATTAGTTTAAGAAAAATCAAGAGACAATGTCAAATTGCCGTTATTTTTGCAAATATCTCTGTCACGGTGAGAGTTATGGAAAAAACTAACTACAAATACGTTTATTCAGTCTTCGTTTCAGATATACGGTTAAGACGTTCTTTGTAATTTCATGCTGTCAAAAGGCCATCACAAACGGCCAATTTTTAGTGTTATTAACTGGTTTTTATTATTATTATTATTATTATTATTATTGCTGCTGCATCATTATCAAAAGCTAGCTTCCGCTTGTTGGAGGTTAATAATTACGTCTGTAAAATTTGGTGCCTATCGGTTGATAGGCGCGACCTAAGAAGTGTGAACACATTACAGACTCACATAAAGTGACAAATCGTCGTTATTTTTGTAAATATCTCTGAACGGTGTGTGATACGGAAAAAAAGTGATCAAAATCTAGAAAATTTTCTCCTTTACAAATTTGTTTATTCAATTTTCGTCTCAAATGGACGTTTAAGCCGTTATTTTCATTTAAATTTCGAGCTGTCAAAAGGCGATTGCAGTGGTCCACTTTTAATGTTACAACCGTAACCTAAAGTGGATAAAAAAGAAGTTACTATATACACCCTGAAAAGAAGTGGCAGTATGCTTTGGATGAGGTCACCACGAAGGCAAACGCTTACCTTGGAAGACTTCTTTCTCACGGGCTGACCTCACAAGAGTAGCTAACCGGATTTCCTTCGGCGTACAGTAATTAGCATTTGTAACTGCCCAACAATTGTCGACTGGCTTCTAGTGGCTCTGCGGAAGACACAGTCCGCTGCGCAAAAACAAGAAGTGTCCGGGAGGTCCAGCAGAGGCTAATTAACGCTGGACAAAACATTTCCTGGCTTCTGAATACACTGTTTCCGACAGCGAACTGTAGAGTCGGTACGATCTGTTTCTACAGGGGGATTCCCTGATGGGTGTTATAAACTATCTGGGATGAGTGAATACCCCAATCTTTGGATATTTGATTACACTTCCACCGTATTTTCTTTGGTGAGAAACAGAACTATTTGGTATCAATCTCCGAAACAATATGTCATATGCTACGTCGTGTTTCAATTGTTTTTACGAAGACACTAGGGTCTGAAGTCGCTGCGTGTCATTGCGTCAGCGTATTCATTCGCTATCCGCCTACACGCCGAGCGACAACAGACGCCAGCTACTAGCGACCAAATACGCTTCGTGTAATATACCCTTTCGGTCACGCAAGTCGGTGAAGCGGCGTCCAGTTGAAAAACTTGCGCCAGGCCACAGAGCCACACGAAATTAGTTATTAGAATAATACTGCTTCCATAAAATCATTAAGATCGGAGTTTAACATTCCTGGTAGCGCTGCAGTTGCTAAACCGTTAGGAACAGCCAACTTAAAGCTGCGAAGGAAGTGGTGCGAGGATCATAAAATGTAGACACCTGATAGCTGGCAGCATGTGGTGTGGTCCGATGAATCTACATTTACGTTGCTGCACAAAAACAACTGGGTTTATGTATAGAAAATCTCAAAATAAACTTATAACACGTCATGCCTGCTTCCTACAGTCAAGCACGATAGAGCTTCCTTCACGAATTCGGCATCTACACTGTGGTATTTAACTGTTTGTATCATTGTACTTTCGTAGGCTTTCCCGGCGTAATAATTCATCGTAGTTTCTTCGGGTCTGCCGCCGGATCTTGAAATCATACTGACTAATATTTCAGCGATTCAACTGTTCACCATCTTCAGGAGAAACTGCTGCTGCTGAAGATGGCGAACAGTTGATCGCCGAACTATTGAGTCAGCATGATTTCAAAATGTTTGTATCATTACCGTCACTGGTTAGATAACTGTGAATGAATATCGCACCACATTTGACAACAAACTTGTTACTGTGACTAACATATTGCTAACAAACACTGCCATGTTCCACAATAATGCGCCCACACACAGCTTTCTTTGTGTAGCATCTGAAAATTTTCACAAATATTCCCTGAATAGCAAAATCGCCGGGAATCAACATAATTGAAACGTTATGAGGAGTTTTAGAGCAGCGAGTGGGACCCAAATTTAAGCTCCAACATGGATGAAGAAATTGGCAGATGTTTAGTACAAGAAAGATAACATTCTGTTGGTAATTATAAAGATACTTTACGAAACTGTTCCTCAGAGTCGCGGCTGTTCTCAAAGCCAATTGCGGGCCAAATCTTTACTAATAAATAACAATTGTGTTAGGTTTCTCAATTGGTCAGATTATAAATCTAATGTCTTGATCGCAATTTTTATTTATTATGATTACTAGTTTCGACTCATTTCTGAGTCATTCTTAAATCAAGTTGGTCAATGCGGTAAACATTTGCCAAAAGGCAATGCAATCATCCAAAAACATCATGATTGGTTTTATATTCCAGCAGAAAGCATTATAAAATTTTTGAAAGTAAAATCAATTGGATACTGATCACATTGACAAATCCTGCTGAATGAAACCTTGTTTGTTGTAGACAATAATCAAAAAGATTTGAGAATGGATCAAAGATGAGCCGAAATTAGTAATCATAACAAATTAAAATTACGATAAAAACATTAGAATTATAATCTGATCATTTAAAAAAATATTTATAGATCTCCTACCAGAGAAGATGTCTTTCAATATTGTGCTAGGTGTTCGTATTACTCTGTCTACCTCCTGTATAAGCGAAAATACATTCACGTTGCACCTTAGTCTTGCGCAGGGCCCCAAATTCCGAACCCTGAACACGACGTACAATATTCCCGTAAAATTTTCCACATTGCCTCAGATTATTTCCCCTGGCGACAGACTAATAACAACATACGTAAATCGATGTCGGAGAGCAAAAATCCTTAAGTCTGTGTTGTTGAATTCCATTTACCTCCACAAGTTTCACAATCTGCTACATTCACAACAGTTGTTCAAGCCGTCTTTCATCGGCGTCCACGCAGGTATGGCATCACCGCAACAACTCCTGTCACGACCGTCCTAATATGCCTGGTGTCGACGGGAACTGTCGCTGGCAGTGAGAATTCTTGGCAACATGACCTCCTCTTCCTATCCATGTTTCAGGAAATCTCTCAGTCGAAAGTGAGAAACAATATTAGTCTACGATAAGTGGTCGTCAGGTATGCAAATAGTTCAGTCTTAGCAAAAGCGGTATCGGGACATGTGTTTCACTAACGGACTGTCAGAACGATTTCTCCTTATAAATTTCGACTCGGTCGTTTCCAGAACTGTTCTCAGACTGATATAATTACTCTCCTCCAATTGTAAATGAGTGTAGGCTACAGAAGTTACTAACAGATAGAACGGCTTTGCACAGAATAGAAATGAATTTGCCACTGTAAATAAATAGGAAGTCCATTTAAGCTCTTCACATCAGTAATGTCACCTATATATTCACATGCAGTACTGTCATCTGTGCTTAACTACTACTGATGAGCCGTGGGGGAGTGGCTGAGCGCATTGAGGTGCTATCCTCCGATGCGCGAGGCCATTCCCCGACGGGGGTTTGAATCCTCCCTCAGGCATGGATATTTGTGCTGTCTTTAGTATAAGCTTGTTTATAAGTAGTTTGTAAGTTTAGGGACTGATGACCCCGCAGTTATGTCCCATGACCTTAACAAACAGTTGAACATTTGAACTACAAACGATGTCTGTGTTGTCTGTTAAATTTCAGAAATATATCTCATTTTACTACGTGTATACTCGGGTCGCTGAAACATGGTACTTCGTCACTCAACAAACGTCTGCAAATGAACATCATAAATGAGAAACGAATGAGGAAATGCCCCATTTTCAGGAGATGTAGTGCCTTGTCCTCTGGCTTTCACAGCTAACTACAAGGCGTTCGCGGAGTGACCTTGAAAAGACAAGTTGCAGCGGCCTTGGTACAGACGCCTTTAAAATTTCCGCTCGCGTATTGAACCTTCATTCCCTGGAAGGGCACTTGCTGAGAACGTTTGCCAGACGACGCGATTGAGCGGAAGCGGTTGTACAATGTCGGCGACTGTTTGCGACCCAAAGCCAAGCAGAGGCGTTCCCCGCCCCCTCCATTCTCAACAGATGCGACCCAGCCGGAGCCGGCAGCGAGGGTCGCTATAAATACGACGCCGGGGCGCGCCTTTGTCGCCGCTTTCTCAGACGTGTGGCTGTATGGCCGGTATTCTGCGCCTGCGTGTATCGACACGCTTCAGTAGGCGGGACCAGTGGACGCCGTCAACAAAGCCGGCGGAACGCTGAATACCACGGAGGGTTCATCCGACGTTTCCCACAGGGCTGCGCTCTTTCTTGGACGTTGTCCCGCGCACCCTGTGCCAGTAGTGAATATAGCATATAGTTCTGGGAGGGGCCAAGAGTAAAAATTGCGTCAGAAAATGCATCTTGATCCGTCAGCTGTTAATTAAGTACTAAACAAACGAAACTTCCTGGCAGATTAAAATTGTGTGCTGGAACCGGGACTCGAACCTGGGACCTTTGCCTTTCGCGGGGAAGTGCTCTACCGACTGAGCTATCCCGACACGTCTCACGATGCCGCCTCACAATTACACTTCCGCCAGTACCTCGCCTCCTACTTTCCAAACTTCAAGAAGCTCTCCTGCGAACCTTGCAAGACTAATACTCCAGGAAGAAAGAATATGGTGGAGCCATGGATTAGCCACAGCCTAAGGGATGTTTTCGGAATGGAACTTTCACTCTGCAGCGAAGTGTGCGCTGATATGAAACTTCCAGGCCGATTAAAATTGTGTGCTGGAACCGGGACTCGAACCTGGGACCGTTGCCTTTGTGGGCAAGCGCTCTACTGACTGAGCTCTTCCGACACGACTTACGATGCCGCCTCACAACTTTACTTCCGCCAATACCTCGCCTCCTACTTTCCAAACTTCACAGAAGCTCTCCTGCGAACCTTGCAAGATTAGCACTCCTGGAAGAAAGGATATGGTGGAGACATGGCTTCGCCACAGCCTAGTAGAAGGCGAGGTACTGACTGAAGTAAAGTTGTGGGGCGGCATCGTGAGTCGTGTCCGGATAGCTCAGTGGGTAGAGCGCTTGCCCGCAAAAGACAAAGGTCCCAGGTTCGAGTCACGGTTCCGGCACACAATTTTATTCTGCTAGGAAGTTTCATATCAGCGCACACTTCGCTGCAGAGTTAAAGTAAAGTTTCATTCTAGAAACATCCCTTAGGCTGTGGCTAACCCGTGTCTCCACCATATCCTTTCTTCCAGGAGTGCTAGTCTTGTAAGGTTCGCAGGAGAGGTTCTGTGAAGTTTGGAAAGTAGGAGGCGAGGTACTGGCGGAAGTAAAGTTGTGAGGCGGCATCGTAAGTCGTGTCGGGATAGCTCAATCGGTAGTTGCTTGCCCGCGAAAGGCAAAGGTCCCATGTTCGAGACCCGGTTCCGGCACACAATTTTAATCTGCCAGGAAGTTTCATATCAGCGCACACTCCGCTGCAGAGTGAAAGTTTCATTCTGGAAGTATTAAACAGATTACTCAATAACTTTTTATCTAAGTGTATGGTCTACGACCGGAACTAGTCGATATTTAAGAAATTAATAAGCAGCCAATGGTTCAAGATGTATTTTATTAGATATTTGGCAGCTGTTAACTCACACCTTACCAAACATCAATTTTTTTTTTTTTTTTTTTTTTTCGCGTCGTATCGCAGCTATTTTTGTTCTTTATATTCATAATAGTCTTTGTATTCATTATATACGCCAATGCCCTGGTGGATTGCTACCTCCCTTTACGAATCCCACGGCACTGATATTTCTGAAGATGTCTCGCCATTAAGAACAGAAAATAGATATTGCAACGACCCACACGTTTTTAAGTTCATTTGCTGCTCCGTAACTACTTTTGGAGTCAGCTTCTCTTATTATAAGAGGGAGAGAGAGACAGCATTTTTGAATCGCACCAATCTCGTCTGTGAGCTGTAATAAGGGGTTTAATGTGGTTCTCAGACCAACACGAACCGTTTCAAAATATCATCTCTCTCTCTTTCCTGTGTGCATTTAGTGTACGTAAGTCAGAGGCCAACAGGTTACCGATAATGATTCAAAAAATCTCTCTCTCTCTCTTTAATATGTAGGTAAGAGCTTTCTCTGTAGTAAGTGCACTTTATAGAACATATATACAATGTAATTTGGTCGCGGTGGAGTAGCCGAGCGGTCTAAAGCGTCTCGCTGCGGAGGTTCGCGTCCTCCCTGGGGCATGGGTGTGTGTGTTTGTCCGTAGGTTAGTTTACCTAGGTTTAAGTAGTTTGTAAGCTACGGACTGATGACCACGCAGTTTGGTCCGATAGATTTACAAACATTTGAAAATTTTTTTGCAATTTGTAAACAATGCAAGCATTATGCTTTGACATGCTTAGGGCAAAAATGTAAAAATTTTGTAATCCATATACTCACAAAAAATTTTGCTATTCTAGGACATTAATGAAAATCGCACCTGAAATGAACACTACCATGTGATGATGTGTTCAGGCGCAAAACTAGTAACGGTGCACAAAATGGATTTATAAAAAACCTTTAGCTGGTTGCATTATTAGTATTATTGCGACGTGAACTACAGTGTTCTCAAGCCAAAAATGGATGAAATAATAGGATACGTATTGCTTACAAGCAAGACTTCAATTCAAATGTATATTCCGTACGCTCGTATTGGGCCTATACAAACATCTGAAAGCACAAAAAACCGCATAAAACAAAAGGACAACTGCTGGTTGCAAAACAGTTTCCAGCAGTATATGAATGATTATATACAGGTACTGTATGCTCCTCAAGAAAACCTTACACCATTTCTCCTGCATATAGTAGCAATTTCAGGAAACGATTTTGCCGGTGGTTACCAACCAGGCTGCACAGTACACTACACAGATTGAATAACACTGAGGTCTGATGAGGGAGGCAAGGAGGAAGCGTGATGTATGAACATGGACACAGTCGTCTACGAGGACGACGTCGCCATTGGGGATCAAATATTGTACTACAGAAAGGGTATGCATAAAATATACCGACCCATACGCGTAGCCAGGATTTGATTTCCGGACGGGTTTTCAACAAATGAACATCGTAAAAAAATTACGTGGGTCTTTCAATAATATACGTCAAAATAGACATCCACGATCGTCAATTTGTTTCGGACAAAGATGTGCATTATCTTGCCTCGTAGTGGGATAAATCTATTTCCAATAATGCCGATTATTTTCGAAATAATGGAGGCAGAAAATTCTGTACGCAACTGATGAATTCGGGTGGTTTCTGCTTCCTTTAGCTATTGCCAAGCTGCTTACACACAAGGCAAGTGATTTTGTTTGCCTCTTCCCTCAAACTTAACCTAAACCATAAAGAAGCAGCTCCACATCATGATGTAATGAACATCGTTCCAGAAGATCCATTAATCGCATACTTAGGACACATTCTTAGCAGACTCTTCTAGTTATCGAACACTATCTATTTTAAGTCAGTAATGAACTGTTGAACAAACAGGATAACCCTGTGTAGAGAGAAAACAGTCAAAAATAATAAATAACGGAAGGATTGTTAAAAGAAGATAAGGGAAAAAAACGGATTATCCCATTGCCTACATTAGCCGTTCCTAACAGTTTGAAAAGGCAGTAATTTGACATGAAGATTAAACGGCAATCCATTTTTGACAATTTCTGCATCTTTTTTATTGGCTTCGTTAAAATTTCGGGAGGGTTTTGAACGCCTAAAACCACCCCCTGGCTATGCCCATGTTAACCGACCCAATAAAGTTCCTATCGTGTTATTTTAGAGCTGAAAGCGTTTGTAAGTGGAACTTTCAGTTCTGCTGTGACTTTTACAGTAGCCGATCTCTCTCTCTCTCTCTCTCTCTCTCTCTCTCTCTCTTTTTTTTTTTTTTTTAATTTTTTTTTTATTTCACCCCTTTTCAATGATTCTCTATCCTGAGGACTCAACATACACTTGCATTCACGCTGACTCCAGATCTACTGAATGACGACTTAAGAACATTAACTCCGCTCCAGCGGACTGTAGGCTCGGTTTTGCGAGCTGCGCAGCGCTCCTCGAAATTATTTAGTATTCGGGCTTTTTAAACAATCAGAATTATGAGAAGAACGTAGGTATTGTCATTAGGCATTTATTGTTCTCAGTAGTAGCGGTTCTATAAGGTGATGCGTCGTGGGACGATCAAAAACATTGTAACGAATGTGGGAAACTCCGGGTCTTACGGCCGGTCTAGTTGGCTAGTCTCACGAAATTATAATGATTAGGAAAATCTAGCACCTCTTCACTGTCGATTAGTAAACATAATACAATGGTTTCACAAAAATATGGAAATACTGAGAAAAATGCATGCTCTAAGTGTACAAGCTAGTCAAGCCTGCAGGCTTTGTTGTTTCGACATCTGTGCAATGTTCTCAAGGTTGTCATGTTTAGTACAGATTACTAGACCGATGGCTCTATAATTTTCACATCTGCGGCTGCTTTCTTCGGAATTGGGATTATCACGTTCTTCTTGATGTGTGAGGGTATTTCGCCTGTCTTATTCATCTTGCACACCGAAGTAACTCTTAACAGAAGGAGGGCACTATAACCGTGGTCGATACGTTGGTCGCTTTAGCTATAACCACCTTTACTGTATGACGCGTTACAGCACCCAGAAAACGTTTGTCAGTCGACCTACAACCTTTTTAATACTCATTCCGTTTATCTCCTGGCAACATTTGCCGCAATAGTTATGCTTTGGCAGGATGTATGCAGCAGCGGTAAGTTCCAGAGAGCCAGTCTTCAAAGAACAACCTGGTGGTGACGCAAGCCACTACAGGAATGGCAACAAACACGGGAAGCTCGCGAGACACAGCTGCCGCCCTCAATTCCATTTTTGGTCTGTCGGTTGGCAATTACTCGCCATGTCAACGGGCAAGGCCCAGGCTGATACCTTATCATCGCGGCTTCTTTACTGTCGCTCGCTCCACTCCGAAAAGAAACGCGAACGCCCACAATTATGATAAGGGCAAGCGGACGTCAGCACGACCAGTCATCGGAGGGACGAATAATCGAAGAGGTCTGCGGGAGAAAGTGTTCAACGCAACTTTGTGTAATAAAACCCTTATATATGTTGTATTTTAGAATGTACCATGTCCTGTTAACAACAAATTATTTCGCATCATTGTATTATCGTTGTTTCAATTTGATTTACACATCAAAAACTCAAACCGAGCGATGTGGCGCAGTGGCTAACACACTGGAGTCGGATTCGAGAGGGTGGCGCTTGAAATCCGCCGACGACCATCCTAATTTAGGTTTCCCGGGATTTCCCTGCAATTCTCTAGAGAAATGCCGGGACGGTTCCTATGAAAGGGCACGGCCGATTTCCTTCCCCATCCTTATCAAAACGGTGCAAACTTTTGCACCGTATCTAATGACCACATTGTAAACGGGACATTAGAGCTTAATCTTCCTTCCCTCGCCATTTTTTCTTCAAAATACTAAATTGTAGATCAGGGCCTTCTTGCACGACTACTACAATTGTTGGTTGGTTGTTTGTTAGTTTTGGACAGGGAAACCAGACTACTAAAGTCATCAGTCCCCAGAAAATGCAGTGCTGGGAGGAAAGAAAAAAGATTGCTTCAGCTCGGGACCCCGTACTCAACACACACGTGCTCACTAAATAACCGAGAGACCCCAGGGGGGATCTTTCATTTGTAAGGCTGCCCAGCGTGCAAAAGTGTGCTGAATTCCAATCGCTAGATTGACTGCATATCTACATTTAACTGATCACGCCTACATAGTGTGTAACTACTAGACGTCTCGAGAAGCGCCCTACAAACATATAAGAAGGCTGAGAAGATTTTGTAGTCAGTAAAGGAACAGTAACTGCGGAATATGTTGCCTAGGAGAGCTCAGACGCCCAGTCACTGTACCGGTTGATCAAAAAGTCAGTATAAATTTGAAAACTTAATAAATCACGGAATAATGTAGATAGAGAGGTAAAAATCGAAACACATGTTTGGAATGACAAAAAGAAAAAAAGTTCAAAAAATATCCGACAGACGGCGCTGGACAGCAAAAGTCAGTGACTGCGCATGAAAATCGTGTATAAAAGGAGCTGTAATGAGAGAATCAGATGCACCAGCAGTCGCAGCATGTTGACGTTACCCGAAAAGGCGCATTTAGCGAGGCTGTATTATCAGAATGGGGAATGTGCTAGTTCAGCGTTACGATCCTATCGCCATCTACATCTACATGGGATACTCTGCAAATCACATTTAAGTGCCTGGCAGAGGGTTCATCGAACTACCATTATACTATTTATCTTCCATTCCATTCTCGAACAGCGCGCGGGAAGAAAGAACACCTGAATCTCTCCGTTCGAGCTCTGATTTCTCGTATTTTATTTTGACGATCAATTCTACATATGTAAGTGGGAGTCAACAATATATAGGAAGGGAATTCGTAAGGGTAACGGTCCGTTGAGAAATGCAAATGTGGCGAGAATGATTTCGAAGTTCGAAGCCACGGGTTGTTTAGACGATAGACCCCCGTAGTGGCCGACCGACCACAAGGCATAATGCTGCTGAGATAGTTCAGGAAGAAATGGAGACTGTAGCGGGTACTCTCTTATGTCCGTTTTAAGGTGGAAAGCACAAGTCTGTGTTTTACCAGAATTTGGTCTCAATTGTTTCGACGTACAGTAAACTGACAGACCACTTAACGCTTTGAGCACCTTTTACACGACGAACTTTCTTGGCGCAGTTGACCACTGGAGACGAGTGTGTCTACTGCAGCGTGCTATTCCCGTACTGCGTCTCGCCTGTCAGGCGTAGTTGTTTTCGTTTAAACGTAAACACGAAAACTGTAGACCTGTCTGCTATGTAGTTTCGCAACTGAATGAAGAGGTGAGGTTATGAGGGGACTTTTGATGTAGGAGCAGCAAAAGGATAATTGAGTTTATTAATGACGAAAGGGTAATTCATAGTTGTTCTCCTTAAATGTGATGTAGCAACTTTTGTACACAATTGAGAACGTAAATAATAGGAAAAGTGTCATTCAAACTTTTGCTGAACAAAATTTATACTGTAAACACATGAAACAATATCGAAAATTCAGTAAAAAGCTAGTATTTACTTTAGGTTTTATATATTTTTTTCTTGCTAACGGTCAAAATAACATCGAAAATAATTTTCTCCTGTTGATATTTTCGGTAGAACGCGTTTATATATTTACGCTCGTACGTGTGACCAGTGTAGGCTATTCCCCGTAAAACAGAGATATTTTTCTGCTTGCAGATATTTCGTCTCTTTTGTAAGAGAAAACTATCAGAAGAAACAATATTAGGCTCTGGTGCACCTTTCTCGGTGTGACGGAAACACAAAGCAAACAAGAGAATAAATTAAAGCATTTTGTAATATGAATACGCTCGACCAGAATAGGTTTACTTCTGATGTTAGCTGGCACTACTACTGTTGAAACTTCCTGACAGATTAAAACTCTGTGCCGGAACCAGGACTCGAACCTGGGACCTTTGCCTTTCGCGGGCAAGCGCTCTACGCCCCCCCCCCCCATCCCCACCTTTTTTTTTTTTTTTTTAAGCTATCCCGAGACGACTCACGGTTTGTCCTCGCAACTTTACTTTTGCCAGTCTACTAAGGTTGGAAAGAAGGAGGCGGGGTACTGGCAGAAGTAAAGTTGTGAGGACGTACCTGACTCGTGACTAAATAGCTCAGTGGTATGCCGGGCGCACGTGGCTCAGCGCGCCCGGTCAGAGGGCTGAACGCTCTCTGTAATAAAAAAAAAACTGAGCCAAAGAATACATAGAACCAAAACAACCAATCACGATCAGCGTCCGCAAGGACAAGAACTACACATAGAGGAAAAAAAAAAAAAAAAAAAAAAAAAAAAAAAAAAAAAAAAAAAAAAGTAGTAGAGCGCTTGCCCGCGCAAGGCAAATGTCCCAGGTTCGGGTCCCGGTTCCCGCACATAGTTTTTTAATCTACCAGGAATTTTCACATCAGCACACACACCGCTGCACGGTGAAAGTTCCATTCTTGACCGCTAATGTTTCTACGCATGCCCATTCTACAGCCCACTCGAAAATTTAGAACTCCACAAGCGGCACAATCTGTAGATAATTGAAGTCATAGACGTACTAGCGATGGCGGTGGCTGCTGATTTACACGCAGGCACGAAAGATTCACGCAATTCGAGTAGTCAATTTTCAGCACAATGTCGATCGTGTAAAAAGGGCTTTAGGCAGGGTCTCTTCAACAGTTTCAGAGCGCTGGACTTGGACAGTGATAGCACAGTCACATGCGTAGATGAAGCTGCATAGATGACATACCGTGATCTGTTTGTTAGAAACTCTTCAGCCCACTGACACAGTGGATCTGATATAGCATACGTTCGTACTTAGTTCAAATGTTCAAATGTTTGTATAGCTTATGGGACTTATCGGGCCATCAGTCCCTAAACTTACAAACTACTTATGAACTAGCTAACACTAAGGATGGTACAAATATCCATGCCCGAGGGAGGATTCGAATCCCCGACCGTAGTGGCCGTGCAGACCGTGACTGGCGCGCCGCAGTCCTCTCGGCCACCGCGGCCGGCCGTACTTAGTTTACGAGGCGACAGTGCGGAACCGTATGGAACACCTTCCGGCCTGGGAGCCCCCTCGCTGTCGGCGTGCTGTGTTGTGAGCGGCACCGGCAGGCCGCGCTGGAGGGAAACTGGCTGCGGTGGAGACGGCGGCAGTGGCAGCGGTCACGTCGCCGGGCCCGCCGGCCAATTGCCGCTAACAGCCTGAATGGGTCGGCGCCGCCTCCATCTGTCCGCGCCTGTCGTCGCGCTATGTTCGCCTGCCCTACCTGCCGAACAAGCCTGTCACGTCTGCTCTTCTTCAGCTCAGCCTTTTCCCGTATTATGTGGCGTCGGCTATGCTTTGTTGCATTATTCTCTCCCACAAATGTCTATCCAATGTTTCTTCCAACCTATTACTCTTCATACCCCCTGCTACCTTGTCTTTCCATCTTAGTTTGGCCCTACCTCTAATCACAGTCCTTCATTCTATTAGGATTTCATCTCTTCTCGCGGCGCGCCAGTCACGTTCTGCACAGGGGTTCGAATCCCCCCTCGGGCATGGATATTTCTGTCGTCCTTAGTATTAGCTAGTTCATAAGTAGTTTGTCAAGTTTAGGGACTGATGACTCCGTAGTTAAGTCCCTTAAGCTCTACAAACATTTGAACATTTTGAACAACTCTTCTCCCCATGTAGTACTCCCCCTCTTCTCCGCACATAGCCATTGATAGAGGTCTGCGCGGGTGCAGATTTCCGCAGTATTTCTTACTTGCGGATAAAATTGTGAGCGAATCGGATATCCGCGTGTTATACGCGGATAAAGAGCGAGGTACCTGCCTTGTTCGTCTGTCGAAATGTTAGCCGAAAACTTCAAGCTGATGGACATTCTGGGAATCCTTGCAGGTCCCAGGTAGAGAGGATGTCTGTTGTCCTCATCCCCTGGCCACAGCGGACGTAGCTGTACCCGAGGGACTTGCGTCTAATTCGTTTACGCGACCGTGTCTTATCTGCGGTGTGTCAAATGCTTTCTGGGTGCAAACCGGCCCACTGCTCACCAGAGGTGCCATGCCAAATTTACGCTGATTTCAGTTAGCGCTTTGTAGTGATCGAGTGAAACGTAAATCGTAGTGAATATAGTGACATTTCTTTCTTAAAATGAACACGGCATCAATGGATAAAGTGAAAAGATGTGATTTGACATTAGTGAAGGGAAACAAGTTGAAATCGTCAATTTGGAAAAAAAATTGGATACGTATTTGATGGCAAGGAAAAGTTCAACGATATAGTGGCCTGTTTTGCGTGTAAAAAAGTATATTCTCACACTGTTTCATCGCAACCGAATGAACAGTACAGCCGCGCATAAAATACGAACAAACATACAAACAAGCATTCATGTTCATATATTAGATAAATGGTGATGGTAGTAATAAAGACTGACAATAGCATATTATAGCAACTTTCATAATCAGATACGGTGTACAACGAAAGTAACGTATTTAGGAAGGTACACAATGTTAGATTGTATAGGCTGGCCGTAGCTGCAGCCGACATTGTCTCTTTTTGCTGACAGTTTCTGATTAGAAGTAGACGGCAGATTTAACACTTGAAATGACGTGCTTTGCTTTGTGTCACATAACCTCTTGTGTCTAAATATGGAGAAAATAAAGTGCCCCAACTCCGAAAGATATATCTTAACCACTGAAATTTAAGAAGATGCCTGTATTAAACAGCTGGCGTAGTGCTCCAACCACACAGGCTCCGAAGCGCTACTGTGTATCCGGAGCGCCAATGTTTTTCTGTTTGGAATAGCCTGTTTTGGAGTAGGTGTAGAACAGTCACCGTGATTCGAGAAGTCAAGATAGTTAAGTTGTCGCAGAAATGAACTACTGTGGTTTTAAATACTGCTATCTATAACTTTTACTCATTCAAAACTTTAATATCTTCGGATGCGGTTGCGGATATGGGCATTTCGGATATGGTGCGGATGCGGATAAAACTTTTCTTATTCGCGCAGACCTCTGGCAATAGAACCTCCATCCTTGGATCTTCTTTCCAATGGAGCCCACTCTCGTTTTTCCACAGATATACTCATTCCTTAATCTATCATTTCTGGTAACTTCACTCATCCACCTTAACACTCTCATTTCTGTCACTTTCAGTTTCTCTCTTGAGCTTCTGTGGGCCACGTTTCTGCACTATAGAGCATCTCTGACCTCAGCACACACTTACACAGCTCTCCTTTCTTTCTGCAACTGACCTCCTCACACAGTACTCGAATGCATAGTACTTCTTCAATTCATCCAACCACTATTAATGCTGTACTGCATTTCGGCCTCCAGTCCTCCACTTTCAATATAAGAGTCCAGATAAACCTTTTGGCCATCGTGAATCCTGATAAAGGCCCTGTTGGATTCCGTAAAGGATGATTTCGGTTTGCGTAAGGCTGGTGTCTATCGTATTCATAGTAATTGTGACATGCCATATATTCCTTTCAAATCTAAATTGAAGAGTTACCTCATGGCTCACTCCTTTTTTTCTGTCGAGGAACTGCTAGAAAAGTTAAACAATTCAGACAATTCATTTTTTTCTTTATTGATTCTTTTCATTTTGTCTTAAGATTGTCGTGTGCATAGGACTACTTAAAAATTTTATATTACCATTCTTGTGTTAAACTTCATGTATTGACTTGTTCCATTACCATGGAGTCTCACTCCTCAATTAGGTGCTGCGGAACAGAAAACATTATTATTATTATTATTATTATTACCACCTGCAGCACATTAAAAACACAGTAGCTAGTTTACCCCTGTCATCTACTGGCGGAGATATTCGAGATACCTTGTGTTCTGCATAGTCTCCGACGAGTGAGAGGTACGATATTCAAGGATGGACGGCCTTGGAGAAGTATAACTCCCCACAAACGTTCTCCAATGTGACAACATAGAAGAGGTCAAACAACATCTTTGACGCCGATAAGACATATGGAAACATTTGCACAAAGACGTTACGTTGGCTAAGAGTATTCTATAAACTTCCTGTGAGAAAATTTTAAGAAGCTAGCAGTTTTGGTCCGTTGAAAGCAGTGTGTTTAATTTTTTTAAGTGGTCAGATTGTGTTGTTTGGATTGCCCGACGCTTTCTGGGGCCAATGGCCAGCACTGTCAAAGGCAAGTCAACACAGTGGGCTACTGTGGCAGTAGTCTGCCGGAAGCAAGCTGATACTGCTGTCGCGAATGTTTCTTCTGGCAAATGGATTTATTGTTAGCTGTTGTTATTTATGTTTTGTTTATACGACGCGCGAAGGTCTCACGTAACAGCGACTTCTTTCCGTTCTTTATTTTTAGTCTTTCTCCGCCCTTCTTAAATTCGGTTCCATGTTTACATCATTTGAAAAAACGCGTGAGGCAACCTTCCGTTTCGCCAGAAGTACTGTGTTTCATTTTTAGTTAAAACGATCACCTTCATTATAACACAGGTTTTCACGGTGTATCCAGAATGCGTGTTTGGAGAACGTTGTAATAAAATTGGATGGATATTGGGTATTGCAAGTACGACGAAGTGGTCTTTAGAGCCTGTAGTATAATTTTTTTTTTTTAATTCAATGTTTGTTATCATTCAAAGCCACTACAGCAATTAGTCGATCAGCATGTGATCGATTTCTCCCGACTGAAAGCACTTCACCTCTTTAGATGAAATTCTGAAAGTTAGTTCTGATTTTACTTACCAAATACTATCAACTATATGTATTCGTATTCGGGAGGAATGCCTCCAGCCATCCTGATTTAGGTTTTCGTGATTTCCTTAAATCACTCCAGGCAAATGCCGAAATGGTTTCTTTGAAAGGACATGGTATATTTCTTTCTCCTTAACAAAAACAATCTGAGCGTGTACTCAGTCTCTAATGACCACGATGTCGACGGGACATTAAATCTTAATCTTCCTCCATTATCGGCTGCAACTTAAAATTGATGAAATTTTAATGCTAATCATATACAGTATGCACTTTATTGGTTGTCGTGCGTTTATAGTTTCATATTTGCTTTCCTTTAAAATGATGACACCTAACACTTGTAATATTTATTGATAGGACATTCTTTTATTTACAGTGAGGTAACAGATTTTGTCAAGGACAGCTACTAATTCTATATCAAAATGTTCAAATGTTTGTAAACCTACGGGACTTAACTTCTTTGGTTATTAGTCCCTAGGTTTACAAAACACTTAATCTAAGTTAAACTAACCTAAGGACAACACACACACACACACATATATCTATGACCGAGGGAGGACTCGAACCTCCGACGGCTATCGACCGCGCGAACCGCAGCAAGGTGCCTTAGACCGCGGCCATGATATCAAAACACTGCTACAATTGTTTTTATTATGTTTAAAAAAATTGTAATAAACAGCTATGATGTCGATGTCGATGCAGGAGATCAAAAGAACTCCAGTCAAACGTAGTTTCTAATTCAGGGCGATATATATAGTTCAGTTACAACATCAATAACAGTACGCTGATTCCAGACGTATTACCTTGTCAAAAGAGATTTTCCATCTGTACTTCCGGAATAAAATTTGACACATAATAGAACAACACTCCGCTCAGTTTTTAGTTTGGCAATTTTATGTTTTTGCTCCTTTTATTCTTCATGTGACTCCGGTGTAATCATGACTGAAGTGCGCTGAGTCATACAGAAAATTGGCCTTCAGCTTAAATTAAGAATACGTGACATTTCTTTATGGCTTGGTTGACTTGGTAACAATTTCAACTAGCGCTACGTCAAAAGAATCTGTGTCAGCTGAAGATGTCTAACTATTACCTCGGAGGGATCATTGATCATAGCGTACCAGAGGTGGTAAATCGGCGTTTTCAAGTGAAATAATCTTGGAGTGAAAATGCTTCGTCGGTTACCTTACATTTTTAACCACCATCTCTCATAATTCGATTTTTTGTGTGGTTTGGTAACGGGAAATGATTTTATTTTTATTTATTTATTTACGATAAGATCGAAATATCTACAGAGGCCATGAACCTGCAGCGTTAGATACAACAAAGCACACAGCAAGGCAAGTTGTGGATTTAGAATCTACTATGTAGATTGATATCTATATCTGAATGTCTATATCTATATCTGAAATGTGAATGTCTGTTCGGTGTACGTTTATCACGTCTGAACCACAAGACATAAAAAGATAAAAATTTGTACAGTTACTAATGTCTAGCCGGGGAAGGCTTTAGGCACGGTTTTAGGGTGATCGGATAGCTATTTATCCATAAATATTAATGTGAATGTCTGTTCGGTGTACGCTTATCACGTCCGAACGACAAGAAGCAGAGACTTAAATATTTGTACAGTTACTAATTTATACCTGAGAAAGGTTTTAGGCACGGTTTTATAGCAATCTGATAGATATTTAGTAATTTGAAGAATATAACGCGAAATGCGGAACAATAATTACTCTTTGAAAATGGTTTTATTGGTTGCATTGTTGGTTGAGGGTTGATAATGATAAAAGGGTGTAGTATTGGGATGGAAAGTTATCGGTGTATATAAAATTCTACGTGTTTGTATGTGTGTTAATATTTCGCTCTGCAGCGAAAACTCCAGACCGTAAACTAATGGTCTGTATGTAATTGTTGTCCGAAGTTTCCCGTTGTACAGCATAGCAGTTCCATGCCGATAGCTATAAGGGGGTGGAAGATATGGTGGTTGAAAGTCGCCAAATTATTAATAAATTCGGACTGAAGGCCAGGGATGACGTTTGCGACTCTATAGCAAGGAGGTTACATACAGCGAAACGTGATGCCACAGACCATATCTTTGGTCTATGCGGCTACAATGTCTTCGGCTCTTTCTCTGTAAGGATAAGCATGCCAATAAGGAAATATAAGAATAAATAAATAAAGCAGTAAAAACCATCAAGAGAACAGGCTCTGCTAACGGTATACTAGGCCTTCCACATCACTTCAACGGGTTCTGCACAAATCTACAGTTTTGTTCCGATATTGATGAAATTTTGCACACTCTACCTCAAAAATAAGAGGAATGTCACTGTCTGTATAAAATTTCGTTCGGTGCATGGTGGAGGGTACTTACGGAATTTTACAAAATGCTTAGTTTTGCTCCAATCTTTATGAATTTTTGCACACATGACCTTTGAACCAAAAGGAAGATCACTGGATACATAAATGTTTGTATGGTACATGAGAGAGGGTACCTTGCAGAAAACTTTGCCGAGAGAGGGAAAGGTGGAAACGAACAGAGATGGGAGAGAAAGAGGTGGATGCAGAGAGAGGGGGAAATCGGATGTGGACTACCAGAGTGTAGGATAAACAAACACCCGGGCAACGCAGGGTTCACAGCTAGCACTTCTACATAAATAAAAATGAATCGCCAAATGTGTTACTAAGCGTCAAACTCGAGAATGGCTTCACCGATTTGGCTGATCTTTTCAGTGAATTTTTTATATCGCTTAAGGCAAATGCCGGCTGACTCCCTTGAAAGATCACAGTCAATTTTCTACACTAATTTCCCTCATCAGTGTCCCGCCATAATAGCACATACTGACAGCATTCTGGTCTATAGAGCCGCTAAAGTATTCTAAATGAATTCTAGATAATTAAACGGAATATTCGCAGTTTTGGAACAGTCAAACAAAGTACGCACTTGATGGCGCTTGCTGCAAGATTGACGCTCCAATTACGGCAACTGCTATTTGTACTGCGTACCTGACTAGCCCAGTTTAACCTCAAAGTCCTGCTAACGCAGCGATTGCGACAAAGATCACGCCCCTGTCCGTGTTCGAAAGCTGTTACCTAGCGCGCGACTTGAAGCGGTACTTATTTTGAGAAGAACGGAGCAAAGAATACAATAAATAGTACCCCTGTTTCCGAACTCGGCAGTCGCAGAGCTCAGGAGTGACTGTCATCGTGTAAACTGAACACTTCGTGCAAATATAACTGTTAACACTCACAAAAAGTCACCTGTTAAAAAATGTTTATAAATCGGGATAAAACTATAGGTTCTTCTATCTAAACTTAACTCATAAATGTTCTTCAGAAGATAAACAACTTTTATTTAAACACAAATAGTTCACAACTCAAAATTAGCTTCTTTGTTTGGTCTAAATTACAATTTCATAATGACTTCCTTTCAACATACGCACTGAGATATTACCTACGTTATAAAGTCCAAAATAGTCTTCATATTGCCGGCCGCGGTGGCCTAGGAGACTGAGGCGCTCCAGTCACGGTCTGCACGGCCACTACGGTCGGGGGTTCGAATCCCCCCTCGGGCATGGATATTTGTGACGTCCGTAGTATTAGCTAGTTCATAAGTAGTTTGTAAGTTTAGGGACTGATGACCCCGTAGTTAAGTCCCATAAGCTTAACAAACATTTGAACATTTTTTTAGTCTTCATATTGAATACTGACATCAGGCAACCGCTCACAGCATTGGCGAGTCACCCTTGCTAGTTTAGCTCACGAAGCATACATAGCTTTTGAATGTAAACATCCGTACACATAGCGATACTCTTACTCGCTGAGTCCATTACCACAGAATTTAAATAAACTTCATATCATTACACTGACGAAATACACCTGCCACTTATTCACTGGTTCTATTGGTTCAGCAAATAAACTTTATAACAACACACATAGTGTTCGCTGTATCGGTGTACCTATATATAATACAGTTTACGTCATAGTGCTAATTACGTCACACACAAATATGAGGGTTTTAGCATATTCCGCTTGATATAACACCTATATATAATTATTTGTGTTAAATTGAGTAATTCTTAGTACTGTGTAAATACGATTACTCTTATTCATAAAAATAATTGTTAATATAATTATAAATTCACGATCGGCAAACATGTTCTTGTTGTGGTCTTCAGTCCGGAGACTGGTTTGATGCAGCTCTCCACCCTACTCTATCCTGAGCAAGCCTCTTCGTCTCCTCATAAGAATGGCAACCTACATCTATTTGAATTTGCTTATTATATTCATCTCTTGGCCTCCCTCTGCGATTTTTACCTCACACACTTCTCTCCAACGCTAAATTCACAATTCCTTGATGTCTAAGAATGTGTCCTACCAATCGATCCCTTCTTTTAGTCAACTTATGCCAGAAATTCCTTTCCCCCCAATTCTGTTCAGTACCTCCTCATTAGTTACGCGATCCACCCATCTAATCTTCAGCATTCTTCTGTAGCACCATATTTCAAAAGCCTCAATCCTCTTCCTGTCCGCACTGTTTATCGTCCATGTCTCACTCCCATACAACGCAACACTCCATACAAATGTCTTCAGAAAGGACTTCCTTAGGCTCAAATCCATATTCGATGTTAACAAATTTCTCTTTTTCAAGAAAGCTTTTTTACCCATTGCCATTTTGCATTTTATATCCTTTATCATTTATTATTTTACTGCCCAAGTAACAAAACTCATCTACCTCCTTTATTGCTTCGTTTCCCAATCTAATTCCTTTAGCATCATCTGATTTTCTTAGAGTGCATTCCATTACCATCGTTTTGCGCTTGTTCATTACATCTTTCCGTTCAATTGCTCTTCCAGGTTCTTTGCTCTCTCTGACAGAATTACAATGTCATCAGCAAAACACAAGGTTTTTATTTCTACACCCTGAACTTTAATTCCGTCTCCAACTTTCTTCTTGCTTTCCTTTATAACTTGCTCAATGTACAAAATTGAATAACACTGGGGAAAGGCTACAACCTTGTCTTAATCCCTTCCCAACCACTGCATTCTGTTCATGCCCTTCAATTCTGACAACCGCTGTCTGTTTTTTGTACAAGTTGTAAATAACCTTACGCTCCCTATATTTTACTCCTGCTGATTTCAGAATTTGAAAGAGTGTATTCCAATCAACATTGTCAAAAGCTTTCTCCAACTCCACAAAAGCTAAAAATGTAGCTTTGCCTTTACTTAATCTATCCTTTAAGATAGCCGTGAAGTGGGGATTGCCTCCCGTGTTCCTACATTTCTTCTGCATCCAAACTGGCCTTCCGCAAGGTCGGCTTCTACCAGTTTTACCATCCTTCTGTAAAAAATTCGTGTTAATTTTTTGCAAGCATGACTTATTAAACTGATGGTTCTGTAGCTTTCACACCTGTCTGCGCCTTCTTTCTTTGGAATGGGGATTATTACATTTTTCTTAAAGTCTGAGGGTACTTCGCATGTCTCACACATTTTACACAAGGTTAAATAGTTTTGTCATTGCTGGCTCTCCCAGAGACTTTAGTAGTTCTGAGGGAATTTCATCTACTCCAGAGGCCTTGTTTCGACTTAGGTCTTTCAGTGATCTGTCAAATTCTTCTCTCAGTATAATACCTTCTATTTCATCTTTATCTACTTCCCTTCCTACAATATTGTCTCAAAGTTTATTTCCTTTGTAGAGCACCTCTTGTGGTGTCGCTCAAGTCCAAAGTGCGCGCCACCTACTTTCGCCGCGCGCCGCCATGCACGCACGGCGCGGCGTTCTTACGACGACAGCCACGAGCGCCCTCTGCTGGAACTCCGTTCGTGGCCACCACTGAACGACATCGTTCACTTGGGACTGAGATAGCAACCAGTTAGGACCTTCGGAATCAGATAGGCACCAGTGAAGACTTGGCTATCGAACAGGCACTAGGCAGGCCTCTAACAACTATGTATCAGCATTCTGCAGTACTGATCTCTGTAAAAGTTAAGTATTGTATAAATTCTGTTCAATATATATCTCGTTCTAATTTACTCTAGTGTTTCTAGTTTCTGGCTGCTCCCCTCCGTACCTGCACCAGCGTGCTATCTTTATTCCTGTGTCGGTCTCAATCCACTCGGCCACCGACACCTACGACGGAAAAGAGACACAAAAGCGGCGACGAGGCAGGGACACAAAACCTCTATATACTCTTTTCACCTTTCAGCTTTCCCTTATTTGCTGAGAACTGTTTTTTTATCTGAGTTCTTTATATTCATACAGCTGCTTTTCTTCTCTCCAAATATTTCTTCTATTTTCCTGCATTTTTCCTGAATCCTACAGGCGGCAAACATATGATTGTCAATAACCATTCCTTCTTAAGAATGTTTGAAATACATCGTCTGATATAGTATACAAAACACAACATGGGCCGATTAGGCCCATAAGTGGGATTTTATACTACATTTCATGACACATTCAATATGAAATATACATCAATAACAGTAATAAGGTGAGTTGGAGTATATTCCGTTCTTTAACTACAAAACAAAATATTAGTTAAAAATTTTAAAACAATTGTGTAATCGTGACAGTCGTACTGTAGACATCTCCGAGTGAACAGACGGCGGAGGCGTCGTTGAGAGCCGTAGTAAGAAGTCAAAACTCCGTTGCAGGGTCACCGCCTGGCTCTGTCTCCCGGGCCCGGTTCCATTACAGGACAGATCTGAACGACAGCAGTGTACCGCCACCGTGATCGTTCGCGGGTTCACAACCCGTACACAGTCTGTGGAGACACCGTTACTGCACCGCGTATGGGCATAACCAGAGATCGCCAGACGCACATTCGCCCCGCAGCAAATCGCATTGTGTCACGCCAACGCGCCACGTGCTGCTACCAGATACGACAGAGGCTTCGACTTATCGCTGGCCATTCCCGGCATGTACACGAAGTGCGAATAAAGACCATGTTCGGAGTCAATTCATTGCCAAAATAGTAACTCCGGCCATAACAGAACGTTAGCTCTGAACGCGTCCAGAACGCTTGCAGGTACTGAGATGTTCCGTCTGCGGTCAACACCACATGAAGGGATCTACATCTACATGGGATACTCTGCACATCACATTTAAGTGCCTGGCAGAGGATTCATCAAACCACCTTTATAATATTTATCTCTCAATCCATTCTCGAATAGCGCTCGGGAATAAAGAACACCTGAATCTCTCCGTTCGAGCTCTGATTTCTCGTATTTTATTCTGATGATCTTTTCTACCTATGTAAATGGCAATCAACAATACATTTTCACATTCGGAGGAGAATGTTGGCGATTGGGGTTTCATAAGTAGACCACGCCGCAGCGATAAGCGCCGTTGTTGTAATGGTTCCCATCCCAGATGCTGTTATCATTTCCGTAACGCTGTCTTCCCTGTATCGTGACAATAGAAAACGAGCTGCCTTTCGAGGTCCTCCGTCAAACCCACCTGATAAGGAACCCACACTGGGCAGCAATACTCCAAGAAAGGTCCGACAAGCGTAGTGTATGCAGTCTCCTTAATAGTTCTGTTGCATCTTTTAAGGGTTGTGCCCGTTGGCACACTCTGGATGTTGAACTTCTGCTGTCTTAGCGTGCCAGGCAAATATATTCATATTTAGTTTCTTGCCAAATTCAAACATGGCTGCTAAGCAGCATTTCAAGAAAAAGGGAAGAAAATATATTTCGATTCCGTTCCCATATCAGCCTATAACATCGAATATTGAATTAAATTCCAAATCAAAAGGTAAGCAAGCAATTCTTTGTCACTTAATAACTGATGGAAACTCGTTTGCCAAATTTAAACATGGCGGACAATGCGAAATCGTGTGCAAAACATATGAATGTGCAGGCACGCTGCAATTATATGTTCAAACACCAGAGTTATACATCCAGTTTGTATAGAGATCACTGGTTGTGCCAATAAAACGCAGTCTCTGGTTCGTCTTTCCCACGACATTATCTACGGGTTATTTCCAGTTTAAGTCTGATGTAATAATAATTCCTAGATATTTAGTGGAGTTCACGCCCTTCACTTTTGATTGATTTATCCTGTAAATGAAGTTTAACGGATTTCTTTTCGTATTCATGTGGACGGTTTCATATTTCTCATTACTTAGAGTCAATTGCCAATTTTTACACCATACTGATATCTTATTCAGATCGTTCTGCAGTTGGTTTTAATCTTCAGATGATTTTACTAGATGGTAAATGACGACGTCATATACAAGCAACCTAAGAGAGCTGCTTAGATTTTCTCCCAAATCTTCTATGTAAATAAGGAACAGCAGAGGACCAATGACACTACCCTGTGGAACGCCCAATGTCGCCTATGTTTTATTCGATGCCATTCCATCATTTACTACAAACTATGTCCTCTCTGACAGGAAATCCCCTATCCAGTCGCAATCTTGGAGCGATATACCATAACCGCGCAATTTGATTAAAAGGCGTTTGTGAGGTACGGGGTGAAGAGCCTTCTGTAAATCAAGAAATACGGAATCAATTTGAGAACCCTTCTCGATAGCACTCATCACTTCGTGTGAGTAAAGAGCTAGTTGTGTTTCGCATGAGCGATATTCTCTAAATCCGTGTTGGCCTTGGGTCCGTAGTCATTCTGTTCGATATAATTCGTAATACTTGAATACCGGATATGTTCCAAAACCGTTATGCAAATAGACGTCAATGAAATAGGCCTGTAGTTTAGTGGGTTACTCCTACCGCCTTGCTTGAATATAGGTGTGACTTTTGCAACTTTCCAGTCTTTTGGTACAGATCCTTCTTTGAGAGAGCGTTTGTATATGGCTATTAAGTGCTGTCGTGCGACGTCACTCAGATTAGGCCACGTTCACATAGTAACTGGCTGGCCGCTATGAGAAAGAGGACAGCGGCCAGCAAGTAATCTACGCGGTTGCTGCCTACTCTGTGTGACGTCACACGACACAGCTCAGACCTTCTCCTTGGGCGATCTTGCTGCGGTCCATCAGCGTCACATTTGCTGGCGAAAGTTTGACATAGAGGTAGGCGCCGGCGCCTGTAACGTCGACGCTCTGTAGAGTCATTAGATGGATTTCTCGAACACAGGTTTCTGTCCTCAGTTTGTTCTTCAAGGCACACTCTTGTAGTATAGTTTTCAAAATGACAAGCCAAGATCGCACACTAACAATTTATTAAATGACGACCGGTTTCGGTTCACTGTGTCACCATCATCTGGTCACATATATGTTATAATCTGGTAATCTTGTTAAAAAAAACTCTTGTAGTTTGTCATTACATTTCTGGGAGCCGCTTGGTAGTAGTAGCGTGGTCCAAGGCATCGTGCTAAGGCAGAGCGGCTGGCCGCTTCCGGTGGATGCGTGTCTTCCCTCGGACACTGGTGTGTGTGTTGTTCTTAGTGTAAGCTAGTTTAAGTAGTTTGTAAGTCTAGAGACTGATAGCCGTAGCAGTTTGGTCCAATAGGTTTACAAACTTTTGAACATTTCTGGGGAACACTACACACACACTGTAGATTGCATTACTCGTAAGCGTGGTTTTGTTGGAATGCTGATCTTTTACATATAGAAGCACGTAATCACTTCGTGCGAATTTAAAGTTAGCCGGATGCCGGCTCCTTGTTGTAGTTCTAATGACCAGCAATGAATGTTGCATTTCCAACCGCCGCGGGGGAATTCCGTGCGGTTCTAGGTGCAATGTCAAGGACTGCGTGGCCGCTCCCGCCGGACATTCAAGTGCTTCCTCGGGCAGGTGTGTGTGCGTGTGTATGTGTGTGTGTGTGTGTGTGTGTGTGTGTGTGTGTGTGTTGTCCTTAAGATAAGTTTAAGTCAGTTTAAATAGTTTCTAAGGACCGATGACCACAGTAGTTTGGTCCCATAGTTTAACAAACATTTCAACATTTCAATTGAGCTTTTCTAATCGGAATCACTTCTTCTTTTGCCCTTCTCAGTCGTACATCGTGGTCGTGGCTTCAACACGACTGTCATTACGTAGAACAGTAAAATAAATATTGCTGTAAGCGAGAGTGTTAACGTCAGCGGGAACACAGGAAACCACAGGACAGATTATTCAGAACTGCCACTCCCATACAGAGTTTCCCTCAAGTCTAAACGTGGCGCAGTTCCTAAGCGACAACTTTAAGGTAAGTTACACAAAAGGCCATCACTTCTGTCTGCGTTGTTATTAGAATTTTTCTTGTGATTTACATTCCAAAAGAAAAGAGCTCTTATCTGCGAACATTCGGATGACATTGATAAAATATAGTAATTTCGAAAGTTCTCAAAGGGGATAATTCATCCCAAACATACGAGGTGAAATTTTCAACGGCTTATATCTGCCAAGTTTGCCACAATGAGAAATTCAAATCATTTCGTCACCGTACTGGACTTTCTTGCCATAAATCGATTTATAGAGGTAACATGTAGAGGAAATTTGTAATGTGTCACAATACGACGACTAAGGACTACATTTTCATCATAACGCTTGTTAGTGACAAAGTTAACAACAATTCGTATGGTTGTGAGGGATGATAAAAATGACTGTGATTTCTTTCGACTGGTGTTCAATGCGTTTAAAGGTACTCCGACTCTGCTTCATCTAACTTGGAGCAACGTCTCTGTTAGGTCAGTAACGCACCATGTAGGTACTCAAGAATCTGAAACGACACACGGACGAAGGATTGAGCCTGCATCTGTATAGGTCATTTTAGGCAAAAATGTATTTACCAGAGTTACGGGGCACCTGCAAGTGTTATATTGAAGCCGGCCGCAGTGGCCGAGCGCTCTGCGGTGTGCCAGTCACGGTCTGCACGGCCGCTGCGGTCGGAGGTTCGAATCCCCCTCGCGCATGGAAGTTTGTGCCGTCTCTAGTATAAGCTAGTTCAGAGGTAGTTTGTAAGTTTAGGGACTGATGACGCCGTGGTTAAGTCCCATAAGCTCTACAAACATTTGAACATTTGTTATATTGAAGGAACATTTGGTATCATGTTCTTAATTTAAACTCCGGCCAATCTAATCGATTTTAACAATGTAAGATTAGACTGCATACAACCGAAACTTTGCATACATTTGAACATTTGTTATATTGAAGGAACATTTGGTGTCATGTTCTTAATTTAAACTCCGGCCAATCTAATCGATTTTAACAATGTAAGATTAGACTGCATACAACCGAAACTTTGCATACTTTGATAGGCCGGCCGCGGTGGCCGAGGGGACTGAGGCGCTTCAGTCACGGTCTGCGCGGCCACTGCGGTCGGGGGTTTGAATCCCCCCTCGGGCATGGATATTTGTGCCGTCCTTAGTCTTAGCTAGTTCATAAGTAGTTTGTAAGTTTAGGGACTGATAACCCCGTAGTTAAGTCCCTTAAGTTCTACAAACATTTGAACATAACGCACACTAAAAGTAAAGTTTAAAGTAACTAACGACAGCTAATGTGCCAGATAATTGTTAACAATGGGCAATCAATTGACAGCTGAGAAATGCCCCTGTCGGTGCACAATAGACGGGAATATGTTCCTCTTTAAAAGACTCAGACAGAAAAGTGTGGAACCTGCTGCCTTAGTCATCTTTTAGACTTCCTCGTCAAAAATTATGGCATACGAATATATCTGCGCTCTGTTGACACAAAATAAGCTCAGTTCTTTTCATCGACTCTCTTCTCGCAGTGAAGTTTACCTACACAGCTTCTCCCTCTGTCTACTTAGTCTCCCTCCTATCGTCTCCTGTTTCTCCCATTGGCACTTTCTTCTATCGTCTCTGTCATTGTTATTGTATTCGCCTCGTACTCTTGATCTTCCATACCACTGTCTTCATCTATGCCACTTTCGCCGTCTCTCTGCCGTTGTCTCTGTCCGAATCTTTATCTCATATTCACAGTCTCCTTCCACTACACGTATTTGCCAAAGGTTTGGTTGGATTTGTGATACCTAGATAGTAAGACTTTAACACATGGATATTTGGGTAGAGGGATAGTAAACAACAGTTTTCTCATAAAAGTTCGACGGCTGGGTGATCTAGAAACCGAAATCTATGGTGTGCACTCAAGTCACCAGTCACCTGTCTTTCTTGTTCCCACTGCTACTACAGCCTTTGTATCTGTCTGTCTGTCTGTCTCTCTCTCTCTCTCTCTCTCTCTTCATAACTACTCGCACTGTCTTCCCCACTAACACTGTCTCATCTTTCTTCCCACCACACTGCCTGCAATTATCTTTCAGAATAAAAAGGCGCGTACTACGTTCGCATTTGAAAATTTTTGATGGTACGCTGTCAAAAGCCTTATGGAAATCTAGAAATACGTAATCGATAGCACTCATCATTTCGTGTGAGTAAAGAGCTGCTTCCGTTTCACATGAACGATATTTTCTAAATCCGTGTTGACCTTGGGTCAATAGTCATTCTGTTCCAGATCTAATATATAAAGCAGTGTGTCCATATGTTTGTACGTGTTGCATACAAATCTACAGTTTTGTTCCAATCTTTATGAAATTTTGTACACGTAAGCTTCAATCCATGAGGACGGTCGCCGTAAGTGTTAGAATCACATACGATATATAGTTCACGAGATACGATGTCATAAACAATGAGATGCGCGAAAAACTGCTGCATTTTGCGACAATGCTGCTTATTTTCTCCTAAACCATTGGACCGATTTCAACCAAATTTGGTACACACATTCCTTACCGTGAGGTAACAATTGCTGCATGGCTAAGAATCACATACGGCACATCGTTCAAGAGATATTAAGTCATAACCAATAGAAATCGCAAAAAATGCCATATAATGCGGCGAGACTTTCGAAATACACTGTATGAGAATGACAGTACTTAGCGACTTGCAACAAACTTTAAACGTAATTTCAAACCTTTATTAAACTCTTTTCTCGCTGGCAACCATAGTAAAACGATGAAAGGAAAGAAGTTTGTCGCTTACTACATTTCCGCCGTTTATGGAGTAAAACTACGGCTCTCGTTATTACGTTACAATTTATAATTTGAACACTACAAATTGTAGCGACAGGAAATTTTACATACAGCATACACATATATAGTTGAATGTATCTTCTAAATTGTATCACAGTACGACTCGTAGTTCATGAGATATGACCATATAAACAGTAACGTTCCGCTGTTCATGGACTAAAGCTACGGCATTTAGTATGACGTTACAATATTTAATTTCTACACTAAAATTGTAGCCGCAGGAAATTTTACAGACAGTATTTACGCATATAGTTCAGTGTACCTTCTAAATTGTATCACAGTACGACACATAATTCATGAGATATGAGCACATAAACAGTAACGTTTATAGAAATCCGCCCCATCACGCACCATGTTTTAATGTATTACTTCTTTACTACTAATTGTGTTCCCAAGAGATTTTACAGACATACAACGCTTATACAAATGAATATATACGTAAAAATGGCAGGTATAAATAAATAAATACCCGGGCAGTACCGGGATTTCAGCTAGTAATTGATAATACTTGAATACAGGATATGTTCCAAAACCCTGCTGCAAATTGGCGTAGATGAAACAGGCCTGTACACCCTGTAAACATGAGATTTGTGTGATGAATAAAAGCGTAAATCTGGACTCCACGGTTAGCCACCCCGCCTCTCACTGTGGACAGTGGGGCTCGCTCTCGAGTATATGGTACTCACGAAGATGGTGTCGTAGAGCTCCCCGTAGAAGCGGATGGGCGTGAGGAGGCGGATGTCGGGGCTGGAGGCGTCCTGCTGGTGCCGGGGCAGCAGCGTGTCGACGCCCTCGCCGTGCGGCAGCAGCTGGTCGCGCGGCACCGCCGCCACCGCGCACAAGCACGCCAGCAGCGCCCACACCCACCGCATGCTCTGCATCTGCAAGCACGCGATACTCTGCTCACACTGCTCCAGTTACACTGCTAAAAATCAAACGCCGTGGCGGACTGGAGATACACTACTGGCCACACCACAAAGATGACGTGCTACAGACGCGAAATTTAACCGACAGGCAGAAGATACTGTGATATGCATATGATTGGCTTTTCAGACCATTTAAACAAGGTTGGCGCCGGTGAGTCAACACATGGGGACGTTTTAAAGACGACAACCACGGTGTAGTAGCCGAACGGTCTAAAGCGTCTCGCTGCGGAGCGCGCGGTTGCTCGCCGTGGAGGTTCGAGTCCTCCCTGGGGCATGGGTGTGTGTGTGTTTGTCCTTAGATTAGTTTACCTAGGTTTAAGTAGTTTGTAAGCTACGGACTGATGACCACGCAGTTTGGTCCGATAGATTTACAAACATTTGAACATTTTTTTTTTTTTTTTTTTTTTTTTTTTTTTTGAATAACCATCTGCACGAACAGTTCGACGACGTTTGCAGCAGCATGGACTAAAAAGGTAAAGCAGTCAACAATCCGAAGATTGGTTTGAACACTACAGCGCTTTACTAGGCATGGTCCTGTTTGGAGGTGGTATGCCGTTGCCTTCCTCCGACCTTCGAACTGACTTACCCAGCCAGTTATAAGGGGACCTACAGTTTAGCGTGGGTTCCGAACCACGGTGCTACTCGGTATTTTTCACATGACCAATAGTGCCAGAGGTGAAAGAAGTGGAAAGTGACACATAAAAATTCTAGGACCTGGCGGGGATCGAACCCGGGACCTTTGGATTTGTTGTCTGGCATTCTACCACTGTGCAACCGAGGCGCACTCAGCATGGGCTATCAGCTAGAAGACCATTGTTGCGGTTACCCTTGACGCTGTATCACAGACAGGAGCGCCTGTGACGGTGTACGCAACGACGAACCTGGATGCACCAATGGCAAAACGTCATTTTTCTGGATGAATGCAGGTTCTGTTTACAGCATCATGCTGGTCGCATCCGTGTTTTATTATTATTATTATTATTATAACTATATCAAACAATACAACCCATTACCTAAGACTAAAATGGGCAATAGTATAATACATAAATTTTTTACGGCTAAATGGTGACATTACATTTCATTACATTACATGTTTCTGCAGAAACCACTAGACATCTTGCTGTTGTTGGTGCTTACACTGGTTGATGTGTATGATATGTGGTGTTTTATGCTACTGCTGTGGTGTTACATGAGTGCCAGCATTACAACCTGCTTGTGGTGGCCAGCTCACCGAGCGAATCCCAGTGAGCATGCCCCTGGCACTGGGCGGCCAATTTCTTTTGTCACCACAGCCCCCCCCCCCCCCGCAAATTTTCCCCTGTGTGTCCTATTCTACTATTTAAGAAGAACCTACATCTAACTTACGTCTATGGTCTAATTCGGTGTTTGCCACATCTAACCCCCGAATCCAGTTGATGGCGGATTCTTCCATTGCTGGAGACCAGTCCATCCCCCGGCGGCATGGCAGATGTGGCTGTCTCAATCGGGTATTGGGTCACATCCGGATACTGACTCAGGATAAAGTCCCGAAGCACTTTGCGCGAGACATTATTGGCGATTTCGTCGAGTACTCGGAACGTGTCTGTGGTTCTTATGAGCTCAAAGGTGTTATTGCTCGGCAGAGCCTTTCTGAGATCCGCAGCCACGTCGTCATACGTAGGACACTCATAAATGATGTGTTCTGGTGTGCCTACTCGGCACCACAGGCACAAGCATCCGTGTTTGGCGACATCGCGGTGAACGCACATTGGAAGTGTGTATTCGTCATCGCCATACTGCCGTATCACCCAGCGTGATGGTATGGGGGGGGGGGGGGGGGCGGTGGAGTAGCCGAGCGGTCTAAAGCGTCTCGTTGCGGAGCGCGCGGTTGCTCGCCGTGGAGGTTCGAGTCCTCCCTGGGGCATGGGTGTGTGTGTTGTCCTTAAGCTAGTTTACCTAGGTTTAAGTAGTTTGTAAGCTACGGACTGATGACCACGCAGTTTGGTCCGATATAATTACAAACATTTGAACATTTGATGGTATGGGGTGCCATTGGTTACACGTCACGGTCACCTCTTGTTCGCATCGACCGCACTTTGAACAGTGGCCGTTACATTTCAGATGTGTTACGACCCGTGGCTCTACCCTTCATTCGATCCCTGCGAAACCCTACATTTCAGCAGCATAATGCACGACCGCATGTTGCAGGTCCTGTACGGGAAACGTTAGACTGCTGCCCTGGCCAGCACATTCTCCAGATTTCTCACCAACTGAAAACGACTGGTCAATGATGGCCGAGCAACTGGCTCGTCACAATACGCCAGTCACTACTCTTGATGAACTGTGGTATCGTGTTGAAGCTGCATGGGCATCTGTAGCTATACACGCCATCCAAGAGCTCTGTTTGACTCATTGCTCAGGCGTACCAGGCCGTTATTACGGCCAGAGGTGGTTGTTCTGGGAACTCATTACTCAGAATCTATGCATCCAAATCGCGTGAAAATGTAATCACATGTCAGTTGTAGTATAATATATTTGTCCAATGAATACCCGTTTATCATCTACATTTCTTCTTGTGTAGCAACTTTAATGGCCAATAGTTTATCACAGCAAAATTTATTTCGGAGGTGGTACGATCATATGACTGAAAATAAACCCCACGTGAACCCAGGAAGTTGATAGAATCGGCCTTGAATCAAAGAGAGTCTGGATGTGTTGTCGGCGTACAGCGGTCTTAGCTGCTTCTACAGTGTGTCCGCAAAGTCTCTCCACAGAGACGAAGTCCGCGTGTCTTGCCTTGTGGGGCGCGTTAGGGTGGCAGAACATTCATGTCGTTGTATAAGCTAGCGGCCGGGCTTCACTGCTACAGGCTGCAGTTATCTTGTGAGTTGGGACTCAACATTATTACAATTACAACAATGAATTTAATTACATTACAATACACTGTACTCGCCATTATCACAGTACGTGCTCTTTTTTGAAGGCATAGTTCCACATGCTATAAAAAATCCTTGGATATCACAGAGTTACGCCACTGGGCAATGGGAAACTTCACAGCGATTTGGAGAGATGACTCACTCTATAATCTGTGGCAGTCGGGTGGATTGTTTGTCAAATGCCTGGAGAACGCTACCTGTCGTCATTTGTAGCGCTAATAGTAACGCAAGGAGGAAATGGTGTTACGGTATGGGGGTGGGCGTTACTTTTCGTAGGGTGCACTATTTGATCTTAATAAAACGCTAAATGAGGGAGGATTTAAACAGATTTTGCAGCATAATACACTGGTAGAATGCGATAACAGGAAAGACCAATTTGGATTTTGTAGACATTTACGAACACTTTAGGCAACATTCATCTTGTAACTTATCTTAGGATATGGGTTAATGAAAGGCAAACAAACGTTTATGTAAATGCAAAAAAAGCTTTTTGATAATGATGACAAAACTATACTATAAAAATTCTGGTAGTAGCAGGGTTATAATAGAGCGAACGAAAAGTTATATACAAATTGTAAAAAACCAGACAACGTAAGAGCCGATGGTCATAAAAGGGAGGCAATCGTTGGGAAGGGAGTAAGAGAAAGTTGTAGCATTTCCCCAATATAATTCAATCTGTATATTTAGCAAGTGAAGGAAAGCTAGGAGAAATTTTAAACAAAATTAAAGTTAAAAAAACTACCTTGCAGTTTGTCGATGACACATTCAGAGGCAGCAAGGGACCTGGAAGAACAACTGAACATAATGGACAGTGACTTGAAAGGAGAGTATAAGATAAACGTAAATAAGAACAAAACAAATGTGTTGGATTGTAAGAAATTCAGGCGATCCAGAAGGAATTAGGAAATGAAGCAATAACAGTTGTAGATGAGTTTCATTACTTGGGCAGTAAAGTAACTTTTGATGACCGATGTAGAGAAGATATAAAATGCAGAATGGCTATGGGAAGAAAGTATGTCTGAAGAACAGAAATTTGTTGACCTCTAATACTAATTTAAATGTTAGGAAGTCCTTTTGAAGGTATTTCTCTTGAGTGTAGCATTGTATGGGTATGAAACTTGACGATAATGAGATGATAGAAGCTTGAAATGTGGTGCTACAGGAGAATACTGAGGAGTAGATGGATAGATCATGTAACTAATGAGGAGGTACTGAACAGAATTGGGGAGAAAAGAAATTCCTGGCATATAATGACTAAAAGTAAGGATCTATTGGTAGTACATATTCTGAGACATCAGGGAATCGTCAGTTAGCACTGGACGGAAGTGTGTCAGCTTAAAATCGCAGAGGGAGATCGAGAGACGAATACAGTACCGTAAGCAGGACCAAAAGAATATGTTGCCATTCTTATTCAGAAATGAAAAGGCTTGTGCGGGATAGAATAGGGTTGAGAGCTGCTTCAAACCAGTCTCTGGACTGAAGACCGCAACAGAACAGTATACTGCACACTGCAAGGTTTTTTAAGTATTATAACGCATTTTAAACTTCCGGAGACAGAACAATTTCTGCTTTTCGTGTAACGGTAATGAATAGTGAAACTCTTTCACTTGTTTCCACTGGATTTCTGTCATATTTGATGTATAAAGTGACATATTTCTGCAAAAAGATTCTATAATGAACGGGGTAATTGAAAAATTTAATGAATGACTATTGTCATCTGCGGGACCTGTCATGTAACTACTCTGCGCCAATGCGGGGTTAATTTCGTTCTCAACGATTCTTTAATTTCCGTCATTGAGCTTAAAACTAAAGATAATAACTGTGATTTCATGCTTACAACGTTCCTAATCGTAATTTCTGAAATATAATTTTCACAACTTCTATCAGTAGCTTCTTCACATCATTCAAGAAGAATCCAATTCGACGTCTGTTGGCGACATGTGTGAAACGCGCTCCTCGGCTGTAACCAGGCTTTGTGCACCCCTATTCCTACCTGTTCTCAGCCAAGCTCTGCTTTGTGCCACCAGCTGCCATTGTGCCCATGGAGGACAGAAGACCCGAGTGCAGCACAAACCCTCCCACACCCCTCCAACAGCAAAAGGCTCTGAGCTAAACTGGCATCGGAATGTTCTTTATTCCGTTCATCCCACATCATACGGAAATCATTTATTCCCTCACGGTAATGAAAAGGAAAATTTGCCCCAAGCGAGATAATAGTTTTTCTGCAGGTTACATAGGGGGCGCGAAGAGGGGGGGGGGACAACGCTGAAAACTGTTAAATAAATTAAAGGAAAATCATATTGATTTAATGGCAGTTTTTCCAACGTCAGTTGTGAGTACCCAGCTAATGTTTGTCTGCAGGCGTCTACACAATATAAATAAGACATTCAACCAGAAACAATTTCAAACAGCGGCTATTCTCTGGAACATATCCAAGAGCTTTTTCTTTTGGAACTTTTGTCGAAATTGAGTGGGCTTGTCGAAAAGTCTTGTCTTTATAGGTATTGAATAAAACTTAGTGTCATTTAATGTTCTTCGTTTCATCTTTATGGATTTTATGCAACAGCTAACAAATGTTTTTCGACTTCGTCTGTTATCGGAGTAAATATTTGTAAATAATAAATGAAAACCTTATTTCTTCCATTAGCCTGTAAATGATCAGTAATGGGACTACATTTTCCCCCAAAACGATATAATAGCAGTGTACTTTATACACTACTCGGCATTAAAATTGACACCAAGAAGAAATGTAGATGATAAACGGGTATTCATTGGACAAATATATTATACTAGAGCTGACATGTGATTACATTTTCACGCAATTTGGGTGCATAGATCCTGGGAAGTCAGTACCCAGAACAACCAACTCCGGCTGAAATAACAGCCTTGATACGCCTGGGCAATCAGTCAAACAGAGCTTCGATGGCGTGTACAGGTACAGATGCCCATGCAGCTGCAACACCATACCACAATACATCAAGAGTAGTGACTGGCGTATTGTGACGAGCCAGTTGCTCGGCCACCATTGACCAGACGTTTTCAACTGGTGAGAGATCTGGAGCTTGTGCTGGCCAGGGCAGAAGTCGAACGTTTTCTGTATTCAGAAAGGCCCGCGCAACATGCGGTCGTCCATTATCCTGCTGAAATGTAGGGTTTCGCAGGGATCGAATGAAAGGTAGAGCCACGGCCCATAACACATATGAAATGTAACGGCCATTGTTCAACGTGCCGTCGATGCGAACAAGAGGTGACCGAGATGTGTAACCAATGGCACCCCGTACCATCACGCCAGTATGGCGATGACGAATATACGCTTCCAATGTGCATTCACCGCAATGTCGCCAAACACGGATGCTGTAAAAAGAACCAGGATTCATCCGAAAAAATGACGTTTTGCCAATCGTGCACCCTGGTTCGTCGTTGCGTACACCATCGCAGGCGCTCCTCTCTGTGATGCAGCGTCAAGGGTAACCGCAGCCATGATCTCCGAGCTGATAGTCCATACTGCTGCAAACGTCGTCGAACTGTTCGTGCAGATGGGTGTTGTCTTGCAAACGTCCCCATCTGTTGACTCTGGGATCGAGATGTGGCTGCACGATCCGTTTTAGCCATGCGGACAAGATGCCTGTCATCTCGACTGCTAGTGATATGAGGCCGTATTGCCCTCCTGAACCCACCGATTCCATATTCTGCTAACAGTCTTTGGATCGCGACTAACGCGAGCAGCAATGTCGTGATACGATAAACAGCATTCGCGATAGGCTACAATCCGACTTTTATCAAAGTCGGAAACGTGATGGTACACATTTCTCCTCCTTGCACGATGCATCACAACAACGTTTCACCACGCAACGCCGGTCAACTGCTGTTTGTGTATGAGAAATCGGTTGCAAACTTTCCTCATGTCAGCATGTTGTAGGTGTCGCCACCGGCGTCAACCTCGTGTGAATGTTCTGAAAAGCTAATCATTTGCATATCACAGCATCTTCTTCCTGTCGGTTAAATTTCACGTCTGTAACACGTCATCTTCGTGGTATAGCAATTTTAATGGCCAGTATTAATAATGACCTTAATTCCCGCTGCCTCGCACGTGTAGACTGGATAGTCTACATGAGTTGTTTCTACTTCTAAATATAAATTTTCATAGATTTAGCTTTAAACATTCTTTCCTAATCATGTATTTTTATACCACTTGCCACCCCCTATTTCACCTTTGATGGCAGATTCAAAACATCCCGAAACACATATTGTTTTAATTCTAACCATGGTTCCAAATCCAAATTTTCGCATTACCAGCATCAAAATAGTCTTAGACCACCCTTAACAGATTTTCCTTTATTTAACCCGCCTAATGGTTGAATTTCCAAAAATATCGAAACACGTGTTTTTTAAAATTCCAGTCAAAAATCTAAATCCGAAGTTTTGTACTTCTTGCTTTAAAATTGCTTTAATAGCATCGTATTTTCAAAAAAAACGTTCATCCCCTATTTCACCCCTTTAGAGAAGGGGGATTTTGAAAAAAACGATGATGTCCACAGGAGAAGATAAACAAGTCTACAAATTTCAAGTTTCTATCGTCTATAGATTCACTTTTCAGCGTCGTTTTCTGTCTTTTAGAAACGGATGGGGGACGCGAAATTTCTTTCTTACCCTTTGGCATCTTTCTTGGTAGTTTTACTTTTCAAACAGCAATATGCACTTATTTTTCTATATTCGTACGCTTGTTGCAGAAAACAACTGAAGAATGTGCATCACGTTTCGTTGTGTATAACCTAAAGTCATCGCTGGTCTTCAGTCCGAATTTTATAATGCTGACGACTTTCAACCACTGTATCTTCCACCCTCTTAGCTATCGACACGGATCTGCTATTGTGTACATCGGGAGACTTTGTACTCCAACAACACAGAGAGATCGTTCATTTCCATTGTGTAGTTTTTGCTGAAGAGCAAAATATTGACACCTACACGTAGAATTTTAATAAGTCTGTAACTTTCAATTACCATATCTTCCACCCCATTATCGTTATCAACCGTCTACCACCATGGTGCACAATGGGAGACTGATACATACTACTACATACAACCACTATTCGTTTGCGATGTGTAGTTTTGGCTGCAGAGTGCAATATAAGCACAAACACCTCAATTTTAATATATATATTAATAATATTTTTCAGAGGCTATATTTTCTGTTTTTCTTCTTTAGCATTTCTTGGATGTCGGAGAGTCCAATTATAGGGCCGATTAAAAGTAGAAAGATAAAAACGTGCACTGGAGGCGAAGTCCTTAGCCGCGTAGTCTTTTGTAAATAAATGAACGGATGACGAATTACATTTTTGTCAGATGCATCGAGTTTGGATAAGGATGAAGAGGAACCCTCTAACGTTCAAGATGTACCCGGTACTGCTGAAGTACCCGGCGATACTGAAATACCAAATGCATGAAATAGCAATGGCAGTACCTATTAATAAGGCTTCGGAATTCGGTATAGTTTCTCAATTCTATTAGGCCTCAAATCTCCTGTTTTCATTCTTGAAGACGATTGAGGAGACACCAGCTAATGGAAATGAGATGCCTTTAATTGTGTCTTCGACAATATCTGAGACCCCTATTATACAAAATATTTTGTTATTGTTATTTACCCCGAAAATCCTGGAACTAATAGTGGAAGAGAAAAATGCTTTTGTCTTAGAAGTGCTTTTGACAGTGAAAACGAGTGTGCAAGTATAACATCTTGACAAGATACCATTACGACGAAATAAAAATATTTTGGGCACGATATTTGATGTGTGTAGATTTGAGTAGAGAAATACGCCATCGAATATAAAAAATAAAAATATGTTTTTTTTGTTTTTTTTTTTTTTTGTTTTTATAATATCTATAGAAACGATAATAAATCGAGTAAAGGTGTAAAATAGATAAAAATATGAAATATAAAGATAAAGGCCCCTGGAGTAGACGATATTCCCTCAGAGCTACTGAAGTCTCTGGGAGAACCAGCGATGACAAACCGGTTTCACCTGGTGTGTAAGACTTATGAGACAGGTGAAGTACCCTCAGACTTTAAGAAAAATGTTATAATCCCCATTCCAAAGAAAGCAGGTGCAGACAGGTGTGAAAACTAGAGAACCATCAGTTTAATAAGTCATGGTTGCAAAATATTAACACGAATTATATACAGAAGGATGGAAAAGCTGGTAGAAGCCGACCTCGGGGAAGATCAGTTTGGGTTCAGGAGAAATGTAGGAACACGGGAGGCAATACTCACTTTACGGCTTACCCTAGAAGATAGATTAAGAAAAGGCAAACCTACATTTCTAGCTTTTGTAGATTTGGAGAAGGCTTTTGACAATGTCGATTGGAATAAAATCTTTCAAGTTCTGAAGCAAGCAGGAGTAAAATATAGGGAGCGTAAGGTTATTTACAATTTGTACAAAAACCAGACAGCGGTTGTCAGAGTTGAAGGGCATGAAAGGAATGCAGTGGTTGGAAAGGGAGTAAGACAGGGTTGTAGTCTTTCTCCATTGTTATTCAATTTGTACATTGAGCAAGCTATAAAGGAAAACAAGGAGAAATTTGGAGAAGGAATTAAAGTTCAGGGGGAAGAATTAAAAACATTGCGTTTTGCCGACGACATAGTAATTCTGTCAGATACAGCAAAGGACCTGGAAGATCAATTGAACGGAATGGACAGTGTGCTGAAAGGTGCATTTAAGATGAACATTAAGAAGAGGAAAACTAGGGTAATGGAGTGCAGAGTAAGAAAATCAGGCGATGCTGAAGGAATTACATTAGGTAACGAAACAATAAAGGAGGTAGATGAGTTTTGTTACTTGGGCAGTAAAATAACAAATGATGGTCGCAGTACAGAGGATATAAAATGCAGAATGGCAATGGGTAGAAAAGCGTTTTTGAAAAAGAGAAATTTGTTAACCTCGAATATTGATTTAAGCCTAAGGAAGCCCTTTCTGAAGGCATTTGTATGGAGTGTTGCCTTGTATGAGAGTGACACATGGACGATAAACAGTGCGGACAGGAAGAGGATAGAGGCTTTTGAAATATGGTGCTACAGAAGAATGCTGAAGTTAGGTGGGTGGATCACGTAACTAATGAGGAGGTACTGAACAGAATTGGGGAGAAAAGAAATTTCTGGCATACCTTGACTAAAAGAAGGGATAGATTGGTAGGACACATTCTTAGACATCAAGGAATTGTGAATTTAGCATTGGAGGGAAGTGTGTGGGGTAAAAATCGCAGAGGAAGACCAAGAGATGGATACAGTAAGCAGATTCAGACAGATGTAGGTTGCCGTTCTTATGTGGAGATGAAGAGGCTTGCTCAGGATAGGGTATTGTGGAGAGCTGTATCAAACCAGTCTCCGGACTGAAGACCACAACAACACAACAAAGATAAAAAAGCATGAGAATGGAATAGCAACAATTTTCGGTATAGACAGAATTCCCTGCTCGTTGTTTGCCTAATACAACGTCACTGTTCAGTCCGGCATCCTTCGCACAATATTCTGACGTGACGTCCGAATTATATTTACTTCGTGGTACTAAATTTTTTCATGGTGTATTTCGTATTGTTGAGTCATTTATGATCAGTGCAAGAAAAGTCGACTCCAAGAGAAAATAAATCATCTGTGCATCGTCACAGAAGTGTTAAAAGATAAGTGCTGGGAGTAGATGGGCGTAGTTGCGCCTGAGCAGTGCAGTGTAACAGGAGGGTATTCCGAGCCTACTGTCAGACCGCAGGCTTGATGAGGGCGCGTGCCGCTGTGTTTACATCTTATATTCGGGGCTGCGACGCGAGTTTACAAATATAGTCACCGACCCAGATGAGGGCGGGCGCGCCTCAAGCAAACATTGGCCCCGACTGTTGTCGGGTGTGTTTGGGGCTGTGTCAGGAGTGGAATGGTGCCACCTGGATATCTTCGCCGACCAACTATTCTGAAGTTGAGGTCCTGATCACTCTGACTATACAACGCTGCAGCTTCTGGCTGCAGGCGGTACCACACACGTTGGTGTCCTGAATTTTGTAGGATGGCTTATGGCCGTAAGGTACCAGGTGTTAAGACATTTTGTAGCTGGGAGAACACGTCACAAGTGGAATGGGAGGCAAAACATAACAGATGGTGTAGCATACTGTATTACTGTGAGAAATTGCGCCAATGCTACCCAGAAACATTCTCATTGGCTGCCCACCAACTGTGTAAGGTCCCCTCTACGTTTCTTTAGTAATAAAAATTAGATAAACTAATGTATAGAAATTGATATGATTTATTGTAAATACTAGCTTAAACCCGCGGCTCCGCTCGCGTGTTGGTTGATTATCTATTTATCAGGAACGTAAGTAGTGTAGACCCAATCACAGGTAAAAATGCACTCGTTTCGAAGAATCCGATCACGAAATTCAAAAATAATGATTGTAATAATATCAAGATCACTTGTTGTAATGCGCGAAACGTTAAATCGATTTTTTTAAAGAGATGTATGAAAAAATTTCTTTTTTACTGCTTTATTTATTTATTCTTATATTTCCTTATTCGTACGCTTATCCTTACAGAGAAGAGCTGAAGACATTGCAGCACACATAGACCAAAGATATGGGCTGTGGCATCACGTTTCGCTGTATGTAACGTCGTTGCTATAGAGCCGCAAACGTCATCGCTAGCCTTCAGTCCGAATTTTTTTTATAATTTGACGACTTTAAACCACCATCTCTTCCGCCCCCTTATAACTATCGGCATGGAACTGCTATGGTGTACAACGGGAGACTTCAAACAACAATTACACACGGACCATTCGTTTGCGTTCTGTAGTTTTCGCTGCAGAGCGAAATATTAACACACAAACGTAGAATTTTATATACACCGATAACTTTCCATCCCAATATACTCCACCCCTTTATCATTATCAACCCTCAAGCAACAATGTAACCAATAAACAAATTTTCAAAGAGTAATTCTTGTTCCGCATTTCACGTTATATTGTTGAAATTGCTAAATATTTATCAGGTGGCTATAAAACAGTGGCTAAAACCTTCATCAGGTATAAATTAGTAACGGTACAAATATTTAAGTCTCTGCCTCTTGTCGTTCGTACGTGATAAGCGTACACCGAACAGACATTCACCTTAATTAATATATATCGTTGCAGTTGGCCGGAACACACAACGTTTCATATGTTAACTGCAGCGTACCGCCTGCCATCTGTTGAGTGCATTTCCTAATATTTTCGTTGCAGTTTACGTACGCTATTTATACGTGGCAGTTCGAGCTTTGTACACAAAGCCCATTCTACACAAAACGTCAATGTTCTTTCTTGCCATGGTACTTAGAGCAAATTTTACTTAAAGTCTTCAATTTATATACATACTTCCTTCATTTGTTACAACAAATGAAAATGAATGCGGCATAAACGCCAACATTCAGATTTCTTGTGTATGACCCATTAATCGCGGCTAAACATGACATGCCCTACAAAGCACTTCTGCTGTTGTATTAGAAGCTTCTTACAACCGTTACGTATTTCTATGGATATATTTCAAATAAATAACTTGTAATAAACATTTTGAAAAGTAGCCTATGTCCTAATCCAAGACATAAGAAATGTCTATATGAAATTTCATCTAAATCAATGCTGTAGCTTTAGCGTGATGCTGTAACAAACATACAAACTTTCGCATTTATAATATGTATAGGATTATGTTTATAGTAAGGTTTATTATGGTGTGTTTTGTTTATTTAGAAAAGCTTTAATTATGTAAAACAAATGAATAACTAAGTTGGAGAAGTGGCGCTTCCTGCCAAAAGTAAGATACACGGGAACGGCACTGCAAGTTATCAGGCAGTTCCGCGCGAGAGTTCAGAGAGGGTTCAGCACGACAGATCAGCACGTATGGAATTAGGAAGATTAACAGTTATGTTCCAATGAAATGTTTGTACAAGTTTATAACAAGGAACAGTGTGATATATGTCGTTTGTTGTTTCGCGGCATAACAATAAATTATGAAACAACTGGCATCCCAACTTTTTGAAATGTTAACTACGAGCCTAGTCTCCAGTTTAAAGCTTCCACAGCACATTACTTCAAGAGAAGAAGATCCACGACCTGTGCGCTGCTTCTGCGTGGGGACATCAGATATAACGAAGAAGCCAGGTTAGTAACCAGAAAATTTTACTACACGCACTGACGATGCAGGTAGTTCTACGGCCCTCACGTGCAGTGCTACGCGATTAAATTTCGCAACACTGGCACGAGTGTGGTAGCAGTATCGCCGAGGGAAGAATTGGAGTGAAAGAAAGGGACAGAATTTAGGTGAAGACCAACTGACTTTTATCTAAAACTCTTTCCACGTATCTTTCATCACTTAAACCCCGCCGTAATTTGCACACTCCGACAATTCGTGGTATAATCTGAGTTAAAGTTTTAAGTCACCTTTTCATGGCAATCTGTTGAATAAACTTTCGAGTAGCTGCTTACAACTTTCGTTCTGCTTCTAAAATGAACAATGACGCAGGCACCAAATCGTGTGGCGCTTTCATGCAGAAAAATATTTCTAAGGAAAGCACCACATTTGGTGGTTAACTACAGTATCCGAAAGAACTTGTCCCCCTTCTAGCAGCAGTGTGCCGCAGGTCTCTAGAGGAGCGAAGCATATCTGATTGGAAGAAAGCGCAGGTCATTAGCTTTTTAAAGTACGGCCGTCGAACGGATGCACAAAACTATATCTCTGACGTCGGTCAGTAGTAGAATTTTGAAACAAGATTGACTTTCGAGTATTATGACATTCTCGAGGCGGGAAATCTCTTTTGTGGGAATCAACACGGGCTCGGAAAGCAACGCCCGTGTGAAACCCAGCTCGTGCTATTCAGCCAAGAGACCCACAGGGCAAGAAATACAGGTCCCCAGGTAGACGCCGCGTTTCTTGACTTCCGCGAGATATGATTCCACATCGTCGCCTGATGAACAAATGCGAGCATATGGTACATCAGACAAACTATGTGTCTGAATTGAAGAGTTTCTAGCTAACATAACACAGCAAGTCATTCTCAACGGAGAGTCTTCAGACGAAAAAGTTATCTGTGGCGTGCCCCAAGTGAGTGTTATAGTGTTTCTGCTTTTCACAAAATATTACAATGTAACTGCTCCATCAAAGATGATAATTTATTTCTCTGCATGTAACATCTCTTCTGGTTTGTTGAGAACGCAAGTACTTTGACTAAACTTCAGTAAATGTCTGATGATGGCCTAAGAAGCTCTAAATCGGTTCACACAATAAACAAATCTATAAAACAAACACAAAATTGTGTATTTTAATTTTCATGCGACTAGCATCCGAGGATGAAGCGACAATGCTACACCAAGTACTCTCCGCCACATGCCGTGAGGTGGCTTTCGGAGTACGCATGTATATAAAGAACGATTAAAAATCGTATGTACATTTTACACGTAATTTTAATTCAGCATCATTAATTAAAAAGCTGTGCCTTGTCGATTTAGCCATGTCCCTCTCTCCATTCCACCCTCTTCAGATCTTCATATGATTTCAGACCCATTTCTTCTTTGACGTTAAAATTAGTTGCTCTTCTCCTGCCTCTTGGTCTTTCCCTTAAAGTTTTCATTCAAATATACTATTTATAAACTGGCTGTGTCGCATTATATGTCCTGTTATTTTTGCTTTTCTTCTTCCTATAACCTTTCTGTTCTCATTCACTTCTGTTAATATCTGATCTTTACTTTTTCTATCTACACAGCTTTTCGTCATCCTTCTCCAAAGCCACATTTTCATTGCCTCCAGGCTCTTTTTTTCTGCCTAACTCAAGAATCCATGCTTCAGATCCATATGTTAAGACACTGCAAAAAAAGTTTTAGAAATTTTTTTCTAATTTCCAGGCTTATTTGGTTGACTGTAAATAAATTGATTTTATTTTGGAAAGCTTGCTTGCTAAGGCTAGTCTTCTCTTTATATCTGTAATACATTTATTATCATCAGCGACTGTGCTCTCCAAATAACAGAAGATCCCAACCTGTTCTAGAACGTTATCTTCTAGTTTGATATCGACTTCTTCATTAGTTTTCATCTTCCCTACTACCATAGTTCTTTTCCTTCTTATTTATCATTAGATTAAATTCTCTTACTATTTTGGCAAATGTTATCTGCATAAGCAATAGATGTAATCTTAATTCAAGTTTAAACAATATAAGCAAGAAAACTTCGTCATATTTAGGATAGAAATATATAAACTTTGTAACCCATGGATTCACATAACTTTGTTATTTTTGGACACCAATGTAGACCTGAAATCAACACTACTGTTTGATAATGGGCTCAGGCCCGAAACTAGTAATGGTGAAATAAATTGACTTATAAATATCTTGCGGCTGGTTGCAGTATTTATTCACTACAGTATTATCACATGATAAGTGTTACAATTGTTTTCGTGACCACGACAAAACATAGCTCAAATATTACTGTACTTTTTTTTTTTTTTTTTTTTTTTTTTTTTTTTAATGGTCCTACTTTCTGGCTGCGACACGTACATGCGGTGTATACTGACAAGTGTCAAATGTGCAAGGGTCGGAAATTGTAAAAATTCAAAATGTCTATAAATCTATCGGACCAAACTGCGTGGTCATCAGTCCGTAGCTTACAAACTACTTAAACCTAGGTAAACTAACCTACGGACAAACACACACACCCATGCCCCAGGGAGGACCCGAACCTACACGACGAGCAACCGCGCGCTCCGCAGCGAGGTGCTTTAGACCGCGGCACGGAAATTGTACTTCGGCGAATAGGGTGAGAACGCTAGACAAATCCCTAAGGTATGTACGCAGTAAAGATTTATATCACGCGAAATACTTCCCGAGTATTGAACTTTCTTTTATCATTTGCAGTTACAAGACCAAAAAAAACTGTGAAATTCCTAGTTTAAGTAAAGGAAGTTGGTTATTTGGACGCATGTACTGCATGGAGTCTTTTACTTATTTGGTAGTTCCCTACTCAGACAGTGCCAATTATACTTACATGTGCAGTGAACATTTTAATTTTCTAGGAAAGCATGACATGAGAGAGGATCTGAGTGAGTAATTAGTAGATAGTTATTCAAAAAAATTTAATAATGAACGTTCTACTGTGTGACTGACAGGCATAGCCATTTAGAAACGTTCATTTTTACCGTAGTCTATTCTTCGGGTGTGTTCGATGGTATAGAAAAAGGTTCCTGGTCGGAGGTCTCAGTTAGGGATAAGTTCGTTCATTCGCTGCGTTGGAATAATAATAACAATATGGCTTTCTGTTACACAGGACCTAATTGAGGAGTATGACTCCATGGTCATAGAAGAAGTCCGTGTACATGAAATTTTAACACAAGAGTGGTAATAGAAAAACTTAAATTAGTCCTTTGGACAAAATAAGCCTAAGCGAAAAGAATCAATAACGAAACAAAGGAATCAGCTTAATTTTTTAATTTATCCAGGAGTTCCTCGACAGAACAGAAGGAATGAGCCACGAGGTAACTTTTCAATATGGAATTGAAAGCGCATGGTTTCGTACTAAGATTCTTGAGTTCTTGTGGCAGCTTATTGAAAATCGATGCTGCAGATACTGCACGCTTTTCCGCACAAGAGTAAAGGAAGTGTGATCCAAATGTAGGTTAAAGTCTACTATTCACCGAGTGGAAGCTGCTAACTCGTAGGAATAACCTGATATTGTCAACAAAAAAAGACATTAAAGAAAATATGTATTGTGACGCCAATGTCAGAATTCCCAGACGTTCGCGACCGTGTGCCACATTATTGCTCGAACCGCCCGTTCCTGAGGGCAAAAAATCCTTTTTGATCAGTAGAGTTACCCCAAAAAATAGCGCCAAACGTCATAACTGAATGAAAGTAAACATGGTAGACAAAGTTTCGTATTGAAAAATCACTTATTTCAGATTAAAAACAGTAAATAAAGCAGAATTTTCTTTTTGAACAAGATTCTGAACAGGGGTTTTCCACGACAGCTTACTGTCTATCTGAACAACTAGAAAATTAAACTGTTCAGACGGAGGCGGAGGCACTGCAAGTTACGAGCAGCACTAGATAAGTAAAACTATTCTTACGTGTATATCTGTCTTTCCTGACGGGCTAAAAACAGTATGCGGCATTGAAGTCGGGCTAAAAACAGTATACGATAATGAAGTCACAACGAAGATATCTGAGACACAAGAGCAAATACTTACGGAGGCAGAATGCCAGTAGCTTTCCCCTTGAATAAGATAAGAGAATGGTGAGACAAGTATGGCGCATTTTCTGTCTCAAAGCCGTGCTGTGCAGAGGACTCGTTAATAAACAGTGCAACTTGAAATTAACCACTTGTTAGTGTAATAAAACATACCTCATCCATTTGCCACAATGTACGATACTACCAGATTTTCATTTTGATGTGTGTTGCCTTTACCATAAGTTAGTTACGTAGTTTGTAACTCTTGGGGCTGATGACCACTTGCGTTCGGTTCCACAGTCTTACAAACATTTCAACTTTTTTTTCTTTTTGATAACTTGCAGTTTTGTCGTGCATTACATTTCAATATCTAAATTCAAATTTATTTTGCCGGCCGCGGGACTGAGGCGCTCCAGTCACGGTCTGCACGGCCACTACGGACGGGGTTCGAATCCCCTCTCGGGCATGGATATTTGTGCCGTCCTTAGGATAAGCTAGTTGATAAGTAGTTTGTAAGTTTAGGGACTGATGACCCCGTAGTTAAGTCCCATAAGCTATACAAACATTTGAACATTTTTTGAACAAATTTATTTTTTTCTAAATTTTGCTTCATATTTTGTAACATTGTATTTTTTTAGTATACATAAAGTTAACTATCAAATTATTTCAGCACTGTTAATCAATTATCATTATTATTTTTCCTCAACCTTCTTTTTTTATATCAACGTAATTTTGCGATCATAATTATTTTCAAAAGGTAAAGCAGTCAACAATCCAAAGATTGGTTTGAACACCACAGTTCTTTACTATGCGTAGTCCTATTTGGAGACTCACGGGAGTAGCCGAGCGGTCTGGAGCGCCATGTTGCGGATCGCGTGACCTCCCGCGTCAGAGGTTCGAACCTCCCTCGGGCATGGATGTGTGAGTCGTCCTTAGCTTACTTTAACTTAGTTTAAGTAGTTTGTAAACTAGGGACTAATAACCCAGCAGTTAAGTTCCATAGATTTATAAACATTTGAACGTTTTCCTATTTGGAGGTGGTATGCCGTTACCTTCCTATGACCTTCGAACTAACTTATCCAGCCATTTTGTAACTTTTTTTCTAATTATTTTTTTGGAGTTTTATACGTTAAGTTACCAACTTTCGCAACTGTAAATTAGTCTACTTTAGACCACATTAACTTTTCTGAAGACATTACAGCTCAAATCATTTCTGTATAAACACTGTTATTAAATTTTAATATACGTTCACAACCGACATATTCACAAGAATACTGATTTGTAAAATCACATATCTTTGGTACAAAAAAGCGCGAGCAGTTGTTTAGAATCCGGAATTGGCTGACAGCTGTGAAATACGATGGATTTAAAAGGTATTTTGTAACTTTTTAAAACTTTGTTGAACTAAAATTGCAAATTCGGAAGCTCCATTGAAACTTGTGTTTAACGGGAATGATTAAGTTTGAAACTTTTATGTTAGAACAGCTAAAAAGTGTAATTATTACTCTTTGTAAAACCAGTTTTTCTGAATTGTTGTGAGCAAAGACATGATCAGTAGAAACGGCTACAACTGACGCATTCATTGATCTACCGAATTACTTACAGTTACGTTCTAAAACTTTGAGCCTCTCAGAAACTGAATCTCCCCTTGACTCAGAAGAAAATGTTCTGTTAATTTATTGAAGTGGAATTTCAATCAACGTCAGGAAATGTATCACTGTAAACCCAACAGCTTCTCTATACCGATGTGTGTGGAAGCTCTTCTCCACAGAAAGAAGTTGCATCCCGACAAGCCGGCCGCGGTGGCCGAGGGGACTGAGGCGCTCCAGTCACGGTCTGCACGGCCACTACGGTCGGAGGTTCGAATCCCCCCTTGGGCATGGATATTTGTGCCGTCCTTAGGGTTAGCTAGTTCATAAGTAGTTTGTAAGTTTAGGGACTGATGACCCCGTAGTTAAGTCCCATAAGCTATACAAACATACAAACATCCCGACAAACTTGAATATGCGCCGGGCCTCGCGCCTTCACTTAGAGGGTACAGCCGATACTGTTTCAGAATCGAAGACCTGGCTAGCACAAATTCCGCGGTTGCTCTCCGTGGATGGTCGAGTCCTCCCTGGAACATGTGTGTGTGTGTGTTTGTCCTTAGGTTAGTTTACCTAGGTTCAAGTAGTTTGTAAGCTACGGACTGATGACCACGCAGTTTGGTCCGATAGATTTACAAACATTTTTGAACTCACATTGTCACAAACAGACGCCAACTAGGTGAAGTCCACGTGTTCACGCCACTAGAACAGCTACGCCGAATCCAACGCTGTCGACATGGCGCCTTTCCACCGGTGTCACCTGTTGCGCATCGATCATCTGCTGCAGGTAGCCTTCCTGACAGTCCCGGCACGAGCCTCTGCCCCCTAGCTGCTCAGGCATCACTGCCCCATTTGGTCAACACAACGCTGACCCGTCGGCCAGAGGTACGGTCTGATTCTGCCTGCCCCTCTGTGCCTTCTGCCAGCTGTAGCAGCAGGCTAGCAGTTTAAGACAATTCCTGCTGTCCACTACTAATGCACCCCCTCTCCTGTCGAAGCATACTGGACACGCATTCGGGAGGACAGCTGTTCAAACCCTCCTTCGGCCAACCAGATGTAGGTTTTCCATAATTAACCTAAATCATTCCAGGTGAATGGCGGGAAGGTTCCTTTCAAAAAATTAAACGGACACAAAATGCTCAAGACTGACAGTTTTTTACAGGAACTCGAAATTTAGTTCGAACTTCAATGCGAGAAACTTATAATAAATTCCACAACTAAAACCTGATACGTAATTTGGTACAGAATCCTAAGAAATTGTGGTCCTATGTAAAGTATACTAGCGATAAATCAATATCTTAACTACGCGATAGTAACAATGATGCTAATGACAGTTCTGTTAAAGCAGAACTGCTTAACACAACCTTCCGGAATTCCATCACGAAAAAAGACGAAGCAAATACTTCAGAATTTGTATCACGAACAGCTGCCAGCTTGCGTAATTTAGAAGTTGATACCCCTGGTGTATCAAAGCAACTTAAATTACTTAAAAGGTAAGTCACCCGGTTCCGATTGTATACCAATTAGTTTCCTTTCAGAGTATGCTGACACAATAGCCCCATACCTAACTATCATGTACAACCTCTCGTTCAGCGAACGTTCCGTACTCTAAGACTGGAATGTTGCACAGCTTACGCCAATATTCAAGAAAGGCGATAGGAGTGATCCGCAAAATTACAGGTATAGATCATTGACGTCGGTTTGCAGCAGGATTTTAGAACATATAGTATCCTCAGATATTATAAACTACCTAGAAGAAAACGACCTATTGACCCGCAGTCAACACGGATTCAGAAAGCATCATACTTGTGAAACACAGCTAGCTCTTTACTCACATGATGTGATGGGTGCTATCGACAAGCGATGTCATATTGATTCCCTATTTCAAGTTTTCGGAAGGCTTTCGACACTGTACCTCACAAGCGTCTTCTAATCAAACTGCGTGATAATGGGATACTGCCACAGTTGTGCGATTAGATTCGTGATTTCCTGTCAGAAAGGATACAGTACGTTGTAATTGACGGAAAGTCATCGAGTAGAAGAGATATCTGGCTTTCCCCAGGGAAGTGTTATTAGGCCCCTACTGTTTCTTATATTTATTAACGATTTAGGAGACAATCTGAGTAGCTCCCTTAGACTGTTTACGGATGGTGTTGTCATTTATCGATTAGTAAAGTGAAGCAACTGCAATTTTGTTGGTTTATTTTTTTTTTTTTTTTTTTTTTTTTTTTTTTTAGATAAGGTATCTGCATGGTGTAAAAATTGGCAATGAGAAGTGTGAAGTCATCCACAAGACCACTAATAGAACCCATTAAACTACATTTACACGATAAATCAATCAAACTACAGGCCGTTCAATACCACTAAATATCTAGGACTAACAATTACAAACAACTTAAATTGGAAAGAACTCATAGAAAATATTGTAGGGAAAGCGAACCAAAGACTACGTTTCGTTGGCAGAACACATTAGAAGGTGCAACAATTCTACTGAAGAAACTGCCTACACCACACTTGTGCTTCTTATTTTGGAGTATTGTTGCGCATTGTGGGACTGACATGTGATTTGGAGAAAGTACAGAGAAGATCAGCTCGTTTTGCATTATCGCAATATAGGAGAGAGAGGTCACGGAAATGATGCACGAGTTGGAGTGGAAATCATTTAAATGCGTTATTCGTTGCGACGAGATCTATTTGCGAAATTTCTGTCACCAACTTTTTTTCCGAATGCGAACATATTTTGTTAGCACCCGCCTACATAGGAAATAAAATTAGACAAATCAAATCGAAAATGGAAAGATTTAGGTGTTCCTTTTTCCCGCGAGCTATTAGAGAATGGAACTATAGAGAAACATCGTAAAACCGCTCCGATGAACCTGTGCTATGCACTTCAATGTGACTTGCAGAGTATTTATGTAAATACAAAGGAGACGAAAAACTTCCTTCCCTATCCCCGACGAAAACTATACAAGCGTGTGCTGTGATGACCACAATGTCGATAGGACGTTAAAACCTAATATTTATTTCTTCCTTTCTTCCACGGTTGGGAGGAGTTAACGCCTCTGCTCTTGTGCTACAGAAGAACCTTGTCAGGCACTAACATCACTGGAGTGTCGCTCGTATGGTGGATTACTACCGACTCCGGCATTCCGCAACGTTCATAGCCACCTACGCTAAGGAGGCCATTGCCCTTCTCCACTTCCGTCTCCGTTGCGTTAACTATTTCTTTTTTCAATGCTGTTACTCATTTAATGACCCGCCATCATTGGCATAAGATGGTTCCTAGTGTCACATTTAGGAGCTGTTCTCTTAGCCGACACACCTAGTATAGCCAGTGTGTACTAGCGGGCAGCGGGAGTGGGATAGCAGCGACAAAGGAAGGAGAGTATACTCCTTTTTTCCCCAATATCAAAGAGCGTTTGGAGATGAGTCATGTGGATCTAAGCAAAGGCATGATATACTTCTTGAAAAGACACGGCCCCTATCCCACATATCTCAAATGCATGAACCTTAGACAATCTAAAACCTGTGAATGCGGCATGAAGGCACAGCTTAACATGTAGTGCTGCACTGTAATGACCATCTACAAAACAGACACACACAACGAAATGGCAAAATGTTCAAATGTTTGTAGAGCTTATGGGACTTAACTACGGGGTCATCAGTACCTAAACTAACAAACTACTTATCAACTAGCTAATACTAAAACGGCACAAATATCCATCCCCGAGGGGGGATTCGAACCCCCGACCGTAGTGGCCGTGCAGAACGTGATGGCGCGCCACAGACCGCTCGGCCACCGCGGCCGGCAACGAAATGGTACAAACCTATTCGAAACAATAATAAACCCAGAGGAATGGAAGAACCTGACACAACAGCAGTCAGAATATAATCGAGGAAGGCAACACAGGACCGCAGCACGGGTGAATCAAAAGCAACAGGTTTCAGATCTGAGAACAGACAGTAGTGCCGAAATAGAAATGAATGCTGTAATTGTTATGGGAAAAAGGACCTATTCAGCTACAGTTGAAGGCCGTAAACTCCACAAAACTCCAAAAAAAAAAAAAAAAAAAAAAAAAAAAAAAAAAAAAAAACCTGGGAATTACTATTACTTCAGACTTAAATTGGAAAGAACACGTAGAGAATGTCGTGGGAAAGGCGTACCAGAGACTGCGTTTTATTGGTAGAACCCTTAAAAGATGCAACAGAACTACTAAAGAAACGGCATACACTACGCTTGTCCGTCCTTTTTTGGAGTATTGCTGCCCAGTGTGAGATCCTCGTCAGGTGGGTTTGACGGAGGACATCGAAAGAGTCCAAAGAAGAGCAACTCGTTTTGTATTGTCACGATACAGAGGAGACAGCGTCACGGAAATGATACAGGACCTGAGATGGGAATCATTACAACAACGGCGCTTATCACTGTGACGTGGGCTACTTACGAAACTCCAATTGCCGACATTCTCCTCCGAATGCGAAAATATATTGTTGACTCGTACGGAGAGATGCAGGTGTTCATTCTTCCCGCCGCTATTCGAGAATGGAATGGGAGATAAATAGTATAACGGTGGTTCGATGAACCCTCTGCCAGGCACTTAAATGTGATTTGCAGAGTATCCCATGTAGCTGTAGATGTAGTTGCCATGAATGTAGTGTCGTAACGTGAATATCTGGTTACACAAAGTGTGTGTTGTCTTGCCACCGTACAGCAACTATCCAATCTGTTCTTTGATGACAAGAATACATTATAGTGTAATCAGTAATCCACGTTACCTGTATAACTTACGTGACACCTGTTACGCCATTGGCTTGATACCTCCATTTGGTTATAATAGGGGCCTGAAGGTGACAATTTTATACTGCTGAAAACGGTCACAATAAATAAAATTCAAAAGGGAACGGGTCTTTTTTTTCTCTCAATAAGGTGAATTTGTGATCAGCCGCGATCACACATCCGTGACAATGATGGATTAAATACAGCCGAGCCGCGCTGGAGTAGCCGAGCGGTCTAAGGCGCCTCGCTTCGGAGCGGGCGGTTGCTCACCGTCGGAGGTTCGAGTCCTCCCTAGGGCATGGATGTGTGTTTTTTTTTCCTTAGGTTAGTTTACCTTAGTTTAAGTAGTTTGTAAGCTACGGACTGATGAACACGCAATTTGGTCCGATAGATTTACAAACATTTGAACATTTTGAGCCGGCCGCTGTGGCCGAGGGGACTGAGGCGCTCCAGTCACGGTCTGCACGGCCACTACGGTCGGGGGTTCGAATCCCCCCTCGGGTATGGATATTTGTGTCGTCCTTAGTCTCAGTTAGTTCATAAGTAGTTTGTAAGTTTAGGGACTGATGACCCCGTAGTGAAGTCCCATAAGCTATACAAACATATGGACATTTTTGAACATTTTGAACAACCGATAGTTGTGTAACGTGATACTTGCAAAACACCGCAGCGCGGTGTTCCGTGTAATGGCCGGTGGTAAGGGAATATTTTTGGCGCACATGGGACGCAATATATACTGCTGGTGCTTGCGAGCCTACTATAAGTGTCAGCCGTTATTAGGGGGAGCTGCAGTGGCGAGGCCGTTGCCTCCGGCTCGCCTGGCGGGCCTCCAGACGCTTTTACTGGCAGTTGCAGCCGCGCCGGACACTCACCCAGCCATCCAAACACGCCGCTAGTGTCGTCCCCGAGATATACTGGCCCTGTGACACAAGGAAATATAGCAGGGAAACCTCCGTAACAGTTCGTTGACGCTAACAGTGGTATGGGGCAGGCTATTCCAGCAGTTCCTTCAGGCGTCACATGATCATATGTTACTAACAAGGAGACCACATAGGTATCAGATTTTAGAATGTCTTTATGTTTATGGTACGTGAAGTCAGAACTTCTATTACAATCAGTCAAAGCCACTCGACGCAACTCTCAAAAAGTCTTGAGAAAATCGATTTTGAAATTTTGCAAAGTGTACGAAATTACCAGTAATTAAACGAGTTACAGCACAGGTCGATTTAGCTCAAGACGTAGCGTACTGGCGTCGTATGTATAGAGTCGGAGGTTCGTATCCCACTGGGACATATATTTCGTTATAAAACATTTTGGGACCTCTAATTCCACTTATTGCGTCAGTTTTTGTTTATGTGTATGTAGACGAGTTGGAAAAACTTATGGAATTCGACCTCGGGGAAGAACAGTTTGGATTTAGGAGAAATGTAGGAACACGGGAGGCAATACTCACATTACGACTTATCTTAGAAGATAGGCTAAGGAAAAGGAAACCTACGCTTTTAGCGTTTGTTCGATTTGGAGAAAGCTTTTGACAATGTAGACTGGAATACAGTGAAGGTAGGAGGGGAAAAAATATAGGAAGCGAAGAGTTATATTCAAACTATACAAAAACCAGAAAGCGATTATTAGAGTCCAAGGGCAAGAAAGGGACGCAGAGGTTGGGAAGGGAGTAAGACAGGGTTGTAGCCTTTCCCCAATGTTGTTCAATCTGTACATTGACCAGGCAGTGAAGGAATGGAAGGAGAAATTTTGAGAGGGCATTAAAGTGCAGGGAAAAGAAATAAAAATATTGCGGTTTGCCGATGACATAGTAATTCTGTCAGAGACTGCAAAAGATCTGGAAGAGCAATTGAATGGAATGGACAGTGTCTTGAAAGGAAGATAGAAGATGAACATTAAAACGAAGGTAATGGAATGCAATGTCAGAAAATCGGGCGATGCTAGAGGAACTAGATTAGGTAATGGGACAATAAAAGTAGTAGATGAATTTTGTCATATGGGTAGCAAGATAACTTCTGATGGCCGAAGTAAAGAAGATATAGAATGCAGAATGGCTATGGGAAGAAAAGCGTGAAGCGAAACTTGTTAACATCTAATATTAATTTAAATGTTAGGAAGTCCTTTCTGAAAGCATTTGTCTGGAGTGTAGCATTATATAGGAGTGAAACGTGGACGATAAGGAGTTCAGATAAAAAGATGATAGAATCTTTTGAAATGTGGTGCTACAGACGAATGATGAAAATTAGATGGGTAGATCACGTAAATAAATAGGTGCTTAATCGAATCGGGGAGAAGTTTCTGGCATATCCTGACTAAGAGAAGGGATAGATTGTTTGGACATATTCTGAGACATCAAGGAATTGTCAACTTAGCATTAGAAGGAAGCGTGTGGGGTAAAAATCGTAGAGGGAGACCGAGCGACGAATATAGTAAGCCGATTCAAAAGGATGTAACGAAACATTGAAGGTGGTAGATGAGTTTTATTACTTGGGTAGTAAAATAACATGCGATGGTCGCAGTACAGAGGATATAAAATGCTGAATGGCAATGGGAAGAAAAGCATTTTTGAAAAAGAGAAATTTGCTAACATCGAATATTAATTTAAGGGTAAGGAAGTCTTTTCTGAAGGCATTTGTGTGGAGTGTTGCCTTGTACGGGAGTGAAACATGGACGATAAGCAGTGCGGACAGGAAGAGAATAGAGGCTTTTGAAATGTGGTGTTACAGAAGAATGCTGAAGATTAGGTGGGTAGATTGCATAACTAATGAAGAGGTACTGAACAGAATTGGTGAGAAAAGGAATTTCTGGCATACCCTGACTAAAAGAAGGGATCGCTTGGTAGGACACATTCTTAGACATCGGGGAATCGTAAATTTAGCATTGGAGGGAAGTGTGTGGGGTAAAAATCGCAAAGGGAGACCAAGAGACGCGTATAGTAAGCAGATTCAAGTGGATGTGCGTTGCCGTTCTTATGAGGAGATGAAAAGTCTTGCTCAGGATAGAGTAGGGTGGAGAGCTGCATCAAACCAGTCTCCGGACTGAAGACCATAACAACAACATAGGTTGCCGAACGTATTCTCAGATGAAGAGACTTGCACAGGATAGGGTAGCGTGAAGAGCTGCATCAAACCAGTCTTCGGACTGAAGACCACAACAACAAACAACAGACGAGTTGAAATCCTTGTCACGTAAACCGATGGTTGAGCAGAGCAGATTTTTGAAAAGCCATTAGTAGCTAGGGAGATGACTTTCCAAATACTTTGTCGTAGCTCTTCACAAACTTATATGGAAGTGAAACGTCGACAGTAAACAATTCATACAAGAAGAGAATAGAAGCTTCTGAAATTTGGTGATACAGACGAATACTGAAGATTATCTGGACAGATCATGTAACCAATGAGGAGTTACAGAATAGAACTGCAGAGAAATTTCTGGTATAACTTGACTAAAATTAGCTCTCAGTTAATAGCACACATTTTGATACAGCAAGGAATCGTCAATTTAGTATTGCGGGATAAAAATCGTACAGGGACACCAAGGTGAGTACAGTAACCAGATTCGAAAGGATGAAGCATGCAATCGTCATTCGAAAGTGAAGAGTCTGCCTTCGGAATGAAGACCACAACAACATCTTCATTACACATGACGGTATGTCAATTTAATAGACAACACACACCTTACAAAAATGACGCCGCGTAGTACAAAAATTAACACAAAGCATAAACACAAGGCGGTCTTTCCACGAATACGACTGTTAACTTTCTCAAAACTACGCTTCAAGATCACGGTCATTAACTCTACCTGTCTCCTAGTGACAGCCAAGCTATTGTCTTTCTTTCCTCTCGGCAGAATGGCCGGCAAAGTTCCAAAGGTCAGTCGGCTTTCTGGCCCACTCCCACAACTGCACACCTTTTAAATTCCGGCAGACTGCTTATATCAGTCTGTTATTTCTACTAGTCCATATAAGAAAAGAAGAGTTCCGGGATACGACTGAAGGATTTTAAATACCAACAACAAAGTATACTGAGCGGAAAACACGTGGTAACGAGCAAAGCTACTTCAAACATCTGAGGTAAAGTCCGATGGGGCTTCTGCGTCTGTAATACGAATCGCATAGTTTTTACTATGTACCGGCAAATTCCGCTTCGCTATTTAGTACTTCGAGGCGCTTTGTATTAACTGCAGTGTTAGCTATTGCTGTACCTTCTAACGTCATTTGTTATACCACAGTGGCTGTTCACTGTGTTAGGTCTACGACAGTAAACATTTTTGCCACTTGTCTTTCTCGCATCTGTAATGACTCGCGAGTGTTTTCTGGAATTATTGGTGTACTGAACATTACATAGTGAATAGAAGTTTTTAAAATGAGAGCCGCGGTGGAGTCGCCAAGCGTTCTAAGGCACCTTGCTCCGGAGCGCGCAGTTGCTCGCTGTCGGAGGTTCGAGTCCTCCCCCGGGCATAGGTTTTTGTGTTGCCCTTACTGTAAGAATTCGAACCAAGAACAGCTGCCAGCATACGAAATTTAGAAGTAGGTGTTCTTAGAGTAGTGATACTTCTTAAGTCTCTAAACAAAAACAAATCTTCCGGGCCAGATTGTATACTAACTAAATTCCTCTCTGAGTATGTTGATCCAATAGCTCCATACTTAACAATCATATATATCCGATCACTCAGCGGAAGATCAGTACCCAAAGACTGGAAAGTTGCCCAGGTCACTCCAATATTCAAGAAATGCATTAGGAGTGATCCCCAAAATTACAGGCCCATCTCATTGACATCGATTTGCAGTAGGATTTTGGAAAATATACTTTGGGCGAACATTATGAACTACCTCAAAGGCAACGACCTATTAACCAATAGTCAACACGGATTCAGAAAGTACCACGCTTGCGGAACCCAGCTTGTCCTTTATTCACATGAAGTGATAAGTGCCATCGACAAGGGATCTCAAATCGATTCCATATTTCTGGATTTCCAGAAGGCTTTTGACATTGTACCTAACAAACGGCTTCTAATGAAAATGCGTGTTTATGGAATATCGCCCCAATTGTGCCATTGGATTCACGATTTCCTATCAGAAAGGACACAGTTCGTAGTAATTGACGGCAAGATATCGAGTAAAACAGAATTGATATCTGGCGTTCCCCAGGGAAGCCTTATAGGTCCCCTACTCTTCCTTGTGTTTATAAACGATATAGAAGACAATCTGAAGCTCCCTTAGAATGTTCGCGGATATTGCTGTCGTTTATCGGTTAGTGAAGTCAACAGAGGATCAAAAGCAACTGCAAAGCGATTTAGACAAAATTTCTATATGGTGCGAAAAATTGGCAATTAACACTAAATAATGAAAAGTGTGAAGTAATACACCTGACGACTAAAAGAGATTCGATGACCTTCAATTACGCGATAAATCAGTTAAACCTGAAGGTCGTAAATTCTACCAATTTCCTAGGAGTTACAATTACGGACAACTTAGACTGGAGAGAACACAAAGAAAATATTGTGGAGAAGGTGAACCAAAGGTTAAGTTTCATTGGCAGAACGCTTCGAAGATGCAACAGCTCCACCAAAGAGACTAAAGAGACTGCCTAAATCCCACTTGTGTGTCCTCTCGTGGAGTATTGTTGCCCTGTGGGGGACCCTCACCAGGTGGGACTGACGGAGGATATTGAGAAGGTTCAGAGAAGGGCAGCTCGTTTTGAATCATCACGTTATAGGGGGGGGGGGGGAGCGTCACGGAAATGTTGCACGACTTGAGGTGGAAATCATTAACAGAACAACGTTATTCGTTGCGGCGAGATCAATTTGCGAAATTTGAATCACCAAATGTGAAATTATTTTGCTATCACCCACCTACATAGGGTGACATGACCATCCCAATTTAATAAGAGAAATCAAACCGAAAATGGTTTAGGTATTCTTTCTTCCCGCGCCCTGGAACGGTAGAGAAAGGTTATGAAAGTGGTTAATGAACCCTCTGTCAGGCACTTAAATGTGATTTGCAGAGTATTTATGTAGATGTAAGTTAGTTAAGTAGTTTGTGAGCCTACGGACTGATGGCCAACGTAGTTAAGTCCCTTAGATTTACAAACATTAGAACTTTTTTCTTTTAATATGATGCTTCAGAGTAATGCTAGAGATAAAACAGGTTCATCGAGTACTTCGAGAAGAGGTTTTGAATAAAATTACGGAGGTAAGAGCTTTACGGGACATATTGAGGTATGACAAGGACTCAGTTAATTTGATACTACATGGGAATTTGGGGAGGAAATATTGTACATAGGCATGAAGCCCTGCATACAGTAAGCTAGTACAAATGGATATAGGGTCATAAATGAATAAAGGGAGCACTGGAGACGCAAAAATTTGGAGAAAGAATTGCGGTTCAACGAGAATAAATAAGCCGTTTGAGGTTTTCTAGTGACATTTTCTGTCAGAGACAGCAAAGGCTTGGAAATACAATTGAAAGTCATGGCACAATGCTGTAACAAGTTTGTGGCATCTAAGAGTAAACATTTCTTGCATATTTTGAATTAGGAGAATAGTTTCTAGTTATTTTCCTCTGTTTTAAATGAATACCTAGAGATTCATAAATCTGTATATCTGTCTTGAAATAATTTGGACTCTATTGTATGTTAAAAGTTTAGTATTTTGTTAATTTCAGCAATCGTTAGGTCTATACATTTGGTTTTTAAAATATCAAGAACCAGTTGCAGTTTAATTGTATCCTTCCCAGATATTAAGACTGAACATATATGGGTGATAATTTATATCTGGAACTGATTTTGAAGGATTGGCCTGATATCCTTCTGTCCCCGCCCCGTAATCCGCAGAGAGGAAATGTGGATACCCCAGTTGTCTGCGTATAGTGTTATACATGTGAAAGTGAGCGAAAGTTTTCTTAAACAATGTCCAGAGACATATTTTGTCTCGATATTTATTAAAGGTATTAAACTGAAGGTGAGGCATTGAATTAAAATTCGCCGGCCGCGGTGGCCGAGGGGACTGAGGCGCTCCAGTCACGGTCTGCACGGCCACTACGGTCGGGGGTTCGAATCCCCCCTCGGGCATGGATATTTGTTCCGTCCTTAGTATAAGGTAGTTGATAAGTAGTTTGTAAGTTTAGGGACTGATGACCCCGTAGTTAAGTCCCATAAGCTTAACAAACATTTGAATTAAAATTTATGACGAGGCCATAGGATTCGAGCCCGGGACCTTACTAGGCAGGCGCCATAACCACTAGGCCAGCGAGAATTAATGGATACGTTGACTACACGGACTGTCTTAAGGTACGTCTCCCTCCACTACACAAACTTCAATTCTGCCTCGTGTTCCCTTATGCATGGGGTGCTATTCTGCTAATGGAGAGCACTGGCAACGTTGATACGTATTTATGAGGGAACATGGGGCGGAACTGAAGCTTGTGCAGTGAAGGGATACGTGCCTTAAGACAGTCCGTGTAGTCAACGTATCCATTAAGTTTCGTTGGCCTAGTCCGGTCAGGGGGCTCAACGCCCTCTGTAATAAAAAAGCAGAGCCAAGAATACTTCGAACATCAACGAACAAATACGATCAGCGTCCGCAATGAACAGAACAAACAACCCATAGAGCAAAAAAAAAAAAAAAAAAAAAAAAAAAGGAAAAAAAAAATTGAATGACTCGCCTCCAGTTTTCTTAATGTTTGCGTGTCGTGTGGCTGAGGCAGCACTTGGGTAGCAGCCCGATATTCACCTATACTCCGATTATAATTACTCGCTACTTGACAGTTCACGCGCTGGAGCTGCTTTCCTCCAATCAGAGAGCTCAACAACATGACCGAACCGTTACCTGTTGCCAAACTGACACAACTATTCAGTTCACTCCCCCTCTTGATTTGTTTTGTTCCCGATTCATATGTCTGCCATTTTTAATGCGCATTTCATCACTTAATGAAAGCAATATAGAAAGTAAATAAATAAATAAAAAAGGTACTGAAAACGGTGCTAAAGAAATTCAATAGTCCGCAAATCTAAGGGACTTAACTGCATTGGTTATCAGTCCCTAACTTTACAATCTACTTAAACTAAGAATCATAGAGTAACTAATCATAGTGTAACTAGAGTAACTTATGCTAAGGACAACACACTCACTCATGCCCGAGGGAGGATTCGAACCTCCGACGGCGAGCACCCGCGCGCTCCGCAAGGCGCATTCAAACGCTCGGCCACTCCACCACGGCTACTAAATAAATACGTACCCACACACACATACACACAGCACTAAAGAAACCCTGATTTACGCCACATATACAAGTATTATATCACATGCTTCACCTTACAAGAACTTCATATAATTTAAGTGAAAACTAGCAACAATTCACTGTAGTTGAAACGTTTAGACGTTTTAAAAATTGTAGTTGCGTACAGTGGTATAGTAATAGTTTGTTATGCTTCAGATCCTGGGTTCGAGTACCGGCGGAGCAATTAATTAATATTCTAAACCATAATTACTTTGTTTGGTTGTGTGACTATCTTACGCAGCGGCTGTTAAAATTGATTATAAGAGGTAATCCGTTTTATGCTGACTGCAATAAAGAGATTTCTTTTACACCAGACGCGTTTCACTTTTTATTTTAAAAGCATCTTCTTTGGTTTGTAAATGATACAAAGGTTTGTACAGTTTGTTTTCGATACATAGATTAAAAACAGTTTTTTTTTTTAACTTTGTGCTTGTTAGGCATATGTGGTTTTTTACTTGAATTTAGGTCTACTCACAGTGTTGTGGTCTCTTCACAACAGTGAGATGTAAAGAAGAGACAACAACACCGTGAGTAGACTGAATTTCAAGTAAAAAAAACACAAAGGCCTAACGTACGCAAAGTTTTTTCTTTAACTGTTTTTAATCTATGTACCGAAAACAAACTGTACAAACCTTTGTATCATTTACGGACCACAGAAGATGCTTTTAAAATAAAAAGCGAAACGCGTGATGTAAAATAAACCTCTTTATTGCAATCAGCATAAGACGGATTACCTCTTATAATCAATCATAATTACTTTGTTTGTTGTATTTATTAATTTAATTTAATTATTCAAGTGTTGATATCTTTTGAGTCTGTTTCATTATGGTATTGAATTTTTTATTCGCTATTATATTTCATCCTAAGATTTTTTTTCGATTCTGTCGTTATAAGCTGTAATTAAGTGGAAAGCAGAACAGCCGCTGAGTTGTTTACACGGCAGCTCATATAACCACTACTCGGCATGAGGATATTTTCAGAGAGGCTTACCAATAATAGCGAGAAATTACTGTTTGCTTTTAGCACTGTATCTGCAATTTTTCTGAGTTTGCTCGGGCTTTAATCACCGTGAACAAAGCGATCAGGATATTAGTTCCGCTGGAGATGGTTGACCAACATTTTTACAGATACGTACTACGTAATGTGCGGTTAGTTCACGACATGGGATTAAATTCAGAATTATAAAACGCATCTTTTGCTACAGTCCAGTCACTGATCACTTAAAAATTACCTGTCGACAGAGATTTTCGCATTGCCGCCATCTATTCCTGGTGGCCTCTTCAGACACTATACCTAGCGTCATGTAAGAAGGCGCTTCCGCGCATAGAGGCGGAGCGATAGGGGTAGCGAGGAGGGGAGGAGCTACGGCCGAGCGCCAACAGTTGCGCCTGCGGGAGAAACATTGCGTAACTCGCCGGCTAGCCACGCGCCTACAAAATGAACGTTATTGGCTGTCATTGCGGTAATGGAGGGGGATGCGCAGAACGGCTGAAAACTGGGCCGCCTTCGTAGCTGACGCCGACTTTACTCCGCGTTACACAATATATAAACAACATTATTTCTGAGGTGAGCCGCCGTGTTTGTGTGTCGCCTACAGCCGAACGGTAGCCAGCTGCCTATGGGGCAGCACTGCAGCACCACGTGACAGTAAAAGATTTTGATCGGTCTATAGCAGAATGTGGAAAATGGCATAAGAACCATTTCTAGCCTGGCACCGAGCGAGGTGGCGCAGTTGTAACACACTGGACTCGTTTTCGGAAGGATGGTGGTTCAAATCCACCACCGGCCATCCAGATTTAGGTTTTCCGTGATTTCCCTAAATCACTCCAGGCAAATGCCGGGATGGTTCCTTTCAAAGGGCACGGCCGATTTCCTTCCCCATCCTCACCCAAAAATCCGAGCGTCAGCTCCGTCCCTAATGACCAAGCTGTCGACGGGACGTTATTAAACCCTAAGATTCCTTCCTTCCTTCTAGCCTGGCCGTCACACCGTCCTCTGTCATCAATCCGCTGGGCGGAGTGGAACCGTAGTCGGGATACGTTCCCGTCGCGAAAAGCGGCGTCTTAAAACACGCGGCTGACCTGGCGGGTTTAAACACACACTCCCTGATTAATCTTACTTTCTAGACACTCTGGCGATTCAGTCATTAGTTTCTATGCGACATTTTTGTGAATGTTATTCTTTATTAACGTTAATATGTTGCAGGGGAATATGTGATTGGTTGGCTATGGAAGGAAGCTCCAATTCTGTCTCGACGGAGTTTGTATAGGCAAGTGCGGTATGATTAGGGAGGGGGGAGGGGAAGGGGGCAGTCTGAGCTCTACGGAAGTGGAGTCCCAAGGGTCACAGTTCCACGGAATCTGCGGTCGCGGGAATATCGGATTGAGTAGGGTACAAATGTATCACGTGACGAATCGAAACCGGGCTTTAGCTGCATATCGTTGAATGGAAGCGTCGGCGTTCATACGAAGGAGGGTCCAATATAGGGAGACAATCTGCATGCGTCTAAATACAGCTGTATATGTTCAGCAGATTTCCGCGAAATAGATATTGATAAAACATCGTTGTGGTGTGTTTGAATACGAGAGACGGTGTAGTACCTTGTATTTTCCCGTGATTTCCGACGTACCTGCACTCTTACCTGGCGCGAGTTAATTTCCAGTTTGAATTGGAAAATTGTTTGCCATTTTGTAGAGAATTCTGTTCGCTAGTTACTGAGCGGCCAAGGATATATACAAGAGACTGTTGACTATGGAGCAGTAGCAGCATCAAATATTTACTTCATGGTCAGCACCGAAAAGTATTCCTGTAATCCTATGGGATTCAGCCAATATTATTTGAAAACCGAATCTTATAGAGAGACGGGAATACATTTTTTCCGCTAAACATGAAGTAAATAATTAACGTTGTTCCTGCTCTATGGTTGACAGGTTCTTGTATGTAACCTTCTCCGAGCAGTAAATTACTCCCCTTCCCTTCCTGCACCTGCAACAAGACAACTCGAAGGGGCGATCACAACTCTCATATGTTTTCAGAATTTCCTTAAAGTCTTCCACTGTTTTCTTGAATACATTCTTTTTCGGTTTATTTATTTATTTAAGTTCGACGACAGGTACGCGCCAAAAGCACTGAGCTCAATGGTAAATAAAACATACTTCGGCAGGTCACTTCCGGTTGTGATAAGTCATGTCATGCGTTACTAGTACCCTGCTCAATCCGATATTCCTGCCACAGGAATCTGCAAGGTGAGGCCAGCGAACGAAGGTGTAGGGTCACGCTGGTCTGCCCGCCCCCTGTGTAATTCTTTCGTTTCATATTTATGGAGCTTGGAGAGTAGCGACGTCTTCTTCGACTGATGATAGACCTAGCTGGCGCCATTTCGGTCGTATATCATGGTAAATGAGACGGTTCCACACTCCCCGCATCTGCGTTGCGGTGCGCAGAGCTCGACCAATGAATGGAACTGTGCTAGAAGCTCATTCAACCTCTGGCGTATTAAATTACGAGAAGAGAAGACAGTTTTGTCATGTTTTTCCCGGCATCTGGGTGAAAAGAGAGGATGGTCGCTGGTGACTGTGCCTAAAGTCGGCGGTCTTCCCATCCAATTTGATTTTTATGGAGAAAAAAAGGGAGAATTAGGTTTAACATTCCTTGAGCACGCGGAATGGTTGCGTGGTTTAGGGCCTCATGCTAAGGTCTGGGCGGCAGTTCCCGCCGCTGGTTCGAGTCCTCCCTCGGGCATAGGTGTGTGGTTTGTCCTCAGTGTAAGTTAATTTAAGTAGTTTGTAAGCCTAGGGATTGATGAGTATAGCATTTTGGTCTTTTTGAACATTTTAACATATTGTGGATAGTATGTCTTTAGAGGCGGAACACAAGCCCAAATTGTTTTGATATGGTTGGAGAAGTACATCGGTCGTATTCTTTCAAAGAAACCATCCCAATCTAGGCTAAAATATAAATCATCAGTTGAATGGTTAACAGGTTAGCGGTTACTTCAACAAAATCATTGAGGATGCAATGATACCAGCAGACTAGAGGCATAGCACTACAATACCAACATGGGAACAGAAGGGTAGTCCAGGGTGGATGATAATTCCGTTATATCTTTGCGAGCAACACAGACTAGAAAACTAGTCACTTTTTTCCCAAGCAATCTTTTTGAGGTATGCTCCAATGCCTTTGCGGTACATTCAGATGTAATTAATCTTCCACTACGGAATTGTTTGCAATTGCAATTGCTTGACAGTGATTTTCATTAATTTACATAACCTAGTAAGAAACACTTTAGTATGAGGGGTTTTTGTACTACCGCCCACCTCACTTGATCAATACAACAATGTAAATAGCAGAAAATCTTCCCCATGAGAAATGATGCGTTAGGTCGTAATTTCAGGCCATTTGAAGAAATTTCGTGAAAACAAACACAAACTGAAATTTTATACAAGGTGTTTCTGGAGGTACAACAAATATTTTGGTAATATAGACGAATTGCAATGATAAGTCATACAACATGTCTCAATTCTTTATTGAGTACAGATACCGCTGAGTTTAATGGATTTTTGTTTCCTGTGTTGGAAGACCGGTTGCAATGGGAGTATTTACCCAATGACAGTAGTAGCGTGTTGATGTTCAAGTTGCGAAGTCGATCTTTAATTTACATTGAAGTTTTCATTGTGATCTATTGACCCAGTAGCTGCGCGTGAGTAGCCGAACGGTCTGGAGCTTCACGTTACGGATCGCGCGGCCTCCCGCGTCAGGGATTCGATTCGCCTCATCAGGCATGGACCAGTGTTGCCACTAGGTTAGTTTAACTTAATTTAAATAGTTTGTAAGTCTAGGAATTTATGACCAAAGTAGTTTGGTCCCATAGAATTACAAACATTTGGATTTTTGTTGGCCCATTATACTGCACTGTAGCTTGTAAACGTGCCGCACGTATTTACACATGGTGAGTATGCTTATATGGTATTTGTGTATCGGTTTTGTAATGAAAAAGCTGGTGCTGCTTGCAGATAATACGGTAAAAAATTCCTAAACGCAGACTACCAGAGTCAAGAGAGTTTACTTGTGTATTCAATACATTGCCTGATCCTGGTGCAGTGGCCAACAGTCATATTACATCTCATCGTGTAAATGAACAGACTGTGGATGAAGTGGAAGTCATTATTCAGTCGATAGAACGGAGTCCTTCTACAAGCACAGGACGAAGCGGTGATCCATATACAAGAGTATGTCAGATATTATGTACGCACGGGTTCCACCGTAACATTTTCAGTTCATTCAACACTTTCGAGCAGGAAATGAGGATAGACTATTAGAATTTCGTCGTTGGATAATTGAAAATCGCCAAGTAATCTCATTTTTACTCTTCACTGATTAAACCACTTTCACGCGTGGTGGCATCAACAACACTCGTAATTTACATCAGCGGTCCCAAGAAAAATTGCATGCCATTGTGGACAGCTATTTTCAAGAACGCTTCTCTGTAAATGTGTGGTGTGATATGACAGACGCCGTGCGGAAATGGCGTGCACGCTGAGGCACCTTGATGCGAAGTGCGCGGTCGTTCCCCGTTGGAGGTTCGAAGAGTCTGTTGACCACTGAAGTTTGGTCCCATAGCTTTAGAAACATTTGAACCTTTGATTTTGTTTGACGACAGTCAGCTGATAGGCACTATTGTGTTACCGTATTCTCTTACAGAACTCTGTTATCTACACTTTCTTGAAAATGAGCTCCATTATAATTGGAACAGATTCCTATAGCTACAAGATTCATATGTTCTTATCGCATGATGGGACTGCTGCACAATCTAGTCGACAGGTGATACACCATTTAAACCTTTCACCAGAAGATGTATCTGTAGATGTGGGTATAATTCTTGGCCCCTAGATCCTGGACCTTTATCCTTATGAGTATTTTTGCCTAATGGGGTAGTTTAAAGATGACCTTAGAAAAGCAACACGTGGTGTTTTCAAGAGAAGTCAAAAGACCATTGAAGATGTGAATTTTTTGAAAATCAACTTTGAGCGCCCTTATTTGCCTTTGCTTTAAGTTTGTTCGGGTTACGTACTAAGAGCTGTATATCTGCATTGAATGAAATCTAATATTGGACAGTCCAGTTAGGAAATAACATGTGTGTGTCTTTTTCATGTGCCTGTCGCAGCTCGTCATCACGTCTTTGAGGTGAATTGTTATTGTATTCAATAAAAGCTGAACAAACGTTATATGGCATATTTATTGGATTTCGTCTACACTAACACGTCATAAAATACCACGGGTGTTCAAATGAAAAGGTACGAAACGGCACTGTGGGTATAGGAAGGAGGAAGGAATCTTAGGGTTTTACGTCCAGTCGACAACTTGGTCATTAGAGACGGACTGTGGGTATAATTGAAGTCTTTATTCAATAGTAGTCAGTAAAGTCCTGAGCAAAACTATCCCACAGTTTAACGACCCGAAGGATTTCCTGTTCCAAGGGTTCCTGTGTTCAGTTCGTTGTCCGAGCTGAAGCGCTTCCGTCTGAGATGTTTTTTTACAAGATAAATAGATGGAAGTCACAGGGCGATATGTCCGAGCTGTAGGACGGGGGCTCAAGATGCCCCCACTTGGCCAGTACACTCTGGAGACGCGTGGACGCGCGTGATCATGGAGCAGAATCACTCCCTCCGTGAGCAACCCAGGCCGTTTGCTATCGACGGACTTGCGTAGGATACGGAGTGTTTCACAGTACACATCACTGATAATGGTTTTTCCGTGTTCGAGGAAATCAATGAGTATCCGAACTCGAACGTCGAAAAAAGACAGTGACCATCACCTTGCCTGCTGAAGGCAAAGCCTTGAATTTTTTAGGGAGAGGTAACGACGAATGCTTCGCGCCCATAGATGTTATATCCCGAAGCGGCATATTCAGATTACACCCGGTTTCTTACTTTTTCATTTAAAAATCTAAGTAGCTCTCTTAGGTTGTTTGCAGATGACGCCGTCATTTACCGTCTAATAACATCATCTGAAGATCAAAACCAGCCGCAGACCGATTTGATAAGATATCACTATGGTGTAAAAATTGGCAATTGACTCTAAATAATGAAAAGTGTGAAGTTATCCACAAGAGTACTAAAATAAATCTGTTAAATTTTTGTAATAATAACAGTATCTGTTGCAAAATAATAGTGTTTATTAACGCGTTTCGTGCTTTTGGCGCGTCATCAGAATACTAACGGAAAGCAAGATTGCATTCCTTGGTAAAATACACGATGGTAAACATCATTAGTCATAAATAAAAATTAAAGGCATGGGCATAACCCGCTCCCTTTGCCTTTAATTTTTATTTATGACTAATAATGTTTACCATCGTGTATTTTACCAAGGAATGCAATCTTGCTTTCCGTTAGTATTCTGATGACGCGTCAAAAGCACGAAACGCGTTATAAACAGTATTATTTTGCAACGGAGACTGTTATTATTACAAAAATGGAATTACTGTTGCTGGGCCAGGCCAATCAAGAGTGGAGTAGTATAAATCTGTTAAACTTTGTTTACAAGATAAATAAATTAAAATTGAAGGCCGTAAACTCCACTAAATACCTAGGAATTACTATTACTTCAGATTTAAATTGGAAAGAACACGTAGATAATGTCGTGGGCAAGGCGAACCAGAGACTGCGTTTTATTGGCCGAACCCTTGAAAGATGCAACAGAATTACTAAAGAAACGGCATACGCTACGCTTGACCGTCCTTTTTTGGAGTATTGCAGCCCAGTGTGGGATCCTCATCAGGTGGATTTGACGGAGGACATCGAAAGAGTCCAAAGAAGGGCAGCTCGTTTCGTATTGTCACGATACAGGGGAGACAGCGTTACGGAAATGATACAGGATCTGGGATGGGAATAATTTCAACAACGGCGCTTATCGCTGCGGCGTGGGCTACTTACGAAACTACAATCGCCAAAATTCTCCTCCCAATTTCGAAAATATATTGTTGACACCCACTTACATAGGTAGAAATGATCATAAGAATAGAATACGAGAAATCAGAGCTCGAACGGAGAGCCGGCCGCGGTGGCCGAGGAGCCTGAGGAGCTTCAGTCACGGTCTACACGGCCACTACGGTCGGGGGCATGGATATTTGTGCCGTCTTTAGTATAAGGTAGTTCATAAGCAGTTTGTAAGTTTAGGGACTGATGACCCCGTAGTTAAGTCCCATAAGCTTAACAAACATTTTGATTTTTCGAACGGAGAGATTCAGGTTTTCTTTCTTCCCGCGCGCTATTCGAGAATGGAATGGGAGATAAATAGTATATAGGTGGTTCGATGAACCCTCTGCCAGGCACTTAAATGTGATTTGCAGAGTATCCCATGTAGCTGTAGATGTAGACCACCCCTCATATTTACTATTCCTCCTGAAACATGCTGTATATAAAGGTCTCTTACCAAGAGCTCTACGAACAAATGTAAGGGCAAAGAGGGAAAGGATGGGAAGGCCGCCAAAGCATACGTCGTTAGTGTGGAAGAAAGTTGACGAACTGGCCCTGAGAGCCCGCAGATCGTAGTGTTGTTGGGAGAAGGGTCCCGTGCGGCACTGCTTCAAATGTTTGTAAACCTATTGGACCAAACGACTATGGTCATCAGTCTCTAGACTTACACTAAGGACAAGACACACAGACATGCCCTAGGGAGGACTCGCAACTCCGCCGGAAGTGACCGCCCTGTCCGCAGTATGATGCGGCTTCTCCCGCGCGGCTGGAGTCCTGAGCCAAGGCGGCGTCTCTTGTTTCGGCGGCGCGCTGCTCCTATTCTGGTCGGCCAGACGGCTCGCCACGCCCGCGCCGCCCATCCCGCGGACAGAAATACCGGCACCCCCACATATCGCAGACAGCGCCACCGACGCAACAGTTGGCCAGCAAGGCGAATCACAATCGGCCCAGAGAAATGGCACGCGCACAAGTGTGATCCGAATAACATCCGAGCCTCGTAATGCTGCGTTGCTGTTTAGTGTAAACGACCTGTTTCGAGTTAGCAGATGCCACACTGTTGAAACTATCCCCTGTTTGTTTGTTTTTTACATAAGTGGTAATGCCTGGTTTGAGTGTGCTGTGACATCAAAAAATGCGACGTGCAATCTAACCCGTGGTGACGTTCACACTTACACACTTACTTCAACATATGAGCGGATGCAATGCTCCTTACACATTAAATGATAATTCAAAAAATTACTTAGCATTTTCAAAGTTTTTCGCAACGGGGAAAAATATGCTACCTCTGACAATAAATTTAGGTGAATGAATTCAGAATGGTCGATCGGGCAACACAGACGAACCACAACGCGCTGCATTGCGTAGCGGCCGGTGTTGACAACCTGCCCCCACCGTAGTTCAGTTGAGCATCATGTGTGTGGTTTTTTTTTTTTTTTTTTTTTTTTTTTTTTTTTTTTTTTTTTTTTTTTTTTTTTGCGTGTTTGTCGAATTGTTTTCAACGCGTTGTTTCTGAACTGAGAACAGGGCAATGAACGAGCAAAGGATCAATTTAAAGTTTGATTCCATATTGTGTTCAGCGACTCTGTTGTAATGTTAATGATGAAGAGCAATCAGTCACAACTACTTATTTGTTTGAAATAAATCGCACTTTGTGATCAGTTATGGCTTCACTGTACTAGGTTTAGATGGAATACCAAAGTGCGGCGAATGAAAATTTGTGCCCTGAAGGAACCATTCAAATCAAGAGAAATTTTTAGCATGCGTTCGCAGTGGCGACAGATACACACGAACACGATTAACATTTTAACGCAGGAGTTCATAGCGGGTGCAAGCAGCATACAAACTGGGAACAGACGGCCATGTAAGAGTACTGCAATAATATTGTTCTTTCGGCATCAGGAGTGCCACCTGCAAGCAATGTACACTGGACAAAACAAATAGCGAATCAGTTCAGTTATCTAAGTTCTGAAGTATTGCCGTCGGCAAAATGAACTAAAATGGTTCGACGTCTTACTGTCGGTTTTACATAGTGGAGACAACAATATATGGTCACCGAGATAGTGGTAATAACAGAAAGCTGCTGTAGAGGAGGGGGGGGGGGGGTGGATGTTGACTTGTGTTCACTCTATCAGTCGAATTACACAAGCATTTGGGTTCAGGTAGTGTAGTGAGCAGGTAGTCCAATGCAACAACAACGTGATTTACCTGATGCTATGGCATGGAGAGTCATAGGAAGGTTGGAGGCGGGACAGACAAAGAAGAAGGTGCCTGCCACTCTTGGAGTGTTCCAAAGTGTAATTTCCAGGATCTGGATTTCAGATACGGGAACCGTCAGAACAAGGCAAGGCTGAGGTCGTCCACAGGTAACGTCACCAATAGATAACCGTTATCTCAGGTTAACAGTTCATCGAGACAGGAGGCTGACTGCAACTCAGATGCAACGCACCCTCCAGGCAGCAACAGGACGCGCAGTATCAACACAAACAGTCCGAAGTCGCCTTCCGAAATGTGGCCTCGACACACGGACAGCTACTGTGTGTGCCCCATTAAAACTGCGACTCCGTTTAGTTCGCAGAAACTGGACGGAAGAACATCAGGATTGGAATCGTAATTAATGGCGCCGGGTTCTGTTAACAGATAAGTCAAGATTTTATGTTCAGCCGGTCAATCGTCGTTTCCTCATCTGCAGAGAACGTGGAACACGGAACAGTCTTGCTTATAAACAGGCAACATGGTGCTGGATGAACGGTGTGGGCAGGAATCAGTACTGGCGAACCTACTAGTGACTAGCGACCGATTGAGCAACCAACTGAATATTCAGGGCATCCCTAAAAATGAATGACAGAAAGAGCTTAATATTCCTTCAAGTAAAAAATCGTCTTTGCAAATTGTTACGTTCCTTATTTAATGACGCGTTTCGCCCTTTAGCAGGGCATCTTCAAATTATCTGCGTGACAGAATTTACACAAAATTACAAGGCGTAATTACAAAACGGGATAATGGGACAAGGGCTTATTTTGTGTTTACAAAACAGTATCAATGGTAAACAAAGCTTACAATGCGCTCTCCGTGGTGTGACACCGTAAGTTGTTTTGCGGCGTGTCTATGTTTTTGAATTTTGGATTTCCTTGTAGCCCTACGAATGATCGGATAACAACGAATTACAGTTGGAACATACTCGGTAAAGATGTGAGAAGCATAAAACTGATTTTTAAGATTGCCTTAATAGAAACGGTGGTCTCTGATGCCGGGCTTATCTTGTATCATCAGAGACCACCGTTTCTATTAAGGTAATCTTAAAAATCAGTTTTATGCTTCTCACATCTTTACCGAGTATGTTCCAACTGTAATTCGTTGTTATCCGACCATTTGTAGGGCTACAAGGAAATCAAAAATTCAAAAACATAGAAACACCGCAAAACAACTTTCTGTGACACACCACGGAGAGCTCATTGTAAGCTTTGTTTACCATTTATACTGTCTTCTAAACACAAAATAAGCGCATGTCCCATTATCCCCGTTTTGTAATTACGCCCTGTAATTTTGTGTAAATTTCGTCACGCAGATAATCTGAAGATGCCGTGCTAAAGGGGATCGCGTCATTCACCCTTAACTGCCCTGACGAATGTAGTAAGTCTCATGTGCTGACAGGGTCATTTTTGACATCTTGGGGTAAATGTAATTGTAAATAACTTTTTGAATGTAAAGCATTTATTGTGTTGTTAATATCAAATTGTAAGGTAAACAAATTCATTTAAACACAAAAGTAAGCACAAAGAAATTATTTTAAAAGATTTGCATTCATCTGACATTTATTAATTCACATAAAAGTTAGTTTTCATTAGAAAGACGTTATTTTCCGTGTTTTGAACTTCTGAAGGCATGATTCTTGCCATATGAAAACAAAAAAAGATGATTTGCGAACCATATTTGTTTAAATTCCTACGCTGAATATGATTTACATTTTTTTTCTAATTTTTCAAATTTGTACAATAAATACGTTGGCTACCTTCTTTAGACTTGGCAGCTTTCGTAAAGTCTCCCCACCATGTCACCTAGAGAATAAATATTAAAATAAAAACTCCTGGGGTCAAATATGACACCGCCAGGGCAGTTTAGGGTTCAAATGTTTGTAAATCTATGGGACCAAACTGCGTGGTCATCAGTCCGTAGCTTACAAACTACTTAAACCTAGGTAAACTAACCTAAGGACAACACACACACCCATGCCCCAGGGAGGACTCGAACCTCCACGGCGAGCAACCGCGCGCTCCGCAGCGAGACGCTTTAGACCGCTCGGCTACTCCACTGCGGCAGTTAAGGGTTAAATAAGGGCCGGCCGCGCTGGCCGAGGGGACTGAGGCGCTCTAGTCACGGTCTGCACGGCCACTACGGTCGGGGGTTCGAATCCCCCCTCGGGCATGGATATTTGTGCCGTCCTTAGTATTAGCTAGTTCATAAGTAGTTTGTATGTTTAGGGACTGATGACCCCGTAGTTAAGTCACATAAGCTAGACAAACATTGAACATTAAATAAGGAATAAAACAATTTGCAATCAAGACAGTTGTTTACTGAAGGAATATTTATTCTTACCGATTGCTGTACACCATGGACTGGAAATTATTTTATTTGAAAGAGCTTAGTTGTCCTTTTCGTATTTTCAGAGTCTCCATTTTTCAAAGTTGTGTTATTCTTTTTTGAATCACCCACCCTCTATCATTTCACTCTGTTTTTACATTCTTTTTTATTTTTTTTATTTTATTATTATTATTATTATTATTTAATTAGTGAAAGCTGGTGTCGTGTACGTATTAGAAGGGTGTCGGCACGTGTAGTAGTTTGGGAATGAGTTCGGCAGAGCATTTTTCCGTTGTTCTACCGCAATCTCGCTTACTTCTAGCAGAGGAGAGGAAAGTGATTAGAGAAGTGTGGGGACAGGAGCAGTGGGCGGTGGAATGCGAGAAGACGGTCGGCCAGGCACGCATGATAAAGTGGCGGCGCTGGCGCGCGGCCAGCGAGCTCGGGGTCCGTGCGTTTCCCTCGCCGAAGGTTGCGACACCGACCGCTGGAATGAGCCCCTAGTTAACACTGCCAGGGGCTGCCGGCTTCCTACCAGCGCGGCGAATCCAGGAGCTGCCGACACATTTAGACCGGGATCGTTACACCTTGCAGGCCGGCACCGTCTAATGGTCTGGTCCTTGCGAGACAGGCTTCGAAGAAACGACCACAGTCTAACATACCAGTCAAGACACTCGAGCGAATGTTTGTTACCCACCGCGACAGCTGCGCACCAAGCGGCCAGCAGGGGACACTACTGAGTTGCCGGTATTTCGTGCATTGTACGTCGATTTACTTGTAGCTTATATTCATTTTCGTGATGCTTTCCGGAACGGGAAACGCTTGTAGCGCAATAAAATGTAGTAACAACCAGAAAAAATAGCCCATTTGTCTGTTTTCAAATGTGTTCAAATGTTTGTATAGCTTATGGGACTTAACTACAGGGTCATCAGTCCCTAAACTTACAAACTACTTATGAACTAGCTAACACTAAGGACGACACAAATATCCATGCCCGAGGGGGGATTCGAACCCCCGACCGTAGTGGCCGTGCAGACCGTGACTGGAGCGCCTCAGTCCCCTCGGCCACCGCGTCCGGCTGTTTTCAAATTTCCCAATAACACTGAAAGGTATGTAACAATCATACTGCTGAAAAAAAATGTTCAGATGTCTGTAAATCTAACGGACCGAACTGCGTGGTCGTTAGTCCGCAGCTTATAAACTACTTAAACCTAGGTAAACTAACCTACGGACAAACACACACACCCATGCCCCAGGAAGGACTCGAACCTCCACGGCGAGCAACCCCGCGCTGCGCAGCGAGGCGCTTTAGACCACTCGGCTACTCCACCGCGGCATACTACTGAAAAGTTTCCATTACGTTAACATGAAAATTGTATTTACATATATATAAATAATAGTGGTTGTTTGACCTTTTTAGGGGTAGAAAATGGTTCATAGTGTATACAGACAGCTGTGTACTACAGTCTGGATGTCAAAGGTACAGAAGAAAGCGTATGATAGGCCTAAGAAATAAAGTAACATACTAAATAATGTGCTACAATACTCTGAAACCTCATACTTTAGTAAAAAATTGAAAGTTCGGAAAATAAGATGATAACCATCTAGTGAGATAGGCAAATACCCAATTTTTTGTAGAAAATATTAATACCAAACTCAAATGTGGGCGTCAGTGGTCTTCCTACTCCTTTTTTTCCGGAAATATACACGTAAACCTAAGAAGGACAGTTCGTAAACTCTCAAGTGTAAAAAAAAATCTACGTATTTCAACTATTAGTTGGAAACATTTCGTCCGACACAGAACAGTAATAAAGACGAAAGTCGTAGATTTGCTAACAGTTGTTCTAGAAACTAAAACACGAAAGGAAATGAACAGAAATTGTGTGTCATACGCTTCTTAGGCTTACATTACTTCCGATTCAATGGGGAAAGCTGCACAAGTATTCGGAGGCACATGTTTCTGCGCGAGTAGGTTCTAGCTTTGATCGTTATATTCATCTGTTTTAGTTCCGCTACTGTTTATTTATGCATCATCCGTTTAGTCTGACTTTAGATTAAAGCCTTTGTATCCAAAATAAACCAGTCGTGTCGTGAATTACGTAGAAAAGTGTTCGAGAATAAAGTGTTACTTACACGATATATCTGACGCTAACAGGCGGCTCCCTTGCTCACCGCTTGGAGCGCTAGTGTCGTCTTAGCTGTCAGGCGGTAACAGATTTTACACCAGTAAGTGTCACGACTGGCATGTTAGACTGTGGAAACGACGGTCGCGGAAAATGATGACACTTGACACTTCAATGTTACATATTCTCAAATGTAGTTGACGTACCATATTTAGAATACATATAGTGGCAAGAGTCGCATCGTTTGTTTGTATCTGGATCATTTTATTACATCCTAGTTTTAATTTTTAATAATTGTTTTTAATCTTTATAGTAACAAGGTGGAAATATCAGATTAAATTTGTAGGTGGTTTGGGGGTCAACAAAAGCAAAATTTAATACAAAGAATCATATTGCTCCGGTTTGGAAGCGCCTGTTTTATCCGTGTTTGCGATTTAATTTTTAAAAATTGTGTCTTATGCGAAACACTATTTCTTCTTATCTACTCAGACATGTATCTTCTTATGCCATGCTTTTCCTCAGTCTACTGCTGCAACATGTGGTCCTTCCTTCTTTTTGCAGGTCTTCTAATGCATCTGTTACTTTGCGGCGCAGTATATAGGAAGAAATGTGGTGGTAATCCTGACTATTCCATTCGCAGCTGGTGGGAAAATCTTTTCGTCTATTTTCTTCATCCTTACTATTTATTCGAGGTTTTTTTTTCCAAACTTATTTCCAGACACCACATTTTCATAACTTAATATTTGTGTCAAACATTTTTAATTTCATCTTAATATTTCTATTTCTTTTGTAATCTAACTTTGTGTACACTTCTATGTTCCTAAGGAATTTCATTTCATTTTTGGGCTGTAATTGTACTTTTGCTTCTCCATAGAGCTATTTAACCCTTTAATGCAGAGTGTAGCTGATAAGCTACGTATCTTATTTTTTCCATTATCTCTCAAACTGATGAACATTTTACCCAAATTCATTTGTATCTGCTTGTATACATAATGTTACATACGCTAGTAGCTCGTTCTACAAATTATAAATTGCAGAGTGCTACTGAATCATTTCGACAGCTGCATTGGGTTACTCTTAAACATGTGCATTTGTTTACATTAGTATTCCAACTTTGCCATGTAAAAGTAGTCAATCAGATATTACTGTTGCAATATGAGCTAATTTCTGGAAAGATGAGTGACATAATAGTGACATTTACTACATCGGCTACATCATGGAAGCACTATATAGCTGACCAGCTATGAAAGTTTTGTTGCTAGTAGTACTGAAAAATGTTCCTTAAAATTATTAATTTTAAGGAACTTTTTTCAATATTTTCTCATTATATACGCACTATACACTAATCGTGATAGTTTCTGTATCTTCAAATTAAAAGTTATGCATTAAAGGGGTTAGGATATGTTTCGCCCTTTATTTTGGAGAGATCAGCTGATGTTGCCATTTAAGCAATTAAAATTCTCGATTTTGTCTTTTTTACCTAGACTCTCCTAAATGATAGAATGGTTTCTAGAAATATGAACCTGTCTACACTGAAGACCCAAAGAAAATGGTATAGGCTTGCGTATGTAAACACAGAAATATGTAAACACCCGAGGACGGCAGTGCAGCCTACAACGCCTATATAAGAGGACAGGTGTCTGTCGCAGGCATTAGATCCGTTACTGCTGCTTCAGTGGTAGGTTATAAAGTGAGTTGAACGGGTTGTTACATTCGACACACAAGAGTTGGCACACAGCATATCCGAGGTAGCGATAAGGTGGGGATTTTCCAGTACGACCATTTCACTAGTGCATCGCGGATATCGAAAATCAGGTAAAACATCAAATCTTCGAAATCGCTGCGGCCGGAAAATGATCCTGCATTAACGGGATCAACGACGACTGAAGAGAGTCGTTCAACGTGTTAGAAGTACAGACCCTTCCGCAAATTGCTGCGGATTTCAATGCTAGGGCATCAAAAAGCGTCAGCGCGCGAACCATTCAACGAAACATCGTCGATATGGGCTCTTGAAGGCGAATGCCCACATGTGTACCCTTGCTAACTCCACGACACAAAGCTTTACGACTACTGATATGGTGTTTGTTCTTTTCTGACATGTCCGAAAGAACAGGCACCTCTGGTTGACATTAACGGCCGAGATTTAACGAATTTGAAATATTGAAACATTACCGCCATTTCAGGGCATTGAAATAAATTCAAGGGCGAAGCTAGCTGAAAATTTGTGCTGGACCGGAATTCTAACACGGATTTCCCGCTTCGGGCCATTGGTTACCTTAACCAATTAGGCTATCCAGGCACGCTTCCCTTCCAACCAAATTCTCAAATTGCAGCATACTACGATGGTAGTACCTCCTTCACAATAGTTCCTCTTGCTCGCAGCCTATACTGGATTCTCGCAGGGGATCCAGCCTATGAATGCGTCTGCACTGAAATTGTCAATTGACTGTTGGGGGCGCATTTTACAAATATTGATATGGCATCTTGTTCTCAAAACGTTCAAATGTTTGTAAACATATTGGACCAAACTGCTATGGTCATCAGTCCCAATACATAAAAACTTCTTAAACTAACCTACGGATAACACACACTTCCAAGCCCCAGGGAGGACTACAACCTCCGATGGCGAGCAACCGTACGCTCCGCAGCAAGGCGCCTTAGATCGCTCGACTACTCCACCGCGGTCCGTGTGTGCTCTTTTTGGACATGTAGGCCTATAATACTGTGAAATTTGAAATTTTCCAGGCAAATCAAATGTTCAAAAAGATTTCGGGTTTGCAGCCGGTCGCCGTAAACTTCATTCCACTATATTTCAACTGGACACCTGCTAGTCATCTTCAGGTGAGCCAACAAGGACTGACGAAGACTGCTGCTTTGCATCCTTAAGCGTCGCAATTTCTTGCGCCGGCATACTGGAGAAGTCTTCAACGTAGATCTACGTTCTTCCTTCTAGAGTTGGGTTGAACTTCTTAGGTCTTCTTTTGGGTGTCAGATCTTGTCGTTTCAGGCGACATCAGGTATCATACGTGATGGGGCGCATTATTGTTGCTGCCTCAACAGATCCGACCAACGCAGAGTTGCGCGCCAGTGGGGTTTGCGGCCGAGATCGCGCAGTAGCGGGTTGCGCGAGTTGCTGACCTGGTAAAACTTTGTTGCGGTGTCCTGGTACCGCTGCCTGAGGTATGGTACGTCGGCTAGCACGTGCAGTTCCTCTGTTGGAAAGTCGCTCGGTAGATGCAGCGCCATCCTCAGGGCACGATTTTCGACAGTCTGGAGACGTCAGATGTGGTTTTCTGCTGCGTTCCCCCATACTACCCAACCCTGAGCAAGTTTCCTTGTGAGAAACATGAACATGTCAAATCCACATCACTTATTGAGTAGATTGCCCTGTGATTTATTAATCTTAATAGAAATTTTTTATGTATATATTCATTTGCATAAGTGCTGTATGTCTGCAAAATATGTCACGAATACAATTAGTACTAAAGAAGTAATAGATTAAAACTTGATGCGTGATGGAGCGATTTTCCATGAACGTTACTGTTTATTTGCTCATATCTCATGAACTACGTGTCGTACTGTGATATCATTTTGATTGTACATTGCTATATGTGTGTAAACTGTAAGTAAAATTTCCTGCGGCTACAGTTTGTAACGTCATACCGAATGCCGTAGTTTTAGTCCATGAACATCGGAAAAGTAGTATGCAAGAAACTTTTTTTTCTTTCATTATTTTGATTTGGCTGTCAGCGAGAAAAAGTTAAATGAAGGTTTGAAATTATGTTTAAAGTTTGTTGCAAGTCACTAAGTAATGTCATTCTCATATAAAGTCTCGTCGCATTGTGGCGGTTTCTTGCAATTCCTATCGTTTATGGCGTTATATCTCCTGAACCATGTGTCGTATGTGGGTCTCACTCCTCCAGCAATTGTTATCTCACGTAAGGAATATGTGTACCAAATTTGGTTGAAATCGGTCCAGTGGTTTAGGAGAAAATGAGCAGCATTGTCGCTTAATGTAGCAATTTTCCGCGCCTCTCATTGTTTATTATGTCATATCTCGTAAAATATGTGTTGTACGTAATTCTTACGATGACCGTCCTCATGGATTGAAGCTTACGAGTACAAAATTTGAAAAAGATTGGAACAAAACTGTAGATTTGTATGCAATACGTACACACAAACATGCGGACACTATGCTTTATATATAAAGATGTTTACAGCGCATAAGGCTCAGTGTGATATCAACTTGTGAAGAAAACAAGCGTCATAGCACAGAGACACTGTCGTGCTTCCTACAGCCAACTGATCGTGTTCGAAAGGGGTCAAACTGTGGCCTTTCTAGTGGCGGGGTGGTCCTTTCGGAGAATTGCCACTCAAGTGGGACATGCTGTGTCACTTCTGCAACGATGCTGGTTGCAATGGTCACATGATCATTCTCACACCCGTATGCGAGGTTCTGGACGTCCATGCAGCACAGGCGTCCGCCAAGATCGTAGAGTTTTCAGGGCATTAGTGGCTGATCTTACAGCTACGTAAGCACAGATAAGAGGGATTGTGATCCCGTCTGTGTCAACACGAGCAAGCGACATAATTTCGCGCCCCACTTTTCCCTCCAACACCTTCAAAAATGCAGTGGCGGACTAACGGTGGGGAGGGGGGGGGGGAGGCGGAGGGGGCGGACGCCCTGGGTCTCTCGTCTTGGTGGGCCTCCAAATACCGCGAAAGAACTTTTATTTATTTTATTTATTTATTTTTTTTTTTTTTTAAGCGCCATTTGCCTATCGTTTAGGGTCCTCCAAATCTCGGAAGCTATTTTTTCTTAGACTGTCCCGTTCCTCAGGTCCTGTGAGGCCTCCAAATCTCAAAAGTTAATTTTGTATAGTAATGCATGTATTTTCAAGTAGTCAGGGGGCCTCATTTCGTTCTGCCGCCGCCCCGGGCCTCCGACGGCCTTAGTCCGCCACTGCAAAAATGTTCAATTGTTTGTAATTCTATGGTACCAAACTATGCTGTTCATCAGTCCCTAGTCTTACAAACTACTTAAACTAAGTTAAACTAACCTAAGGACAACACACACATCCATTCCCGAGGGAAGATTCTAACCTTCGACGCGGGAGCCCGCGCATTCCGTTACGTGGCGCTCCAGACACCTCGGATACTCCCCCGAGGTCCTACACCTTCATCTGTGCTAGTTTTCGCTAGTAATTGTAATACGCGCTGTATGGAGTAGCTGATATTCCCTCAGAGCTACTGAAGTCTCTGGGAGAACCAGCCATGACAAAACTGTTTCACCTGGTGTGTAAAATGTATGAGACAGGCGAAGTACCCTCAGACTTTAAGAAAAATGTTATAATCCCCATTCCAAAGAAAGCAGGTGCAGACAGGTGTGAAAACTACAGAACCATCAGATTAATAAGTCATGGTTGCAAATTATTAACACGAATTATATACAGAAGGATGGAAAAGCTGGTAGAAGCCGACCTCGAGGAAGATCAGTTTGGGTTCAGGAGAAATGTAGGAACACGGGAGGCAATACTCACTTTACGGTTTATCCTAGAAGATAGATTAAGAAAAGGCAAACCTACATTTCTAGCTTTTGTAGATTTGGAGAAGGCTTTTGATAATGTTGATTGGAATAAACTCTTTCAAGTTCTGAAGCAAGCAGGAGTAAAATATAGGGAGTGTAAGGTTATTTACAACTTCTACAAAAAGCAGACAGCGGTTGTCAGAGTTGAAGGGCATGAAAGGGATGCAGTGGTTGGAAAGGGAGTAAGACAGGGTTGTAGTCTTTCTCCATTGTTATTCAATTTGTACAATGAGCAAGCTATAAAGGAAACTAAGGAGAAATTTGGAGAAGGAATTAAAGTTCAGGGTGAAGAATTAAAAACATTGCGTTTTGCCGATGACACAGTAATTCTGTCAGATACAGCAAAGGACCTGGAAGAGCAATTGAACGGAATGGACAGTGTGCTGAAAGGTGCATATAAGATGAATATTAATAAGAGCAAAACTAGGGTAATGGAGTGCAGTGTAAGAAAATCAGGTGATGCCGAAGGAATTAGATTAGGTAACGAAGCAATAAAGGAGGTAGATGAGTTTTGTTACTTGAGCAGTAAAATAACAAATGATGGTCGCAGTACAGAGGATATAAAATGCAGAATGGCAATGGGTACAAAAGAGTTTTTGAAAAAGAGAAATTTGTTAACATCGAATATTGATTTAAGCCTAAGGAAGTCCTTTCTGAGGGCATTTGTATGGAGTGTTGCCTTGTATGGGAGTGAGGCATGGACGATAAACAGTGCGGACAGGAAGAGGATTGAGGCTTTTGAAATATGGTGCTACAGAAGAATGTTGAATATTAGGTGGGTGGATCGCGTAACTAATAAGGAGGTACTGAACAGAATTGGGGAGGAAAGAAATTTCTGGCATACCTTGGCTAAAAGAAGGGATAGATTGGTAGGACACATTCTTAGACATCAAGGAATTGTGAATTTAGCGTTGGAGAGAAGTGTGTGGGGTAAAAATCGCAGAGGAAGACCAAGAGATGGATACAGTAAGCAGATTCAGACAGATGTAGGTTGGCGTTCTTATGTGGAGATGAAGAGGCTTGCTCAGGATAGGGTATTGTGGAGAGCTGTATCAAACCAGTCTCCGGATTAAAAATCACAACAACAACAACAACAATTCTAAAGCGGTATCCCTCTCGGCATCCGAACCGGTGGCTGGTATCATCTGGACCTTGCCACCACTCTACACTCTCGCATGTGACAGGATGAGGGTTCAAATCCCCGAATGGCCACCCAGATTTGTGTTCCCTGTCTTTTCTCTAGATCGATGGACTCAATTTTCGGCAAGGCTCCCTAGAAAAGTGCACAGCCAGTTTGCTTCCCTATCCTTTCGTAATCTGACAAGGAGAGGACGCCTACTCGTCATCGCTGAATTCGTCCAAATTTATGGTACATGTTCGGCGTGGTGCGACACGATAGTGCCCCAAGGCGGCCGCGGTGGCCGAGGTGACTGAGGCGCTCCAGTCACGGTCAGCACGGCCACTACGGTCGGGGGTTCGAATCCCCCCTCGGGTATGATATTTGTGCCGTCCTAGTTCGTAAGTAGTTCATAAGTAATTTGTAAGTTTAGGGACTGATAACCCCGTAGTTAAGTCCCATAAGCTTAACAAACATTTGAACATTTTGAAAGTGCCCCAAGTGGCAACCCCAGATGTCCATGCGTTTAGGAAATAAAAGAAAGTTTGATACGGATATAACATCATATACCTCTTATCAACTGTCCCTGTGAGGGCGTGATTAGGCTCAGCGGTAAAAGATTGGTTTCGTATTGAAAAATACGCGGGTTCAACTCCATCCTGTGGCAAATTTTTTTTTTCTGCTTTTTTGCAATGCGTACACCTACATATTGTTCCCGTAGTGATTGTGAGGACATGATTAGATTAATTACAGCACGCACGGAGGCATTTAAACAATCATTCTTCCAAAGCTCCGCGGTGGCCGAGGAGATTGAGGCGCTCCAGTCACGGTCTGCACGGCCACTACGCTCGGGGGTTCGAATCCCCCCTCGGGCATGGATATTTGTGCCGTCCTTAGTTGTAAGTAGTTCATAAGTAGTTTGTAAGTTTAGGGACTGATGACCCAGTAGTTAAGTCCCATAAACTCTACAAACATTTGAACATTTTCCCAAGCTCAATACCTGAATGGAATGGGAAAAAACCCAAATAACTGGTACAGTGGGACGTACCCTCTACCATGCACTTCACAGTGGTTTGAAGAGTATTGATGTATTGTGAAGTCACAATTAACTGCAACATCATCAGCGCCACCAAGGTCAAATTAAACTCACGATTATTCGTGTTTGCACCTCATGGTCCGTTCACAATCCCAATGTTACAAGATAATAAGCTTGTTTTAAATAATGACTCCCATGCTGATGTTGTGCACATATAAATATAAAATAACACATATGATATTGCTATTAACTGTGAAGTCAATAGTGTACGCATTGCCAAGGAGCAAAAAAAAAAATATTTACCGCGGGAAGGAAACGAACCCGCGAACCTTATTAACATTAATTCCATCTCTTTCCGCTGAGCCAAACACCGCTTCCTAAACAGTCTGTCAGGGGCAGTTGATAAGGTGCATATGGTGATAGATCCGTATCAAACATCCTTTTATTTCCTAAACGCTTAGCCATCTGGTGTTCCCACTTAGTGCATTTCCATACCTCACTTGTACCATAAATTTGGACGAATTCGGCGATGACGAGTAGGCGTCCTCTCTTTGTGAGTTTGTGCTTCGTCCCTAATGACAACCTTGTCGGCGGGACGTTAAACTTCAGATTTCACACTACTCCTATGGAGGCACTATCCCATTAATTAATCACGACGATTTTATTGCCAGTGCGATGACAGCGGGTATTTTCCATGCTGTTTAATTTTATTAAAAAGTATTGGCCTCCGTTTCAACAGAATGAAAAGATCCAATAAGCCTAAGTTAGCGCCGTTATCTGAAAGTTTTTTTTAACCATTTCCTCGTAAATGATACATTTTCTCAACTAATATAGCAGTAATTTCATTACGGCTACATATCTCTGTTTACAAAACGGTGCACTAAAATTAGCGACTGTGATAACGAAGAGAGCGACTCTGAACGGTCAGTGGCTCTGCGCAACAACAGATAAACACCGACCTCGTCGATTTATTTTCAGAGCTGAAAATTTCTCACAAGTCAATGAATCCCAACGACGAAGGAGTTTCTACTTTTTTCTCGTAGAATAATTTTTAATAACTTTACAACATATTGTAAAGCACTGCAGTGGAACGGTGCTACACGCGTCAGTTTGAGAACGCTTGTCACTGCATCATGGAGAGCAAAATGGAGCAACGAGTTAATACTTTTTTCTTCTTCAAGTTTGACAAAACAGAGACGGAGACCCATGTGATGTTAGTGCAAGTGTATGGTGGTAAAGGGGTGAGACAAAGTGTGTGTTTGAGTGGTTGCTGAGATCCAACAACGAGCGACCTCTGTGCTTCCAGCGATTCCACAAGAAGCATTTGCTGACAGTTTCCAACAGCTGCACAACTGATGTCAGAAGTGCATTGTATCCTATGGCTAGTAAAGGTATTTCGTTTGTAACTCTTGTTTCGTACATTTTCTGAGACCATTCACCGAACTCTTCAGACTCACTTTGTATTCCGATGGCCTGCTGAAGAGTAATCGTGTCCATTTTTTTTAAATTCCGTTAATTGAAATACTGCACGGCTTGAATTGCGGCCTATAACATAGCGGTGTGTGTGAGAAACATACATACATGTGCTAACTTTCAAGATTATCGGTCAGACGGTGTCTAAGTCCGTTGTAATCGACGTTGTAATCGACTTTCTAACCACAGAAAACGTGCTTCCAATGAAAATCTACAGAAGAATTAATGCTGTGTACTGTGACCTTGCAAGACGGCGTTCAAGGAATAATGGGAGATTAGAGGTTAACGTCCCACTGACATCTTGCATACGTTCAGAGAGTTTTTGTCAGTAATGGAAGGTACATCTGCATCTACGTACATACTACGCAATCCACCGTAAGGTGCGTGGCGGAGGGTACACCACTAGGCATTTCCTTTCCTATTCCACTCCCAAATAGAACGAGGAAAAAAAGAATGCCTATATCCTTCGTACGAGCCCTAATTCCTCTTATCTTGTCTTTGTGATCACTACGCGAAATGTAAGTAGGCGGCAGCAAGATTGCACTACACTCAGCTTCAAATTCCGGCACTCTAAATTTCCACAACAGAAATTCACGAAAAGAACGTCGTCTTTCCTCCAGCAATCCACAACTGAGTCGCCGGAGCATTTCCGTGACACTCGCGCATTGGTCGAACCTACCAGTAACAAACCTAGTTGCTCGCCTCTGAACTGCTTCTATGTCTTCCTTTTAAACTGATCTGCTGCGGGTCGCAAACACTTGAGCAATACTCAAGACGTGGTCGTACAAGCGTTTTATACGCGGTCTCCTTTACAGATGAAGTACATCTTCCCAAAATTCTCCCAATATACCGAAGTTGGTAGTCCGCCTTACTCACAACTGTCCTTAAATGTTCGTTCCATTTCATATCGCTCTACAATGATACGCCTAGATATTTGAACGCCGCGACAGCATCAAGAAGCTCACTACTAATGCTCTATTCGAACATTATAAGATTGTTTTTCCTACTCATGCGCATCACCCTACATTTTCTACATTGAGCGCTAGCTGTCATTTTTCGCACCAACTAGAAATTTTGTCTAAGTCATCCTGCATGCTATTGCAGTCAGTTAAAGACGACACCCTCCCATACACCACAGCATCATCAGCAAACAGCCGCAAATTACAACTTACTCTGTCCATCAGATCATTTATATAGAAAGAAAATAATAGCGGTCCTATCATACTCCCCTGGGGCACGCCTGACGATACACTCGTCTCTGATGAACACTCGCCATCGAGAACAACGTACTGCGTAAGGAACCATCCCGTCATCTGCCTGAAGTGAGTTAGCCAAATCACGGAAAACATAAGTCTGGATGGCCGAGGGCGGGTTTGAAACTCCGTCCTTCCGAATACGAGTCCAATGTGTTAGCACTGCGCCAGCTCGCTCGGTCGGAACTCCATTGACGCTCTCTTGTTTTCGGAGTCAAAATGGTGAACCTAGCTTTCGACGCCTGTCTCACTGTTGTCTAGCGATCATCACCCTCATATCGTCATACAAGTCGGCGAAGTGGTGTCAATTTAAAAAAAGATTTGCGCTAGGTGGCCGACCAATCTCACACGGGATCTCCTAGCCAAAAATGCCATACGATCATTTCATGCCATCAGCCTCACGCACAGAGCACAAAAGAAACTGTTGACAGATGTTCAATCGAGGCATACGAGGCAACCTTGCACGTAGTTTTCCGACCGCAATACTACAAACGAAGGCATCTCGCTTTCGTGATATGCCACACTTACTTGAAAGCTGTGTCTGTTATTCGACGCCGCAGCCGAGCTATGAGGCGCTATGTTCCTATTACAGGTGCATATTATTCATTGTTATTGGACGCTTTGAAAACCGAGCTGCAAGAAAAATGCCGGCGATTAGTCCACAAGAAAGTCTTTTTTCCATCACGACAATGCGCCAGCACACACCTCAGCAGCTGTGGTCGCAAAATTATTGAAAATTGTATTCCAACTCCTTTCACATTCCCTCTATTCTCCAGACTTGGCTCCCTCGAACTACCATTTGTTCCCCAATTTAAATAAATGGCTGGTGGGACGAAGATTTCATTCAAACGATTAGGTGACTGCAGAAACTAATAGCTATTTTGCAGGTTAAGACAATTCCTATTATTCGGAAGGGATCAACATGTGTTGAACAGCGTTGGACGAAGTGTATAAGTCTAAAAGGAGACTATGTCGAAAAATAAAAAGGGTTTTCCCCAAACAGGTTAGTAGTTTTTATTTTTGCACGGACTTTTCAGACACCCTTCGCATGTTGTAGAATTACGCCGCCTGTGAACGGAGACAGCGTCTGACAGCTGTCTTTAACTCTTCGTCGTTGACAAAACGCTGGCCGGAGGACAAGAACTTCTTGAGGTGAAAGAAAAGATGGAAGTCGCTGGGCGCAAGACCACGACAGTATGATGGATGGTGGAACAGCTCCCAGATGGACTTCTGCCTAAGTAGTTACTGTGCCCTGAGCCGCACCTGTAGGAAGTATCCATCTTTCCTTGCGCCTGTTCTCCAGCCAGCGTCATGAAGCAACAAAGAGCAGAAGACGGCTGTCGTCACACGCTGTTTCCGTTCACAGGCGGCAGACTTATATCCCACAGAAATACAAAAGTTGAGCCCACAATGTGACAAATGCTTCAATTATTTAGGTGACTATATCGAAAAATCATTCTGTATGTCCGGCTTTCTTTGAATTATTTTAGTATTAGCTATTAATGCGGACTCCTGGTTTGTATTATAAAGCATTTCATGTTCGCAATCTGGTAATCCATTGGGATGGGTATTAGGAAGTTATCATTAATCAAAATGTTCAAATGTTTGTAAATCTATCGGACCAAACTGCGTGGTCATCAGTCCGTAGCTTACAAACTACTTAAACCTAGGTAAACTAACCTAAGGACAAACACACACACCCATACCCCAGGGAGGACTCGAACCTCCACGGCGAGGAACCGCGCGCTCCGCAGCGAGACGCTTTAAACCGCTCGGCTACTCCACCGCGGCAGTTATCATTAATGGTTTCAAATCAAATGTTTCAAATGTTTGTGTAGCTTATGGGATTTAACTACTGGGTCATCAGTCCCTTAACTTACAAACTACTTATGAGCTAACTAACGCTAAAGGCGGCACAAATATCCATGCCCGAGGGGGGATTCGAACCCCCGACCGTAGTGGCCGTGCAGACCGTGACTGGAGCGCCTCAGTCCCCTCGGCCACCGCGGCCGGCTATCATTAATGGTGAGGGACTTAGAAGGGTGATCATCTTTTTCTATTTATGGTGTGGTAACAAGAATCTATCTATATGACATGACGTGACGCAAAGACGTTATTAATGTGCATAGCTGATAATTCTTTGTTTTCTCTTTTTATCATTTTTAGTTATACGAAGTACGTCCATAAAGTAAGTTCCGTTTGGTTATATAAAACAAACGTGTACAAATACAGAAGAAATACTTATTGTACAAAAATCTACAACTGTTAAACTACTTTTCTACATAGGTGCCGAAATTTTGTAGGCACTTGTCATAGCGTGGCATAAGTTTCTATATGCCTTCTTCATAGAAGGTTGCCGCCTGTGTGTTGAGCCATGTGGTAGCATGTTCTTTCAGCTCGTCATCATCGTTGAAATGTTGACCACTAAGGACAGATTTTTAGGTGTAAGAAGAGGTGAAAGTGGCAAGGAGCGAGGCCCGTGCTTTACGGATGATGAACAAACACGTCCCAGTGAAATTCGCGTAAGAGTTGTTTGGTCACATTCGCTACAAGAGGTCGGGCACTATCGTGGAAACAAACACCACCTTTTGATGGAAATCCTCTTCTTATACCTAAAATTTGTTCTGTCAACACTTCAACGATGTCGAGCTGAAAGAACATGCTACCACATGTCTGAATACACAGGCGGCAATCTTCTATGAAGAAGGCATACAGAAACTTGTGCCACGCTATGACAAGTGCCTACTAAATTTCGGCAGCTATGTAGAAAAGTAGTTGAACAGTTTTAGATTTTTGTACAATAAATATTTTTTCTGTATCTCTACACGTTTGTTTTATATAACCAAACGAAACTTACATTCTGGACGTACCTCGTATATGTTCTGTTGATTATATTACAGATGTTTTCTTAATCTTGCATCATAATAAAGTTTTCATTCCATGAAGAGTAACAGTTCATTAACAATTATGTTAAGAAGAGGCTATAAAGTCTAGACCCCAAAATTAGGAGAAATAGCGCAACAAACAACAAATACGAGTGAAGTCGAGAATACGCCGAATACAACGGACGTCAGAAGTCCAGTCCCAGATGTTACGCAACTGTAGAATACATTGCCAACTCACATCCAAGATTTAAGGACTGAAATGAGAAGACATAGCAATAATTCGTCAGAGCATATCGATATGCGCGTGATGGGATCCGGCGATCGCCACAAGTAGGACATTTGGGTAATTTCCTAGGGGCTGTGTACATCGGATGAAACGGTAGTACAATCGATAAATATCAGACGGCGGTTCATATCGAAATGATTAATATCGAACAAGCAAATGTTATAAATTTTTACAAATATGTCTTGATTTTAAAGGATGTGGTTAGGCCAAAACCTAAGAGTACAGCTTAAATTGTTGCGAGTGAGCAATCGAATGTTATGATTTTTACGAATATTTCATTATTAATAAAATGATGAGGTTATGCAGGAACTTAAGAGTACAGCTTTTAAAGTTGTCGCGAGTGAAGAAGCTGTACTCTTGGCTCCTGCCTAACCACATTCTTTAAAATCGCGACAAGTTCGTAAAAATCATACCATTCGCTTCTTCGCGCTACCTATCGTTTCCATACCTATAAATTGTTTTAAATACATAGCTCAGACTGAAAAGCGTGTTTTCATTAACAACGAATATAAGTTGTTTATTGAGTGATTGCGGTCAATTTACATTACGTAAAACAAACTGTTACACCCCTGTAGTGACTGGTTCTCGATGTACTTTTCCGATTCACGATCTGGTTGTAATATGTATTGGTCAAGAAATTTCATAGAATTATAACGTCAAAAATCAACATCGGTATTAGCTACACATATCAGCTGTTCCCTCACCTTAGTTTTCCGCCACCGCTACCGGAGCGAGAGTAGAACGTCCGGTATATATCAATCGCACTGCCGTTTCATTTATCCAGAGGATGCATGAAATTACGAACCCTACAATTTTTGCCAGAAAAGCATGAACATGCTGTAATGGCTATATGCTCGTTTTTTCAGCTATGTTATAAATATTCAAAGTAATAATCGTTGAAAACGGATGATAGGTTGTGATATTGTAAGTATTCGATTTTCCGATCATCCAAATTCGTGCGTCGGTTTTGGATCGAGGGTAACGAAACTATTACGGTCGGATCATTTACATTCGACAGGCGAACGACGTCGTGCCAGTAGAGTGGCGTGACAGTAAAGTTATTACTGATAACCCGTAACACTCACTTTCTGTGATATTATAAATAACTGCATGCAAGCATCTTCTACTGAACGAAAAGGGGGAATCCCACAGTTTCAGGGGCAGACAAGTACCGGTCTTCTACGTACTAAAACCGGGGAATCCCAATATTTCATGCACAGAAAAGTGCTTAGTTATCAAACGTGGCGGCAATGTGAGTGACGAATAGCATTACTGTCACATTTTCCTGCTGACTCCTTATACTGATTCGGATATCTCTGCACTTCTCAAAGAACGATAACCTCTCTGAGATTGTACAACATTTACTTGTTAAGTGAAATGACATAATGCATTTACGCAGCACTTAAAAACGAGAGATTGTTCGGAATCCAACATTATTAAGCCAACTAATTTCCTATCTTGTTCTCACACCACCCTAAGTGAAAACGAGTACAGCTATTAAATCAGTTACCAGAAAGGGTATTAACGTCCGTTATAGATACGATCATCAGACAGAACATTACGACCACGTACCTAAAGGACGGTGTGCCCACTTTTGATACTAGTTCAAATGTTCAGGAATTTGTAAATCTATAGGACTTAACTGCTGCGGTTATCAGTCCCTAGGCTTACAAACTACTTAAACGAACATGCTAAGGAAATACTCAGACCCATGCACGAAGTAGGACTCGAACCTCCGCCGGCTAGCAATCTCGCGCTCGGCACAAAGGCGGCTTAGAGCGCTCGGCCACTCCACCGCGGCTTTGAAACGAGTAACAGCGGAGACGCATTCTGGCAAGGAAGTAAAGAGGCTTAGGTAGGTCGCTGCAGAGTGTTCAAAAACCAAACGTTTGTGAAGCTATGGGACCAAATTGGAGTGGCCATTAGTCTCTAGACTTACAAACTACTTACAAGGTGCGTCTGAAAAGTTAGGTGAACGATCCAATCTAAATATATAAAAATGAATGTTTGTATGTTCATCTCTATCTATATAAAAGCTAAAGGACATTCACTCATTCCCTGACTAAACACGAAATCTCGAAAACTACTTCACATATGAAGCTGCAATTTTGCAGAAATGTAGTTTATCGGTAGAAAACGTCAACTAAGAAAGTATTTCATGATAGGTGCATGGCGGAGCATACTTCTCCTACAGACTTACGAAATCTACAGTTTCATTCCAATCTTCACGAAATTTCGCACGCTTGACCTTGAAAACGAGAGGAAGGTCACAGTCTACCTTAAGTTTCATACGGTGCATGGGGGAGGGTACTTTGCAACATAAAAATGGATTCCTAAATACCTTGGCCGCGCCATAACTTGAGAACGGCTCGAACGATTTCACAGATCCTTTTTTTTTTTTTTTTTTTTTTTTTTTTTTTGTTGTTTTCGTTATTCTCAGAACAAGGGTTGTATGAAATAAAAATTGAATATTTGAGAACAGCAAAGTGCGTTTTTCAATGTGACCATGCGTTTCTATTGCATAGAAATGTATAGTTTTGTTCCGATATTGATGAAATTTTGCACACTATACCCTACAAACAAGAGGAATGTCACTGTCTGCATAAAATTTCGTTCGGTGCATGGTGGAGGGTACTTAACTTACGTAATTTAACAAAATGCATAGTTTTTGCTCCAATCTTCATGAATTTTTGCACACATGACCTTTAAACCAAGAGGAAGATCACTGGGTACATAAATGTTTGCATAGTATATGACAGAGGGTACCTTGCAGAAAACTTTACCTAGAGAGGGAAATGTGGAAACGAACAGAGATATGGGAGAGAAAGAGGTGGATGCAGCGATATGGGGGAAAGGGGATGTGGACTACGAGAGTGTAGGATAAATAAACATACGGGCAACGCCGGGTTTACAGTTAGTATTTTATAAACCGCACTAGCGAGTAAGAGGTGCCCGCGCATACACATTGAGAGTCGTGTCAACAAGCGCCTCATATCGTGCAAAGCACTGCAGTGAAGCAGTGGTACACGCTGCGACTCAGCTAACATGGTGAGTGTGAGGACTCGTGTCATTGCAACATGGAGCGCAAAATGCAGCAACGCGTTTACATCAAATTTCGTTTCAAATTAAGCAAAACGGCGACGGAGACCTGTGGGACGTTAGTGCTAGTGTATGGTGTTGAAGTAGTGAGTAAAAAGTGTGTGTTTCGAGCGTTATCAGAGATCCAACAACGTGTGAGCCCAGTGCTTCGAGCGATACCACAGGAGGCGTTTGCTGACAGTTTCCAACAGCTATACAACCGATGTCAGAAGTGTATTGTAGCCAATGGCGATTACTTTGCAGGCCAGTGAAGGTATTTTGTTTGTAGCTCTCGTTTTCTATATTTCCTGAAACCATTCACCAAACTTTTCAGACGCACCTTTTAAACTACCGTATGCAAATGACGCCACAAACACCCATGCACTAGAGAGGACTCGAACCTCCGAAAGGGAGCAGCCGACATTTTGCGGCAAGGCGCCTTAAGCTGTTGGCACACGGAGCGTGTATCTGAAGGAGTGTGATTAATGTGCCGAGAGTGGCCAGCGAGCCATATGAGGGTTGGAAACGGGACAGACACAGCTGTTGAAGACATGGCGAGTGTAAGATGGCATGAACGATAGGGGCGCTACAGCCACTTGTGGGAATTTGACAAGGATGGCAGGCGAGGACGGGTAGCCAAGTGGTTAAGCCGACCTCTGGCCAGAAGCGGGACACCCCGGATTCGATTCCCGGCTCGCCTCACATTTTCACTTGTCGCCATTGTTTCATTTCAATGCCCCAATGCAGCCACTGTCAGTCCTTTCTTTCCTAATCAAAAATGTTTGTACAGCTTATGGGACTTAACTACGGGGTCATCAGTCTCTAAACTTACAAACTACTTATGAACTACTTACGAACTAGGACGGCACAAATATCCATGCCCGAGGGGGGATTCAAACCCCCGACCGTAGTGGCCGTGCAGACCATGACTGAAGCGCCTCAGTCCCTTCGGCCACCGCGGCCGGCCTTTCCTTATCCTTCTTCCTTCCCTTCCTTTATCAATAATTTGCAAATGCAATATGGCTGCGAAGCAGTGTTCTCCCACCAATACAATAAAATGATTAGTATTTCATAAGAGCCCCTAAGTTTACATGAATTAACACGGCCCACGACTTGCGTCAGTTCGTCGGATATAAAAAGCGATATCTCAAGAATCAAATGAGATGTCATTGAGATCTAAGTTTTAAATAAAATTTGGATATTTTCTCTATATTTTTCTGCATTGCTGTGTATGACATAAAATCAATCACACACGAAGTTTACACAAAGTGTTTTTACCTCTACAAATTCTTTAAAATTTTGCTCATTTAGCAACTGTGTCGAATAACGAAAATGCAATCAATCCTTTACCGAACCAACATATTAAACAATAAGATACATAAAAATCTTTTCTTTTTGTCCCCCTTAGTTCTTCTAAAGCCCGGACGGTAAGATTCCATAGCGGGCAGGAATCAGTACAATGATCATGAAGCAGTGCAGTCAAAGAGATATGTACGGTAACATTGAACCTGTACATCTCGTTAATTAGTAATATCGACATCTTTTTAAGGTTCGTCGAGAACACAATTTTAATAACATTCAGGGAAACTTCAAGTGTTTGCCATGCAGAGGTGACAAATAATTATCACCACCTGTAATATGGTCTAAAACGCCGCCTGCAAAAATGCGATTATTTCGGGGTCCATATCTCGTGTTCTGTTGATCACAGAGGTAAGAGGTGGATTGTTTTGGGTAGTCCTTGACGTAGATATCATCTTTATGTCTATCAGAAGACTGAGAGTCCTGTAGTTATTCAACAGTCCTGAGTCAAAATTTCAGCGTTACACACTTTCTGCAAGCGTCTGTTGGTTTTTTGACACTGGGTTTAGACTAAGGCGGGATTTATACAGCTTCACCAGTTTATCATGTGCGATTCTTGAGAAAACCACGAAAATCCATGATTTTGTGGTATAAAAACTGCGAATAGTGAAGATGGCCACGTCTATAAATTCTATCCATTGAATATGGTCGATATTCTTACGATATGTTCTTAAGATGATATTCTCGACGAACTTCTCACTTTTCTTTTAATACAGCTATCCCTTACGGGGGTTCAAAGTTACGAAATTTGTACAAAAATCTGAAAAATCTGTTTTAGTCGTTTTTGGACGGTAGGCCGCAAATAACTAAGTAACTAACAACAGCAAATAGTTAAAAAATTTAAACTGTATATTCGTTAGACATTTAGCTACTAACTGGTCACTGGTATCATATTCTGAGATTTTTCAAATTGTAATAATTAACGAAGATACAGTGTATCACTATCGCTTCCTTAGACACCAGACAGAGGACAACAGAAACATTATTTCACATAATTTGGTCCTTTAGTATGGAAATGGTGTGATTCCAGACGAAAGTTCCTGTTCAATATGTTACCTAATCGAGCTCAACTATTAAAATTAATTTAAAAGCAGTCTAAATCACAATTATTTATTTCCCAGTGGTCGGTTTAGATCGTTTATAATACCATTCTCTGGCCATGTAGGAGCAGACAAAGCTGAAAATGCGATGGTCGACTTGAGCAGTCGACCATCGCATTTACAGCGTTGCTTGTTCCGGCATGGTCTGAGGATGATCTTATAAAAGATCGAAACCAATTAGCAGAAAAAAATGAGATCAAGACTCTGTTTTAATTAATTTTAATTATTTACCAAAGATAGCTGATTCTCCACAAATGTTTTCAAAAATGATCTTGTCGATATTTTCTTAAAGCCCTTGTGATAATGTAGAAATACTTTGCTATTACGATTTTCAGTTACTGAAACTATTGCTGAATCTACTGCAAAAAGTCATCTGTCTTAGTTATCTGATAGTGGAGAGGCGATTGATTGTATCACGGAAACCTTCGGAACACAACACAGGATATTGTGGAACACCTGTTTTCCTTATGTCGGCATCATTCGGGTGATTAAAATCTCTTCTGTCACCGGAAACCGTATAAATAAATACCTTCGCCTCTTGTGTCAATGCGATGATGCAATTTGGAAGTTCGGCTGCCAAGCCTGGTAACTGATTAAGTCATAATCGCGGAAAAGCCGAAAACGACAGTGTTCAAAATGTTTGTAGAGCTAAACTTACAAACTACTTATGAACTACTTTATACTAAAGACAACACAAACATCCATGCCCGAGTGGGGATTCGAACCCACGACGGCGGACGGTCGCGCGCACCGTAACACGGCGCTCCAGTACGCGCGGCTTAACCGCGAACACGACAGTGGTTGGAGGGATTAAATCCAAATTTAAATGCCATTAAGAGCACCTTCAATATTTACATGATAAATGCATGTTTGTTGAGTTGGTGATACCTGGAACATTCTATTTGAAAAGAGGGCAGTTTTAGGAGTCGACAGACATGAAAGGGAGACAGTTACAAAGTAAGGAGGGAGACAGGTTTGTAGCGTATACACCATATTATTCAATCTGTATCGGAGCAAGCAGTAAAGGAAAGCAAGGAGAAATGTGGGAAGCGAGTAATGTTCAGGGGGAAGAAACAAGAAGCTTAAGTCAACAGTCGACTGGTACTCTGCCGGTTCATAGTGTCCAATGATCATTACATTTCAGCGATCAAACAAATCGCCATCGACTAGTGTACTGACGGACTGTGACGTATGATCGCCAAATGGATAACACGAACCGGCAGTGCAGTTCGATCAAGAAATAAGCCGGGAGAAACCGGAGAATCATAAGAACCTTAAACTTTGTCTTCTAGCTCTGTCAGAGATAGAGTGGGTTGGGGGTTAGTTGAATAGATGACTACCATCTCGACATCAAGTTTCAAGATGAACATCAATAATAGGAACGGATAGGCATATGGGGAAATTAAGTCAGGAGATGTTGGTGGAATTCTTTGCGAATGACATGCTGAAAGTAATATATGAGACTTTTGCTATTTGAGAGAGCTGATGGTGTTCAAAATGTACAAATGTTTGTAAATCTATCGGACACAACTGCTAGGTTATTAGTCCGTAGCTTACAAACTACTTAAACTAAGGTAAACAAACCTAAGGACAACACACACATCCACGCCCGAGGGAGGATTCGAACCTCCGACGCGGAAGGCCTCTCAATCCGCAACATGACGCTCCAGACGGCTCGGCTACTCCCGCGCGACAAGTGGTGATGGCAGAAGGAAAGAGGATACGAAATACAGACTGGCATGGCAAGTAATGCCTTCTCCGAAAAGAGAAATAAGTGTTTAAATGTGTTATTTGAAAGTTATTTTAATATCCTTAGGCGGAGAAGATATGTATACCTCTAACAGCACAGACGCGAAAATAATACACCGAACGAGTTGGCGCGGTGGTAGCATTCGGAAAGACAGTGGTTCAAATCCACCTCCGGCCATCCAGGTTTTCCTTTATTTCCCTAATCAAAGTTGCTTTGAATGAGCAAGACCGATTTCCTTCTCCATCCTTATCCAAAAATCCGAGCTTGAGCTCCGACTCCTGTAACCATGCTGTCGACGGGACGTTATAACCTAAGCTTCCTTCTTACGAAGAGCACAGAAGCACATGAAATGTGGTGCTACAAAGTTTTGGATATTGAATGCAAACTACTGTGTGCTTTCGCGATCTTTGTTTGACATTGCAGAATGTTTATATACTTGTATTCTCAGAAATTTATGCGTTCTGTTATATTTTATAGGGTCTTTGTTGTAAATAAAAAGTTACTTTTGTCTGTGATACATTCTGCAAGTTAAAATGTTTTTCTGTCATTTATTGCATAATAACCATACAGAATTTCTTTCATGGTAGCAGAGCTTAGCCGGCCGCGGTGGCCGAGGGGACTGCGGCGCTTCAGTCACGGTCTGCACGGCCACTAGGGTCGGGAGTTCGAATCCCCCCTCGGGCATGGATATTTGTGCCGTCCTTAGTTGTAGCTAGTTCATAAGTAGTTTGTAAGTTTAGGGACTGATGACCCCGTAGTTAACTCCCATAAGCTCTACAAACATTTGAACATTTGAGCAGAGCTTACGAAGTATTTTACATTTACCGTTGCAACACTAAATGATAAAATTTTCAGTTGGTCAAACAACGTAACTTCAGCTTTCGGCTACGTGACTGATACGGCGTGTGCTACAAAGAAAATAAAGTTAAATATTGAGGTACTGAATCTAATCTGGGAAGAGCTTTACGGTACAACATGATTAAAAGATGAGATAGTGGCATCACTAAATCGTTAATTTAGTGATGGACAGAAGTATGTTTGAGCATGTTCGAATAGAGTGTAGATTGTGGTACATACGCATGCTGTAAACATTTGAACGAGGTAGGCTGGCGTGTAGAACTGTGGCAAATCAGTCCGCAGCTGATTATAATAACAAACAGATTTTATTTTATCAGGCTTGAATCCATGTTGGAATTGGTGCTCCACGACTGTATTTGATTTGTAGTAATTCTTTCAGCAATCAGTCGTAAAAAATGTATATTTATTTGTTTGCAAATCTAGATTTCGACCACTGTGTGGTCATTATCAATGATTTGCAAACAAATAAATATATATTTTTTACGACTGATTGCTGAAAGAATTACCACAGATTTTATTTTCACAATAGTAGAGAACTGTCAAGAGGGGACTATATTCTAAGCACGACTGACGGTGGGTCTTTGAGATTCTTCAATAATGTACAAAAATAAAAAATTAAATAAACAGAAATTGTGATTGAGGAATGCGTTTAACACAGTGATTTTTGATATAGTCACAGCCGAGCATAATTTCGTTGTGTGTAAAGCGAAGTACTTCTCCTTGAAGATTTCAAAGAATCAGTGGTGAATCTTACAAATCTCTCCCAAACGTAAGAGGGCGTTTAAGAGCATTTTGCTTAACGACCGAAACTAGATTTATTGTAATAGAAACCAAGAGAAATGATGTGCCGTTCAGACACAGAAGCTATTCTTGATGAAAAAAGCTCGGGATCCGACTGGGCGGTGTCCGCACAGTTAGCTGTGTGTACAGTGGAGCAACATTTGCGAGCGCGCAAGCAGAAGACGCCAAGAGCGCTACCAACCTGCGTGAAGTCCGGCGCCGGCGAATTGGGCAGCAACGTTCAGAGACGCTGCCGGCAGAGCACTGGGGCAGCGGGAAGCTGGGAGCACGGCACAGCCTCTGAGGAGCAGCGCGGGGGTGGGGGGAGGCCACGGCTGCCAACTTGAGTGGTCGCCCGCCGACTTCCCGTCCATCCCAGCAGCCTCCTCGCCATGACGCCCGCGGCTCCCTGCGTTTCCACGTGCAGCCACAACCGCTCTCCATCGTACGAGTCTGGAAACAACGCTAGTAGATGTTACAACAGGAGACGCACTTTAAACGGTTACCGAATAACTAGATTAGCAGTCAACCACCTCAATTTTTAATTAATTTCGGTAATCCTATCCTTTCTTCCAGGAGTGCTAGTCTTGCAAGTTTCGTAGGAGAGCTTCTGTGAAGTTTGGAAAGTAGGAGGCGAGGTACTGGCGGAAGTAAAGTTGTGAGGCGGCATCGTGAGTGGTGTCGGGGTAGCTCAGTCGGTAGAGCGCTTGCCCGAGAAAGGCAAAGGTCCCAGGTTCGAGTCCCGGTTCCGGCACACAATATTAATCTGCCAGGAAATTTCATATTAGCGCACACTCCGCTGTAGAGTGAAAGTTTCATTCTGGAAACATCCCTTAGGCAGTGGCTAAGCCATGTCTCCACCATATCCTTTCTTCCAGGAGTGCTAGTCTTGCAAGTTTCGCAGGAGAGCTTCTGTGAAGTTTGGAAAGTAGGAGGCGAGGTACTGGCGGAAGTAGAGTTGTGAGGCGGCATCGTGATTTGTGTCGGGGTAGCTCAGTCGGTAGAGCGCTTGCCCGCGAAAGACAAAGGTCCCAGGTTCGAGTCCCGGTTCCGGCACACAATTTTAATCCGCCAGGAAGTTTCATATCAGCGCACACTCCGCTGCAGAGTGAAAGTTTCATTCTGGAAACGTCCCTTAGGCTGTGGCTAAGCCATGTCTCCACCATATCCTTTCTTCCAGGAGTGCTAGTCTTGCAAGTTTCGCAGGAGAGCTTCTGTGAAGTTTGGGAAGTAGGAGGCGAGGTACTGGCGGAAGTAAAGTTGTGAGGCGGCATCGTGAGTCGTGTCGGGGTAGCTCAGTCGGTAGAGCGCTTGCGCGCGAGAGGCAAAGGTCCCAGGTTCGAGTCCCGGTTCCGGCACACAATTTTAATCTGCCAGGAAGTATCAATACAACATTTGAAAACTACTATGAAACATCTGTTCCAAAGGAACACACATTTGTCAGCTATGGAACATAGGTATTAGAAAAGGAAGGAAGGAAGCTTGGAGTTTAACGTCCCATCGACAGCGTGATCATTAGAGACGGTGCTTACGCTCGGAAAGTTTGGGTAGGGAAGTGGAAGGAAATCGGCCGTGCCCTTTCAAAGGAACCATTCCGGCATTTGCCTGGAGTGATTTAGGAAAATCACGGAAAACCTGAATCTGGATTTGAACCACCATCCTTCCGAATGCGAGTCCAGCGTGTTACCACTGCGCCACTTCGCTCGGTATAGATATTAGAGGGAGGGATAAAGTGATAGATGAGCAACAGGAAGCAATTTGTTTTGATTAAAAGTAGGGTTATCAGACGTCCGCATTTATGCGGACACGTCCGAATTTTCGTCCGCTTCTATTTTTACGATTTCTGGAAATGTCCGCATTTTTAAGCTTTGTGAATTAAGAACCTCCGACTATTGTTCTCATCTCGTATCGTCAAAAATTATAAACTTTGTACGATATCTATTTAAATAAACAAGCTTTTATTTACTTATTGCCGCGGCGCAGCGGCCGAGAGCATTGAGGTGCTATGCTGCGATGCGCGAGTCCGCTCCCCGTCGGGGGTTCGAATCCTGCCTCGGACATGGATGTTTGTGCCGTCTTTAGTATAAGGTAGTTCATAAGTAGTTTGTAAGTTTAGGCACTGATGAACCCGCAGTGAAGTCCCTTAAACTTAACAAACTCAAACTGGTGGCACGATTGTGCATTTCGTGCAGCTGTTTCAGCGTCATGATGGGCCTTGTCTTAATACGGCTATCAGCCGTATTAACATGGGGCTTGAGAACGCACTGATGACGGAGGGCATGGATCACATTGCAGTGGTGCCAGTTGATACTATCCAAAGGTCGGATTTTACTAGCCACGGCCTGCACCTCAATAGGCATGGGAAGGGGAGGTTGGTAAAGCTCATAGGTGACAGTGTAGTAGGGGGTGGGGGTGTCACTCATGGAAAAATTCCTGTAGTAGTTGGTGTTAGGGCTGCACCTTTTATAGACTGAAGACAGCTGATAGGTATTCCTGCTTAAAGGAAGTCCCTCTGAGAAAGGAACCACCTTTGACAAAGTCTAAGAATATAATTAATAAGGGAATTACTGTTTTTCATCAAAATATACAGGGTATCAGAGATAAAGTTAATTAACTGCTTATTGATACTGATTCTGACATTATTGGTATTTCAGAGCACTTTTTAAGTGGTGCGACAATTCAGATACTTCCTTTGCCAGGATACAGGTTAGCTGCCTTCTACTCTAGGTGTTCCTTGCAGTGTGGGGGAGTGGCCATGTATGTAAAAAACGATTTTTAATCGGGGTCAATCGATTTTTCTAAACACTGTACAGAACAGATATTTGAATGTTGTGCAGGAGTTGTTAATGTTAATGGAACTAAACTAGTAATAGTTGTTATTTATAGATCCCCTGACTCAGATTTTAAAATGTTTCTGCCCAAGCTGGAATTGGCTCTGGGTTCACTGTATAGGAAGTATAAATATTTAATTGTGTGTGGAGATTTCAACATTAAATGTGTAGGTGATAGCTCAAGGAAAAGTCAGCTGTTAGATCTATTTAATTCCTATAACATGATGCAAACAGTATTTTTTCCAACGAGAGTGCAAGGAAATAGCAGTTCTACCATTGACAATATTTTTGTTCATTCTTCATTATTAGAGGGGCACTCTGTCAGCAGAATAGTAAATGGCCTATCAGACCAAGATGCCCAACTTTTAATTCTAAAAAGTATTTGTTCTCAAACAAATGTTAAACATAAATATCAACTACTCAGAAAAGTTAATCCAGTTGCAATTGAAACCTTTTTAAGCTTAATTAAGGAACAAGAATGGCAGGATGTTTATAGTGCCGATAATGCAGATGATAAATATATTGCTTTTTTGAACACATTTCTTATGCTGTTTGAAAGTTGCTTTCCGCTGGAACAATCAAAACAGGGTATTTCCAGTAACAGACAGCCAGGGTGGCTGACAAAGGGGATAAGAGTATCATGTAGAACTAAGCGGGAGTTGTATCAAAATGTTAGAAGCAGTCAGAATGAAGATGCAGTAGCTCATTACAAACAGTACTATAAGGTTCTGAAAAATGTCATTAAGAATGCAAAAAGTATGTGGTATGCAAAAAGAATAGCAAACTCTCGGGATAAAATTAAAACTATGTGGTCAGTCGTGAAGGAAGTGTCAGGTCAGCAGCATCAGGTAGAAGATATAACGTCAGTGCGTAGTAGGAATGTTTCTTTTACTGACAAGTTAGATATATGTGCAATATTCAATAATCACTTTCTGAATATAGTAGGGGAACTAAACAAAACTCTAGTTTCTACAGGTAATCATATAACGTTTTTAGAAAATGCCTTTCCGGGGCTGTTACCTGAAATGGTCCTTCATGATACTTCCATAGGTGAGATTGAGTAAATAATTAAATCACTAAAGACTAAGGACTCTTGTGAATATGATGGGGTATCTAGCAGAATTCTAAAGTACTGTTCTCCATATGTTAGCCCAGTACTAAGCCATATTTGTAATTTTTCCTTTCAGAATGGTCAGTTTCCTAACAGATTAAGGTACTCAGTAGTGAAACCACTTTATAAAAAAGGAGAAAGGGATAATGTAGATAACTATAGACCTATTTCTATGCCATCGGTTTTTTCTAAAGTTATTGAAAAGGCTGTATTTTCAAGATTAATTGATCATTTCAGTTCACATAATTTATTGTCAAACGTGCAGTTTGGCTTTAGAAGTGGTTTAACGACTGAAAATGCTATATTTTCGTTTCTCTGTGAGGCACTTGATGGGTTAAATAAGAGGCTACGGACTTTAGGTGTCTTCTTTGATTTAACGAAAGCGTTTGATTGTGTTGATCACAAAATATTGTTGCAGAAGTTGGAACATTATGGAATAGCCCACAACTGGTTCACCTCTTACTTTAATAATAGACAACAAAAGGTAATTCTCCGCAGTGTAGAAAATAGCTATGACGTGCAATCCCAATGGGGCACAATTAAGTATGGGACCATTACTGTTTCTTATTTATATAAATGATATGCCTTCGAGTATAACAGGTGACTGTAAAATATTTTTGTTTGCTGATGATACCAGCTTGGTAGTGAAGGATGTTGCTCGTAATATTGTTACAATATCAAATAATGCAGTTCAAGAGACAAGTTCATGGCTTGTAGAAAACAAGTTGATGTTAAATCACAGTAAAACTCAGTTTTTACAATTTCTAACACATAATTTGACGAAAGCTACATTCTGATTACACATAATGGGCATGTGATAAGTGAGACTGAACAGTTCAAATTTCTAGGTGTTCATATAGACAGTAAGCTGTCATGGAAAGCCCATGTTCAGAATCTTGTTCCAAAACTAAATTCTGCTATATTTATCATTAGAACAATATCTGAGATAAGTGATTTTTCAACACGAAAAGTAGTCTATTACGCTTACTTTCACTCATTTATGACGTACGGCATTGTTTTTTGGGGTAACTCGCCTGATGCAAAAAGGATATTTCTGGCTCAAAAACGGGCAGTTCGAGCAATATGTGGTGTAAGTTCGCGAACGTCATGTCGACCCCTTTTCAGTAGTCTGGGAATTTTGACTCTGGCATCACAATACGTTTTTTCTTTAATGTCGTTTGTTGTTAATAATATCAGCTTATTCCCACGAGTTAGTGGCCTTCACTCGGTGAATACTAGACAGAAGTCGAATCTGCATTTGCATCACACCAACTTAACACTTGTGCAGAATGGGCTACAATATTCTGCGGCATCCATTTTCAATAAGCTGCCACAAGAACTAAAGAATCTTAGCACTAATCCACACGCTTTCAAATCTAAATTGAAGAGTTACCACATGGCTCACTCCTTTTATTCTGTCGAGGAACTCCTACAAAAGTTAAACAATTAAGCTAATTCATTTTTTTCTTTATTGATTCTTTTCACTTTGTCTTAAGATTGTCATGTGCAAAGGACTACTTAAAAATTTTCTATTACCATTCTTGTGTAACAATTAATGTATTGACTTGTTCCATGACCATGGAGTCTCACTTCTTAATTGGTCCTATGGAATAGAAAACCAATAAATAAATAAAAATAAATAAATAAAAAAACACTTGATTTACTTATTATCGGTTAGATCTAGTGTTGTTGTTGTGGTCTTCAGTCCGCAGACTGGTTTGATGCAGCTCTCCACGCTACCCTGTCCTGTGCAAGTCTCTTCATCTGAGAATACGTTCGGAACATACATCCTTTTGATTTTGCTTGCTATATTCGTCCCTCGGTCTCCCTCTACGGTTTTTACCCCGCACGCTTCCTTCTAATGCTAAGTTGACGATTCCTTGATGTATCAGAATGTGTCCATTCAATCTATCCCTTCTCTTAGTCAGGATATGACAGAAACACCTTTTCTCCCCGATTCGGTTAAGCACCTCCTCATTAGTTACCTGATCTACCCATCTAATTTTCATCATTCGTCTGTAGCACCACATTTCAAAAGCTTATATCATCTTTTTATCTGAACACCTTATCGTCCACGTTTCACTCCCATACAATGCTACACTCCAGACAAATTCTTTCAGAAAGGACTTCCTAACATTTAAATTAATATTGGATGTTAATAAGTTTTGCTTCTTTAGAAACGCTATTCTTCCCATAGCCATTCTGCATTTTATATCTTCTTTACTTCGACCATCAAAAGTTATCTTGCTACCCAAATAACAAAATTCATCTACTACTTTTATTGTCTCATTACCTAATCTAATTACTTCAGCATCGCCTCATTTTCTCACATTGCATTTCATTACTTTCGTTTTACTCTTGTTAATGTTCATCTTATATCTTATGTCAAGACACTGTCCACCCCATTCAATTGCTCTTCCAGATCTTTTGCGGTCTCTGACAGAATTACTATGTCATCGGCAAACCACAATGTTTTTATTTCTTCTCCCAGCACTTTAATGCCCTCTCCAAATTTCTCCTTCCACTCCTTCATTGCCTGCTCAATGTACAGATTGAACAACATCGGGGAAAGGCTACAACCCCGTCTTACTCCCTTCCCAACCTCTGCGTCACTTTCTTGCCCTTCGACTCTAATAACCGCTGTCTGGCTTTTATATAGGTTGAATATAACTCTTCGCTCCCTATATTTCACCCCTGATACCTTCAGAATTTGGAAGAGTGTATTCCAGTCGACATGGGCAAAAGCTTTCTCCAAATCGACAAAAGCTAAAAACGTAGGTTTCCCTTTCCTTCGCCTAACTTCTAAGATAAGTCGTAATGTATTGTCTCGCGTGTTCCTACATTTCTCCTAAATCCAAACTGATCTTTCCCGAGGTCAGATTCCACAAGCTTTTCCATTCGTCTGTAAATAATTCGTGTTAGTATTTTGCAGCCATGACTTATTAATCTGATAGTTCTGTAATTTTCACACTTGTCTGCACTTGCTTTCTTTGGAATTGGAATTACAATATTCTTCTTGAAATCGGAGGGTATCTCCCCTGACATACTCCAGGAGCCTTGTTTCGACTCAAGTCCTTTAATTCTCTGTCAAATTCTTCTCGCAGTATCATATCGCCTATCTCATCTTCTTCCACTTGGTCTTCCCTTTCTAGAATACTTCCTTCAAGTTTATCTCCTTTGTAAAGGCCCTCTATATATTCCTTCCACAGTTCAGCTTTCCCCTCTTTGCTTAGTACCGGTTTTCCGTCTGAGTTCATAAAGCTGTTTTTCTTGTCTCCAAATACCTCTTTTATTTTCCTGTAGGCGGTATCTATCTTTCCCCTAGTTATGCATTCTTCTACGGTTCTGAATTTGTCCTCTAGCCACTCCTGCTTAGCATGTCTGCACTTCCTGTCAATCTCATTTTTCAGACTTTGTACTCCCTTTTTCCTGTTTCACTTGTTAAATTTTTATATTTTCTCCTCTCAATTAAGTTCAGTATATCCTGTGTTATCCAGGCATTCCTATTAGGCCTTGTCCTTCTGCCTATATGGTCCTCTGCAGCCTACACTACCCTATCTCTCAGAGCTACCCATTCTACTTCTACTGTATTACTTTCCCCTGTTTCAGCCAATCCTTGCCTAATGCTCCCTCTGAAACACTCAACCACCTCTGGTTCCTTCAATTTGTCCAGGTTCCATCTCCTAACTTTTCTAGCTTTCTACAGTCTCTTAAGTTTTAATCTGCAGTTCATAACCACCAAGTTATGGTCAGATTCTATATCTGCCCCTGAATATGTCTTACAGTTTAGAACCTGGTTTCTAAATCTATTCCTTACCATTATAAAGTCAATCTGGTACCTTCCAGGGTCTCCTGGTCTCTTCCACGTATACAGCCTTATTTCATGATGATTAAACCAAGTGTTGGTGATCATTAAATTGTGCTCTGCGCAAAATTCTACCTCTATCTTTCTTTTTTCCCAGTCCATATTCACCTACTACATTTCTTTCTCTTCCTTTTCCTACTACCGTGTTCCAGTCCCCGATCACAATCAAGTTTTTGTCTCCCTTAACTTTCTGAATGATTTCTTTTATCTCCTCATACAGTTTTTCGATATCTTCATCATCAGCCGTGCTAGTTGGCATATAAACTTGCACTACTATGGTCGGTGTTGGCTTCGTGTCTATCTTCACTACGATAATGCGTTCACTTAGCTGTTCATAGTAACTTACCCGCATTCCTATTTTCTTATTCATTATCACACCTACTCCTGCGTTACCACCAACTGATTTTGTATTTATAGCCCTGTACTCACCTGACCAGAAATCCTGTTCATCCCGCCACCGAACTTCACTAATCCCTACCATATCTAACTTTAACCTATCCATTTCTCTTTTCAAATTTTCTAGCTTACCTTAAAGGTTAGAACATTCCACGCTCCGACCCGTAGAATGCCTGTTTTGGTTTTCTTGATGACGACATCCTCCTGAGTAGTCCCCGCCCGGAGATCCGAATGGGGGATTATTTTACTTCCGAAATATTTTACCCAAGAAGACGCCATCATCGTATAGTCATACAGTACAGCTGCATGTCCTCGGGAGAAGTAACTACTGTAGTTTCCCCTTGCTTTCAGCCGTTCTCAGTAACTGCATGGCAAAGTCATGTTAGCTGATGTTACAAGGCCAGCTCAGTCAATCATCCAGACTGTTGCCCCTGTAAGTACTGAAAAGCTGCTACCCCTCTTCAGGAACCACGTGTTTATCTGGCCTCTCCACAGATACCCCTTCACTGTGGTTGCACCTATGGTACGGCTATCTGCATCGTTGCGGCACGCAAGCCACCCTACCTCGGCAATGTCTGTGGTTCATGAGGATGGGGATCTAGTGTATTATATATGTATTCATCCATAGTACGTCATTTGAAAAACCTGGATTTGGGATCTAGTGTATTATATATGTGTTCAACCAAATCCAAGTTTTTCAAATGACATACTATTCCTTTCTCATCGATAGTCTTACTGGATAAGTTTCGTGATTTTCGAAATATAGACTGTGGCACATAGTCACAGATTTTTTAAATTTTTTTATTTAATTAATTATTTATTTATTTTTCTAGTTAAGGTTTTTTGTAGCTGAACAGTGGGTTACGATCATTCTTTTTTCGATTTTGTTTAAGATAATTTGGAATTTTTCGTCATGCCATCGTCATTTAAACTGCAAAAACTTATTTAAATATTCGTGTCAGCAGAGTGAACTTAAAAAAAAAATAGATGCAATGAGAAATATTCATCTGACAAGGGCTCAGATGACATGCAAGCATGTTTCATTGGTGTCATGTTGTTATTTTCTTTATTTCTCATGCAATAAATTTAGAGTATAAAAATTTCGTCATTTTTCATCTTACAATTTATTTTTCAACCCATAATGTAAGAAATGTCCTCATTTTTGCATTCTACGATCTGGTAACCGTAATTAAAACAAACAGTGGGTGTTTCAGATCCAAAGTTACTGATGTGAACAATGGGATGTCTCCAGGTTCCATCTTGGGACCCTCCTGTTCCTTTTCTACGTTAATGACGTAGCGTAATGTTTCCCTGACATTAAAATAATAATGTATGCGAATGATACACCAATTGTATGAAAATACAAAGGCCACAACAGTATGGAGGTGCTGTGCAACACTGTTACCAATGAAATAGTCAAGTATTTCAATGAACGCCAGCTAAATGTTAGTGTATCAAAGAATGCAATAGTGAAATTTAACCCCAGAAAGCAAAACGAATTTCAGATGAAACTAACTATAGGGAACCAAACTGTAAAAAAGGAACAATACACAAAATTCTTGTGTATCACAATCCAAGACAACCTCAAATGGGACACATACATAGATTCCTTAGCACGTGAGTTGTCCAAAAGTATCTTTGCAATAAACATGATCAGCAAACATTTTAAGGATAAGCATGTGTTAAAGACTGTATATCATTCACTATTTGCATCCAATAGACATTTGGGGTGCAACAACACAAAAGAGTCTTAAAATGTTGTTAACACTATGTAAGGAAACTGTCAGAATTATCTGTGGAGCCAAACCCAAAGAGGTATGTCGGAATCTTTCTCCAAATTTGGGTGTACTTACCACTGTAGATGTATATGTATTAAAAAGAATCATGTATGTTAAGACAATAAATCCAGACCTAAACTGTGACGTACATCAACACAACACAAGACAAAGATACCACTTAAATAGCCAAAGGACAACATTATACGAAAAAAATTGTCTCCATGCTGGCCTCAAGCTTACCAATTCTCTACCAAAAAGCGTCCCAGCCCTTCCAAGTAACAAATTAAAAAATCAATTAAAAAGAATTTCAATCGAAAATCCCTTCTAATCCCTAGATGAGTTCTAAAGCTATATGAAAAGTGTTTCATAATTATGTCAAGCATAGCTTTTAGGTAACTGTTAAATGATTAAATGACAAAAAAATTATGTAAGACTTAAAATTGTGTAGGTAATTTTATAAGTAAAATTTACAAAAATGTATTGTAAAACAGTAATCTTTAGTTCATAATTTTTAAAACCCTTCAGAATAATAATCTGTATGATGTGAAGGCAGTGTATTTGATTATTCGATGTTGAATAAATATTATTATTATGGTACCGCAGCCATATACCTGTATATGACATTAAATAATCAATCATTTATTCGTCATTTGCGGATTCTGCCGACAATAGCTGCATTGCTAAAGATGGTCTGTTATTTGGTTATTTGAAGAGCCAGTTCTGAAAGAAGTACCACGATAAATCTTTTTATTGAAAACCGAGGGAAAATACATTCAGAACGATATCAAGATTAACAAAACAGAAAATGTAACACAAGAGATACTTCATAAAGTATTGTATTCGTCGTCCATCTGAACGGGACTAAAATTTGCGCCCAGTGATTAAACTACAACACTGACCCATGGCACACACTTGTGTCAACGGAGTGCAGACAAGGTCTACCGCCTACTGTTGTCTTGAACGGCGTGCTACAGTGGAGTTGGCGTCATGGGCCGTAAGGATAGTGCGACTAACATGACTGAGAGAAAACTTATTTCACACACATTTTTCAAATGTTTGTAAACTCATTGGACCAAACTGCTACTGCTATGGTCATCAGTCGCTAGACTTACAAACTACTTAAACTAACTTACAATAAGGACAACACACACACACACACACACACACACACACACATGCTCGAGAGAGGACTCGGACCTCCGGCGGGAACAACCACCCAGTCCGTAGCATGACACCTTAGACACGCGGCCATTCAGCGCATCGGAACCACACTCTGCGATTGCACAATGAGTGCAGATCCTCTTACGTGATTTCTAAGTTAGTGGGTAGACCCAGATCGACGATTCAGTCGATAACATATTACTTTTCCATGTCATAAACAAGAAACCAACCACGGACCGGACGCCCCCACACATTAACTGACGAAGACGTGTGGTTTATGGTGAGGAACATCAAGTACAAACCTGCGCTCAGCGCTTCTAAGTTGGCTGTGAAGTTAGAATCTGGGGGCAAGAAACTATGTGCCAACACAATCTAATATATAAAGCAGAGTGTCCGTATGTTTGTACGTGTTGCATACAAATCTACAATTTTGATCCAATCTTTTTCAAATTTTGTACACGTAAGCTACAGCCCATGAGGATGGTCGCCGTAAGTGTAAGAATCACTTACGATATATAGTTAACGAGATATAACGTCATAAACAATTAGATGCGTGAAAAACAGCTGCATTTTGCGACAAAGCTGCTCTTTTTCTCCTAAACCATTGGACCGATTTCAACCAAATGTCGTAGACACATTCCTTCGGTGAGGTAATAATTGCTGCATGGTTAAGAATCACGTACGGCTCATGGTACAAATGATATTACGTCATGACCAATAGAAATCGCAAAAAAATGCCATATAATGCGGCGAGACTTCCGAAATACATCGTATGAGAATGACTGTACTTAGCGACTTGCAACAAACTTTAAACATAATTTCAAACCTTTATTAAACTTTTTCTCGCTGGCAACCGAATCAAAATGATGAAAGGAAAACAGTTTCTCGCTTACTGCTTTTTCGTTGTTTATGGAGTAAAACTACGGCATTCAGTATGACGTTACAAATTATAATTTGTACACTACACATTGTAGCCGCAGGAAATTTTATAGGCAGTATACACACGTGTAGCTGAATTTACCTTCTAAATTGTATCTCAGTACGACACGTAGTTCATGAGAAATGAGCACATAAACAGTAACGTTCATGGAAAACCGCCCCATCAAGCATCAAGTTTTGATCTATTACTTCTTAACAAACTTTACAGACAGCAACAGATTTTACAGACATGCAGCACTTATAAAAATGAATATATACCTCATAAAGGGAAGGAATAAATAAATAAATACCCGGGCAACACCGGGTTTTCAGCTAGTTATATATAAAGCAGAGTGTCCGTATGTTTGTTGGTGTGTACGTGTTGCATACGAATCTACAGTTTTGTTCCACTCTTTATGAAATTTTCCACAAGAAAGCTTCAATCCACGAGGACGGTCGCCGTAAGTGTAAGAATTACATACGATATATATTTCACGAGATATGACGTCATAAACAATGAGATGCGCGAAAAACTGCTGCATTTTGCGACAATGCTCATTTTCTCCTAAACCATTAGACCGATTTCAACCAAATTTGGTACACACATTGCTTACCGTGAGGTAACGATTGCTGCAGATTTAAGAATCACATACGACACATGGTTCATAAGATATGACGTCATAAACAATAGGAATAGCAAAAAACTGCCACATAATGCGGCGAGACTTTATAAATAACAAGCACATATGACACATGGTTCAGAAGATATGACGTCATAAACAATAAGAATAACAAAAAACTGCCACATAATGCGGCGAGACTTTATAAATACGCTATATGAGAATGAGAGTACTTAGCGTCTTGCAACAAACTTTAAACATAATCTCAAACCTTTTTTAAACTTTTTCTCGCTGACAACCATAGCAAAATGATGAAAGAAAAAAAGTTTCTCGCTTACTACTTTTCCGCTGTTTTTGAGTAAAACTACGGCATTCGGTATCACGTACAATTTATAATTTGCTCACTACAAATTCTAGCCACAGGAAATTTTACCGACAATACACACACATATAGTTGAAGGTACCTTCTAAACTGTATCACAGTACGGCCGCGGTGGAGTAGCCGAGCGGTCTAAAGCGTCTCGCTGCGGAGCGCGCGGTTGCTCGCCGTGGAGGTTCGAGTCCTCCCTGGGTCATGGGTGTGTGTGTTTGTCCTTAGGTTAGTTTACCTAGGTTTAAGTAGTTTGTAAGCTACGGACTTATGACCACGCAGTTTGGTCCGATAGATTTACAAACATTTGATTTTGAACAGTACGACACACAGTTCATGAAATACGAGCACATAAACAGTAACGTTCATGGAAAACCGCCCCTTCACGCAGCAAGTTCTAATCTATTACAAAAAAAAATTAAAAAAATTATGATGGTCTATGGTTAGGCGGCAGCGGTTTTTGATGCTGGTATCCAAAATCTGGTGCCACGACGTGGCAGATGTTTAAATGTTCATTGTGACTATCCTAAAACCAGGGCCGGCGCAAGGCACGTGCGAAACGTGCAGCGGCACAGGGCGGCACTTTCTGAGGGGCGGTAGATGTGCCGCCCCCCCCCTTTTTTTTATTTTTTTAGTACAAAACTCAACATTCATGCCCAAGAGGGGATTCGAAGCCAAACCTTGGAGGGAGCGGCATCGGGAACTGTGGCAGGCGCCTCGGCTACCTGCCGGCCGCCCCTGTTGAACATGGGAGGAAGGAGGACTAATTTCTTCCTCGCCACTATGGCAGCACCGTCGTGTTTACGCCGGAGGGACGCAGAGGGAGAAGCAGCCTGGTGTACACGCCGGTTTTCTTATAAGTGGAGCGCTGCCAGTCTGTTACGCGCCGTGCGTTTACTCACAACTAATTTTGCAGATGACGAAATCTAATTTGTAAATTCGAATTCAATGTTCCATGCTGCGATTATGTGTTAAGCCTGAAGCAATTTTGCTAAGCCCTCTAATGGCAGTTTCCGATTGTTTTATTCTTCCCGCATTATGGAAAAAAATCGTTGAACATTACTATAGTCAAACATGTCGAACACGTACAATGGCTAGAAGTAGTCCAATTGGGTAAATACGCTGCGAGTAATTACTAGGTATAAAGACATTGGTAGTAAGCCTGGCATGAGTTGGGTTTGACGAATTTTTAAATATTTTTGCTATTCGTTTCAGAGTGATAGTCGAACGTTTTGATTTTGAACCATGAAACACCTGTCTCCGCCTGCACGAACAACAATTAAACTCTGACCGGCACTTTTGTTTGACAATACTACTCGCACACTATCACTTTGCCAACATTTATTTACTGTTTGCCGTTGAATACATTATCTGTTCACAACCATTGAAAAATATTTATTTACGTTAACTGTAAGTTCAGGCCACACGGGAGTAGCCGAGCGGTCTAGGCGCTGCAGTCATGGATTGTGTGGCTGGTCCCGGCGAAGGTTCGAATCCTCCCTCGGACATGGGTGTGTGTGTTTGTCCTTAGGATAATTTAGGTTGAGTGTGTGTAAGATTAGGGACTGATGACCTTGGCAGTTAAGTCCCATAAGATTTCACACACATTTGAACATTTCAAATGTTTCTGAAATGCTCGAGCCGACACTACAGTTGGCGTCGATACGAAGGCGACCTAGTTCTCAGCCGTTCTGCACATCCCCCTCCATTACCGCAGTGACAGCCAATAATGTTCATTCTGTAGGCGCGTGGCTGGACGCGAGTTGCGTAATGTTTCTCTCGCAGGCGCAGCTGTTGGGGCTCGGCCGTAGCTCCTCCTTTCCTCGCTACCCCTATCGCTCCGCCTCTTTGCGCGGAAGCGCCTTCTTACATGACGCCAAGTATAGGGGGACATCACAATTTACCCTCAGCGAAACTCAGAAAAAAAGTACTGCATCACCTAGCTTCCAGGATCTCCTGGGCAATGACGTTGAATGTGCACATTGCACCAAGAACACAGATCATTGAATTATCCATAGATTTCACTCAACAAGCACAAAGACATAAACAACCAGATATGAACAGTGCCAATGCGATGGAATGGGTAAGACGACCAACCATTTCCAGTCATAACAGTTTGATCGTATGCGCATTGTCATTTTGTATCAGGAGGGACTCTCATCAAAGTTTCCAGACGTCTCGGAGTGAAGTAAAGCATTGTTGTTTGGACATGGAGGAGGTACGGAGATACACAATGTGTCGATGACTTGCCTCTCTCTGGCCGCCCAAAGGCTACCACAGCAACTTATGACCGCTACTTATGGATTAGTTTGTAAGAAACCTGAGAGGAACTCCGCCATGCTGAATAATGTCCACAGGACTGCACGTGAAAGGCTATTTCACATCAACTTCACTCCCAACGTCCATAGCGTGGTCTAGATTTGACACCTAGACACAATGGGCCCAACAGCATGCTGAATGGACTCTTCAGATTGGGCATCAAGTACTATTCACAGATGAGACTCATATCTGCCTTCGACCAGACAATCTTCGGAGGCGTTTTTGAAGCCAACCTGGTCAGCCTAAACGTCTTAGACACACCGCCCAGCGAATGCCGCAATGTGTTGGTTTCGTGATGTTTTGGAGTGGCATTACGTGGGGTCACCGTACGCCACTGGTGGTCGTAGAAGGCAATCAAACGGCTGCACAGTATAAGGATGGCATACTCAGATGTGTTGTGCAGCCATATTGGCAGCATTTCGCACAGGGATTCGTCTTAATGGTCGACATTTCCAGCGCTCATCATGCACATCTTGTGAATGCGTTCCTTCGTGAGAACAACACTTCAAGATTATAATGGCCAACATGTTCTCAAGACATGAACCATATCGAACATGCCTGGGATACATTGAAACGACTCACCAACCAATTTGAGAGATGTACATCTAATCGCCTTGAGGAGTGCGCCAATATGAAGCAATAGCCCCTTGATGATCTAGAGGACAGTGCGCCACGACGAATACAGGCATGCATCAGTGCTAGTGAGTATTAGGGGTAATGATGTATGCTGTAATCTAGAAAACAAATTTAATATGTATAGGTGATTGTTGTATAACTTATTAGTTTCTGTTTTCATGAGCAATAAAGAGAACTGATTAATGTTGTTGTGGTCTTCAGTCCGCAGACTGGTCTGATGCAGCTCTCCATCCTAAGCAAGCCTCTTCATCTCCTCATAAGAATGGCAACTCAGATTCATCTCAATCTGCTTACTATATTCGTCCCTTGGTGTCCCTCTACGATTATCCCCCCTCACACTTCCCTTCAATGCTAAATTTACGATTCCTTGATGTCTAAAGTATGTCCTACCACTCGATCCCTTCTTTTAGTCAAGGTATGCCAGAAATTCCTTTTCTCCCCGATTCTGTTCAGTAACTCTTCATTAGTTACAGGATCTACCCACCTAATCTTCAGCATTCTTCTGTAGCACCAAATTTCAAAAGCCTGTATCCTCTTCCTGTCCGATTTTCACTCCGTACAAGGTAACACTCCACACTAATGTATTTACAAATGTCTTCCTTACACCTGAATTAATATTCGATTTTTGAAAATTTCTCGTTTTCAAAAACGTGTTCTTCCCATTGCCATTCTGCATTTTATATCCTCTGTACTGCGACAGTCATGTACTACCCAAGTAACAAAACTCATCTAGCACATTTATGTTTCGTTACCTAATCTAACTCCTTCAGCATCGCCTGATTTTACTAGACCGCATTCCATTACCCTTGTTTTGCTCTTGTGAATGTTCACCTTCTACGCTCCTTTCAACACACTGTTCATTCCATTCAACTGCTCTTCCTGGTTCTCTTCTCTGTCATCGGCAAATCGCAAAGTTTTAAAAATTTCTTCTCCATGAGCAATAATTCCTTCTCCAAATTTCTCTTTGCTTTTCTTCACAGCTTGCTCAGTGAACAAATTGAATAGCATTGGAGAAAGACCACAATCCTGTCTTCCTCATTTGATAACCACTACGTCCCTTTCATGCCCTTCAACTCTAATAACAGCTGTTAGATTAATGTACAAGTTGTAAATAACCTTCTGTTACCTATATTTTACCCCTGCTGTCTTCAGGGTTTGAAAGAGTGTATTCCAGTCAACATTGTCAAAAGCTTTCTCCAAATATAAAAAAGCTAGAAAGGTAGGTTTGTCTTTCCTTCATGTATCTTCTAAGATAAGTCGTAAGGTGAGTATTGCTTTCCGTATTCCTACATTTCTCTTGAATCCGAACTGTTCTTCTCCGAGGTCAGCATCTGCCAACCTTTCCATCCTCCTGTAAATAATTCGTGTTGATATTTTGCAACCATGACTTATTAAACAGATGGATTTTCAATTTTCACACCTGTCTGCAAAAATGTTCAAATGTTTGTAAAGTCTATGGGACTTAACTACGAGGTCATCAGTCCATAAACTTACAAACTACTCATGAACGAACTAAGACTAAGGACGGCACAAATATCCATGCCCGAGGGGGGATTCGAACCCCCGACCGTAGTGGCCGTGCAGACCGTGACTGGAGCGCCTCAGTCTCCTCGGCCACCGCGGCCGGCCACCTGTCTGCGCCTGCATATATATGGTCATGAACCCCTAGAATCGTGAAGGTACAACACTTGTTTTGACGCGTGTAGTTCGCGCTCCTTACCCATTCTACCCGCTAACCATTCCCGCGCTACATGCACAGAGTATGTGTACTCGCTGGCGTGTCTGTGACCCCTACCACCTAGAGAGAAGGCCGCGGCGCTCTCGTGTGACGTCAGGCAGAGTAGGTTGCGCGCGCATAGCTGACTGGCCAGCCCTGGGGCACGGCCCACTATGCCGAAGCCGCGAGCCAGTCAGCTATGCGCACTCAACCTATTCTGCCTGACGTCACACGAAAGCGCCGCGGCCTTCTCTCTAGGTGGTGGTGGTGGTGTGACTAGCAGTCATTCTTTGCCACGTGAAGCTTCTTAACACCTGAGCGGGTTTATATCGATATTAGGTAGGTGGTCATAATGCTCCGGCTGAGCAGTGTAACTTTTTCTAACTTCACATACGGTCACGTACCCATTTTAGTCGTGGTTGCGGATGTCGTGCTGCGGATGCTCATCGTTAGGAGACTTGGGTGCACTGCGTTCCGACACACTTGTACTCGGCCCAGCGTTAAAGTCTGATGTTAGTTACGCCACAATTCGTCGCCTGTCTTGGCTTACCAGTTTACGAAGGCTACGACCTGCCCACTCCCCGACGTTTGGACGTGGCTTCACCTTGGTTTCGCTTTTTCTGAAGACACGCACCACATCACCCTTCGAACACCCAACAAGTTGTGCAATTTCCTAAATGTTCGTGCCGGGTCACCGGGCCACCACAATCTGCAAAAATGTTCAAATGTTTGCAACGCTTATGGGACGTAACTGCAGGGTCATCAGTCCCTAAGCTTACTAACTACTTATGAACTAGCTTATACTAAAGGCAGCACAAACATCCATGCCCGAGAGAGGATTCGAACCCCCGACGGGGAACGGCCTCGCGCATCAGAGCATAGCGTCTCAATGCGCTTGCCCACTCCGCCACGGCAAACGCTGAGAGATCTTATTGTTTTCTTATTCTACATACGGGTAGCACATACATTGATACTATTCTTTGTATCAGTGTTTTTCAAATTAAGAAAGTATGTGAAGACCAAGCACACTCGTCGCAGGACGAATCACTTAATTCTGCTCGCATCCCCCCCCCCTCCAATCCAATCCAGAGGGGTCGCAAAGTGTTGCTCGGGGGGGGGGGGGGGTCGCCGTACTTGTACCATAAAATAGCTAGGCGTTCAGTTATACAAAAACGTATACCTAAGTATAACATTCATTATGAATTGTATATAGCATAGATTGTTTCATAATACAGTATGCTAATCTTTATATATAAAAGAGTGACCGTGTGTTTGTAAGTAAGCTTTGCATACAAATCTAGTTTTGTTCCAATCATTATGATATTTTGTACACGTAAGCGTCACGAGGACAGTTGCCGTTAGTGTACGAATCTCGTACAATAGATTTTCACGAGATATGACGTGATAAACAATGACCGATTACAACCAAATTTGATACACATATTCCTTACGTGAGATAACAATTGCCCTGGGAATAAGAACCACACGGCACATGGTTCTGTAGATATAACGTCATAAACAATAAAAATCGCAAAAAAACTACCACACAATGCGACGAAACTTTATTCATACACTGTGTGAGAATTAGAGTACTTAGCGACTTGAAACAAGCTTTAAAGATAGTTTCAAACCTCTGTTATAATTTTTCTCGCTGACGACCACAGTAAAATGATGAAAAACGTTTCTCACTTAGTATTTTCCCGCTGTTCATGGAGCAGAACTACGACATTCGGTATGACGTTACAGTTTATAATTTCTACACTACAAATTGCAGTCGCAGGAAATTTTACAGATACAGCATACAGCTGAATGTACTTTCGATATTGTATCACAGTACGATAGAGTTCATGAGATATAAGGACAATAACATTAACGTTCATGGAAAACCGCCCCATCACGCATCAGGTTTAAATCTATTACTTCTTTACAACTAACTCTGCTCGCAACGGATTTTACTGACATACAGCTCTCATACAAATCAATATGTAACTACAAAATAATACAATTTCACAACATATAATTCAATAAATCTGTGGCCAATGTCAAAAATCTTAGTTTTACGGTATACGCTTCTGAATATTTTCTGTAATTTTCTGAAAAATATTAACAGTATATTTGGGGCTCACATCTTAAAATCCCAGTATCTCTCACCTATGTGGCCTAGACATTGGCCGTTTTAACATTATGAAGACCACGTGAAACTATGGTCTACGCCAATAAAACCAGTTTTGATAAATACTGACATTGGCCCTTTTAGTACCAATCCACATAAATATGAGATCATGTATACTGCTCAAAAATGTTCAAATATTTGTGAAGCTTATGGGACTTAACTGTGGGGTCATCAGTCCCCAAACTTACAAACTACTTATGAACTACCTTATACTAAAGACGACACCAACATCCATGCCCGAGGAGGGTTTTGAACCCCCGACGGGGAACGGCTTTGCGAATCGCAGCATAGCGCCTCAATGCGCTCGGCCGCTCCGTCACGGCATGTATACTGCCGTCACATATTCCTTCCGGATATTCCTTGAAAGCTGACAATAGTGTTGATAACTTCGAGCTCTGAAGGGCACACGGATGCAGGCGATAGCAATAGACTTCCAGAGTACATCCAACGAATATCCATTATTCACGACAGATCTGGCTTTTAACTTCAAGTCACTTGCTCAGGGGTAGCCTCACCAAAAAATAATTCATATTTGTTCCTGGACAAGTAATAAGAAATATTGTTTATAGTAAAGTTGTGAATTAAATGAATGTATGAATGTTACATAACATTTGTATTTTGATTACTATTTTTCTTTGTTTAGATACTTTTTGTATATTATGCAGGACAGCCTTATTTCTTATATATTCTCTGATAAATATAATATGTTATTAGATAAAAGGAGACGGGCAGAGAGAGAAGGAAGAGTAGACGTACTAACTCAAGGCTTGAGTAAATAAATAAATACCCGGGCAACGCCGGTTTTTCAGCTAGTGATGAATAAGCGCAATGCCTGAAAACTGTTTTCAGGGATCAATCGACAGGTAAAAGATCTGGATACAATAAGTAAATCTGAAAATTCGAAAAACATCTACTTCTTCACAAATTGTGTATTCAGTGGTAACTTTCATAACGAGCATAATTTGTTCCTGAGTCTTGCCTGACATGCGAATCAGTCGTTAAACAAAATATATTTTTCTGTCGAAAATCATGTAAAAAAAGTTTAATGAGTTACATTCCGAAAAATACGCAAAAAACTTCGTCCAACAATTTAAAAGAAAGTTGAAGCAAAAGAAAGATTGAATTTGTTTCCTTTCAGATAACAAGGTCATGTTACGGTTCGCAAAAGGGGCCCCCAGAATATTTTTACTTGAAAAGGGGCCACGTATTTCAAAGTGTTGAAAAACATTGCTTTATATTGATAGTATACAGGTGGTCATCGAGCGGTTTCGTTCGTTTGTGAGTCGCCCTCTCTTCCACAATAATGGGCCCAGTGCTGTGCCACAGATCAAACGAAGACCGAAAAAAGGCCGCTCTTTTGTGGCGCGCCGACTTCCGTTATTGCCTTCTTCCAAGTATTTTTATCAAGACGGCTACGAAGCGAATCGCGACTGTAGAGGCATCAAATTTCCTGACGCAGTCCCCTTAACTTGATAATCAACAACAGCCAACACACAGCGTTTCCTGGAGCCTTCTTTAGTTCCTCTCTCACACAGTAAAGCCAGACTGGGGGATTTTTTTTTTTTTAATTATGATTTTTGGTGAGAAATATTTTTAGCGGAGAAACAAAAGCCTTGGGAAAATTTTGCTCTTGGAAAAAGCGGCGAAGTATTTTATCTGCCTAGTGTTACTATTAATGCCTCTGGTATTTCAGTTCAGTTCTAACAGCGCATAGATCATACTCTCTCTCTCTCTCTCTCTCTCTCTCTCTCTCTCTCTCTCTCTCTCTATCTATCTATCTATCTATCTATCTACCTGTCTCCCCAAATCAATCTATACACCTTTTTTTGTCGTCTTCACATAAAAGTGTGACATTAACAAGTTGTATCTTCGCTATACTGTTAAGAAATAGCATCTTATGATATTATCAGAAGCCAATTAGTTGTATTTATATTTTTGAAAAATCCTTGGATATCACAGGAAATACTAAATTAAATTGATGAAAGGAGAAAATATAAAAATGCAGTAAAAGAAACAGGCAAAATGGAGTACAGACAACTAAGAAATGAGGTGACAGAAAGTGCAAAATAGCTAAGCAGGAATGGCAAGTCAGTATAAGAATGTTTAAATAAGAAAAAAATAGATACCGCCTACAGGAAAATAAAAGAGAGATTTGGAGACAAGAAAAGCAGCTGTATGAATATAAGGAACTTATATAGGAAGGGAAGAAGAAGTAGATGAAGATGAAATTTGAGATACTATATTGAGAGAAGAATTTGACAGAGCACTTAAAGACCTAAGTCGAAACAAGGCCCCTGGAACAGATGACATTCCCTCAGGACTACTAAAGTCTCTGGGAGAACCAGCAATGACAAAACTATTTCACCTGGTGCGTAAGATGTACGAGACAGGCAACATACCTTCGGACTTTAAGAAAAATGTAATAATCCCCATTCCAAAGAAGGCAGGTGCAGACAAGTGTGAAAATTACAGAACCATTAGTTTAATGAGACATGGTTGCAACATTTTAACACGAATTATTTACAGAAGGATGGAAACACTGGTAGAAGCCGACCTTGGGGAAGACCACTTTCGATTCAGGAGAAATGTAGAAACACGGGAGGCAATCCTCACTTTACGCCTTATCTTAGAAGATAGATTATGGAAAGGCAAATCAACATACCTAGCTTTTGTAGATTTGGAGATAGCTTTTGACAATGTTGATTGGAATACACTCTTTCAAATTCTGAAATCAGCAGGAGTAAAATATAGGGAACGAAACGTTATTTACAACTTCTACGAAAACAAGACAGCAGTTATCAGAGTTGAAGGACACGAAAGGGATGCAGAAGTTGGGAAGGGAGTAAGACAGGTTTGTAGCCTTTCTCCACTGTCATTCAATTTGTATATTGAGCAAGCTATAAAGGAAAGCACGGAGAAATTTTGAGAAGGAATTTATGTTCAGGGTGAAGAAATTAGAAACATTGCGTTTTGCCGATGACACTGTAATTCTGTCAGAGCCAGCAAAAGACCTGGAAGAACAGTTGAACGGAATGAACAAAAGAAGGGATTGATTGATAGAACAAATTCTTAGACATCAAGGAATTGTGAATTTAGCGTTGAAGGGAAGTGTGTGGGGTAAAACTCGCATAGGGAGACGAAGAGATGAATACAGTAAAGAGATACAAATGGATGTGGTTTGCAGGTCTTATGAGGAGATGAAGAGGCTTGTTCAGGACAGAGTAAGGTGGAGAGTTGCATCAAACCAGTCTCCGGACTAAAGACCACAACAACAACACATATTTTTGAAATATATATTTTCGCCCTGAAAGACCTAGGTCGGAACAAGGCCCCAGGAGTAGATGACATACCCTCAGAGCTACTAAAGGCTCTGGGAGAGCCAGCCATGACAAGACTATTTGAACTGGTGTGTAGGATGTATGAGACAGGTGAAATACCCCCAGACTTTAAGAAAAATGTAATAATCCCCATTCCAAAGAAATCAGGCGCAGACAGGTGTGAAAACTACAGAACCATCAGTTTGATAAGTCATGGTTGCAAAATTTTAACACGAATTATCTACAGGAGAATGGAAAAGCTGGTAGAAGCTGACCTCGGGGAAGATCAGTTTGGATTCAGGAGGAACGTAGGAACCCGGGAGGCAATACTCACTTTACGTCTTATCTTAGAAGATAGGTTAAGGAAAGGCAAACCTACATTTTTAGCTTTTGTAGATTTGGAGAAAGCTTTTGACAATGTTGACTGTAATACACTCTTTCAAATTCTGAAATCAGCAGGGGTAAAATACAGGGAAAGGAGAGTTATTTACAACTTGTACAAAAGCCAGACCGCAGTTATTAGAGTTGAAGGGAATGAAAGGGAAGCATCAGTTGGGAAGGGAGTAAGACAGGGTTGTAGCCTTTCTCCGATGCTATTTAATTTGTACATCGAGCAGGCGGTGAAGGAAAGCAAGGAAAAATTTGGAATAGGGATTAAAGTTCAGGGGGAAGAAATAAAAACATTGCGTTTTGCTGATGACATTGTAATTCTGTCAGAGACAGCAAAGGACCTGGAAGAGCAGTTGAATGGAATGGACAGTGTGTTGAAGAGAGCGTATAAAATGAACATTAACAAGAGCAAAACAAAAATAATGGAATGCGGTCTTGGAAAATCAGGTGATGCTGAAGGTATTAGATTAGGTAACGAAACAATGAAGGTGGTAGATGAGTTTTGTTACTTGGGTAGTAAAATAACATGCGATGGTCGCAGTACAGAGGATATAAAATGCAGAATGGCAATGGGAAGAAAAGCATTTTTGAAAAAGAGAAATTTGCTAACATCGAATATTAATTTAAGTGTAAGGAAGTCTTTTCTGAAGGCATTTGTGTGGAGTGTTGCCTTGTACGGGAGTGAAACATGGACGATAAGCAGTGCGGACAGGAAGAGGATAGAGGCTTTTGAAATGTGGTGCTACAGAAGAATGCTGAAGATTAGGTGGGTAGATCGCATAACTAATGAAGAGGTACTTAACAGAATTGGTGAGAAAAGGAATTTTTGGCACACCCTGACTAAAAGAAGGGATCGCTTGGTAGGACACATTCTTAGACATCGAGGAATCGTAAATTTAGCATTGGAGGGAAGTGTGTGGGGTAAAAATCGCAGAGGGAGACCAAGAGACGCGTATAGTAAGCAGATTCAAGTGGATGTGGGTTGTCGTTCTTATGAGGAGATGAAAAGGCTTGCTCAGGATAGAGTAGGGTGGAGAGCTGCATCAAACCAGTCTCCGGACTGAAGACCATAACAACAACATATTTTCGCAGCTCAATAATCACTATTTTTAAATTCATGTTTCAAGCTGCTAATGTTATAATCTATATAACCTAGTTTGCTGCTGAACTATCTGCTACTTTTAGTGTTTCCAGAGCGATAAAACGATCGAGAGAAAGAGAAAGAAAGAAAGAAAGCGAGAGAGAGAGAGAGAGAGACATTCGCCATGGTTCAATTTCAGAGATTACTCGATGACTGTTTGTATTAATTTAATTTTCAAAGACGTGGTAATGACTATATTTTGTATTGGTATATATTTCAGATATTCAAAACATTTACATACTGCTGTTGTAACTGTGCGTCACTAAACACTCTTAGCTCATCTGAAGTTACTGTACCATATAACGGTAAATCAACAAAATATTTTTTTAAAACCTGAAGAAAGCAAATGTGATGACTAAAGTATGACGATTTTTTCAAATTTTCTGGTTGGATTATAGGTTTGTATGTACAAACGAAACTTTTAGCTGATGTACTATATTTTTGGCTATGTGTGCTAAAGTTACTATCCTGAACAAGCAATAGCATCTCGTCAAGCTGTCAATGCTGATAATAAATCACTGTTTGAAGGAATTATTAGGTTTAAGATATTTAAGGAAAAGTTAGCTAGATAACTTCTGATGGCCGAAGTAAAGAAGATGTAAAATGCAGAATGGCTATGGGAAGAAAAGCGTTTCTGAATTAGTTGACATCCAATATTACTGTGAAAGTTAAGAAGTCGTTTCTGAAAGCATTTGACTGGAGTGTAGCATTGTATGGGAGTGAAACGTGGAAATTAAGGAGTTCCGACAAAAAGATAATAGGAGATTTTGAAATGTGGCGCTGCAGACGAATGATGCAGATTAAATGGGAAGATCACGTAACTAATAAGAAGGTGCTCAACAGAATTGGGGAGAAAAGGAGTTTCTGGCATATCCTGACTAAGAGAAGAGATACATTCTGAGATATCAACGAATTGTCAGCTTAGCATTAGAAGGAACAAAGGAAGTGTGAGGGGTAAATAATATTTATTCATTTGAGGAACATAATAACGGCATTAATTAATACATTGTGGTCTTCAATCCGGAGACTGGTTTGATGCAGCTCTCCACCCTACTCCATCCTGAGCAAGCCTCTTCATCTCCTCATAAAACCTGCAACCTGCATCCATTTGAATCTGCTTACTGTATTCATGTCTTGGTTTCCCTCTGCGATTATTACCCAAAACACTTCCCTCCATTGCTAAATTTACGATTCCTTGATGTCTAAGAATGTGTCCTACCAATCGATCTTGGAGGTATGCCAGAAATTCCTTTTCTCTCCAATTCTGTTCAGTACCTCTTCATTAGTGACGCGATCCACCCATCAAATTTTCGGCATTCTTCTGTATCACCACATTTCAAAAGCCTGGAATTTCTTAGGCCTAAAATACGGTATACATGATCTTGTTCCCAGCTTGGCGTCTCTGTTGGAATGGCGATACACAGAATAAAAATTTTCAGTGCACTGTCTGGCTTTGTTTAAGTCGTTTTGCAGTTCTTCCCTCACACTTACTTAAAGCACATCACTGTACATTTCGAAAGCAGTTTCAAAAGTGTTACACTCAGTTCCACAGCTACACGAATATTTACCGAGTTTTGCTGCCACAAAACATGAGTGATATCATTTACGAATCACTACACATATTCTGACATCTGTATTAACTTTTATCATACAGTAGATTGAAATTTACCGATATTTACAATGCTATTTAAGTACCGCTGACCCATATGAGCCGCCGTCTTGCATTTCAACATATATAGGCGTCACCAGCACTAAGTTATTGGGAAGGGGAAGGGGGAGGACTCAGTAGATAGGACATTAATTATAAGAGATTTGAATGAGGGATTTACTTAGAAAAAGAAAGGTTGTAAGAGCCTAAATCCACTTTTTGCAGCATTCTGGATGCTTCTGGACATATACTTTAATGTCCAGTTTCAACCCGGCTTAGCCGGCCGCGGTAGCCTAGGGAACTGAGGCGTTCCAGTCACGGTCTGCACGGCCACTACGGTCGGAGGTTCGAATCCCCCCTCAGGCATGGATATTTGTGCCGTCCTTAGTCTTAGCTAGTTCATAAGTAGTTTGTAAGCTTAGGGACTGATGACCCTGTAGTTAAGACCCATTAGTTCTATAAACATTTGAACAACCCGGCTTAAAACGTATTTTGCAATTTATGAGCATAAAAAATTTATCCCAACGATTCTGGAAGCTATGTGCTCGGTCTGGAACATGTTGCTCAGGGAAACCATATGGTGAAATTTCAAGTCGGCACAGATAATGGAAGCAATCAACATTAGAGTCAGGCGTTACCAATTCCGCCGTATCTACAGCGAACAGTTTTGATATTTCAGTAGTTGTGGACATGGACATATAAACATTTTTTTAATAATATACAGGATGTTTTAAAAGTGATGGTCAATAGCTCACACGTGGAAAGTACAGGCCAAAAGCAGTTAAAAAGCTCCAGTAAACATCCGTCCACAAATCAACCGTTACCGAGTTATCACATTAATTCGATTTGGAAACTAACTGTCAGCTGCCCTCGATACCGCGGTATTTACGGTACTATCTCATGGTTTGGTATTGAGAATCTGTTTACTTAATTGCAAATGATCACATCAGCAGCGATATTCGTTGGACGTCTGGGCAGAACTGCCCGTAGACCCCACAATTGGACCATACTTCCTGCCACAGAGACTAATTTGACAGCAGTAAATGCGGCTTCTGCGGACTGTACTTCAAGGTGTACTTCAAAGCGTTCCGCGGAACATGTGATTCGTGCATTGCGATGCTCCAGCACATTTTGGAGTGCGCCGGCTTCTAACTCGGACGTGATCAACACTGGGTAGGTAGATGGGATCCTGTGTCATGCCCTGCAAGATCTTCAGATTTAAATCCTATGGATTTCCGTGTGTGGTGTCATGTGAAAAGCCTGGTCTATGCTACAGAGGTCGACTCTCATGACGAAATACGCTTGCGGATTAAAGCAGCCTTCCAGCCTTTACAGACTTCACCAGGATTCAGAATGAAACTTTCACCCTGCAGCGGGGTGTGCGCTGATATGAAACTTCCTGACAGAATAAAATTGTGTGCCGGAACCGGGACTCGAACCTGGGGGGCTTTGCCTTTCGCGGCCAAGCGCTCTACCACTAAGCTATCCCGACACGACTCACGGTCCGTCCTCGCAACTTCCGCCAGTACCTCGTATCCCACTTTTCAAACTTCACAGAAGTTCTCCTGCGAACCATGCGAGACTAGCACTCCTGGAAGAAAGGACATGGTGGAGACATGGCTTAGCCACAGCCTAAGGGATGTTTCCAGAATGAAACTTTCACTCTGCAGCGGAATGTACGCTCAGTGGTAGAGCGCTTGCCCGAGAAAGGCAAAGGTCCCAGGTTCGAGTCCCGGTTCTGGCACACTATTTTAATTTGCCAGGAAGTTTCATATCAGCGCACACTCCTCTGCAGAGTGACAGTTTCATTCTGGAAATATCCCTTAGGCTGTGACTAAGCCACGTCTCCACCATATCTTTTCTTCCAGGAGTGCTAGTCTTGCAAGGTTTGCAGGAGAGCTTCTGTGAAGTTTGGAATGTAGGAGACGAGGTACTGGCGGAAGTAAAGTTGTGAGGACGGACCGTCAGTCGTGTCGGGATATCTCACTGGTAGAGCCCTTGCCCACAAAAGCCAGGTTAGAGTCCCAGTTCTGGCAAACAATTTTAATCTGCCAGGAAGTTTCACCAGGGTTGCTGATGGGATTGCAAGTCAGAGACGAGTTCAGTGTTGTATTCAGACTCATGAGCAACATTTCCAAGATCTATTTTAATTTTCAGTGATGCCAAGTGTTTCTAAACACTAATGAACCACAACAGAGCTTGTGGTGTAGTTCGACAACGGTTAATTTGGGGACCCATGTTTATTGAAGCTTTTTTAACTGATTTTGGCCTGTACTTAACACGTGTGAGTTATTGACAATGATATATATTGTCATGTTGAAAAATGCAGGTGGTCCGGAATTCGAAGGCTGGTCATTAATGAAGCACAACACTTTACACTTAGAACAGGTTAGTTGCTAACACAAGTGTACACTTATTACAGACTGACTCCTGCTTGGAGTGCTCCACTAATTATACATAGAAAGAATTTTCTGAAAGTTACTAGTACATCAAACATAAGAAACATGTAGAACATTCTAGAAATAGTAAATACAAAGAAATATCTTTTCTGCCAGTGGCGGGATCTGAACCGGGGACCGCCAGCACAACGATCTGCGATGCTAACCAATGCACCATGCGTTCCGTCAGAAGACTCCCCTTATTAAATGAACAGCGACCAGCAGTTAGGTACCCTTTAGAGCCACCTGCAGTGTCCTGGATCCTGTCATGGGTCCTCTGTATGGCAGTTCCGGAGAATTCTTCCACTCTGTCTGTACGTCTTCCTTATGGTGACGATGATCGGCGCCAGACCTTGCTGTCTTACCTTCACAATTATCTTAACGGTCTCCAGATTCCTTGAACAAGAAGCCGTTTCTATCTGTCTGTTCTCTGGGATCAAGGTAAGGCTTCATACGTAGGACATGAACAACGTCTCTTCGTTTATGTCGTTTTGAGGACGGCTCATAATCCTCGAATTCCTTTATGACGACTGACACGATTCGGATCAAAGTATCGCTTCAGTAACTTTTCCGATAGCCCAACTTTCAGTACAGAAGTAAAAATCCATACCAGCTCTCCTGGGCTGTACAAAACAGGTAGGTACTTGTCGTTATTCCACTGACGGTCCTTCTCCTGGGCGTCCAGTATCCGTATGCGAGTTAGCTGTCTTGCTTCTTCGACCCTGGTGATGAGCTGTTTCACATTGTCATCCTGAATGTCGTCCGGTTGGAACGGGAACAGCATATCCATTGCCGTCTCAGCTTCACGACCATGGAGCAGGAAAACTGGAGTGAAGCTTGTGGTGCCTTACCATGCTGTATTATAAGCAAATGTCACGACTGGCAGTATTGTATCAAAATACTTCTGCTCAACATCGACGTACATCGACATCATATCTGCTAACGTCTTGTTAAAACGTTCTGTAAGACCATTTGCCTGAGGACGGTTGTTATTCTGTGGCCAATGCCGCAACGTGACATTACCTATGATACTAGTTTTCACATAAATACTTTTCCTCGATCAGATATCATCACACGCGGTGCACCATACTTCAAAATTATGTCTTCTACTAGGAATTTGGCTATCTCTGGGGCTTCTGCAGTCGGCACAGGTTTCGAGATGGCGTAGCAGGTGCCGTAGTCAGTGCAGTTGTTCATCGGTTACCAGCTGTCGACTTCAGGAACTTACCTAATAGCCGTCGCTGGCACTCCTTACAGTGACTCACATAGTGTTTTTCAGATCGGTAGAGACCTTGCCAGTAATATCTGCGTATGATTCTGCCAAGGGTTCACGAATCCCAGATGACCGGATATTGGAGAATCGAGGAAATACTTGAGAATAGCTGGCCAGAGATGAGCTAGAACAACCAGTAGCCATTTGGGGCCCAGTGGATCGTAGTTCATCTTATATAATGTCTCATTTATAATGTGAAACTCTCCCTTCGTCGGTTCTCTTTTCTCCATGGCCTCTATGGTTTGTAATAATGCTGGATCTTCCCTCTGTCCAGCTGTAATTTCACGTAACTCAGGGATGGCTGAAATTTTATCCATGCTGTTGTTTTCGGCTAATGGATTTCTCGAAAGGCAGTCGGCATCCTTGTGTTTGCTCCCGTTTTTGAATACCACTGGGACATCGTACTCTTGGAGTCTTAGTACCCGTCTTGCTAGTTGACCTGATGGCTCCTTCAAACTGGACAGACAACATAAAGAATGGTGGTTTGCCACGACGGTGAATGGTTTACCTAATAAATACGGCCGGAACTTGCTGATAACCCAGATAACGGGGAGACACTCCTTTTCGGTTGTAGAGTAGTTTATCTCGCACTTTGAGGGAATTCTTGATGCATAGGCTATCACCTTTTCAGCACCTTTCTGAATTTGTACAAGCACTGCACCAATACCTTAACCGCTAGCGTCTGTGTGAAGTTTGGTTTCCGCATTCCCGTCGTATTAGGCTAGAACTGGTGCGGAAGTTAGAGCCTCCTTAAGTGCCAGGAAAGCTCTTTCTATCGTCTCATCCCGGTAAAACTTGGGCGTCTCCCTGCAGTAGTTCTTGCAATGGACGTGCCCGAGAAAACTTCTCACATCACGGCTGTGTTGAGGAGTCGGAAATTCTCTGACTGTCCTTACTGGATGAGGACGGATACCATTTTCGTTGACTAGGTGCCCCAGGATTCTTATCTCCTTGGCGACGAAGGGACACTTCTTTCGGTTGAGGCGGAGTCCTGCTGTTTGAACGCAATTCTACACAGTTGACTGGCAGCTTAGATGTTCCGCAAACGTCCTTGAGAAAACGACAATGTCATCTAGATAACAAAGACATGTCGCCCATTTGAGATGTCGAAGCAAGTTGTCCAACTTGCTTTCGAATGTGTCCGAAGCATTACATGACTATGAATTGATAGAGGCCGTCATTTGTAATAAAATCAGTCTTTTCCCTGTTAGCTTCGCCAGTAACCTGTCTGAATGTCCATGACTGAGTAGTGTCTAGCTCCTTTCAAACAGTCATAAGGTGTCGTCAATACGCGACAATGGTTAGACATCTTACTTTGTGAGATTGTTTAGCCGCCGATAGTCAACACAGAAACGCCAAGTGCCATCCTTCTTCTTCACGAGGACCACCGAAGACGACCAGGGACTCTCTGAAGATTGAATAATATCATTGTTCAACATCTTCTCCACTTCTTCCTGAATTATCCGTCTTTCAGCTGGCGACACTTTATATGAACGCTGGCTAATTGGTGGATGATCCCCAGTATTAATACGGTGTTTTATCGTGGACCGTTTCATCTGGCTCTTCTCCAGCCTGCCCAGAATACACCTGAAAATTAGTGTAGTATGGTTAACACCTTCTGACGTTGCTCCTTGGTCAGACTGGGCCCTATATGCAATTCCATAGTAGGTTCCTGTAGAGCGTTGTCGGCAGTAACAGCAGAGCATGAGACTTTGTCGATGACATTGAGCTCACCATCCTGGACTGGTTCAACAGTTTCAACACACATTCCTTTGGGAATGAATTGCGATTGCTCGTGAAAATTAGTGATCCAAAGTTCTCCTCGACCAACTGTACAGCTTATGATAACCACTGGTGTGTAGATTTCCTTCGTTATGCTGATTAGCTTTTTGCGCTCGACAAGCACTTCAAAATTCAGCTGGTCATCTCGGTTGCTGACTGGAACTCTTCTCATTGTTAACGGCGGGATCTCAACAATCTCGGCAGTAAATAACTTCCCAGGGGAGTTCATGTTACGTGTACTTGACGGTACGGCTTCCTCAATTTGTAGCTCAGGTCATTCACATCAACGACAGCCTGGGGTGCCCGAGGATGGCGTTATGGATACATTCTGTTAAAACGACAAATTCAAACTGCTGCGTCCTGTTGTTGATTGTTATTCTTGCGACACATGTTCCTGCCAGCCAGACGTATTTTCCATTTGCGACCTTCAGCACAGTTGCTCCTGTATCACGGAACATTGTCTTCTTTAATTTGCGGCGGCAGTCATTCGACAATACAGAGAAGGAAGCTCCTGAATCGACTAGTGCTCGGACAGGTTCGTCGATGATGACGTCAATGAGATTTCCCGACATCTTAGCGACTGTCGGAGGATTTTCATGTGCGGCGGCCTCACCTCTGTAGATGGTCGCCTCGCCTAGTTTTCCTGAACACGGCGGCTAGGCGAGCGACTGGTATCTCTATAAGGTGACGGCGAACATGGCAGCGTGTTGGAGTGTGACCACGTCCAGGATACGGCCATGGGCTTCGCCCCATAGGTCGACAGTAATCGTCTGCAGTTGTCTGCCGTTGAAAGGATTATTCCGATGGTTGGCGTTTTGCGGCATAATAATTGTCAAGTAGTTGTCTTCTCTCCCTACAGTATCGTACGACGTCCAGGAAGCCCACAGTGAAAGCACAATAGCGTGTTGTCTTCTGCCCTCCAGATATCTGTCCTCCTGCGAGGCGTCATAGTTGCTGGAGGATTTGGTTGTGGTCGCGTCGGTCGGTTCCTAGGCTATCGTGTGGCGGCTTCGGCGTAACTCAGTAGGGCGAGACCATTCTTCACGTCGGGTGCGACTGGCGGGGCTGACAGGCGCTGATTTCGAGAAATCCGTGTTTATTGAAGCTTTTTTAACTGATTTTGGCCTGTACTTAACACGTATGAGTTATTGACAATGATATATATTGTCATGTTGAAAAATGCAGGTGGTCCGGAATTCGAAGGCTGGTCATTAATGAAGCACAACACTTTACACTTAGAACAGGTTAGTTGCTAACACAAGTGTACACTCAGTACAGACTGCCTCCTGCTTTGAGTGCTCCACGCCGCGCGGGAGTAGCGGAGCGGTCTAGAGCGCCACGAAGGGATCGCGCGGTCTCCCGCGTCGGGGGTTCGAATCCTCCCTCGGGCATGGATGTCTGTGTTGTCCTTAGGATAGTTTACCTTAGTTTAAGTAGTTTGTAAGCTACAGACTAATAACCTAATATTGACTCCGATAGATTTACAAACACTTGAACATTTGAGTGCTCCACTATTTATACATTGAAAGAATTTTCTGGAATTTACAAATACATCAAATGTAAGAAACATGTAGAAGATTCTAGAAATAATGAACACAAAGTAATACATTTTTTCTGCCAGTGGAGCGATTTGAACCGAGGGCCGCCAGCAAAGCGATCTGCGCTGCTAACCACTGCACCACGCGTTCTGTCGGAAGACTCGCGGCAATATGGATTGGGGAAAAGAAATGAAAGAGGAGATCGCCTGGTAGAATTTTGTGAAGAGCACAATTTAGTCATCACGTACACTTGGTTTAATCGTCACGAAAGAAGGTTGTATACGTGTAAAAGACCAGAAGACACTGGAAGGTACCAGATGGATTTAGAAACCAGGTTTTAAACTGTAAGACATATCCATGGGAAGATATAGTCTCTGGCCAAAACTTACTGGTTATGAACTGTAGATTAAAACTTAAGAGACTGCAAAAAGGTGGACAGATTGAAGGAATCAGAGGAGTTGAGCGTTTCGAGAGAACATTAGGCAAGGATTGTATGAAATGGGAGAAAGTAACACAATCGAAGAAGAATGGGCAGCTCTGAGAAATGGGAGTAGTGAAGGCCGCGGAGGATCATATAGGCAGAGGGACAAGGTGTAATAGAAATCCCTGGGTAAGACAGGAGATACTGAACTTAATTGATGAAAAGAGGAAATATAAAAATGCTGGAAGTGAAGCAAGAAAAAGGGAGTACAGACGCCTAAAAATGAGGTTGACAGGAAATGCAGACTGGCTAAGCAGGAATGGCTAGATGACAAATGCAAGACCTTAGGAGAGTGTATAACTAGGAGAAAGGTAGATACCGCCTACAGTAAAATAAAAGTGACATTTGGAGACAAGAAAGGCAATAACAAGCACTCAGATGGAAAACCAGTACTAAGCAAAGAAGGGAAAGCTGACAGGTGAAAGGGGTATATAGAGGGATGATACGAAGGAAATAAACTTGAAGGCAGAATTCTAGAAATGGAAGAGAAAGTAGAGGAAGATGAGATAGAACATACGATACTGCGAGAAGAATTTGACAGATTCCTGAAAGACTTGAGTCGAAGCAAAGCTCCAGGAGTAGATGATATTCCGTATGAACTGTTGATATTGTTAGGAGAGCCAGTTATGAAAAAATTGTTCTACCTGGTATGCAAGATGTATGAGACAGGGGAAATACACTCCGCCTTCAAGAAGCGTATTAGAAATCAAGTACAGACCAATGTGAAAATTACAGAAGTATCAGTTTAATAAATCATGGTTGCAAAGTACACGAATTATTTAGAGACGAATGGAAAAACTGGTGGAATCCGACCATGGGGAGAATCAGTTTGGATTTAGGAGAAATGTAGGAACACAGGAGGCATCACTCATTTTACGACATATTCTAGAAAACAGGTTAAGAAAAAGCAAACACGTCGTTAGCATTTGTTGATATGGAGAAAGCTTTTGACTGGAATACACTATCTAATTCTGAAGGTATCAGAACACAGGAGACAACACTCACATTACGACATATTCTAGAAAACAGGTTAAGAAAAAGCAAACACGTTGTTAGCATTTGTTGATCTGGAGAAAGCTTTTGACAATGTTGACTGGAATACACTATCTAATTCTGCAGGTATCAGGGGTAAAACATAGCGAGTGAAGACTTATATTCAACTTGTGCAAAACCCAGACAGTAGTGATTACGGTCAAAGAACATATAAGGGACGCAGTGGTTGGGAAGGGAGTAAGACAGTGTTGTTGTCTTTCCTCAATGGTGTTCAATCTCTACATTGAGCAAGCTGTGAAGGAATGCAAGGAGAGATTTTGAGAACGAGTTAAAATTCATGGAGGAGAAATAATAACTTTGCAGTTTGCCAATGACATGTCAGAGACAGTAAAGGACCTGGAAGAGCAATTGAATGGAATGGACAGTGTCTTGAAAGGAGGTTATAAGATGAACATTAACAAGAGGAAAACAAGGATAATGGAATATAGTGCCAGTAAATCAGGCAATTTTGAAGGAATCAGAGTAGGTAATGAGACAGTAAAAGTAGTAGATGAGTTTTGTTATTTGGGTAGCAAAATAACTTCTGATGACCGAAGTAAAGAAGATATAAAATGCAGAAGATACAGAAAAGAGTTTCTGAAGAAACGAAAATTGTTGACGTCCAATATTAATTTAAATTTTAGGATGTCCTTTTTGAAAGCATTTGTATGGGACTGAAGCATGGACGATAAGGAGTTCAGAAAAAACGTTGATAGAAGCTTTTGAAATGTGGTGCTGCAGACGAATGAAGAAAATTAGATGGGTAGATCACATATCTAATGAGGAGGGTGTCAACAGAATAGGGGAGAAAATGAGTGTCTGGGATATCCTAAGACAATGAATAGTATGGTGGGGTACAGAATCGTCAACTTAGCATTGGAAGAAAGTGTGGGGTAAAAACTGTAGAGGAAGACTGAGGAATGAATACAGTAAGCAGATTCAAAAGGGCGTAGGTTGCCGTTCTTCGTCCCAGGTGAAGAAAATTGCATAGGACAAGGTAGTGTGAAGAGCTGCATGAAACCAGTCTGTGGACAGAAGATAACAACAACAGCGCATCATCAGATTGGATGGAGAGATAGGCGTCTGATGCACTTGAAACCGTATGGAGCAGTTCAATTATTTCAATTATTTTTTGATACTGCCATTAAGAACTCCGCAGCAGAAGAACAGTCGGTGCCGCAGTGGGTTTACAACTGGCGGTACACTCGTCAACTGCGGAACACTTCTGCGACTATAAAACCACCATGTAATGGGTTCGAGTCCTGTCACGGTCGCCAATTCTTCTGTAATGATACTTTTTCTTTTTAGCTGGTGTTGTCGTCAAGATTAAAGTTAAGTATCATTACTGAAATTTATCAAACTGTGAAATAGTCCAATGAATATTAATTTTGAAAAGATTGAGACACTGAGAAAAACATGAAAGATACCGCCATCAGTATTTAGCGGCAATAGTAATTAGAATAAAGACAACACCAGAAAGCATCATTAAAAAGAAAGTGGCAGAATCCGTTTTTTACCTGACAGGATAATACATATTGGATTGGAATCATCACACTGGAGTCGAAACTGTACGGAATAATAAATTTCTTCTTTACTGTAAACTGATGCTTGGTTGCATAAGCTTCGAATACTAAAGTTCCATGATTGTGTTTAATTCCAATTACGATTAGTATTTAAAATTGCAAAATTATCGGACTTTGTTTAAAGATAAGAAGAATTACTGCAGGCAAGGAAACAAAATTCAACACAAAAATGCGTAAGTGAAATTCGCGTCTGGAATGTTCTTCCGCAATCGCGAAGCAATTTACAACAATGGCCAAGCATCATTTTACGAATTATGTTGGAAACAAAGATTTAAAAAAATAATGAAAAATGGGGGAAAAATTCTTACACCAAATATTAATTTCAATTGAACTGTGGTGTTTATTACAATTAACAAATGAAATGCTCACACTACATAGTCAATGTGGAGAGACAAGAGCGAAACGTCCGCTCTGTTCAACAGTAAGAAGACGAAAGACAACAAGCGATTCTGTTTTCTTGCCAGCTCGTTCAAAAAATTTGAAAGTCTCTTATGAAACAAAATAATCAGAGATTTACTGGCAGAGGGAACGGATGCTAGCGACAAGCGTCGCAGATATAATTTTAAAAATTATTAAATGTAATACTACACTTTAGTTGAAGTTTTCAGTATTTCTATACTTAGTAGTTATAAGTAGAGGCTGAAATTTAGAAGTAGTGCTGTTCCACAAATATGTAAGTTCTTCCATTTTCAGTTTTTACACAAATTTGATTACATTCATGCAATAAAATTTTCATTACGCGTATTTATTTTATTTTTTAGGGCTTATTGTATGTTTTCATTTAGATGATGGGTTCTCAGTCCTCACACTAGGAAAGAAATCGGACAATGAAGATGGAAGAACCATTAATCCTCGATAAGCTGGATTACAATTAAGAGTCGCGGTATCTGCTTTTTCGGATATGTCCAAACTGCATAATATACATAAACACGTCTCTACTAGGTGGTGCCTGTCAAACTTCTCTACTGTGGGTGCTTATACTTGCAGCTTTGTTGCGATTTAGCTTAATGATGTTCGCACTGTGGTGTCACTGCCGAATAGAAAGCAACTGAATTTAAATTAAGTCTCACACTTTAGTCCAATCTCTTTTGCGCACAGGTAAAAAAAAGTATAGTTTAATGTAAATGTTTCTTTTAAAGTCACGATTACTTCACTACAATTATGAACTTTAATTTGCATGAAGATAGAACTCTTAAATAATAAGAGCATAATTTGTGACATTCCAGGAAATGAAGAGGCTGCATTGGCTACGGCAGAGGGAACTTTTAGCATAGTAAACTGCATTTCATAATCTTTCTTACAGTTTCATGGACTGTGCAACAAACGGTATTAAAAATTCTATGTCAAATTTAGTTGTAAACGAACTAAAACGAAGCCACTATTAATAATGTGTCAACTCTTAGTTCAGACAACTTCTTAGAGAAGGATCTGGACCATGTCAAATTTATAAGTTTAGCCAGTGATACCAGTAATCACCTTTGAAAAAAAGGAATTCTTCCAGAATTAAATATTTAATTTTAGAAAATGAGGTATACAAAAAAATTGCAATTTTTAAAAGAAAGTTGTAATCTATAATATCTGAAAATCAGATGTCGGTTCACTCACTGTGGACATATGTCCGTTTTTGCTCGGTTATTCTGAATACAGTTTTTTTTTTTCTTTTTTATAGAGAAATCAACTCTGTTGCGGTGGAGTGACCGAGCATTCTAAAATGCCTCGCTGTGGAGTAAGCGGTTGCTCGCTGTCGGAGGTTCGAGTCCTTCTTCGAGCTTGGTTGTGATTGTTATCCCTATGTTAGTTTAACTTAGTTTAAGTAGTTTGTAAGCCAAGGGACTAATGACCAAAGACGTTAAGAGCAATAGATTTACACACATTTGAACAATCAGCCCTCTCACCACATGAGCTAAGCCATCACGCTGGCTTAACCAATTAGTCTATCCAAGCAAACTTCCTTCCTGCCCGATTTTCCAATTTACAGTACATTACGATCGTAGCACCCCCCCCCTGCTCATTAGTTTCTCTTGGAAAGAAGAAAGCTTATGGTTAAACAACCCGGTTCGTCTAAGGAAATGGGCCGTGCCCTTTCAACGGGACCATCACACCATTTACCTTGAGTGATTTAAGGAAATCATGGAAACCTAACTCTGGATGGCCAAAGGTGAATTTGAACCACCGTTTTCCTGAATGTGAGTCCAGTGTAGTTCCTCTTGCTTACAGCCAGTCCTGGATTCCCAAAAAGGGCTCGAGCATAGTTGTGCATCCATAAAGAAACAGTCAATTGCCTTTTTGGGCATGTATACTATTATTGATTAATTGCTAGGTTACAGCAGTGCAAGATAGGTGGGATTGCTTCCTGCTCATGAAAGAATTTTGAATTTGTCTCATGCTCTAATATGATTTTTCCTCTCTGAATCAGGCTCTCCATTATCTTTGCAATCAATAAGGGATTTGAATCATGTAGTTTACTTATACTCAGGTCAAACTTTTTGAAACATGCATTCCAAAAATCGAAAACATAATGCTCACCTTGCAGAGAGAATATATTATGAATTACTCAAAATAAAGTTTAAAAAAGGCATTTTTTTGTGATTATTAAGATTAAATCTGTGTTAAGGGAATTGTATGACACTAATCAAGCTACTCACTGCAGGTGTCATTCCTACGTTCAACACCTCAATAAATTTGGTTTCATGTGGGAAGCAATTCTCCAATTACAATTCACTTTACTGTGCTGGTTTGATAAAAGAGCTACAACAGAGTGACTCAGAATCAAGCATACCATTGATTCAGAAAGTAAGCAGTATAGAAATTAATAAGGCAAAACTTTTTGATGAAAATTGTATTGTCAAAATGAAAGTTGAAAAACTGAATTATTGAAACCATTCCAAGGAAGCATTACATGGTAGGTGCGTCTGAATATTCCAAGAACTGAAAGAAAAATATATAAAAGTGAAAATCCTCCCTAAACTAGTAGAACTTGCACTGCACATCCCAGGGCCGAATGAAGGAATTGTGCATTTGTATTTAAAAATTATTAATTATTGGTCTTCTTTTAGATAGTACAAGAACCATTGCAATAATTCTGAGATGTAATCTAAGTATTTCATGTGCAGTCTTGTACAATATCTTGTTATATAGTAAGCAGTTATGTGAGCAAATACACTCAGCTGAGAAATACAAAAAAAATCCCAATAATACTAATGATTTGTACGTGCAGTTAGTGTATTATTAAGAATTGTTCTGATACATCAGTATCACATTTATTCAATATCATGTTCCTGTTATCCTAATGTTCTTTTACACAGTATGTCTGAAATTGTTGTTCAGTTGATTAGAATTGTTTCAGGTGTCCTATATTCTCATGACGAAAAAAGATAGTATAGAGAGGGGAAGCAAAGGTTCCCATAGCAGGGGGCAGGACGAGACCTCCCCCGGTCTCAGAGAAAGAAAAAAAATATATAGTGAAACCAGAGAAAATAATTTGAAAGTCAGTATTTCAGGGAACACAACCAAGTTTTTTAAAGAGCCACAACTGGAACTTTTTTAAAGCTTGTCATAAGTCATGCACTATGAGAAAAAGATAGCAAAATCAGACAACAAAATAAAAGCAATATGGGACAAAGTGAAAGAGGAGACTCGTAGAAACAGAAAGGAACAGGAGCAGATAGTATTAATAGTAGTTGATACAATAGTAACTGATGGGCATAGTGTGGAAAATCTATTTAACAGGTACTTTATATCTGTTACTGGTAGTATGGCATTGTCAGGGTCAGTAAATAATGACCTTGAATATTTGAAACCAGCATTTACAAATAACTTCAGGAACTTGAATATGTCACTCACTTCATCACAAGAAATAACTTCCATAATAAAATCTTTAAAAACAAAGCATTCTAGTGGTTACAATAAAATATCAACAAAGTTAATTAACACATGCTCTTGTGAATTTAGCACAGTTTTTAGTTATTTGTGTAACCAGTCTATTATAACTGGAACATTTCCTGGTTGGTTAAAATATGCGGATATTAAACCTCTATTCAAGAAAGCGGATTAAGAGATACCATCAAACTACAGACCGATTTCTCTTTTACTGGCATTCTCAAAAATTCTAGAAAAGGTAATGTACAAGCAGCTTCTCAACCACCTAACCTCAAATGACATATTGTCTAGAACACAGTTTGGATTTCTGAAAGGTTCCAATATTGAGAATGCTATTTACACCTACAGTGAGAATGTACTTAATTCATTAGATAATGCATTACAAGCAGCAGGTATTTTCTGTGATTTATCAAAGGCATTTGATTGTGTGAACCACAACACCCTTTTAAATAAATTAGAATTCTATAGTTTCATGGGAATTGCTGCAGAATGGTTCAAGTCGTTCCTTGCTAACAGGAAACAAAGAGTGTCAGTGCAAGGGACTAGTGAATTAAGCCAACAGTCATCGTCAGATTGAGAAGAAATTACATGTGGTGTTCCACAAGGATTCATCTTAGGGCCATTGATTTTTCTTTTGTACATTAATGACCTCTTATCAGTTACATTGGCAGAAGCAGAGTTCGTTTTGTTTGCAGATGATACAAGTATTGCAATAAATAGCATGTCGATCTTAGTTTTAGAAAGATCTACTAATTATATTTTCATTAACATTACTAAATAGTTTAAAGCCAACTCATTGACATTAAAATTTGGAAAGATTCACTACATGCAGATCAGAACATGTAAGAGCTTACCACCCAGTATATGCATAAAGAACAAATAAGAGCAGATAAAAGAGGTTGACAGTATACAATTCCTGGGATTACAGCTTGATAATAAATTCAGTAGGGAGGAGCACAACACAGAACTGCAGAAACCATTAACAAATCTGTATTTGCTATACGAGCGGTATCAGACATAGGAGAGAGAAAAATAAAAAAGGTTGCATACATTGCTTACTTTCATTCCATAATGTCATATGATATAATATTTTGGGGTAACTCTTCATGTCAATCAAAAGTTTTCAGAGTTCAAAAGCATGTAATATGTATTATTTGTGGTTTAAATTCACGGACAACCTGCAGAAGCCTCTTCAAAGAACTGACTATATTACCTACTGCCTCTCAGTATATTTATTCTATAATGAAATTAGTCATAAATAATATATTCCTTTTCCCAACAAACAGCTCAATTCATACCTACAATACTAGGAACAAAAATGATCTACACAAGGACTTAAAAGCACTTACTTTAGTTCAAAAAGGGGTCCACTAAGCAGGAACACACACTTTCAATAATTTACCAACAACCATAAAAAATTTAACTACAAACAAAGATGAGTTTAAGAGGAGCCTAAAAGACTTTCTAGTGACCAACTACTCCACTGGTGAATTTATTTACTCTTAAACAGAACCAAATAATGCATGTATCTGTATTCATACTATTAGTATTATTATATTATCAGCTTGTAAAAGTATATGTACCTTTATATTATCAACTTGTAAAAAAGAAGGACATTTTCCACAACCACGAGGATCACCTCAACACGGATCTATGGAATGAACCAACTAATCTAATCTAATTATTCATCTTCAAAATATTCCATAGCCCCTGGTCTTGCCCTCCTTCTTCCCTCAGCGAAGTGTCATGCAGTCGCTTATGCTGCAAGGGACTGTCAATTTTGGCAGGAGTGCATGATCAGCTCGATACAACTGTGATAGCCAGAAAAACAGTATGATTTGTAGATTGTAACATTCATCCACACAAAAACTGAACAATCTTGTATTGTGTACATCTCCGTCATCACATTCATTATTGGAAGAAAAATTTAAACTCTTTCTGTTAGTGGAATTCTGTTGCACTTTAAAAAAAAATGAATATCCTCAACTATTACAAAAGCTCATGTCAATTCTTTCATTACATATATTTACGTGTGACTCAGTGTCATCAACTAAAGTGTCGATAACATTAAATACCACAATAGACGAATCTGTCATTAAAAACCAAAATTCTCCATAACACAAAATATTAATTAGCTATACCTGACACGTAGAAACTTTTTTTTTTTTTAATAAATATTCATTTACGTGCTTTTATGGATGCTTTTCGTTTGTCTGTAAGTAGTTTTTGAGCCACTGCATCCAATATTTATGTTATGTGAAAAATTGTTACTCTGACTTTAACAACATTCTGTCACATGAGAACATTGTCAGTGCCCAAGGTACAACGTGGATATGCTCTTACCTATAGTAAAAACACAATCCACCATCACAGCGTGAACCTACACTTGGTGCAATGTAGTATAATTCCCCTGTACGTTATCCACTGATGAGCCTGAAAACTAGTTATGAACGCATAGAAAACATCCATAAAAGCACCTGGTTTCATATTTTCACCAAAATAAATCACTAATTTACTCCACAGTCGCAATTCACAATCCAACATGGATCTTTTGAAAAGTTTTAGCCTCTTATTGTGAGCATTAAATTAAATTCAACAAGCCATTGAAAATTCCTGCCCAGACCGGGAACCTAAGACCTGGGACTGAACCCAGGTCGTCTGCTTACTAGGCAAGTGCTCTATCCACTCTGTGTCCCGTCTGATGGATCAGTCCTTTGCGAAAGTCGGTTCTATGTCGATTGATTGGTTCTTGGCTCTGTTTTTTATTACAGAGAACGACTAGCCCTCGGACCGAAGGCGCTGAACTACTGCTCCGGTCCACTAAGTCATGGTGGATATCACAGCTGAAGGAACTACCTTTTCACGTTCTTATCCAGTCACAAATTCTTAACTTATAGCCTACAATACGATTGTAGTGACTCCTGCCAATTAAGTGGCGTTTACTCGCGACCATGGTTAAAGAGATCCAGCCTCATGTGCATCGGCACTGAAATTATGGATGGTTTTGCCCGTCCGCGAATTTATTATTAGTTAATTAAATATTAAGCTACCCTGATTAATTTTGAAAGAAGTGACATTCACAACCATATATAGAAAGAAGAGGTTCCACGACAAAGTGGACATTAGAGATGGTTCAACTTACCGCGAAGATTAAGATGGAAGCTAGATTATACTTGGACGTCCCGTCGAATCGTCTTGATTAGAAACGGGAGGATTAAGAAATGTTGCTCTACAATAAGTTATAAGTCATATGCTTCTACCAGTTGTTGTAGAGCAACAATTGATTACTGAATGCTTGCGAATTGTAACGTATTTACAATTTTTATTTCTTTTCTTTTCGAGTAATGATGAAAACATCATTGTGATTTTTTTCCACTTCTTTTTTCTTTTTGCTTCGTTGGACATTGATTAACGAAGAATAACGCACTGTGCTATACCACATTTATTTAGAATGCCACAATTTCATTGTTAAAAAAAGAAGTGAATACGCATAATAGCTACTAATTTCAACAAGTGAAAAAAACGTAACCGAACATGAACTTTTAAACGCTCGCGCCATTATACAGTTTACCAAAGTTTGTGTAAAGATACTATAATCCTAAGTCAGCAGAGAAGTCTACATTTTAGCAATGATCTTTGATTTTCTCGATCCATGTTCATATCCGTCAACCAAGTGGTATCGCTTTTACTCCCGCTCTTGATTAAATATATGATAAAATAATGATCTTATACTTTGCTTTTATTACATTATAATTAAAACATTCCTTCCCACGATATATATCATATCAAGTCCACATCAAATCAAAATGTATCGATTCGTAGTTCAGAATCGATTATACCCGGTAACTGTCAAGTGAGAGAAATATGGTTGTGATCGTAAAATGTAAATAACCTGTTGAGACGCGAATTTCAAGTAATAAAACAAAATGACGACAAGAAGCCTTACAGATGTTTTTATTTTGATGCGGAACAATGCTATGCAAAGTCGACATTTTTATTCCGAGCAGGTAAGTAGAAGGCAAAGAAGGTTATGTGTCGTGGTATCTGACAATAGTTTAATTTTAACTTATCCCGTAAATTAAAACATATGTATGACATACCTTACTAGAAACGTACTGGGAAGATCTTTGGGATTGTTTTGTCGATCAGGGTAACTTTCATTCCAATTGCTTTACTTTTGAGAATATTAATAATCTTGGTCTGAATAAGTTGACATCTAATTACTCAAGTGGTATTCACCAGAGTACTTTACTGTTATTACAATGGGGTGCAAAAGCCATGTGATAGGTTGTAACTAATTGCCACGCTGTTGGGACTGAACAGATGTGAACGTTTGTTACTAACTTCTTGTTTAGAGAGAGCAGGAATAGATTAAAACTAATGCAAACTATAATAATTCCAACCAAAACCTTCATGTAGCAACCACTTGTTGTTAGTACATCAATAAATTAAAGTCTGTCGGTGCACTTGTTTTATGTAGCACTTCTGTTGCAACTATTCTCTATACCTTCAAGATTTGAGTTAAAGCCTGTATGCACTGTTAATATTTTTACAGCATGTGTCGGATCGAACAACTTTGGTTGGTGGAACTTCAGACCCAGAGTCAGGTGGTCTTGAATTGCGACAAAATGCCGGAAACAACCGTGGTAGTGGTGGTAATCAGCCACCATTGTGGGCAGATGCACTGGAAGAAGCACAGTACACATTGTCCAGGCTGCGATCCAAAGTGAAAGAGCTGGAAGCCCTTCATTCACGTCACCTACATCGCCCAACACTAGATGACTCTTCGGAGGAAGAACAACGTATAGAGGCACTAACACAAGATATATCCAGGGTTAGTAGACTTGTGAATGTAGTGTATAGTGGCAGATACTCTGATTAGCCCTAGGCCTATATTGATTTGATTGTATATCGCATTTGTGAAATTCTCGTACATTATTTTCGTGATAAAAAGGCTATATACAAGAGACATTAATGTAAACTTAGTTATTCTGTTACTGACAATTCAAATGTCTGTCAGAGTAACAGATGACCTCGGTGGACTACCCGAACGGTGTAAGGCGCCTCGCTGCGGAGCACGTGGTTGCTTGCCGTCGGAGGTTCGAATCCTCTCTGGGGCATGGGTCTAATTGTTTGTCCTTAGGTTAGTTTACCTTAGTTTAAGTAGTTTGTAAGCTATGGACTGATGACCATGCAGTTTGGTCCGACAGATTTACAAACTTTTTTTTTAGTAACAGATGTGCAGTAATTGACAGGGCATTTTGTCCACCTTTTGACCCTTGTCATTCTTACTTGCCCAACACAGCCTGGTGCCATACAAATGGCATATGACCTAAAGATTGTAGAAACCTCCATTACAGTGGATGGCTGCTATGGTAGGCGTGTTCACGTGGTACCATGTGGTGTTGTATAGGTGTAGTAGTAAAATTGACAGTTTTATGTCTCTAGGGGGTGGCAGTCTTTTACGTAACCACAGGATGTAGGTCTGTTATTTCATTCTCTCTTTATTTACTTTGTATTTTGTTTTCATAAATTGCCCTTGATCAACACATGTTGAGATAGGTTCAACTGGGACTAACTCAGGATACCACTTGTCTGCTTCGACCCCTATCGTTGTCGTGTTGTAAGACTCAAAATATTGATAATTTATGTGGCTAAATTGTACGATGCTTCTCGCCGGGCTGCAGTGGTTATGTTGGCACCAATGGTAATGACGGCAACTTAGATGACCAATAAATGTTTTTTCGTGACAACTGCAATTAAAATGATTTTTTTTTTTCTGAACAGTCAAGGATACATACAAGAACCTGTTAACCATAGAGCAGGTACAGTATTAAATTTGCTGCAAGTGAAACAAGCAGCAATAACATTTACTCTGTAGCTTGTGAAAAATATTAACGCAATTCTACACTTCTTTATTCATCTGTTGCCAACATAAGCACTGGAGCCCGGTGAGAAGCGTCATAAAATTTTACCATTTATTTTGTTACAAATATGTCGTGTTACTTTTTACAGTACAAACTGATCAATTTATGTTTGCCCGTCCACCTACCCAAACCCCATGATTTTATTAAAAAACACTAATTAATTGAAACTTTGACTGTCCATAATAGCAACTGTTTGTAGAACACTGTGGTGAAGGAAAGTTTCTTTGTACGTAACAGACTCTTTCATTTTATGAATTTTGTGTTTTGGAATGTTGATTTCTCTATTATTATTTTAAGTATGCCACAGCTAATAAAATTATGGGTCAAAGCTGATGAGTGGTATTGGGTGAGATCCAATATCTGTATAGGCCAAATAGTAATTCTCTGAAGAATTTGGTCACAATTGAAGACCACTTGTCTGCTTTGAGCCATGACATCATCAACATGGTGGCAATGACGTATATACTCATAGCCTATATGGCAACCAATACAGTCACATGAACACATGAGAATTGACATAATACCCATTTAAAATGAAACTAACAGGACAAGCACGGGAATGTGCAGCTTTTTGGATGGAGACAGAAGTGGGATAAAAAAGACAGTAAGCAAACTGAAAACACTCAAAAATATAATTTAAAAACAATGAAAAATAAAAACTGAAAATGGCCAAAAACCTTTACATGGATTAGAATGGTTCAATTGACCTAAGGCACTTCAAATGAAGACAGTGATACCAATCGGCAAGCTTCTACAAGACAAATAGCATAAAAACAATATTGCATACTTCAATTAACCTACAGTGCATCTAAAAACAAGGAATCTATACCAATCAACCCCTCCAAATCCCAACAACAATAAAATATGTTTTTAATACTTACATTGACTGATAATACACCTCAAATGAAGATAGCAATACCAATTCAATTTCTGCCCCCCTAGTAACAAACAACAAATACATAGTATCAAACACTTCATTCATATCAAATGTTCCATTCTAACGTAATCTGCTTCACCGCAACCACTCTCGTGTCTTCACATTCCTGGGCTTCACCATCTCACAACCAAGTGGTTGTCTCCCACCCTTACCTAGACCTTGAAGTATGTTACAAATCAATCTGTCACTGCAATTTTTGCTTTACACATTTGTTAGTTTTGCTAATAGCAATGTAGCATACCATACCACCTACATGCAACATGGTATATTGCCAACCTACACACACTACGGAAATCCTGCCACTGAAGATCTCCCTTACAGTGATCTGAATCTTACACAAACACATATCCGTCCTTACAAAAACAAGGACAGTAAAACACATGAAATTATAGAAAGGCGACCTAACCCAGACACACTACTAAAACACATCGTAATTCGCAAAAGACACAAGCCGTGGCAGAGCGCATTGAGGCGCTAAGCTACGATGCGCAAGGCCATTCCCCGTTGGGGGTTCGAATCCCCCCGTCAGGCATGGATTTTTTGTGTCGTCTTTAGTATAAGGTAGATCATAAGTCGTTTGTAAGTTTAGGGACTGATGACCCCACAGTTAATTCCCTTAGGCTTATCAAACATCAAATGACAGAAAACAACTTTAAGACAAGCAATCAGAGCACACGAATAACTACACTGTCACACACACACACACACACACACACACACACACACACACACACACCAAGTGTGTAAACACAGACAACTCAAAATTATCGTGCAACGATGATGTCTCACATCACAACAAGCCAACGTCAAGGGTCAAAGCCGACAGGTGGAATAGTGTCCTGAAAATAACCCACTATTCCTGCCCCCACCTCAATCCTACACAAGACTTGTTACCCACAGCCTGCACTATTGTTTCTCCTTCTCTACTCCACCTTTTGATTCCCAAATCCGCATCAGCTGAGCTGCTAACCACCATCTCTTTCCACCCATCTATTAGCTACATGCTTTGTAAGGCAGTGCCGTTGTCTCTATTCGCACCCTTCCTCTGCATCCTTCTCCTTCCCCCTGTCCCTGCCATCATAATCCCCTGTTGGGTTTGGGAAGAATAGGTTACCATAGGTTGAGGTTTGGATGATTTCAGGACCGGAGAATGTAACTCTCACAAGGGCAATTCAGGTACTCTGTGGTGGTGTTACTCGGAACATGGCAGCTGCAGATGGATGTTTTGTATAAGTGAGTTTTGCCTGTGTGATTGTGCATGAGTATGTGTTCTGTTCTGGCAAAGGCTGTGGCCGTAATCTAGGTTGTTTGTTTCTGTCTGTCTTTTTCACAAGCCTGTCTATGTCTCAACAGTCATCTTTCCAGTAAGTTGCAACCTATCCTCGTTATATAGTTGACAATGATCAAAGATGCAGAAATAAAACAGAATTTTGACAGGGCCAATCATCTAAGATGGATTTTAAAACCAGGAACACTTATTAGAATGTTTGTACAGCAGGTGAATTATGGTAACTGTTGGTGCAATAGTTTCCTTCAGTGAATTATTTTAAATGCAACATTTAAGACTCGGGCTTTCCTTTTGCTGCATTCTATTTTTTCCTCAGATAGGTTGATGCAGGACTGCATAAAATATTATAATTTGCATATTAATTTCAACGAAGGTCAGAAAATTTTTAGTATTACTTGAAAAATATTTTACTAAAGTATGCCAGTGGAATTGTTATATGCATATTGACATTTGTGTTCCCTGAACCAAGAGTACAACAATACTCATTTTGAAAATTACTGGCAATGAAAACTGTTAACTGGGCCAAGATTCATCCTCAAGATCTTTGCTTTTTGGGACATTTGCTCTACTCTAGTATGACTTGTGACTCATTCTCACAGCTTTACTTCCACCGGTACCACGTCTCCTCCCTTCCAACAGAAGTTATTGTGTAACTTTTGCCACAAGTGAGGTGATGTATGTAGAATTAAATTTTCACTCTGCAAAGGGAGCTGCAAGTTCCACAGAAGAGCTTGATGATAGGAAGGAAAGAGGCAAAGGACTGGTGGATGTATATATGTGACAACTGATTGTGAGTCTTGTTAGGATGATCAATCATGATAGCAATTATTCACGGAAGGCAGTGTTCCTAAGCTCAAGTAATCTTAGTCAACATTTGTGTGGCTGTTTTATTTAAGGTATGGCTGGAGAGGTTGGCTACTGTCCATTGCATAACAGAGAATGTTTCATCATCTGTTCTTTTCTTATGCAGCTTGGCAAACGTCTTGATCTGATCAGTAGTGATACTGTCACGGGATCTCAGGACTTGTTGAAAGATTTATTTGTCATGCTTTTGCCAGTTTTCCATATCCTATACTTCTGTCCAGAAAATAAGCAGTTCACAGTTTCTTTTTGTTGATGTCATGATTAACCCAAATGTAGTACATATTTTCTCTTGTTGAAGCTTTCGTGGCAATTACATACAATTGGTTTAAGAAGCACAAAAGAGACCAGGAGACACTGGGAGATACCAGATTGATTTTATAATGGTAAGCAGAACTGGGAAGTAACTGTAAGATGTCTAAGGAGGCAGAAATAGGCTGTGTACATACCCTATTGGTTATGAAACTGTAGATAAAGATAGGAGAAACTGCAGGAGGTAGGACAATAAGGAGATGAGTTCTGGATAAACTGAAGAAAACTGAGTTTCTTAAGAGTTGCAGAAGGAACTTTAGGCAACAATTGACGTAAATGGGGAAAGTAATACAGTAGAAGAATGAATAGCTATGAGAGATGAAATAGTGATGGCCACAGAGAAACAAATAGGAAGAAAGACAAGACTTGGAAAAAATCCATGGATGTCATAGGAGATACTGAATTTAATTGAAGAAAAGAGAAATTTTGAAAGTAGGTAGTACACACGATTAAAAATGAGATTGACAGGAAGTGCAAAATGCTTAAGCAGGAATGGATAGAGGACAAAGACAAGTATATAAAAGAGTGTATAACTAGGGGAAAATAGATAGTGCTTACAATAAAAGAAAGACATTTGCAGAAAAGAAAAGCAGTTGAAAAGAAGTGAATGCTGACAGGTGGAAGGAAAAGAGGGGTTCTACAAAGGAAATGAACTTCGAGACAATATTGTGGTAAGGAAAGAAAAGGCAAATGAAGATGAGATAGGATATGCTATAGTGAGAGAGGAATTTACTAGAGCTCTGAAAGACCTAAGTCGAAACATAACCCCTGGAATAGAAGACGTTCCCTCACAGTTACTGAAGTCCCTAGGGGAACCAGCCACGACAAAGATGTGTAAAGGTGTGCAAGATGTATGAAGTACCCTCAGACTTCAAAATGAATACAACAATGCCAATTCCAAGGAAAGCAGACAAAGACATGTGTAGAAATTACTGGACTGTCAGTGAAGTTTATAAAATACTTGCTTAAAGCCACAGCTCCGCTCATGTGTTGGTCGATTATGATAGATAATTTATCTTTCAGTAGTGTGCCACGAGATCAAATCACACGTAAAAATGCACTTTTTTCGAAGAATCCTATCACGAAATTCAACAATAATGATTGTAACAATATCACAGATCAATCACTTGATGTAATGCGTGAAACGTCAAATTGATTTTTTTAAAGATGTGTTTTAAAAGAAATTTCTTTTTACTCTTTATTTATTCTTATATTTCCTTATTTGTATGCTTATCCTTACAGAGAAAGAGCATAAAGACATTGTAGCACGCACAGACCAATGATATGGTCTGTGGCATCACGTTTCGCTGTATGTAACGTCCTTGCTACAGAGTCGCAAACGTCATAGCTGGCCTTCAGTCCGAATTTTTTTATAATTTGACAATTTTCAACCACCATATCTTCCGCCCCCTTATTGCTATTGGCATGGAACTGCTGTGGTGTACAACGAGAGACTTCCGACAACAATTACACACAGACGATTTGTTTGCGTTCTGTTGCTTTCGCTGCATAGCGAAATATTAACAAACACACGCATAGAATTTTATATACACCAATAACTTTCCATCCCAATATACTCCACTCTTGTATCATTATCGACCCTCAAGCAACAATGCAACCAATAAAACCATTTTCAAAGAGTAATTATTGTTCCTTACTTCGTGTTATATTCTTCAAATTACTAAATATCTATCAGATCACTATAAAACCGTGCCTAAAACCTTCCTCAGGTATAAATTAGTAACTGTACAAATATTTAAGTCCTTGCATCTTGTCGTTCTGACGTGATAAGCGTACACCGAACAGACATTCACATTAATATATATAGATAAATAGCTATCCTATCGCCATAAAACTGTGCCTAAAGCCTTCCCCAGGTAGACATTAGTAACCATACAAATTTTTAGCTCTGTATGTCTTGTGGTTCAGACATGATAAACGTACACCGAACAGACATTCACATATATAGATAACTCGAATCAGTTTGAGAAAAATGGAAAAAAGTAGGAACACATGAGGCAGTGCTCACCCGAGGACTTATCTTAGAAGGAAATCAGACCAACATTTATAACTTTTGTAGATTTGGAGAAAGCTTTTGATAATATTAACTAGAATACTATCTTTAAAAGAGATAGATTGGCTGGTCAGTACTTACCTTAATTCTGTACCACCAATTGTCACACACACACACACACACACACACAAATGGAGACAAAAAAAATTAAATTAAAAAAAAAATGGATGAGCTCTCCGAACTTTATTCCTTCATTAGGTAGGAGAGGTGGTTCACCTTATCCCCTTTTCTTCCCTCCTTTCCTACCTGATGAAGAAACATAGTTCGGAAAGCGTCTCCAATTTTTTTTCATCTCCATTTTTTTTTCTGTCTAAAATATAGGTAAAGGAAAGTTGTATACAATTTGCACAGAAACCAGACAGGAGTTATATGTTTGAATGGCATGAAATGGACATACTGTTCAGGAAGGGAGCAAGACAGGGTTTTATAGCCTTACCCAATTTTATTCAATGTATATGTTGAACAAGTTCTTAAGGAAAGCAAGAAGAAATTTTAATAAGGAATTAAGGGTCATGTGGAGGAAATAAAAACTTTCTATTTAGCTAGTGATAGTATGGTTCTGTCAGACAGGAAGGGACCTGGAATAGCAATTTAACGGAATGTTTTGAAAGGAGCATATAAGATGAACATAAACAAGGGCAATCGAATGTAGTCTAAGAAAATGAGGCAACTCTGAAGAAATTAGATAGGTAACAAAATAATAAAGGTGGTATATGGGTTTTGTTATTTGGACTGGGAAATAACTTCTGACAGCTGGAGTAGTGAAGACAAAAAATGCAGAATGGCAATGGGAAGCAAAGCCTTTATGCTGAAGAGAAATTTGTCTACATTGAATATTAAAAAGTTATGAAGGCATTTGTCTGGAGTGTAGTCTTATCATTATCGTCATCTTGCACAGTTTCCAGCCACAGGGTGGCTCTGTATGGATCACAAGCCTCACCAAGTGCCACAAGACCAACCCCTCCTCCAAGTGGTGGGAGATGGGCAATGACATGAAGTAGGGGACTGCCTGTGGGGGTGAATTTCAGTGGGGACTTTGTCTGCCCTAGGACCACTACGGTAGCAGTGAAGGCCCTACAGGAACCTTGAAAAGTGGTGGCTGACGGGGTTCTGGTGAAGCTACAATAGGTCCAGCAAGCCAGTAGTGGATTTGGTATATTTCTTTCAAAAGAGGAACTGTCCTCAGAGTGTAGTCTTATATGGGAGTGAAACATGGACAATATTTCAGCAAGAGGGATTGAAGCTTTTGAGATATGGTGCTACAGGGAGAATGCTGGGATTATTTGGGTAGATTGTGTAACTGATGAGATGGTAACAAACAAAATTGGGAAAAAAATTAATGTCTGGCTTATCTTGACTAAAAGACTAAATGTAGGACACTATTGTGGAGCTGGAGAAGAACCCTCACTTAGTAGTGGCACAGTAAACAAAGTTAATGCCATTGGCATGTTGGACCACCAAGTTACAATAAATTAATGGAAGATATTCTTAGTGGACCCAGGTATTAGAGTTTTACTTCAAGTCCCATTGTGGACAGTATTAATTTACTGACCTACACTGTTTTTGAAAGATCTGGTACCAAAGCTTCAACTTCTGGTGAGCCATACAGATTTGTATGTCAAGCACCCATTTTGTGACACTTTTTTGGGGAAAAAAGTGTGTACCAGCTGCAGCCTGATGATTAGTTTTGATCTGAGGTCAATTATTCACAAATGAACCAGTCTCAGATAAATGAAAAAGTATTTTGGCAGCTGGTATCTGTGAAATAGTGCACCACTAACAACCACCTATTCCAGGAAGAATTGATAATTATATGAACCGGCAGACAATGTATCTATGGTTTCCCCTCTCTTACCTATTGTTGTACATATCTTCTGGATGAACTTTGTCATGTGGTCAAGTGGGAAAGAAAAGCTACAGGACTTCTACCACCTTCTCAGTGATTAGCCCAGTAAAATAAATTTACAATGGATATGGAAAAGAATGGGGTGTTGCCTTTCCTCATTACGGAATTTTATGGAGACCGTTGTGATAAATTTAACCACAGAGATTGTAGGAAAGCCACCAGTAAGGACAGGTACCTTAGCACCACCTCTGACCATCATTGCAAAATAAATAAATTAAATCTGCCCTTCATACTAGGATTGCCCATAGGATCAGCGATGGCGAACCTCTAAAGGTGGAACTACAAAAACACAGAACTATCTTTGATGCCAATGATTATGGGAAGATGATGGTAGACATAAGTTGCAGCAAATTATGAAGATGAAGGCCATAGGGAAGAGTATACAGAAACTCAAAGCATCACTGCTTTACCGTATGTATGAGGAGTCAATGAATGCCAGGAAGTCAGTCTTCCACAGCACCAAGGAAATAAAAGATGTACTTGACTTAATTAAAGATACTCAACAAAATGATAAATGCTGGTGCCTACACAATTGGTTTTGAGTGTGGATTAGTGGACGTAGGTGTGACATGGGGATCAGTCAACACAAAGAATTTTGTAAAGTGAAAGATACTTGCAGTTGAGACAACATGTAAAGTCAGTGGTGGCAAAACACCAGGTTAAGTGGGGTAAGCAGCCTTATTTCCAAGGAGCTAGTGTACTGACAAATCAGCCATTTACAATGAGGTGGAAGATTAGAGGGGCAATAAAAATAGCCAAGCAACCTGCTGACATGAATAGAGGAAATGGATTCAGGCTTCTGTTGTTTTCGCTGCCAGCAGTAACAGCACTGCAGGATGGTAGAGCATCCAAAGCCATTAACACAGGTTGCTGGGAGACCACAGCAGGCAAACAATATGCACCCACCAATGACAATGAAAGTAGTAATGTAAACACCAATAAAGGATGTCTTTCCACCAATGGCACAAAATATTGCAGAGATCAATAAAGGATGTGTCTCTTCTTCTTGAAACAGCTATTCACACTATTATATGAGATCCAAGCCTTTTTTCATTCAGTAGTGAAACATCCTGAGGAAGGCCACACGCATAGGGGCCAAATTGTCAGGCAGTTTGATAATGTGTTCACAAACCCTGAAGAACTTTATTGAAAGTGACAATGGCCACTCAACCCTACTACTATTAGGTCTTCCCTGTCCATTACATCCCCAAAAATGGAAATGAGCATGTGGCTTTCTTGGCCGGGAGAACCCTTGCGGGTTTGTTCGGCTGCCTTAGTGCAACTCTTTTTATTTGATGCCGCATGGGCGACTTACGTGCCTATGATGATGAGATGAAGGTGATAAGGACAACACACAACACCCAGTCCCCTGCCGGGAATCGAACTCGGGCCTCCTGCATGGTAATCAGCGACACTACCGCTGAGCTATGGAGGCGGACTATTACATCCCCAAATTCGTTGGTACACTCATAGCATGTATATACTGCAGCTACCCTGCTCTCCCCCCTCCCAAATAAATAAAAGAAATTTAAAATATCCGTCAGTCTTTTCTTCTTGTCTTTCCTAAACAGCCATCCCTTACATATAGGAAGGCAATATTTAGATAATTCTTGTGATCCAGATATAAAGGTAGGAGTTAATGGTGCCTAAAGATGTATTGACCTCATAATTTGGTAATGCCTTATGCACTCTTTATAGAGAAAGCTCCTATTTTCTGTTAATGATTCAGTATGTTTTAGTATAATGATTCCTGAGTAATTCCATAGTTCTTGCTACCAAAATAATATTGCATTGGAAATTTATTAATCCTGCACTGTCAGAAAGCAGGGTCTGCACTTCTTTCTTATGTTGAAACATTATAGTATTATGTAGAAATACGAATTGATGCTCTGGTTTAATCTTCTCAGATACTTGTTGATCAGGTGTTAGTTTGTAGATGCTAATGATGAAGTGTTGACTAAATGACTAAGTTTGCATTGTAGTCATCATAACCAACTTGAGAGGATCAGCAGCTGTATTGTATTATTTAAAACAATCCTCATTTATTTAACATCAGTTAACAGTTAAATGACAATAAATGATAAGTGTTTCAAATAAATGACTAAGGTTAGTGAATGATTAATAGAGAGCATTGTAATGAAAAATTTAATAAGTTCAGACAATTGTAATGCTCATTCTCATACATAGATGTCGTCAAAATTTTATAGGAATTCAACAACCATAAATCCTTTTAGGTTAGTAGCTATATGATCTCATCTGATGGGGAAATCTTGTGTTGCAAGTTGGATCATAGTCAGTGAAATGTCACCTTTCGAGTTCCATGTTACTGATAATTTTATTAAATTAAAAAAAAAAGAATCAATCTTTTTCATGATTTAATGGGCCATTGGAGACGTGTTGAACATAAGAGTAAAGGGATCACTTATTGCACATAATCCCACCCATCGGCTTTGAGTCGAGACATCGGCATGTTGTGCTGTATGACATCATCACTTGCGCAGTAGTTTTGGGATGTGTTTATTTATAGGTGGCGTGTGTAAGTATCTAGTTTCGATCTCTTGTGGTAGATGTTACATAGAATTGGTAGTTTGTCGTTTCTGTTGGTGTTGGTGGTAGTCGCCGATTTTTGCGTAAAATTCAGATTATAGATTAAGATTTTGTGTTTAAAAAGTGATCTGTATTAAATGCTGATGGTAAGGTATAGGTTAACAAAGAGGTTTTTTTTTTTTTTTTTCTTCCCTGAAGGATTACTATGCTTCGGCATCGCTAAATAAGAAATTACAGTAAAACTAACACATATTAAAAGAAATGCAATATAACAAAGACTGATATGTACAGAGTCTATTTTTTGTATCTGCAGATTGACGCCATCTCAGATTTGCACAACAACTGTTGAAGTAAGATCATTTTTTGAGTTGAACACTAGTTGCTCCCTTATCTGCTCCTGTTTTCGCTGGTAATAAGCTTTTTGTTTTTGCATCATATGCATCTTCTGCACTAACAACACATAACTGTTCTGTTTTATATTAGCATGAAATTCTGATCTCAGATCTGCACTACATTTGTGAAGTAGAAGTTCAAGAATCATTTTTTGAATTTTTGCTGAAAGTATACTGATAACATGCTTATTATTTTGGTATCATATATCTTCTGCACTAACACAGCACAAACAGTCCCTTGTTCATAATAGCACTAAATTCTTATCTCACATTGGCACTACATAAGTAGGAGGTTCATTTTTTGAATTGAATACTTTAGTTGACCATTTATCTGCTAGCAGTTCCTCTTTGCTGGAAGTATATTGGATGTGACGTCATAAGCATCTTTGGCAGTAACAGAGCACTTAACAGAACTCTGTGTTCATATTAGCTTTAAACTAGGTCTTATTGTTTCTCACCAAACTAAACTCTTCCCACAGGGAAATTACTGAGAGGCATCAGAAGAATAGCCATTGTAAGTTTAGTGACGGGTATTTTCTGATTCCTGAAGCATCAGTGAGTTTATATATTCGAAAATATTGTAATTTTAGCCATGTCATTCATAATGTTGTGATTATTGCAGGAAATTCATAATTATTACGAATGATTCATAATGGTTGGCATCTCTGCACAATAGAATGTCCCCCACCCAAAACCCCCATATTTCTGTGCTTGTCCCGTTAGTGTCATTTTACATTAGTTTTCACCTGTTTATATGTACATGTTACGTGAGTGTTTTGGTCACCATATTGGTTGCAAGTATATACATCATTGCCACCATATTGATGACGTCATGGGTCCAAACAGACGGGTGGAATCTCCTCATAAAGTATTGACAAGTAAAGACACAAAAGGCAAGTTGTTTCAATTTCACAAACTGATGACCACTGTCGCAGTTCCCAATAACATCTTTCTGTGGTCAAGAGTAGAAAAAGAATTTCTTTGCTCTCACCTCTTTATATTTGCATCAGTTTTTGGCAATTTTAAAGTAGTATTGTGAATAAATGTGGAGTTTCTATTTTTAAGAATTCAGTTTAGTGCATACTGAATGTAGATGCTGAAATTTTCATAGTGACCTTTGTACTGATCATACAGATCTTTCTGATATATATGCTTCATAAAGAAAGTTAGAAGAATGATGTCACTGTCTGTGACATTCTCTTCATAAGAAGCTGGAGCAAGCAAGCAAATAATTGGTGTTGTGCTAAGCCACAGTACTCACATTAGGGAAGATAACAACTCAAATCCTTGTCAAGCCAACCAGATTTTATTTTTTCATGGTACAGTAATCCTAAATTACTTATGCAGATTCCAAGTTGGTTCCTCTGAAAACATCTCAACTGAGTTCCTTCCTATATTTCTAATGACCATATTGTAACCAGGAAGTTAAATGCCAATATTCTCCCTCTTTAGACACTTCTTTTATGTTACAAGTTATACATTGCTTTTGTGATGTATAGCCTACTTAGGAATATAAAATAAAATAACCTGTAACAAAATTATTATTTTCATAATACTATAAACAACGCTAACCACTGTGCGGGAGTAGCTGTGTTGTCTAAGGCATTTTTCTTTGGACTGGGTTGCCGCTCCCACTGGAAGTTTGAGTCCTCCCTTTGTGTGTGTGTGTGTGTGTGTGTGTGTGTGTGTGTGTGTGTGTGTGTTTAAATGTAATTTGCTTTAAGCAGTTTGTAAGTAGGTATTGATGACCGTGGCAGTTTGGTCCAATAGGTTTACAAAAATTTAAAAAATGCTAACCAGACAACACATTCTATATTTTTTGAAGTTAATGTAATGTACTTTAAAATAATTTAGCATCTTTAAAGAAGATGGCACCTTTATTCCAACTGCACTATGCATGCTGGGAGATCCTTTGATAATGCAATGACTCTCATGCTGTAGTCGTACACACTCTTCCATCTGGTACTGCTGCAGTGCTCCACACGTACGGTTGTGCCCGACAGATGTTCGGCACTGCCCAGCGCTTGCTGCAGCAGGTCCGCCAACAGAGTGGAGGAGGAAAGACTGTCGGAGGGAGGGCAGATCGTCCTGGCCGCCTGTCACACAATGTGGTGTCTGCTCTTGTGTCTGCTCTGCAAGATGTTTATGTAGCATTCCGCCGAACACAGACAAATTATCTGAAGAGTGAGTTGCACAATGCACTTTTTAATCACAGTTTTGGATTTCATCTTCTCGTATGAAGCATTTTTTCTACATAAATCATAACAGTATGTCTAACAGACTTAACAGTTGACTAATAATGATTCTATGTAGAGTATCAATTTGTGGACTGCAATGTTATAGTATTTTCATTGAAAAATGCTTCATATAATTTAAAGTTGTTTGTGTCATTTTATAGTGTGGCTTGAAAAAAAACATGGAGTATTAAAACCTACTATTATTTTCAACAGAGTTTTGGTATATTAGAACCTTGTCAGGAAATAGCTGATAAGTGACCCCACTTTTGTCTTTTGTAGACGCTCACTAGTCTCCTGATGATGGTCTTGTGAGTTGGAAACTGGCTCAAACTAAACAAAAAAAATTATTAAAAAATAATGTTTTTACTATCAACTTTTTCTACTAAAAAGTGATGGAGGAATCCATCTTCTGTTAATTAGATTAATCATCTATTCTTCTCTCACTTGATTGTATTTATTACCTACATTGTGCTATGTTCCAACATGTGCCATGAACTTTTCTTCTTGTTATACTTACAATCTTCAGAGGAATTGTAAAAAATTCGGTATTATGCCTAACTCTATTTCCTTTCCTACAGAACTAGATTCTCGTGAGGAACGTTCTCGTCAGCTTATGGCCTCTCCTCTCGAGATCCCAGATGAACCATGGACGCTTCCAGGATCTGCATCACATGCAGGTGTTGATGACTGGGAAGTAGATTCAGAAATTGACCACATTGACCGGCAGTTTGGATCTGGTGCTATGGCTGGATCAGGGGCAGCTTCGCAGACACAACTGTTACTGCTGGAAGAAGAGAACACTAGGATGGTGGAGCAAAGAGAGAAAGAGGTGCAGGCAATTGTGAAGTCTATTGCAGAACTGAATCATGTCTTCAGGGATTTGGCCCATATGGTTGCTGATCAGGTGAGTTCTAATTAATAAAAAGGAAAGTCTTATTTAGAAATGAGAAAAAAGCCTCATATAGTAATTGTTAAAAGATCAGGTGAGTTATTCAGATAGATTAGCAAGTCAGAAGAATGAGTTATTAATTACAATTTTCATATGGTGGTATGCAGGTTTGGCACTCCTCTTCACTTTTGAAGCTAATGTGTATTGGTATTATCAATCCCCCCCCCCCTTTCCTTCCTCCCACCATACGTGTTTCCCTTAATCTTTTTCGCATTTTTCATTTATTGCTCTCTTTGAGTCACTTTTGATGTTATGTCCTTTCCTTTCATTTTGGTTAATAAATTACTTTTTGTTTTTCTTTTCAGCACTCATATTCTTCTTTCTTTCAATTCATCTGCTGTACACTGACTAATTTCTTAGATTTTCAAGTATTTCTTTTTGTTTGATATTGTTATTTACCTCTAGGCATACTAATACCTTGAACCAAAAGGGGAGAGTCATTTTACTTCTATCTATAACCACAGACAAGTATTCTCATTTCAAGCATCTAATTAAATATTTTATCAGCAACCAATCAAGACACATTATCCAACTTGAACTAATTATTTAACAAAAATGTTATGTTTTAATGGAAGCATATAACAGAGATCAGTAAAATCACATTATAATAAAACAATGAAAGTTCTAAGCCAGCATAATATCTTTGTGAATAGATATGAAAGTGCACGTTTTCATAGCCAGTGGCTCCTTCTTCCGATGTAATGGTCGAAGAAAAGGGGAGAAGGATGACGGAAGAGAAGTGGCAATATTTAGTAAATGGGGAGGGTTACGGAAAAGTTGCATGGAACAATGGGTCAGGAGAGACTTACTGGATGGGATGAGAAGGAAAGACTGATTGTTGGGACTGCATGGAAGAGATTTGAAAACCCAAAAGTTCAAAAGTGGAAGATAGGGAACATGCAAGCCAGAGATTGTATGTTTAGGTCCGATAATAAAAAATATAGAAAACTAAAAGGAGGTGAAGAAAAGGAATAGTTACTGAAAAGAAATGCCATTAAAAAAAAGGGGGGGGGCAGGTGGATGTTGAGAAATAAGCCCATGTTGTAACACCAATTTGCACCTGCAGAGTTGGGAGAATCTGGTGTCAGAACAGAGAATTCAAATGGCGTTTGAATTCAGGCATGCGCCAAAGTTGTAACTGTCATGTTTCAGAGCATGCTCAACAAAAGAGTTTTGTGTGTTTCCCGCATACGCCCTCTACCTATACATATTCATGCTAAATAATAACTATGAGGTGACTGAAACATCATAGAAAGCGAAACTGTTTACATAATAGCTGGTAGATGTGAGGTTTTGTTGGTGACTCTCCTTTTAATGTTACATGTTTTTACATTTACAGGGCTGGTATAGGTGGTGGTAGAAGAATTCATAGGGCTATTTTACGATGGGGAGGAGCCCATAAGGTAGAGAAACAGGTGTAAAGGTGCATAATAGAGTCCTGCATCACCGAGTGAGTTGGAAAAACATGATGAGTTGAGTAGGACCTTAGTGGTAAGCTGCCTGCATGAATAATCACAGCCAAGCAGATGAGGTTTGAGTGAGTCAATCATTTTACCGAGTCTCACTAATTTGACCGAGCATGAAGGACTCCGAGTCTGGGCCAGTGCCTGACTGGCTTTAGGCACATCTGTTTCATGAATGACTGCAGCTTGCACAGGCTTCTTATTGTTAGTGTGTTTGTCTGGAATCATGAAACTATAGTTGAGTGGAATAAAAGTAACCTACCCATTAAAGAACCCATTAGCAATGAGTCACAAATGTGTGCAAGTTAGACAGGTACAACATGTTGTGATTAATGTAACTACATTTGTATTCTTGAGTGCTTAGTGTCTTATCGCCAAACAGAAGTATTATATTTCATACCAGAGTCTTTTTGACTGACTGAGAAGCACAAAATGCAGTAGGGACTGAGCACAGACAAACTGGGTAGGCTGCCCACACCAATATTTGGGGCCAAGTAAAGAAGCCATGGCCCTAGATCTGAAACGTGTGGCTATGGCCAGCTACTGAATGATTTCAGTCCGGTCTGTACTCGAAAGCTTAAATCTGCTCAATTTCGTGCCCCATACCCAACTTGGTCCAATATTACTTTATTTGATGGCGTATAAGATGCACTTTTTTCCATACAAAAATTGGTCCCAAAACTGGATGCTTCTTATACGCCAGTTGCAAGTTAAAGTAGGTACTATTTTAAGGGATTTCAAAAAATGGTCTAAAATACTGAAATATTGTTTTAAGCAGGAAAATTTGCTTTAAGTTTCTCTCTTACATTTTCATAGTTTTTATTTGCTGTGTGTACATAATATACACCAAAGTACCCACCAGGAGCTTTATTATGTAGTAAATGTTTTCTGAATTTCGAACTATTTTTAGTGCCAAGCGTAACTGGTATCTTCGTAGGAAGTAAAAACTTTCGATGTAATTTTGTTTATCATAATTGATTTTTTTGGCAGTCCTGTAATGGTGTCAGTCATTATTTGAATAATGAAATGCTGCTCACACATTTGTCCATATCTCATCTGACGATATTTGAGAATTTATTCGTATTCTCAAATGCAAATATGTACACAAGTATTTTTTGTGGTGTTTGCACAGCTTCTTCCTTTCACAGTTGTTGTATTTTTGAGGTTATAACAAGCTGTGCCCCATATAGTGCGCCGAACACTACACAGATGCAAACCATCCATCATTCTCATAGTTTATGGAATATCACCACAAAAATACTTACATAAATATTTGTGCTTCACTACAAATTCTCAAAATGCATCCTTTTGGACATGAAAATCCCCTACTCGTCATGCGAAGTTCCCCCCTCAGGGGCTCAGCGTTAATTTGCTGAGTACGGGCTTGGCGAACTCAGGGTCCTGAGCCATGGGCTGTGTCACGCCAACAGTCTGTTACACCGTAAGCTCTGTGGAACGTTATACGTTCCAGAGCCTGGGGATCTTGGCTTAATCCCCCGGCTCACGAGAACGATACAAATCTCTATAAAAATAACCTCAATCTCAAGGTGTGCTACATGCCGAGGAGATGCATGGCTATTGAGGTTGAACAGTCGCTAGTGAGCAACCTCTGAGGAACCTGTCGCACCTCAGTTGTATAAGGCTTACCGAGGCTAGTGGGGCTCTGCCTGGGTGGACCTTTAGATCCCTAGCTACTCGTGGAAACACAATGAAAAGACCCTGTAATGTTGCCGGACTTAAAACTGGTGTCTCTAAGAGAGGGAGAGGAGACTTCAATCCTGGTGGATATGACCCCCGTTTGTTCCCTTCTCTGACAACGCCATGAGAGGAACATAGGGCCAGAAGTCAAGGTGAGGCATATGCCCCCACCCAATACTTAGTTTGCTCACGAAATGATGGGGAATCCTTTGCGTCAACTAAGCCAATCTTTTTTGTTGACTATCTGGAGGACAAGTTTGGAGAGGTGGAGGGTCTGTAAGATGCAATCTGGATCAGTCATCCCCAGAACAGTCGCAGGCATTGCTCACCTGTGAGAAGCTGGGTGATATTCCCGTTACGGTAACTCCTCACAAGAGCCTTAACACGGTCCAGGGTATAATCTTCTATAGAGATCTGTTACTGCAATCTGATGATCAGTTACAGTTGAACCAAGAGCGGCGAGGTGTGCATTTCATCCGGTGCATCTATAGGGGTCTGAAGGACAACAGGATCGCCACCGGTGCCTTCATTTGCCTTTTGAGGGTGACACGTTACCTGAAAAAGTCAAGGTGATGATTTACCGGTGTGATGTACAACCCTACATTCCTCCACCTTTGTGCTGCTTTAAGTGCTGGAGGTTTGGGCACATGTCCTCCCGGTGTGAAGCCAACCCCACATGTTGGGAGTGTGGACATGCATCACACCTAGATGTCCCTTGTGTCCCTCCTCTGGTCTTTAACTGTGGCCAGCACCATTCCCTCTGCTCACCAGATTGCACGGTCCTCCATAAGGGAGCATAAAACTCTGGACAGACTGACCTATTCAGAGGCACGGCATAAATATACCAAGCTGCACCCTGTGGCCATGGCTAAAGCTTTTGCCACTGCAATTCAGCCAATGTCGACAGTGTCATCTCTGACCCCATCTGCTCAGCTAATCTCTGGGCCCACAGGCCCAATCATCTAATCTCTCCCCCTTGATAGCTGGGAGCGGATCTTCTTGTATTGCTTCCAAACCCTCTACTTTGGGAGCAATACCACCCCAACTAATAGGGACACTGGTCCCCACCCCTGAGCCTGAGAAGCAACAGCTCCTCTCGCAAGGAATGGTTCAGTTGAATCCCACCCTTCCTCAGCTTCCTCCTCTGGAACCAAAGATACTAGCCAGTGCCGACAAAGGCTGGTTGTAGGGCCGCAAGGTCCTCCTCAGTCCCAGAGACTGAGTCACCAATGCCCTCCAGACTTGAGAAGCCAAAAGAACAGCGAGAGGCTATTAAAAAGAAAACGAATGCTGTGAAGAATAGAGAGACCCCGGTGGTTCCCCCACTACCATCCCAGACCTATTCCTCTGAGGACGAGGTGAAGATACTAGCGTCCCCTGAGAACCTAGATCTTGAAGGACAATCAGAAACGATGGATGTAGATTCCACAGCTTCGTGAGCAGTGTCAGCAAGTGATCATGAGGTATAACAAGCACTTCATATTGCCTCATGTCTTCTCGGTTATTGGAAAGCGTTATTCTCCATTGGAACTGTGGCGGGTTTTTCACCTACCTGGCTGAGCTGTGACACTTTTTGAGCATCACACCTGCTTTCTGCATTGCCCTCCAGGAAACACGGTTTCCGGCAATGCGAACCTTCTGCCCTCCGGGGCTACAGGGGATGTTATTGTAATTGCAGCATGTATAACAGGGTCTCAGGGTGAGTGTGTGTGTATGTCCTTACTTCTGTCTGTAGTGAACCTGTGCCTCTTCAAACACCATTAGAAGCAGTGGCTGTCAGGGTAATGACAACACAAGAGTTTACCGTCTGCAGTCTCCACCTCCCTCCTGATGGTGATGTCTCCCAGAACATTTTGGCTGTGCTTATTTCTCAACTCCCCCCACCTACTGGGCAACTTTAATGCCCATAACACCTTGTGGGGTGGTTCCACGATTTCTGGCCCAGGCAGAGTAGTTTAGGATTTACTATCTCATCTTGAACTCTGCCTCTTGAATACGGGTGCGCCCACACATTTTAGTGTACTCGGACATTGATCTGTCTATCTGTAGCCATAGCCTTCCTCCATCTGTCCACTGGAGATCCTACGATGAATTGTGCGGCAGTGATCCTTTTCACATTTTCCTGTCACTCCCACATCAGCCCCCAGGGCGCCTGCCCAGGTGGGCCCTAAACAAGGTAAATTGGGAAGACTTTACTTCTGCTGCCACGGTTGGCCCTCCCCCACTCAACAATGTCAATGTGGTGGTAGAGTGCGCCATGCGCTTCATTGTTTCTGCTGCAGAAGCCACCCTTCCCCATTCATCAGATCAGGGTCCCCATGGTGTAAGACACTGTCGTGGTGATCACCAGAGGTCGCAGAGGCTATTGAAGATTGCAGATGGTACAACCGGCACCCGTCTCTGGTGCACCATGTCGCTTTCAAACAGCTTAGTGCATGTACTAGACATCTCATTAAGAGACGGAAGCATGAGTGGTGGGAGCGGTACCTCTCCATTATTGGAACGGGTACCTCCACCACCCAGGTCCAGAGCAAGATCAGGCATTTACAGGGATACCCAACACCAACAGTAATCCCTGGGATCTCTGTGAATGGAGTTGTATTACAGACCCAGCCACACTTGCAACAATGTCCTGACATGGCTCCCAGGCCTGATAGCATCCACAGCCAAATGCTGAAACACCTGTCAGCGGAGAGCCAGCGTAATCTCCATGTGCGCTTCAACCACATCTGGCGGGAGAGTGTCATCAACCCAGTGATCAAACCTGGCAAGAATCCTCTTCTTGTGGATAGCTATCGGCCCATCAATCTAACCAATGTTCCCTGTAAGTTGTTGGATTCTTGAGACTCAGGGCTTACTTGCTCCATGCCAGGGCGGTCTCCGCCAGGGTCGCTCCACGACTGATAACCTGGTGTATCTCGAGTCCACCGTTCGCACTGACTTTTCCAGACGCCAATATTTTTGGTGGGTTAGAGCCTCATTGAGATCTCTAACACTAAGTAATCTAGCCTTTCCCTAGGTCTAGACACTCCACCTAAATCAATTTTCAAATATGAGTATTGCACTATATGTGATGCCTCTCTAAACGTCACTACATCCCAATCTCTCAGTCCTAAAAAAAATTGTAGAAGGTTCTCTTTCATCAAATTTCAATACCTTTGTTCTTTCCTTGGTCTCTGCTTTATGAATACCTTTTTTAATCTGTCTTATTCATAAAAAATAAAATAAAATAAAATAAAAAATCTTATGGGAAAATTCTTTCCCTTTTCTTCCCCACCTCGAGACAAGATAGAAATGTGAGCCTTCTGTAAACTTACTGTACTGTTGTATATGATGTGTACGTGTTTGTGAGATGTGTTCTGTGTGTATGTAATTGAATACGAGTTAGTGTGTAAATCCTCCGGCAAATCTCACAGGGTAAACACTGGGGGGTTTGAAGTCAGACTAAATGAGGGAAAAAAAAGTCTGCCATAGTGTCCGGGAAGTATCTCCACCGAGATCAACATGCTTTGTGGAAAGAGGGAGAGAAGACAGAAATGAAAAGATAGGAAAACAGGAAGTTTGAGTGAAGAAAGGAAAAAAAAATTACACCCTAAAGACTGGAAACACTCCCCACCCCAAGAAACCCCTGGTCCCTTCTGTACTTCACTATGGCACCGGAGGGAAAAATGGCAGGCTAGGTGTGAGCCGCCCCTCTTCAGAACGGAATCCATAGTTTCACATCCAGGACCCCCCAAAAGAAACTCCAACCCCCACGATGGAATGCCAATGGCGAGTGATTAACAACGCTTGTTTGTGCAGTGTGTGTGTGTGTGTGTGTGTGTGTGTGTGTCGTCTTATTATTAGTTCGCACCTTGCTTAGCTGCAAACCGAAAACCTCCCATATAAAATCCAGTAAAAACCCTCCCTATGTTTTCACTCTGTCGTTCAAAAGGTGTGTGTATATATATATATATATAATATTATAGAAGGAGACCTTCTAGGTGGGAAAATGGTATAAAATAAAGATTTTTGACTTACCTAAAGTACAGGCTTGTCGACAAGCCTGTACTTTAGGTAAGTCAAAAATCTTTTTTATATATATATATATATATATATAAAACGATTATTAAGACGAAAAATTCCTAGCAGGAAAAATAAAATATAAAAAATAGACGAAGATTACTCACCAGGCGAAGGAGCACAGGTGTGACAGCATCACAAATAAATAAATGTATACACACACACACACACAATCGCAAGCTTTCGCAACCCAGTTGCGTCTTCAGGCAGTAGGGAAGGAGAGGGAAAAGGAAATGATGAGGGTTTTAAGGAAGGGGGTAAGGAGCCATTCCAATCCCGGGAGAGGAAAGACTTACCTTGGGGGAAAAAATGGAGGGTAAACAAATGCACACATGCCCACACATTCACACAGACACATATATTCACATATATATGCACAAAACAATATAAAATTCCACTTAATTCTATAATCAAAAATGTAGAAAACAATTCAAAGGTAGCCAATGAAATAGGACTACTTAGACATACTAAAGTCAGGTTATGTTATATTTTATTGTACAGACTATCAGTCACTTTTTGTGTCAAGATTTAAATCATGTCAAAAGGGTATTCCTTGATCCAGTGTTGCACTTCAAGTTGAATACATTAATGTAACATGGGACTTTTTTTTTTTCTCTCTAAACAGTGACATACAGTATTTACCGATCACTGTTTTGCTATGTATTGGCATCTCTGATATTAGCAGATTTTTTTCATTACACATTATATCTCTGAAACCATTGGTAAACATTGTTTATCAATACCACTTCGTTAGTGAACACTGATGATCGTGTTTAATCTCTTGAATAAAATATATTAAATTTGTCCACTCCAGTGTTTATAGATCAATAGCATAAGAGAAAGTAAGAGAGGGAAGGTATGCCTTACATGAAACCAAACGGGAAATAATAAAGGCATATGCTGGAGTCCAGTGCGCGCAAATGCACTTACTCATCAAAGTTAGATACGTCTCCTGGGAGCTTGTAAGAATGATTTTATCAATTCTACATTGTATAGACCTTTTTCTCTTAATTTATCTAACTGTTTCATTATCTGCACCTCCCGTAGCAGGCAGTAAGTGTGTGGTTCGCACCTGTTCCTTCACTCTTTGTTCGATCAATTCCTTGATACTAACAAATAATTCATTAAATTCTCTATAATTTTCTAGCGAATCTATTCTGGACTGAGTCTCCAAAACTCTTTCTTCTACTCTAAGGATTTTCTCTTTTGTAAACTCTTTTAATGACTTATGTTCCCTTTCCACGCCACGAAACCTTTCTGCAATTTCAAGTTTGACTTCATTAGTATAAGCCTCTAAATCCTTTTTTAGTTGTTTTAAACTATTATCAATGCCCTCAAAATTTAGTTTGTACGAAAGTTACTAGTAATCTCATCTAATTTATTACTTATAATTGTTTTTAGTTCTAACAGATCTTTCTTACAGTCTTTTCTACACTGTTTGCTTTCTTCCTACTGTGTTCCATATATAACTTGAACCATTTGGGAGGTTCTAATGACACTGTGAGAGTATTTACAGGCATTCAAACACAAAACTAAAAATAATTCACCAATAAAACACCAAAATATTCCACACACGCTCACCGTTTTGAAGTTCTCGCTGGCTTGTCTTGTCATTCTACGCAGCGAATTCCGGTTGTAGTCAGCTTCCTTCTTGATCTCGTTCAGATAACTGGAAACTGCTGTTGGTTACTTAAACTTCTGGTGTCTTACCCAGTATTCATTTAGTTATGTCTTTTTCGTATAATTATTCTTGCTGAAACTTCGTTCACTAATATATGTGATTTAGTCTGTAGTTGTTGAATCCGTCATTGTCCTTGACAATGGTAATACGTCTATCATCTCAGTTAAATTTTTTACTTCAATTCCAAGGCAATTTTTTTAAGACATATATTAAAACTTTATATCATCCATATAATGAAGAATAAATAACTACATTTGAGTGATTATAGTTCATAATTAGATACCATCCGACTTCTATGGTATCCCACTTAACAATGATAAAACAAAAAACCTCCGAAAAGAGATTACATGATTTCTCTTAAAACGTCTGTGCAGCGGCTTAATTATTCTTAGGCTACGCACTGTTATTCACTGTGCTACGCTTCCGTTTCCAAAGCCAGCATTTGCATTCTTCGTGTAACATTTTCTTGCACCCTGCGAACAATATTACGGGCGCAAAGTTTTCTGTTTCGTTAATAAATGGCTAATAGCAACTATCTTCTCTCGGGAATCTGTAACTTACGTAACAACCATTTTATTGTTACATTACATGGCTTACCTATGACTTTCCGTTTTCTGCCACCAAGACCAGAGTGATTCACAAACCCTGAACTTTATTTCGATGACGAACTACTTAGTGTAGTAGAAACCTGTTGGTTTTTAGGGCTGGTCTTCGACGTCCAGGTGACATGCCTTCCCCACATTCGTCAGCTGGAACAGGAGTGCTGGCACCGTCTCAACATTCTCCACCTCCTTGGTCATACGACCTGGGGTGCTGACAGCTCCACACTGTTGCAGCTATACACAGCACTGGTGCCGTCCTGTCTCGATTTTGGGTGCATTGCCTATGGGTCTGCGTTACCTTCGGCATTGCGCCTACTGGACCCCATCCACAACTGTGGGGTTCGCATCGCGACAGGTGCCTTCCACACCAGCCCCGTGAACAGCTTACTAGTGGAGGCCAGGGTGCCACCTCTGGGGGGTCCGCTGCCTACAACTGCTCGCGGCTTGTGCAGGCCACCCGAATTGTCGTCTCCTCTTTTCTGATGTGGTCGTCCGCCTCCACCAACTACTATCCCGATCAGGTCATACAATAGCCTCTGAGTTCGGTCCCTCCTGTTAGAGCTTGAGTCTTTTCCTCTTCCATCTCCATATTGGGTCCATGCATGTACACCTCCATGGTGCCTGCCAAAACCGTCTACTCAGCTGAACTTGGCCCATGGGCCCAAAGAGTCAGTTCCCCCAGAGGCTCTGTGCCATTAGTTCTTGGCTGTTGTTGCGGAGTTCCCCAGTTTTGACCCAATCTACATGGATGGTTGATGGCCACGTGTGATTTGCTTATTTTCATGGTGACCTTGTGGAACAGCACTCTCTGCTGGATGGCCATTTACCAAGCTCTCTATTACATCCGGTCCTGCTCATGTCTTTTCTTATTTGCAGCAACTTCCTGAGCAGCCTTAGAGCTCTGGACCAGTGTTACCTGCCGTCTCCCCTGGTGTTGGCCATACAGGAGACACTTTGTGCCCTTGAACTGTCTGGACGATCAGTGGTGTTCATTTGGTCTCCAAGTCATGTGGGTATCCCAGGCAATGAACATGTCGACAGGCTTGCCAAGCAGGCTGTCAGTGAATCCATTTTGCAGATCGGCCTTCCGGCTTCTGATCTCCGTTCATTGTTGCACTATCGGTTACTTTGGCTTTGGGATGCTGAGTGATGTAGCCTGACCACGCCAAACAAACTTCGGGTTGTCAATGAGGCCATGGCAGTGCATCGTTCCTCCATGCGGGCCTCTCGCCAGGACTCTGTGGTGCTGTGTCGGCTCCACGTTGGCCATACTTGGCTCACTCCTTCTTGATAAGGATCTGCCCCAGTGTCAGTGTGGCTTCCATTTGACAATAGCCCACATCCTGTTGGACATCCCTGTTTTAGCCTCCCTGGCATTTTATCAGATGTTTTACTTGACAATGCTACAACGGCAGATTCAGTTTTAAGTTTTATTCAAGCAGGGTTTTTTTTTTTTTTTCTTTATCTCTAATTAGAGGTTTCATTGTGCTGGCATGTGGTTGACTTTTTTTTTAATCTCATTGTTGGCCAACCATAGACATTGACTTCTTTGTTTTATTTCCTTTTGTTAGGTGTCTTTGTGTGATTGTCTCTTTTCATTTTGCTTTTTGTGGACTCTGGGCACTTTTCGTTCATGTTTAGAAATGTACTTGTGATGCTTAGTGATGGAATGTGGGACTGGTGACCATTGCTGTTTTGTCCCCACTTAAACAGCCAACCAATAACAGCATCATCATCATCATCATCATCATCATCATCATTATTATTATTATTATTATTATTATTATTATTATTATTATTACTGTAAATTAAATTAGCTTTTTACAAAACACCATGCGTGTTTGCGTTTTCAAAGTCCCGTCCCCCCCCCAAAAAAAAGTCAGCTTTGTCAAGTTTCCCGGAGTATGGAGTTCTCGACAGTACGGATTTTGAGGATCTAAAAAACTTTATAAAGCTCAGTACTTTTCATCTAAAATTTAAGGGGCAAAATGGTACGTGTGTGTCCCAGCACAGCAGAGCATGTTGTAAAACATCTAGAGTCTCCCTTAAGGTACCGAATTCCGCAGGTGGGAGCTGGTGTTAAAACATGTTCTTGGTTCTCCTCACGCCCCCCCCCCCCCTCCCACTGGTCTAAATGTACATTACGTTCTGTGGTTTCAGTATTTCTTTTCAGTAACTACCAAGGGTGTGTGTGTGTGTGTGTGTGTGTGTGTGTGTGTACTATAATCTTGCAATCATAAGAAGTCAAATCTATGCATAAACTTTATTTTTATACTTTAACAGGGAACAATTCTGGACCGGATTGATTACAACATTGAGCAGTGCCAAGCTGAAGTACATCAAGGTTACCAACAGCTGCAGAAGGCCAGCAGGTATCAGCAGAAGAACAGAAAACTTGTCTGTATAATTATTATGGCTGCAATTACCCTTGTCATGATTATACTTCTGATCGTTGTCAAATCATGAGATGACATTTATTTGCTGGTCGAAAGATGGGAAAAAAATCCAGGAATAGTGCAATAGCTGGATGGTTGTATTCAAGTGGCACGATTCCACACAAGAAGCCCTTCAGTAATACTACCACAAGAAGAGGAGGAATTTGTTACAGGTGTGCTGATCAGATTAGGATATGTCATCCTTATGATTCTGGCAGTGGTATTCCATTTCTTCATGTCCTTTGTAAATATTGCATGGAAAAGATAAGAATGTCCAATATCAACACAGAAAGTTAACTTCTATTTAATGAGATGAGTATTTATACAAGTGTCGGAAGAAAAACATTTCTTTATACAGTGTTGCAATATTAGTTTGTATTTTTGTCAAATACTTTTATCTGTGTAATGACACAGGTTCTCTACCTTCAATATGTTTTAAAATATAAAAGACCAATTTGCAGTCTTCATGAATAATGGTTGTTCACATTTTTTTCTGTAACTTTATGAATCATCTATTTGCTGTACGTCAAAAATGAACACTAAAGCATTTATGTGTATACTCGTATATACCAACTAAAGCAATGTTGAGGCAGCCTACTAAATATCATTATACATTTGTTGTATATGTTAGCCAACATTTTTATCAACAGCATGTGAAAATGAAGTTTCTTTTTGTAAAATATTTATTTTTATTAAGTAAATTAAAGTAATACCCAGTGAAAACATGTTTTCTTTCTCTTTATACTCCAATTTGAGCAATACATTGAATGAAATATGTGTTACATTCAACATTCAGGTGCAGCCACATAATGTTTCTGCTGCCTGCTTTATATACATTATGCAAAGATTGTTTTGCGTTGGTCTGAATTGGACAGAGACAGGATTGTATCCTATTGCTGCTTATGTGAATACAGTATAAGCATATTTAAGAAGGTATTATGGTACTGAGTCTCTCATTGGTAGTTTCATTACGCAATGTCTTGATTGTGACGAGTGAGTGAATTGGGTAATAGTGCCTGTGTCTAAGCAGAAGTAATCTTATCAGATGTGTTGCTTTTCACAGGCAGTGGGAAGAATTTTTCCTCTGTCCATAATGGTGTTTGCTGCACTTCAACTCAAAATGGTCTGTTACGGATCAAGCTTAATGTAATGGATTGTCATTAACTTGGTTTATGTGTTTCTGATTAATGCACACTGAGCTACTGTTATCTTCTGTTGAATAACTTTGTAAAATTGAGGTGCAGCCTATAATCGAGATTCCACCCCCCCCCCCTCTCTCTCTCTCTCTCTCTCTCTCTCTCTCTCTCTCTCTCTCTCTCTCTCTCTCCCCCTTCTCCCCCATCCCCACCCCCCCCCTCTTACCCATAAATCATTAATTTCAAAAATTACATGCTCATGTTTATTTTGGTTTGAGGAATGTACATGTTCACGGAAACGGCGCGGCAGTTCGTGAAAGTCAATGTTTTGATATAAATTGAATGGTCTCATTCTGTACCACAGACATCCTAAGCACACAAACGATTTTAATGTGGTCAATTAAGCTAATCTTTGTGATAAAAGTTTAGTATGTGTCGCGGGAGTTCTTACTGTGATGTTTACGTTGCTGAAGCCTACCGCAAGCAGTGATGGGAGGGTAGGATGGGCACAGCTGATTTGTGTAGCTAATACCAATGTTGAGTTCAAATGCAACATTTTAAATAACTTATTTTACCACGACCAGATTCACATTCGATGGTGTAATTTCCAAGAAATGATGTACATGGAATTCAAGGCAATTTTTCAGCCTTGCAACTGAATCATTTCTGTTGTAACAGCAAACCCGCAGTTCCTGTTTTGAATTACAAAGTCAAGTAAGTCCTTTTCTACAATGGGATATTTAAATTTTTATCCTCAAATGCACGATGACTCTTCGAACAGTTTAATAGTTTGTCCTCACTAGCGATGAACATTTTTTCATAAAATTTATGTTCAGCTTCCCCGCTTACCACGTTTCTTACTGTTACTGGGCAACCTGAAGCTTCCATTTGGTAGTGTAACTTGTGCCAAATAGAGTATGTGTGTACATTCTTTTCCCAATACCACTGAAGCCAAAAGATCAGAACACACAAGAAAAGGTCTTTTCTCTCGTACTGAACTCAGAAAAAACTCGATATTTCCACAACACATGTCTACGCTATAGAACACTTTAAACTCCCAATAACACACCTTGGTTTGTCCTCCCCTCACTTGGGATGCTGCATGGCTATCGGCCTGACATCTTGCTTTCTTATTTTTTTATTTACAGTTTTCCATATTTGTTTTGAAGTTCTTGAAAAAGAGATGATGATTTCGTTAACATTGTTTTTCTGATTATGAGACTTCGATTAGACAAAAATAAATAAAAAGCATATGGCCTATATTCGAGATTTTTTTTTCTCTCTATAATCTCGTGTCAATATTTTAGGTGCAGCCAATATTTGCGCATGGCCTCTAACAGTAAGTCCTACTTGAAAAGTCAATAAGAGCATAGGTAACAACTCATCATAAAAATTATCAGTCACAGACAGGAATTTAGAATAAATTGCTGAGTTGCAGACAGGCACATGGCATAGACAATCTGTCTTTACGGTGACTTGTTACCTACTGTGGGATATGGACATTTTACTGAACATCTCCCTGCACAAGTTTCATTTTATGTGGGGACCAGACCATAGACTGTCATTTTCTGTGATAGACGAATCACTAGAGATGTGTACAGCTCTATTGGGCATATCTCAGCAGCAGTTGCAACAAGAGGAGTTGTGTGCCTAAACGTTATCACTCACATACGTGCCTTTTATCTCAGTTTTCAGTGTAGTTCCACTCCCATGAACTACAGACATTGCTGAGGTGGGGTGGCTTGCGTGCCTCAACAATACAGATAGCCGTACCGTAGGTGCAACCACATCGAAGGGGTGTCTGTGGAGAGGCCAGACAAACGTGTGGTTCCTGAAGAGGGGGCAGCAGCCTTTTCAGTAGTTACAGAGGCAACAGTCTGGATGATTGACTGAGCTGGCCTTGTAACATCAGCTAATGTGGCTTTGCCACAAAGTTACTGCGAACGGCTGAAAGCAAGGGGAAACTACAGCCGTTACTTTTCTCGAGTACTGTATGAACATATGATGATGGCATCCTCTAGGGTAAAATATTCCGGAGGTAAATAGTCCCCCATTCCGATCTCCGGGCAGGGACTACTCAGGAGGATGTGATCATCAGGAAAAACAATACTGGCATTCTACGGATCGGAGCGTGGAATGTTAGATCCCTTAATCGGGTAGGGAAGCTAAAAAATTTAAAAAGAGAAATGGATAGGTTGAAGTTAGATATAGTGGGGATTAGTGAAGTTCAGTGGAAAGAGGAACAGGATTTCTGGTCAGGCGAGTACAGGATTATAAATACAAAATCAGTTGGGGGTATTACAGGAGTAGGTCTGATAATGAATAACAAAATTACTACGAGCAACACAGTGATCACATTATTGTAGTCAAAATAAATATGAAGCCAACACCGACCACAGCAGTACAGGTTTATATGCCAACTAGCTCTGCAGATGATGAGGAGATCGAAGAAATATATGAGGAGCTAAAGGAAATTATTCAGACAATTAAGGGAGAGGAACACTTAATTGTTATGGGAGACTGGAATTCGGTAGTAGGACAAGGAAGGGGAGTGAAGATAGTAGGTGAATATGGTCTGGGCAAAAGGAATGAAAGAGGAAGCCGCTTGGTAGAATTTTGCACATAACATAATTTAGTTATAACAAACACCTGGTTTAAGAATTGCAAAAGAAGGTTGTATACGTGGAAGAGACCAGGAGACACTGGGAGGTACCAGATAGATTTTATAATGGTAAGACATAGATTTCGGAACCAGGTTTTAAACTGTAAGACATACCTAGGGGCAGATATAGACTCTGATCATAACTTGTTGGTTATGAAGTGTAGGCTGAAACTGAAGAAACTACAAAAAGATAGGGAAATAAGGAGATGGGGCCTGGATAAATTGAAGGAACCTTAAGTTCTTACAAATTTCAGAGGGAGCTTTAGGCAACAATTGACAGAAACGGGGAAATAAAACAGTAGAGGAGGAATGGGTAGCATTGAGAGATGAAATAGTGAAGGCAGCAGAGGACAAAATAGGTAGGAAGGTAAGACCTACAAAAAAAATTCTTGGATATCACAGGAGATAATGTAAAAATGCAGTAAATGAAACAGCCAAAATGGAGTACAGACAACTAAGAAAAGAAGTGCAAAATGGCTAAGCAGGAGTGACTAGAAGGCACATGCAAGGATGTCGAAGAATGTATAAATAGGGGAAAAATGGATACAGCTTACAGGAAAATAAAAGAAATTTGGAGATAAGAAAAACAGCTCTATGAATATCAAGAACACAGATGGAAAACCAGTTCTCAGCAAAGAATGGAAAGCTGACAGGTGGAAAGAGTATACAGAGAGGCTCTATGAAGGAAATGAACTTAACGGCAATATTGTAGAAAGGGAAGAAGAAGTAGAACAAAATGAAATAGGAGATCTATACTGAGAGATGAATTTGACAGACCACTTAAAGTCCTAAGTCGAAACAAGGCCCAGGAGTAGATGATATTCCCTCAGAGCTACTGAAGTCTCTGGGGAAACCAGCCATGACAAAATTGTTTAATCTGGTGTGTAAGATGTATGAGACAGGTGAGGTACCCTCAGACTTTAAGAAAAATGTTATAATCCCCATTGCAAAGAAGGCAGGTGCAGACAGGTGTGAAAACTACAGAACCATCAGTTTAATAAGTCGTGGTTGCAAAATATTAACACACATTATTTACAGAAGGATGGAAAAGCTGGTAGAAGCCGACCTCGGGGAAGATCAATTTGGGTTCAGGAGAAATGTAGGAACACGGGAGGCAATACTCACTTTACGGCTTATCCTAGAAGATAGATTAAGAAAAGGCAAACCTACATTTCTAGCTTTTGTAGATTTGGAGAAGGCTTTTGACAATGTTGATTGGAATAAACTCTTTCAAGTTCTGAAACCAGACAGCAGTTGTCAGAGTTGAAGGGCATGAAAGGGATGCAGTGGTTGGGAAGGGAGTAAGACAGGGTTGTAGCCTTTCTCCAATGTTATTCAATTTGTACACTGATCAAGCTATAAAGGAAAGCAAGGTGAAATTTGATGAAGGAATTAAAGTTCAGGGAGAATTAAAAACATTGTGTTTTGCCGACGACATAGTTATTCCGTTAGATACAGCAATTGAATGGAATGGACAGTGTGCTGAAAGGTGCATATAAGATGAACATTAACAAGAGCAAAACAAGGGTAATGGAGTGCAGTCTAACAAAATCAGGTGATGCTGAAGGAATTACACTAGGCAAAGAAGCAATAAAAGAGGTTGATGACTTTTGTTACTTGGGCAGTAAAATAACAAATGATGGTCGCAGTACAGAGGATATAAAATGCAGAATAGCAATGGGTAGAAAAGCTTTCTTGAAAAAGAGAAATTTGTCAACATCGAATATTGATTTAAGCCTAAGGAAGTCCTTTCTGAAGGCATTTGTATGGAGTGTTGCCTTGTATGGAAGTGAAACATGGATGATAAACAGTGCGGACAGGAAGAGGATTGAGGCTTTTGAAATATGGTGCTACAGTATAATGCTGAACGTTAGGTGGGTGGATTGAGGTACTGAACAGAATTGGGGAGAAAAATTTCTGGCATACCTTGACTAAAAGAAGGGAGAGATTGGTAGGACACATTCTTAGACATCAAGGAATTGTGAATTTAGTGTTGGAGGGAAGTGTGTGGAGTAAAAACCGCAGAGGAAAATCAAGAGATGAATACAGTAAGCAGATTCAGACAGATGTGGGTTGCCATTCTTATGTGGAGATGAAGAGGCTTGCTCAGGATAGGGTATTGTGGAGAGCTGCATCAAACTAGTGTCCGGACTGAAGACCACAACAACCCAGTTTTCAGTGTAGTTTTGTAAAACAGTGTAGTTACTGAAACTGAATATAAAAGCAGCCATTCTTCTTCTGTCAGGATGATATCCCCACTGTGTGGGGTACATCATCATAAAATTTTACAGACATTTTCACTCTCTTTGTGAATTTAAGCCTTTGATAAATTAGTTTTGAAGTTGTGTGTTTTCATCTCAATTTTGACATCATTAAGATATCTCCATCCAATTGCAACAATATTGATTACTACTGTCTTTGTGTGTGTGTGTGTACTTACCACAGACACATCTCGACAATTTGCGCGGGCGGACACACACACACACACACACACACACACACACACACACACACACACACACACACAAAACCTTATCCTTTTAAAAATATTACTGCCACCCTTTGTTAGTAGTTAATATTTACTTCCTTGTGTTACAAAGTATTTTACACAAACAGTGATAGTCCAGGACTAAAAACATTATGAAAAGCACTAGTTGCTGTTCACTACATAGATGTCTGAATGAGCCGTAGACAGGCACAATTAAAGGTGCCTTGTTGCTTCATTAGGAAGCTCAGACAGAAGGGAAAGAAAACAATGTGTTGAGTATGTTTGTTGAATGGCAGGCATATTTGGGGCCAGAGAGAGAACAGGAAAGGATAGATATGCTAGAGGACAGGAACAAGCAAGTATTGGGGCGAGGAGGATTACAATGCACAGTTCCGACCTGTGCAGTTCAGAAAAGCTACAGTTGCTAGGAAGAATCCAGATGGCACAGACTGTGAAGCAGTCATTGAAGTGAACCATATTGTGTAGGTAACATGTTCAAAAATTGTGTGGTCCAGCTATCTCTTGGCCACAGCTTGTTGGTTGCTGTGCCCACATAGAAAGCTTCACAATGGTTGCATATATAAAACTGCTTTCATGGGACCAAAGATGCCTGATACATGAATGGAGGATGTATGGGACATGTGGAGCTATACCAGGAATTAGGCAATGGGTTAGGAGCAGGGGTGGAATAGGAATAGACAAAAATATTGCATAGGTTTGGTGAACAGCTGAGTACTACTGTGAGAAGGATGGAAAGGACATTAAGTAGGATATCCTCATTCTTGGCAGGATTAGATGTAGTTTAAACACAGGTGGGAAATGTGCTATTGTATGTTGTAGAAATTTATAACAGCATATCATCAGTCTTTTGCTATAAATGATTTTCATAGTGTAAGAGTATGGGTTAATAAAACTACATGTTTTTATCACTGTTACATCAATGTGCATTGGTTTTTGCTCAGCATGTCTGTAAAAGTAGGCTCATCTCAATTTAATGTACACATTTAAAATCCAGAAACTGCAATTAGTGCTTCAAAATTAATAATTCTCTACGTGGGAACTAAAATACCATCAATAACTGAATCATGAAATAAAGAAATAAATCCTTATAGTACAGAAATTCATGTAAATTTTATTGACAAGTAAAAATGTACATTTCTGTATCTTTGTTTTGATTTGGAATAGTAAAGGCATATACATTGTAAATAGACATGTTCAACAGCTCATAAAAGAACTTTAAAATGTTACAGTATTTTATGTTGGTTGTTTCTTTCTTTACACACACACACACACACACACACACACACACACACACAATCAGTACACAAATGCTGGCTGCCTTTTAAACATAATATTTCAAAATAATAAAAACATTAAATTCACTAGTCTTGGAATGTCACAAGAATACTTAAGTACATCTGTATTATTTGTTGTGAATGAATAACTCTGTGAAACAAGCAATTAATCTGAAGCTCTCTGCTAGAGAGAACATATTCATGAACAACAAATGCAAATATAAATAAGAACTATTTTGCCATCAAATTTGAATTGCTTCAGACTAACTCCTAAATTATATGGCATTGCCTTTTATCCTTTTCATCTTTCCTTTTATTATTTTCTAGCTGCACCAAAAAGAAAGAACTCCCTAAACTGCACGTTTCTCCATTTGCAGCCACTGTAAACTGGTGGATTATGTCATCAACATCAAGTGAAACATATTCTGTCAAAAATGTATTTTATATGGTGCTTTAACATAACTGAACTTATATGTAGGTTATAAGCTTCATTTTTGCAATGCACATACAAGATAAATTTTGACACAAATAAAGCTCTGGTTTAAAATGAATTAACTTCATAAATGAATGTAGTATGTCGATATGTTTAGCATATTTTGCTAGAACATTTAAGGCAATAAGTACCAGTAATATTTAGTACAATGGCTGATAACAGAGAAACTATCCTTACTTTTACATAATGCATCTGCTACTCCCTCATATAATGTATAACACCATTACATACATTCAACTACCACAATGTCAGAGGGTTAGACAAATACCAGATTGCTTTGCATCTATTACAGTTTCCTTAATACTGCAACAAAATAATACCTATAATAAATGAAAATACTTGCAATTCTTCCCAGCCTGAATACATATATGTAATAAGGCCACTCACTTCACATTACTGAAATGATTAATTTTGCTAAAATAAAGAAAGCACACAATAAACCAGGGATTGTGGTTCTGTGTAACTACATGAAATAATATTGCTATAATGCAAGATGTGAAGATGTCTTCATACACACGCTAACATTTAAAAGAAATAGTAACAGAAAGCCACTGCTGTATTTGCTATCATACAAAGGAAATTGTGTTATTTATCAGATGTAGCACTGGAGTGGCATATGCACAATCTGTAGTTCATGCCCTTAGTAAACCTTGTATGTGCAGCCAAATACAATCACAGGACAGTGTGAGCTACCTCCAAATATACATCAACTCACATTACAGATAAGGCAGTTTTTAAAACTGCTGGAACATACAGTATCGTAGTTCCTAGCAGGACTAGATGTGATGTAAAAACACCATTTAAAAGGCAAAGATCAAAATGTCTGTACAAACAGAATTGAGGAAGACAACATTACACTTTTAAAAATTCTGCCACAGCATCCTTTAGGCTTATTTCAAAGGTACAATGTTTCATAATAAAGAATAATGACAGACAAAAACCTAATCCAAAGCCTTTGCTTTCCTTTTCATTTTGTATTATTCCAGTAAATTTAATCTTTTAATGTAAACTAGTTTCACTATTGTTTGAGCTTAGGAAACAGCAGTTTTTCAGAGGTATATACAATCCATGAACATACAATACTGAATGTTTAAATGAAAGCCAAAAAAGTAGTGCCACATTGATGAAAATGGGGTTCGCATCTACATAAACTATTTAAAATCGTTGGGACGGATGACTATTGGTAATTCTGGATGGATACAGATCAGTCAGTGTGCATTCTGCACTGTAGGCCTCCAAGAAGGCAGTAACCCCAGTGGGTTGATGTTCTGGTGACACAAATTATAGGTATGAGAACCACAGTTTTCTACGTTTTCACTTCAGATTCTCTTTACGAGTTTAATAATTTATATTGCTATAGCAAATAATACTAAATGTTTCCTGATGACTAAGTGGCTTCAGTAACATTAAATTCTAAAGCCAATATATACCTTTGTAGTTGTATCTTTCAGTAATTTTGTTAGACTAAAACCTCTCTGATTAAAAATAACAGTTCACACTGAACTGTGCACAATTAATTAACCATTAATCCACAGACACTGAAACAGACTGCTGTACTTACAATGATCGAACATTTAAGTTCATAAATAACATCATCTGTTTAAATTTATCATATTTAAAGAGGCTACATATCGCAACAATAATACTCTGAAATATTAACAAACTGCTTGCAAATAGACTACTACATACAAAAATATTATAGATATATTTTAGAAATGTTTCATTTTGTAACAAGTAAATGATCTTGTGAGAAAATAACATCTTACACACTCAAGTTCATTAAAAGTCTTTATAAAATCTATTTTAATTTTATAGGATGGAATTATTCAATAGGCACACCAGTCAGATGCCTGGAAGGATAATATTGACACTACACACCTATTCAAAATAACTATTATGTTAGATAATCTCAGCAATTATGGATTTAGACATGCCAGCCTTCCAAATTAATCCAATTCTATCATTTACACTAATGAGTTAAATCAGAAGCTGCCAGCAATATTTCCAATATTTCCACACCTTTCATCTTTCTTTTTTTAAGCAATAGTAAATTGCCAAAGAAATGTTTTATGTATCATTTGTATCTTCCTAGGTATGATGGAGGTCTCGTATTAAAAAATTGAAAACCACTAGCTTACTACAACCAGGAAGATGCTGGTGGTGTTATTGCTGAGATGTTCCAACTTCACAGAAGGGAACAGGATACAAAGGCAGAAGTATTTAGACATAATATCTGCAGGACATTGATAGTGACTGCCAGTCATGTACATAACTAACATGAGTACTTTCTCTTCCTTTACTTAATAAAGTGACACAAAAATAAAATACACAATAGATATCTAAAAATACTAGATAAAATGGAATGCAAGGCGATAAATAAAGGACAGCAGTAAAAAAGTTGTGCCCAAAGTCATATTTGACTGTGGGTCAGCTATGTACACGCTGAGAGCAAACCTTTCTGGTAAACTTGTAAAGGCTAGTGACATGTTCTTTTCGAGCACTTACACATTGCACAGCCATCAGAAGCAGTCAGTCACCTGCAGTCACCTTTTTGGAAATTACCTGCACAGATAAAAGGACAGGTGTTATACATTAATAAATGCTATGTAGTACATTGTCTTTCATAAAATACAAAAGAAGCAAGCAAATAACTGCATTATATTCAAACAGCATGGCAATACAAAACTGGTGACCTTTCAGTGAGTAAAGTATATAATATTTCACATGACACACAAATAAGTACTATCACATGACAAGTGGCTAGCATATTTGATAAGAGCTGAAGAGAATCAATACTTATGAGGAGGGGGTGAGCTGTTACTCCTGAAGTATTTTTGTCTATTATTTACTACAGTTTACACAGGGTGTTAAATATTGATCACAAAACTCTACGACAATAGAATTAAGAGTTGGAATATGCTTGAGTGATGCTAAGAAGTCATTGTTCTATGTTTATTTCATCCTTTGCCTGAGTTTATAAGTCATAGTGACTGATGAATGGTAGCGTGACAGTCTCTTCAACCCACAACCAACAACATACTAGACAGAAGTCTTAACACACGTTGTATCAAAGTAGACATTAAGATCACACACAACATGCAATCTTACACTAACTTTAAGACAATAAGTATCAGAAAAGTAGTTCCTTCTATCTGAATTATCAGATTTGCAACCCAGAGTTGTTTGTGTTTTGTAACCAAAGGACCCTGCATCACTGTGTTAGGTGTTGGGACTATAAGGAAAGGATATACACAATCTGGTGACAGTCACCTTACAGTCTCCACATACCTGTATGTTCCTCACCTGTGACTCGTGTAAAAGGATGACATACTGCCATTCATGTATCTAAGGGTTGTCAATGAGTGAACACTGTATATGTAGTCGTCTCTATTGGCACTTCAAGGGAAACCACAACAATAATTATTACAGTACTACCATTCAATGATATTCCAGACATAACGTAACTTCCACATTGATACTATTCCTGCTGCAAACAAATGACAGAAGAAAAATAAATAGTGTGAATATTGATCAATAGATGGCACTGTATGTGTCTGTGTGTGGAGACACATTCAGGATTGCACGCAGTTTTACAAGAATGATGACTGTGCACATGTCGCTCTGCAAAAGTTTTGTTCACTGAAGGGTTTGAAAAAGGCACTGGTCCAATGACTGCCATGGGTCTGGAGAAAATGATTCAGAAATTCAAAAATACAAGTTTCTTTGGTGTCCAAGTGGATAGGGAGGAAACAAATTGATTCAACGTCAGTGGGAGAAGTGGCCACAGAAATGGAGAAGTAGTCAAATGGCGGTCTGCAAATTGTGTAGTGCACAGAGAAATTCCCGAACCTTGCAAAAAACCTTATGAAACATTATTCTTTGTTATGCATTCCAAATTACTCATGGGCATGAGTTACTTCCTGTTGACCTGAGAGCAAGATAACACTTCTGCTTTAGAATTTCTTGCTTGCATGGAAGTGGACAATTAATGACCATAGAAGATTTTGTGGACAGACGAAATCCACTTCCAACTCACACGTTATGTCGATACAAAGAATTGTCGAATATGGGCAACAGAATATCCACACGCAAATCAACTATTACCGCTTCATCCTGAAAAGGTCACTGTGTGGAACGGGTTTATGGTGTCATTTATCATAGGGCTACATTTTTTCGAAGAGACAGGGCTTCCAGTCATGTTACCTGTTCTCCTTGGTAAGTCCTATGAGTGTCTTTTGCACAACCACATAATTCCAGCTCTCCAACAGTGTGGATATGTGGATAGGATCATTTTTATGCAAGATGGCGCACCTCTGCACATTACAAATTCAGTTAACCAGCTGCTGAAGTGCCATTTTGAAAATACTAGGATTATCAGTCACCATTTCCCTACATCCTGTACATACCTATACCCTTCACAACTTCTGGCTTTGGGGCTATCTGAAAACTGTTTTCAGTGTTCCAATTGCGAACTTAGCTGCAGTGAAGGCATGCATTGTGCAACACATTCTGAACACTATAATAGGACTATCCCCCTCATCATAAACACGACTTGTGGATTATGGCAGTGAAAGATTGATTACTGAAGTTGGGGATACCACTGCAACTTTTATTGAAGCTATGGGTACAGCATTCTGCCTATATACATTTGGTGACAATTACTGCAGAACTCACAATGTTAGGAATTCTATGACATGAGGTGATGATTGTGCAAGTGAGCAAGAGTGGGTGGTGTTGTTTCTATACAAGTTAATTGACATTAATTAGCAATACTAATGATGAGATAAGCAATAATAAAGCTGAACAATCATCACATATTAAAATATGAGGACAATGTTTGTAATACCAGCATTAGTATAAATTCAGACTCATATTCAAGTTAGTATTGACAGGTAGGTCTGAAACTGTTAATTAATAAACTCCCTAATCAGATCAGCAAAGTGTTCTAGAAAGTTCCATTTTGTTGTAATACATAGAATGATAGTTTGAAAGGCAATATGGGCACAATATGGAAATTTGAGATAAAGACTTACCAAAGTGATATCAGGTTAACAGGGACAGTAGAAATTTATGTATTCAATAATTGACATGTGAACATTAATGAACAACATTTCATATCTTTGTAAATAACAACATTTTTATATAGGTACCACTAATGTTGTGTAGATCCTTGTAAATAATTTTTGTATAAATGTTAGCATCATGTTTCAGTATCACTGATTTCCACAATCCTTAATCATCATCTTCATGACCTAGGTTGTGAATTACCTTCCACTTCTGTTCACATTCCTTTCCCCCCCCCCTCCCCCCTCTCCTCCTCCTCTCCTACCTGATAAAGGAATCCTGTTCCGAAAGCTTGTTCATTCCCCCCCCCCCTTTCTTTGTGTGACTATCGGTGGTGCAGCACAAATGTACGTACTGGCCAGCCACTCTATCTCTTTTGAAGTGGGGGAGGGAGGGAGGGGAGTGAAAACTGTAAAATTCAGAGTGCTGACTTTTTTATTTTCTTATGACTCAACAGTCATATGAAAGAATGAAATATTCATCCCAAACAGCATATGTAATTGACGAGTATAGGTGAAACTATAATTATCAAACAATATTGATAATCTGTATTTTCATTATAAACTAGTAACCCATCCCAGCTTCACACAGGTGCAATTCATTAATGAATAAAATGAGAGGTCCACTGCACTTTGTGAAACAATATTATCTTTATTAAATAACACCCCTGTACCTCCAGTGGTTTAGGATGTGTGTTATCTGTCAATCATTCAAGAAACATGGATGGATGGATAAGGGGTTTTGGGTGTTGGTGCCTCAACACATGTAAAAAGTGAGGATTATGAACAAATAATGCAGTTAAGACCAACAACAAAAATAAAAGAAGCATATGTGTGTGTGCAGCTGAAGTACAACACAAAACACAAATGCTATAGGTGAAGTTAAAAATATTCCCCCTATGGGAAAAGTAATTAAAAGAACTAAGCAGTTGACTATGACTGGCTGACCACAGGGATAAAAAGCGGTCAGTCAGCCACTCTTCAACACATTAAAACCTCCAGCCTAAAAACTTAGGTGACATCACAAAATTATAACATTTTGCTCACATGCACCTCATGGTCACCCAATATAGAGGGCAGATTACCACAAAGATTCACCTCTACCCTTTCTGTACACTCAACTAAAATGTGGCCTGCAGTAATCAGCACACCACAGACATTACAGATCGAAGGCTCCTCTCGTCGGAGTAGGAACCCAAGGGTAAATGGGACAGTGCCAGATATGGAGGCAGGTAAGGGCTACTTCAACTTGCTTGAGAGGCTGGTAAGAAGATCACCACAGATGAATAACAAACTTCAGCAACCTCAGCTTGTTATTTGTGACAAAGCCATCCCTCCTCCCAAAACTGCAGTTACCACAGGCAGCATCATGTCTTATAAGAATCTCTACAAGCCTCTTTGGCAGCCCGTTCAACTTCTTCGTTATTTTGAATTTTCACATGTCCTGGCATGCAGCAGAATGCCACATGCTTCCCAAGACATTGGAGGAAGGACAGTTCTTCGTGTATATGCTGCAGTCTCTCATCTGGATATAGATATTGCAATGACTGCAGTACACTAAGAAAATCAGCACAACGAAGAAATCATGTACCTTGTACATGGACGTACCTGCTCTAGTGCCTTCAAGATTGCTGCAGAGAGAGAGAGAGAGAGAGAGAGAGAGAGAGAGAGAGAGAGAGAGAGAGAGAGAGAGAGAGAGAGAGAGAGAGGGGGGGGGGAGAAAGAAAAAAATGTGGTGTTGTGCTCTTCAGTCCGGAGACAGTTTGAAGCAGATCTCCACCCTACTATATCCTGGGCAAGCCTCTTCATCTCCTCATAAGAACGGCAACCTACATCCATTTGAATTTGCTTACTATATTCATCTCTTGGTCTCCCTTTGCGATTTTTACTCCACACACTTCCCTTCAACGCTAAATTCACAATTCCTTGATGCCTAAGAATGTGTCCTAACAATCGATCCTTCTTTTAGTCAAGGTACTCCACAAATTTCTTTTCTCCCCAATTCTGTTCAGTACCTACTCATTAGTTACTATTTGGCCACGATAACTTGACAATTTGCGCGGTGGCTGATGGGAGCTCCATTATGACTGCTGCGGGGAGTGAAGGGCGAAGGGAAAGCAGCATGCTGCAGTGCTGCAACCATTACTCTAACAATGTTTACAGTAATCTTTCGCGTCAAGAACCATTGTAACGTTGGCAGCACTTTAAATAAAAGAATAACTTTCAACTAGTGCCGATATTCGCTACTTGTGGCAGCACCAGCAAAATCGTCACGTTATCGCGGCCAAATAGTACGTGATCCACCCACCTAATCTTCAGCATTCTTCTGTAACACCGCATTTCAAAAGCCTCTATCCTCTTTCTGTCCACACTGTTTATTGTCCATGTTTCACTCCCGTACAAGGCAACACTCCACACAAATGCCTTCAGAAAGGACTTCTTTATGCTTAAATTAATATTCAATGTTAATAAATTTCTCTTTTTCAAAAACGCTTTTCTTCCCATTGTCATTCTGCATTTTATATCCTCTGTATTGCAATCATCATATGTTATTTTACTGCCCAAGTAACAAAACTCATTTACCACCTTTATTGATTCATTACCTAATTTAATTCCTTCAGCATTGCCTGATTTTCTAATACTGCATTCCATTACCCTCGTTTTGCTCTTGTTAATGTTCGTGTTATATGCTCCTCTCAACACACTGTCCGATGTCCAACTGCTCCTCCAGGTGCTTTGTTGTCTGACAGAATTGCTATGTCATCGGCAAAACACAATGTTTTTATTTCTTCACCCTTAACTTTAATTCCTTCTCCAATTTCTCCTTGTTTTTCTTTATAGCTTGTTCAATGTACAAATTTAATAACATTGGGGAAAGGTACAACCCTGTCTTACTCCCTTCCAACCACTGCATCCCTTTCATGCCCTTCAACTCTGATAAATGCTGTCTGGTTTTTACACAAGTTGCAAATAACCTTCTGTCCCCTATATTTTACTCCTGCTGATTTCAGAATTTGAAATAGTGTATTCCACTCAACATAGTCAAAAGCTTTCTCCAAATCTACAACAGCTAGAAATGTAGGTTTGCCTTTCCTTAATCTATCTTCTAAGATAAGGCGTAAAGTGAGGATTGCCTTCCGTGTTCCTACATTTCTCCTGAATCCAAACAGGTCTTCCCCAAGGTCTGCTTCTATCAGCTTTTCCATCCTTCTGTAAATAATTCGTGTTAAAATTTTGCAACCATGACTTATTAAACTGAGGTTCTGTAATTTTCACACCTGTCTGCACCCGATTTCTTTGGAATGAGGATTATTACATTTTTCTTAAAGTCTGAAGGTATTTCCCCTGTCTCAAACATCGTGTGCACCAGGTGAAATAGTTTTGTCATGGCTGGCTTTCCCAGAGACTTCAGTAGTTCTAAGGGAATGTCATCCAGGGTAACTCATAATAATTCTCAGAGAGGTGATCCTGACAACACAGTTGGAAAACACAATGGAAGAGCCAACGGAGTCCCTCTTGAGTGGTTGCATGGAACCATCAGTGTACACCACTGTAAAAGCATGATGCCTACCTAAAACAGTAAGAAACACAGACCAAAAAGTAAAATCCTAAGTTTTATATTTCCTAAAACTCATCAGATCTAAAAACAAGTCTAGGCCTATGAAGAAGCCTGCTCCAACCACACTGTAACACATTAAAACCAGCCACTCCCATTTCTGAAAGGCAATCCCTTATTGTAAATCCCATACAGCCTCGTCGCTCAATGCCAATTATGAAAGAGCTTTCCAATCGGAAGCCAAGCATCAGTTTAGTATGCTGGTGTGAAAGATGTGGACAGCATTGTTTATGCCTGGCACATCGTGAGCAGCCATCGCCTGTTAGTTACAGGTGGCTCTGCAGCCTCAGCACATCGACTTAGTATTGGTGCCAATTGCCCCAGTGGCCAGCTAAATCCCTTCACCATGTCCAATACTTTTAAATATAATTGCCATAAAGACCTATGCACTGTGCACCCATAAGCAAGATGAGACAGCACAAAGGCTCTGTAAAACTAGAGTCAAAAAGGTTCTCTCTGCTCCCGAAGAAGTGTGGTTAAGACATTTTAAATTCCCAGTGCTTTGAGGCACTGCATTTTCACGTCCTCAAGGTGTGGCAACCAGGTAAGTTTGAAATCGAATGTGAGGCCCAAAACCCTCGCCGGGTCTTTAGAAGTCAGAACAGAGTCCCTCATATGGAGTTAACAAGTCTAGCCTTTAGCCCCCTGCTGTGCTTAACAGTCTCCCACGAGAGCAATTAAAAGAAGGCATTGCATTTCTTGTACTTCACGTGCTACACCAGCAGAGTGGCGCAGTGGAAGTAGTAAATTAAAAACATAATGTGAACAGTTAAAAAGAACATAGACTTCTCAGTTGAAAACCTAAAACCAGTCTTCCCTGCCCATTCATCCAACTGTCGAAGAGGTAGCTGCAACTGATTGTGGTGGTCTCAAGTCTGGAAGAAGAGCATACAACAAAAAAGTCATCAACAAATAGAGGACTCTGGACACAACATTTAACTATGGATGTAATATTGTTAATGGCTATCAAAAACGAGGTCACACTTAAAACACTACCCTGAGGGACTTTATTATCCTGCTCAAAACAATGAGTAAGGGTGTCAACAGCTTGATACCTAAAATAGTGTGGAGGGAGTAAGGGTCAGATCAAAATGGGAAGACAATCACAAAAACACCATTTATAGTGGTGCCTGAGGATAAGTTGCTTCCAACTAGTATTGTTGGACTTCTCAGTATAAAAAAATACAGCCAGAGTGTGATGCCAGTGCAGAAAAGCCTGTTGTATAGCCACCTCCAGGAAGGCCAGATTATCAAAGGTGGAGCAATATATCCTGAACCCAGACAGAGGAGCTGACTGGATTCCAGCATCCAGACAAAGTGGCAGTTAACAATCTGCTCTAAGGCCTTTCCCAAGCAACTGAGGGCAACACTATGACTGCTTGGGCATATGCAGTCACTCTTTTCTGGGTTTTAAAAGAAGAATGAAAATTGCATCATTCACTAGTTAGAAAACTGGCCTGATGCTCAGATGAAGTTGGAAAGGTTGAGGATTTCCTTGTTCTGCCTTGTGAGATTCTTAATCATACTGTAGTGTATACCATCATGACCTAGGGATGTGTTACAAGCCACAGACAATGCTGAATCCAGTTCCCACAGAGAGAAGGGGCAGTTATAATCTTCATCAATGCTGGACTGCAAGTCCAAAATGCCCCCCTCATCAAGAAGGGACTTTTGAAACAAAACATTCTAAGTAGAACCATGAATCTACTGAAATGAAATAAATTGGATTTCAAGTTAGTAAGCAGTCTCTGTTGGAACAGATGAATGACATTTTTTGTCTTTCCAGACTGGTATTTATTTTTCAGTCTTCTGTTAGTCCATCTGGATCCTCACACCCACCACCAGCTTTTCTGAACTGCACATATGGGAGTTATCCCTACAGTACCTCTCCAATCCAGAAATTATCCAGGCTTCAACCTACAATAAATTCCATTTTTTTCCACACCAAACAGTTCTTCTATATCATAAACATCTATTGTGTGTGTGTGTGTGTGTGTGTGTGTGTGTGTGTGTGTGTGAGCGCGCGTGCACGCGCACACATGTACCTGCACGAGCTATATCCAACCCTATCACCATGACACAACTTTCCTATCCCCCCTCCCCTCCTCTACCCTTCCCTATTTCCACACCACAGAGCATGATTTATAGTGCAGCAACCAGAGAAGGTGATTATGTGACACTGTGATTGTGTGAATGCTCTATTTTCTGAAGAAGGCCATGGGCGATAGCTGAAGTGTTGTATGTGTGTGTATTACCTTTATATGTGCCTGTCGCAGCTTGTTGTCATGTCTTTGCGGTGAGTTGTAAATTGTCCTTTTTACTTACTATATTGATACTTTGGACTATCAAATGAAGAAAGTGAGTGATTGCTAGGAGTAAAATTCAGCATATTCTCACCTTATAGGCAGTAACTCAAAGGTGAAGAACACCATCATCTGGACGCACTCCCTGAGAATGTGTTTGGTGATGGGCTCCATCTATGTCATCCCCTTCGAGTGACATGCCACCTGTCATATCCACGATCTCATCCTGGTCATATCGATCATCATCTGACCCAGTCGTGGCTGTCGACTGCTGGCTGCCTGACGATAACTGAGAATTTCTCGAAAATGAACCACGCCGCGGTGCTGCCACTGTACGCTGGTTTGCAGGTTTCACTGTGATGATCAGATTTGAGCTGTTTGCCACCATCATATCTGTGACCTGTAAGACAAGAATTAGAACGATGTTTCAAAAACCTGTTACAAAATTAATTAGACAAAGTTGCTTGCAGTGAGATAAGCACATTCATGGAGGGAAAGAAGGAAAACGAGAATGAAAGCAATTAAAAGAAAAAAAGACAATGAAAGCAATTGAAAAAAAGGGCTAAAGAGGAAATCAAGATTATTGGATGTATGAATTACGTACTTTGTGTGTTTTCTGAGAATTTATTCTGGAGGAAATACAGACAATACCATTAATGTGACATTGCTTCTAACGGCGTGTTGATTATAACAGTGAAGTCTACCTGAAGCCTATGTATATGCCACATTATAAATATCATTTAGTATAACATTGCTTATTGCAACCTAACAAAGTATTTTTAATTACATTTTCGAAAAATTATATCAGCAATAACGTCCAATGTTCATTTTTGTTAAATATTTGAGAATTACTTCCAACAATGTAACGCTTATGTTCAAACTCTTAAGTTTTTGTAGATTTAAGGTTTTAAATCAGTGCTATGTGGAAATTTTAAGTTCGTTTGCCATCTTCTTGACTGATTGCTATCACTCAGGAGATTTCATGTGCATCAATTCGTGGATGTTTGCTGTCAACTGAACAGTGTTCTATTAGCTGTGAGTTGTGCAGTTATTATAATGTTACCTATATTTTGTTTCCTTGTTATTTAAAACATGTCAATAGAAACAGTAAACTCAATGTTTACTAGACAAACAAAACCAAAGTTCCTATTCATATCTTCTACATAAAAACTGTATTGTAAACACTGTAGGTGTACTTTGTGTTTCTGCTACATATTGAAATGTTTACTCTAAAGCAGCCTAAAATTTACAGATGGGAAATGATTACAACAAATGCAAAAACTCTGTTTGTGCGACTTTTTGGCTATAATGACCAGAAATCATTGGTACCTTTGATGCCGTTACAAGAAATTTCAACTAGAGATTAAGTACAAATTTTGTTCCAATTGATGCTGAGGAGTTCGTCTTGGGGGCAGAGCATCTTGAAAACAAGTCTATGCAATATATACTTGCCAAAATAAGAATAGATTTGCTAATGTACCTTCACAGATTACAAATCAAATTGCCCTTGTGGATGTGGGATCACTGTGGTGGAGTGGCCGAGCATTCCAAGGCGCCTCTTTGCGGAGTGCACCGCTGCTCACCGTCGGAGGTTTGAGCCCTACCTTGGGCATGGGTGTATTTGTTGTCCTTAGCATATGTTAGTTTAAGTAGTTTGTATAAGCTAAGGGACTGATGACCAGAGTAAGTCCCATAGATTCACAAACATTTGAATATCTGATGTGGGATCAGTAAGAAAGCAAAAGACAAACATAAGCATATTTAAATATAGGACACAAAACTTGTTACCAAATAAAAGGCCCACTGATGAAGGCATACGTTTCTAAAAAACAAAATAATAATAATAAAAATAATAATAATAATAATAATAAAATCCACAGCACTTATTTACAATAATCAACTAACTGCACAGGATTTGTACAGTAGTCATTCTACACAATATTAACATTGTGTGATATCATTAATGACATAGAGGCATCAATCAGTTCTGCTGAGAAATTCATCAATGGAGTAGAAGGATTTTAGTGGAGGTGTATTACAACTTAATGAAAGCCCCCGCCCCCCCCCCCCCTTCTTTTTTTTTTTTTACACGTTTCACTTCTTTATTTGTGAAGCACCACCAGTGGCCTGTAATACACGTTTGTTTTTTGTATAATTTTGCAGTAAAGATATACACAATATTTTGCTATGTTTCACAGTATGATATTTAACAATCCTTGCTATGTTACAATTTCTTTAATTCTGACCTACTAGGATAGAAACAACTTCTGTAGCACAAGCTTTTGCAAAGTTAATTTAATTTCTCAGTATAATGGTGTTTTTGTGTTACTCTATGTGTGTCTTAATGGGGCTGTTTGTGTGTTCTCCAAGTGGACATATATTTTGTTTCTTTATGAACACATTTATATCATCACTCCACTGTGTACTCATTTCTAAGGATTTGTTTACCATGTATAGGGTTGCCAACTGTCACTTTTATTCTGTCTTCTGTGTTCCTTGTATATCTGAGTGTATCAGCTGCTTTTTGTTTGTGTTGTTCTCTCTCTCTCTCTCTCTCTCTCTCTCTCTCTCTCTCTCTCTCTCTCTCTCTGTGTGTGTGTGTGTGTGTGTGTGTGTGTGTGTGTGTGTGTGTGTGTGTGTGTGTGTGTGTGGAGAAGGGAGAGGAGAGAAAGAAAGGAAGGAAAAAGGAAGGAATTTCATGTTTCATTAATGTTCTTCATTGTTTTTTGTGGACAACCCATAGTGAGTTCTTTATGTTGATCTGATCATTAATCACGGTCTTATTTATTTCCAGGGCTCTTTTTATATGAAAGTTTTCCTGTAGCATCAGGAGTTTTCTGTCTCGATTATCATTCTGATAATTTTCATATCTTGTTCCATGTTCAATGGTTCATGTCCTCATTCTATCAGGATTTATGCAAAGGTGGAATGGCTATTTTCATACTTCTAGCTTCTTATATGTTATTAATATTTGGTTTTGAAGTTTCTGCCTGTCATTGTCTGGCATACCGGTATTCAAAAGTGACAGAAGTGTGTTTCTTGTTCTGTAGACAATTTGTAAACCTTGTTTCTTTAGTATGTTTGTTATTGTGTGTGTTGATTTGAGTTTGTATGTTAGAATGTACCATTTATTTTTGCTATTAGTGTTATTAGTGTTGCCATTTTATGCGAATGAGTGTGTTGACTTTGAGTGTGTTTTCCGTGCTTCTTACAACGGCTCATTAGTTGTCTTTTTAATTGAGTCTTTCTACATTTTGGGTGTTATAACCATTTTTTAGCTAGAAGTTGCATTGTTTTTCATTCTTTCTCATAATTTTCTTTGCTTAGTGGAACATTGTTCAGTCTATTAACATGTGTTACAGAGCTGCAAGTTTTTTTATTATGGGGGTGGTTAGATGTGGCATGTATGATTGCACCTGTAGATTTTGGTTTTCTGAAGATGACAAATGTGTGCTTATCATTCTCTCCCTTTACTGTTATGTCCAAGAAGTATACCTGCATGTTTGTTTCCTTTTCAACTGTGAAATGAATGTGGCTTTGTATATTGTTTATGTCTGTGTGGAGCTGCTGTATTCTCTCTGATGACTCATCAATCATACAGATTATTTCATCTATAAATCTCTGTGGTGATTATGTGCAATATTATATTATCTATCTGGTTGATGAAGGTAGGAGGAGTTGGCCACCAATAAATATTTTAGACTTCTCCCAAACTGAACTTTATTATGATTCAAACTGTTTATGGCTTTCTGGACCAAAGTAAGTGACTTTGTGAAAGTTAATTATCTTAAAAATTATGCTTATTCTTGTTTCTAGTATTCATTCCAAGAACTGGGCTGTTTATTTGTACAAAAGATAAATTTTAATGACTAACTTAATTTAGAAATAAATACATTATGAAGCAGTAATTAGTATCTCCAAATCCTTAAACAGACCTCTGCAGGAAATGCTTGAGTTCACACCACAAACAGTCCTTATTGCATGTGTTTTAGGCTTTGAAAACTTTAGCTTGGTTTGCCAAGTTACTCCAGAATAATCCTCTGTGACATTTTGGAATGTAAGTAATAATAGTACACTACATTATTTATTTTTATATCAGCAATGTAATAAGGACAGTTTACAACTCACCACAAAGATGTACAAAAAGCACATAAAAAAAAAAGACTCTCACATACCACATTTGAGCTCCATAATTGGATTGTGGCAGCCGTAGATGATGGTTGTGGAACTGTGAAGTATGTCTGTGTGATTGTGTGAGTTCTCTTTATTCTGAAGAAGGTCAATGCCTGATAGCTTAAGTGTGGTATATGACTGTCTTGAATATGTGACTTTTGCTGTGTATCGTATATCTTTGTGGTGAGTTCTAAACTGTCCACATTACATTGTTGGATTCCAACATGGACTTAACATTATAAGGTTATTTTTATATCACTTGTTTCTGACAACATTCACATGCCAAAACAGTGATTTGTTTAGACATTTCTGTTCTGTGACGAGTACCTCCCAGTTTAATTTATTATCAAGCACTATCCAAATCAAATGTTCATAAAACCCTTTAGAAATCTAAATTGTGACACTGATGATATTTTACATCTACATCTACATAAATACTCCGCAATCTGCCATAAGCTGCATGGCGGAGGGTAAACTGTACTACTACTACTACTACTACTACTACTATTACGTATTTCCTTTCCTTTTCCACTCACAAATAGAACAAGGAAAAAAGAATGCCTGTATGCCTCCGTACAAGCCCTAATCTCTCTCATCTTGTCTTTGTACTGACTATGCGAAATGTAGGCAGGTGGCAAGAAGATCTTACTATACTCAGCTTTCTAATTCTGACCCTCTAAATTTCCTCAACAGAAATTCACGAAATGAACTTCCGTCTTTCCTCCAGCGATTTCCAATTGAGTTCCCAGAGCATTTCTGTGACACTCGCACATTGGTCGAACCTACCAGTAACAAACCTACCTGCTCGCCTCTGAACTCCTTCCATGTCTTCCTTTATCTGGTCTGCTGCAGGTCCCAAACACTTCAGCAATACTTGAGACGTTGTTGTACAAGTGTTTTATATGCTGTCTCCTTTACAGATGAAGTACATCTACCCAAAAAATTATCCCAATAAACTCAAGTTGGCTGTCTGCCATACTCACAACTCTCCCTATGTGTTTGTTCCACTTCATATCGCTCTGTAATGTTACACATAGATATTTGAATGACGTGACTGCATCAAGAAGCTCATTACCAATTCTGTATTCAAAAACTATAGGATTGTTTTTCCTACTCATGCTCAGTACCTCACATTTTTCCTCATTGAGAGCTAGCTTCGTACCAACTAGAGATTTTGTACAAGTCACCCTGTAAGCTATTGAAGTCAATTAAAGACGACACCCTCCCACACACCACAGCATCGTCAGCAAATGGCCACAAATTACAAGATCATTTATATAGATAGAAAATAATAGTGGTCCTATCACACTCCCCTGGGGCACCCCTGACGATACACTCATCTCTGATGAACACTTGCCGTCGAGAACAACATACTGTGTTCTATTGCTTAGGAAGTCTTCCAGGCAATCACAAATCTGTGAACTTATTCCATAAGCTCGTATCTTCATTAGCAGTCTGCAGTGTGGCACCGCATCAAATGTCTGTTTGAAGTGGAGAAAAACACAATTCGCCTGTTGCTCTTCATCCTTGGCTCGCAAGATGTCACTTTTTTTTTCCAATCACTAGGAACTTTGCGCTGAATTAAAGATTCAGCAAAAAATGAAAGCTAAGTAAGGGGGCCAATGCCACAGAATACTCTTTGTAAAACCAAACCAGTATTCCATCTGGACCTGGAGACTTTTTCGTATTTAGCTCTCTCAACTGCTTCTCTTCAATGGAAATACCTTTTACTATGTCCTCCATTTTGGAATTAGTACATTGATCAAATGATGAAACACTTGTGCAGAAGACAACAATTATCTTTCCTAAAATATTTGAGAATGTGGGCAGAAGTGAAATTGGATGGAGGTTTGATGGTACTTATTTATCTTATTTCTTATAAAAAGGCTTTACCCCTGATTATTTGAACCAGTAACCTATTAAGAGACTCTTACACTCACACAAAATGTCACTTAGTATATTCATAAAACAGTGCCTACAAATTTGCAATTCTTTAGGGGTCCATATCTCGGGTTCTACTGATCACGCAGTGAAGGGGAAAAGTGTTCTGGGTAGCCAATTGCCCAGTGATCATTTGTAAATATATCAAAAGAAGAATGGCAACACTGGACCTGTTTTATAGTACAGTGTCAAAATTTTATATAACATCACTTCCTGAGCAAATCAGTTGGTTTTATTACATGGTCTATGGTGGGCTTTACATGACTTACAAAAGCACCATTTATTCATGGGTGTTCCTGGAAACAATCATGAAAAACCATGATTTTTAGGTATTAAAATTATAAATTATAGGAATGGACACTTCCATATTTTCTATAAATTATAAATCGAAAATTTTACCGTATGTTCTTAAGACGATATTCTCAAAATACTTTTTAAATTTTTTTTAATATCCTTATCTGTTACCAAGATCTTACAAAAAAATGTCGAATGAAAACTCAGATGAGACAACTAATAAAATACCCAACAGAATTGGTGGTCAATGATTATTATGGATGATACACACACATGAAAGTGAAATAGATTGCATTACACTAGTTTTCAGAACTACCAATTTCTTACTCAGAAGTAGAGAGAGTCAGATAGAATAACATTACACAGGAAGACAACTGACTCAGGCCAAATGATGACAGTTAACACTGCCAGTTAATAAAGCTAGGAGAGAGTCATCACTTTTATTAGTATCGGTCTTTGTGAAAAGAGCAAGGCATACAGACTCCTGAATGCACTTACTGACCAGCAATTCTTCCTTGCATTTTTCAATAGATAAAATAGTTTTCTTGTAAAATAATAAATAATATGGAAGAAAGATAGCACTGGGTGCAGACTTACTGTAATTATAGTACGACATTTTCTTATGTCACGACAAAGAGCAACTCATGAAATGTTAAACTGAATCATCTTCGCATCACACAGAATCACCCTTGAAAAAGATGAATTACAGACATGGACATAAATTTGCTTATAATTAATAACTATGAAAAAGTATTAACACTGAAGAAATTTCAAGATTGTAAAATTTACATCTACATACCTGGTCTAAAGTCTTTCCATTGACTTCAATACCATTGACTTCTAGCACCTCATCATTGACAGCAAGAAGTCCTGTACTCTCTGCAAGACCACCTGGTACAAGGCGTGAGATGAATATTCCAGGTACTTTTTCGAGTCCTTGGGGAGTGACTCGCACAGACGTGCCATCACGAATGTAGAAACCGAGAGGCTTATCGGACCCGTGCTTCAGCAGCCTCACTCTGCGATATGTTGCAGGGACTACATCCACATCAATGATTGCAGACACCTGTTACACATTTTGTTTATATTTTAAGAAATCAATAAAATATATTTAAAGTGTTATTGTAATATATTGTTATTTTAGCAAATATTGTGTATATTAATGATTAATTACTTCCATATTTTATTACACTAAACAAAAAGGGCACACATGTCCTGCAAATTTTTATTTTGGGTAATCTTATCCAAAAGATTGTGAATGAACAAAATAAATTCATCAGCAGATCTATGATAGGCACAAATACAAATTAATGACCTGTCAGATTATATATTTCAACAAATTTTGTAATTCTGCATTGAGTAGATACAGCACAAAATGAACACAAATGTCTTAAGAGTAAAGTAAGGAAAAAAAGAAAAACTTCAACAAGGAAGCAAGCTTATGGTTTAACATCCCATAGGCAAAAAGGCCATTAGAGATGGAAAATGAAACAAAAGTTACAACATTTCATATGAATTAAGGTTTCATTATCATGAGACAGCTGTTATCAGTGGCAGGTAAATATTGTGTAGTGGGTGCTAAAATATAATACCAGCTGAAAATACCCTATAAAGAGTTACAGTGTTACTGCAGCTCTAAATCAATTACCCTGCTTTTGATGCACATAAATGCTTATTACCGTAGTTAAAAATAACTTATGGATGAGAATTAAAAAACAACATATTAATCACATGCCAGGCCAGCACACAGGGGTGGGGTACATCCCCCACGCCCCCACCTCCCCCCAAGAAGAAAGTTTTGTCTTACATTACATACAACAGATTTTTCTACTACTAATGGGATAGTTTGGGACAGGGGGACAAAACTGCTAAGGTCATCAGTTCCCCAGTAGGGAGAGGGTGGGGGTGGGGAGAAAGAGTGAGGCTAGGAAAGAAAGGAAAGGGAAAGGATATGCAAACTAGGTAGGAAAGAAAATGAAAGATTGCATTAATTTTCACCCTGTGCTTGCCATGCACGTACTCACGATAGGACAGTGAACCCCACTGAGAGCGAGGGGGAGGGGAGGGATGCAAGCTTTGACAATATGGTTGGGGAACACAATGGAACAGCTGACAGAGTCCCCTTGCTTGGAGCCATCAGTGTACAACACTGTAAAACCATCATGTTTATCTAAAACAGTAAAAAACACAGACTGAAAAGTAAAATCCGAAGTTTTATCTTTCCTGAAGCACATCAGGTCTAAAACAAGCCTGGGCCTATGGAGAAAACAAGAAAAAATCTTGCGCCAACTACACTGTAAAATATTAAAACCAACCAATTCCATATTTAGAAGGCAATTTCTTGTGCAATTCCCATACGGCCTAGTTGCTGATTATGAAATAACCTTTTCATTGGAGGCCGAGAAACAGTATGGTATGCTGGTGTGAAAGCTGTGGACAGCATTTTACACGCCTTTTACACCATGAGTGATAGTGGCGGCTCTGCAGCCACAGTACAGAGACTTGGCATGGTTCTTGTCCTAAATGCCCCAGCTGTCAGCCGTATCCCTGCACGGTGTACCACATTTAACATCTTTAAATAAGACAGCCATGCAGACACACACACTGTGCACCCATAATCAAGATGGGATCGCATGAAGGCTCTGTAAAAAAAGAAGACCAAACAGGCTCTGTCTGCTTCCCAAGAAGTGTGACTAAGACTTTTAAAATTGTCATTGCTTTGAGGCACCAGGTCTTCAGGTCCTTAAGGTGTTGCAACCATGTAAGTTTAGAATCGAATTTGAGGCCCAGAAACCTCACCATGTCTTTAAAAGTGAGAACAGAGCCTCTCATCCGCAGTTCAGGTAAATTAAAAGCAGTACATGAACAGTTAAAAAGGACAAGCACAAACTTGTCTGTGGAAAACTTAAAACCAATCTTCCCAGTCCATTCATTCAATCACTGAAGAGTGAGCTGCAACTGAGATGTAGTTGTTGCAAGGCTGGAAGCAGAGTAAAAGACAAAAAAGTCATCCACAAAGAGAGATCACTTTTAATGACAGAAGTAATCTGTTAATTACTATGGCAAACAAGGTCACACTTAAAACACTACCCTGAGGGACTCCTTTCTCCTGCTCAAAGGGATCACAAAGGGCGCCACTGACTAGGTGCCTAAAATAATGTGGAGAAAGGAAGGACTGAATAAAATGGAAAAGACAACCACAAAAACTCCAATTGTGGAGCTGCCCGAGGATAAGACGCCACCAAGTAGTATCTTAGGCCTTTTCAAAATCAATAAATACACCCAGAAGGTGATACCGACACAGGAAATTCTGTTGTATAGCCACCTCCAGGAAAGCCACATTATCATAGGTTGAGCAATATCTCTTGAACCCACACTGAAAGCGTCTGAGAAGCTGCATCCAGTCATGGCGGCAGTTGACGATTTGCTCTAAGGTCTTTCCCACACAGACAGTCAGAGCGACACTAACGTAATTGCTTGGGCATGTGTCGTCTTTACTGGGTTTTAAAAAGGGGATTTAAATGGCCTCCCTCCACGAGTTGTGAGGTGTTGTATCATATTATAGTGGATACCACTGTGACGTGGGAATGTGTCGCAAGCCACAGACAATGCTGAAGCCACTCTCAAATGGAGAATGGGCAGGTATACTACTCGTCAATGCTGGACCAAAGGTCAAAAATACCTCCCTCTCAGCAGCCACATGGTGGTGGTGGAAAGCTGGATCATAACCGGCGGTAGCGGTAACTGTAGAAAAATACACCGCCATAGTCTTCACAATGTTTCACGGGCTGGTTTAGAGTATCATTCCCCATCACAGGAGCCACTGCACACTTTCCTCCTCTCTGGAGATCCACCTGATGATCTTCCATACTTTAATCTTTTTTGTGGAAAGATTAAGTGTCAACTGTTGACATGATCATTTCTTGTTTTCACATATAGATTTATGACAGTTTACCCTTGCCACACGAAATGCTGCCTCTGCAGTTGGCCTGATTTTGCCCTACAGGGCTGCATGCCATGTTCTTATTGCAGAGTGCCATTTGTCACTCTCTAAAATACATTTTGTCTTCTTGGTCAGTCTGCTCAGAGGCTCCATGCCATCTGGCTGATTGATCCAAATTGGGAAGTGATCACCTTCAAAGCACATTGTGTGCATTAAAACCACCACAGAGGATGAATGGGTGAGGGAGCTAAGTAAAGAAGATCATCAAGAGCCACTTCATCAAGCACTTCATGTGGAGGCAGATACAGGAAGCATATAGTCAGTCGATGGTGCATATGCACTAACACTGCAATGGCTTGCAGGTTTGTGTTAGACGGGTTCAGAGTGACAGGCGATGCTGATGAAAATAGCCACTCCTCTCTCTCTCTCTCTCTCTCTCTCTCTCTCTCTCTCTCTCTCTCTCTCTCCTAAAATTGTCCTTTCTGTGGAGACTGGAACCGCATATCTCGGGGTTATCAGCGGGCTTGAAATTTGTCTCCTGGAGACTATATACATCAGTCTACCCTCAGTCAACAGACAAAGTTCCTCCGCATGTGTCTTGAAACCTTGCAAGTTCCACTGCAGTATGGGAGATATCTATCACAGAAGTTGGATTTTTACTCTCCCTTTCTGCCTACATGGAGACACCGAACTTTGTGAAGGTTCAGTATTGGGAAAAGTCATCTGCCCCCTAAGCAACATCCAGCTCCATGATGTCTGGACGTGGTTGCAAATATGGTGGGTGTGGCGGGTGGTTCTGCAGTAAGAGATACCACAGGTTCTGCAGATGGTACCTGTAGCTTTTTTGGCTGTTTTTGGTCGAGCAAAAGACAGTGAAGCTTCAGCTGTCTTACATGTGCACTGGCATGTCAAGTGTTGCTACAACAATGACAACAATGTGTTGAGGCATCTTCTGTGGGGACCGGTTTCTGCATAGAAGCAGCAAAAGAGGTAGCAAATACAGGGGGCTGCATGGCCCTAAATATCTTTCTTGCCTCTGCGTAGGAAATGCGCCAAGTCATTTTAATCTCCTGTATTTTCTTCTCTTTGTGATTCACACATTTTTCAGGTGGTATGCAACTGATGCCTTCATGTGCCTCCTTTAACAAGTGAGGTGGCGCAATGGTAACACACTGTGATCAGGCCTGGTGGATACACTTTTTCTTCTAATGATGGTTGTGGCCAAAGCCTCTAGCTGTATTAGAGTGTCTTCTCTACGTTACTGCCTGTAACTTGGCGATTGTCTTTGCAGCAAGTTGCAACCAGCACTCATTATATTATTGTTATTCCAACCTGGACTTTCCGTTGTTAAAATTGTTGACTTCAATTTACAATAACTTCATTATTCACTTAATAATTTATTTTTAATCAAACATCACTAAAGCTGATACAAACCTGTCTGAAATCATGTGGATTAGAGATGGCAAGATGTGTCTTGGGTTTACTGGGAGTACCAAGAATGGTGGAAATTAGGTTTCTTGGCTTGTATGTCCCATAACCATTTAATTCTTCCAAACTTTCTCCTGTAACAAGAGAGATCACACATTGTACAAGAAATGGTAATTATACAGGACATGAACAATATCTTTTAGTGTTTCCCCTACTTTTTGTGCTATCTACTACAAAATTACTGACAGTTTCTGCATGACAGAAAATATTGTCCAATCCAGATGGAATGATCATGGGGCAGAGGACGCGGCAATCCTGAGTCACCATCCTGGGCAAGATCCTAGAAGATTTGGTTTGCATTTTCTTACTCTGACCTGTTAAAATGAAGTTACTTAACTTATTCTGACCATATACAGGTGGATTAAATATTCCAGGAACAATCTACACCTTTTTGCATCAGTGCAAAATGGTGACACACACAAATTTGTTGTGTTGCAGTCCACCACAAATTTTTGTCACCATTTGATTTCCATCTATATTGAATTACAGCAGCAACTTTGTATTTGTGAATTATGATGAAGTGTCCAGTATGTATCTTTATCATTCAGATGACAGACAAGTGCTTCTACAGTTCGGTGTTGGGTTTGTGTTTATTAACACATCAAGATGCAGTTCGATTTCACAGTGTAAGGAACTGTGGGTGAGGTCAGGAGGTGTCAGAAATGCTTAAACAACGAAGGGAGACAGTTCCAGCACCACCTTGCGTACTACAGGTGAGTAATAAACTGTTCTTTCTAAGTGTTTGTGTTATGTATGTCAGAAATAACCTGCACGCCAACGCGTAATAAATTTATCTAAGCGGGCGCCGCAGCTGCCTTCGCCGGCAAGTCGCACGCCACAAAGGTGGTTGCACTGAGGATTGATCACCCTATATTAGAAACGAAAACAAAAAATTCGGAAAAGAATTCATCTTCATATATTCATGAAAACAGCTTGGAAATTGTTTTACTGTTTAATAAAGAAATATGCATAATGTACAAAATCATAAGTGCAATATCCAAAGAAAGAAAATTTAATAAAATACAAATGATGTATAAAATTAATTCAAAACTTGACTATAAACAATATTTCTCTCTTTGGAAACTGCACTTATTTTGTACATGATGTATATTTCATTGTTTTACTGTCTCATAATTTCTAAGGTATTTTCATGAATACATGAAGAAAAAATCTTTTGCGATATTTTAATTTCGTTTCTAATATAAGACTGGAAAATGCATATATACATGGAAAATATCGAATTTAGCCTTCACAAATTGTTGTGTACAACCTGTGCCACTGACTGTGGCAGTTACTGCGCTTGGTTACGCAATACTAGGTTTTAAAAAAAATCTCTAAGAATTCTGAGAGCCATTTTCACGATAGTTTATCGTAAAAGATAAAACAGATGCACATGGAGAACGACTTTCAAAGTACATTTAGATTGTTTTCCTTTCTTTTACAGTTATTCTGAACTTAAAAAACGTTATCAAACAATTGGGCTGAAGTGCAATTTACGAGTCGGCGAGTGGCGTTTCATGTTTGGACGTTGGCAACGGCGCGGGAGCCAATCAGCAGTCGCGTTCGCGCGGCCAATAACAAATAGCTTTCTCTTTATGATTTGTAAACAAATCGGCGTAGTGGATGTAAGGATGTTTAGATCAATATATTAAATTGCAATAAATGTGGGATTTATATTTACGTTTTGTAATGGAGATTGAGAGTACTGGCTGTACTATGTCGTCAAAATTATTTTCACCAGTGATTTTAGTTGTGGCGATTGCATGACTTTCGCAGCATTTACGAGCGTAATTACTTATACTGAGCGGTTCTGAGCCGGATATTCAGGTGCTACTACGAGACAAAACTTCTTGTGTAACCTATGTACCTAACCTTAAGGCTGCGGTGGCATGTTGTTTTTGAAGTTAACAATAGTGTGTTAAAGAGTAGTCTGATTGCACCATCCTTTCAATTAAAAAAAGTGATCTGTAGCGTAGCCTTCAGATGGTTAGGTATAGGTTAAACAAGATTTTTTTTTTTTTTTTTTAGTACGTGAGGGCGCGTAGCGCCCGAATCTCCGGTTCAGAACCGGAACATTGAGATACATGGATTTTTCCAAATTAACATCTGGATTTTTTTTTCTTAGGGAAGTGAACACTAATTTTCATAACGTTCAATTTACTGGAAAAATTGTCAGTCGTATTACTTGACAGAGAAACACTTAATTGAATTTACACTGCAAGAAATTATTAAATCTGAACGAAAAAGCATGTGAAGAAAGGCTAAATTCACAACACATGAAACGTTAACTCTGATTGGCTGCCTTCATCTGCGTTATTCATAGCGTCGTTATCAACATCTACGCATGAACCATAACTCGCGGACTCATAAACTGAGTTTTACCAACAATTGTGGAAATAATACATTTTATTGTGAAGGTGAAAACTGTAATATGTTTATAATTTCCCAGCTAACACATTTACAGTCTCTGTAAGTGTGAAATCTACAATGACATTGAAAAATACTATGAGCCCCCCAAATACCAGAGTCGTTAGACACGGTGCGACAGCCATCGATAAAATGTTCCATTCACGTTATAATGTAAAACAGTGGACGTGTCAGTTCCAGTACTAAGTTCTGGAAGAGAAAAGTCTTGTGCCGACAACATAAGGTCAACTTACTGCGGTGTCACCTGAGGACAGTAGCAATAAGCACAGTGCAAATGAAGAGTACATGACAAACAACGCTTGTCGTGTGGTCGAGCACGTTCGATGCCAGCTTAGAAAACATAGCAGCCACGCGGAAGATCAGAATGTTATATGTCAAACCGGAGTGGCCGAACGCATTGAGGCGCTATGCTCCGATGCTCGAGGCCGTCCCATCAGCTTAAAAAAATTTTGAACATTTGATATGTCAGACGCAGTGGCTCGTTTCACCAACGTACCCCCCTCCCCCCAACACACACACACACACACACACACACACACACACACACAAGCGCGCGCGAGATTCGAAAGTGTATCCCGCAGACAGAATGCCACGAGCACAATATGGCACCCACCGGAAACTAAACCGTCAAAGAAGTGTCATGTTGGGTACTGGTGCGTATGATAACACGGGAGAAAGCTATTTTATACGTACGTATTCCGAAAGTCACACTACTAAGCCTGGAGGCAACATCACTCAATTTCATACGCGGTCAGTACAAGCAAAGATACTGCACGCGCAAAACTTCTGTAAGTTTTATAACGCAAAAAATCGTAGTTTACCCAATGCCGCTTTATTTATTTATTTATTTATTTTTTATACTCGATTCGGCTGATCTAAGCTGCTATCATCAGATATTGCATATTGTTCACGAACGTTACTAACAACACCATGGCGACTTCTTGCTTTTACTTTTGACATGCTGATGTTCCCAGCATCATTTTATTATGATTTAAGACTAATGGTTGACGTGTGTCATGTTCTGTTAACAATATGCACGATCTGATGGTGGCAGCTCATATCTGCCGAAACCTGTAAAAGAACAGTCATTTTAAAGCGATCTTGGGCAACCTATTCTCTTTCTCGTAAAAAAAGAAAAACTGACGTCAATTTCATTACGTGAAGTATACGATAAACGCATCGCAACGCTTCTTGATATGCCTAGGAACTTAGTCTCTTGGTCGCGGCGTAGTGCGAGTGTTCAGATGTTGGCAGCGACCGCAGTCGACCTCTCTTAGCACATACGGTGACAGCCAGTCAGATAGCGCGTAACAACTGGTTTGGCTCCACAAACAGTTTTACGTAATGTAAATTGATCTTATTTATTCGAAATAAATGATTACTTTTTTGGGCTGACAATGAAGTAAATAGTTAATGCTGTTCCTGCTCAATGGTTGACAGGTTCTCGATGTACCGTTGTCCGCTCAGTGAATTGATTGTAATTGTCACCAGATACATTCGAATACTGCGCGAATATCAATCAGCGAATTTCATTGGCACCTAATTGGCTGGTCACATGCAGTAACAGTAGTCAACATCTGAACACTCAACAATATGCCTGATACATCTTACATGTTTCAGCCAGAGAGAATTAGCACTTCTCAGAAACACAAAACAAAGGAGAAGTGATATTTCTCCCAGAATTACACATTGTACGAAACAAAACATACACATTAAACAGAAGCTTGCCATTTTACATATTCAGTTATGCTATGTTTAGCGGTGTTAAGTGTGACAGCCATGGTGACCGCCTACCTTTGCCGTAATCTGTGGAACTCAGATGGCGTTCGTTCATTGGCATTTGATTAGTCGACTATTGGAAAGACAACGTCTGCAAATTGAGCATACAGCCATTTTATAGAATACTTTTCAAAAATGAGTTATAGAAATTTGTCTGACGACTTGGACGTGATCTGACCTATAACCTTACAACACAAACGACAGTCAAGATCGCTTATTGTTTTCTTACTGGGATGACAATCACAGCTACTTATCGGATCTGTCTTCACATACCATGATCAGTTAGTTTTCAATGTGCTGAGTTCAGTGCACGAAGACAAATCCGATGATGTAGCATGAGCTGCTGAAACTGGGTCGGGGGTTCGAATCCCCCCTCGGGCATGGATATTTGTGCCGTCCTAGTTCGTAAGTAGTTCATAAGTAGTTTGTAAGTTTAGGGACTGATGACCCCGTAGTTAAGTCCCATAAGCTTAACAAACATTTGAACATTTTGATTGCTGAAACTGGTCCTCTTAATAAACAGAGATTAGTGATCTGGGCTTCTGTTTGTGTAGAAAAAATATATTACAAACATCTCACTAATAGTAGTGTTCACAAACTGAGCGACCATTGAGAATGTTAAAAAACATGCAATTCATCACATAAACTTTCACGTTCAGTTTTAACACCTATCCATTACTTTTACAGACTACATTTCATGTAATGACTGGAAACTACTTTTACAAAATGACTGTATGCAACTATTATAAAATGATCGATTCATTTTGTAGACGTCATTCTGAATTTTAGCCTACATTTCCTATTTTATTTCTCTAGATTATTTTATGAAGCGACTATATGCTTATTTTGTAGCCATTAATGTGTGTCTTAACAAATCCGAATACATTTAATGTCCCCTAACAGCCACGGATATTGCATAGAGTCGGCTGCCACACAAAACAGATCAGTCATGGTACAAATGAATGTGTTCAATGACTTGATACTGTAGCTACATACAGTGTGGTGTATCTTTTTTTTGTTTCATATATTTCGTAGAAATAATTCTCATTTGCATTATCTGACGGAGTCTGATAATTGGCTTTCGCTGATACAAACTCTCTCTGTATAAACAGGCCTTTAAAGGCCCAACCCAACGGTACCGACCGACCACCTTGTCGCTCTGAGCGCGAAGTAGAGGTGAGAAAACTATTATTGGGAACAAGGTCATTGATGACTGTTCCTTTTTGGGAACCGTTCCTTTCTAGTCGTTCACCAATCCTTTTTTTATATACAATTATTATCCAATAATTTATACTCAAAATAGAAACTGAGCAGTTGGTTTATACAAGCTGAACAATACTTTCTGAGATAAAAAGTAAATACCATATTATTGCACTCTAAACCATTTTAAATAGAAATCCCTTTTCCTACTCAAATGGAGAATTTTAGCAGACTATCAAATTATGACTTTCATTTTATTTACTTTTTTCTTCACATAATACGTGAGCATTATATGATACAAAATGAGGCGATTTCCAGAAATAATCAAATACCCTAATAAGGCCTCCATAAATTAATAACTGCATATAAAAAGAAATAGACAAAACAAAACAGGGTAACAAAAGTAACAGTCAGAGCCCAGAATCTAACAGTATTTTAGATAGAATTGACCATGGAAGTAAAGAACTCACAACCATTTTTCATTTTTTATCTTTTCATTTTTTACGCAAAAAACCTAACGAAGTAGGTAGCACAAAAAAAAAAAAAAAAAAAAAAAAAAAAAAAAAAAACTAAAATTGCAGCCACCTAATTGTCACGTATCGGCTATGGAGGAGGTGGAATAATCTATCTACTTGAACACTCTTACAATACATTTTAGGCAATTAAAAAATGTTCAGTCTCTGTTGCAATATTTTATTATCCAATAACGCGTTTCGCGCTGTTAGCGCATCGTCAGATTGGGCGGAGATGGAGCCACAGAGCTATCTATAGCTGTGTAGGAGGAATCTTAACAATTGTTGTCATTGGGCGCCATAGCAGCAGAGGAGTCGCGAGCGATTCCTCTGCTGCTCTGTGGCTCCATCTCCGCCCAATCTGACGATGAGCTAACAGCGCGAAATGCGTCATTGGATGATAAAATATTGCAACAGAGACTGAGCATTTTTTTAATTACTCAACACTGTTGTTGCATCAGCCGCCGCCACCACCACCACCACCACCACCATCATGGAATGGAATGAAATGTACATTTTAGTGAGATAAAAGTTACGTAAAAAACTAAATATTACATGAAGCAGATGAAATCTAAAAATAATAATAATAACCGCTAGAACTATGTCTTCTGTCGTTGATAAATATTACGAAGAAATAAGCAGTTTTTTCTTTATGGTGCCTGTAAAACGTATATATTACAGAGAATGAAATTTTTATCCGTGCGGGAATGGCCGTGCGTTCTGGAGCGTCATGCTGCGGTACGCGTGGTCGCTCCCGCCGGAGGCTCAAGTCGTCCTTCGTGAGAGGTGTGTGTGTGTGTGTGGGGGGGAGGGGGATTTAAGTCTAGGAACCGATGACCACAGTAGTTTGGTCCCTAAGGTCTATAAATATCTTAACAGTAGTTTGAAATTTTTCTGCGTGTTAAGTTACAAAATTATAAAATACCTGGCGAATGCTGAACAGAATACGCAAAGAAGCAGTAGTTGGAAGTTCAAAAAGAGTCTGAAACAATGAGAATGGGCGAGCGTAGTGAACAAAGCGTACGACAGCTCCATACCGAACAATGAGCTGAAACGGAGTGGTCCGAACACGACCGTCGCGTGACCTGCCTGAAACTGGAACGGCCATGTCGCATTTCCTGGAACTAGGAGTCGCTGCAGCTCCGGCGTTCCTAATCAGGACCGATAGTTCCAGGAACTAGAAGTCACCGCAACGATTCCGGCGCTCCGGATCGGGACTGTCGAATGGGACTGACTAGGAGTACCTAAGTGAACAACGAACTGCCTTTCCTCGCAGGTAGTTCAAACTCGGCCACGGCGGCCGGCATTTCACAGTCACTACGTTTACATGCAACACATCTTCAGGAAGACAAAAACGGAATTTCGGAAACAGTTTTTCGCTGTCGCGTTTACATGTTATAGCCTGAAGCGGATTTCCTAACCCACTTAATATGGAGGCTGAAAAATAACAAGATTCAGTTCCTGATTTAGTTAGCACAGTCGCTATTTTTCACTACTTAAATACATAAATTCATTTCTCTAATATTTTTAATTCTCTTTCACTGTAGAAAATATTACTCTCTCGATATGAGTCGAAAATTCTTAACAAGACGACACAATCTGACAGGCTGAGAACGTTTCAAAAACGATTGCGCTTACATGGGCACGAAAATCGATTGTGGAACTGAAAAACCGCTTTACATAAGTAAATTTCCAGAATGGACTTTGAAGCATTTGCACGACAAACCAAAAGCGGATTTGGGAAATCGGTTTACGAAATCCGGTTTTGGGAGCCCATGTAAACGGGGTGAGGCAGGCGGCTCCAGAACTGGCCTCAGAAAGGCTGTTTCCCCCTGCTTGCAAACAACATTCGGCACACCCGTCGGCGACCCACCCCTGTGCTAAAATGTGAAATGTTTGTAGAGCTTATGGGACTTAACTAAGGTGTGCTGTGATCGGCACATGTCCGAAAATTATCGATATGCTAGCGGTTGGCAGTGCCAATTGTGGACCAGAGGTAATCTCACTGGTGGAGTGGGGAACAAGGCGAGCGCACGGACAGGGGAGAGAACGTGGAGTCGGTCGGTGGACACCGCCACAGAGTAATATATTTGTCTGTGACACCAGGGTAGCGGTGGTGTCAGTATCACGTGGCTACGACTAACGTGCAGCCGAGGTTGCGGCAGTTCCAGTGGTGCTGCACCGGAGGAGAACCGACGAGTTTGGCCAAAGGGATCCTGTGGTGATGGCCGCGGAAGACTGGACATACACAAGGGAAGGAAGGTTCCTAACGTGGTTGCTAGAGTCGAAGCTGTGGCGTATGATTACGCATTGTGACGGTATAGGGGCCAACATGTGTATTCTTGCCCGATCGTCTTCCTAGATTTGGTGCTATTACATATAGAAATATACTGGACTCGGATAATGAGCGTGCGCAGGAATTCGTACTGATATGTGGAAATTATGCTGTTCCTGTGCAGATGTTGTTTTCGTATTTATTTATAGACCCAGAGGCTTCTGGCCTATAACTGACATGGTCCGACGTGTCTTTGAAAAGCTGTTACTTAACTGTATGTGAGAAAGGATTGATAGTTGGTACCAAGAACCTTGTTGGTGTTGTAATATTTGTTTCATAATTTAAGTTACGACCAGTCGGTACCTATTGCCTAATTTGTTATATGTATAGATGAGCCGCTAGATTACCATGGGTAACGGTGATATTGATTTAAGTGGATACAAATTCAAGGGTTACTTGTTATGATAATTTTGTGCAATATTCTCGTATGGATTTATTTGTATATAATAAATTGTACTAAACTGAACTCAATCGTTTTCACCATTTTCCATTTAAAGCTCCACAACGGGGTCATCAGTCCGTAAACTTACAAACTACTTATGAACTAGCTAATACTAAGGACGGCACAAATATCCATGCCCGAGGGGGGATTCGAACTCCCGATCGTAGTGGCCGTGCAGACTGTGACTGGCACGCCGCAGAACGCTCGGCCACCGCGGCCGGCCCATCCCTGTGCTTGCAGACCCCGAACTGGCGAGAACTGGATATTTACTGCGACGTCCACGTTAAAAGAAAAAACACCGCTGAACACCTTGAACGAGCAGAGATAGGAAGTTCACAGGACATGTACGTTACTGTGCTGTGCAGAACATCGATAAAATCTGTCTGCAGCTGTCGTTGGCTCTATCAACCCAACGGCACATTATTGGGAAGGGAGAAGAACAATTCGTTTTGTTTTACCCCTATATAGGGGATAGAAAGTGTTACGGTTGGGGTTGTCCCGAGTTGGGATGGGAATCATTACAACAGGGACGTTTTTCACTGTTGCGAGATCTACTTTTGAAATTTCGATCGATTTCTTCTCCGAATACAAAAATATATTGTTGACTTCCATGTATTCTTCCTTCCAAATGGGATGGTAGATAACTAGTACAAAAGGTCACTATGAACCCTCTAGCAGGTAGTTCAGTGGGATTTTCAGAGTACACTGTGTACATGTGGGAGATTTAAATTTTTCAGCACGCTCTCATATGCCGCATGAAAACGAGATATCAAAGTGTTGTCTGTTTAATATAGTGCAAACGATTACTTAAGGGAACCACACCGTGTTTCAGATCGAAAAAAAATCTGATTTTCGGGTTTCATCCAATTTCGATAGATTAAGCTTTTATTTAAGTACTCTGAAAAGGATTTTCCTGAAATATTGTTCTCGAGCATTTAAAGAGCACTTTCCAACCACATGTGTGTATGTGTCACGCCCACTTTTCTGTCACCCACTCTTCTGCATACATTTTAGATATTTATACCCCCTTTGATTTCATTATTAGCAAATTAAAATGTGTAGGCCACGATCAAAAACGTTTGGGAACAAGGCTGAGAAAACTAACTGTTGATATGAGAGGAGAAAAATTAGAAGATGGAAAAATGTTGACCAGGCAGGGTCAGTTAACTAAAACTGAAATAGAAAACTTGCAGGTGTGCTATGGGCAGGCAATTAGGAGATATAAAGAAAATCTGGAGGCGGTGAAGAGAGATGTTTGGGCCACATTCTTCCATAAGTCCTTTATTGATAACTCATGTCGTGAATTGTGACCATCAGGAGAAAATTTGTGGTGCAAATACAATGGGGCTCAGGCAACTGGAGAATCTTATTCTCACCAGCATTCCCTTCCTGCTGCTATTATTACAGCAATTAAACCTACTTTCAGAGACTTGGCCCATCCTAGCCTTCTAAGGAAATGTCTGCATGGGCAGACACAGAACCCAAATGAATGTTTCAACAGCGTAATTTGGAACCGCATTCCTAAAACTGTAGGCATGCATACAATTAAACTAGAAGTTCATGATGTTATTACAATCTTCTGTGGTAATATTGGAATGTGTTGGGCACTGAAAAAGCTGGGAATAAATCCTGGTGAAAATATGACCACTGGGCTGTAACATTGCGATAAAATGAGGATAGCCGATGAAAATAGGTCTGCATCTAATATGGCCAAGAAAGCAATACAAATATCCAGGAAGGTGAAAAAAAATGTAGAAGACCTAGAGGCCAAAGAACCAAAGAAAAGCATTCATATGCAGCAGGACAGTTTCAACTAACAGAAAGTAACAGATTTCAAAAGTTTAACGTCAATTTCTCACAAACTAAAATTTTCAGTACATATGCCCCATCATATCAGAAACTATCATAGATAAATGAATGAAATTTTCGGAGACTCTACATAACATAAAAAGCCACCTGTCGTACTACATTCGTTAATATTCCCCCTTTAGGAAGTTCACAAAAAATATTTTCTGCAGAAAAACTTAATATTTTCTGTTAATCAGGCATTCCAAGAGTGAGCGAGCCTATGAGTGAAAACTGAAAATCATGGTTATGAGTACTTCCACAAAAATCTTCAGGTACTGAAGTTACCTGTACAGGATAGAAACATTAAGCAATTTCCTTTTTTTCCTTTAATTTATCACCATCAACTTAGAGATGTTACAATCATGGGTGGTAGTAGTAAAATAGGTTGTCAAATTAGCAGTGATTTTTCCCCCCATAGTTGACTAACAGTTCATTGTTTTGATGTTTTTAAGACACCTTTCTTTCAGTTATGCATTTTTGTGTTACTACCACCATTTTGTTTAATGTTATCTCTCCCCAAGATGTAAAATATAATTTTGGAAGTCAGGTCATTGGACGAGTCCCGTCGGTCACATTACCTGTCCCGTCCGTCTCGTTAAATTTATTGTTTCAGAAACTTAAATTTATTAATGGTCCTATATTGTACTTAGCATATGTTAAATTTTGGAGTTTGAGGTTCATGTACATATTTCTTATAGTTTCATATGTATACATAAATCACAGAAATATTGCAATGTTTTGCAAGCTGCAATACTTGAGGCTCATTTTTTTGTCCCGTCCGTTCAAATGTTTGTAGAGCTTATGGGACTTAACAACGGGTTCAGCAGTCCCTAAACTTACAAACTACTTACGAACTAGCTAATACTAAGGACGGCACAAATATCCATGCTCGAGGGGGGATTCCAACCCCCGACCGTAGTGGCCGTGCAGAACGCGACTGGCGCGCCGCAATACGCTCGGCCACCGCGGCCGCTTGTGTTCCGTCCGTCACACCATTATTTTTCCATATTGCAGACAAAAATAATGATGGACTAGCAAAATTTCTTATTAACCTTCTGAACCAAATAATGAATTTTTAGATTGCAGAGAGAAACCACAGAATAAAATAGAAACAAAAATTTTATTTTTATTTCTCTGCGACTGGATGTCACGTCCGTCAATCATGGAATGCCTGTAATACATTAAAAACATATTTCTTAAAACCCATAAGATGGATAAAGTAGATTTTAGTACAGTTGACTATTAGCATCATGTAACATGCAGTAAAAATATTAAGGTCCTGCGTCAATATATATATTTTCAGAAATGGGTCAAATACTTGCCTAAAGTAACATGGGTTAGACAGGGTGTGGCCCCCATAATGAGGCCCACCACATTTGCGGGAGGCAGCGGCTGGTACATACAGACTCAAAACTGGCAACAACTGGAACTCTTTGGGATATCCAGAATCACACACTAAAATAGTGAGTGAAGTAAATATAGGAAAAGTTGGGGAAATGCCAGCCGACTATATTATAACCCCATACTGCTTCAACAAGCCTTTCAATATAACAATTGGAAGTAGGGAGCAGTGGGAGAAAATAGTTCGACTCCGCACGGGGGATATTGTCTGGTTCACTGAGGGGTCAAAATCGGACCAAGGTGTTGGGGCCGGGGTATATGGGGTGCAGCCAAGACTGGAGAGCGTCATCTCTCTAGGAAAACTGGCCTCAGTATTCCAGGCCGAAATCACTGCCATCAGGGCGTGTGTGGAGGAGAATTTGCATAGGTGCTACAAAGATCGTAGCATCTATATCTATTCAGACAGCCAGGCAGCCCTGAGATCACTGGCAGCTCCTGCAACAAGGTCTAAAATTGTTGCAGAATGTCACAGGGTTCTGGTGGAGCTAGGGAAAAGCAATAGAGTAAACCTATTGTGGATCCCTGGCCACTCGGGAATCAGTGGCAACGAACATGCCGACAGATTAGCCGGGACGGGGGCAGAGACTCCATTTATTGGACCGGAACCTGTCCTGACAATCACCAAGGCAATGATCAAATTGGAGCTACGTAACTGGCTCAGAAGACAGCACGTAGAATGTTGGACCAAAGTCTACCAACAAAAACATGGCAAGGTAATGATGCCAATGCCATGTTTTAAAAGAAGCTCTGCAATCCTGGGCCTGAACAGGAGAGTGATTAGACTCATGGTTGGATTGCTGACAGGCCGTGGGAATTTCAAAAAACACCTACATACAATGGGAGTAACAGAAGAAGACCCTAAATGTAGGATCTGTGATGACGGTGATGAAACTGCATCACATCTAATCTTCGAATGCATTGCATTGGCACAGAAAATTTGGGACAACCAGACCCGAAGAAATTGTGTGTGATAAAGAACTGGTAAAGGGACTCCTTGCATTGTTCAAGGGCATATATACAGGGAGCGATACCGCACAATGAAGTTAGTTTCGGCGCAGGCAGTGGCGGGTTGGACCAAGACCTCTTTGCGAGTATCAAATTTCCAACAGTATTTCAGAAGACGATCAAGCTCGGAGGGGACCAGTAATTAACAAGTTGTTTGTATTTAGAATTGGGTGGTAATAAGGAAAATGCTCCTCCCAGACCCTCTCTACTCAGAGAGAAGAGACACGCACTCTGCGCCCGCAGAATATCAGCTGGCGGGTGAAAGTAGGGAGGATGCCACCTGTGCTTCTGCTCGCAGCCGCCTTGCCACTCGGCTGCGGACTTTCCCGTAACGCTCGCTACGCACAGCGAGCCACATTCCTGCGCCACTGATGAGAAGGGGCACGCCGCCGAGAGAGCTGCCGACGGACCAGCGCACACGGGTCTCCACACTTTACTGCCGTTCCTCAGCGTCGCTTTAAAGCACGGGTGGGCAACCAACAACGAGAGAGTTATAATAAAAAAATACATACATTGTATATGTAGGGTCCATTATTTCGAACATGTCCGAAATAAGAGACATCATAATCCTTCGCAGTAAAACATGCATATCTGCCCAACTTCAAAATGTAAAAAACAGGAAATCCAGTTTAAAAAATCGGGAGATATGCTCTATCAAAAAGAGCAGCGCACTTTACTATAAACCTTAAGATAACTGATTTTAGCCTTTTCCTATCACCTCGCAATGCTACATAATGGCTACAAAAACACTTGCATTAACCCGAATGTTGATTACGTCCTTATTTTTAGCCAGTTCAAGTAGTGATTGATTTTTTATTGTGCGGTATCGCTCCCTGTATATCTAGTAAAGCCAACCAATGCCCTTGAACAGTGCAAGGAGTCCCTTTACCCGTTCTTTATTAGACAATTTCTTCGGGTCTGGTTGTCCCAAATGTTATGTGCCTTTTACTCTCCAATACAATGCATTCGAATATTAGATGTGATGCAGTTTCATCACCGTCATCACAGATCCTACATTTAGGGCCCCACTTCTGTTATTCCCATTGTATGTAGGTAGGTATCCTTCCCCATTAGAACCCCTAAATGCGCGTGAAAGACACTTCTCTCTTCTACGAGACATACCTACGCAGCTTACGCTAAACAACCGCACGACAGAATTCCAGTACGTCCACACTGCCTTCTGTTGCCCCTGTATACAGCGCTAGCAGGTGGCTTGATTCGTGCCTGTGCTGAAATGATGATAATGCGCATCTCTTGACGCCGCACACGCATGCTGTAAATTTCACCTCATTCAGATGTTTTCTTCAGACATCCGGTTCTGGTGTAGCCAGCTGTGTACTTTCTTTCGGCGCAGTAGGAGGCAGACACTCACTACAATTTCAAAAGAAGCAGGCGTCCCAGTGCGAGTGAAGTGAATGTTGAGCGTGTACGAGAGTCATTCATAAGGAGTTCCAAGAAATCAGTGCGTCGTGCATCCCGTGTACTCCAGTGACATGTGGAAAGTCCTGCGACAAAAGCTGTCTATGAAACCATGGAGCTAGTGCAGGAGGTCAGTGACGACGACAAAGACAATAGTTTTGGGTTTTGTTCACAGTTGCATCAACTGAATGAGAATGGGAATGGCATTATTGATCGGTTAATTTTTAGCGAAGAAGCCACTTTTCACACTATTGGGATAGTGAACAGACTTAATTGTTCAATCTGGGGTACAAAGCATCCACACGAAATGACTGAATTTGAGCGTGATTCCTCAAAGATAAATGTTTCTTGAGCCGTCACGTCTTCACCGAGACCACTGTCACTAGATATTCCTACTTGGACATGTTGCAGCCTCTTGAGTGTGTTTCCCGGTACACCACTGTGCCATGAGTGTTGCCTGCAGACGGGGGCCACTCCATGGCCGGTATAGCACCTGAAATCTCCATGTTTGCGACTAGCACTGACTATCGGCAAATTACCAAACTACGCAGTGGCGCTATGCATGAAGGAGAAAAAAAATTTAAAAAAACTTTCAGGGTTTCTCTTCAAAATTACATATGTATGATACCTGTACAATGTTTGGTTCTTGTGCAATAAATAATTGAAAGTGTTGCCAGGCTTGTACACCCTGCATATGCCGCCAATAGGTTTCAAAATGTCCAAATGTTTGTATAGTCTATGGGACTTAACTACGGGGTCATCAGTCCCTAAACTTACAAACTACTTATGAACTACTTACGAACTAGGACGGCACAAATATCCATGCCCGAGGGGGGATTCGAACCCCCGACCGTAGTGGCCGTGCAGACCGTGACTGGAGCGCCTCAGTCTCCTCGGCCACCGCGGCCGGCGCCGCCAGTAGGTACCGAAGAGAGAAGTATGATAAAAGGATGTAGTTTCTTCGCGCCCTTCTACAGTGTTGACTAAGAAATGAAGAACTTTGATATATACAAGTTAAATATTTCAAGATAAAGTAGACAGTGTACTGACAGCTTCCGATGAGTTAAGATCGATATCTCGACATCCTGTGTACAGAACACAGCACATTTTCGTATTGGGTTCTAGATCCGGTCCTACAAACTACAACAAGCTCGTTTTTGCATGCCAAAAGGTCAAATAATCGAAGAAGTACAGCACCAGCACAGTACACCCTGTTATACCAAGACAGCATTCCCTGCTGTGGTAAGGTGTGGATTGTCTTATGATCGAAAATGGTTTAATGATACATGCTTTGAATATAGCAGCCAGTTGAGGGCCGGTTGGATTCCTTTGTGCGACTTTGCTTGCTCCTGAATCAAGATAGGTACAGGACAATGTCAGTCAGTACGTATTATATTTTAATTTGTGACTTTTCTTCTATTTATACATTTGAGAATGGTGCCATAATGCATTGAAAATAGTTACGTAAATTAAAATTTTTCATTATCAGTGACTGTGGCTTGACCACTATATGTGCTATGAAATAAAAATATTTGTCAGTCTCACTCCTTTGACAATAATGAATAATTAATAATAATAATAATAATAATAATAATAATAAAACATCAACTTGGTTATCCTTCGTAAATTCTTTTCATTTCTGAAATTGGAATATCTGTACAGAAAGAAGTGCACTCTGTCTTGTATCGTATATAAAGGGCGTGCAGACACACGTTGAACTTCTTGAAGCAACTACTTAGCATTCGGTGGTAGCATCCTGACTCAGTGGACAGATTCGACCTTCGCTGCTGCTAAACGTAGAAGTTAACTTACGGCTTTGGAGTCCTTGGAGTAAGGCGTCAACAATGTGCGACTAGAATTCTGATATCTCGGGCTGATTACGCGAGCAGTGCAGTAAGTTGTAAATATAACGTTGTTTAAATGTGCATATTGTGTTATGGGGGGGGGGGGGAGAGAGAGAGAGAGAGAGAGAGAGAGAGAGAGAGAGAGAGAGAGAGAGAGAGAGAGAGAGAGAGAGAGAGAGAGAGACGATAACAATTTGTTGTAAAAGTGCCCCGACAGGACCACGAGGTCCTTCAGGTATTCCACAACAGTAGAAGCCACTCAGTGATCCCATAGAGAAAACAAATTTCAGGTACGCTGACCGCTCGTTTTATCCACTATTTTATACAGTTTTGACGCTTTCTATGGAATTAAAATTGCGTGATGTATTGGATCAGCCGAGAAGAGACAGCTTATTTGTTTATCACACTAAGAACGTATACGTGCAGCCCCTCAACGTAGTTTAGCGATTAAAGGGACTCAACTATTGGTCTGCAGTACTCCCTTATACCTGTCTTAGCTACTAAAAAAGAAAAACAAAACCTTTCATAATAAAGCACACAGAGCAGACAGTGTTCAAATAAATGCCATCATCAGGGGAGACCAAAATTCGACCATTTGGAGCGTGTATATATAATTTCAGAAAGACATCTTGGATTAACAACACCAAAAAAAATCACCAAGATACTTCCCAAATAAGATGCTAAACGCCTATAGCATAAACAAATGCCTTTTACTCAGTTGCAATGACGGAACATACGTCCACTAAACTTCTAAGCAAGTAAGGAATTACGGAAAACGAATAAAATGACGAACCAGCAAAACGTAGCACAAGAAACGGGACGACACAAAATCACTCCATATCATTTGCGCACAATGAAGGTACTTAGGAGATTCATGCCCGGTTTCTGGAAAACTATAGTTAACGTGCCGTTAGCTACCGTCACGTTAAAATTTAACATGCCAGGTAACTTCCTTGGGTTTCCCGTAGCTGATTTAGACGGCAGTTAGTTAAGTATGCGGTAACTACGCCTTCTGTCGAAGCAAATAGTACGTCTCAACAGATAGCAGATGACACTACTAACTAAAATTGCAATTACTCGAATTTTATCGATTATTAAGTGAAATCGAAGACGCGTCTTAGTTTGTATAGCTGTTACGAGTTTTCCGTTTCTGTTTTCAAAGGCAATGGGCGACAAGCGAGGAAAAAATCTGACTCTGTTTGAGAAAAATCTTTTGACCAACTTGATTTTAGAAAGGAAAGTAGTTATAGTAAATGAAAAGGCAGATGGTCTGACTATTTTCGGAAAAACAACACGCCTTGGAAGATGTCACAAAACTGTACAATTCGTTAAACAGACAGGAGAGAAAACGGTAAGGCAACTCAGAGAGCTGTATTCTTTTCTAAAAAGAATAATAGGACGACAACGAAGACAGGGTTAACAATAAAATCATACTTATCATTTCTGTTGTCAACATATATTTTTATGAATTTAAGTTCCCATTGTTCTGTGAATGTGACATTACTTTTCACAACAAAGATTGGTCAATTTACGTCCACCCATCTACCTACCCGAGCCCCATGTTGTAATAATAATAATAATAATAATAATAATAATAATAATAATAATAATCACTTGAAACATTGACTGTCGTAATGACAATTGCATGGCAGAACACTATTGCAAAGGGAAGTATCTTTATGCTTAACTGAAAGTTTTATTATGAGAGCATGGCTTTGTGATTTGGATGTGGTAAAATTTTACATCCAGATCGGCGATCGCGAGAGATAACGTTGGCCACTGTTGCTCAGTGTCGAGATGTTGCTTGACCAATCGCGAGGGAGATGCAGCTAATACAAACGTCATCCGTTATCATTATCTCTAGCGACCGCAGAGCGCGATGTAAAATTTAACACGGAATAATGTTTTCCACGTTTGACCCCGGCAATGTCATTGGTAAGTTTTATTATTATTATTATTCTGAAACGCATATGAAATTCGCTCTCATTACACAGATCAAATGGTTGTCACTGAACACGAAAAATGCGTCGTGGTGTTTCAACAGTGCCGAGTACAGCTAAGTTTTCTTCTTCTGAACAACTGTCCGAAGCATCAGAAGAAAAATAAGACGGCGGTGACGACGGTGATGAAAGAATTTCCATTCTTCAGCTTCAAAAATTTTAAAATTGTGTGAAAATTATATGGAACGCAGTCATAAAAACAAATTACTACTGTTAAATAATTTCTGGACTTGCGTTTGGAAGCCCACTAGCGCTACGTAGCGGATATAGTTAAAACTAAAGTTAACGTGCAGGTAACCACAGGGGAACGCACATTTATCTTTAACGGACTGGTAACTAGGACAGTGACGGTAACTGTTGTTTCGAAAACTCATTTTGTACTTAACGTTCAGGTAACCCACAGACAACTATAACGGGACAGGTAACTATTGTTTCGGAAACCGGCCATCATTCTAGTAGCCTCTTACGATAGTTACAGATAAACGTCGGCTGCTTGTAGCATCCCCAACTCGCATGGGAAGGAACGTGGAGGGGAGGAGCGAGAACAGATAGAGGAGGAGGACAAAATGGTAACAGAGCACCGGAAAAGACAACACCTCAGAAGGAGAAGGCAGCGGCGCTCTCGTTTGACAACACGCAGAGTAGGCCGCGACCGCCTGCCTCACTGGCTGGTAGTTAGGGCACAGCCCACTATTCCCTAAACGGCGTGGCTAGAGCATACGAGACCTGAGTCTCAACGAGCTAAGCGCGCTCCAGCGATAGACGTGAGCTGCATTACATTCTGGAATCGCGAAGATTAAAAAATGGACGGAGAGGAGTTCCTGCTTCACCTCGAAAACGTACATTTCCGCTGTTGTGTATATGTTGTCTGTGGTTCCTTCATAACTCGTCGTCGTCAAAAGTTTTCTGCTATATTAGCAGGCCTTCGCACCTCCATTTTCTACGATCCATTGCTTCCCTATTCGCTTTGCTGTAGATACTGCCATCCATCGCATCATCAAGGATCTGAAATCTCTTCCTTCCGTTCTTAATATATGCCCAAACCAGTTCCGTTTCCCACTTTTTTTAAAGCCAATAATTGCCCACTCTTCTCATCACCACATTTTCACTCCGTCCACCCAACTTATTCTTTCCATCCTCCGCTATGTCCGCATTTCAAAAGCCACCAGCCTTGCCGTCTTCCTCAACTCGTCAAGTTTCGGAACCATACAGAAGAACACTCCATTCGAAACATTTTATTAATCTTTTCCTTAGCTCATTTTCCATACTGCTGCAGAAAAATTTTATTTTTTGTAATATAAAAAATGCTTCTTTCGCTTTGGCTATTCTTGTTTTAATTTCTGATTTACTCTTTCAGTCAGTTTCTATTCTGCTTTCAAGATATTTAAGGCTTTGTACTTGTTCTTATTCCCATTCAGCATTTTTTAACTTTATTTCCTCCTGGTGCTATTACTTTTGTTTTTATTATCATTTCATAATTATTTCCTTTATTTTTAATGGTATTCACAGACACGATACCAGGGGAAAATGTTTGAACCGCGAAGGACTACAAGAAATATTGAGTTTATGTAACAAAGTATGACAGTGGAAATGGCCAAAATTCTTTCTGACAACAATTATGATTCCAGTACCAAAGCAACATGGAACTAAGAAATGCAGAGAGCATAGGACATTTACTTCATTTCACACGCAGCCAAAATTACATCAAGAATCCTCAATAAAAATAATAATAAAAAAAAGTGTGGAGGAGAATCTGTCTGAAGAGCAATTTGGTTTTAGACGGAATACAGGGACAAGAGATGCAATCGGACTCTTGCGAATTTTGGAGAAAAATTTCGTATCCTATACTTGTCTGTCCAGCTTTTATGATGGCCTCTTTCAGTGTATTCCAATACTCGTTGACATTTCCTGCTGGTTGTTTATACTGTACGATATTAGTAACTTGAAGTGATAGCATTTCATTTGATTATTTTCTGTGGCAGCCTTCTTCAGCTAATTCATTTTTATTTCAATTTCTGCCATAAGTAAATTGTGATTGCTACTATTATTTGCACCCGGTAATGTGTACGTCTTCTTGACTCCGTTTCTACATAGTATAAAAGTCAATAAGGGTGTAGCCCTTTATAAAGTTTCGTCATAAATTGATGCGATATGAAATAAGAATAGACCTTCACATAAGAAACATTATTCAACCAGTTTCGCGTTTTATTAAAATTCAAAAGTCATCCTCTGTAGATCACGGTTTCTATTTAATAGTTGAGTCTTTAGAACGTGCAAAACACACTCCAAGTAAGGTGCAGATTGTTCTGTTCATAAAACCAATCGAACAACCTCATTCCTCAGAGGACGCGTACTTATATTTATACACATCGAATATTAATCAGTATTTCTATCAAATTTATTATAAAGTCTTTGAACCTATCAGGGAGCCATTCTAGGACTAAGGCTGCACGCTACTAGCTGTTAAATACAGTATATAACGGGGTAATGCCGATATAGTGGAGCAACAGCGATTATTTGGCCTGTATGAAGAAATCTGAACCTGCCCGCGGAACTGCGCGCGATTATTACTGAAGATAACGTTGTTAACTTCACTGAACGACGAGAATTCTCAGTTGTCGCCTAGAATCGGTAGTAATTGTGTGAAACTATTGCGTGGAAGCAAGTAAACAGTGATAACTTCAGTTGAACTTCATAGGGTGTACAAATAAAGAACACCGTTAGCTGTTTCTTAGTTAGTTGAAACTACTGTACAGTTATGAAAAGTGGTCTCCGGCGAAAGATACAAATATAACCGCATTATCGTGGCAAATGAGGAAAATGCTGTCCGTCAGGGAAAATGAGCATCAGGAGAGCGTTAGAAGTCTGCTGTACCATACACAACGCTTAAAAAAAATACGTTACGTACACTTTTTTTTAATACTTTGCAAATCACATTCATCGAACCACCTTTATACTATTTATCTCCCAATCCAGTCTCTCGTATTTTATTCTGATGATCATTTCTACCTATGTAAGTGGGAGTCGTCAATATATTCTCGCATTCGGAGGAGAATGTCGGCGATTGGAGTTTCGTAAGTAGCCCACGCCGCAGCGAAAAGCGCCGTTGTAATGATTCCCATCCCAGATCCTGTATCATTTCCGTAACGCTGTCTCCCCTGTATCATGACAGTACAAAACGAGCTGCCCTTTTTTGGACTCTTTCGATGTCCTGTGTCAAGGATAAGGATCCCACACTGGGCAGCAATACTCCAAAAATGGACGGACAAGCGTAGTGTATGCAGTTCCTTTAGTAGTTCTGTTGCATTTTTACAGAGTTATACCAATGAAACGCAGCCTTTCCAGTTTGAATCTGAAGTAATAGTAATTCCTAGGTATTTTGTGGATTTTACGGCCTTCACTTTTGATTGATTTATCTTGTAAACAAAGTTTAAAGGATTTCTTTTCGTACTCATGTGGACGACTTCACACTTCTCATTATTTAGAGTCAACTGCCATTTTTTACACCATACTGATATTCACATCGTTCTGCAGTTGGTTTTGATCTTCAGATGAATTTACTAGACGGTAAATGACGACGTCATTTCAAATAACCTAAGAAAGCTACTTAGATTTTCTCCGAAATCGTTTATGTAAATAAGGAACAGCAGAGGACCAATAACACTACCCGTGGAACGCCCGATATCACCTCTGTTTTAGTCGATGCTTTACAATCGATTACTACAAACTGTGTCCTATCTGACAGGAAATGCCCTATCCAGTCACAAATTTGGGGCGATATACCATAACCACACAGTTTGAGTAAAAGCCGTTTGTGAGGTACAGTGTTAAAAGCCTTCTGGAAATCAAGAAATCGATTTGAGAACCCTTGTCTATAGCACCCATCACATCGTGTGAGTAAAGAGCTAGTTGTGTTTCGCATGAACTATACTTTCTAGTCTTCCATTCACGCCACAGCACTGACGTGCATGCCATGAATGGTGGCGCCAGAGGATCACTTGGAATATGGGCTGGCGGGCAGCTGTTTTCAGATTTTGCCTGCACGCAAGTGACGGTTGTTCGCGCGTGCGACTACACCTGTACAGCACTGGCTCATAGACAGCATCATACAAAACACACTGGCTCTAGCGTTCGCCTTAAGTTCGGGAAGCGATGAGTGACAACTCCCTTTCACCTTTGGTGTTTGTAGAGAGACCGCTGACCAGAGCTCGGTAAGCGCAGAATAATTTGGACAGCGGCTGACTAAGGGGGGGGGGGGGGGGCGCTTGGCATTCGTTCTGCTGGGGCCTCCAAATCTCGTAAGTTATTCTTCTTAGACTGCCCTGTGTCTCTGTGTTGTGGGGGCCTCCAAATCTCAAGAGTTACTGTTTTATTCCAAATATTGCCAAGTGGAGTGGAGTGGAGAGGGGGGGGGGGGGCTCATTTTGTTTCGCCACCGCCTCTAACAGCCTTAGTCCGCCACTGTTTCTAGACCTGTTCTTTTGCAGTTTTTTCAACATGAAGGTGGTATGTTGCTTAAACAAAATAATGCTGGACCACAGACTGCTCACTAAACGCAACATACGCCTGTATTATTTCTTTTTCAGAGTTGAAATGTCAAATATGGGGAACTTCGACATGTCTTTCATCAAAGAAATATTAAATCTAGGGCCTCTCCGTATTGATCATAAAACTCGTTTGTCTTCTGTTCACTGCATTTATTTGACTGCTGTATGTTTATAAATACGTCTGCAAAGTTTAGTAGTGTGTTCGATCAACCACAAAATTAATAGAAATGTATGAAGCAACTGGAGTTGTATAATATGAGCCATTTTGATAAAAATAGGTTTAAAAATTGGAGAGCCGTAAGAAAATGGCGGAGGTTATTAGGCATGAAATACGGTCCCCGGTTGTACCACAGACGACATGGAGAAGAAAATTAATTTTTGAAACCAGGGTGCCTCACGTTAAACAGCGCCTCATGTAACTCGTTTATTTGTACAAATGTTGCAGTTAGTTGATGGAACACAAATTGTATTTTGTTTATAAAGTTTATGCCCACACTGTAGCGTAATCACTATATAATCACTAAACAAAGTTCTTAACGCCCATGTACTGCAGTAAACATTTATTTAGTTTCAGATATTCATCCACTGCTTCTAAATTGATTCACACGTTTCAGGAGTATGCACAATGTGGTTTTCGGGTGCTATACTGGAGGCTAGAATAGTTATTTACAGTAGCAAGAAATCATAGTGTCCCTGTAACCCCGTCTTCTGCAGATATAGCTTTGCTCATGCACGTATTCCTCTCAGTGATGTGAGCAGCAAATTTACTGAGAAAATATTGATACCTCGTGACATCCATTCTCAGGTTATTTATATGACTTTACGTCCTCCTCTTGTTGCCACGCTATAAATTCTCTGGCTGTTTTTGTTGTCACAACGTGTAACCCAAATCATCACCCAAGTACGTATTCTCCCCCCCCCCCCCCCCCAACTTGCCATCGTCCAATTGCACACAAAATGTAATTGTAGCGGTAGCAACTGCAGCGCATAAGTTATTGTTATCCGCCATCTTGAAATATCACGTAAAATGTCAGTGTAATACTTCTTTGTAGGGCCACATCAAAGGTTTAAGACAGTAATTTCATGAATATTCGATAATATTTCTTTGTCAAAGATTTGATCAAAAATATGATCGTGTAATATCGACCATACTCTGCAAGACGTACAGCAGCTTACCTGGCCAGCATGATCTCCGGACTCCAATCGGGTATGTGTGGGATATGATGGTACAACTGACACGTGCAACTCGACAATCAGCAACTACTGCACAAGAACGTGAACAGGTCGAGCAGGAGTGGAATAATGTATCCCAAGACAGCATTCGCCATATGTAAGTTCTAGTGGATGCCAGAATCGGCGTCTACATTGCCGCCCGTGGAGAGTACACCACGTACTAAAATGGGAATTTCTGCATGGATCGACACCTGATACTTCAGTACCACTTCAGCTATTCATCGGTAAATGTAATCATTTCATGTAAACCACTTCGAGTGTGTCAACAAAGAAGCGGAATACTCTAGTGGGTGTACTAATTTTCGTTTCCGATACTGTATATTCGCTGAATAGCAATTGCTCTGGTTTTATGTGGTGCTATATTAGCAAGTACAGATAGCCAATTAATTACAGGTCTAAGTGTTCCAGATATTACCCACACTTAGGGTGACCAGACGTTCGGATTAATCGGGACATGTACTCTCATTTAGCTCTTTGTCGGCGTCCGACCAGATTTTTACATCGTCGTCCTTTTTCACAAAGTTGAGCGTAAAACAAGGTAAAGCAATCAACATTCCGAAGATTGGTCTGAACACCACAGTGCTTTACTAGGCATGGTCCTGTTTGGAGGTGGTATGCCGTTGCCTTCCTCCGACCTTCGAATTGACTTACCCAGGGGGACCTACTGTTTAACGTGAGTTCCGAACCACGGTGCTACTCGATATTTTTAACATAAGCAATACTGTCAGAGGTGAAAGAAGTGGAAAGTGACAGATAAAAATCCTAGGACCTGGCGGGGAGCGAACCCGCGACCTTTGGATTTGTAGTCTGGCACTCTACCACTGTGCAACCGAGGCGCATACGTAATAAAATTTTTGTTTACAATTAGTCCCGTTGTATTGCTCTTTTCTTAAATACTTTATGTACACTTTATGCACTCGTGATAAACACACGCGAAGATTGTGCTGCAGGTGGCAGATCGATCGATCCGTAAGCGAGAGGGAATATAGATTATTTAAAACTTCCCCTGCGTATTTTCAGTTCCGGATTCTTGGCTTCACAGTAGGCATTTAGGTTTCATGTCGCGCACGTGTGACTTATGAGTGCACTTTGCTGTTCACTGTAACCGAATTAGTTTCAAAAAGTAGCTAACAACTTCTGAAACAGTGTAAAAATATCCCGCGTTTTGTGGGTTATCTTGCACCAAAAAGTGAGCAAAGTTCTTTAGTGAAAGTAAGTCCGTTGATTCGTCATTCAGAATCGTTAAAACTTTTTCAGTATATCAGAGCACAGAGCAAAAGGGGGAAAGAATATTTTCACTACTTACCACACGGTGGACTAATGACAGGAAGAGGTTGAGCTTTGAATCTGTTGAAGATATGTTGATGGTCCAACATAATTTAAAAGAATTTTCATGTATCTTTTTACCTTTATCAGTAATTTTTAAAGAATATGCGTATTGTCCTAATAATAAACTCATTTATTAAATCAGAACGTATGTTTTGTACGTCCTCTGTTTTCCTTCTTTGTCATTTTTAAGCTGTTTATTCTCTTTTTCACGTGATTGCGTCTAGTTACCCTACCCACACTTGTTCTCCGAGTTTCGATTTTTGATACATGTGTACTTCTGGCGCATAAAGGAGCACAATACTCTCCCACGCAATATACCAATGTCATGTCGAAGTCAGCAAGGTATTTGTACCACCCCTCCCCCAATAATGTTCCAGAGATTTTGTAAAGAATGTCCTTTCTAAATATTTATTTTGCATCGTCGATATGGTATCTGTACGTTAGGAACCGAAAATTATTTTCTTGTTTAATGATCTGGTTATTCACTTAGCGAGTCATTAGCATTATGTCACATGGGATATTGGACACATACAGAGACTAACAGTAAGAATGGTCACGTTTGTTTGACCCTGTCAGATACTGAAAGTTTGAACTGGTACAAGCTTAAAGATGAAAGCAAATAATTGCTAAGGACTACTTACTTGTAAAGCCTGAAGAAGCAGTTTTAAATGAGTTACGGATATAGTTTAACACCCTACATGATTACCCCCGTGGGGACTTCGACAATATTAGGCCCGCACAGAGCCAGTCCATTTCAGCAATCATTCTTCCCGTGTTCCGTAAGTGACTGGAAAGGCAAGAAGCCACAGTGGGAAATACCCTCCGCCACACACTTGTTTACAGAGAATGGATGTCGAATTCTTGAATAAAAGAATGTCTTGGTTACAAAATTTTTTATTTAAATCACCCGTTTCGCCCGGTTAGGGCATCTTCAAATATATGACAAAGAAAAAAAATGAACCAGAACTTACAATATTTACATAATATTTTTTTTAAATTAAAATTTTTTAGCTACAAAACAATGCTGAAATCGCTAATAAGGAATTGTAATAATTTACGGTACTAATGTTTTTTTCGTACACTGTGATAGAGGGTGTTTAGATGTAGAAGCAGGTCAGAGCATTCTTGACACTTGGCCAAATTAATGAGATTGTTATTGGTTTACTTTATTGGACGAGCTACGAACTAGCTGCAATTTCATTGTTGTGGTTTCAAGGAACGTAGTTTCTCCTGCACCGCAGACAAAGCAGTGAAATAGATTTACCACTGGAGACCTGATAAAAAAATAAACTGAATTACTTCAGAATGAAACTGTAGCTTTATTGTTCTGGAAAACCACATTAGGTGGTTAAAAAAAAAAAAAAAATCCCATTTTTATTGCATAGATCGGTAGCTCCACTACCCAAGAATACGCTGTCACAGTTTCAAAGCTAAATTCGCATCCGTTTAGATATTACGAGCATAGAACCGAGAGCACATCAGCTACAGGCTCGAGCACAGATAGTTGTATCTCAGGTAGCTTTGTATACTAACGTAGACCTGACAAGGAACTCCATCGTTGTATCTATCCTGTTAAATAATGGTATAGAAGGTACCATCAGAGTCAACATACGGACGTATGTCAGTTACATTTACGTTAGAGCGTCGCCGTACTTTACTCTGAGTCAGTATTGGCTCAGCTTTCGACGAGTATGTTTGTAGTTTGAGACTGCGAAATGTCGTCGCATCCGAAAGGCGACTATGAGTCGACAGAACGCCGCAGTAGGCCGCGTAAAAGAAACTTTCACAGGAACCAGCACGACGATAGAGTGATAACAACGAAGTTCTAAGTGCTAGTGCGAAAAAAACTCCACAGTTATACGACTGAAAATGTGAATGTGAATCGACTAAATTTCAATCTTGTCAACGAATTTTAACCTTTGTTTACAGCACTATCGGACATACTAATTTGTAAGGTGACCAATTGTCCTCCTTTAGGGAGGACAGTCCTCTTTTAGTTTCTGTCCTTCCTCGAGTAGTGTCCTCCTGCCTATCCTCCTTTTCAATATTTTAAAATTAATCTGTATTCAAAGATGCCGCGTTTAGGAGGAATCAAATCCGGGTATAACAGAAAAGTTTACCAAAGAAGTGCAGAATTTTTACCGAACATGTTTCCAGTATGTCGAAGAGTGGTCTGAAATGAATTTCACAGATAATAACAGTTTACAATGGTGTTTCTTGACTTCATCACAGGTAAATTGGGCAGATATTGAAAATTGTATTTAGTTTTATTGAAAGAAATGGATATTAAAATCGATGACAATAGTTTGACAATGAAGAAATTAGAAGACTGAATATATATTTAAATACTTATAAATGAGAACAATGGGAAAATCAACATGTTTCAATTGATAAAAGGTGGGTGGAAGTATTTAACCATTTCAAAAATGAACATATTCCATATGAAAATTTAATTATTCTTAGGAATTTACGTTGTCCTGCCCTGAAACTAGTGCAACAGGTGAAAGAGTTTTTTCAATTGGGAATGACTTTTTGACAACTGAGAAGTCAAGATTGTATGTTGATACTCTAGCTGCAGCACTTACCGCAAAATTCAATATGAACGTTACTGTATTTCTTGCTCCGAAATTTCCAAATCATTGTTAGAAAATGATACATTGGCAAAAAATATCCATTCAATGGAAAAATACTCATTTAATTAAACAATTAAAACTTATGTAAATATAAATAGTACATTTTTGTTTTAATTTATAGAATGTTTAATTTATTTGCATTGTACTTTTTCCGTCCTCCTTTCCATTGTAAATAAATTGGTCACCTTATAATTCGCCGCAATTGCAAACAAAATGTTACTTTTGAAGTAACTGGAATCCGAGGCCTTGGTTTGAAACACGTTGTCAAGTGTAGGTGCAGATCTAGACAGATCTAGATTCGAGGTAAATCGCATAATAGTGTATGTCATACGACTCCAAGGCATTGGCAGTCAAGGGTTGAGATTATTCAGCAAATGTATGGACATCGGCAGAGGTATGACCGAAGAAACGTATAACAGAATCGCAGGTCACATCCACGTTGCTGCAAAGGCAGTTTTTGAGTATTGTCGTAAAAAAAGCTGTCGAAGAGGAGTAAAAAGAGAGTGAACAAAAAGGAAGATCTATTTTGAATTTCAAAGTGTCTTGCGACGGTAATTGGAAAAAGCGGGTACAAATCTTTGTTCGGAGTTACAACTCTCATAGCGTATTACTGTGGCAAAGTCATCGATCTAGATGTACAAAGCAGTTACTGTCATGCTTGTGCAAAACATCAGAATAAAATCTCCAGAACATCTAGAATGGAAAGAAGTCCACGACGACGAATGTGCCAAAAATCATCAAGGATCGGTAGGAAGCATGGAAGTGGAGTCTGTAAAAAATGTTTTCGAGATCAGAAGACGCGCATGACGTAAAATACTGATATTCGCAACGGCGATTCTAAGACATTCGCAGCAATTCTCGATTTGAATCCTTACGGTGATTATCATACAGCTTCAAGAAGCGAATGTATATGTCACGTCCAGGAGAAAATGGGAATTCGTCTCCGAAACATTCGAAAAACTAAACAGCTTGGTGAAAACGGCAAGCTCAAAGTGTCGTTAGTGAAAAAGCTCAGCGCGTATTATGAAACTAGCGATTCGAAGACATGTAGATAGTGCGCAAGACATGAAAAAAGCAATATGGCGATATAGTATTATATGATTTCCACGGATGAATATCCTCGACACGGGTATTGTCCAGAGGACAGCTGGTGCGAGTGGCAGAAACGAACAGCCCTTGAGAATGGAGCAAGTACCGCACCCTACCCCAATGCACCCCGACATAAAGAAGAATCTACGAAGATTTATCAAGGGTTGAATTACTGGAGAGACGTTTAGGTGGTCACACGCAAAATGCTAATGAAAGTTCCAATTCCACTATTTGGTGTTTAGCTCCTAAAAACTTGCACTCCGGACTAAAAGTCATTGAATTGGCATCGTATTTAACAGCGTGAGTATTCAATGAAAGTAATTCATCCCTTTTGATGGTCATGAACGAGGCAGGAATTGTAGTAGGCACGCAAAGCTTCAGTTATGCCGAACAAATGGATAACCAGCTCGTGAGTCGGCAGAATCGACGTAGTTCATTGGCATCGAAGGAAGGTCGGCAAGCTCGGAAAGCACTGCTGCAAGCGTAAACGCAGCCTCTAAGGAAGACGGGGATTACTATATGGTGCTGGAATAGCAAATTAATCGGTAAGCTTGGTACATTATTTTACATGTTCAAAAGCGTTTATCTCGAAATGAAGTTTCGCACATTCGCGTGCAGTCTAACCCAAAAAGTATAGAACCGATCATTATAACAATTATAGACAGTATGATTCTTTATAAAAGAACCAATTATATGAACCAACTTGTGAGATAGTATATCATGATTTCAAGGATAAACTTATTGTTCGTTGCATAATAAGAAATATCCATGAATATGGAAGTAAATTGTTCCCATGGCTGCAACATATGTACTTGCCATTATTGTAATCTGCATTGAGGTTCATATTTTTAGAAAATACTTTATTCGTGTAGACCCACATCCTTTTTGATTTCAGATGAAACTCGGAATGGCTACCTTCGGCGGACGTCACAGTATAACATTGTTATATGTGGCTGAAATTATTCACATAAATTCACACAAACACAATATGATGAATGAAATTTCAGAATGTAACTAAATTCTCATTACTTCTTACTAGCAAAAATAAATTCCCCAAAATCAGTGACAAACAGGTTCCTAATGTGGTTTCCCATCTTAAGGCCTTTTTCTGATAATTCTGTTGAATAACATATGTTGTCCATAGCACCGTACTAGGACTTCGTAGACTATTTCAATGATCCATGACTAACCACGTTTTTTTACAAGTCACAAGATAACAGCGCGTAAACTACTGCCCCCACTATTAAGGCACCACTTACTAGATAAGTTTGCTCTGCTGTACCATAAGTAAGCAAACAGGTCTTGATAAGACAATTAATAAACTAACCTTATATGAGTTATAGGCTTACTTATACATAGTGGGGTAGAAGTAACTTTTCTCCTGACGTTGACACTGAGGTTTGCGGCAATGTTATCTCATTACTATATCATGTTCTATACATATTATGAAGCTTTGATTAGAGGCCTTTTTCAAGATTACATACAATAGTCACAGTTACATGTAAAAAATGTGTCTTAATCCAGCAATTATAAAAATATCGGAAAGTTCGTCGCTCTATCTCGGCGAAAACGCACTATAAATTTGATGTCGCCTGCCTTCCTGTCCTACCCTGTACGATATTAACGTTGCTATCAGACGTGTTCTGAGGTACCGGAAAAAAAAGCCTCAACGGGCCCGTAGAAAATTGAGTTGCACCTTCAAGTTCTCCCGTAGCAGCGCAAGCGGTACAGACTTCCGCCGCTAGAGCGCGGGCAGTGTACTCCAGGCAGACACGCATCCCTGCAGAGACGAGTGGATAGCACGCAAGATGTTACATTCTCTTACGCGGCTATTTCATCCAACAAACTATATTATTTATCCGTTACCCGAATACACGATATGGACATAAAGTAAAATTGAAATAGTCGTTTCAATGTTTTTACTTTGGTTATCAGATTTTGGAGTGCTAGATGATGACACTTTCTACATTTTAAGATGAATATTAATATCACACAAATCAGAAATACTTACAGTACATCAGGAGCAATGTCTTCTGTTGCAACAAATACTTTTAAAATATTCCTTCTGTTGTATGAAGGAGAACAACGTCTCAACACAAACGTTATGTGTTGGCACTGCAAAGAACTGTGCATTTTAAACTGTTCACTAAATTGTCCACGTTTATTTTGAGTTGCTTCATATTTCCGTCGTACGTATCTATGGCTTTCTTCAAATATGAAACTGACAATAACATCTTTAATTCCAATATTTTTATCCAACATATATTTTACACACTCTTCAAGAATACATCTTGAAAATGAAGCCTCGTAACGAAATTTATCAAACGGTTATATCCACATATTCCGATGCACACACGGAAATATAAATCGACATTTCTCGTTTTAAACGTCAAGCTGTTGTTTTCCGCACACAACAGATCGATTGTAAGTAAATTGTGTAATAGTCGAAGTAAAGCGTATATACATATATTGTTGACAATTCAAGGTAGAAACAAAAAACAAAATATAATTTCTCAAAAATAAAAATGCGGATATTAACCAGAAATCTTTAAAATATGTACGGACGCTAGGTTCAACGTAAAAAATGTTGACATGTCCGCATAAATATGGACCCTGGTAACCCTACACACAACATTTGCTCTGTCTGTCTCCTCAGGCAACTGTGATTGTGTGGTGGTGGTGGTGGTGGTTGTTGGGGGGGGGGGGGGGCGCAACAAGTCCACTTTTGCCGTCATCCAGATCCCAGTATCCCGATGAATTTAAATTATTTGCAATTGATGATATAAACTAATGTATTATGCGTATTGGGGTATTGCCCGACGAGAACACAAGATTTCGAATTTTTTTTTTTCTTTTCCATTAGCTTTATAATTAACAGGTATGTTCATACTGAACAAATGGATAAACATTATTAAAAACAACATAACGAATATATTATTACGAGAAGCAGGTGGTGTTCTACTCTTTGGAAACATTACTCAAGGGCCAGTATTTCCTTGAACCTTAGGTAGATGGGGCTGAGGAAGGATGGAAGGAAGAAAGAAAGAAAGAAAGAAAGAACGAAAAGAAAGTAAGAAAGAAAGAAAAATTGCTGTTGACGTCACGTCGACAGCGCGGTCTTAAGGAACAGGACACGATTAAGAAAAGACGGGGTAAGAAATCGGGCCTGCCCTTGTCAAAGGAAGCATTCCTAACTCTGCCTGGAGCGATTTTGGGAAACCATTGAAATCCAAGAAATTGGATGTTCCGACGTGTATTGTAGTCTTGCAATCGAATGCGAGTTCATATCAGAAAATATTGCGTGAACACTGTCTCTTGCTTTACTGAAGGGATTTTCTCGTACATATTACAACAGTATCGTTTGTCTTTAAATGGACTCGTTTCGGAATGAGATACTACTAATACGGGCATGCTGCGCATCTTATGTCTCGCTGATGCCATTGATGTGTTATGACCATGTTATTGCGCAACTTCTCCCATGTTCAGAGAACATTAACCTAAAGGCGGTCTCCTTTCCGTGGGAATCGCGTGTTTAGTTTTGATTATCTATTTTCGATCGTTTTACTTTTAAAAAAATTATTGCATTAATGACAGAAAAATACTTACACTGCTATAGTTCTTGAATTTGCTTAGGGCTTACTGAAAGAAATAGTTACTGTTTAACAGGATGTGGAGATTACACGTTATGTCAACATTCACTGGCCACCTTCAACAGCAATATTACAGTTTGCTGTGGTAGGAGGGGAATCACACCAGGGATTGGTGTGATGATATTTTGGAAGACGAGTGGGAAGTTTTAATTATCGATAAAAATGTTTCAATTCCGATCCTTTAAAAAGTTGGTTTGAAAAACGCTTTTTAAATTATTTTATTGAAAGAATAGCACCTGACTACACTATATATTTTTTCTCTTTCCCTGAGAATTGGAGGAGGATTGTCCCCCTCTCCCTTGCCTCTACGCAGAGGCGCCTGTGACCACCTGCCTCGATATATCGTCGCTAATTGCCTGTAACGAGGAAAGCGTGACGCCAATTGCGTACAGCAACGTCGCAAATTGCTTACTTATCACTGCGATAATTATAATTTTTGAGATTGGCTACTAAGACGTCGTTGTTGCTTTTGGTCTTCGGATACAGGTTTGATGCAGCTGTCCACCCTACTCTACAATCCTGTACAAGCCTCTTCATCTCTGAATAAGAACGTCAACCCACATCCATTTGAATCTGCCTACTGTATTCGTCTCTAGGTCTCCCTCTGCGATTTTCACCCCACAAACTTTCCTTCAATGTTAAATTGACAGCTCCATGATGTCTCAAAATGTGTCCCACCAGTTGATCCTTTATTTTGGTCAAGATATGCCAGAAACTTCTCTTCTCCCAAGGTCTCTTCAGCACCTTATTACTTGATCGAACTACCCATCTAATCTTCAGCATTCTTCTGTAGCACCACATTTCAAATTACTCTTTCATCTTTCTGTCCGAACTCCTTATCGTCTACGTTTCACTTCCGTACAATGCTACACTGAAGACAAATGCCTTTTAACATTTAATTTTGGATGCCAACAAATTTCGCTTCTTCAGAAATGCTTTTCTTCCTCTAACCATTCTGCATTTCATATCTTCTACTCAGGCCATCTGAAGCTTTTTGCTACCAAAATGAAAAAAACTCATCTACTTTTTATTGTCTGGTTACCTAATCTAATTCGTCCATCACGAGAAACTATTAAATCTGAAGCCATTTTTGTAAAGAAAACAAAGGCATCCCCACCACACTGACCCAAAGGCAAGCAGTATGTGGTACTCATGTGGTAAGAAAGGATTACTTGGTTTCAGCACGGGTAACGACCGAAAGGTTTCGATACTAATGCCCAATATATGTAATGAGACATGGCCCTCTTCTGCTACTTTTTCTCATCACCTGTGATTTGAGTACATGTCTATTACTTCGTATCACCAGTTTTTAATACAAGGTCGTGTAGGAATTGTGATGAAAGAGAACGAGGGCCAGCGAACCTTAAAAATATGGGAAGAAAGAGCAAACGCAATCAAGACGTATAGGATTTTCTTTAACTATATTGCATTATCCTTGTTTTGCTCTTGCTATTGTTCATTTTATACCCTGCTTTCAATACAATATCCACTCTCTTCTACTGCTCTTCTACCACCTTTGCTGTTTCAATCAGTATTACAATGTCATCGCCAAACAGCAAATTATTTTCTCTGTCTGAATTTTCGTTCTTTTACCAATCTCTCGATTGTTTTATTTACTGCTTGCTCAATTTCTACAATGAATAACAATGGACAGCTTATATGCCCTGCCTCACTTCCTTCTGAATACCTGCTGAAATTTCAATAAAGTAACAATGGGCATGCGTCGAGATGATATCGGGGAAGATCAGTTTGGATTTAAAAGAAATGTAAGAATATGGGAGGCAATACATTACGGCTTGGCTTAGAAGAAAGGAAAGGCATACCCATATTTCTAGCTTTTGTAGATTTGGAGAAAGCTTTTGACAATGCTGATTGGAATACTCTCAAATTCTAAAGTCAGTGGGGGGTAAAATATAGGGAAAAGAAGGTTATTTACAACTAGTACAAAAACCAGGGGGCAGTTATTAAAGTCGAAGGGAAGCATTGATTGGGAAGGGAGTAAGACAGGGTTAGAGCCTTTCTCCAATGTTATTCAATTTGTACACTGAGCAAGCTGTGAAGGAAAGCGGGAAGAAATTTGAGAAGGAATTAAAATTTAGCGTGAAGATATAAAATACATTGCGTTTTCCCGCTGACAGGACCTGGAAGAGAAATTGAACGGAATGGCCAGTGTGTTGAAAGGAGCGTATAAGATGAACACTAGCAAGAGCAAAACAGCGTCAATGGAATCAAGTGTAAGAAAATCAGGCGGTGCTGAAGGAATTGGGTAATGAGACTATAAAAGTAGTGGATGAGTTTTGTTATTTGGCTAGTAAAATGACATTGAAGTTCGAAGTACAGAGGATATAAAATGCAGAATGGCAATGGGAAGAAAAGCGTTTTTGAAAAAGAGAAACAAGTTAAATCGAATTTTATTTGAAGTGTAAGGAAGGCATCTGCACGGAGTGTTGCCTTGTACGGGAGTGAAACATGGACGTTAAATATGTCAGATAAGAAGAGGATAGATGCTTTTGAAATATGGTGCTAGAGAACAATGCTGAAGATTAGGTAGGTGGCTCGCGTAACTAATGAAGAGGTACTGAACAGAATTGGAAGAAATGGAATTTATGGCATTCCTTGACAGAAGAGATTAATTGGTAGGACACATTCTTAAACATCAAGAAATCGTAAATTTAGCATTAGAGGGAAGTGTGTGGCGGAAAAATCTCAGAGGGAGACAAAGAGACGAATACAGTAAACAAGTTCAAATGTATGTGGGTTGCCGTTCTTATGAGATGAAGATGCTTGGTCAGAACAGAGTAGGGTGGAGAGCTGCACCAAACCAGTTGCAATAACTTTTTATTATTGTGCACGCAATTGAAGGGCTTTACGTAGACTATCAGGCAGCAATTAGAGTAGATGGCAAATTAAGCTAATGGTTCAGGGTAGTTTCAGGGGTAAGACACGGCTGTAATCTTTCACCACTGTTGTTCATAGTATTCGTGGATCATACGTTGAAAACAGTACACTGGGAGGGCGGGATTAAAATACATGAAAACAAAATAAGCAGTCTTGCATATGCGGATGACTTAGTTGTAATGGCCGATTCGATTGAAAAGTTGCAAACTAATATTTCAGAGCTCGATCAGAGGTGCAAGGATTATGATATGATCAGCATCTCCAAAACGAAAGTAATGTCTGTTGGAAAAGGATTTAAAGAGATTGAGTGCTAAATAGGAGGAACAACGTTAGAATAGACAGTTTCAAGTACCTGGGATGTATCTTCTCACAGGATGGCAACATAACGAAAGAACTGGAATCGCGGTGCAGAAAAGCTAATGCAGTGAGTGCTCAGCTAAGATCCACTCTCTTCTGCAAGAAGGAAGGAAGTACCAAGACTAAGCTAGCAGTGTACCGCTCTATCTTTCGACCAACTTTGTTGTATGGGAGTAAAAGTTTGGTCGATACATGTTACCTTATTTATAAGGTAGAGGTTGCAGATATGAAAGTAGCAAGAATGATTGCAGCTGCTAATAGATGGGAACAATGGCAGGAGGGTGTCCATAATGAGGAAATCAAAGAAAAACTTGGAATGAACACCATAGATGAAGCAGTTAGAGCGAACAGACTGAGATGGTGGGGTCATGTTATACGCATGGGAGAAGCAAGGTTACCTAAGAGACTCTTGAGCTCGGCAGCGGAGGGTAAGAGGAGTCGAGGTAGACCAAGAAGAAAGTACTTACATTCGGTGCAGAATGATTTTGAAGTAAAAGGCATAACATCAGACGAGGCATCAATGTTGGCATTGAATAGTGGATCACGGAGGAATTTTATTAGGGGGACTATTCTTCAGACAACACTGGAAGGCATAATCAGTCTCTAATGAAGATGAATTTAATTTTGGGCAGTAAAATAACAAATGATGGTCGCAGTACAGAGGATATAAAATGCAGAATGGCAATGGGTAGAAAAGCGTTCTTGAAAAAGAGAAAGTTGTTAACATCGAATATTGATTTAAGCCTAAGGAAGTCTTTTTTGAAGGCATCTGTATGGAGTGTTGCCTTGTATGGGAGTGAGACATGGACGATAAACAGTGCGGACAGGAAGAGGATTGAGGCTTTTGAAATATGGTGCTACAGAAGAATGCTGAAGATTAGGTGGGTGGATCGCGTAACTAATGAGGAGGTACTGAACAGAATTGGGGAGAAAAGAAATTTCTGGCATACCTTGTCTAAAAGAAGGGATAGATTGGTATGACACATTCTTAGACATCAAGGAATTGTGAATTTAGCATTGGAGGGAAGTGTGTGGGGTAAAAATCGCAGAGGAAGACCAAGAGATGGATACAGTAAGCAGATTCAGACAGATATAGGTTGTCGTTCTTATGCGGAGATGAAGAGGCTTGCTCAGGATAGGGTATTCTGGAGAGCTGCGTCAAACCCGTCTCCGGACTGAAGACCACAACAACAATAACAACAGAACTATTTTAATGAAGGTGGGTTTGATAGTAATTTAAATAATTTAACTGATACTGGCTCTGATCTCCGGACTGAAGACAACAACAAAATGTGTCGAGAAATTCTATCTGCGCCCGTAAGACGAATGTAACCGATGGTGGGCTACACATACTGGGTCAGTGTAACTGCCCTTGTTACACGCTTTCTTGCAGGTAAGTGGTGGTGAGAGGGGTGAAGTGGTACTGGGGCAGGCTGGAGGGGGGATGAATTGGCGCGTCTCGTTAGGCGGGGCGTTGCTGTGGCACCGGATGCGCGGCGGAGCCGTCGGCGCCGCCAAAGGAAGGCGCGGTTGTCGGCGGCCGGAAGTGAGCTGGTCAGGTAGTTGATGCGCTGGCGCTGGCCGCCACTGCGGGGGGGGGGGGGGAGGGGGCGCCGTGCTAAGCGGGGGGCCCAGGGGAGCGCCGCGGCGAGGCGGTTATCCCAGGGACGACGATTCCATGCCACGGCGCGCGCAGGCGCTACTGGACCTGACAAGCTCGCGACGCAAGCCTGTTACAGGCTAGCCAGTGGCGGATTCAGGACTTTGATTTGGGAGGGGCTTGACCCAGTTGAGTTAAAAGCAAGGTACTTTTGGAGGAGGTTAGATCCAGTCGAGGGTGAGAATTACCAAGGGAAACACTAAAAGCAAGGTACTTTGGGGGGGGGGGGGGGGGAGGTTTCAGCCCCTTAGCCACCCCCCTGGATGCGCCACTGAGGCTAGCTGCACTAATTGTAAGTCCCCAAACGTAACCGGACACCCCAAAAACATGAGATTTTCTTATTAGACATTAGCTACAAACAAAGATGAGTTTAAGAGGAAGCTAAAAGACTTAGTGGCCAACTCCTACTCCACTGGCGAATTTTTAAATAGGACCAAATGATGTACGTATCTGCATTGATACTATTAGTATTATATCAGCGCGTAAAAAATAATGTATCTCTATTAGTATTATATTATCAGCTTGTTAAAAAGAAAAAACTGACATGTTCCATATCCACAATGATCTCAACATGGAAATATGGAACGTACAACTAATCTAAGAGCACTGAACTCCCACGAGGATGGAAAGAGGCTAGTTCCCTGGAGGGCGTTTGCCCGACACACACGGACTGTTAAGTATAAACAGGGATGGGGAGTAATTGAGTAAAAGTAATCGATTTACAGGTAAGGATTACATTTCGTGTAATTTTTACTTGTAATCGATACATTAAAAAAACGTAATTTTTACTTGAAATTTACTTCTTCGAATAAAAAAGTAATCGTTACAAAATTGTAATCGTTACTTTGTACGAAGTCTTTGTCGTTCGCACGTATCTCGCAGTCGACAAAATATCGTCACTTCGATATTCTTTGGTGCAACTCTAACCTCGTTTGTTCGTTGCAGCTTTTTCCCCGCCCATCTAAAAAGTAATTGTAATTTACGACTTCAGGAAAGTAATTATAATTTGTAATTGTACTGATACATTTTTAATATGTAAATTTTACTTGTAATTGATTACATATTATCCTAGATAATTGTAATTGAATCCAGTCACTTTTTTTGAGTTCTCTTCCCATCACTGAGTATAAACAATTCAGTTCACACGACTACACTGGCGACGAACATTTGTATTCAAATCGTCTGCTACAGTGAGCTTCTGCGTGTATTTGCTTTACGGAATTCGCATGGTTAAGATATGGCAAGTGAGAAGGAAGAAACATTAGCATGTGGAGCTGCGTTATTATTGATAGATCAATAAAGAAGACGCAAAGAATGACAGTCAACGGTGGTGGACTAAACCATAAAAGTCGTGGTGGGAATGACATGCTTTGTGAACTGAACGTGCAAAACGGTTCTGACATTCGTAATTTCATAAAGACGTCGTCTTCAGATTTTTAATTTTATAAATATAAAGGCCTATTTTCTTAAAAAAAGACACGAACTTCAGGAAGGCAATCCCTGTTAAATAAGGACTTCCTGTAACCCTCCGTTTTCTTGCAATAGGAAATTCGTACCAAAGTCTAGCATATTTATTTCATATTTCAAGTTCTGCTACACAATATTTAAAATAGTTCCTGCGCTTTGTCAAGGTTGGTTTGAAGGATTTAAGGATTATGTAAAGGTAATTCATTTATTTCAATATCACTGAAACATCGCACATTCACAGGAATGAATTTGACCCCAGCTGAATGATTGCAGTGTTGTCCAGGAACTTTAAAATGTTATATCCAAACCACTTTGGATTGTACGTAGAGTAACCCCCCCTCACTTCCTGTTTTCATTTTTTATTATTATTATTCTCTAATTTGTTTTTCTCCTGCCGGTATTGTGACATGAGGGTTTACTCGGTTCAGTAGCAAAATAAAACCAAACACTAGCGCCGTGTAGCGGCAGTTCGTGGTAACAGGCCACAGAACAAATTTTCCTTTGACCCTTACCAACACAGCTCCGAAACACTATTTCTGTGTTGGCAACATCGGCAGTCTAGTAGCAGCCACGAACAACGTTGTGAACTCAGTGTAAAAGGGCCTTAATCCTTTGCGTCACAGTGGTTTCACTGAGAAACTACTTATTTGCTGTGCCGTATTCCCTTATGCCTCACTGGTGCCTCACTGCCAAGCCACCGTCTCACCCTAAAGAGACTTTTAGAATAAAAGTGTCTGTGGACAAAAGACAGTCCAATGAATCGCATTTGCCCGTTCATAGAAAATCGAACGATATACAAATTGTAGTTGAAAAAAGGAGCCACATAGGACGAGATGGTCAAGCGAAGCGCGTGATGTCAGATCGTGCACAAACCATTTGAGAAGTAGAAAAAAGTGCTATATGTAGGCCTAATGTGCTTAGAAATTCCGCATAAAAAGAAAAAGGTTTTGCCTTTAGTTTGAAAAAGAAATATCAAAGATGATTTAATATTAGGATAATAATAAATGTTAAAAATTAAAAATTATTGGACTCTTTGAGGGACATTGAAAAATCCCTAGTGTCAGTGGTTTCACAGTGAAGCCATATATATATGTCCTCTGTGTTCATAAACCATTCATTCAATTGCAATGAAACTTTGGTGAACGGTTCAAATGTTCAAATGTTTGTTAAGCTTAAGGGACTTAACTGCGGGGTCATCAGTCCCTAAAGTTACATACTACTTATGAACTACCTTATACTAAAGATGACACAAATATCCATGTCCGAGGGGGGATTCCAACCCCCGACCGTAGCGGCCGAGCAGACTGTGACTGGCGCGCCGCAGACCGCTCGACCATCGCGGCCGGCGGTGAACTGTTCACCGTACTCCCACGAAGATTTCTGACCAAAACACAAAAAGAGTACGAGACACATAGCTTAGGAGGTATGACGTCATAAATAACGAGAGAGCACCACGTGAGAATACCCAGATTTATGCGTCGGTTATTGGAAAGTGGGAGTAGTTACGGACCCGCAGCAAAGTTTGCATGTAATTTCGGACGTTTATGAAGTTTTCTAACTGACCCCCCCCCCCCAACATGATGAAACGAAGTCTACCGCTCACAAAAGTTTCGCTGTAGATGCCGTAAAACTGCCACATTAGGCATGATCTTGTATCAAGTGAAGTTATCATTACAGAATTCTTTGTTACTATTTATTGGCCCACTTTAGGTTACGGTAGTAACACTAAACGTGGGCCTTTGCGATCAGGTTTTGACAGCTCGAAATTTAAATGAAAATAATGGTTTAACTATTCATCTGACACGAAAATTGAATAACCGAATTTGTAGAGGAGAAAATTCTCTACAACTTATGTTTTTTTTTTTCATATCTCGTGTATCGTTTGCGACATATTTGCAAAAATAAAGGAGATTTGACACCCTTCATTGAATTAACTAAAACCAGCCGTTCGGAGATGTCACGTGACATTCCTCGCGTATTTGATGATTTTCTTATTGTAAATTACACGTTGTCGTTTCAAAGCAACGGCACACTGAGGAATTAAACACACATCGTTATTCGTACGATAAATGATAATCTAACGTCTACAAATGCCATATTAACATCAGTTAACAACGGCCATCAATAGTATGAGATTAAAGAACTGCTGTTTTGATTTATAGCTAGCGTAGTGGGCAAGGTACTGGACTGTGACGCGAAAGGTCAGTGGTTCTAAACCCGCCAGTACCTAATTTTTTTTCCCTAAAAGTGTTTCAGACATTTTTGTTAGTTAATTTGTTATTATTTAGATTATTATTTTGTACAAAACGTTTGCAAAAACTTATAAAACTAAAAATCAAAAGTGGGCCATAAACACGTCAGCGGGAATTTTTTTTATCTGCAACTCTCCCTAAATTCTCATACATCCAAAATTAAGCAATCTCCAGACCGCTCGGCTACTCCTATAAATGTTTGTTACGGTACATGACAGAGGGTACCTTGCACAAAACTTTGCCGAAAGAGGGAAAGATGCAAACGAACAGAGAGAAAGAGGTGGATGCAGAGAGAGGAGGGAAGGGGATGTGGACTACGAGAGTGGAGTATAAATGAATACCCGGACAATGCCTATCATATCCAAAACTATTTGTGTGAGTAAAGGGGTTAAGGAGAGCGGCGACCAGCTGGCCGGAGAACCGGACGCGGCCCGCTTTAGCAGTCTGGAGCGCCACCGCGGCCGGCCTCTATACGGAGCAGACCGGAACAGCCACTCCGGACGTCGGCAGCACGCCTCAGCTGCGGCGATAGCGGGCGGGCAGGTCTAGGCGTCCGCAGTGGGTAAGAGGGGACACGTTACTAGGACAAACACCTTCAAAAACGAGGGCAAAGGAAGGAAAAACGAGGACGTACGAAACATACGTTCAAATTTAATAAAATTAGTAGGCAAAACATACATTTCTTAACCCTTCAATGCATAGTGAAGCTGATCAGCTACATACGGTATCTTATTTTTTCCATAATCTCTCAAATTGATTGAAATTTTACCACAAATTCATTGTAGTTACTTGAATACATAGTGTTACATATACCAGTAGCTCGATTATAAATCGCAGAGCGCTACTGAATCAGTGTGACAGTTAGCTGCACGAGTTACTCCTAACATGTGCGTCTGTTTACTTTAGTATTCCTCCTTTGCCATGTACAAGTAGTCAGTCACATACTAATGTTGCATTACGAGCTATTTCTTTTTTTGAAAGATGAGTGCCACAGTAGTGACATTTACTTCATCGAGTACATCGTGGAAGCACTGTACAGCTGACCAGCTATGAACGGTTAGTTTCTATTAATGAGAAATAATTTTAAGGAATTTTTTTTCAATATTTTTCTCAGTATATACGCACTAGACACTACTCGTGGTATTTTTTATAGCTTCAAATACAAAGTCATACATTAAAGGTTTAATAATAATTGATACTTCACTGAAAATCCAATTTTCCGCAGACTTACGCTTGCTTATTAGGTAGCTATACAAAGACACACATGAACATTCCTTTATATTGGACTATCAATACACCTTCAAGATTCAACCTGTTCCTGTCATCAGTCCGTGTGCTAATTAGTGAAAATATTCTTTGCGTATTTGCATTGTGGCCCGATATACTGGAAAAGGAGTTTTGCTTTATTATGTGCTCCTCGGTTGCACAGTGGTAGACTGCCAGAGTGCCAGACTACAAATCCAAAGGTCGCTGGTTCGATCCCCGCCATTTCCTAGGATTTTTATCTGTCACTTTCCACTTCTTTCACCTCTGGCAGTATTGCTCATGTGAAAAATATTGAGTAGCGCCGTGGTTCGGAACCCACGTTAAACTATAACTAGCTGGGTAAGTCAGTTCAAAGGTCGGAGGAAGCCAACGGCATACCACCTCCAAACAGGACCATGCCTAGTTCAAACCAATCTTCGGATTGTTGACTGCTATACCTTTTACTCGTAAAATATAGGGAGCGAAGAGTTATATTCAATTTGTACGAAAACCAGACAGCAATTATTAGAGTCTAAGGGCATGGAAGAGTAACAGTGGTTGAGAAGTGAGTAATACAAGGTTGTAGCCTTTCCCCAATGTTGTTCAATCTACCCATTGAAGAAGTTGTGAAGGAATGCAAGGAGAAATTTGGAGGAGGAATTAAAGTCAGGGAGAGGGAATAAAAACCTCGCGATTTGCTGACGACATACTAATTCTGTCAGAGAAAGCAAAGGACCTTGAGAGCAAATACACGGAATGGACAGTGTATTGAAAGGAAGGTGTAAGATGAACATTAACGAGAGTAAAACGAGGGTAATGAAATGTAGTGTCAGAAAATCAGGCAATGCTGAAGGAATTAGATTAGGTAATGGCCGACGTAAAGAAGATATAAAATTCAGAATGGCTATGTGAAGAAAAACTTTTCTGAAGAAGCGAAATTTTTTGACAACCAATATTAGTTCAAATGTTAGGAAGTCGTTTCTGAAAGCTTGTGTCTGGAGTGTAGCATTGTATGGTAGTGAAACGTGCACGATAATAAGGAGCTCAGTCAAAAAAATGATACAAGCTTCCGAAATGTGGTGCTACAGACGAATAATGATGATTAGACGGGTAGATCACGTAACTAATGAGGAGGTACTCAACAACATTGGGGAGAAAAGGAGTTTGTGGCATATCCTAAGAGAAGGGATAGGTTGGTGGAACAGGACATCAAGGAATTGTCAGCTTAGCATTAGAAGGAAGTGTGTGGGCTAAAAAATCGTAGAAGGAGACAGAGATGAATCCAGTAAGCACATTCAAAAGGATGTAGGTTGCCGTTCGTATTCTCAAATGAAGAGACTAGCACAGGACAGGGTAGCCGCGGTGGAGTAGCCGAGCGGTCTAAAGCGTCTCGCTGCGAAACGCGCGGTTGCTCGCCATGGAGGTTCGAGTCCTCCCTGGGGCGTGTGTGTGTGTGTGTGTGTGTGTGTGTGTGTGTGTGTGTGTGTGTGTGTGTGTGTGTGTGTGTTTTGTCCTTAGGTTAGTTTACCTAGGTTTAAGTAGTTTGTAAGCAACGGACTGATGACCACGCAGTTTGGTCCGATAGATTTACAAACAAACAGGACATGGTAGCGTGGAGAGCTGCATCAAACTAGTCTGCGGACTGAAGACGACAACAACAGTGTCCTCATATATTCTGTGAATCTGAAATTTTTGTGATTATTAAAGTTATTGTCGAAGAATATGATTTGCAATCTATAACATTTTTTATAATAACTAATAAATAAAAGTAATGTAAGAATAATATTTTATTCATAACTCTTTCTTCAGGTAACTTATCAAACAAATAGGAAGACAGAATAATTCTGGTGAAATAAAACCTGACCCTCACGATTGTGCTAATTGTTTTCCTGCTACAGTGTCTACTATGCACAAGTATACAGGGAATTCAACTTTATTAACTTTTTTTTCAGGGTGGAAAGGGCTAGAGTAAGAATATAACGTATAAATCGAATTAGGTAAAAAGAGGAATTTGTGGTACAACTTAACTAAAAGAAGTGAACGGTTCATAGGAAGTACAACCTCAAAGAATAGCCAGTTTTGTAATGGAGGGGAGTGAGAGGGGGGGGGGGGGGAAGGACAAGGGGTATAAAAACTATAGATACCACCTTCAAATGGATGTATTAGCTGCGAGAGAAAACACACAGAAAAGACGAGCATAGAGAACTGCATCAAACCAACAACAACGACGACGACAACCTCTTCCTTACGAAATAACGTTAGCTAAGTGACAAAGTGCGGCTCCGTAGCACAGTGGTAGAGCGCCAGACTACAAATCCAAATATCGCGGGTTCGATCCCCGCCATGTCCTAGGATTTTTATCTGTTACTTTCCACTTCTTTCACCTCTGGCAGTGTTGCTGATGTGAAAAATACCTAGTAGCACCGTGGTTCGAAACCCACGTTAAACTGAAGGTCCCCCTATAACTGGTTGGGTAAATCAGTTCGAAGTTCTGAGGAAGGCAACGGCATACCACCTCCAAACAGGACCATGCCTAGTAAAGCACTGTGGTGTTCAGACCAATCTTCGGATTGTTGACTGATTTACCTTTTAAGTGACAATGGTCTCAGAGTAAGGGCCTTCCGCAACACAGAGGCGGCTACCGTACCTACGTTCAGTCGGCTCTGCACTCTCGTGTCGCAACACGCGCCACTGGAGCAGATGGAGAAACTCTAGACAGCGCACAGCTGGCTGCAGAAGAATGCGAGGTCTCAATAATTGCATAGTGGGGAGACACTACACCGCTTTGAGGTTTCTGTACACACCTGTTCACGTGGCCGCACGGATGTCGTAATGTTAGTGTCCCGTTGGAAACTATGAAGTATTAAACATCTGAGAATCGTATAAAAATGCTACGATGAATAGTGACCAGCGTGGTCCAAACTTACAATCACTTTCCTTTTGTTTCCTTGTTAATCCTAGAGGTCAGCATCTTATGAAAGACTACTTTTTATCAAAATGAAGATACTTAGCGGATACACAGCTGTCAGCTTTATGTTCGCGTCTCGTGCAGACGTACAAATGCTGCAGACGGTAACAAACCGGAATCGACGTCATAGGAAACGTGCCACCGGCTGCCCGTGTTCTGGATGGTTTAAAAAATACTGATAAGAATTAGTACTGCAAAAACCTGTAATGTCGGTCTGTTGTTCTGAGTAGGTATGGTTTCGAGCCAGTTGTGCATGTTGTTGTTGTTGTTGTTGTTGTGGTCTTCAGTCCGGAGACTGGTTTGATGCAGCTCTCCACGATACCCTATCCTGAGCAAGCCTCTTCATCTCTACATAAGAACGGCAACCTACATGTGTCTGAATCTGCACACTATCCATCTCTTGGTATTCCTCTGCGATTTTTACCCCACACACTTCCCTCCAAAGCTAAATTCACAATTCCTTGATGTCTAAGAATGTGCCATACCAATCTATCCCTTCTTTTAGTCAAGGTATGCCGGAAATTCCTTTTCTCCCCAATTCTGTTCAGTACCTCCTCATTAGTTATGCCATCCACCCACCTAATCTTCAGCATTCTTCTGTAGCACCACATTTCAAAAGCCTCAATCCTCTTCCTGTCCGCACTGTTTATCGTCCATGTTTCACTTCCATACAAGGCAACACTCCATACAAAAATGCCTTCAGAAAGGACTTCCTTAGGCTTAAATCAATATTCGATGTTAACAAATTTCTCTTGTTCAAGAACGCTTTTCTACCCATTGTCATTCTGCATTTTATATCCTCTGTACTGCGACCATCATTTGTTATTTTACTGCCCAAGTAACAAAACTCATCTACCTCCTTTATTGCTTCGTTTCCCAATCTAATTCCTTCAGCATCACCTGATTTTCTTACACTGCACTCCATTACCCTAGTTTTGCTCTCGTTAATGTTCATCTTATATGCACCTTTCAGCACACTGTCCATTCCGTTCAATTGCTCTTCCAGGTGCTTTGCTGTATCTGACAGAATTACCATGTCGTCGGCAAAACGCAATGTTTTTAATTCTTCTCCTTGAACTTTAATTCCTTCACCAAATTTCTCCTTGCTTTCCTTTATAGCTTGCTCAATGTACAAACTGAATAACATTTGAGAAAGGCTACAACCTTGTCTTACTCCCTTTCCAACCACTGCATCTCTTTCATGCCCTTCAACTCTGACAACCGCTGTCTGGTTTTTGTACAAGTTGTAAATAACCTTACGCTCCCTATATTTTACTCCTGCTTGCTTCAGAACTTGAAATGGTTTATTCCAATCAACATTGTCAAAATCCTCCAAATCTACAAAAGCTAGAAATGTAGGTTTGCCTTTTCTTGATCTATCTTCTAGGATAAGCCGTAAAGTGAGTATTGCCTCCCGAGTTCCTACATTTCTCCTGAACCCAAACTGATTTTCCCCGAGGTCGGCTTCTACCAGCTTTTCCATCCTTCCGTAAATAATTCGTGTTACTATTTTGCAAGCATTTTGCGTGTTTCACTAACTGCATTTTTATATTTTCTCCTTTCATTGATTAAATTTAGTATCTCCTGAGATATCCAAGGAATTTTTTGTAGGTCTTACCTTTCTACCTATTTTGTCCTCTGCTGCCTTCAATATTTCATCTCTCAATGCTACCCATTTCATTTTCCCCCGTTTCTGTCAATTGTTGCCAAAAGCTACCTCTGAAATTCTTAAGAACTTCTGGTTCCTTCAATTTATCCAGGTCCCATCTCATTTTCCTACCTTTTTGTAGTTTCTTCAGTTTCAGCCTACAGTTCATAACCGACAAATTATAGCCAGAGCAATTTCTTCAGTTACAGAGTAACTGTCTTAACTACACACCGTGATAGGCAATATTACTGTAGCCCGATTGGGGTTTAAAGATCATAAAAAATACCGAGAAAACTAGTGACGGGCTAGGGTAAGTTATGTACCTGTGGATCAACACGGAAGTCGTAGTCTGCCTTCCAGACTATTACCACAGACAAATATGTTACTCTGTGCTATTACCAATGTGACCATGCATGTATTCGCTGCTTATGACGGCAGTGGCTCTATCAAATCGCCTGTGGAATACTGCTTGTTCAAATGTTTGTAAATCTGTCTGACCAAACTGCGTGGTCATCAGTCCGTAGCTTACAAACTACTTAAACCTAGGTAAGCTAACCTAAGGACAAACACACACGCCCATGCCCCAGGGAGGACTCGAACCTCCACGACACCGCGCGCTCCGCAGCGAGGTGCTTTAGACCGCTCGGCCACTCCGCCGCGGCGAATACTGCTTGTAGACTATTTTCGCGCAATTAAAAAAGTCTCGGAATCCAATTGAATCAGGTTTGAGCTTGTTTGACTAATGTTCTGTGAAATTTGAACTAATAGTCTGGATTTAAGTAACTGAGAGACGTTGTGCACTTATTGCACGCGGTAAATAGATGAAACACGCTGTTTGCGAATAGTTTATGAATTATCATGTCAGGCACACTATAGGAAGATTCCCCTTGATTTGAGGAAACGAAACTACTGCAGCTAATAGTGTGATCATTGCCTTGGTGATTATCAGGACAGGTTCCGGTCCAATAAATGGAGTCTCTGCCCCCCTCCTGGCTAATCTGTCGGCATGTTCGTTGCTCTACAGATCCCAGAGTGGCCAGGGACCCACAAAAGGTTTACTCTATTGCTTTCCCCTAGCTCCACCAGAACCCTGTGACATTCTGCAACAATTTTAGACCTTGTTGCAGGAGCTGCCAGTGATCTCAGGGCTGTCTGAATAGAGATAGATGCTACGGTCTATGTAGCACCTACGCAAATTCTCTTCCACACACGCCCTAATGGCAGTGATTTCGGCCTGGAATGCTGAGGCTAGTTTCCCTAGAGAGATGACGCCCTCCAGTCTTGGCTGCACCCCGTATACCCCGGACCCAACGCCTTGGTCTGATTTTGACCCGTCAGTGAACCAGAAAATATCCCCCGTATGGTGTCGAACTATTTTCTCCCACTGCTCCCTACTTCCAATTGTTATATTGAAAGGCTTGTTGAGGCACTATGGGGTTATAATATAGTCGGCTGGCATTTCCCCAATCTTTCCTGTATTTACCTAACTCACTATTTTAGTGTGTGATTCTGGATATCCCAAAGAGTTCCAGTTTTTGCAAGTTTTGAGTCTGTATGCACCAGCTGCTGCCTCCATCTTGACCCAAAGGTGTAATGGGGGCATATCCAACATGGTTTCCATCCCAGCAGTTGGTGTGTTGCTAATTCCGCCTGTTATGGCTAAGCACGCTAATCTCTGCACCTTACCAAGCTCCTTAGCAGCAACCTGCTGTTCTACCTTCTTCCACCACACGACCGCCCCATAGGTGATCCTGGGTCTAATCACCGTGGTGTATATTCAGTGCTTACCCTTGGGGCTCAGGCCCCAATTTTTGCCACAATCTCTCCTGGTACTTACCAGAGTACCTTTTGCCTTGGAGCAAATATTCCTAATGTGAGGGGTCCATGTCAGTTTCTCATCTAAGGTAACCCCTAGATATTTCACTGTCCCCTTCACAGGTAGCGCTTCATTGAAAAGCTTTAGATTCCAACTTGAATGTTGGATATGCTTCTTTGTGAATGGTACAACAACAGTCTTCTTAGGACTAACCCCCAGATCCTGTTTTCTGCACCAGTCTTGCACCAATGTCCAATGAACCTTGTGCCATATTCTTGACTGTGTCAGCAAATTTGTCAAGTATTACTATGACAAGATCATCTGCGTATCCTTGGCAAAAGTACTGCCTAGAGTTTAATTCTCTAATGAGATCATTCACTACTAGATTCCACAATAAAGGGGAAAGAACTCCTTCTTGCGGGCAACCCCTAGTGGTGTTGAATACCATTTTTTCATTCATCATGGTAGCCTCTACCTTTCTTCCACCACAGTGTATTAACACTACGCCACCTCGCTCGGTGAAGGTATGGTCCGTAATAATTTTACACCTGACGATGTAATTTAAAATTACGAAACCGGCCGCGCCTTAGTAAAGGATTTACAACTGCGTCGAATTTTATTCAACGTCCTTTTTTAAATGATAAATGCTGCTGTAACAGAAGTATAATCGAATTCTTATGTTACAGACGGGACTTCGTATCGGTCTCTTGAGAAATACTGATTTTGGATGACGATGCATCCTCACGAGTAAGTACGTCATCTCGCAATCACATTGCCCTGCCTTCGTCGGTTCTAAGCTTTGTCTTGAATGATAGAGGTTACTGGACTATTCCACTTAAGAAGCGCTATTTGATAAATGTTAAGAGATAAAAAGGTAAAGCTCTTATCTGAGTGAAGACTGGCCCATGAACTTTATCTCCCAAATGGAATCAAGAAAGACGACGTGTTAAGACATCCACAGTACTATTGCCAAAGTTCTCTTTATTGTCACAGCGACTTTTCAACTAGCCCTCTTTTTCAGTTCGAAACAGGTATTCTGACATGTTTGCGAAAGCTCTAGGAGATATCTAACAGCGACCTTGGAGATAAGCGATAGAATGTAGATGCAAATTTTGTTGTTCGTAAAGGAAGTGACACCCTTTGGTTTCACTGTGCTAAGGCGAGAACACTGAAAAATTTAACTATAACAATTGACTTTTACTGATATTATCCCTACACCTTTTCAAGAATGGGGCCTCAATTTTCAGATGAATTTATTTAATGTAAGGTAAGAAATACTAGCTATTTACACAAACGACATTTTCTGTGTGGCAAGAGAGGGCCAATATGATTTTAGGACAGCTGAAAACTGGTGCTTTAATTGCGTAGTTAAGCTATAATTTGACAAGGACAGGACGCCTACTCGTCATCGCCCCATTTGTCCATATTCATGGTGAACATGAAAGTGTCCCAAGCGGGAACTCCAGATGTCCAAGCGTTTAGGAAATAAAAGGAATTTTAATGAGGATCTATCACTATATGCAGGTTATCAATTGTCCCTGTGAGAACTTTTAGGTGTTTGGCTCAACGGCTGCCGCGGTGGAGTAGCCGAGCGGTCTAAGGCGCCTTCCTGCGGAGCGCGCGGTTGTTCGCCGTCGGAGGTCCGAGTCCTCCCTGGGTCGTGTGTGTGTGTGTGTGTGTGTGTGTGTGTGTGTGTGTGTGTGTGTGTGTGTGTTGTCCTTAGGTTAGTTTACCTTAGTTTAAGTAGTTTGTAAGCTACGGAATGATGACCACGCAGTTTGGTTCGATAGATTTACAAACATTTGATTTTTTTTTTTGCTCAACGGTAAGAGAACGATTCGGTATTGAAAGGGTCGCGGGTTGACTCCGCCCAGCAGCAAATATTTCTGTACTCCTTAGCAATGCGTACACTTTGGACGTCACAAACGCAACATTATGTACATTGTTTTGTAATTATGTGTGTAGTCAGCGTTATGTTGTGTTACGCGCAGTTCGCTGCTAGCCTGTGGGATGAAATAAGCTGCTTTCATTATGTCAAGACTGCTTTTCTATAGAGACACACAAGCATGTTACAGTAAAAAGGTGACGTTTATAAAGTGAGGAAAATACGGTCAAAATTAATGGTTCCTCTGTTTCTTCGATGAGTATCACCCCGGTACAGGCTACTGATCAGTTGCAAAAGAATGGAAGTATCGATTTACATACAAGACGTTCCCGTGTACGCATTAACTATAATCCCTTTTTAAATGTTTGCAGCCCCGAATTTCATCCTATGCCTATACTTTTTAAGTTTATATACATTAATAAAATAACCTATATAATGTTGCGGTTAATTTGGAAGAAGCGTTGCACATCGCATCGGCGGCGTACTATCGATAATGACCTGCTATCAATATGTATCGAAGACGCGAGCATCAAAAATATTTCGTCGTTTCCTTCGAATATATCATATTAGGCCGCAGTGAAGTATTCTGACAAGCTAGGCTGTAGAAGTATATTCCAATCGACAATCGTTCTTTTACTATTTTCTACGAATATGTCATTATTTTGAGGGATGTGGTTAGGCAGGAGCCTAAGAGTACAGCTTAAATTCTTGTAAGAAAAGAAGCAAAGATACAGCAAAGTAGTTTTCACAAGATATATGTATCCAAATGATTATGGTTTTTTGTTTTTGTCTGCATCATTACCAACATTAATATCTTACTAGACAGCGACGATCAGAGTTCGATACACGACGCTGCGATGCTAGCGTGTTCGATACATATCGACAGTAGGCCGACAATTCGATGTGAAACGCTTCTTCCAAATTACCGTTAATTGTAACGTAAGTAGTGTACGCATTGCCAAGAAGAACAAAAATATTTATCGCGGGGCGGGGTCAAACCCGTGACCCAATACGAATCCGATCTCTCGCCGCTGAGCCAAACACCGCTTCCTAAACACATTGTCACAGGGACAATTGATAAGGTGTATATGGTGACATATCCGTATCAAAATTCCATTTATTTCCTGAACGGTTGGCTATCTGCAGTGCCCGCTAGGGGCACTTTCATATCTCATCATGTACTCCACGAACCATAAATATGGATGAATTCGCCATGACGAGTAGACGTCCTCTCCTCACGAGTTAACAAAATTCAATGTAACACGTACACAAGATATAAACGGGTGGTTTATTAACAGATATGTCATTTGTACTCCGATAAGTCACGTATAAAAAGTTTCTGGCGTCATTATGGTCTCACAACGGGAATTAAACAATGAATGCGGGATAGTAGTTGGAGTTAGACACTATGAAGTCCGGGAATCGTTAAGGAATTCAGTATTCTGAGATCCACAGTGCCAATAGCGTGCCGACAATACCAAATTGCAGGCTTTACCTCTCACCGCTGATAACGCAGTAGGCAACGGCCTGCACTTCGTGTTCAAGGGCAGATGCGTCTGTATGGAGTTGTCAGAGCTAACTGACAAGCAACAATGCTCGGAGTAACCACAGGGATAATGTGGCGTTGATAGTTCATGGCAGCGGACAACCAACTCGAATGCCTTTGCTAACAGCGCGACATCGGCCGTTGCACCTTTCGTGGGCTCGTGGCCATATAGGATGGATCAGAGGCTACTGGAAAACGCCTCCCTGGTTAGATGAGCCCCGACTGTAGGTGGCAGGAGCTGATGGTAGCATTCGAGTGTGGTACTAAACCCATTCAACCAGCTGGTTGGCACTCCGTAATTGTTTTAGGTGACAATGCCTCCTTGGCTACTACTGTTTTAAATTTTATTCGCGCATCTGGTTTCTACCCTTCCATTTAATGGAAGGCGCTTCTGAGTGATTGACAGACCCTCATTTTTACAGTGTTTCTTACGTTACTTGATAGCCTCTACCTTTTCGGTTGAGTTGGTTTTTTAGTGTGTACAGCATGGCTCGCTCATCCGTTATTGTCTTAGTGATCAGCCGGCCATAGCATTCTGCTGTGAAATTGTATTTTTATCCCTTTTGTGCACTCCTCTGTGTATAAGTGTAGTGTTTGTCTTTATTTTACCTTCAAGGAATTCTCAACTCCTTGTTCTCTGTGTTTTCGTTCTCTCACATGTTTCATCACTGCCTGGAACAGGGGACTGATGACCTCGTAGTTTGGTCCCCTATAAACAACAACAACAACAACAATTGTGTGTGCTGTTTAACCGTATGGACTCGATCCTCTGGTCCAACTGAACCGACCACTAACTGAAAATGGTTATGTTTGGTTATTTTTGATACAATCTGCAGCAGTTCGTGAACATGTTCCCAAATAAATATGGAATTTCTGTGGATGAAAATACGCCATGTCACCGCTGCACAATTGTTTGTGATTGGTTTGAATAAAATTCTGGATGATTTGGCCATCCAGATTACCCAACAATAATCCCCTTGAACATTTATGAGAGATAATCCAGAGGACAGTTGGAGAACAAAATCTTCAAGTCCGCGATACTACCCGTCAGCTTTGACCAATGACGTCATATCTGATTAAAGACGATTGTTTGTTTACAAGCAGTAGATAGATTATAGATTAAGATTTTGTTTATAAAAAGTAATCTGTAGCGTCTCTCTGAGATATATATATATATATATATAGGTTAACCTATTTTTTTTCGCACGTGAGCGCCAAGAGGCGCAAATTTTTGGGCTGAGGCCTATGATCGATGGTACATTCTGTTGTGGTAAGCTGTAATTTACGAAGATAATCACAGATTACTTATATCTACAACACACAAGTATTACGATATTATCCCGTATGTTTATCTTCGTTAACAGTGTTTATTTTGCTAGTTGGTATGTTTTGTGAGATACAGATGTGACGTCATTGGTCAAAGCCGACGGGTTGTATCGCGGTCTTCAAAAATGCCTACCTTACACCAGATAAATTTTTGAAATTCTGGACGGCTATAGAGGCAGCATGACTCAACTATACCTGCAAATGACTTCCAATTGTTGAGTCCGTATCATGTCAAGTTTCTACACTTTGCCGGACATTAAGGTTCGACGTGTTATTAGGGGTATACCATAACTTTTATCCCGTCTGCGTGCACAGGAGTAAGTTCAGCAGCAATTTTTACATAGGGGAAAATGATGTTCATTAAGGATAGATTGAATAAAGCAGTTGGTGACGTATTTATTGCTGTCACAAGCGGTTTGTCTTGTAGCTCAGTTGAAGTAGATAGTTTCTGGGAGTTAGTATAAATAGAGGTTATACCTGACAACCAAAACAAATTAACAAGAAGTTCTTTGTAACGACCTCCTGACTCAGGCTATTCGATTGCAGAAATGTTCAAAGAAAGTTTTGACCAAGGGACTTCAACTTACCCTCAATGTTGGCAAAAACACATGTTTAAAACCGGAGGCAAGGCATAAATCATCGTCCGAAAACGTACTGAACACATTCTGTGAAAATTATCTCTAGAACCACGTTGCGGATCGAGCGACCTCTCTTATCGGAGGTTCGAATCCTACCTCGAGCATGGATGTTTGTGTTGTCTTTAGTATAAGTTAGTTCATAAGTAGTTTTTAAGTTTAAGGACTGATGACCCCTCAGTTAAGTCCCATAAGCTTTACAAACATTTGAACATTTTAGTTCATGAATTCATCAGAATAGTAAATGGTTGTGAAAATAAATTTGACCTCTTAGCAACAAATAATCTGAAACTAATAAAGAGCACGAAAACAGACACAGGGATTAGTGAACACGTAGTTGTCGTAGGGAGATGAATATCGGACTTTCCAAATCTACCAGAAGTAAACGAAAAGTACATTTATTCAAAAAAGCAGTTAAAAATTCGATTAACGCTTCCCTGAGTGAGAATCTGCAGTCTTTCGAAACTAACAATATGATTTTAGATCAAATGTCGCTTATATTCAAAGAAATATTATCGATAACCACTGACGATTTACACCAAACAAATTAACAAAAGCTGTTTCTGACAGTCTTTTACCGAAACTCTTAATTTAGCTCGAACTTCGAAAAAGTTTAATAATTTCCACGAAGAAACCCTGTCACGTAATTTGGTGGAGAATCACAAGAAATTCATGTCTTATGTGAAACACACTAGCGGAAAAACACAATGTCTTCACTTCGCGATAGCAATGGTGATGCTACTGATGATACTTCCGCTAAAGCAGAATTGGTTAACACAGCTTTCCAAAATTCCTTCACCACAGAAGACGAAGCAAATAGTTCATAATTCGCATCAAGAACAGCTGACAGCATGCGTAATTTAGAAGTAGATACATCTGGAGTATTAAAGCAACATAACCCACTTAAAAGTGTCTCCTGGCCCCGATAGTACACCAATAAGTAGAGTCCGACCGAAACATGATTTGCGGCCGAAACAGAAATCGTAAGCTAATATTGGTTTCTCTTCCAGTTTCGGCCGAAACCGTAATCGAAACTAACTTAAGTTAGAAGTTCGATAAATTTACGAGTACCGTAAATCATAAGTTTTTCCACATTTTGCAAGATCCCCTGTCCGTACTAAACCATCTTCTTGAGTATGAGTAAGCCGAGCCAGGAGTCCGTGAGATAGGAGGCGTAAAGATTTACGGGCCTAAACTTTCCACCCGGAAGTTACGAATATTAAGTCCACCACTCCTTAATCTGGAATTGTGAGCCAGTGCATACCAATGCCTTGTACCTATTACTAATGATGCTATGTCATTTCCCCTCAACAGTTCTAGTAGCGCTTTCCATTTCAAAAATAAGTGCAATGCAGAATAACTGAAAAATACTAAGTTGTTGCGTGTAGGTATACTCAAAGCCCGAGATTGCTAACGGCGCTATAATATAGAAATAACATTTACACTTTACCCTAACTTTGACATGTAAGCAAAACTGTGGCGTTATTGTTTAAAAGAATAGCTACTGTCGCATACAGACTTGAATAGCGCTCAGCCAAGACTTCGTATATACGTTGTAAAATTTCGTTGGGTGTTCGTATCTCTTCGTAAATATTCTTCTCATTTGCTTATTACAGGAATTACATTTAAACGAAGTAAACTTGTTTTTATATAGTGCTGCTGGCTAATAGATTTCATTCCTGTCAGTAAGTGAATTTCAATTAGCGCAGCATAATGTATTTCGAAAAATGTCAGTTTCGTCTAACAGTATGAGTGTTTCCGGAATGAAACTTTCACTCTGCAGCGGAATGTGCGCTGATATGAAACTCCCTGGCAGATTAAAATTGTGTGCCGGAACCGGGACTCGAACCTGGGACCTTTGCCTTTCGCGGGCAAGCGCACTACCGACTGTACTACCCCGACACGGCTCACGACGCCTCCTCACAACTTCCGCCAGTACCTCGCCTCCAACTTTTCAGTATGAGTGTTGTCAGTGTAAATTTACGCAAATCTCAACAACTGTGTAGTTTCCTAAACCTATATTGGTTATTTTTTTTTTTTTTTTAAAAAAAAAAAAAGCCCCTCGCTTTCACATTAATAAAACTTTTCGGAATAATAACTTGATAATCCGTTCCATTAACTACAATACTGAATAGGTTAAATCATTACACACACGGTGTAAGAATATCACTATAAGATATGAATGCGTTATATTGTGATTGGCAACAAATGTTCAAATGTTTGTAATTCTATGGGACCAAACTACGTTGGTCATCAGTCCCTAGTCTTACAAACTATGTGTACGGGTAAGCGCCACTGCCTAGAAAGCAAGAGACCCGGGTTCGAATCCCGGCTGGGTACACATTTTCAGCTTTGCCCATTCGCAGTTGATGTCATATATTCTGTGAATACTTAAACTAAGTTAAAGTAACCTGAGGACAACACACACATCCATGCCCTAGGGAGGATTCGAACCTCCGACGCGGGAGGCCGCGCGGTCCGTAACGTGGCGCTCCAGACTGCTCGGCTACTTCCACGCGGCGTGACGAAATACAATTTTTACGAGCACTAACTCCGGCCCAATCGCGACCCAAGTTCGTAAGTTCACAAAACCAACTTTCGGCCAAGCCAAAGATTCGGCTGATTTCTGGCCGAAACCAATATTTTTACCGAAACTGAAACCGAATATTCGGTAGGTCATTACCAATAAGGTTCCTTTCAGAGTATGCTGATGCATAGTTATCACATACAACCGCTCGCTCAGTGAAAAATCCATACCCAAAGACTGGAAAGTTCCACAGATCACTTCAATATTCAAGAAAGGCAATAGAAGTGACCCGCTAAATTGCAGGCCTGTATAACTGACGTCGGTTTGCAGCAGGATTTTAGAACCTATACTTTCCTCAAATTTTCAGGATAGAGCGATTTAAAACTTCTATGAGTGGACACCGTTGATGTATACTTCTAACATGCGAAGCCGCATTCCAAACTGAACTTCCGTGACCGGAAGAACTCCCTGTGAATACGCCAATAACGGAAATAATTTATTTTGGGCTGACAAAACTGATCGCAACAGAACACCTAGGGCAGCGGTCGGCAACTGACTGACCGCGGTCCACGTCCGGACTGCGGAAGGCCGAAGACTGGACCACCAAAAGTATTTTCAAAGTGTAAGTTGAATACTCGAATTATTGAAAAAAAAAATTATGTAGATAACAACACCGAGCTACAAGGAATGGGGAATAAATGTGATTTGGTTCAAAGTGTATCATAATTCTGTCGCAAGGTGGTTCTTTGAAAGATGTTTCAAATCAAGAATTTCTTCATTTTACAATAATTTTTAATATAAAAATAATCCCAAAATAGACTTTTCCTTAAGTTTCAGACATTTTCATATTATCAAATTTCTTGGTATACCTTAAGAAGGTATATGCAGTAAGATTCAAAGACTTTTCACAAATAGAAAAGTTGTTACGATTTTTAAAATAACCTTTTGAGGTTTCTCCTGTTGCAGAATAGACGGATGTGGCTGCGAAGTTATTCCACTTTTCAAAGCCTTTAGTCCAAATGGAGATAATAGACTTGCAGGAAGACAATTCCTTGCAAAAGTATAAAACTGTATCTACTGAAGAATTTTGGAGCTAAAATGTGCCGGAAAAATTGTAAAACATTAACGGTCTAGCTGGCTGCTATGTTTTGATCAACATATATTTGTGAAATTTCATTTTGAAAAATGAATTTCTTGGAGAATAATTATCGCTCAAGACTAACGGTCAATCACTTTGAAGACAATATTCGCATAAGCAGCTCCGCACATGAACACAACTTTAAGAACCTGCTCAAGATCGCAAAAGTAATATTTCCCGTGTATGTATTATACGCACATTTCATTGTCTTTCATACATTCTTAGTGACAAAATAAAATCTATGTATAATGTATGACTTGTTTCTGGACTTTCGAATAAAAGTTTGTTTATCCATTTCATTTCAAATTTTTATTAGTGAAAATAAAAATAAATGGCCAATAATATATAAATTAATGAAATGCAGCAACCAGTTGCTTCTTTAACGATCGGTTTCGGGCGCTTGAGTGCCCTTCTTCTGGTCTATTTTTGTACTGTTGCTTAATAAATATACATGCTAGTGGTGGAATCAACGCTAAGTGCATAATCTTTGCACTTAGCGATCACTCCACCACTAGCATGTATATTTATTAAGCAACAGTACAAAAATAGACCAGAAGAAGGGCACTCAAGCGCCTGAAACCGGTCGTTAAAGAAGCAACTGGTTGCTGCATTTCATTAATTTATAATCTGAACAGTTGCTGAAATAGATAAAATACTGCCAATAACATAAGTTTTTCTGGATTGTTTATACATTATTATTTTACGTTTTTTTTTTTTTTTTGTGGTTTTAGGGCGCACAACTTCTATGGTCATTAGCGCCCAGCCAAGAACATAGATTCGCTATGATCTAAAAAAATTTAGACTGTCAGAACATCAACAAGAGGCTAAAAACGAAAGATAAAAGACAATTAAAAGAGTTAAATATCCTTGGATAAGTTGGCCAAGTTGATAAAACGCAAAACTCGAGCAGCTGCTCGTGTGTCATCAGCTAAAATTTCCTCCAGAGTAGACGGAAAGTGAAGGGCTACACGGAGATGATTAAAATTAACACAAGTCAGTAAAACATGTCGCACTGTCAGCAGTTCACCGCAGGAGCATAGCGGTGCAGGTTCGGCGGATAGCAAGTGACGGTGGCTGAAACGGCAATGACCGATCCGCAACCGAGCCAGGATGACCTCCTCCCGCCGAGAGGGGCGTGAGGATGTCCTCCAAGCGGTCGGGATCGGTTTGACAGTTCGCAATTTATTGTTGTACAGTGAAAGCCACACACTGTGCCATTGCGACACGATACTCCGGCGAAGAGCCCGTTGAACATCGTCCGACGGGACGCAAAAGGTAGCCATGCGAGGCAAAAGAGCTGCTGCCTTGGCTGCTGTGTCGGCGGCCTCATTCCCGGGCACACCCACATGGCCAGGGACCCACAGGAAAGAAACGTGACAGCTGTCATCCGCCAGCAACTGGAGGGAGCGTTGGATCCGATACACGAGAGGATGGTTCGAGAAAGGGTCCTTAAGACTCTGCAGGGCACTAAGGGAGTCCGAACATATGGCATAGAAAGGGTGGCGGTGGCGGCAGGTATACAAAACGGCCTGGTGGAGGGCGAAAAGCTCAGCCGTGAAGTTTGAGCACCGGTCAGGGAGCTTGTATTGGAAACGGTTGTCCCCGACGACGAAGGCAGATCCGACACCGGCAGTGCTCTTGGAACCATCAGTGTAAATAAATACGGCATTATCGAACCGCGAACGGAGTTCGACAAGCCTCGAGCGGTATACCAAATCCGGAGTGCTCTCCTTGGGGAGCGAACTAAGTTCGAGGTGTGTGTGAACCTGGGCCTGATGCCACGGTGGCAATGGGCTTTCGCTCAACCGAAGGGTGGAAGGAAGGGTAAAATCGAGTCGCTGTAGCAGGCGGCGAAACCGAACTCCCGGTGGAAGCAAGGCAATCGCAGACAACTGATATTGGCGATCGAGTGAGTCGTCAAAAAATAATCTGTAAGATGGATGGTTGGGCATCGACCGTAGGCGGCATGCGTACCGACACAAGAGTATGTCACGTCGATTGGTCAAGGGTAATACAGCAGCCTCGGCATACAGACTTTCAACAGGGCTGGTATAAAATGCACTGGTCGCTAGACGTAATCCACGATGGTGGATAGAGTTGAGACGGCGGAGAATCGACGGCCGTGCTGAAGAGTATACAAGGCTTCCATAGTCGAGCTTCGACTGAACAATGGCCTGGTAAAGGTGAAGCAGGACGGTACGATCCGCTCCCCATGACGTGCCACTGAGGACACGAAGAACGTTAAGGGATCGGGCACAACGGGCAGCCAGGTAGGACACGTGTGTGGACCAGCAAAGTTTCCGATCCAACATGAGTCCCAAGAACTTTGTAGTCTCCACGAAAGGGAGAGCAACAGGGCCGAGACGTAGAGAAGGTGGAAGAAATTCCTTGTATCTCCAGAAATTGATACACACAGTTTTCTCAGTGGAGAATCGGAAGCCGTTTGCGATGCTCCAGGAATATAGACGGTCAAGACAGCGTTGGAGAGAACGCTCCAAGAGACACGTCCGCTGGGCGCTACAATAAATTGCGAAATCGTCAACAAAAAGAGATCCGGAGACGTCGGCTGAAAGGCAATCTACGATCGGATTGATTGCAATGGCAAAGAGCGCCACACTCAAGACGGAGCCCTGTGGTACCCCATTCTCCTGGCAAAAGGTATCTGACAAAACAGAGCCCACCCGTACCCGGAACTTGCGATCCGCCAAAAACGCTTGAATGAAAAGAGGAAGGCGGCCCCGAAGGCCCCATGTGTGCAATGTGCGGAGAATGCCCGCTCTCCAACAGGTATCGTATGCCTTCTCCAAGTCGAAGAACACTGCTACTGTTTGACGCTTCTTTAGAAAGTTGTTCATAATGAAGGTCGACAACGTAACGAGGTGGTCAGCAGCAGAGCGGTGTCGACGAAAACCGCATTGGATATTAGTCAGGAGGCGACGAGATTCGAGGAGCCAGACCAACCGAGCGTTAACCATGCGTTCCATCACCTTACAGACGCAGCTCGTCAGAGAAATGGGGCGATAACTGGAAGGAAGGTGTTTGTCCTTCCCTGGTTTGGGGATGGGGACAACAATGGCTTCACGCCAACTTGTGGGAACATGACCTTCAGTCCATATGCGATTGTAGGTACTAAGAAGAAAGCACTTGCCCGCAGGAGAGAGGTTCTTCAGCATCTCAAGATGAATGGAATCGGGCCCGGGAGCAGAAGACCGGGACAGGGCGAGAGCACGATCTAGCTCCTGCATGGTGAAGGCGACGTTATAATTTTCACGATTAAAAGAGCGGAAAGAAGGCGGCCGTGCCTCCTCTACCTGTTTGCGAGGGAGAAAGGCAGGGTGGTAATGGGCAGAGCTCGAAACCTCCGCAAAGAAACGACCCAATGCGTTTGAAACATCAGCTGGGTCCACGAGGACTGCGTTCTCCACGGTCAGGCCAGGAATCGGGGAGTGGACCTTGATGCCGGACAAACGGCGTAGGCCACCCCAGACAACCGTGGAGGGAGTAAAACGGTTAAAAGAACTAGTAAAAGCAGTCCAGCAAGCTTTCTTGCTGTCGTTTATGATACGACGGCACTGCGCTCTCATACGTTTGTAATTGATGCAATTCTCCAAAGTTGGGTGGCGGCGGAAGGTGCGTAAAGCACGGCGCCGGGCTCTAAGCGCGTCGCGGCAGGCTGCAGTCCACCAAGGGACCTGGACACGACGTGGAGAAGAGGATATACGAGGTATGGAACGTTCAGCAGCAGTGAGAATAACCTCTGTGAGGTATTCGACCTGACTGTCACAGTTGGGAAAATTCTGATTGTGGAAAACAGCCATGGAAGAATAAAGCCCCCAGTCGGCTTTAGAAATGTTCCAACTGGTGGGACGTGGAGATGGGGAATGATGTAGGAAGTGGATGATACAAGGGAAATGGTCACTCGAGTACGTGTCAGAAAGTGCATACCACTCAAACCGACCGGCAAGCTGAGGAGTGCATATTGCGAGGTCTATATGGGAATAAGTGTGTGTTGTGTCAGAAAGGAAGGTCGGTGCACCGGTGTTGAGGCAGACAAGATCGAGGTGGTGGAGAATGTCCACCAAAAGGGAGCCTCTCGGACAAGGTGCCGGAGAGCCCCATAGGGGGTGGTGGGCATTAAAGTCGCCTACCAACACGAAAGGTGAAGGGAGCTGGTCATCAAGGTTTAGCACATCTGCCCTAGTAAGGGCAGATGACGATGGCGAATATATATTACAGAGGGAGAAGGTAAATGTGGATAAGGTGATGCGGACGGCAACTGCCTGTAGGTGAGTGTGCAAGGAAATGGGATGGAAATAGACGTCGTCTCGAAGGAGCATCAGAACCCCTCCATGGGCTGGGACACCTTCCACGGGTGGCAGGTCGAACCGCACAGAGGTAGAGTGTGGAAAGTCTGCACGATCACGTGGACGCAACTTAGTTTCCTGGAGGCAGACTAGAAGCGGGCAGTGCAATCGAAGGAGTAGTTTTAACTCCTCCCGATTAGAACGAATGCCGCGAATGTTCCATTGAAGGAGCGCCATGATAAAAATGAGAGAAGAAATAAGGATAAAAACCAAGTAGCGAGCGGGGTCACCTCGACGGCCGCTGAGGACCGGATTTCGAGGGAGCACTGCTATCGCTGTCTGGGGGCAAAGGGTCATGTTCCATTGGTTCGACCGACGCGCCTGCCACCTCCCTGAGTTGATCAGGAGGGGCAGTTTCCACCGCCGGTAAAGGGCCGGGCGCCCGGCAAACGGAGCGTCCCGGTGAAACAGAAGACGGCCGAGGCCGGCAACTGTTGGACGGCGTGACAGATGGGTCACGCCTCGGCGGGGAAGGAGAGGAACTCTTATTCTTGTCAGCTCTTCTGGAAGAGTGACGGCGGGAAGAGGCAGTTGACGGTTGGGAAGCCTGAGAACGCAGAAAATCCTCACGGACGGGTTCCTTTTTCAAGGTCCGGGCATCTTGTTTAGGTGCCCGTGGTTTACTAGAGTTTGACGAAGACTGTACCCTAGAAGCAGCAAGAGGGAGCGGGGACGTGGAACGGGCAATCTTCGGGCTGGCGGATCGCACAACTGTGTCAGCGAAAGTGAAGTCACATGTCTGGGTACTGGAATCCTTGGTAGGTCGAGTTGAGGTGAGTACCTTACTGTATGTACCCGCTGGGAGGACAGTTGGCTTTCGACTCGCCAACAACTTACGAGCGGCAGATGTCGATACCTTCTCCATAACCCGAATTTGCTGGATTACCTTCTCATCCTTGTATACAGGGCAGTCGCGAGAGGAAGCCGCATGGTCACCGTTGCAGTTTAGGCAGTGAGGGGACGGAGGTGGGCAATCCCCCTCATGGGCGTCCCTACCACAAGTGACACACTTTGCTGCATTTGGGCAATGTTCACGGGTATGGTTGTACCTGTGGCACTGAAAACAGCGCGTTGGGTTAGGTACATAAGGGCGGACGGAGATGACTTCATACCCTGCTTTGACCTTCGACGGGAGGTCAACTCTGTTGAACGTCAAAAACACAGTACGAGTCGGTGTCAGATGGTTATCGACCTCTTTCATGACCCTGTGGACGGCTGTCACACCCTGATCGGACATATATGATTGGATATCTTCATCAGACAACCCGTCAAGGGATCTCGTGAAGACTACCCCCCCCCCCCGTGACGAGTTGAGTGTGCGGTGCGCTTCGACCTTAACTGGAAAAGTGTGCAACAACGTAGTACGCATCAGTTTTTGGGCTTGGAAGGCACTTTCCACTTCCAGCAACAATGTGCCATTGCACTGACGTGAACAGGTTTTAACAGGGCCAGCAATTGCATCTACACCTTTCTGTATAACGAAAGGATTGACAGAATTGAAATCCTTTCTGTCGGTGCGAGAGACAACCAGAAATTTAGGTACATTAGGCAGAGTCTTTTTAGGCTGAGGCGAGTCTAACTTACGTTTATGGGTCAACGTCACGAAAGAAGATAAGGAAGTCATCGCGGAAGTGTCCCCCGTGATTACCGGCGTCTCCGATGGCGCGCTCCTTCCTAGTGGGGGCCCTCTCCGAGGGCTTACCCGCCTTAGGTGATTGTTCACACCTCAGGTCACACCTCCCGAGAACTGACGGAGGGACCAATCGGCACGTTCGGAAGGTACCAGCTCGGGTAATCACCCCTCCCTGGGCCTGGCCTTTACCAGGGGGTACGTACGTGCCTTACTTGTCTACCCGGGGCGGGGAATTACGCGTTACCCCGTCACCTGCTACGCACGATAATGCGTGGGTCGGCCTTCAGACACGCACAGGGAGGAAAGAAGAAGAGGATAGGAAAGGAAGAGAAAGAAGGAAAGAAAAGAAGTGTCTCAAACGCCGAGGCGGAGACTAATGAGGAGAAGAAGGCTAGGAGAGTTCAAGGAGAGAAAGACAGAAAACGAAGGGTAAGAAAGGAAGGAACGAAGGAAGAAAAACCACAACAAGAACCACCGTATCTCACGAAATATGCCCGTCTCCGGGCGAAGGCATAAACCGGGAGGGAAAGTGAAGCAGCCTGGGGCAGAAGAAAGGCTGCTCCGGCTCGGGGCCCCGTGCGCGCCACACACGTACCCACAAAAGAACTGTGGGCCCCCTGGGGGGATTATTTTACGTCTATTGTATTTCATATTATTTTGTGAGTGAAAATTAAAATAAAAAAATCATAACGAACATGCAGTTTTACATCTGGACCTCGATAAAAAATTTCAAAAGTTCCGGGACCCCATCTTAAGATTACTTGTCGACCTCTGACCTAGGGTGTGTACAACACAGTGTGGTTGGCACTGAACAGATCGAAAGTCAGTTCCATTGGTCACAGTGAAGCCTGGAAGAAAGACAAAGAGATTGTGGCTGACAATTGTAGAAACATGTTTCTCCTGTTGAAAATCTATTGACTAGCGGCGAGTGGAAACGTTAACAATATTCTGGGTGAATGTAAGATTAGAGAAACTGCTTATTGTTCTTGCGACAACTGCTGCACTCACACTGGACACGTGACCGTTGGGCGGCGTTCGGTGGGGTGAGAATGCTGTGGGGTGACGTGGTGAGTGGGAGGGGGGGGGGCACTGAATGCCGGCGCGGCTCGTACGCACGCCCACGCACGGGGCACGTAACGGCGACGCGCGCAGACAATGTCCCGGCCGGCATCTGACGTGACTCACTGCCCGTGCCAGCCGGCCGGCTTCCGTCTACACCCACGACCAAGTCTTGCGTCTGCGTTCCTTAACCCTCCCTCTATCTGCCAATGCTGCTCGCAGGCAACAGCAAATTTCTGCAACACGTGTTTCGACATTCGCCATCTGATGAGCAATGGTGTGCTAGCAACCGATATTCGAGCTCCTCCGAGGCGTGTTTCAAAAGAACGGGCCGTTTGATCATAATAAAGACATAGTTCATAAGACAAGGATTTTATCGTGATTCCTTAATTTCTCCCGGCGTAGGTGTATTCATCATCATCATCATCATCATCATCATCATCATCATCATTAAAGACTGATTATGCATTTCAGCGTACAGTCTGGAGTATAGTACCTCTAATAAAATCCCTCCATGATCCCCTATTCAATGCTAACATTGATACCTCGTCTGATCTTACGCTTTTTACTTCAAATCATTCTGCACCGAATACCAAGTACTTTCTTCTTGGTCTACCTCGACTCCTCTTACCCTTCGCTGCCGAGCTCATGAGTCTCATAGGTAACCTTTCTTCTCCCATGCGTGTAACATGACCCCACCATCTCAGTCTATTCGCTCTAACTGCTTCATCTATTGTGTTCATTCCCAGTTTTTCTTTGATTTCCTCATTATGGACACCCTCCTGCCATTGTTCCCATCTATTAGCGCCTGCAATCATTCTTGCTACTTTCATATCTGTAACGTCTACCTTATGAATAAGGTAACCTGTATCCACCCAACTTTCACTCCCATACAACAAAGTGGGTCGAAAGATAGAGCGGTGCACTGCTAACTGAGTCTTGGTACTTACTTCCTTCTTGCAGAAGAGAGTGGATCTTAGCTGAGCACTCACTGCATTAGCTTTGCTGCACCTCGATTCCAGTTCTTTCACTATGTTGCCAAACTGTTCTAACTGTTCTAACTTTGTTCCTCCTATTTGGCACTCAATCTGTTTAAATCTCTTTCCCACAGACATTACTTTCGTTTTGGAGATGCTGATCTTCATATCATAATCCTTGCACCTCTGAACAAGCTCTGAAATATTAGTTTGCAACCTTTCAATCGAATCGGCCATTACAACTAAGTCATCCGCATATGCGAGACTGCTTATTTTGTTTTCACCTACTTTAATCCTGCCCTGGCAATCTACTGTTTTCCACATATGATCCATGAATAGTATGAACAACAGTGGTGACAGGTTACAGCCTTGTCTTACCCCTGAAACGACCCTGAACCATGAGCTTAATTTGCCATCTACTCTAACTGCTGCCTGACAGTCTACGTAAAACTCTTTAATTGCCAACAGAATTTTGCCTCCTATACCATAATCTTGTGTAACTGACAGTAGCGTCCTCCTTGGAACACGGTCATAAGCCTTTTCTAGATCTATGAAACATAGATACAATTCCTTGTTCCAGTCATAGCACTTTTCCATTACCAGCCGTATGCTAAAGATCTGGTCCTGACAGCCTCTAAGAGGCCTAAACCCGTTTTTTATCTAACTTGTCCTCAAGTAATATTCTCACTCTCCTTTCAACAATACCTGAGAATATTTTGCCTACAACGCTAATTAAAGAGATACCTCGATAGTTGCTACAATCTTTTCTGTTTTCATGTTTGAAAATTGAAGTGATTATCAAACATCGAAACAGAAAAGATTGTAACAACTATCGAGGTAACTCTTTAGTTAGCGTTGTAGGCAAAATATTCAAGTATTGTTGAAAGGAGAGTGCGAGTATTAGTTCAGGACAAATTAGATAAAAAACGGGTATGCAGCCAGGTATGAAACTCTAAATCGGTCGATACTTCGGCAGGATCACACCATGTCAGTCTCAAGGCAATACTACAGCGAGGAAGCAATGTGCAACGACGTTTAAAACCTCAGTTCTCAACGGAAAAATAGCATTCCAAAACTAACCAAGTTGGCGGAGAGGCTTCAATTAACGTATGTGCTCGGCATAGATAATGCCATCTCCCTTTATTCTAACCACCTTGTAGGCAATGTATGTCTCAAGGAATTGAATTATGATATTTATATCACCTCTGCTTGAGGAAAAGGCGGGATTGTTCCCATTCATGTTCAGTGCTGGGGTGCTATTCCAATATTGGAGAACCTTGGCAACTTTGATACGTATTTCGTAAGGGAATATTGAGGCAGAATTAAAGTGTGTATTTGTAGACGGAAACGTGCTTTATATAGTCCGTGTAGAAGGCTGGTTTACACGATCATCGAGCTAGTATTGAACTGATCAGGTTGCGACCCACCTAGCTACGTAAACGCTTAACTATACCAGCAGGCATTTGGGACTAGTTATGCTATAGGACAGGTTCTAAATTTACTAATAGCGTCCTGAGTGCACATGCGCAGAACTGAACATGTTGTGCCGCTTTCATGTTTACATGTGGAATCAGTGATGTCTAGACAGAAATTGCTTGTGTTGGAGGCGTAAGTGGAGTGGAAGAGAGCTGGAATTGGCTTTTGATTGAGGCAAACAGACACGAGCCAATACAGTTCCAAGCAGAAGTCCTCTCATAATAAAGTACAAATAAGTTATTTAAGAAGAAAATAATAGAATAGTGTTTCTTTAAACAGAAGTTTAAAAAGATGAGTCCTTTAATCTTATACTATTGATGGCCGTTGTTAACTGAAGCTAATATGGCATTTGTAGACACTAGATTATCATTTATCGTACGAAGAACGATGTGTTTTTGTTAATTCTTCAGTGCGCCATTGCTTTGAAATGACTACGTGTAAGGGCTGGTTTTCGTTAATTCGATGGAGGATGTCAAATCTCCTTTATTTTTGCAAATATGTCTCAAATGATACGAGATATGAAAAAAACATAAGGGAGCTAAGTTGTAGAGAATTTTCTCCTCTACCAATTAGGTTATTGAATTTTTGTGTCAGATGAATAGTTATGCCGTTATTTTCCTTTAAATTTCGAGCTGTCAAAAGACGATAGCAAAGGCCCACTTTTAGTGTTACTACCGTAACCTAAAGTGGGCCAAAACGATGTTCATCCAGATAACCGGAGCACTACCCCAAAATCCGGAAATCTTCCGGAAAAACCGGAAAACTTGGCAGATATGGGATGTGAACGTGTGAGACAGAACTTGCTACGGGGCATACAAGCATGTGTTGAGTCACACGGAAACCATTTTCAGCACCAACTGTAACTGTGGCTGCACGCTACAGCGCGCATTAGAGCGTAGTACCTATAAAAATAATTGACTAAATGGCTTATAGCGCGGAAACTAAGCATTTCCAGAGCTACTGGGCTTCTCCTCGGAGAAGCCCAGTACTCTGTACGGTCGCAGGAACATCGGATTGAGCAGGGTACAATGTATCACGTGACACATCGAAACAGGAATTTAGCTGCATATCGTTGAATGGAAGCTTCGGCATTCATACGAAGGACGGTACAATATAGGGAGACAACCTGCAGGCGTCTAAAAACAGTTTTATATGTTCAGCTCATTTCCGCGAAATAGGTATTTTTGTCCTGTGTTTGAATACCAGACTGTATAGTGCCTTGTATTTTTCCGTCGTTTCCGGCGTACATGCACTCTTACCTGGCGCGAGTTAATTCCCTGTTTGAGTGAGTTGGAAAATTGTTTGCCGCTTTGTAGAGAATTCTGTTTGCTAGCTAATGAGCGGCCAAGGGTATATACAACAACTTGTCAACCATGGAGCAGTAACAGCATCAATTATCTACTTCATGGTCAGCACCAAAAAGTATTCCTCATTTCATGGTTGGACACTACACTAATATATTAAAAAAAATCTGTTACATTCCGCTAATATGTCATATGATTATGCAAAGTTGATATTACGATGGCTGCTGCATTGAAGATGGTCATTATGTGATCAAAATCGATCTGCAAAAACAAAAATAAAAAGGACCAATGCTGCATACTATATTTATTCCTGTAATTCTATAGGATTCAGCTAATACTTTTTGAAAACCTTATCTTATAGAACGACGGGAATTGACAGGTTCTTGTATGTAACCTTGTCCGACTAGTAAATTAGTTACTCCCTCTTCCTGTACCTCCAACATGGCAACACCGACGCGGTAATCACAACTCTTAGTTCCCGAAAAAGTCTCTCACACTGTTCCTAGCCACAGGCTACGCAATTCATCACTTCGTCCTTATATTGCAAACCGAATTCCCTACAAAACGGCAAACAATTTTCAAAAGCGCTCGAACAGGGACTTAAAATGAACATTAACAAGAGTAAAACAAGGGTAATGGAGTGCAGTCTAAGAAAATCAGGCGATGCTGAAGGAATTAGATTAGGTAACGAAACAATAAAGGAGGTAGATGAGTTTTGTTACTTGGGCAATAAAATAAATGATGGTCGCAGTACAGAGGATATAAAATGCAGAATGGCAGAAAAGCGTTCTTGAAAAAGAGAAATTTGTTAACCTCGAATATTGATTTAAGCCTAAGGAAGTCCTTTCTTAAGGCATTTGTGTGGAGTGTTGCCTTGTATGCGAGTGAAACATGGACAGTGCGGACACGAAGAGGATAGAGGCTTTTGAAATGTGGTGCTACCGAAGAATGCTGAAGATTAGGTCGGTGGATTGCATAACTAATGAGGTGGTACTGGGGAGGAAAGGAATTTCTGGAATATCTTGACTAAAAGAAGGGATCGATTAGTACGACACAATCTTAGACATCAAGGAATCGTGAATTTAGCATTGGAGGGAAGTGTGTGGGGTAAAAACCGCAGAAGAAGACCAAGAGGTGGATACAGTAAGCAGATTCAGACAGATGTAGGTTGCCGTTCTTATGTGGAGTTAAAGAGGCTTGCTCAGGATAGGGTATTGTGGAGAGCTGCATCAAACCAGTCTCCGGACTGAAGACCACAACAACAACAAGTAACATTTCCCAGTAGTGCACTTCAAATGTTTGTAAAGTCTATGGGACTTAACTACGGGGTCATCAGTCCCTACACTCACAAACTACTTACAAACTAGCTAATCCTAAGGACGGCACAAATACCCATGCCCGAGGGGGTATTCGAACCCCCGACCGTAGTGGCCGTGCAGACCGTGACTGGAGCGCCTCAGTCCTCTCGAGCACCGCGGCTGGCAGTAGTGCACTAAAAGAAACAGTATATAGCCTTGATACCGTCCAATACTTAAGGTATGCTTAACATCTAAAAATACTGTTATCTTCTGATGCACATTGAACTTTGAAAATTTGTTAATCTTATATGTTTTCAGGATTTCCTTAAAGTCTTCCAATGTTTTCTTTGAATCCATTCTTCACTTTTTCGGTTTATTTAGTTATTTAATTAAGTTCGAGAACAAGTGCGCGCTAAAAGCACTGAGCTCAATGGTAAATAAAACCTACTTCGGCAGGTGACTTCCGGTTTTGGTGAGTCACGTGATACGTTACTAGTACCCTGCTCATTCCGATATTCCTGCCACCAGTCTGTACACGGTGGGAAAAAAAATCACCTTGTAGAGCGTTAACGGCCGCGGTTGGCGCCTATAACCGGGCTCGGGCTTGTGAAAGCCAACAACCGGCAGCGGGGAACCTCCACGGCGCGGAATGCGGCTGCAGTCAGTTGCGCAGAAAGTGACTCAGCCCTCAACCACAGAGTAACATATACAGAGACGCAGCCCCCTCTAAACCACTGTCCTACGCTCCCCTCGTAGTTCCGTAAGATGCTAGCAGGTGTCAGGCGGATCGCTGGCTTAGGGTGCCTCTCGCACGTCAGAGGGTAGCGTGGAGGGGAGGCTGAGGGGAGAGCTCGTGCCGCCTGCCACGAGGCCACGGCTGTGTCCGGCTTGCTGGCGTTTGAGGGGAGGTGGTGGTGGGGGCAGCCGCTACCTGCCGCCTGCTCTTGCCGTTGCTTCTGACCTCAGCGCCATCATGGGACATCTTACGGAACTGCTGAAAACCCTCCCTCCCCGCACCCCGGAGCGTAGGACCGAGCCCTTACGGAGGTTTCCCGTCTGTATATATTTGTCTGTGCCTCAACCAGCGTGACTGAGGCACGAGGCTGTCTGCTACCTGCAGTGCATGGCGAGCGCTCCGCCTGCGCGCTGCCAACGCCACTTCAGGGCCCTTCTGTACGCTGCTCCACCCACAACTGGCAAGGAACTAAAGCGATATCGCTCGCAAATAGATTAGTATCTGCAATTTTTCACAACATTTCTCTAATGCAGCAACAGCGGTCTCAAATTTATTATTGTTGTTGTGGTCTTCACTCCGAGACTGGTTTGATGCAGCTCCACCCTACTCCATCCTGAGCAAGCCTCTCCATCTCCTCAGAAAACCTACATCCATTTGAATTTGTTTCCTGTAATCATCTCCTGGTCTCCCTCTGCGATTTTTACCCCACCCATTTCCCTCCAATGCTAAATTCACGATTCCTTGATATCTAAGAATGTCTCCTATGAGTCAATCCCTTCTTTTAGTCAAGGCATGCCAGAAATTCCTTTTCTCCCCAATTCTGTTCAGTACCTCTTCATTAGTTACGCGATCCACCCACCTCATTCTTCTGTAGCACCACATTACAAAAGCCTCTATCCTCTTCCTGTCCACACTGTTTATCATCCATGTTTCACTCCAATACGAGGCAACACTCCACACAAATGCCTTCAGAAAGGATTTCCTTACAGTTAAATTAATATTCGATGTTAACAAATTTCTCTCTCTCAAAAACGCTTTTCTTCCCATTGCCATTCTATATTTTATATCCTCTGTACAGCGACCATCGCTTGTTATTTTACTGCCCAAGTAACAATACTCATCTACCACCTTTATTGTTTTGTTACCTAATCTAAATCCTTCAACATCACCTGATTTTCTAAGACTGCACTCCATTACCCTTGTTTTCATCTTGTTAAGGTTCATTTTATACGCACCTTTTAACACACTGTCCATTCCGTTCAACTGCTCTTCCAGATCTTTTGCTGTCTGACAGAATTACAATGTCATCGGCAAAACGTAATGTTTTTAATTTTCACCCTGAACTTTAATTCCTTCTCCAAATTTCTCGTTGCTTTCCTTTATAGCTTGCTCAATGTACTAATTGAATAGCAATGGAGAAAGGCTACAACCCTGTCTTACTCCTTTCCCAACCTCTGCATTTCTTTCATACCCTTCAACTCTGATAACCGCTGTCTGGTTTTTGTACAAGTTGTAAATAACCTACCGTTCCCTATATTTTACTCATGCTGATTTCAGAATTTAAAAGAGTGTATTCTAATCAACGTTGTTAAAAGCCTTCTCCAACTCTACAAAAGCTAGAAATGTATGTTTCCCTTTCCTTGATCTATTTTCTAAGGTAAGTCGTAAAGTGAGTGTTGCTTCCCGTGTTCATACATTTCTCCTCAATCCAAACTGATTTTCCCCGAGGTCTACTTCTACCAGCTTTTCCATCCTTCTGTAAATAATTCGCGTTAAATTTTGCGACCATGACATATTAAACTAATGGTTATGTAATTTTCACACCTGTCTGCGCCTGATTTCTTTGGAAAGGGGATAATTACATTTTTCTTAAAGTCCTAGGGTATGTCGCCTGTCTGTTACATCTTACACACCAGGTGAAATAGTTTTGTCATGGCTGGTTCTCCCAGAGACTTCAGTAGTTCTGAGGAAATGTCATCTATTCCAGGGGCCTTGTTTCGACTTAGGTCTTTCAGGGCTCTGTCAAATTCTTCTCTCAGTATAGTATCTCCTATTTCATTTGCATCTATAGCCTCTTCCCTTTCTACAACATTGTAAGTTCCTTTCCTTTGCAGAGCCCCTCTATACACTTTTCCACCTTTCAGCTTTCCCTTCTTTGCTGAGAGCTGGTTTTCCGCTTTAGTTCTTTATATTCATCCAGCTGCTTTTATAAACAGTTACTGACCGCATTAACAGTTTTTATTTTGGAACTGGTTTCGGTGTACTGCATGCTAGCACGAAGTAAGTACAGGTGAATAGAGTAACAGAAGCATTGCTTATATACCCCTTACCTGCCCAAGCTATCAAATATTCGAGCACATTACTTCATATTTGGTTATTTTACTACCCAAGTGAATAAAAGCAGATTTGTGTATTCACGCGTTTTTCTTTTACTTATTTGATGCAAAAAATATAAAATAAGAGAATTACAAAATATGACATCAAAGTCCAAGAGCATGTAATACAATTGGGAGACATCGTGAAATGCTTACCTCTGTTAACGATTTACCAGCAACAAACACATAGCAAAAATTTTTATATTGAAATGCCATTGATCTGAAGGGGGGGGGGACAAATTGAAGTTATCCCTGAATCGTATTCATATTTCGTAGCCGGCCGCGGTGGCCGAGGGGACTAAGGCGCTCCAGTCACGGTCTGCACGGCCACTACGGTCGGGGGTTCGAATCCCCCTCGGGCATGGATATTTGTGCCGTCCTAGTTCGTAAGTAGTTTGTAAGTTTAGGGACTGATGACCCCGTAGTTAAGTCCCATAGACTATACAAACATATTTCGTAAATGGGAACATTACTTCGTGTTGACACGGCGAGTGCTCTATCGACCACCACCGCCATCATCTAATGGTATAATTCGCCGTTTATTCTACTTTTATTGTCTGTTTCCTATATGCTAGTTTCATAGCTTCCTCTAAATCTATAATATTAGTTGTAAAGGTTGAAGATGGTCTGAAATAAGATTGAAATAAAATATGAAAATTTAAAAAATATATTTAATGCAATCAGAGACAGTTTATTATTCAAGATAAGAATCTACCATGACCTTGTGTCAAAATAAAATCGACAATGATAAGTATATACGGTTCCGCAGCAACTTCCTATCAGTAATCGTTCTTACTGAGCAGACAGCTTAATAGCGGTGTGTATAGACGATGTTGTTCGTATCGAAGGAAGGAGAGGAAGATTAGGGTTTAACATTCAGTCACCAGCGCGGTCATCAGGGGCGCAGCTCACGCTCGGATTGGTTAAGGATGGAGAAGGAAATCAGCCACGCCCTTACAAAGGAACCATTCCGGAATTTGCCTGAAGTGATTTAGGGAAATCAGGTGAACCTAAATTTGGATGGCCGTAGGTGGATTTTGAACCACCGTCCTTCCGAATGGGACTCCAGTGTGTTACCACTACGCCACCTCGCTCGATACTGTTCCCATGTATATACTTTCTCGGGGCTCGTTTGCAACATTGTGAGGCTGTTGGCAGACGGAGCTTCTGTGTGAAGGGGCGCGACGGTCTTAGAATCGTCTTTATGGATAAACACTTCGAAACAATTAGTTTTTGGTGTAAAGATAGGCAGCTGACCCTTGAAAGTATTCTAATGCGAGTCAATGGCTCAAAAAATTAGATATAATTTGTTATGCAGTCGCCAATTAGTATATTTAGAAAATGTAAGAATTTCTGCTCGGAGCGATTTAAAGTGGAACCACCACAGACTGCCCATTCAAAAATTTCCGAGACCGATATTTCACCTGGAATGTAACCAACGTCAGCGCAGTAGCTACGGTAGCAGCTTAAACTAACACCTGTCAAAGGGATGTGCGAAGTTTCATACACTTCTCTTACATCGTAGAGCTATAGCGTGGGAGACGGCAAAAGACTTGGAAAAACAGTTGCGCGGAATGATCAGTGTCTTGAAACGAGGAGGTAACAAACAAAAACAGTAATATAATGAAAAGGAGGGCAGGGCAATGTAGTCGAAATAAATCAGGCGTTGTTGAGGAAATTTGATAAGCAAACCAGGCAATAAGGGTGCAAAATAAGAGGTTCGTTATTTGGGCAGGAAAATAACCTGGTGGCCTGAGTAGTCAAGATATATAGAAAGGGGAAGAAAAGCATTTCGGTGGAAGAGAAATTTGTTAAGGTATGGAATGCACTCTTGTATGGGAGTTAAACGTAGACGATAAGCACTTCAGGCAAGGAGGGTATTGAATCTTGAAAATTTGATGCTACAGGAGATTAGATACGTAGACCTTCTAATCAGGAAATACTGATCAAAACTAGGAAGAAAAACTGTGGTTAACTAAGAGAAGGTACGGTTAAAAGAAAACACTGATTCAGAGAGAGAGAGAGAGAGAGAGAGAGAGAGAGTCATAAAGGGGAGCTCATGAATACGAGTACAGTAAGCAGTATGAAACTGATGCGGATTGCAGTAGTTACTTGAAGATAAAGAGAGGCTATAGTATAGCGTGGAGATCTGCATCTTCGGGCTGAAAGACGACTACTACACGAACAACGTAGTAATTGAATTCACTTAGAAGTCAGTCAAGATCGCAATATGCAACCGTAGAGTTGGCCACCGGTTGCGCTGAGCAGCAAGCAGTTGGACTTCGATCATCCAGGCAGCTGCTGCCCAGCGCAACAGGTAGCTAACACGACAGTTGTAGTGGTCTACGGATGGCCATTTAAATGGCCGAAAGCGGTAACCGTTAAATATATAGCCATCTTGACTTACTTTTAAGTGAATTCATTTATCATGATTACTGATTCTCCGCGATGTTTTCAAAAAAGCTTTAATTGTTAGTAGCCTAATGGTTCAAAGTTTTCGCCTATGTACAAAGAGTGTCATTTAATCACATATCATGAAGGGTAATTAATCACTTAACATTTTTAGTTAACAGTATAGTATAATATTTAGAATGAAGCTAGATCACACAACTAGGCACGATATTTGAGTTACCTCGTCTGTTTAATTAGTATTACAGCCGTTGGACAAAATATGTGAGATGGTCAGCATAATTCGGATATTCTTTCCAGACTTAAGATATCAGAACATAAAATTTCATCCAAACCGCTAACACCGTTTAAAAATGATTTTTTTTTCCTTCAAAATATCCATGACACGAATTGCAGCTGTAGCGTGAATTGACGGTTTATTTTCGTTAAAAGAATTGCAACCAGCTGCCTTTATTGATTTTTTTTTTATTAATCCAGAACTAGTTTTCGAGCCACTGCAGGCTCATCTTCAGTGGAGACTTTACAGGAACATTTACCTTCCGCTAAGTGTAGGCTTATGCTGTCATGGTGGTTCTGGTAATATAACTGAACTTTAGTAAGCGCGAACAGAATAAATCGGAATTCAACGTATTGCAATTTCATGTACTTACTGTGTTTTCATTTTAGGTGTAAGTGTAACCAAGTTATGCATAGGGCACTGACAGTTTTTTTTTTTTTTTTTCACATGACAGCATTTTTGCTACACTCACACCTATACAATAAAAACACAGTAAGTACATAAAATTCCAAAACGTTTAATTCCGATTTATTCTTTTCTCGCTTACTAAAGTTAGAAGATAAATGTTCCTGTAAAGTATCCACTGAAGATGAGCCTGCAGTGGCTCGAAAACTAGTTCTGGATTAATAACAAACATCCATAAAGGCAGCTGATTGCAATTCTTTCAACGAAAATAAACCGAATATAATATTCAGAATGAAACTTCACTCTGCAGCGGAGTGTGCGCTGATATGAAACTTCCTGACAGATTAAAATTGTGTGCCGGAACCGGGACTCGAACCTGGGACCTTTGCCTTTCGCGGGCAATCGCACTACCGACTGTGCTATCCCGACACGATTCACGATGCCGCCTCACAACTTTACTTCCGCCAGTACCTCGCCTCCTACTTTCCAAACTTCACAGAAGCTCTCCTGCAAACACGCAAGACTAGCACTCCTGGAAGAAAGGATATGGTGGAGACATGGCTTAGCCACAGCCTAAGGGACGTTTCCAGAATGAAACTTTCACTGGCGGAAGTAAAGTTGTGAGGCAGCATCGTGAATCGTGTCTGGATAGCACAGTCGGGATTCACGATGCCGCCTCACAACTTTACTTCCGCCAGTACCTCGCCTCCTACTTTCCAAACTTCACAGAAGCTCTCCTGCAAACACGCAAGACTAGCACTTGTGAGGCGGCATCGTGAATCGTATCGGGATAGCACAGTCGGTAGTGCGCTTGCCCGCGAAAGGCAAAGGTCCCAGGTTCGAGTCCCGGTTCCGGCACACAATTCGAATATAATATTATTTCAACCATCCTCCCCTCTTAGCAGACACAATACGATCTTATAGAAAATTATATTTATCGTCATCAGGTAACGTGTCATATTTGTTTCAGGCGCCTTTTAAAAATGAGTATTGAATCATGTGCTGGGAGTGAGGTGTCGTTCAACCTTCTGCAAATATTATTAACACTTGACATGTCTGGTTAGTATGTTTACAGTAGCACAACGTTTAACAGCACACGTATACCTACTAATGTAAGCCGAGCGATCACAATAACATTTAGATTTGTAGATTCTTTCATTACATTTAACTTAATGTTAAAAACAACGGAAATACACACTAGCAGAGTGTAATCGCCGTTATACAAACGTTATAAAGGGCATCTTCAGATAATTTTCCGATCATGGCACTACTGTTAAGACACGAAAACCGTATATAGAATCACGCCGAAGTCCATCTTACGAAACCAGCGAAAACTAAAATGAGGATAATTGGACAGGGCTCTAAACTGCTCTCATCCGTTCTGTCTCTAATGACGAAGGTGTCGACGGGACGTTAAACCCCTACCCTCCGTATTTCCGTCCTGCTTGGCAGCGAGCTAAGGTTGCAGCTCCTCGAGGAGTCGTCCCGATACCAGGTACGTCTCTCAGCTGCTCAAGGTGAACGTGATACCACTAAGCGACTCTAACAGCGCCGTCGAACTTCCAACCAGGAACCACAGTCTGAGAAGTGTTTTCTCCGCCGGCGTCTTCATCAAAATGACAAGCGTGGCCCGCGCTTCATTATCTTCCCTTCAGATCTCCCCTTCTTCCTACACGTGTATACAAAGGGACTAGTGGTATGGTATATAGGCATATTGAAGTGATACGGAAGTTGAATTTTTATGAAGGGTCATTTCGTTAGTATCAGAATGAACAGTACAAAGAAAAAAGAAATGAATTGCGATATACACAGAAGAAATAACTTTAACATGTCTGGGTAGAAGCATTTTTTTCCCGCAAATTACTATTCTTGCTTTGAACTGTTAACAAATGTTCAAATGTTTGTTAATCTATCGGACCAAAATGCGTGGTCATCAGTCCGTAGCTTACAAACTACTTTCACTAAACTAACCAAAGGACATCCATGTCCCAGGGAGGACTCGAACATCCGAAGACGAGCAACCGCGCGCTCCGCAGCGAGGCGCCTTAGACCGCTCGGCTACTCCACCGCGGCAAAACTTAACACTTATGAAGCTTATCTGGGTTTAAATTCCTTGATGATTGGTACATAATGATGTCACGAATGTCTGCGTTATCTGTCTAGGTATGTTCTTTCGACTTTGGAAGCACGATACATCAGACACAGGTAAGAAGAGGTCAAATACATTCGTCAATGAAGAATAACCGTGTGGCATACTACGAAGGAACTCAGCGCATGCAGTACTTATAACTACAGCCAGATAACTAAGGATTAAGTTCACTAATCTACAAAGTTGGTGTACTGGCAGCAAACAACAAAGCACTATATAAGTGAGTCAATACAAATAAAATTATACTTCAGATTAAAAGGCTCATCGCAGATAAATTTTACGTTTAAAGTTCCTGAGGAAGATAAGTAAAGAATTTAGTTCACTGAAAGTTGAAGTTTTGCCTTGAGAAGTTGGTGTCGTAGCAATTCGCTGTCTTTCTAATATCCTACAGACGGAACTGGCAGCGGAAAGTTACAGAAAATCGGTTAAGGCGGTTGTACGGAGTCTTCAGTGCCGATGTGTTCAAAGTGCAATACAATAGCAATTTCGCTGCTGAAATACCGTACTTACATTTTGTACGCGGGCTCAGGAAACTAATGTTAAGGCGGATGTCAAACTGAGATGCAAAACTACTCGGGATCTTTAGTCCATTAAGAAAGGAAGTAGGTTACAAAACATTCGTTCGACCAGTAGCTGCTCGTCAGTGTGGGGTCCACGAAGTGGGAACGATTGAGGAGTTGGAGAAGATCCAGCAAAAAGCAGCACGCTTCGTTGGAGATTCATTTAGCAAGCGGGAAAGCGTCGTGTTGATGCTCGGCCAACGCAGGTGGGAGACACTGCAAAAGAACGTTCTATATCGCGGTCAGTGCTCCAAGCGGCTGGAAGGTACATTTCTGAATACCGTATAGGATGGGTGTGAATAGTGTCGTTTAAACTGATTTTAACATACTTCTTACAACGGGGAAGGTATGAAGTACCATAAAAATAGGCAATAACCAGAAAATAACTCCACATTTATCTTTATTAGGTTTGCTAAGAACCACTGTAAGGTACGAAACGGTACTTTGCACGACAGTTTATTACAGATTATCTTGAAATCTACGACTTTATGTTCAAGAATTTTAGTTTCTATTAAAATTTGCTAATAAACAGCAGAAGACCCAACGTTATACAGAAGGACGTCAGCTTTCCACTCAGAAGCGTCAGGATATCTTCACTAAAATTCCAGTCAAATCAGTAAGTTTTGAACATAAGAAACTTATATGGAATGCAGTACCTACATTATTAAATTATCAGATCAGAGCATACAGCTGTAGCAGAAGGGAAATCCTCACAAACGTAACAATAAAACGCCGAAAGCAAAAACACAGTTTCCTGACAAAGCAGAAACCAACTGTTACTACTTCTGAAGCACAAACGGCAAGAATCTTAAAGGCATTCGTTTTATAATCAAAAGCAATTATACTCAAAAGTATAGGAGTTTATAATAAAAACGGGCGAAGTGAAAAAATGTCCGAATCACTGGACTCAATATCGAATTCTTATACGTCAAAGAAAGTTCCTGTCATATACGAACAGACCACACCAAGAATTAATGTTTCTCGTTTGTTGATATTCTCTCACTGTCAGCGGAGTAGGTTGCAAAATAACACAGTACGGCACCTTGCCCACAACTAGGAGCTCTAGTGTCGTTGCAACAGTCAGTCGGTAAGAAATTTCACAGCAGTGAGTGTCGCGACTGTATACGGTAGACTCTGGGGCTACTGTCGAAGTTTCTCGAAGAGTCGTGTAATGTACAGTGCACCCGTAAAGTCATGATGCAGTTTTAACCGCGCACAAAAAAGGCAACGAAACAAAATGGAAATGTGAATCTTTAAATACTCCAAGTTTGCATAAGTGTTCACTGCAGTTTCATATGTCTTCCATTTATAGCACTACACATATCTAAAGGATATTATAGTTCTTTCCACACACGTTGAAGGGCAGTCAGCCCCTGTGATTATCTAATTTAAATGGTAGGTGTCGTTGATATTAACACTGCACACGTTGTTTCACTTCACCTAAGAAGAAAAATGTGTACCGGTGTCATGTCCGGGATTAGTGAGGGCCATGCCTTAAATCCACTCCTTCCTACCCATTACTGTGGTCATAATATATACAGAAACTCACGCACAATTCTGGTGTAGTGTGGGGAGCACCATCTTGATGGGAAATGACGCCTTCACCTTCATCTTGAATTTGTGACACTCCACAAAATAATTATTACAATAAGTTCAGGTAGTTGTCTGACATCACAGTTATCCCCGCAAAGAAATACGGGCCTATAATTTTATCATGTCTGAAGGCCCAGCAGTTTACTTTAGAGGCATTAATTTAGTACTTAGTGTAGCCAAGGAGATTTTTCTCGGCCTACTTTCTCATGTTATAGGTATGAACATGACCAGACACATGGATTGTGGCTTCGTCACTAAACACTATCCTCTTCAGTAAAATGTTCATCGTAGTCAATATCATGAAGTATCTGTGAAGCAAATTCAAATCGTTTGGACTTATCAGAAGGGTTGATAACATTTAACAACTGCAGTCTTCTTTAACTGTAATTCTCGAGTAAACGTACCGGCCTTAGGTATATATCCCGTATAGGTTCTACAGTTTCCTCACTGACCAGAACGTTTTTGGTCCAATAACCTGCTAGTTTCCTTTAACTGCTGATCTCAGAGTCTAATGTTACTTCTATGAGGCGGGACGTAATAGTACAGACGATATTTGCGCCGAAGCCACATAAAACACTGAAGCTTCCTCTGCACCGCCCACATCAAAACAAAAGGCTTGACCTTCTGCAGCTACGTAATAGATTCGTATCATTCTTGAGTCATTACTTGCGCGCGCACAATAATGAAAATTACGTAAGTTAGTGTTTTTCCTTCTATTTGGCGAAGGTTTCACGTTTTTATATTGTTCGATGCCAATCTGTCACCAGTGAAAACTGCACCATGATTTTAACAATACACTTGCTTTCTGATGCAATATACCTCGTGAAAGAGACCACCAGTAAAAATTTTTTGAGAAATTACTTTGCGCATCCTCACAGTGAGATTCCCCTAGTTGTTTCAAAACAAAGACAACATACTTACATGAAAAAAACTATCTACATCTACATAGATACTCTACAAATCACATTCAAGGGCCTGGCAGAGGGTTCATTACCCACTTTCATAACTTTTCTCTACCGTTCCATTCTCTAATAGCGCGCGGGAAGAAAGAACACCTAAATCGTTCCGTTTTCGATCTGATTTCTCTTATTTTATTGGGATGGTCATGTCTCCCCAAGTAGGTGGGTGCTAGCAGAATATTTTCACATTAAGAACTAAGAGTCGGTGATTGAAACTTCGCAAAAAGATCACGCCGCAATGAATAACGTCTCTTTTAATGATTTCCACCCCAATTCGTGCAACATTTCCGTGACGCTTTCCCCCCTGTAACGTGATAAAACAAAACGAGCTGCCTTCTCTGAACCTTCTCAATGTCATCCGTCAGTCCCACCTGGTGAGGGTCCCACACTGGGCAACAGTACTCCAGGACAGGACGCACAAGTGTGATGCAGGCAGTCTCTTTGGTGGAACTGGTGCATCTTCGAAGCATTCTGTCAGTTAAAGGTAATCTTTGGTTCTCCTTCCTCACAATATTTTCTACGTGTTCTCTCCAGTCTAAGTTGTTCGTAATTGTAACTCCTAGGTATTTGGTAGAATCTAAGACCTTAAGGTTTGACTGATTTATCGCGTAATTGAAGTTCAGCGGATTTCTTTTAGTGGTCATGTGTATTACTTCACACTATTCTTTATTTAGTGTCAATTGCCAATTTTCGCACCATGCAGAAATTTTGTCTAAATCGCTTTGCAGTTGCTTTTGATCCTCAATTGACTTCACTAACCGATAAACGACAGCATCATCCGCGAACAATCTAAGGGAGCTATTGAGATTGTCTCCTAAATCATTTATAACCACGAGGAAGAGTAGGGGACCTATAACGCTTCCCTGTGGAACGCCAGATATCACTTCTGTTTTACTCGATGACTCACCGTCAATTACAACGAACTGTGTTCTTTATGATAGGAAATCGTGAAACCAACCGCACAATTGGGGAGATATTCCATAAGCACGCAATTTCAGTAGAAGCCGCTTGTGGGGTACAGTGTCAAAAGCCTTCCTGAAATCCAGAAATATGGAATCGATTTGAGATCCATTGTCGATGGCACTTAACACTTCATGTGAATAAAGGGCAAGCTGTGTTTCGCAAGAGTGATACTTTCTGAATCGGTGGTGACTATTGGTTAATAGGTCGTTCTCTTCGAGGTAGTTCATAATATTCGAACAAAGTTTATGTTCCAAAATCCTGCTGCAAATCGACGTCAGTGAGATAGGCCTGTAATTTTGGGGATCACTCCTATTGCCTTTCTTGAATATTGGAGTAACTTGGGCAACTTTCCAGTCTTTGGGTGCGGATCTTTCGCTGAGTGATCGGTTGTAAATGATACGGAGCTATTGCATCAGCATACTCTGAGAGGAATCTAGTTGGTATACAATCTGGCCCGGAAGATTTATGTTTTGTTTAGTGACTTAAGTTGTTTTACTACTCCAGGAATATCTAAGTATCGCATGCTGGCGGCTGTTCTTGGATTGAATACTGTATTTGAGCGATTTATCGATATCGTCACCAAAAAAATTGAGACTGCGTAATAACGTGGGATAAATTCTATTTCTGTCACAGAAGTCTGCCGCCTGTGATTGGCCCTTCGCTTGTGGAGTGCCTCAGACGGGGCCGGGAAGAAACCGCCAGGCGCGGTGTCACGTCACGGCGTCGCGCTTTTCCACGCCGATTCCTCGCGGCTTCCTCCGCGCTGACGCACAAAGCCAAACTCCGCAGTTTCCGAAACTGCTTCCACCGGCTATTACACACCGGGTCACACTTTTTTGTCCGCGCCCGCCGTGGGATTTCTTGCGCCACTTAGTCCTACTTCACGAATTCCCGAGAATCCTTTCGCAGTAAGCGGTACGTGACGCTACGGGTTTGTATGCCGAGCTGCCGTACCGGATGCGGGTGCCCGACTGAACACTCGTCGGCACAGGGGTCTCTGGTGTCATCTTACGGACACTTCTCCGTAGTCTGACCAACTGTTGACTGAAGGAATGCGGGAAACGACAGTCAAACAAGGGGGACATTCCACAATTTTCGGCGCCAGCTAAAGTTTTAGATGTAGGGTAAGTGCACCATTAACCAACACTGCCCGAGTAAACGGCACTTTAGCGATCAAATACATGTTTTAAATGTACTACTGAATAGTTCCGTCATCCAGAAATAAAGATTCACGTCCCACTGGCGATAAATTGTACGACTGAGTGCCGATAACAGTGTCTCAACACATTTTGCACTGCCGATCACTGGTACGAAAGGTGCATCTTATAAATGTTATTTTAAACTGAAACGAGTGTTATTATAAAGACTTGCGCATACAAAACCAGATGGATGGATGGAAAGACGGGTGCGGCGCTGTGAGCAAATGCCTACCATCACAGGTGAAGTTTGTCAGCAGCTGAATATAGCATGGATGAGAGAACGTCATTCGTATATTATGGGCGTCGATGGCATTAGGCCCATGTTCGAAATAGGTGACTGAAATGCTTAGCGTTTATCCAGAAAATACTACTATCCCGTGAGTATGAACTTCCTACCTCTAGTCTTTCAACGTGCTGTTTTGACCCACTTTAGGTTCCGGTAGTAACACTAAAAGTGGGCCTTTGCGATCGTCTTTTGACAGCTCGAAATTTAAATAAAGATAACGGCTTAACTATTCATCTGACACGAAAATTGAATAACCCAATTTGTAGAGGAGATAATTCTCTACAACTTTGCTCTGTTATGTTCATTTCATATCTCGTAGCGTTACAAAGATATTTGCAAAAATAACGGCGATTTTGGGATGTATGTCTGTCTGTCTGTCCGTAAAGTGTTCCCTGTTTTTAAGGCGAACCGTTCAACCGATCAGCACCAAATTATACAGACATGATTGTAGGCCGCCAGAGACCAGAACCTCCCTTTTTTTTAACTTTTCGGACAAAAAATACTGTAGTAAAACCAAAAAAGCCTTTTGTAATAGAATTGTAATTGCAAACGAACCGTTCATTTGACACGAAAATTGAATAACCTAATCGGTAGAAAATTCTCTACAATTTAGCTCCCTTATGTTTTTTTCATATCTCGTATCGTTTGATACATATTTGCAAAAATAACGGATATTTGACACCCTCCATTGAATTAACGAAAACCAGCCGCTCGGAGATGTCACGTGACATTCCTCGCGTATTTGATGATTTTCTTATTGTAACTTACACGTTATCACTTCAAAGCAATGGCACACTGAGGAATTAACAAAAACACATCGTTATTCGTACGATAAATGATAATCTAATGTCTACAAATGCCATATTAACATCAGTTAACAACGGCCATGAATAGTATGAGATTAAAGAACTCCTGTTTTGATTTATAGCCGTAGTGTAGTGGGCAAAAACTGTGACGCTAAAGGTCGGTGGTTCGAAACCCGCCACTAATTTTTTTTCTAAAAGGGTTTCATACACTCTTATTAATTAATTAATATTTAGATTATTATTTTGGTCCAAAATGTTTGCAAAAACTTATAAAACTACAAATCTAAAGTGGGCCGTAAAACACGTCAGTGCGACTTTTTTTCTAAACATGAAGCCTTCTCGAGTCGATCCATTGTACTGTGACCGACGATGCCCGCGAGGTCAACATACCCACGCACACCTAAGGTAATCGCAGAGCTGGCATGCTCTCGTAAAGACGATATCTTCCGAGTAGAGGACAGAAACAAAAGGATCGGCGCAGAGCACGGTTTTATACCCGCGGCATGACTGGCTCGTGCTGTTTACGAGCCGCCAACCAGCGTAATTTACGCGTTGTGACTCGCGGTGTGTGCTAACAGTGCGGCTGACAACAAGGAGCGCTGTATCACCGCGATGATAACGAGTCAGCCGCCAGCATCACAGCACGCTCAACGTCACGCAACCTGACATGCCACGCACCGGGGCATTACACTGTCGCTGCTGGTATGCACCTGCAGGGAAAGCACAAAATAATATGAACAATTTATTTAATAGTAAGGAGCTGGCTCGCCAAGCAGCCCTGAGATCACTGGCAGCTCCTGCAACAAGGTCTAAAATTGTTGCAGAATGTCACAGGGTTCTGGTGGAGCTAGGGAAAAGCAATAAACCTACTGTGGGTGTCCCTGGCCACTCGGGAATCAGTGGCAACGAACATGCCGACAGATTAGCCAAGATGGGGTCAGAGACGCCATTTATTGGACCGGAACCTGTCCTGACAATCACCAAGGCAATGATCAAATTGGAGCTACGTAGCTGGCTCAGAAGACAGCACGTAGAATATTGGACCAAAGTCCATCAACAAAAACATGGCAAGGTAATGATGCCAAAGCCATGTTTTAAAAGAAGCTCTGCAATCCTGGGTGTGAACAGGAGAGAGATTAGACTCATGGTTGGGTTGCTGACAGGCCATGGGAATTTCAAAAAATACCTACATACAATGGGAATAACAGAAGAGGACCCTAAATGTAGGATCTGTGATGACGGTGATGAAACTGCATCACATCTAATCTTCGAATGCATTGCATTGGAGAGTAAAAGGCACAGAACATTTGAGACAACCAGATCCGAAGAAATTGTGTCTAATAAATAACTGGTAAAGGGACTCCTTGCACTGTTCAAGGGCATTGGCTGGCTTTACTAGATATACAGGGAGCGATACCGCACAATAAACTTAGTTTCGGTGCGGGCAGTGGCAGGATGGACCAAGACTATTTTGGCTTCCCTGAGAAAATCAAATCAAATCAAGGAGCTGGATCACCGCTGGCTTTGAAACCAGTCGCAAGTCTTCGAAGAAGGGAATCGTAATGAGCCTTTATAGTTTGCAACAGACTGTTACCCATTCTTTTAGCAGAACACTGCCAATTACTTCGTAATTTTGGAGCTGTAAATGTGGTCCTCACACTGTGCTGTTAACTCCCCATAACTGCTCAATTATGAGACATGGCGAATTTGCTGCCCAGGGGGCTGTATTAAACACGCCTAAACGTTTTTTACCTGTGTAAATGGACAGTGAAAAAAATCATACGACCTGGCGGGGATCGAACCCACGACATTTGGATTCATATCATGATATTCTACCACTTTTTTTCGTATTTTATTATCCAGTTCTACATAATGGTCTTGCTCAAAACGCAAAATCTTTCTTATAGTGCATTGTGTTCTCAATCCTGTGGTGCTCTATGTGCAGTATATCAAGAATGTCTCTTTCGCCTTTTGTTCTGTGCTGAGTAAGTAGTATACAGTGTGGCCCATCAGCCTGGTGACTGCGTTTCGTTTGGACTTTGGGAATGCAATTCCATCAGGATTGAGAAAGTCGGCCGGTGTTATTGCACTGGGAGAAGTCCTCCTAATGCTCGCCAATTTCTGCCATATATCTTTTACGATATTACAGACGAATATGCGTTCGTCACTGTCAACGAGATTGCACGTGAGGCACAATTGGGAATCCGTTAAATTTATTGTGTAGAGCCTGGATTTTGTCGGAATTTTCCTGTTAATATGGCTCTAACTTACAAAGGTAGGTACTGATTGTGTATATTTTCCCATGTGGCAGGACAATTATTATTTAGATATTTCCGTTCGACGATGTTCCTTAACTTATTTGCCATCATAATCTTATAGAGGTCTCTTACTAGAGGCCTTTTCAAAATTCAAATGTTTGTATAGCTTATGGGACTTAACTACGGGGTCATCAGTCCCTAAACTTACAAACTACTTATGAACTACTTACGAACTAGGACGGCACAAATATCCATGCCCGAGGGGGGATTCGAACCCCCGACCGTAGTGGCCGTGCTGACCGTGACTGGAGCGCCTCAGTCACCTCGGCCACCGCGGCCGGCAGAGACCTTTTACTTTTAGGTACTTTTACATGAATATAGCTGTAATCTACAAGAAAACGTCGGAAATGCGGTAAAGCCATCGGTATATGATGTATATCAATAGGTGGCTGAAGATCATGTGGCGCAATTTCATTCAGGAGATGAGCGGTCAGACTGTTCGGTGAATTCCTCCATAGCTTATAGGTTTTGGATACAAATAAAGCTTTGCCTTATTGTACACATTCGTGAGATTTAGTCCTCCTTGGCGTGTTGGAAGTGTCAAAGAGTCATATTTTATTTTAATGACGTTCCCACGAGATACAAAATGGCCAATAGCTGACAGTTCTTCTTGGTATGTCCGGAGGTGTAGACAAAACTTGAGCCACATAATTTAATTTAGAAACAATGTATATGTTCGCCAGTTCAACTTTTTGTAATATATCTAATTTCCTTGTACTATGTCGCTGTATACAAGCACGAATTTATGTTAGCAGCTGTTGATAGTTGGCAGCTATAGTATGGCGAACTGTGTTTCTGAAATCAACACCTAGGCATTTCATCTTAGCTAGCGAGCTGCACCTTGTAATAGTACTTTGCTCAAACTCAATGAACACTTTGAAATCTTCGTTTGAATACCACGATAAGGACTCCAAAATCATGGTGAAACCTCCCCCCATGCTTGACAGAAGGAAGCACTAATGTCACACCGTACGTTAGCTTCTTTGGATGTTTTCGATACATGCATTTGCTTCTAGGAAGCAATGCAAACAATGATTCATCGTAACATACCACACACTTCCTGACATCAGGTGTCCAGATTTTATTATCGTGACACCACTTCCTTAGCAAATTTGCGTTGGCTTCCATTATTAAGCCGTGATAACGGGCGCCTTTAAAGATTACACGATCGCTCGCTTTTAATAATGTAGAGCTCAAACTCCATGAATACTTTCAAAAGCACTTAAAATATGTAAATAAGTATTTTTGTTGTTTTTAAAAGGATACACACATATTTGTCACTTTTAAAAAGAGAAAACGCCGATTGTTTTAAAATTACTGTGACCAAAATGCTCATAGCGCGAGGGCTCACGGATTAATGGTGTAGAATCTTCAGCCCAGTGGTGTATATCTACATCTACATAAATACTCTACAGTCACATTGAAGTGCATGGCAGAATCCATCGAACCGCTTTTATGATATTTCTCTACACTTACATTGTCTAATAGCTCGCAATAAAAGGAACACCTTAATAGTTCAGTTTTCGGTCTGATTTCTCTTATTTTGATGATCGTGTCTCCCTAAGTAGGCGTGTGCTAACAAAATATATTCGCATTCGGCAGAGAAAGTTAGTGAAAGAAATTTCGCAAATAGATCTCGCCGCAACGAATAAAGCCTTTCTTTTAATGGTTTCCACCCCAACTCGTGCATCATTTCCGTGACACTCTCCCTCCTATACCGCGATTATGCAAAACGAGATGCCTTTCTCTGAACATTCTCTAAATTTTAATCAATTCTAGAAAATATAAAGAATCAGGATGTCTTTCTATGAATTATTGCAGTCCGCCTTAGCTGTTTTCATACGCCTTTATTGCGTTACTACCGGTTTCGTACCATTAAAGGTACATCTTCACGTACCTTTTAATTTACATGGGGTGGTTTGACTTGTTGCGTGTCCCAACGTTCATGATGGTTTGCTGGGTTTTATGGAGGTTTTCTTCAAAGATGTTAATTTTACAAGGAACTCCCTTCAGTAAACGTCTATGTGGGCAACGGTTGCGTATACCAAGTTTACTGCTTAAAATTTTAAAGTTGAACGTATGGGTGGGTTCAGTATCGCCTGAAACTAAAGTAAAACGACTTGTACCAGTGATTTGCGTCATATGCTATTAAAATATTTGACAAAACCAGAAGCTTTTTGGAGTCGTGGTCCGTGTTGATTCTCAAAATTAGAAAGTTCCTAGAAACCATTAGGTGCAAGTTAGGACTTAAAATTTTTTGTTGTCATTCAAACTATGAAAATTATTAATGTGCACTGATAGTATATGATATGTTCAGAAGTGCAATACTTCTGAATAAGTATTGTCGTCGTTCAAGAAATCGTTGTGGAAAGCCCCCAATACTCATCATAACAGTGTGCTGTGGCGATGAAGAAAGCCTGATTCCTACTTGGTGGGGACATCACTTCTATTCTACTCGATGTCTTTCCGTCAATTCCAATGTACTGTACCATTTCTGATAGGAAAGGAAATCGCGAATCCAATCGCACAACTGTGGCGATATTCCATAAGAACGAATTTTAATTAGAAGGCTCTTGTGACGTACAGTGTCAAAAGCCTTCAGGAAATTTTGAAATAGGGAATATATTTGACACCCTTGTCGAAATGATGACTATTAAAAATAATTATGATACCTTAATTATTTTAATGAATGATACGTGAAGATATCGCCGTGGTAGACAGTATTGGATAGGGGAGTGGGGCAATAGGAAATCTATCATTTTGGTGGGGGCGGGGGGGGGCGGGAGAGGCGCGACTAAGCTCACAGAAATTCTGTGGCATCGAACCTCAAAATAATATCTAAAAAAATGTTATTTGATGTCCTGATCCGTGCTTGGTTATACCTTTTTCAGTTAGGTGGATTTCCCTCCTGCTTATCTATACATTAGTCTATGCTATATTCTCCACTGCTGCAGCCCTAAAATGAATGTAATGACTGTATCGAAACTGTATTACTGGAGTGAGTGCTGAGTTTTGCAGTCGCTTCTGCCGTGGCAGTTTTGTGTTTGGCCACAATCGTTCGTAACGCTCGTCGGTGGTTGTCAGTCACCTTCGGGTTTCGCCTACTATTCCTCTCCGCAAATTACATTTCACTTTGTTTTGTGTACACTGTCATTAGCGAAGTACTGCCGCTAATGAAACGTTAAACAGTGCAGCCTTTTTCATCACAGATGCATCCAGCTGACATTTTTTGAAGTCTGAGAGTCAAAGATTTCATCGATCATTTGTGATGCCTATCGCAAACAAGACGCATAATATACTGCAAGGTAACGTGCAAGACTTCGCGCGTTAATTTTGCACTGCGGTCGTGTCTGATTTTGCATGTACGCAGTTCTGCAAACTTGCAGCAAGATGTTTTATACCGCGTGGTGTTCATCATCCCGTTTACATGGGCTCCCAAAGCCGGATTTCGTAATCCGATTTTCCAATTCCGCTTTTGGTTGCTCATGTAAACACACTAAACTCGACTATGGAAATCCACTTCTGTAAAGCGGTTTTCAGTTCCACAATCGACTTTCGTGCCGTTGTAAACGCAAACCGTTCTTAGCTTGTTAGATTGAGTTTTCTTGTTAAGAATTTTCGGCTCATATGAACAGAGTGACGTTTTCTGCAGTGAAAGAAGTATAAATATAGAGTGAGCGTAAATCCACGTATTTAAGTAAATAAATATAGCGATTGTGCCAACTAAATCACGAACTGGATCAGCTGTTTTTCAGCCGCCATATTGAGTGGGCTAGGACATCCGCTTCTGGCTATGACATGTAAACGCGACAGCCATAACCGGTTTACGAAATTCCGTTTTCGTTTAAATCAAATGTTTGTAAATCTATGGGACTACCTACTCTGGTTATCAGTCTCCTAGGCTTATAAACTAATTTAATTTATCCTAAGAACAAAACACACACACACACACACACACACACACACACACACACACGCACGCCCGAGGGAGGACTCTAATCTCCGACGAGGGACGGCCTCGGTTTTCGTCTTCCGGCAGATGTGTTGCATGTAAACCTAGTGTATATATTGTTTCGTCCGTCCCCTGCACCTGCGGACACTTCAGTACGGTAAAGGCGGCAGTTCAAGGAGTTTTGTACGTCACGCCAGTCTATAAAAAGGGCTAACGGAATGTCCCCTACTCTTCCTTGTGTTTATAAACGATTTAAGAGACAATCTGAATAGCTCCCTTAGACTGTTCGTGGATGATGCTGTCGTTTATCGGTTAGTGAAGTCAACAGAGGATCAAAAGCAACTGCAAAGCGATTTTGACAAAATTTCTGCATGGTGCGAAAATTGGCAATTGACACTAAATAAGGAAAAATGTGAAGTAATACACATGACCACTAAAAGAAATCCGCTGAATTTCAATTACACGATAAATGTCAAACATAAGGTCGTAAATTCTACTAAATACCTAGGAGTTACAATTACGAACAACTTAGACTGGAGAGGACACACAGAAAATATTGTGGGGAAGGCGAACCAAAGGTTACGTTTCATCGGCAGAACGCTTCGAGGATGCACCAGCTCCACCAAAGAGACGGCCTACATCACACTTGTGCGTCCTCTACTGGAGTACTGTTGCCCCTTGTGGAACCCTCACCAGATGGGACTGACGGAAGACATTGAGAAGGTTCAGAGAAGGGCAGCTCGTTTTGTTTTATCACGTTACCGGGGGGAAAGCGTCACGGAAATGTTGCACGAATTTGGGTGGAAATCATTAAAAGAAAGACGTTATTCATTGCGGCGTGATCTGTTTGCGAAGTTTCAATCACCGACTTTTACTTCTGAATGTGAAAATATTCTGCTAGCACCCACCTACTTGGGGAGACATGACCATCCCAATAAAATAAGAGAAATCAGATCGAAAACGGAACGATTTAGGTGTTCTTTCTTCCCGCGCGCTATTAGAGATTGGAACGGCAGAGAAAAGTTATGAAAGTGGTTAATGAACCAACTGCCAGGCACTTAAATGTGACTTGCAGAGTATTTATGTAGATGTCGAGAGGCATGGCTCTGTATTAGCCGAGTTAAGATTTGAAATCAATGTCTATGCTAGGTGGCGAGTGGAACCATCATAATTTTTCTCGTATGTAGCCGACTTAAAACAATGATTTTGTATTACTATTACGTTATATACTAGAATAGTTAACCTAATTTATCTGAAATGGTCACAATCCGTGCGATAGATTTCTTTCTTTACAACGGGTCAGGTTAAACAGTAATAAACGGATTGATACATTCCACTGACTTTCCAACACACGGCAGAATTACGGTCCTTCAGGGAATGCCTGCAAGCAATTTAATTCAACACATCAAAAGGAGACAGTTAGCTTTCTGCTTCAGTTGTAACTTCAGGGTTCAGAGCCCATGGTCGATGTATGACATCTGTTCCCTTCATTTCTTCTCTAACTACAGGATACATTTTCTGAGATCCTCCGGCTATACATCGATCACGGCATCTCCGTGCGGGATTTAACTAAAGAATAAATCGACCATGAAACTACTATGATTGCTATTCAAAATGTTCAAATGTTTGTAGAATCTATGGGACTTAACTACGGGGTCATCAGTACATAAACTTACAAACTACTTATGAACTACTTAAAACTAAGGACGGCACAAATATCCATGACCGAGGAGGGATTCGAACCCCCGACCGTAGTGGCCGTGCAGACCGTGACTGGAGCGCCTCAGGCCCTCGGCCACCGCGGCCGGATGATTGCTATTATTCATCAACATAAAAGAAATGATTTATTGTCCTTTTATAAGAAACTACCCGAAAACCTGAGGTTCTCGATAATTTATTAGTTCATCTCCTCTTCCTCCTCCAGTCCTAATAAAAACGATGGTACGTGTAATTCACAGACGACTGCAATTTGTAATTAAATATGTGATTAAACAAATAAATTACGTAATATTCAACTCTTGTGCACCCTCGTCGACACGTTTCTCATAAAATTATGAAGTACCTTCATACATCACGTTCGAGTTTGGTCTGTGAGCCTAAACAGCTTAGTGATGCAAGAAAATTTTAGCCCATGTTTCTATTTTTATTTTCAATTTATGAGAGATAATTATACAACTGTTCATATGAAAGCTGTTAAAAAAGATTTTGTAATATCCGTCACCTCCCCCCCACCCCCACCAACTCATGTTCTCCGCTACTCTGTGCCCTCTGTTGTATCTTTTAATCTGTTCTACAAATCTAGGGTGTCTGTGTAATGTAGAACAAGTTAAGCAGTTTCACCGACTGTTTAATAATAAGTGCTACAGTTTCATCAAAGTCACCCTTCCTTCCAGAAAGGTCCAGGAACTGCGCAATCACCGAGACGGATAATGTGAGGGGGGAAATGCAGTTCTCTGTTTAGAGACGTTCCAGGGCCGAAGGTGGCCGCATAAGGCGTAAACACGCGACCGACGAGGACTGAGGCCGTGTCAAGCTGCATGCCTTCCAACTGGTTCTCTTTTATAGACGTCCTGGCTGAGGCTGGCGACGCGTTGCGTGGTGAATCCACGCGATAAATTCTCGTCTGTTACGAAACAGTTGCGTGCTTCAGCGTCTGACTGGGCAAGTTGTCGACGATAGGTTCTCTACCTTCTACGCATCACCAACTCCTGTTCGAAGAAGAAAAACTAATGCCCCAACCATATTTCTTTTCACAGAGAAAGGACATCAGACAGATATTCAATCTATAAATAAATAGCATCACGTTTTCCAGCGAGCTTTGATCATAACCAACTTTTACAACAATAATTCGAAGGCCAAAGTCTTAATTCCAGGATACAGTATTCTAAATGTTTGGAGAGCTATAGTGAGAGGTAACGTAAGATTAAAATGTGTCCAGTTTCTTTATTTTACTTATTTTAAGAGGAGCATATTTGCCTTTGTCCTCGACAGGAGCATTTTTCAGATGATTCCCTTCTTTTCCTTGCTAAGGCAGGATGCGCTACTTACAAAATAAAAATTCTTAAGATCTGTAAAGAAACGATGGAAGATAAGACTTTACGTGCATTCAACAATGTGCTCACACGATCTTGGAATGTTTTGATGTGTGGATGGTGAAGGAAATCGATGGGTCCTTCGAAAGGAACCATCCCGGAACTTGCCTGGTACGATTTAGGGAAATCGCGGAAAACCTGAATCATTGATGGCCGGAGGCGACTTTGAACCTCCGTCCCCCCGACCTTGCTGCAGCCTCCATGAGAGAGAGAGAGAGAGAGAGAGAGAGAGAGAGAGAGAGAGAGAGAGAGAGAGAGCGGGGGAGGGTGGGGAGACGAAAAAGAAAGGGATCAGTTTTGCCAATATGAGTAATGGCGCATTTTTTTTCTGCCTGTAAGATGTCCAAAATCACATTTCTTCACAAGTTGGTTTTCTTAAAACGGAATGATAATTATTTCCTCATGGCCGCCATTTCCGCTTCCAGGGAAGTGGGCCCGTCCGATATGAAACCAATTTCTCGAGAACGGAATGATATGTTACTGTCCTCTCAATTTTAAATGAAATTTCATTCGGTGCCTCCTCTGGATTTCTTGTGGAGCAATGTGTAATGTAATATTAACGATACGCGAAGTGTGTTTACCTCTGCAAATGTTCAAATGTTTGTAAATGTAAACTGCGTGGTCATCAGTCCGTAGCTTACAAACTACTTAAACCTAGGTAAACTAACCTAAGGACAACACACACACCCATGCCCCCGGGAGGACTCGAATCTCGACGGCGAGCAGCCGCGCGCTCCGCAGCGAGACGCTTTAGACCGCTCGGCTACTCCACCGCGGCTTACCTCTGCAAACTCTAAAATAAGTTACAGTATTATACGTAATGTGATGCCACACGGCGAAAATAACTACTGACGAACAAAAATCAGCCGTTCATCAAGCGAAGACATAAAATTGTAAGGTAAGCAAAAGTCATTCTTTTCTTGCCGAGAAGATTTCTTGAAATCGGATGTTAAGTTCCGAAGTGGACTGAACTCTATCCTTCAGTGCAACTGGCGCTTTTAGTACCTTAACATAGTGGTTTTTCGGGTGTACCTTTATAACGAATAAGGATATTCGAAAACGGGACACGGTCATTTCTAGAAAAAAAAAAAAAAAAAAAAAAAAAAAATATTACAGAATACAGTACTAAAAATTGAGACATTTAGTCTATGGTTAGTTATACAGATATTTATTTCCAGTATGGAAAAAGGCCAAAAACGATTTTCGTGATTCTGTGCATAAGTACGGAAACTTCCGAGTCTTCAGAATTCGGTGAAAGACAAAAACCATGTAAATGTCATTTCAGAATATATGATAAACATTTCGACGATTTCCAATGAATAGAAAGTATAGAATCGGCCATCAATTACAATTTCTAATTTTGTGCCCAGAAATCATGGTTTTAGAGTTTTCCTCAGGAACGATGTCAAGGAAATGGTGATTTTATAAGCCGTATAAAAGACCGCCGTGGAACACAAGCGATGGACAAACACCAACAAATTTGCTCAATTTGGCTGGGTTACACTAAGTGCGTAATATTTTAATTTTTAAGCTGTACTGTGGGGTATCTATAGCATATCAACATTTTTTTTATATTTATACAAATGATCAGTAGGCCAAGAGGTATCCAAAACAGTTTACCCCCTTATGTAGTTGTTCAATAGAGCCCGACATCAAGGCTCCTTGAGAATTGCTATTTCACACACGCAGCGTTTTTTAACATATTAGGAATCATTCATAACAGTGTACATGTATTTTACAATAACCACCTTAAACATTTGCTGCTGTATTTCAATTGATTTTTTTCTGTCTAAAGCAAACTAAGTTTTTTTTTTCTAAATACGTATTCTTTCGAAATTCTGGTATTGCCTATTCCAAATGCCTGACAAGGCATCTATAATATATTAGAATGGTCATCTTCCTTAGAAGTTTCCGTAAAACGTACCTATAAAGGTCGTTTTTAATCATAAACCTACCGGCAAATTAAAAATGAACTGTACAAGGAATCTAACTCGGACCTAGTGTCCAAGTGGTCTACCGAATGAGCTATTCAGACAACACCCTCCCACAGAGCTTTCCTCCTGCTGTTACCTCTCGCCTGCCTACCAAGCTTCCCAGAAGTCTGCCTGCCTACTGTACCTTTCGGGAATAACAGCCGTGGATGATATCGCACTGGTGTTTTATAATCCTCTTTAGGTTTTCTTGTAGTTTTGTGATTTTTTCAAACATTTTCGACAAAATTAATATAAATATAAAAAATTAAATACTTAAAAAATAGTATACCTACTTTATAGATTTAACTTTATAATATCTTGACAGGTCGCATCATTATTTCCGCGTTTCACCAGCGGCCTTGTGTTTCCGGTACTGCCAGTACAGTACTTTTCATGACCACATCATCGTGCGCGCGTGCGATTTCGTTAACATACTTCAAGACTGAAGGAACGGAGAAAGTGAGATAAGGATTTAAATTCACGTCGACAAAAACAGAGACGGAGCACAGGGTTCTAGTCGTTGATGAAGAAACCGCCTCCTTATCTGACTTCATTATCTGGGGAAACAAACCAAAAACTCGCCAAGCAGACAGGGATTTGAACAGCCGCCTGAGTACAGCTGCATTTCACTCGGTTTCAAAGCTCTAATATTAGACGCACCTAATAAAAACAGGACTTAGCAATGAACAACATTTTTAAAATTACGTATAAGGCCTACTGCGAAGTCAAAATAAATGACTTAGAAAGTCACGTAACAGTAGACGAGAAGTTGTCAAACTGCGACCCAAATCAAGTATTCATTCGTACGGCCAGCATTTCCAGTCGAATTTTATAGTAAAATACGCCTAACAATAGCGGAAACAAAAAACCTCAACTAACGCTCACAGACTATTCAGGGCGTAGTTTTCTTGCTCGGTTACATAAAAAATAAATAAAAAACAAAAAGGAGAAGAAGAAACTAGATCTGTTCGAGTACTTCTGGACCATTTGTTCGTGCCAATGAAGTGTTAGAGCGAAATGCGGTTGGCAACCCTGCACACACCTGTGTTGAATGTGTAACTGCTGGAAATTTCATTATTGTAAGTCTGTTATTGTTCAGAGCTGTTCAGTAGAAATTTGTGTCGTATAGTTCGCGAATTTCGAGATGGCGCAGTTAGAGGAACAATGCGTCAGTATTAAATGTTGAGTGAAATTAAGAAAACCTTGACAGGAACAAACCAAACGATGAGTCAAACCGTACTGCCGTATTTCGTGTTACGAATGGTTCACCTGATTTAAAAATTGGCCGAACATAATTTAAAGATGACGCCCATCGACATCTAACGATGACGCTCATGTCAGGAACGCCAAAGAAATTGTGTGTGCCAATTGATGATTGGCTCTCCGAGACATAGCAGAACAATGTTACACTTCAGTTGGATGATAATCGTGAAATCCTGGCATCATCTTGGATTGCATCGTGTTGCCGTCAAGTTCGGCCCACGACTCAAATCATCGCCTCACAATTTGTAATGAGCTTTGGGACTGAAGTAAAAGGTAAGCCTACAAAAATATTGTGTAAGTTCAGGAAGTTTTTGATAGACCTCGTTACTTAGAGAAACAGTAATATTTTAAGATGACCTAAATATTAATTGACATTGGTGAATAAGACCATGACCTAGGATTGTGATATCGGAAACGCATCATTCTTATACCAACTCCACAAAATTCTCGTATTTCAGTAAAAGTTCTCGTACGTTTTGTAAATACTGTATTTATGGTATATTTTATACTACATGTACTACCTGAATTGTTTTCCACTTTCGAGAGAATGTATGTATTAAGCACTAGCCAAACATAATGAAAGAAATTTTAGCGTGATTTGTTCACTTGCTCTTCCCAGTGAAATGCAATAATCGCAACAGTGCTCTAATCCCGTTTTCTTTACGATTAGGCTATAAGAAAGATGAGAGGTTTAGTAATTGATTGAAATTTTGCTTAAAGTTTACTGCAAGTCGCTGAGTGCTCTCATTATGAAACACCGCATGCGGGCAATTTGCGCTCCATGTTAGCAAAAGCACGTCTTAAACGCTTCTCATCATTTATTATAAATCTTCTGAATTTTATTGCTGTACAATAATACAATTTACATTGTTTTTCAGTTCTACTGCAGGGCTGTGTGTTGATAAATTGCTTGAAAATTGCAAAAGTGTTGGGTACAGCATTAATAGTAAAGAAGTTATAAACCGAACCGTCACGGGTGATGCGTTTTACTGTATGTTAATGCAAGTAGAATCTAGTATTTGACCTGTCAAGGTGAACCATGTGCCTTACATTGATATTTTGCTGGTGCGTTTAGTGATTTGCGAGCATGTAGATACAGTATTGTGGGTAGAGTTAGTTGTTAAAAAGTAATAAAACGTCATGGCAGTTATTTAAGTATGATTGAATATCACTTGAACAAACTTTTCGATTTCGTCATAGGAGGGTATCGTAAAGGTTTATATTTATATGTGGAGTTTGTTGGAAGGGGCTGTGTGGTATCATTTTCGCGTAAAAAAGAAACTGTACTTGCCTTATGGTGTTAAACTTGTTAAAATACATTACCTATTAATGACGGCGTATCAGCATTTAAAATTTTTAATTAATGATTACGCGATACACTCAACATGAAATTTTTCGTCAAATATGCCACCTGCAACAGAAAGTCCAGAACACCGGAAATATTTTTATATTTGAAACTTCCTGGCAGATTAAAAGTGTGTGCCGGAACCGGGACTCGAACCTGGGACCTTTGCCTTTCGCGGGCAAGCGCACTCCCGCGAAAGGCAAAGGTCCCAGGTTCGAGTCCCGGTTCCGGCACACTATTTTAATCTGCCAGGAAGTTTCATATCAGCACACACTCCGCTGCAGAGTGAAAGTTTCATTCTGGAAACATCCCTTAGGCTGTGGCTAAGCCATGTCTCCACCATATCCCTCCTTCCAGGAGTGCTAGTCTTGCAAGGTTCGCAGAAGAGCTTTCTGTGAAGTTTGCAAAGTAGGGGCCGAGGTACTGGCGGAAGTAAAATTGTGAGGCGGCATCGTGAGTCGTGTCGGGATAGCTCAGCCAGTAGAGCGCTTGCCCGCAAAAGGCAAAGGTCCCAGTGTAGTTTGTAAATTTACGGACTGATGATTCCACAGTTATGTCCCATAAGCTTAAACATTTGCAAATTTTTGAACATACCGCCGCCGAAGTGGTGAAAAGCCTCCCAAAGAAAACACGGTTATCTTTCTGATTACATATCGTCGAAACATTAGGAGATATTAAAAAAAAAAAAATGAAACGTAATTTCCATACTATGTCAGGTTGTGTGTCCATCGTCCGCAGCAGCTGATAAAAACAATTAGAAGTAGCTTTCCGTCTTATTTGACTAACAATTAAGACGATTATTTTGCACCAGACGTGTCTCGCTTTTTATTTGTAAAGCATCTTATGTGCTTCAGCAAACATTGATACATGGATTTGAATTCGTTTTGCATACCTATGTATAGATTAAAAACAGTTATTAACTGTTTGTGTACGTCATGTGTTTTCAATTTATGTATAGTCACAGCGTTATTTTTTTGCCTCTGCCTTAACCCATTTCTTCCCAAAAATAGAAACTGTGAAAAAGTGTTAAATTTAGTCATCAGGTTCTCTTTAAAATAATTGAAATAACATTACAAATTAGCAGTATGTGTTGTAATTTGCACCATCCATAATGTTGCGCTGTTTCCTAGTAAAAAAATAGAAAAATTTAGTTTTTGTGATCACATTCTTCTATTTGTTGAAACTGTGCAATATTGTGTTTTATATGATAACTCTGACTTACATTGATGGTATCACTCATGAAATATTGAAAAACACTCTGTGTGAAGCTGAACTCTACATTTCTTGTGTATGTAGATCGTCTGACGTTTGTAAATCTTGCATCTTTTTACTAAGTGTTAAGGTAATTATGAAACTTTAACACATGTACAGAGAGCCTGTGAATGCCTTTTAACACACGTGTGGTGAGTTTTGTATAGTAAGTCCATTTCGATTGCATTTTGTAAGTCTAAATTTTGTGTTGCGTGTGCGCAACACTGGGAAGAAATGGGTTAACATCCCACTGCTGTTTCTCAGTCTTATTGGCTGGGGTTAGTCGGTTTGTGAAGTGAGCTTGTTTATACATGGCAAATTTCACTTTTTTTTGTTACCACTTCACTTCTCCATAACTGCGTAACTGCATGTCACCAGTTTAGTGGAATGCCTTTAGGTTATCAATTCACCGCAGTGTCACTGTGTTTTTTTTTCTTCTTCTTCTACTCTTTCTTCTTCTGTTCAACACTTCGTGTGGTTTGTGTTTTATTTTTATTTATTTATTTGAAATATATATAATCATATACTGTGCGTGTATGCGCGCGCAAGAACAGGTCTGATTGTGAGACGTTTGTCAAATATGTAAATGATGGATCGGTGGTGTGGTTGTGGGGGTAGGGGAGAAGTGTGGGTAGTGGTTTGAGTGTCTGAAGGAATGGCTTTAACAGTTCTAGGCAGTAACATATTCGTGCTTATTGTTATTTTAGGCGGTCAGGTTGAGAAGTGTATGGTTTGCTAGATTGTTTTGGCCGTTTATGAGCTGGTTCTTTTCTGTTTATGTAGTTTTCTGGAAGAGTAACGTTTTCTTCGTGTTGTTTATTCTAATGATTTCCATTTCTGTCTCTCTGGTCGTAATATAAGGAAAAGTCAATAACATCGTCAGATTATACATCATTACACACGACTTTCGGAAAAAGTTAAAAACTGTTTTAATCTATATAAATCTATGTATAGATATTTACAGAACCACAGAAGATGCTTTACAAATAAATAGAACAACGCGTCTGGTGGAAAGTAATCGTCTAGTTGTTATTCAGCTTAAGACGGAAAACCTCTTATTATTGTTTTTATCAGCTACTGCGGAAGATGACCACCACAACCTAAGATAATATGGAAATAATGTTTCAAAATTTTTGTATATCTCCTACTGTTTCAACGATATCTATTCAGAAAGATAACCGCGTTTTCTTCGGGAAGTATCCTCCAATTCAACGGCCGTAGTGCACGTATATATCTATATCTATAAATGTGAATGTCTGTTCGGTGTACGTTTATCACGTCTGAACCACAAGACATAAAGAGCTAAAAATTTGTACAGTTACTAATGTCTACCCGGGGAAGGCTTTAGGCACGGTTTTATGGCGATCGGATAGCTATTTATCTATATATATATATTAATGTGAATGTCTGTTCGATGTACGCTATCACGCCCGAACGACAAGACGCAGAGACTTCAATATCTTTACAGTTACTAATTTATGCCCGAGGAAGGTTTTAGGCAAGGTTTACAGCGATTTGATGGATATTTAGCAATTTTAAGAATATAACGCGAAGTGCGGAACAATAATCACTCTTTGAAAATGGGTTTATTGGTTGCATTGTTACTTGAAGGTTGATAATGATAAAAGGGTGGAGTATATTAGGACGGAAAGTTATCGGTGTATATAAAAGTCTACGTTTGTGCGTGTTAATATTTCGCTCTGCAGCGAAAACTACAGAACACAAACGAATGGTCTGTGTGTAATTGTTGTCCGAAGTCTCCCGTTGTACAGCATAGCAGTTCCATGCCGATAGCTATTAGGGGGTAGAAGATATGGTGGTTGAAAGTCGTTAAATTATAAAAAAAAAATTCGGACTGAAGGCCAGCGATGGTGTCCGGACACTTTCCACGCCGGACACTTGCCACACTTTTACCTGCTCCGAAGGGTTCGGGTGCCCGTCTCCTCCTCCTGCCCCCCTCAATGGTCGCTTCCGCATTTCATAGTGTGACCGTCAGTATGGCAGTTATTACAACATTCCGTCGTGATATCAGGAGTATTTGTGACTAAGAGCTCAAGTGTGTTTTCGAAACAATTTACAGTTTGAATGGGTTAGTGAACTAATTGTTCAAAACAATAAAAAAACATTTAGAACTATTTCGGAAGATGTATCTGCCACCCTATCTGAAGGTTTAGTTCTGTCAACATACGGATGATAGATTTAAGTCACTGCCAGATATAATTATATGAGTAGCGTACCTATTTGTAATAAGACTCAAGTTTCTATGCACTGTTCCGGCGGTGCATCATGAGAATGCGGGGGTCGGCAAACGGAGTCAGTTATTAATTTATTCCTGTTGTGGTGTACAACATCTGCTCGTACTAACTCACAGGAACTATCGACTTCAGTTTTGCTTGTGAGCTAGTACACAAATTACATTACGATTTCCTTTTGTGCTTTTTGTTTCTTTTATAGTGCAGATCATAGGAATTATGGCTTTTTCGATAAGAAACTAGGGTGCTTCCTCTGATACTAAGTAGATACCAAAGCTAAACAATGTAGAACATCGGTCTACGTTACAAGCATAACATTCTATATTCCTTCTATTCCTTCATTTCCTAATTTCAAATATTTTAAAATTGTATGTCGACTTTAGATGACCTGTCAAACATAGACGCACTTATCTCTATTTTGTAAATGTATTTTCTGTCATTGTTTTAACATTGCCCCAATACACTTTATTAACTAATGTTTCGCCGCAAGAGAGTAAAGTTATCCACTCTATTTTTTAATGCAGTTGAAGCAATTAATATATGTACAAATACAGTGATCAACTTGAATGACCAGCGAACATTCTAATTATCTTTATGTCGTTCCTTCCGTGTTGCTTCCATAGCGATGGAATGTTTCTATCGCAATCAGTAAGTGTGCAAGAAAGCTACCGTATAGACCGAGGGAGAATGGATCCATATTTGTGATGGAAGAACTAATTATACACTGAAATATACGACGGTATTGCTTTAGTTTCCCAATAGATGTAAATATTTAGATTTCAGGATATTGGAAAGAAGTTGTACATTTCGGCGGAATGTCGAAGAAAAAGATCTCTTCCGTAAGGGCTTTATCAAGTAAGATCGGAGACGGAGGTTTGGAAGCAAACAGCAGGAGTACGGGGAAGGGCGTCCCTTGCCTGAGGGGCCGCTAATCCGACTACCTGGCGAAGGATCAGGTGTGGCAAGTGTCCGGCATCCCCAGCGATGACGTTTGCGATTCTATAGCAAGGAGGTTACACGCAGTGAAACGTGATGCCACAGACCATATCTTTGGTCTATGCGTGCTACAATGTCTTCAGCTCTTTCACTGTAAGGATAAGCATACGAATAAGGAAATAAGAATAAGTAAATAAAGCAGTAAAAAAGAAATTTCTTTAATACGTCTCTTTTTAAAAAAACATGTGACGTTTTGTGCATTATCTTCCACAAGCAACACGCGGGCGGAGCCGCGGGTTTAAGCTAGTACCTCATATTTTGACGTAGACTACAACACATTCGAAGTGTATCGGAATCGTCGCTACTTGTTAGATGCTTCACACCGTTCATCGCGTGACCAAGTATGACAAAAACAAGAGCTGATGGCGCAGTTTCCTTTCAGCTGTCAAGGCATGCTCCTAACTCGTATAAGGGGTACGGGCGTAGACGTGGCTACGCCAGACGTTGGGTATCTGGTGGCCGGCTATCTGCCTCAGTTGCTAGTGTTAGGTCACGCGGACGCCCACAAACAGAAGGTGTGAGGCGCGGCCGCTGTTTGGAATGGGCGGTGGGGCCAGCGTAGCACAGGCGTCCGTCAGCCAGCGAGGCGGCCTTGGGAGGGCGCCGCGTCGCATCAGCCGGCGCACATGCTGGACGAACTCCTCACCTTGAGCTCAACTGTTCGCACCAACACCACGTGAAGGACCTATGCGCTGGATGGCACCGCAACTGCAGCCATGTCACCACTCGTGTAAATACCTCGAGCATTACCTACCACATAGTAGACTTGCGCATAATAGTTCGCGATCGGGAGCGCTCACTTTAGTTCGCGGCTCTGCCGCGAACTAGTTCGTTCTTTTAGTTCGTCCGCTCCCAGTGACGGCTGAGCGGTGTGGTCTGCGCATGCAGGCGGAGGGAGAAGTTCCCCCACGTAGCTGCTTCATGCGCTTGCTGCTTGAGCCGCTAACGATATCACGCAAACCAAAGGAAACAGTTTGTTGATAATTTCTCGCGCTTAAGTTTAGAGTTATCTCTATATCTTGGAATTATGGACTTTATTAGTCAGATATTGCAGAGTGCGGAGTGTCACATCAAAACAGAAATTTTGTAGCACTGAACTATGTAATCTAGCAGGCAGACGCTCACCTCGAAATGGCTCTCATCAGCAGAAGGCAAACACGTGATTTTTAATTCTCCTGCGCGCCCTCTCCCTATTGGCCGTCGGTCTTCGGAAAAGAATCCAACGTACTAAGAAGCGAGATACGTTTGGCATAATAGTTCGCGACCGATCGCGTATCTTTTAGTTCGCGATCGGTAGCTCTCCTTTTAGTTCGCAGCTCGACCGCAAAGTATGTCGCTCTTTTTAGTTCGTCCGCTCTTTTTGGCTTGTACTACCGATACTAAAATAACTCTTCATTATATATTTTTGGGCAATTAGACATCAAATACTTAAGCAAATAAACCAGTTATTTACACGAATGGGTCATACAATGGTATTCAACTACTTTGCATACAGAGTACTCGTACTATTTTATTTTTAAAATGGATTTCCTTATGTATTTAATAGGTCATTGAAGGAACTGACAGAAGGGAATCACGCGATTCTGCGCGCTCTCGCGTCCTCTCGCCGTTGCACGTTAGTCTTCGGTAAATGAGCAGACGAACTAAGAGGCGAGGGATCTGCGAACTAGTTCGCGTAGTTCGCCTGTGGGAGCGCTCTTCCGAACTAGTTCGTTCGTGAACTACACACGACCACCACAGAGACGTTACCACTACCTGAAAATACGGCGATGGCCGACTATTTTCTCATTCCATACGTTCCTCACCTCCCCTTTCCTTCTCTCTCTCTCTCTCTCTCTCTCTCTCTCTCTCTCTCTCTCTCTCTATTCATCATCATCTCCTCCTTCGCCTCCTCCAAAAAATTCAAATGTTTGTAAATCCATCAGACCAAACTGCGTGGTCATCAGTCCGTAGCTTACAAACTAATTAAAGTAAGGTAAACTAACCTAAGGACAACACACACACACACACACACACACACACACACACACACACACACACAGAGAGAGAGAGAGAGAGAGAGAGAGAGAGAGAGAGAGAGAGAGAGAGAGAGAGAGAGAGAGAGAGAGAGAGAGAGAGAGAGAGAGGACTCTAACCTCCGACGACGAGCAACCGCGCGCTCCGCATCGAATCGAGGTGCTTTAAGGGCCCTACACACGATGCGATTTATTGGACCTATTCGTTGGTCAACCGATGAATTGGGCGGTTTTAGGCGCTACCCGACCAACTTTCCTTGTAGGCTGGTTGGTTGTGCCTGACCGCCGATCTCCGATTCGCCCACAACTTCACCCCACAAACTGTGCGTGTGTAGCTCTACCCGACCAACTTCCTGCCTGCGATCATATGCACAGCGAACAAACGAAGAAAGAAACAGTTCGACAGACACCAGAACAGGGAGGCGCTGCCTGCAGTTGGTCGGAACGTGTGTACGTTGCTCCAATTGGTTGGTTCGTTGGACAGCTAGTTGGTTGGACGATAAATCAGAGCGGCTACTCTACCGCGGCTCGCCTCCTCCCTCCAGAGCCGGCCCTAGCTTTCGCGTGGCCCTGTGCAAAAAGCCCGCGCAGAGCTCTCCCGCATCCTCCCCTCCCCGCCCCCTTCCATCACAGGTTACACACCTTTGTCACGTTCAAAAGAATTCTAAGTTACCTAATTGAAATACTATCAATATATCAAAAGACTTACTACAGCAGAAGTACTGTTGATGATACGAGAAGGATTTGCCATACCAGCTGCCTAGCGATCTTGTACCAGGTGTTGTCCCATTTGACAGTTCAGAGCGAGTGGAGGTAGGTGGGAGCGCGGCGCATCTCAGCTGCAGCTTGGACAGCCCTTCTTGTGGGAAACATCTGCTAACGGATGATTGTAATGCTCGATTATTAGTCAAAATACTCATAAAGATGAGCAGAAAGGGCGCGGAGAGTCGCTCAGAAACATTGAATCGCGTACTTCATTTAAGCATGAGCAATAGTATGTGTGGTGACACTGGATATTACCATAGCACACGGTCCTTCGACTCCGATAAAGGCGTAATTTTCTATATCAGCGACATACTCCTGTGATCATAATCGTGTCACAATGGGTATACTCTTGAATTACATTAAAAGGAGTTTCAGAAAAAAAATTACTGATTACTGTTTTCATAATACCTTGTATTTCTTTTGCGCGGGGCCCTTTGCACATGCCTAAGGCTGGCCCTGCCTCCCTGTAACGATACATAATTAATATTCTTTTTATCGATCAGCGACGCTTGTCGCCGTGGTTTCCTCCATCTCGTAATAGTTTAGCTGTGAAAATGTTGTTTCGCTCGTCTTTCTTCAAAATGTTCAAATGTTTGTAAATCTTATGGGACTTAACTACGGGGTCATCAGACCCTAAACTTACAAACTACTTACGAACTAGGATGGCACAAATATCCATGCCCGAGGGGGGATTCGAACACCCTACCGTAGTGGCCGTGCAGACCGTGACTGAAGTGCCTCAGTCCCCTCGGCCACCGCGGCCGGCTTTCTTTTCTTCCGTCGAGCCGAGAGGAACCTTGGAGAGAACGGAACCGCGATCACTCACTCTTATTTGAAGCTATTAAGTGTGGATGTGTCACTTGAGCACATCAGGTTGCAATTCATTTCTTCTTGATAAAGTTTTGGACGATATTAATATGACTCGGGTATTGTGAACTGTTTGAATTACACTGCACTTATAGTTTGTTGTTATAGACTGCCATGAACAGAAGCAGTGATACTACTTGTTTTCATATTTGTATTAGAAAGTTCACAAAGTTCAGTGACTAGGAAATACGAAAGTAACAGCATTAAAAACGCCAACTTCTCAGTTCGTATCATGCCATTACACTTATTCCCTACTAACCGCTTGGAGCGCTACTGTCGCCTCCGTTGCAATTTTTTCGTAGAGAGATTTGCGACTGTCTGTGATAGACTGTGGTCTCCATCCCGTTTTCATTTAATAATGTACCGCCCGTTTTTAATTATTCACTTTCTTTAGTGTTTTGAAGCTCCTCGATATTCCGTCATAACATGATGTTTAGACGCCACCACTATCGCTTCGCGAAATTTTCAGGATTAAATCCCCATCAGTTACTTCAAATCATTACCTTTTTCCTTTTAGAACCTGCATTCGTATTAACAGCTCCGCGAAGTCCTATAGATTTTTGTTTGTTATTTTCTTTATCAAACTTTAGTACACGGTCCGGCAACAATGATTAGCAAGGTGAAAAGTCTGAACATTAAACAGGAAGGAAGGAAGGAAGCTTAGGGTTTAACGTCCCGTCGAGATCTTGGGCATTAGAGACGGAGCTAACGGTCGGAGTTGTTGGATAAAGATGGGGAAGGAAATCGGCCGTGCCCTTTGAAAGGAACCATCCCAGCATTTGCCTGTGGTGATTTAGGGAAATCACGGAAAACCTAAATCTAGTTGGCCGGAGGTGGTTTTGAACCACCATCCTCCCGAATGCGAGTCCAGTGCGTTACCACTGCGCCACCTCTCTCGATCAAACAGTTAAACGTTTATTTTCAGCTGCTGTGATCAAGATCTTCCGAAAGAAGCTACAATGGTTAGTTTCCGCAAGTTTTCTCTGTAACGTTGTTTTTGGAACCCCAATTTGTATTCCGCTTTTCATTCTATTCACTCATTTCGTGTATTAATTCTTTTTCAGATCGTCGGCAGTACAGTCAGGCCGTACTTCACTGCTAATGATTATGAAATTAACAAGGCTTTAGAACTTACGAAGATTAATTAATCTAATTTAATAAAACTACGTATGTCTCTTAGTAACAATACACACTTAGTAACAACAACGAATTGTAGCTTTCGGAACGCTCTGTTTAACGATGCTCATTAATGTAAGATGATATCAATGATATAATATTGTATGTGAGACATTAAATCGCGGCTTATACGAAAGGATAGTAGCGTGTGCTCGGTAAGGTCTTAGTTCGTATTACGTTGGCACCTTGTATGGTAATCATTACGTGGTGAAATGCGAAATAAAATGGGCAGACCTATGAATCGCGAACAAAACAGAACCAGACAAGGAAATGGAAGTCAATTGACCAATTGTTGGCAGTTTGGCAACGATGAATGGTTCGGACATGCCACTGACGGCTCTGATTGAAGGCTAACAGCTCCGGAGCTTTAACTATCAATTAGCAAGTAGTTTTAATCGGACGGTTAAATTTTACCGTCCCGGCGGCTTTGCGTGATAATTTTGGCATTCGTGTGACCTAATCGGACTATACATACGCTCAATGTTTGTTTCCAGAAATGGACGCGCGTACAAACGGTTGTGTTTACTTTGTTCGCAATATTTGAAGAACGGCGGAGAAAATGCTAAGAAGATTCCAAATTCGTCGAGGCGTAAACAGCGAATTGCTGTTGGAGGGATACTGTACAATGTTTTGAGATAGAGATTGTTTAAATAACTTGTAAAGTACTATCAGATATTCGATTTAAGATCGAGTATAGTTAAAATATAGTGTCTAATGTCAGTGTTTTCTGGTATAATGCCCTTATTTTCGCGTTATTTTGACAACAATAAGTATGAAGTAACGATTCGTTTTGAAATGTCATTTGAATCATGGAACATAGTTTTTTCGAATCTACTTCGTCAAAGAAAGATATTTATGAACAAGATACAAATATGCAGCAGTCCATATCATAAGATGTATCTATATTTTAAGAAAAGTCTCGTAATGACAAAAACTTCCAGTGTACAACTAGTGTATACCTTCTGACAGACTCAAAATTTCTGGTTTCCGTGGCTGAGTTATTAATATGAATAACAGCAGACACACTAGGCCTATTTATAATAAATAACGACAAATATTGCAGATCATACCTACATCACAGTCACAAAAAACTCCCAGAATCCTTTGGAAAACACTGAAAAAATTGAAAATAGCTTGACACAAACCTGCCACTTTTCTGTTAAAGTCAATAATGGTATCAACAAAGTAATGTATTGAAAACAATAGTGCCTAAGTTATAAGACATACAGTGCTGTAACTAGAAATATTACCCATTATTTAACCAGAACCAATTTAAAAAAGAAACTGCTTGTTTAGAGATATTCTCAATATGCTGAATTTGATACAGCTTACTCATAATGCTCTCACTAACTTACTACAATGGCATCTTGCAAATTCTGCTTGTGACACATTGTCCATGTTCCTCTCCACAAGACAAAAGCAGAAACTTCCCTTCATGCTTCTCAATGGTGAGACATGGAATTCCAAACTGTGATGTCACCAATTCCTCATCCATGAACTTTCATGGCTTCATCTCCAAACATAATTAGTAAGCCATAGCATGGTGCATAGCGGTGGGGACAAATATTATTATTAATTTACTTTCCTACTCCACAAGAAAGGAGGCTTATAGGAGGTGCTTTTCCATTAAAAGTCCTAATTTATCTTTTTTGCAATCCTTAAGTGAAATTAATGGTGGCTGCAAGTGGAATCATTTTTGAAATGATTTTCAGTATTTCCTCACTAGTTTCTCATGAATAAAATATTGCCTTCCCGTCAAAGATTCTCATTTCAATTCACAAAGCACATCGAACTCAGCAGTAACACATCTTGAAGAATTCCTCTGAATGGCTGTGATGTCTTGGTGGAGACCCCCAAATACTATTAACAGTTATCAAGAGTGGGTAACACTAGTGTTCAATACAGATGAGGCTCACTTGCTAAAAATTCCCCCAATAAACTGAACTTTACTACCCACCTTGAATATAAAAATTATTATATGGTCTGATCATTTCATTTCACTTTGCAGTTTTACTCTTAGATATCTAATCAATATGATAGTGTCAAGCAGAACACTACTAAGGCTGTATTTAAATGTCACAGGATTGCTGTTCCTTACTCATCTATTTTTTTTTTTTTTACCCACACTATGAGCAAGAACCCATTCATCACACCAACTAGAAATTGTGTCTTGAATCATCTTGTATGGCCCTATAGCCACTTAACAATGACATCTTCCCATACACTACAGAGTCAACAATAAACAGCCATAAATTGCTACTCACTCTCTCTGGCAAAACTTCAACAAGTTACGAGCTTCTACAGATGACACTCAGAAAAGATTAGGCTACATATAATTCTGAGAACAATGGCACTCAAAGTAAGGTCAATGACATGGCAAGGCCAGTGGGAAATCCAAGGACCCAGACAGGTTCCCACTATTCACAGCAGATTTCACACAAGATCCCTGACTCTCTCTCTCTCTCTCTCTCTTCTCTCTCTCTCTCTCTCTCTCTCTCTCTCTCTCTCTCTCTTATCTGTGTGAAGTGCAAATGAATGTAAAAATTATAATAGGCTACAGTTGTAGAAATTTGGCAAATTAACACAGTCAAATGTCCACTTGTTACAACCTTACAAATTTCTAGTTCTTAAAACTTTAATTCCCTGGGGTCTTCTTTGCTGCCATGGGTTTTTTCAGCCTCCTTTTACTGATTAGACCTGCTATAACTGAACATTAACAAGATTATAACTGAAAAACATACTCTATACAATTTTCTTTTTCACGGTTCACATGACGACCCACATGATTAACAGTTTAAATTCATTGTTACTAGACTAGCAATGATAAAACAAATGTAAGACTGTTTCATCACACTAACAATGAGTATCAATTCTATCACTGAATTGAGACTAGGATTTGTGTATTAAGAAACACCTACTTGTAATAGCCCTAGTATTGCTGCAGTTTTCAGATCAGTCATTGAACTGTAATATGGATTTAGCAATAGTTGCCATTAAAAATAAACAAACAACGCAACACAATATAGACAACCACATCACATTTGTATATTAAATTTTCACTTAAATAGGCCTACAGCAGATCAATGGCTCATTCAGTCAGTTATGAATCTCTCACAGTTAGACGTGGAATCTGAATAATGACACAGTTAAAAATTTTTTTGCAGATTTTTAAGAGCATCAGCAGAGCTGAAAATACAACTAAGTGCAAGGAAAAAAGGGGGAAACATGTTATAAATCTTAAATATTTATATCTGAAGCCTATCACAGATAATCGAACCTACAGATATAGATGTTGGCTTTGATCAGCAATAAGAGATGGCTGCAACTATAAGTTTCTGATTTTTCCATGTGGTTTGTACTGTTGGAAGTAGAGGTGGTACAGTGATGGACTAGGTCACTATGATAATATGTAGGTTGGGTGAATGATCAAAATACTGCTTCAGTAATCCATGTGGGTTACCCCAATAAGTCAGGAGACAAGTAGTAACTGAAACATTGGCAAAGTATGAAGTTGCCTATCTCTCATTCAGCAGTCAGACCACTTTGAATTGCACAATATGTGCAATATCTCATTTACCTATAAAGCCAGTTACGTTTCCCTGTAGTTAAAAAAAATGTGATTAATTTATAGTTGACAAGTAGGTTGTTTTACTTACCTTTCCGTTGCACTATTAGCCGCAGAAGAGGCCTTGCATTCAGTAAAGCACGTCCTAAATTATCATCATTGTTGATGGGTAGGAGATCTCCATCTCGTGGATCGGTGTATGATAACAGAAACGGGACATCTGACAAATGATGCAGTCTTTCCACTAGCTGCCGAAAGTCATCATAGCGACGCATCTCATCCCGATTAACTGAGAAACGGCGGAACTCTGCATCAAACTGTCAATGAAAATATTTTCTTTGATGAAAACAGTCATCACATCTAATTCAATAAAGTTTATTAAAAAGGAAGCAAACCTAGTAAGATACCTACATTTCTGTAGTAATTAATAGTAACTATGAACTCTCCAATTCAATCCTTTCATTCATCTCTTAATAATTTTTTATGTGAACAAGAATCCAGACTATGACAAAGTATCATTCATCCTCCAACCTCTAAACAACTAGCCTCAGGGAGAAAAAAAAAATTAAACTGGGTGACATGTATGCGGAGGTAATGATGAACACACTGAGTTTATTATACTAGAATCATAGCCATGGGATGGTGTACAACACATCTCATCAATTTTAAATCTTTTGATTCAGTAAATACACTTTTTTTATTTTTCTTTTTTTTTTCCCCTTACACAAGGAGCAACTACCAAATAAAATAAATAGGTTGGTAATAATTATTGAGCAGGAATTGCTGTTGGTTTTTGAAAAGGACTAAACTGCAACCGTTATCAGTCCCTTGTTCCAGTCCGAGAGGTAAAACATTGTGTTAAGCGTTTCTAAGTAAATGCATTAACATGTCACAGTTTAAAGGGAACAGGTAAATATGAAGAAAGAATGCAAGTAAAAACCAAGAAGGGATAAAAGGGCTGAAACAGTGCAAGAGTGTTTTTGCTTGGTGATCACAGAAATATGAGGAACACAACCAACCACTCTTGGACACTTTAAAAATACTTTAGGTGGGTGGAGGACAGAGCAATGACAGACACACACAAACTTTAAATGGATTTGTAAAATCCACACTCACAGATTAAATGTAAAACAGAATCAACCATGGAGGCATTGTCGGCTAAAGCAAGCTGCAAAGTGTCAGGGATATTATAATTTGGTCTCTTTGTGGCTAAATTGTGGCATTCAAGTAAGATGTGGGCGACTGTCAGAGGTGCACCACATCGACACTGAGGAGGGTCCTCGCAATGCAGAAGGTGACCATGTGTGAGTCAAGTATGGCCTATACAGAGCTGACAAAGGACAATCGACTCCCTGTGGGAGGTCTGCCATGCAGCGGTAGAGGGCTTGACAACACGGAGCTTATTTGGTTCCATCGAGTCTGCCCTTTCAGAATTCCAAACCCCAAGGATCTTGCAGGTCAACTGGGTTTGGAGGTCTGAGTCTGGGAGGCCAATATCCAGGGACCGTGAAGTGGTGGCCTGCTTGGCCATAACACGTTCATTGCCCACTATACCTATGTGGCCCGGCGTCCAGACAAAAGCAACAGCATGGCCTGACTTGCCAAGGGTGAAGACAGCATTTTGAATTGCTCGCACCACAGTGTGTTTGGGGAGAAACTGGTCGAGGGCCTGTAAGCCACTCAGGGAGTCGCTACAGATGACAAATGACCCCTGGGGCGAGCTCCGAGGTGTTCAAGAGCTTCCAAATACCAACCAAAATACCGACGTCTTGGGGAAGGGTGTGCAGAAAGTGGAAAGAGAAGCCTTTGGTTTGGATGGCGGGGTGAAGCATGAACCCGGGCAATGTAAGAAGCCAACAACTGCTGCCGGCAATACTGCAGAGGGGGAACTCCAGCTTCAGCTAAGAGGCTCGGCTTGGTACTGGATTGGTGTGAAAAGCCCTGGTCGCGAGACGCACATCAGTGTGGTGAATGGGGTCTAAAACCCGCAAGGCAGAAGGGGCTGCCAAGTTGTCAACCAAGCTCCCGTAATCAAGCCACAACTGAATAAGAGCCTTGTAGAGCTGAAGGAGAGTGCAACGGGCTGCTCCCCAACCAGTATGGCTGAGGCATCAGAGAATATTTAAATGCCGCCAAAACTTCCGTCCCAGCTGACGTAGGTGTGGCACCCAAGTCAGCTGGGCATCGAAAACCATGCCCAGAAAGTGATGTGTTTACTTGACCTGAAGTAGTTCACCACCCAGTACCCAGTAGAGCTCTGGGTCAGGGTGAACTACCCGACGGCGACAGAAGTGCATCACACAGGTTTTCTGTGCGGAGAACTGAAATCCGTGAGTAAAGGCCCATGAGTGAGCCTTTCGGATGGCACTCTGCAGCCACCATTCAGCTACACTGATATTAACAGAGCTGAAATACAAGCAGAAGTCATCGACGAAAAGGGAGCAACTGACCGATGACCCCACAGCCACAGCAAGAGTGTTTATTGCCACTAAAAACAATGGGACACTGAGGTCAAAGCCCTGTGCGACACCATTCTCTTGAATACGGGAGGAGCTAAGAAAAGCCCCAACCCTCACCTGAAACGAGCGGTGGGAGAGGAAATTGCGAATACAAATAGGAAGGGCGCTACATAAGCCACAATCATGCAAAGTAGTCAATATATGGTAGCACCAGGTGGTATCATACGCCTTGCGAATGTAAAAAAATACAGCAACCAAATGCTCACGACTAGCGAAGGCAGTGGGTATGGCCGACTCCAGTGACATGAGGTTGTCAATGGTAGAACAGCCCTGGTGGAAGCCCTCCTGTTGTAGAGCAAGGAGTCCATGCTCTTCAAGGATCCACATAAGCCACCGACTCACCATATGTTCGAAGAGCTTGCAGAGAACATTGGTGAGGCTGATTGGACGGTAATTGTCGGCCACCTGGTGATCTGCACCAGGTTTCAGCACCAAGATGATAGTGCTTTCCTTGTTGCACCAATAATGTCTCAACATCCCTACCGTGGCCTGTGGTCTATATTCCACCCCACAATGGGTTGCGGACGTTGAAGTCCCGAGAGCAGTAAGGTTGTTGAGAGACATGGCCCCATCCGGAGGAAGGTATAAGCTGCAGACGGTTAATTCCTGCGTTGCCCGGATTCTGACAGCCACTGCCTCAAGAGTAGTGTGGAGTGGCACTGGGGACAGTGTCCAGGATGTACAGACGGACACCGCCAGACACCCTGTTGTATATGGACCGATTGCGGTTGTAGAGCTTATACCCATGAAGGGCAGGGGTCCGCTATGCTGGAAGCCATGTTTCCTGTAGGGCAATACAAAATGCAGGGTAGCGGCACAGTAATTGTCGCAGCTCGGCCAGGTGACTAAAGAAGCCGCTGCAATTCCACTGGAGGAGGACTTGTTCTCCACGCTGTAAGGCCATAAAAGAAGAGAAATAAAAGGAGGAGATCATTGCATAAAAACATTTGCTGCCTTATGGTCAGGATCTACAGAATCTAAGACCATAGATTCAGGTGATTCCATATGTGCAGAGATCCCACGCTTAGGCGAATCAAAAAGTGCAAGATCCTCAGGGGAAGCGAGGATCTCGTCTTCATCCTCTGAAGCAGAGGATGTGGGGTGGGTGGCTTTGAAACCACCGATGTTTACTTCTTCCTGTTCAGTTTATTGCCCTCCAGAATTTCCTCTCCAACCTCAACTCCTTTGGTCCCATCAAATTCACCTGGTCCTATTGCAAATCTCATGCCACTTTCCTCGAAGCCGACCTCCATCTGTCCAATGACCTACTTCACACATCCGTCCACATCAAACCAACCAATAAACAGCAGTACCTCCATCCATTCCGCATCAAATGTTCCCTTCTCTACAGCTTAGGTCTTCATGGTAAACAAGTCTGTTCCAGTCCTGAATCCCTGAACCAGTACACCAATAACCTAATAACAGCTTTCACATCCCGATCTGGTACAGAAGCAAATTTCCAGAGTCACTTCCCCCCAAATCCAGAACCTTCCACAGAAGAATCCCAAAAGTGCCCCGCTTGTCACCAGATACTTTCCGAAACTGGGGTGGACTCTGAATGTGGCTCTCCAGCAAGGATACGCCTTCCTTAAATCCTGCCTCTAAATGAGATCAATTCTTCATGGCATCCTTCCCACTCCAGCAAGAGTGTCTTTCCGCCACCCACCTAACCTTTGTAACCTCCTAGTCCATCCCTATGAAATCCCCAAACCACTTTCCCTACCCTCTGGCTCCTACCACCCATGTAACCGCCCCCATTGTAAAACCTGTGCAACCTATGCAACCTTTCACCACCACTTACTCCAGTCCCGTAACTCGGAAGGTGTACACAATCAAGGGCAGAGCCAATTGCGATAGCACCCACGTGATTTACCAACTGACATGCCTGCACTGTGAAGCGTTCTATGTGGGAATGACCAGCAACAAACTGTCCATTCGCATGAACGGTCACAGGCAGACAGTGTTTGTTGTTAATGAAGATCACCCTGTGGCTAAACATGTCTTGGTGCACGGCCAGCACATCTTGGCGCAGTGTTACACCGTCCAGGTTATCTGGATACTTCCCAGTGACACCAACCTTTCAGAACTCCGAAGATGGGAACTTGCCCTTCAGCTTATTCTCTCCTCCCATTGTCCACCTGGTCTCAACCTCCGCTAAATTCAAATTCCCTCCCACCATCTTTAACATCTTTGCCTCGGTTCTGTGGACAGAGCCTCTGCCTCAAGTGAGATCTCTGTCCAACTTCTTTGCTTTTTACAAATATCTGTCTAGGTGTGTTTGCATTTGGATATGTGTGAGTGTGTGTGTATTTGTTTACCTTCCTTTTTTTCCCCTAAGGTAAGTCCTTCCACTCCTGGGATTGGGATGACTCCTTTTCCACTTACTTAAAACCCATATCCTTTCCTTTCTCCTCTCCTTCCTTCCTCTTTTTCCTGAAGAAGCTGCCAGTGGTGGCGAAAGCTTGAATGTGTGTTTTTATTTGTGTCTGTCAATGAGCCTGTCCTTTGAGTAAGTCATCCGTTTTCTATATATATAAGGAAACTGTCCTGGTGGGATAAACAATTACAAAAAAATAGAAAACGGATGACTTACCCAAAGGACAGGCTGGTCGACAGACACAAAAAAATCACACACAAACACACATACAAGCTTTCACAACCGTTGGTCGCTTCATCAGGAAAAGAGGAAGAAAGGAAAGGAGAAAGGGAAGGATATGGGTTTTAAGGAAGTGGAAAAGGAGTCGTTCCAATCCCCCAGAAGTGGAAGGACTTACCTTAGGGATTGGAACGACTCCTTTTCCACTTCCTTAAAACCCATATCCTTCCCTTTCTCCTCTCCTTACTTCCTCTTCTTCTGACGAAGCAAACAACGGTTGCGAAAGCTTGTGTGTGTGTGTGTGTGTGTGTGTGTGTGTGTGTGTGTGTGTGTGTGTGTGTGAGAGAGAGAGAGAGAGAGAGAGAGAGAGAGAGAGAGAGAGAGAGAGAGAGAGAGAGAGAGAGAGAGATTTTTAAACTAAAATTAGTGTTTTGTTGATAGGATACATTCTGCAGGATCAAATAATAGTGGAATTTGTAACATCTTCCTACACTGTATTCATTTCTGTTATTTATTCAACATTGTCCACTTATGCCAGAATAGATCTACACATTAAATATTCATCCCCAGTGATTTGTTTTAAATTAACATTAGGCCTTAGTCCAAGGCATATTTCTCTGTTCAACATTCTGTCTTTCAGTGTTTATGACATATCAGAGGCTAGAAAAACTCAACACCACTACTGCTACAAACACAAATAAGCTCAACAAGCCAACTTTTTATACACAAATACCAACTGTGTAATACAGTACTGTATGATTAAAGGTACAACTAATAAAAATGTATACTGAAAGATTTTAATTACATTAAAAAATTTCAAAGACTAGTGTGCTATTATGTATTTCAAATAGTTCTGTTGTTTTGCAGAATGGGTGTTTCAGAAACCAATCAAAAATCTTAACTGTAAACATATTATAAGCAAGCAATTTTTGAAAAGTTTTAAACATATTATTTTATGAGAATCTGCATCATTTGTCAGTCTATGTCTGGCTATGACAAATTTGCCTCTAGTCTAGAGCAGGTGTGTATTTCCTCTCACATCAACTCACTTAAGTTATTTCTGGTATTTCCTCTCGCATCAAACTCACTTAAGTTATTTCTGACATAATGCAATGTATTAACAATGGAAAATCCGATTGGAATGTCAATAATGGGAGATAGATAACTCTACATCTACATCTGAAATCCGTCCAAAAGGTGCATGGTGAAGGGTACTCAGTACCACTACTTTAGTTGCTTTCCCGTTCCACTCCCATATAGAAAAAGAGAAAAACTAATACTTGTGAATATCTGTACGAGCCCTAATCTCTCTTAATCATATTCTTGTGTTATTTACGCGAAATGTATGTTGATGGTAGTAGAACCATTCTGCAGTCCACCTCAAATTCTGGCCCTCTAAATTTCTTTAACAGTGATTCTTGAAAAGAACGTCGTCTTCCCTCCAGTGTCTCCCAGTTCAGTTCCAGAAGCATTTCAGTAACACTTGTGCATTGATCGAATATACCAGTTACAAACCCAGCCACCCACCTCTGAACTGCCTACATGTCCTCCTCTAAACTGATTTGGTGGGGATCCAGAACACTGAAGCAATACTCAAGACGGGGTTGTACAAGCATTTTTTATGCGGTCTCCTTTACAGATGAATCACACCTTGCCAAAATTCACCCAATAAACCAAAATTGACCATTTGCCTTCTCCCCGACTGTCGTTATATTCTTGTTCCATTTCATATCGCTGTGCAACGTTATGCCTAAGAATTTAATTGAAGCGACTCTGTGAAGCAGCACACAACTAATGCTGTATTCAAACATTATGGGATTGTTCCTCCTCCTCATCTGCATCACCTTACATTTTTCTACATTTAGTGCTAGTTGCCATTCCTAACACCAGCTAGAAATTTGGTACAAGTCATCCTGCATCCTACTACTGTCATTGAATGAGAACACCCTCTTGTACACCACAGCATCATCAGAAAACAGCTGCAGATTACAACTTACTCCCCCCCCCCCCACACACACCCCTTGTCCGACTGCTCAAGTGTCACAAGCATCTTGACTGTGAATGAGGTGGGGAGTGGAAGGGAAGGATGCCGAATGAGGATGGGGGATGGAAAGTTTCGTGTTGCATGATGGTTTGTAAAGGCTTTGATAGGGGGGAATTTGAGATATGGCATTAAATACAGTGAAGAGAATAAAAGGGAGGTGTAGAGGAGTATCAGGAGGCAGATTTGAAATGATAAAAATAATTAGGAGAAAATAGAAACAAAAATGTAATTAATTAAAGAGATATTATAAGGGGTGATACACAGTTGCAAGGAAGACACAAATTGGAGAGATACAGGATAGTGAGTGGGGGAAGAGTGGCGGAATGTTAGGCATAGGGTGTAGGGATGGCAAGATATCTTAGGTAGATGACAGGATGGTTCCGGGACTGTAGAATGTGTTGAAGGGACAACTTCCATCTGCGCAGTTCAGAACAGCTGGTGACAAAGGGGAGAATCTAGATGACTCGGGTATTAAAGTAGCCATTGAAATCCAGAGTGTTCAACAATATGCTGTTCCACAGTGTGGTCCAGCAAGCTTTTTGCTCCAGGTTGACAGTGGCTATTCATCCTGATGGACAGCTGGTTCCTTGTCATACCAATATAAAATGATGTGCAATAATTGCAGCAGAATTGGTAAATCACATGACTGCTTTCATTGGTGGGCCAACTTCTGATGGGGAAGGATAAGCCTCTGACGGGATTGATATAGGAAGTGTTGGGTGGGTGGATTGGGCGGGTTTCGCATCAAGGCCTTCTCCATAGTGATATCATCCCTGTGGTATAGGGTTGCGATTGGGAGTAGAATAGGTATGGACTAGATGTGGATGATACATGAGGACAGAACACCACTTTAGGAGTGCTTAGAAGGATCTTTGATAGGATGACTCATTTCAGGGCACGATGACATAATGACAGCCCCGATGAAGGCTGTGATTTAATTGTTCCAGTTCGGTGTGGTATTGGGTGACAAGAAGTACCCTTCTTTGTGACTGGAGAGAGGGTTGGAGGGTCAATTGGTGGTGTGTTGGGGGTATCACACATGGTATCTATTTTGTGGACTAAGTCAGGAGGGTAATGTTTGTCCTTTGGCACATTGGGTAATGGACTTGTCGTCACTGTAAATTTGCCATCCGTCAAAGAAAAAGTGATTGTTTGTTAGGATGTGGCAGAAAGCAAAATGGGCCACCATGTGGCACAGCATGCACCTGAAAACAGAACTCTGGATTTCAATGGCAGCTTTACTGCCCAAGCAATCTGGATCCTCTCATCCACCAGCAGCTCTTCTGAACTGTGCAAATGGGAGTTGACCCTTCAACATATTCTATGATCCCGTACCATCCTGGCCTCAATTAAGATAACTTACCATCCCTACACTCTATGCCTAATATTATCTACCCCCCCCCCCCTCCTTTCCCACTCATCATTCTTTATCCCTCCAATTCTTGTCTTCCTTGCCCCTTACAATATCACCTTATTTAATTATGTTTCTATTTAATTTTTTCTTATTTTTTTATTGTTTGAAATTGCACCACTCCTCTTACAACTCCCTTTTATCCTCTACTGCTCCTTTCCTTCACTGTATTCAATGCCCCTTCTCACATTCCCACCCTCAGGCAGGAACTTTCCATCTCCAATCAAGATGAAAAATTTAGGTGTGATTGTCTATTTTTCATGCTTGTCAGCAGCTCAGTGAGCTTTTGTTTACATTGAGTTATCTATCTTCCTTTATTGATAATGCAATATCTTATTCATCATCATCATAAGTCGTGCTCATTGCTGAGCATTGTGACCCCATGAACCAAGCGTCTCCATCCCAGACAGTTGTCAGCTTCTCTCAGTGTTTGCTGAAGAGGTAGACCGATTTGATCTATCCGTCTGCTCGCTGCTCTTCCTCTTGGTCTTGTGCCCTCGATCTTTCATTGTAAGATTATTTTTTCTAGATTTTCTTCATCTCTTCTCATAATATGGCCAAAGAACTGGAGAATTTTTTCGACGACTCAAGAAGAAAGGTGTCTGGAGATATTGAGTTGTTCATTAATGGACACACATTTTGTTCTTTCGGCCTATTTTATGCATAGCATCCTACGCCAGCACCAAAGCTCAAACACATCAATGTGCTGTTTGTCTCTGGCCTTAAGTGTCCATGTTTCGCAACCATAAAAGAAGACAGAAACACGAGTGTTGCAACTAGCCGGATCTTTGTGCTATTTGTTATTGCTCTGCTCTGCCAGATCTTTGTGAGCTTCTTCATAGCCACTCATCCTAGCATGATCTGTCTTATCTCCACTTCACAATTTCCCGTGCTGCAGATGGTTGAGCCAAGATGATTTAAGTCTGCATGACTTCCAGTTCATTTAATTGACCTGTGAGCTGGATCTGTTCTTCTTAGTCAAGTAACATGAGTTTGGACTTCTGAGGTTGATGTCTAGTACATATGCTAGACTAATGTCTTTTATTATTGTTAGTAGCTCAGCAAGTTCATGTTGGCTGTTGGCTAAAAGTACAGTGTCATCAGCAAAACGGAGGTTGTTGACAGTTCTTCTGCCAACTGAGATGCCTTTGGCCCAACCATCAAGAGCTTTCCTAATGACTTGTTCTGCATAGATGTTGTAGAGTTGTGGGGATAGAACACAACCCTGTCTCACACCTTTTTGAACTCTGAAGGAATCAGACATGCCAGCACTTGTCTTTACAACTGCGGAGTGGTTATGGTACAGATTTTTGATCAATGCTGTCAAGTGGGGACGGACACCGATCTCTGCAAGCACCTGCCTCCACTTTTCCCACACAACACAGTCAAAGACTTTCCTATAGTCAAGGAAGGAGATGAAAACAGGAACACAGAACTCTCACAATTGTTCTATTATTTGTCTTATGTTGAGTATCTCTTCACGAGTTCCTCTCCTTTCAACAAAACCTGCTTGTTCTGAGAGTATGTGAGGTTGAATGTACGGCTCCAAATATTGGTTCAGTATGTAGAGTAAAATTTTACTTGTGGGCAATAGTTAGGTAGCTGGAGCAGTTCCTGATAGAATCTTTCTTGTGTCACAGAATGGAGAGAGACTGACCAGTCATCCGGCCACTCCCCAGTTCCCCATATTCTTTTAACCAATGAGTGCAGCACATCAATACCTTCCTGTCCCATGTATCCCAATATGCCGTCTACACCAGCGGCTTTATAATTCTTCAGATGTTTAAACGCATTCTCTATTTCACTGCATAGAATTGTAGGTTCCAAATTAAGTTGCTCAAGTTTGGTTGTCCATACTGTTGTTTATTCCAGAGTATAGCTTTTCACAGTACTGTTTCCACCTCGCAACAACGTCTTCCTTGTCAGCGATAGGGTTGCCCTTCTCGTCATCTACCACCCACGTACGAGGATTAAATTCCCTGGTGATGCTTTTGATTTTCTCGAAGAGATCACATAACTGATTACAATTGTGATGATGTTCTATTTCATTACAGATACCATGAATGAAATCTGCTTTGTCCTTTCTACAATTCCGTTGTATTACTATGCACAGGTTCTTGTATCTGTCTTGATCCTGGGTAGTGTGGACTGTGATATCCAGGTATGTTTTGCATTCTGCGATTGTTCTGATGTCAGTAGTGATGATGAAACAACTTTCTTCATTTGGTCCCATATTTGTGATGCTGGTGCTTCGTTAACAAAACTGATTTTCTGAAGTTTTGCTCTTACAAATTCACCAAATTTGTGAAGAGATTTCTTACCTGTGAGTCTTAGCTGTCTTTCATCAGTCTTCTTAGTAGATTTAAGCTTAATGCGCATTTTCATGGATAGCAGAATGTGATCATATCTTATTAATGTAAAGGTTTTTCAACAATTGTTATCATGAGCTTGTTAAAGAGCTGTCACCAGTATTTCTTAGGATTCACTTCATTTATTATTCCGATTAGGATACTGGTACTATCGTTTTAAGTTTTGGAATTTAACTGGCGTAACAAGAATGCCCCCAATATCAATATGCTGTAGAAAATGTGCAACTGCAAAAGGCAGAAATATGCCACCCTAAAATTTTCACGAGTGACTCCACCTAAAATTTCTCAAGTGAGGTACGTAGCACACACTTCATAGTATTTTGCAGTTAGTGGTAGTATGTGTCCAACATAACCTGTGAAATTATAACAACTGTATTGATTTATAAAGCATTTGTTATACTAGAAAGAGGGCTAGCGGTTTATCATAAATATATGGGATTTCAATACTTGAAAACCAATTTATTATTTGTTTTATTTCGTTTTGCAACAACGAGCAGAAGTGGACCATGGACAGGGTCCTCTGCAGTCCTCCAGGCTGGGCTTCCTTCTAAATAAGGTTTTATTTTTTATGCTGCTTGATTAAATAAAACTTGATTACAGATTTAAAAAAAGGGGGGGGGGGGGGGGCGACCAAGCGTTCTATAGGAAGTGAAATTCCAGTTTTACAATCAGGGACAGTTTGAGAACATTTTTCCGCACAAGGAACTTAGCATTTGTTGTGCCCCCCCCCCCCCTCTCCTTTCACCTTTGCACACCTTAACTGTCTCAGTTCTCACTACTAGTAAATGTTCCACATACTTATATAAATCCTTCACTTGAACACTCCTTTTGCCTAGAGGACCCAAGTGGTTGCTAGCAACAGGTTGTGTCAATTACATCTCAAACTCGTGTTGTTTTCAAACATTGTCTTAAAGGACACAACTGAAGACTGGGATACCACCCGTCTGCTTTGACCCATGACGACGTCATGTCGGAGAGCTCATATATGGGATATCTTAATACTTCTGTATTGTAGGTAGAAAATAATGTGTAGTTATGCTCGTAAATTGTAAATGACAGAATGTACCATCGATCACAGATGTTACCCCAAAAGTTCGCACCTTCGGCACTCACAGGGAAAAAAAGAATGAATGAATGAATGAATGAATGAATAAATAAATAAAATCTCTCAGTTAACCTATACCTAACCATTAGAGAGAAGTTACACATCACTTTTTAACACAAAACCATAATTATACTCCGTTCTGCTTGTAAAGTAACTGTCGTCTTTAACTTTGCCACCACATAATTATTCACACTTTCTACAAACACGCACGCACCTCAAAACTACTGTGCTGGGATGATCTCAGGGGCCAAAGCTGACTGACGGTATCCATCTCTTAAAGGGTATGCATTCAAAATATTTGGCAATACTGAAGGTCCTGATAGCACCCGTCCGCTTTGACCCATGACATCATGGTCAGGGACAAATGTTCAAATGTTTGTAAAGCTTACAGGACTTAACTGGGGGGTTATCAGTCCCTAAACTTACAAACTACTTATAAAATAACTTATACTAAAGACAACATAAACATCCATGCCCGAGGGAGGATTCGAACATCTGATGCAGGAGGCCAGGCGATCCACAAGGTGGTGCTCCAGACTGCTCAGCTACTCCCATGAGGCAGTCAGGGACATACTTAAATTAAAAATCCACAACCTAAAGCCCCATAATAAAGATTTCCATTGCGTGCAAAGAACAAAAGCAGTTGCCATTATGAATGAACAATGTATCAAGTGATTAGTGTCATTTAATTAAATCACTGGGCAATATTTTACAAGGCAATTCCACCCGTCTGCTTTGACCCATGACGTCATCAACATGTCGGAAAAGCTGTATACAGGATATCTTAATACATCTATATTGTAGATAATAAATACTCTGTAGTTATCCTCGTAAATTACAGATAACAGAATGTACCATCGATCACAGGTCTCAGCCCAAAAATTCGCGCCTTCGGCACTCATATGGGGAAAAAAAAACCTCTAAACTAACCTATACCTTACCATCAAAAGGGAAGCTACAGATCAATTTTTAAACACAAAATATGCATCTATAATCTGTTCTGTTTGTAAACAAACTATCGTCTTTAACTCAGCCACCACATAATTACTCACACCTTCTACAAACACGCACGCGCCTCAAAACTACCTTGCAGCGATGACGTCATGGGTCAAAGGTGACGGGTGGAACCGCATCCTACAAATGACCCAATTACTGTGCTCGGCAGGTGGATGGGTGAACGTAGTAGATTGATCAGTTTGTAAATTATAAAATCCAGTGGGCAATGACACGTTCGGAACAAAAGAAAATTCTCCATTGCAAATGATCGATATTTTGAGTCCAACACGAGAAGCTGATATCGGGGATCTGAGTCGACAGGTGGTATTCAGAGCTTCAGTTGGCTCAAATTTTTTTTTTTTACTGCAAAGTACAACAAACATCCTATCTTGGTTTTCAAACTAGGCCAACACCTGATTAACAACAAAAGTGTCAGCAATGGTATTATTTGTAACACACTGTAATTCAAACAGTTTGTTGGAAACAAGAACAAGGTTTATTTAGATGGATTTAGATTTGACGTACTTAAACTTTCATGAAAATTTTTGGGTAATTTTATCAAACACGCAAATGTTATGAATTTTACGAATATTTTAAAGGTACCTAAGAGTACAGCTTAAATAGTTGCAAGTGAACAAGCTGTAGTCTTCGGTTCCTGCCTCATCACATCCAAATCTTGACATATTTGTAAAAATCAAACAGTCACAGGTTTAATAACTATTGCTTCGATACCTGTAGTTTCAATAAGAAATGCTTTGATTTTGTCATTTGGAGGCCTCCGCCGTGCTTTATAACACATCTTCAGAGCCACTGAAATATTAGGGATTTGTAACCAACACACAACTTTGGAAGGGTGCCAATGAAATGGCTTTTGACAAGTCACTTTGTTATGGAGTAAACCCACCCTTACCCATCCCACACATACAGGATGCAGTATTGGTATTAGAAGTGGCAAATGATTACTTCCTAAACTCAGTGAGTGACCTATTAAACAAAATCAAGTAAAATTAGATATGGTTTGTACTAAGCCACCCAGGAAGGATGTCCAACACCAGACTGCCCTCCTTCCCAGAGGCCATTATAAAACTTGTGTCAAGGGTCAAACCTATTCATTTCCAAATGCGTGGAAAAACTTCAGAAAATCTTTAGAAATGGGACAAGAGTCTGCCCAAAACTACCAATATTTCAAATAAATTAATTTGTTTATCTTTTGTTTAACACTAAATTTTTGGTTCCAGTGTCTGATTTAGGAACTGCTAACAGAATGTTAAAAGTAGCGGTTCACAAGCTACTTTACCTCAACAAGAACATCTGACATAATACACGCCTCTTAGAAAACAAACTGCAATATTATCAGAGCAAGAATTACTCTGTAGTTTGTACAACTTAAATTGAGGGGCCTTACAGTATTGACACGTAGCTAAATATTATGAAAAATTTATTCAAATTCCCACCTAGAGATCTCTATATATACTAAGAATTACTGTATTCTCTGCATTGACTCTTGTCAATCTCAATTCACTACAAATTCAGCACAATAAAGCTAGTGTCCATCTTAGAACATTTTGTGATATTTCTCATGATGTTTCTTCACGTTTCTGTACCTGCAGAGATGATGTAAGTTTCTCTTTTTATTTTGTTGTATACATACAAAATGTTGATAAATCCACCAAGCTCTGATCTGGAATATCTGTATACAAATGTCATCTGTTACAAATGGACTGAGTATTTCTTAGGCATAAATGTTTTGAAGACATGACACTGCTGCATCTGGACTCATTTCAGAGGTGTGATCAAATACTTACAACTTTGCACAGTGTTCTACACTTAGCCTATACGGCTTTAGAACATAAGGATGAAAAATTCCAATGGTTTGAAAAATATGTCTTTATGGCAGTACTTGCAACAGAACATATACTGTATTAACTACACAAAACAGTAACAGTATTTTCCCCCCGTCAATTTCTTTTCTGATATATCAGCATTGATATAAATAAGACATGTATCTATTATTGCCACAGTGACCATATTTCTGAAAAAATATATGAATTAATCTAATCCTCGCGAATAGCACTGAATTGAACCCCACCCCCTCATATGTAAATACAAGAATTACCTGTACTACATCATCTGCTAATTCTATTACTCAGTAGGCCTAAATCCCATAATTGGAATATACCATTCAGTGATGTAGTACAGGTCAATGCATACAAAACAGTGAAATTTGGCTATCATAAACACCCAGTTTTAAAACTATTAACCTTGGGTGCGTCACAGAAATAAAGATTATAGTGATATAAATATAGAACTTAATAGTATGTAGGGCCTAAACCAACAAAATGCACGCTAGTGTGTTGAGAATGACAATGTGACTCAGACAAAACATGTTATGACTGTCAAAATTTTTTGTGTAGAGATCTTTCTCCCCTACTTTTATTTTCTAATCCAGTAGAGGTCTGCATACTGTATGGATTGTCCTTCATGGGCATGCAAGAGTAAACTATTCATTGAGACATAACATTACTTTCAAACAGTACTAGCTGTGTTAATCAGCAGTCATATGGAATAGAACGAAGTAAGAAATCTTGCCTCATATTTGCAGGCATACTGTGATAGTACTAAAATTTTATTACGCATGTCAATATTCATTCGAATTATACAGAGTACAATTTTATTGAGACATTAAAATATACCAACTCATTTCAAGAGTTTTGAACAAAAAAAATCAGAACGAGACAACGGGTTTTATTGCCAGGGTGTTGATGACCTCTTAAATACACATGTTTTACTTTCAGAATTAGAAAAACTTTCCATAAAATTTATACTGCAACGTAGCTGTCTTCGACTATACAATGCAATGATAACAGTATAAAATGACAGGTTATGTTGTACTAATCTCTAGACAAATTCGATTCTTAACATGACGGCGCCGACTTAAAGGAAAGCGTCATAACAATAATGTACCGGCAGATATATGTGAGAGCTGGTGAGGACACGAAGTGATACAATTAATTAATTAGAAACATCCATACAGGCTACTCACCTTACTTTTCACCTCCACAGTACCGCTGTCAACTTTATGTTGCGTCTTGGAACTCCTTGACATTTCGATAACATTTAAGCTTCACTTCACGAACACACAGGATGTAAAACGCATTCTCACCAACTTGTACACAAAGTCAAATAAAACTATAAACACACGAAATTTACTTCACATTACTGATTCAATCACCGACGGCAACCAACGCAATGAGTGTACACATGACGTCACAAGAGGCACCTGCTGTAGTCTCAGACCACAGTCACAGAAGCGCTTGCTGGAACTGATGAAGTAGTCACCTCATCCCATGCTGTCATCAATTGCTCCCGCGTACAATAACTTACATCTCAGAATAAACGGTCATATATTTAGTTCGTAGATTTCTAACTTTTGGCAACAAAGCGAATGTCTCCAGTTCTCGAAAACATTTACCAGCGAACTTAACTTTGACTAACTCAGTTATCTACAGAGACATCTGTACGAAAAAATCTCCTTTTGCTCTCGCGTCGGATTTAAAACATAAAAGCATTGAAACTCCCAGTTTTGTTATTGATTGTTCTAACAACGTATATAGCATATATTTCGAGCTCGCCCAGTGAGCTTAATTTAATTACGGTACACGCGTAAATGTTTATTTCAACTTAGAGCGTATTTACTTACTACACACACCCCTCCAACGAAAGAAATTACTTATTTAATACCATAGGGATTTTCTGTTTAGAATTTGTGAACACATTTAAGTGAAATATGTATTTTCATAATGTAATATGTAAGCCCCCTTCCATAAGAAATGGCAGGCTTTATAGAATAATTCAAGGGCATCATAAAAAAAAAAACCTTTGTTATTATTGTACTTGTCAGTCAGAATATTGATGTCTATACTATTAAAGACTCGTGTAAATTACCAATGGAAGCTGCATCATTTTGAAACTGTTTACTGTATTGATCCCTTGTTGCCCCTCTCCCAATACAATTTCTCATCCTCCCCCCCCCCCCCCCCCTCACACTTGCTCATTCGTCCCTCCATTGTCGAAATGGTTATCTCTTGACATACGAAAACATATCCTGGTAACTGATCCATTCTTTTAGTCAAGTTATGTTACAACTGACTTTTCACACAAGTTCCATTTCAGTACCACCTCATTTGTTGGGTGATGTGTCATATAGTATTCATCCAATCTTCCACATTATTTGGAAGTACCACATTTCCAAAACTTATATGCTATCCTTGTCTGAACTGTTTACGATCCACATGCATACAAGGTTGTACTCCAGATATCTTAAAATGCCAGAAAAAAAACTGTTAGATATTTAGCAGGTCTTTCACCCAGAGAAACTGCAGAAATCATTTCAGAGCATTAAACATCAGGACAGTCCCCAGCCTATATATTTATCATTGCTTAATCTATGCCAAAGAAAATCTACAAACACTTGAACTGAGAAATAATGTTCTATATATGAAACACGGTACAACTACATAATATATCTGCCGCACCCAAGACTGTCACATACACAATGGGATTACAAAAACCTGAGCCTGAAACTATTCAACAAGTGACCAAACACAGGTCGTCTTATTCCTTACATTTAGGTAAGTTTAAGAAAACCCTAGAGATTTTTATAAATGAAAAATAATTCTACTCATTTGAAGAGGTTATGGAAAGTGATACACAAGATCTGAACTTTAATGACAACACTAAACTATTGCTTGTACTAATAATATCCAAAAATTGTTAAACCCCTATTTACAATTTATGAATTAATAATAAATGTTTTACAGTGTAAAAGAGAAAATATGGTGAAGGAAACAATGTAAACATTAGAAATAAGTGATCAAAAAGCAGATTGTTAACTTGACGTATTGTATTATTATGTATTGACAAGGCCGATTGTATAAAACTTACTAGAAGGTTGATCATAAACAATACCTTATGAAATTATTTGCCAACACTTAAACTAACTTTTATTTAATTTTAATTTTTCTTCAGAAACAGTTTTCTTACCAATGCTAGTCTACACTTTATATCCTTTCTATTTCAACAAATAACAAAACTCATTTACCACTTTTAGTATTCCATTTCCTAATTCCTTCAACATTTCCTGACTTTCTTCTTTATTTCATTTCCTATTTCCTTTGTTTTGTTTTTGTTAATGTTCTTCTTAAATATACTATTCTCAAGATACTGCCCATTCAGTGCAACTGCCCTTACAAGATTTTTGCTTTCTTTCACAGGATTACATGGTCAGAAAATAATAATAGTAACAATAATTGCTTCTCCCTCAATCTTAAGTTCTGCTCCAAATTTTTCTTTTGCTTCCTTTATTGCCTCAGTGTATATATTGAATAACAATGGAGATAAGTGGAAAGGACTCAATGCCTTATCAGCCTCTGGTTCTCTCTCATGCCCTTCAAATCTTATAAGTGCCACCTAGTTTCTGTATGAGTTGTATATAACCTATCACTACCTGTATGTTACCTCTGCTTCTTTTAGATTTTCGGCATTAATTAAGATGGCCCTATTAAGTTTAGGTTAAGAAATAAAGTTGTTAAGTTATCTCCAATTTTCTTCTCTAATGACCTCAGCTGTCGATGGGGTGTTAAACCATAATCCAATTTCCTTAACCTATCTTCTAAGATAAATTGTAGATCATATTTGCTTCATGTGTTCCTGTATTAATTTAGAATCCAAACTCTTATCCTCAAAATTAATCACATTCACAAATTAATATGCATCAGTAATTACATAAATTACAAATCCATGGTAAAAAATGAGTTTCATGTTACAGATGATTTTTCATTTCAGAATCAAATTCAGTCTTGACAACAGTGGCCAATATATAGCAGAGACAGTTTATGTAAGAAAGCAACAGTGCATGAACGCACTTCACTGGGTAGTGAATTTAGTTGTGTAGGACAGAATACCACCCTTATGAACCACAGACAGAGTTGGCGTGGCTTGCATACTTCAATGATACAGATAGATGTACCATAGGTGGAACTACAGCGGAAGGGTATTTGTGGAGAGGCCAGATAGACATGTGGTTCTTGAAGAGGGGCAGCAGCCTTTTCAGTAGTACAGATGCAACAGCCTGGATGATTGACTGAACTGGTGTTGTAACATCAGCGGATGTGGCTTTCCCATGCAGTTACTGTGAATGGTTGAAAGCAAGGGGAAACTACAATCATTGCTTTTCCTGAGGACATGCAGCTCTACTGTATGAATATATGATGATTGCATCTTCTTGGGTAAAATATTCCAGAGGTAAAATAGTACCCCTTTCAGATCTCCGGGCAGTGGCTACTCAGGAGGATGTCATCAAGAAAAACAAAAGAGCCATCTAAGGATTGAAGTGTAGGTAAGTTAGAAAATTTGCAAAGATACATGGATAGGTTGAATATAATAATGGAAAGTCCAGGTTGGAATTAATAATATAGTGAGGACAGTTTACAACTCACCACAAAGACATGGCGACGAGCTGCGACAGGCACATACAAAAGACACACACATACAATACATTCAGCTATCGGCCATGGCCTTCTTCAGAAAATAGAACACTCACGCAATCACACAGGCACACAACACAGTCATACAACCATCACCTCCGACTGCCACACTTCAAATCACGCTCTGCAGCGAATTGGGGACGGGTGGTGAGGGGAGGGGAGGAGAGAGGGGATAGGAAGGTTACATCACAGTGGTGGGGATGGGTTACATGGGAATAATGAGATGCAGCTTAGGAATGGAGTGGGTGAGGGGAGAAAATAAAATAAAATAAATATATATAGAAAATGCATGCACACTGCAAGTACACAAGACCGCATACACACACACGCACACACACACACACACACACACACACACACACACACACACACACACACACACACGATCGCACATTCACGCACCACTCAAAATAGGCGAGGTTTGGGATAGAGAGGGGTAGGAACTGTAAGGTATGGAGAAAAAATATAGGGAAGTTATCGTAGGTTGAGGCCTGGTTGATTTCGGGATCGGAGAATGTATTGTAGGGATAACTCCCATCTGTGCAGTTCAGAAAAGCTGGTGGTGGTTGGGAGGATCCAGATGGCCCGGGTTGTGAAGCAGCCACTGAAATCAAGCATGTGCTCTGCTGCATGCTGTGCCACAGGGTGGTCCACCTTGTTTTTGGCTACTGTTTGGCAGTGGCCATTCATCCTAATGGACAGCTGGTTAGTGGTCATGCCAATATAGAAAGCTGTACAGTGTTTGCAGCACAGTTGGTAAATTATGTGGCTGCTTTCACAAGTGGCCCGGCCTCTGATAGGGTAGGATAAGCCTGTGGCAGGACTGGAATAGGAAGTGCTGGGTGGGTGGATTGGACAGGTCTTGCAGCGGGGTCTTCCATAATGATATGATCCCTGTGGCTTACTGGATGTAAATCTGAATCCGTACACTGTTACATGTGCAAATATCAACTACTTACTAACAACTAGTGTTTTGTTTTGCACCACCCCTCCCTCTGTACATTTTTCACAGAAACTCCCAGACCCAGTAAATGCTGCTTTGCCCACATACCAAATAATTTTGTCTCTCCTATATGAGTGCCAGAGACTCATTCCAAGGATGTGTGACTATTAATAGAGAGAAAACCTGTGGCTTGAGTGCTTGTCACAAGTAATTGTCACCAAGCATATGAATGGTGACTCCATGGCTCTGTAGCTCCTGTGGCCAGTACGAACTCTCACGCTGTATGGACTTCAGCATCTTCAAATTTGTTATTCAAGTTGAGCCACATATCACACAACCATATTTGAGATGGCAGTGTATTAAAATCTTATAAATCTGCAACAAAAATCATTTACTTGCACTCTAATTCTTCCATTCAAGATTTTTATAATTCCAGCAATTTAAGAGGTCTTATTTTGAGCTCCTTGAGATGTAGCAGCCAAGTAAGTTTTCTGTCTAATGAAAGTTCCAAATATCACACCAACAACTTAAAATGTAAAACAGTATCTTATAGCCTTAGTTCTGTGGATGTAAAAAGAGAACACTCACAGTTATTATTAATACACAGTTTTCTTGAGGGAGAAATTAAAACCGGTTCAAACAAATCATTGTTTCAGACTCTCTAAGTGTCAATTGTACTTGACGAAACAAAAATGTAGGAGTAGAAATAGAGCAATGATGAAGACATTCACAAACAACAAGACTTATATGAGATTTCTCACTGTAGACAATATGCTATTGATACCAATTGTGAAGAAAATCACGCGCAAAGTAGTCTCTTTTGGGATACCATGAATATCCAGAAACATATCATAAAGATTTTTCTTTACTTTGTACTAAAGATAATGTTCAACAAGAAAAGACAGCAGAAAAATGGGGAGACAACCACGAAACCTTCATCTGTGACAGATGATACTGTGCCTCCACATTAGTACTGTATGCCTTTTAAATGTCAAAAAGACTAATTTTAAATACAGATTTTTTTGTAGGAATCCTTGCAGTAGTGTGACTTTACGAAGAGTGAACAATAAGATTTGATCTCACACAGTATATGGCTGAAGAGATTACTAGACCTGAGTCTAAACAAGTTGACAATTAATCATCTGTGCTAGTCTTTTCTCAGCAGCCAGCAAGAGAATCACTGTGTTAGATGCCTAGGAGTGAGCGATCCTTTACTGGTTCAAGAATGTGGATCATTATTGATTTCTTCCAAGTGAAACTATATTCCCATCTCCACATCTTTTTGAAAAAAGAGAAGTAGAATTTCTTTAGATTCTTATTACGTATATTGCTGCAAGACCCCAAGTTAATTGACAGCCAGTGTGGCTTAATGGGTAGTGTCACTGACTGCGGTGCCGAAGGTTGCCGGTTCAATCCCGTCCACCGGCAAAAATTTATTTCTTTGTAATTAACAATTCCAGAATGTTCTACATGTTTCTTATGTTAACTATTCTTCTACTTTCTGGTAGATTTTGTCTGTGTATAAATAGCAGAGCTCTCTGCCCGAGAGGCAGTCAGTGCTTCGTGTATGTTTCAGTTTGCAATAAACCTACTTTCAGTATAAGTACTGTGTCCAGTTGACAACGCTGCCTTCGAAGTCAAGCCTACTTCCATTTCAATGCGACATTGTTTGATGGAGGCGCCGGGTATCCTGTGCAACAGCTGCATCACTGTGGCTCCCATTAGGCAACGTAAAAGCTGTCGTTTTCATGGACTAGAGCTGGAATACAAGGTATATACTGAGTACATCCTTTCTGAAAGTCCATATCATCAGAAGACCTATGGACACATAACCAGCGGTAAGCCACCTCCACATCAGTGACCCGTCAGTGTTCTCTGGAGATGCTGGACAGGACCCCAACAAATAGCTAAAAGGGTTCGACCAAGTCACCAAGTATAACAGTTGGGATCATACAATGTGCTTGGCCAACGTTTATTTCTTCCTGGATGGAACAGCCCAACAATGGTTTGAAAACAATGAAGAGAAGCTGAATGACTGGGAAACGTTCCAGACGGAACTCAGGAAGATGTTTGGAGATCCCCAGCTACAAATCTGCTCGGCTGAAGAACAACTTAAGAAGTGGGCACAACGACATGGTGAGCCAACACAGTCATACATACTGTGTAACATAGTCAATCTGAATATTACTGAGTCAGACAAAATCATGCACCTAATGAATGGTATTGCAGAAGACAAGTACCAAGTTCTTCTGATAAAAGACGTCACTACGGCGGAAGAGTTCATCAGATGGTGCCAGCGTATTGAAGAGATGCAACAAAGAAGGTTTTGACAAAAGAAGTATGACAGACTCTTGAATGTAGTCTCTATGGCTGTTGTTGAAGACCAGTATGACTTTGCTTCTCTCATACAAATTGTAAGAGAAGAATTACAACAGTTTATGACAGCCGGGACTATTAGACCGAGAGAGCATCAGATTATGGCCATGGATGTAAGCCCTGTAAGTCACGAGGGAGCCGACACTGCTGAGGAAGAGGTATTTCAGACATTAGCTCCTGTCTGCTCCACTAATCGCACCCGACTTGACGAATGGCATCGCCCTCCTATAACTAACGCTGCAGCCGCCAAACGACAGCCTATGAACCAACTGATGTGACCACAACCAACTCCCCCAGCAACTATGACGCCCTACAGAAGAACGGATGTCTGGAGGGCAGAAGACAACACGCTATAGTGTTTCCACTATGGGCGCCCTGGACATGGCGTACGCTACTGCAGAGAGAGAAGGCTAGTATTTGATGATTATTTTGCCACATGACGTCAGCCATCAGAGCAGTTCTATCCCAGGCAGTCACCTACTGATGAGTTCAGTCGACCTATGGGAAGAAGCCCATCCCCGTACCATGGACAAGGTCGCTCCCCAATGCACCACTGCCATTCACTGTCACTGTACAAAGGTATCAGCCACTTCCCTAACCGCTGTGCCCAGGAAAACTAAGTGAGGCGACCATCTATGGAGTTCAGGCCGCCGCAAATGAAAATCCTCCATGGACAACAGTCTCTAAGATGTGGGGAAATCTCATCGACGGCCAACCTGTCCAGGCACTGGTTGATTCAGGAGCTTCTTTCTCTGTATTGTCGGATAATTACTGCTGCACACTGAAGAAGACAATGGTCTGTGAAACGGGAGCAAATGCTGAAGGTCACAAATGGAAAGTACGTCCAGCCAGCAGGAACTTGTGTTGCAAGAATAACCATCAACAACAGGACCCAGCTGTTTGAATTTGTCATTTTAACAGAATGTAGTCATAATGTCATCCTTGAATGGGACTTCCTTCAGGTATACCAAGATATCATTGACTGTGGAAGATCTGAACTGCAAATTGAGGAAGTCGTTCTGATGGGTACACGTAATACTGAATTTTCTGGGAAGTTATTTGCCATTGACAATGTGACAATCCCGCCATTGACAATGCAGAGAGTTCCGGTCACAAACACAGATGACTGCTTAAACTGTGAAGTGCTTGTTGATAGTAAAAAGTTTATGAGGCTCACAAAAGAAATTTACATACCAGCAGCTGTCATTAGCATTACCGGTGGTCGAGGAGAGATTTGGATCCCTAACTGTCATGAGCAGTCACAACTTATCCCCAAAGGAATGTGTATCGGGACAGCTGAACAAATCCAGGACGGTGAGCTCAACATCATCAACAAAGACCCATGTGCTGCTGTTAGTACAGACAACAAGCTGGAGGAAAGAAATGTGAAACTATCAATAGGGCCCGGAATGACCAAGGAACAATGCCAGCAGGTGTCAGCTATACTACACCAATTTTCAAGTGCATTAACACCCCATCAGGAGAAAAGTCAGACAAAATGGCCCACAATAAGGCACTGTATCAATACTGGGGATCATCCAATAATTATCCAGCGTTTGTATAGAGTGTCGACAGCTGAAACACAGATAATTCGGGAGCAAGTGCAGAAGATGCTGCACAATGACATTATTCAACCTTCGGAGAGTCCTTGGTCATCTCCGGTGATCCTCGTAAAGCAGAAGGATGGTACGTGGCAATTCTGTGTCGACTATTGACGGCTGTACAAAATCACAAAGAAAGATGCCTACCCACTGCCGTGCATTGATGACACCTTAGACTGCTTGAAAGGGGCTACATACTTCTCAACTATGGACTTGCAGACAGGTTACTGGCAAATCGAGGTTGACAAAGCTGACAGGCAGAAGATGGCCTCTATGAATTCAAAGTAACGCTATTTGCATTATTGCTCCGGCCACATTCGAACACATGATGGACAACTTGCTTGGACACCTTAAGTGGACGACGTGTCTTTGCTATTTAGATGACATTTGAAGAACATCTGAGCCAACTGTGTTGAAGTGTGTTCATACTGCAGGACTTCACCTCAATCCAAAGAAGTGCCTCTTTGTCGTCAAAGAGAGAAAAATCCTGGGGCATCTAGTCAACTGAGATGGTGTCCGGTCTGATCCAGATAAAGTAAGGGTAGTCACAAAATTTACAACTCCTCAGCATATTTGTGATGTGAGAAGTTTTCTCGGGCTGTGCTCATAATACCAATGTTTCATAAAAGTATTTTATAACAAGGCATGTCCATTTCAAGAACTTCTGCAAGGAGACATCAAGTTTTACTGGGATGAAACAAAAGAAGAGCGTTCCAGGCACTTGAGGAGGTTCTAACTTCCGCACCAGTTCTAGCCTTGTACGATGAGAAAGCGGAAACTGAATTTCACACAGATGCCAGTGGTTACGGGATTGGTGCAGTGCTTGTACAAGTTCAGGGAGGTGCTGAAAAGGTGATAACCTATGCATCAAGAGTACTCTCAAAGTCTGAGATAAACTACTCTACAACTGCGAAAGAATGTCTCACAGTTATGTGAGCTATCAACAAGTTTCAGCTGTATTTATTCGGCAAACCATTCACAATTGTGACAGACCACCATTCTTTGCGTTGGCTCACGAGCTTGAAGGATCCATCAGGCCGACAAGCAAGATGGGCTCTAAGACTCCAAGAGTAAGACATCACAGTGGTATTCAAGAACGGGCACAAACACAAGGATGTCGACTGCCTTTTGAGGAATACATTAATGGAACACAACAGCATGAATAAAATTTCAGCCCTCACTGAATTAGGTTACATTACAGCTTAACAGAGGGAAGATCCAGAACTATTAAAAACCATAGAGGCCTTGGAGAAAGAAGAACCGACAAATGGAGAGTTCCAACTTATAAAAGGGACATTGTATAAGAGCAACTACGATCCACTGGGCCCCAAATGGCTACTGGTCATTCCATCTCATGTCCAGCCAGCTATTCTCAAGTATTTCCATGGTGCTCCAATATCCGGTCATCTGGGATTCGTGAAGACACTAGACAGAATCAGACACAGGTATTACTTGAAAGGTCTCTACCAATCTGGCAAGCACTATGTGAGTCACTGTAAACAGTGCCAGCAACGGCAGCATGTGCTGCAATTACCTCCAGGGCATCTCGTACCAATTCCACCTGCAGCAGCTCCATTCCACCGAGTTGGAATTGACCTTTTAGGGAGGTTCCCGAAGTTGACAACCGGTAACTGATGAATAATAGTCTGCACTGATTACCTCACACGCTACACTGTCACCAAACCTGTGCCGACAACAGAAGCTTAGAGATCGCGAACTTCCTTGTAGAAGACATTATTTTGAAGCATGGAGGACGAGGTGTGATGACATCTGATCGTGGAAAAGTATTCCAGTCAAAGTTAGTATCAGAGGTAATGTCACATTGTGACACTGCACAGAATGACAACTGCATACCATCATCAGACAAATGGTCTTACAGGACATTTTAACAAGACATTAGCAGATATTCTGTTGATGTACGTTGATACTGAGCAGAAGGATTGGGATATAATACTGCCAGGAGTGACATTTGCTTAAAAATACCACAAGACGAGACACCGCAGTCTTCACTCTGTTTTTCCTGCCCCATGGCCATGAAGCTGAGACAACAATGGATAATCTGTTCCCATTCCAGATGACATTCAGGATAATATGTGTAACAGCTCATATGGACACCAGAGGCCCAGGAGAAGGACCGACAGCAGTATAACGACAAGCACCGACCTGTTGTGTACGGCCCAGGAGATTTGGTATGCATTTTTACCCCTGTACAGAAAGTTGGGCTATTAGAGAAGTTATTGAAGTGATACTTTGGTCCGTATTGTGCCATATGTCGCCTGTCAGATGTCACATATGAAGTTGAGGATTATGAGCCGGCAGCAAAACGACAAAAATGAAGAGACATTGTTTACATCCTCTGCATGAAGCCTTACTACGATGCTGAAGAGCAGATAGGCAAAAATGGCTTCTTGATCAAGGACTCTAAGGATGGTAATGATACTGATAAAGCAACGACAAGAACGTCTGTCGTCAGTAATTGTGCAGAAGGGAAGGATTCTCCAGAAGTGCCATTCAATGGACCCATGTAAAGATCAAGAGCGAGGACATTGCAGCTGGCTCCTCTTTTTGAGGAGAGGGAGAAACGCTACAAGACCCCAAGTTAACTGACAGCCGGCGTGGCTTAATGGATAACATCACCAACTGCGGTGCTGAAGATCGCTGGTTCAATCCCGTCCGCCTGCAAAAATTTATTTTTTTGTAATTATCATTTCCAGAATGTGCTACATGTTTCTTAAGTTCACTTGTAATTTCTATGTGTTTCTTATGTTAACTATTCTTCTAATTTCTGGTACATTCTGTCTGTGTATAAATAGCAGAGCACTCTGCCCGAGAGACAGTCATTGCTGCATGTATGTTTCAGTGCGCAATAAAACTGTTTTAAGTATAAGTGCTGTTTTCAGTTAATAACCCTGTCTTCGAAGTCAATCCTTCTTCCATTTCAACATGACAATATTCTGGGTTAATGTGCCATAGTATACCATAATGTAATAATTCTGACCCAGTATTGGTAACAAACTGCAGTTAATGGTGAGTCCAATTCTTATATTGAGATTGAGAGTCTCTTTAATTTAGGAAAGTGAAAAGGTGAGGCCTAACAGCTTTTAAATATTTGTAAAATGACATGTTGATCACAGCTGTTTACTTGATTAACTACCGATTTCGATTAATGTACCATTCTCAAGTGCCAGCAGAGCTTAGCCAGTTGCTTAACATATCATGTTACAAAATTGAAGAACTTTCAAATAAATATTTGGCATCGTGCTTCACTTCCTATAGGTGTTTTTCCACTGACTGATTGTTACAAACTACATTATTGGAGGCAAAATGGAAACTTCATGAACAATGTTACATCATAAAATTACGATGCAATGGTCTCAGCAATCCTCACAGGCATGACTTTCATGACTCCATTGTCCCATATGACAGCTAATGTGCTTGGCATCCTTTCCCCAGATATATTCTTACTGATGTCTATACTGTAGAGGTGGAAGATGACTGGTAATGGACTTAAGAAACTTGTCCTGTGATCACTTCTTGCTTTCCTTCACTGTCCATTCTGCTTTTGATTTCCCTGCTCAAAGGTCTCCAAGATGCTCTGCCAATGGACTGTAGTCTTTTTGAATCTGTACAGTGTTGTCCATCTGTCCCTCCTATCCCATTATATGAAATCTTCTTCATGTAGGAACTGTGGGGAAAGCTGGTCAAGCAGATCAGAAAGTACCCTGCCATTTAGCAGTTCCTATGATGGGAGATAAATGCACAGTGTTACCCGAAAGTACACAGTATGTCCAATGATGGCTACCATTGCTGGATCTGGGGGTCAAACCAGGGTGTGTGCCCTAGGTGGCACTTGCAGAAGGGCACCAAATGCTCTCTACAGGATAAGCAATGTGCCCTTGACAGGTGAGGGTGAGGTGCCACGAAGAAGAAGAATGCTGAGCAGGGGGGGGGGGGGGGAGAGGGAGGGACACTGAGCAGTGAGAGGGAGGGGGGCACTATTATTAAGTTTGTGTCTAGTTCCAAAACTTCATCAATCTGGTACTGATGGCAACTGCTTATGGTGTGGTGATTACAGGGTCAATGACAAACAGTGCCACTGCTCCCTGAGCCCTTTCTCTACTGAAGTCACCTTTTTAATATAGATTTTCATTTGTAGTTTTCACACACTAAATGCTAGAATACATAATTATATAATGGAAACTCCAGGTTGGTATTCAACAATATAATAAGGATAGTTTACAACTCACCTCAAAGACATGACAACGAGCTGTGGCAGGCACGTAAGAAAGACACACATAAACTACACTTACACTATTGGACGTGGCATTCTTCAGAATAAAGAGCATTCACACAGGCACACAATAGAGTCACACAACACAGTCACAGAACCGTCATCTCCAGTTGTTGCACTTAGACTCATGCTCTGTGGTGTGGACACGGGAGGGGAGGGGGATAGGAAGGTTGTGTCACAGTGGTGGGGATGATACAACATGGCCTTACAGAGCATGGAATGAGATGCAGCTTGGGAATTGAGTGGGAGAGGGGAGGAAAGCAAAACAAAACCAAACAAAACACACACATACACACACAGCACGTCAGAAATGGGAGAGGTGTAGGATATAGGGGGTAGGAACTCTTCTATCACTTCACCATCCACAAATCAAGCTCAAGATTTGCGAACAGCTTTGCAGGAAGAATGGGTGTTATTGCCTCAACATGAGATTGATGACATCATTTGCAGCATGCCTCATCATTGTAAGGACTATATTGCCGCGAGAGATGACGAACACCAACTGCCAGCATGGCGCAGGGGATAGCGTCACGGACTGCGGAGCAGAAGGTCGCCGGTTCAATCCCACCCACCGGCAAAAATTTATTTCTTTGTAATTTACAATTCCAGAAGGTTCTACATCTTTCTTATGTTCACTTGTAAATTCTACTTGTTTCTTATGTTAACTGTTCTAATTTCTGGTAAATTCTGTCTGTGTATAAATAGCAGAGCACTCTGCCTGAGAGGCAGTCAGTGCTGCGTGTATGTTGAGTTCGTAATAAACGTGCTTTCAGTATAAGTGCTGTGTTTAGTTGCCTTCGAAGTCAAGCCTACTTCCATTGCAACGTGACATTGTTTGGTGGAGGTGCCGGGTACACGTAATACAGAATTTTCTGGGAAGTTATTCGTCGTTGACAATGTGACGATACCGCCGTTGACAATGAGAAGAGTTGCAGTCACAAACACAGATGACTGGTTAAGCTGTGAAGTTCTTGTTGATAGTAAAAAGTTTATCAGGCTCACAAAAGAAATTTACATACCAGCGGCTATCATATGCATTACAGGTGGTCAAGGAGAGAAGTGGACGACGTGTCTCTGCTATTTAGATGACATTGTCGTTTTCTTGAAAACATTTGAAGAACATCTGAGTCGCCTGTCAACTGTGTTGAAGTGTGTTCAGGCTGCAGGTCTCCGTCTCAATCCAAAGAAGTGCCTCTTCGTCCCCAAAGAGATAAAAATCCTGGGGCACCTAGTCAACGGAGATGGTGTCCGTCCTGATTCAGATAAAGTAAGGGCAGTCACAGAATTTCCAACTCCTCAGCACATTCGTGATGTGAGAAGTTTTCTCGGGCTGTGCTCATACTACCGACGTTTCTTAAAAGGATTTTGTAACAAGGCACGTCTATTACAAGAACCTCTGCAGGGAGATGCCAAATTTTACTGAAATGAGACAAAAGAAAGAGCTTTCCAGGCACTTAAGGAGGCTCTAACTTCCACACCAGTGCTAGCCTTGTACGACGAGAATGCAGAAACGGAACTTCACACAGACGCCAGTGGTTATGGGATTGGTGCAGTGCTTGTACAAATTCAGGAAGGTGCTGAAAAAGTGATAGCCTATGCGTCAAGAGTACTCTCAAAGTCCGAGATAAACTACTCTACAACTGAAAAAGAATGTCTCGCAGTTATCTGGGCTATCCACAAGTTCCGGCCGTATTTATTTGGTAAACCATTCACCATCGTGACGGACCACCATTCTTTGTGTTGGCTGACTAGCTTGAAGGATCCATCAGGTCGACTAGCAAGATGGGCACTAAGACTCCAAGAGTACGATGTCACAGTGGTATTCAAGAACGGGCGCAAACACAAGGATGCCGACTGCCTTTCGAGGAATCCATTAGTGGAACACAACAGCATTAATGAAATTTCAGCTCTCACTGAATTAGATGACGTTACAGCTGAACAGTGGGCAGATCCAGCACTATTGAAAACGATAGAGGCCTTGGAGAAAGGAGAACCGACAAATGGAGAGTTCCAACTTATAAAAGGGACATTGTATAAGAGCAACTACGATCCACTGGGCCCCAAATGGCTACTGGTCATTCCATCTCATGTCCAGCCAGCTATTTTCAAGTATTTCCATGGTGCTCCAATATCCGGTCATCTGCGATTCGTGAAGACACTAGACAGAATCAGACACAGGTATTACTTGAAAGGCCTCTACCAATCTGCCAAGCACTATGTGAGTCGCTGTAAAGAGTGCCAGCAACGGAAGCATGTGCCGCAATTACCTCCAGGACATCTCGTACCGATTCCGCCGGCAGCAGCTCCATTCCACCGAGTTGGGATCGATCTCTTAGGAAGGTTCCCGAAGTCGACAACCGGTAACCGTTGGATAATAGTCTGCACTGACTACCTCACACGCTACGCTGTCACCAAACCTGTGCCTACTGCAGAAGCTCCAGAGATCGCAAAATTCCTTGTAGAAGACATTATTTTGAAGCAAGGAGCACCACGTGTCATGATATCTGATCGTGGAAAAGTATTCCAGTCAAAACTAGTATCAGAGGTAATGTCACGGTGCAACATTGTCCACAAAATGACAACTGCATACCATCCTCAGACAAATGGTCTTACGGAACGTTTTAACAAGACGTTAGCCGACATGCTGTCGATGTATGTCGATGTTGAGCAGAAGGATTGGGATACAATTCTGCCAGTCGTGACATTTGCTTACAATACCGCAAGACAAGACACTACAGGCTTCACGCCGTTTTTCCTGCTCCATGGCCGGGAAGCTGAGACGACAATGGATACGCTGTTCCCGTTCCAACCGGACGACATTCAGGATGACTATGTTAAACAGCTCATCACCAGGGTCGAACAAGCAAGACAGCTGGCTCGCATACGGACACTGGACGCCCAGGAGAAGGACTGTCAGCGGTATAATGAGAAGCACCGACCTGTTGTGTACAGCCCAGGAGATCTGGTATGGATTTTTACCCCTGTACGGAAGATTGGACTGTCAGAAGAGTTATTGAAGCGATACTTTGGTCCGTACCGTGTCATACGCCGCCTGTCAGACGTCACATACGAAGTTGAGGATTATGAGCCGTCGTCGAAACGTCAAAAACGAAGAGGCATTGTTCACGTCCTCCACATGAAGCCTTACTACGATCATGAAGAGTAGGTAGACGACAATGGCTTCTTGTTCAAGGACTTTAATGTTCCTGATGAAGCCACGACAGGAATGTCTGTCGTCGATAATTGCGGAGAAGGGAAGGATTCTCTTGAACTGTCATACAGAGGACCCATGACACGGTCAAGATCCAGGACATTGCAGCTGGCTCCACAGAGATCATAACAGCGGGTCGCTGTTTCTCCAGGAGAGGGGGCAATGCCACAAAAGATGACGAACACCAACTGCCGGGGTGGCGCAGGAGATCGCGTCATGGACTGCGGAGCAGAAGGTCGCCGGTTCAATCCTGCCCACTGGCAAAAATTTATTTGTTTGTAATTTACAATTCCAGAAGGTTCTACATCTTTCTTATGCTCACTTGTAAATTCTACTTGTTTCTTATGTTAACTGTTCTTCTAATTTCTGGTAAATTCTGTTTGTGTATAAATAGCAGAGCACTCTGCCTGAGAGGCAGTCAGTGCTGCGTGTACGTTGAGTTCGTAATAAACGTGCTTTCAGTATAAGTGCTGTGTTTAGTTGCCTTCGAAGTCAAGCCTACTTCCATTGCAACGTGACATTGTTTGGTGGAGGCGCCGGGTACACGTAATACATAATTTTCTGGGAAGTTATTCGTCGTTGACAATGTGACGATACCGCCGTTGACAATGAGAAGAGTTGCAGTCACAAACACAGATGACTGGTTAAGCTGTGAAGTTCTTGTTGATAGTAAAAAGTTTATCAGGCTCACAAAAGAAATTTACATACCAGCGGCTATCATAAGCATTACAAGTGATCAAGGAGAGATTTGGATCACAAATTGTCATGAGCAGTCACAACTTATCCCCAAGGGAAGTATCGGGACAGCTGAACCAATCCAGGACGGTGAGCTCAACCTCATGAATGAAGACCCATGCCCCACTGTTAGTACAGACAACACGCTGGAGAAAACTAACGTGGAATTGCCAATAGGGCCTGGACTGACCAAGGAACAACACCAGTGGGTGTTAGGTATACTACGCCAATTTTCGGGTGCATTCACACCTCAGCAGGGGAAAAGTCAGACGAAACGGCCCACGATAAAGCACCGGATCAATACTGGGGATCATCCGCCAATTAGCCAGCGTTCGTATAGAGTGTCGCCAGCTGAAAGATGGATAATTCGGGAGGAAGTGGAGAAGATGTTGCGAGATGACATTATTCAACCTTCGGAGAGTCCTTGGTTGTCTCCTGTGGTCCTCGTAAAGAAGAAGGATGGCACGTGGCGATTCTGTGTCGACTATCAGCGGCTGAACCGAATCACAAAGAAAGATGTCTACCCATTGCCGCGTATTGACGACACCTTAGACTGCTTGAAAGGAGCTACATACTTCTCAACTATGGACATGCAGACAGGTTACTGGCAAATCGAGGTTGACAAAGCTGACAGGGAGAAGACGGCTTTTATTACACCTGACGGCCTCTATGAATTTAAAGTAATGCCATTTGGATTATGTAATGCTCCAGCCACATTCGAACGCATGATGGACAACTTGCTTCGACACCTTAAGTGGACGACGTGTCTCTGCTATTTAGATGACATTGTCGTTTTCTCGAAAACATTTGAAGAACATCTGAGTCGCCTGTCAACTGTGTTGAAGTGTGTTCAGGCTGCAGGTCTCCGTCTCAATCCAAAGAAGTGCCTCTTCGTCGCCAAAGAGATAAAAATCCTGGGGCACCTAGTCAACGGAGATGGTGTCCGTCCTGATTCAGATAAAGTAAGGGCAGTCACAGAATTTCCAACTCCTCAGCACATTCGTGATGTGAGAAGTTTTCTCGGGCTGTGCTCATACTACCGACATTTCTTAAAAGGATTTTGTAACAAGGCACGTCTATTACAAGAACCTCTGCAGGGAGATGCCAAATTTTACTGAAATGAGACAAAAGAAAGAGCTTTCCAGGCACTTAAGGAGGCTCTAACTTCCACACCAGTGCTAGCCTTGTACGACGAGAATGCAGAAACGGAACTTCACACAGACGCCAGTGGTTATGGGATTGGTGCAGTGCTTGTACAAATTCAGGAAGGTGCTGAAAAAGTGATAGCCTTTGCGTCAAGAGTACTCTCAAAGTCCGAGATAAACTACTCTACAACTGAAAAAGAATGTCTCGCGGTTATCTGGGCTATCCACAAGTTCCGGCCGTATTTATTTGGTAAACCATTCACCATCGTGACAGACCACCATTCTTTGTGTTGGCTGACTAGCTTGAAGGATCCATCAGGTCGACTAGCAAGATGGGCACTAAGACTCCAAGAGTACGATGTCACAGTGGTATTCAAGAACGGGCGCAAACACAAGGATGCCGACTGCCTTTCGAGGAATCCATTAGTGGAACACAACAGCATTAATGAAATTTCAGCTCTCACTGAATTAGATGACGTTACAGCTGAACAGAGGGCAGATCCAGCACTATTGAAAACGATAGAGGCCTTGGAGAAAGGAGAACCGACAAATGGAGAGTTCCAACTTATAAAAGGGACATTGTATAAGAGCAACTACGATCCACTGGGCCCCAAATGGCTACTGGTCATTCCATCTCATGTCCAGCCAGCTATTTTCAAGTATTTCCATGGTGCTCCAATATCCGGTCATCTGCGATTCGTGAAGACACTAGACAGAATCAGACACAGGTATTACTTGAAAGGCCTCTACCAATCTGCCAAGCACTATGTGAGTCACTGTAAAGAGTGCCAGCAACGGAAGCATGTGCCGCAATTACCTCCAGGACATCTCGTACCGATTCCGCCGGCAGCAGCTCCATTCCACCGAGTTGGGATCGATCTCTTAGGAAGGTTCCCGAAGTCGACAACCGGTAACCGTTGGATAATAGTCTGCACTGACTACCTCACACGCTACGCTGTCACCAAACCTGTGCCTACTGCAGAAGCTCCAGAGATCGCAAAATTCCTTGTAGAAGACATTATTTTGAAGCAAGGAGCACCACGTGTCATGATATCTGATCGTGGAAAAGTATTCCAGTCAAAACTAGTATCAGAGGTAATGTCACGGTGCAACATTGTCCACAAAATGACAACTGCATACCATCCTCAGACAAATGGTCTTACGGAACGTTTTAACAAGACGTTAGCCGACATGCTGTCGATGTTGAGCAGAAGGATTGGGATACAATTCTGCCAGTCGTGACATTTGCTTACAATACCGCAAGACAAGACACTACAGGCTTCACGCCGTTTTTCCTGCTCCATGGCCGGGAAGCTGAGACGACAATGGATACGCTGTTCCCGTTCCAACTGGACGACATTCAGGATGACTATGTTAAACAGCTCATCACCAGGGTCGAAGAAGCAAGACAGCTGACTCGCATACGGACACTGGACGCCCAGGAGAAGGACTGTCAGCGGTATAATGAGAAGCACCGACCTGTTGTGTACAGCCCAGGAGATCTGGTATGGATTTTTACCCCTGTACGGAAGATTGGACTGTCAGAAGAGTTATTGAAGCGATACTTTGGTCCGTACCGTGTCATACGCCGCCTGTCAGACGTCACATACGAAGTTGAGGATTATGAGCCGTCATCGAAACGTCAAAAACGAAGAGGCATTGTTCACGTCCGCCACATGAAGCCTTACTACGATCATGAAGAGTAAGTAGACGACAATGGCTTCTTGTTCAAGGACTTTAATGTTCCTGATGAAGCCACGACAGGAATGTCTGTCGTCGATAATTGCGGAGAAGGGAAGGATTCTCTTGAACTGTCATACAGAGGACCCATGACACGGTCAAGATCCAGGACATTGCAGCTGGCTCCACAGAGATCATAACAGCGGGTCGCTGTTTCTCCAGGAGAGGGAGCAATGCCGCGAAAGATGACGAACACCAACTGCTGGCCTGGCGCAGGAGATCGCGTCATGGACTGCGGAGCAGAAGGTCGCCGGTTCAATCCCGCCCACTGGCAAAAATTTATTTGTTTGTAATTTACAATTCCAGAAGGTTCTACATATTTCTTATGTTCACTTGTAAATTCTACTTGTTTCTTATGTTAACTGTTCTTCTAATTTCTGGTAAATTCTGTCTGTGTATAAATAGCAGAGAACTCTGCCTGAGAGGCAGTCAGTGCTGCGTGTACGTTGAGTTCGTAATAAACGTGCTTTCAGTATAAGTGCTGTGTTTAGTTGCCTTCGAAGTCAAGCCTACTTCCATTGCAACGTGACAATATTGCTGTCACAGGTTGACACATCCCATACTCAACACATTAACCAGTAGTCAGAAACTGTGTGCAAATCTGTTAAGTTAGTAAAAATGAACACAACATTGTTGTCTGCCATTATGAATGTTGCAGTTGTCTCTCTTCTGTATTCTTTGTGCTGGTTATACTTTACTATCACCGGTTATACTGTTTTGTGTCAAAATAAATACAGCCTTGCAAAATTTCTGTTTGTTGCTTTCATTTGGTCACTAGTGTGTGTGTGGGTGTGTGTGTGTTTTCGTTATGAATAAATTTGAGTTTCAAAACTCTGCCTTCTACAAACCACAATGTATTTTTATTTTATTATTTGCAAAAATGAATAAATAGAAAAAATGCATTTTGTTTTGCAGGTATTGTTTAAATACAAATTTAATTGGTAAACATGGGAAAATGTGACAAATGCTTCCAGTACCAGAATGCATATTGTTTAAACAAATTTGCTGCAGTCACCGGTGCAGTGCGGGCCGCTAACACTCTAGGCGGATGCCTGTAATTGCATGTGCGCTGAGAGCTGAAATCAGACCCCCGCAAAATCTGTAATATTGAAAGCGAATATAATGACTGCACAAGAGGTGGTGCTAGATATAAAAATACAAGTATGCTTTAGCTATTTGCCAATTATTTGATAAATGCTGCAAGCTGTTTGACACTTATAAGTGCCATATACATTTATTGCAAACAATTCTAACAATGCCTCTGATTTATTGATTTTATTGCAAACTGGATAGCAAATGAAATTCAAACAGGCAAACTCCGCTTCATTGAGACAGAATTAGTCAGAAAACACCAAAGAGTTTATCAAATGGAGACAAAGAAACAGGTCTCATCTGCAATGTGGTGCTATGGAAACCCAATCACATATAACAAAAAAGTTTGCAAGGTGTATAGGCAATGTTTTTATAGCAAACCACTAAAGACGAAAACAGAAACTGCAGACAGGAAAATGTTACATGATATTTTTTGGTGGCTTTTACTAACACGAGTGCACAGCCAAACAAACTACACTGAGTACTCAGCTATCGAACGTGCCGCATATAAGCGTTACCCACACTGGTATATTGATCGCGGAAACACTTATAAGCATCAGTCACAGCTAACGTGTTAAATAGCATTAGTATTAAATGTGTAACAGCCTTTTTTTCCACCTGCAAATGCTTCTCTGTAAATGTTTTTAAATTACCTGTGACAACGTGTAAATAGAAAGATAAATGATTAAATAGATAAATAAGATGCTTGAATCTTCTTCGCATGTTGTAATAAGGCAAATCTGTATCACCTTTTATAGCAAAACACCTGTTGAGGTCATCCAGTTTTTACCCTCCATCTCCTTTCCATCATTACCAACCTGACAAATCCTCTATGTCTCTGAGTGTGTCATATCAACCAATCCCTTATTTTAGTCAAGGTATGCTACAAATTTCTTCATTCCCTTCTTGATTCAGTACCACCACATTAATTACTCTATCAGACTATCTAATCCTCAAGGCCAAATTTCTGAAGCTTGTGTGGCTATTGTTGTTCCAAGTTTGCGAAACTTACTAAGGGACCAAACTGCTATGGTCATTGGTCTCCAGACTAACACACTACGTAAAACTGACTCATACTAAGGACAACACACACACACACACACACACTCACACACACACTATCCAAGGTCGGACTCAAACATCTAGTGGGAGTAGCCATGCAATCCGTGACAAGGTGCCTAACACCATGTGGCTGTTTATTCATGTCTGAACCCCTTATTGTGTAGTACCACTTATACAAGGCTACACTTCATTCAACTATCTTCAGAAAGAGATTTCCTAACAATTAGTTATATTCATTATAAAGTGAGGTACTGAATTAAAAATCATGCTAAAGCTGTGATTCAAACCCACATCTCCTGCTTACAAGGCTGTCGCTTTGTCCATTCAGACTGTGGCAATCTGGATAATGCAGAAGCATTGAATTATCTAAGTACTTCTACATCCATAATATGAAATTCAATTTCTGCCTTGATGTTCCCTTATATAATTCAATGCCTCACTTTAACACAATGGCTGCCGTGTGGCCGGTGGCGGCCACAGCCGGTCACTCTGGCGTGCCCCTGACGTCATCGTGACAAGCAATGTGTTAAAATCTTTGATATAATGAGACTACATCCGTCTCTGGAAAATATATTTGATAAAAATCACATTTGTGTTACTTTAACAAATTCCTCTTTGCCAGAAATACTTTTCAGGCTATAAACAGTCGGAATTTATTATCCTCTCTTCTTCACCCCTGGTTTTTCCGCCAAATCGTAAACTTCACCTACTAACTTGATGATTTCATTTTCTAATCTGATCATCTTACCTAGATTTAATTGGAGAACATTCAATTACTCATGTTGATGTTAATCTTATACCATTTTTCAAAGATACTATCTATACCATTCAGTTGCTCTTTCAAGTCCTTTGCTGTCTTTGACAGAACAACAATGACATCCTCAAAAGCTACTATTTTTTCTTCCTGAACGTTTTTTGAATTTGAATTTTTATTTGATCCTGTAGGATTACATTGTGTACAATACATGCATGTGTATTATATGATACACCAATAGCATAATGTATTCATTTTCACTTATCTCCTAATGTGCAAGAGCAAACATATACATATTTAATTTAATACACGTTATGTCATATGTAAGACATGTATATAATAATCAAATGTTCTTTTCACAAACTCACTAGTATGTATTAACATTATGTACAAAATTAATTAAGCATGTATTATTCAATGCTGTAAAATTCTTTTTCCATTAGACAGTCTTTTAGTTTCCTTGAGAAATTATTGCCATGTATATTATCATGAAGATTTTTAGGCAGGTTTCTTAACAACTTGATGCCCGAGTACCGAGGTTCTTTTTCAAGGATTGTCAGTTGGTAGGGTATGTTTCTTATTTCGTTCTTCCCCCACGTGTTGTGGGTATGCACACTGGCATTTGTATCATTCACTGAAATCTCTTTTGTGATGTACATTAATGTTTTACATATGTATAAAGATTTAAAAGTTAAGATGCCTAGACTTTTGAAGCAGTTCTTTCTTCTTAGTATGATCCTGATTGCTTTCTTTTGTAAAGTGAACAGTTTTTTCGTTTCTTGGATGTTTGAGTTTCCCCACACTGTCACTCCATATTGCAGGTATGGTTCACAGAGTCCATGATATACTGTGCACAATAGCTGTTTGTCTGCATATTGTGACAGTTGCTTCATGATGAATATAAGAGAGCTTAGTTTTTTGCAGACATAGTTTATATGTTCTTTCCATTTCAGCTCATTAATTTGCTCTTTGGTTTCGTTTATAACTTGCTCAATATACAGTTGCTGTAACACTGGGTTTTATTCCACCTGATCCTTTTTCAACCCCTACTTCAGTTTCAACGTCTATATACATACTCCACAAGCCACAAAACACTGTAGCAGAAGTCAACCTTGTCCCACTACTAGTCATTTTCTTTTCTATTGCACACAAATCAGTGAAAGACAGCTTATATGCCTTCATAAAAACTTTGATTTCTTCTATCTTTTTGGTGCTTGCATAAAACATAATTGCTGGCCCTCTAAATTTCCTCAGTAATGATCCTAAGAAAGAATATTTTCCCTCCAGGGCTTCCCATTTGAATTCCTACACCGTGTCCTTAACCCTCACATGTTAATTAAATGTACCACTAACAAATCTAACAGCCCACATCTGAACTGCTTCTATGTCTTTAAACTGATCTGGTGACTGATCCCACACACTTGAGCAGTACTTGAGAATGGGTCACACTAGTATACTATATATGAGGAGCATCATTTCAAATCGTATTAAGTCCACCCGTGGACAAAATTGAGTTTGATACATTTTTGTATAGTTTACATACCTACCTTTCATGCTGTGAAATCACATTGCAACAAATCAAATTCACTAACAGCGTAAATCACATCTGTAAAGTAGCTGTTATTTCAAATTGTATTCAGTCCACTGTAGTGTGTCTTTCAAATCATATTATGTCCAATGTGAAGCAGTATTGTCACTTTGCTCTGTTGGCTATACTGACAGCTGGTGTGCTATTTTCAACAGTGCTATGCATTCAATAATCACAGTTATATTGTGAACTTTGTGTAAGAGAGTAGTTTTTCGATTATGGAGGAAGAAATTGCTGATGGTGATAATTCAATGGGAAGCCGTAAGAGGAAAAAGAAAACCAAACATGCCCATCAACTTAAATCGGAGGCAGTTGATGTTATTCCATAAAGAAACAAAAATAAATTCTTGGTTATATACTTACCAAGCAGTGGTCGTTTTTTATTTGTATACTTTACAAATTATTGGATCAAAACATGTTAAGTCCAACACATTTTCCTTAAATTTGAAGAACTCAACAGGAAATTTATTATACTTTTTCACATACCTAGAAGTACACCTCAAATAAAACAACTGCAAAATTTTAAAATTTGTGAAATTTTCCTCAGGTTATGAGTAATCAGTTTTTTTGCTTCTCCTGTAAAATTTAGTTTTTTGGACATAATATGATTTGAAATGATGCTTCTCATATGCAGTGTCCTTTATTGATGTATGAACTTCAGCTTCCCATACTCGTACCACTTCATATCAAGCTGCAACAGTATGTCTAGAAATTTAAACAATGTGACTGTTCAAGCAGCACACTACTATTCTGTATCCTAACATTATGGGATTGTTTTTTCTACTTATCTGCATTACATCTACATCCATACTCCACAAGCTACCCAATGGTTTGTGGCGGAGGGTACCTTGAGCATCACTATTGGTTCTCCCTTCTATTCCAGTCACATATTGTTCGTGGAAAGGATGATTGTCAGTATGCCTCTGTGTGGACTCTAATCTCTCTCATTTTATCTTCATGATCTCTTTGCGAGATATACATAGGAGTGAGCAATATACTGCTAGAATCCTCGGTAAAGGTATGTTCTCGAAACTTCGACGAAAGCCCATACTGAGCGACAGAGTGTCTCTCCTGCAGAGTCTTCCACTGACATTTATTGATCATCTCTGTAATGCTTTCACGATTACCAAATGATTCTGTAATGAAGTGCGTTGCTCTCCGTTGGATCTTTTCTACTTCCTCTACCAACCCCACCTGGTACGGATCTCACACCGGTGAACAGTATTCAGGCTGTGGCAAACAAGTGTTATGTAACGTACTTCCTTTGTTTTCAGACTGCATTTTCTTAGGATTCTTCCAATGCATCTGCTTTACTGGTGATTGATTTTATATGGTTGTTCCATTTAATGCCTACTCCCAGATAATTTATGGAATTAACTGCTTCCAGTTGCTGACCTGCTATAGTGTAGCTAAATGATACAGGATCTTTCTTTCTACGTATTTGCAGCACATTACACTTGTCTACATTGAGATTCAATTGCCATACCCTGCACTATGCGTCAATTCGATGCAGTTCCTCCTGCATTTCAATACAATTTTCCAGTTACAACCTCTCTATATACTATAGCACGATTCGCAAAAAGCTTCAGTGAACTTCCGATGTTATCCACAAGGTCATTTATATTTATCGTGAACAGCAATGAATCCACGACACTCCCCTGTGGCACACCTGTCATCACTATTACTTCAGAAGACTTCTCTCCATTGAGAATGGCATGCTGCATTCTGTTATCTAGGAACTCCTCAGTCCAATTACACAATTGGTTTGCTCTTACTTTGTTCATTAAACGTCTGTGGGGAACTGTATCAAACACCTTGCGGAAGTCAAGAAACACAGCATCTACCTGAGAACCCATGTCTATGGCCCTATGAATCTTGTGGACAAATAGCACGAGCTGGGTTTCACACAATCGCCTTTTTCGAAACCCATGCCGATTCCTACATAGCAGATTTCTAGTCTCCAGAAATATTGTTATACTCTAACATAATACATGCTCCAAAATTCTACAAATAAAACATCTAGAGCTTAACTCCCATTTTTCACATCTACTAGAAATTTTACCAAAGTTGTCTTTTGTCCTTGTACAGGAAATCAACAACTACACCTTCACATACACCCCAGTATCATCAGCAAACCACCACATATTAATATGATGTCGGTGAGTTCATTTACGTAGACACAAAATAATGGGGGTCCTATCAGACTTTCGGGGGCACACCTGATAATTTTACTGTCTCTGAAGAACCCATGCCATCGAGGACAACATACAGCATTCCATTACTTAAGAATTCGTCGTCAATAATAGAGGATAGATAACAACTTACTGCAAACACGTTTGATGAACTGCAGAGAGGCGCGTAAAATAGACAATCACATTCACACAACTTAAATTTTCGACCATGGCCTTCATCAAAAAAAGAAACACATACATTGTGATTGTGTGAATATATGTTTCTTTTTCTGATAAAGGCCATGGCCAGAAATTTTAAGTTGTGTGAATGTGGTTGTTTATTTTACATGCCTATCAGCGGCTCATCAAATATCTTTACATTGAGTTGTTATCTATCCTGTATTATTGATATTTCAATTGGCTTTTCCACTGTTAAATTAAGAAGCCTTTGAACACACATCTGGGAACCCATTTCATATACTCATACCTTTGACCTTTGTTAGCAGTTTGCAGTGAGGCACCAAGTCTGAAAGTTTGTCAATAAAAGAGTGGCATGTAACCTTTGGAACTGGAATTATTGCATTCTTTTGCATGTCTGAAGGTATTTCTGCAATATTATATATAACTTGCACACTAGATGGAGTACTTCATTGTAACTTACTCTCCCAATAATCTCAGGGAACGAATGATTATGAGGGAATGTCATTTAATCCAGGAGTATTGTTTTTAACTTTAGGCTTTCAGTGCTATGCTTGGTTAAATATTAATTCCTTCTTGATGATACTTGTGCAGTTGTTCTACAAGCTTCAATGTTTGCTTGGTCTTCTTTTGTCACAGTATCCAAACAATTCACTCCATTCCCAAAGGGGAAGAAGCGGCTCTTCAGCCAAGGGTTTAACACTAATTGTTGATAGCCATGTACATAAAAAAAGAGATAGAGACTTTTTCCTTTGTCAATGCTTTCAATTCGCCCCTCTTGCAGGTCTGAGAAACATTATGCAACTACTTTATTTTGCAATAATAAGTAAACACTGTTTGGGTACAAACACTTTATTCCTTCATTGTACATTTACAGGCTGAATGCCACTTGGCTATGCTGGCTGTTTGACAGCTGATGGCAGCGATTGGTTTGTCAGCTGTTCTCGATGACTATGACCTCCCATGGCTGGGCCGCGAACTATCGCAGCCTGCCGGTGCCTGTCGGAGCATCACACAGGTGTGCTCCATCTGAATGGCTTGCTAGGCCATGACACCCCACCCCCATTGGGAGGGGGGTGGGTTGGAACAGCAGCGAAGAATTCAGGCTGCTGGGATGGCTCCACCTCCATCTGATCATCAGGCGGCTTCACCAGCTCCCTAGCCAGAACCACCTCTTGAGGCATATCAACGATCTTTCTTTCCGCGTACAATACGTAACTGGAATAGGAGGGAGAACCGATAGTGGTACTCAAAGTACCTTCTGCCGCACACTATCGGGTGGCTTGCGGAGTATGCGACATCCCTCTGCTCCCAGCACAGGTGACGGCGGCTGATCCTCTATCCCTTCTCTGGCAGCTCCTTCATCAAGAACTCTGGGTCCATGTCGATGGGTGGCGAGGTCCCTCCACCACCGGTGGCTGGGCTGCGGCAGGGAAGTGGGCCCTGGCTGACAATGGCGGCGTGACCTCCCCCCAGTGATCAGCTGTCACCTGCAGCACTAAAACTGGGAGAGAATTGTCTCCGGACAGCACTGTAGAACAAAGAGGGAGGTTCATGGAAAGGTGAGAAGAGTTTGTGGTGAGGGAGAAGGATGGTGGGCCCGTAGCTGGTCATGGTGACGGATGAGGGTACTGGTGGAAGAACGGACCTCACAGAGACGTTGATCGCGCCCCCAAATGACCACCGCTGAGACCAAGCGAGGATGGCAGCCATAATTATAACAATGGCTTGGGCCTCCTTGTCCACTTGTGAATACTGGCGCTGCGCCTCTTAAGTGTTGTAGATGCAAATACCAATGGGCTTTCTGACCCATCCGGGAACCTATGTACCAGCACGGCCCTCACTGTGCTGGGAGGCTTCCGTCGTTACCACTAGTGGGACCCCTGGGGTGTATGCTGTGAGGGAAGGAGCTGCAAGGAGGGCTGCTGTAAGTGCTCTAAAAGCTCTCTTGCAAGCCGGTTACAAGCAGAAAGGCACACCATTACACAGCAATTGGTGCAGAGGGTGATAATAGGCAACCTTACCAAGCAACACCTGAAGTTCTTGAATGGAGGAAGAAGAGGAAAGCACCACCACTGCATGCACATGATCAGCCATGGGGCACAGCCCCAACCAGGAAACTTCATAGCCTAAGTACTCAATACATGATTGGAAGAAAGATGATTTGTGGAAATTACAGTGGAGGCCAGCTGCCTCAAAGACAGAAAACAAGAAATGGAGGTTGGCGATATGGTTTGCAGCTGTGGACTCCGTCACCACAATATCGTCCATGTACTTCACGCAACAGGGTACTGCACTAGCAACTGCTCCAAAAGTTGCTGAAAGATAGTGGGGGCACTGGCCAACCCGATTGGCAACCGTTGATACTGGAACAAGCTGAAAGGTGTAGAAATTACCAGTGCCAGCTTGGATTCATCATCCAACTGCAGATATGCCAGATCTATTTTCAAAAAAATAGCGCCCCCCCCCCCGACAACTGGTCTATCAATTCCACCTGGGAATTCACAGATTTCTTAAAGTACAGGGCCCCTGATGGCTTGCGTTTGACATTAGAGGTGAGGCCCACTAACTGGCTGTGACAGGAAGCAAAATAGCCTCGGCCGTCAGGCGATCTAATTCAGTTTTAACAGTGCCATGGAGGGCGATTGGAAGGGGCTGAGGCCGACAAAAGATGGGGCGAGCTATAGGCGTAAGTGTAATGGAGACCTGAAAATTCTTAGCACACCCAAGACCCGGCGCAAACAAAGAAGTGAATTTTGTGCGTTGCTGAGAGACACTCTCGTACGGAATTTGACTGAAAACCAAGCAGACAGAATTAATTACAGTGAAGCCAAAGGCATGGAATGAGTCAAGGCCAAAAATATTCATAGCTGCCACACTTAAAGATCATAAACGGCACCGCATGGCTAATATTCTGATACGTGGCCTGGGCTACAAACAACCTCAGGAGTGGAATAGGGTGGCTGCCGCAGCCAACCAACACATGCGGTGCCCAACCTAATGTGGGTAAGCTTAACGCTTGGTGAATAGCCAAGCTTAGAAGCGAGGTCATTGCGCCCATGTCCTCTTTAAGCATAACAATTTTCCACGAAATTCAAAGGTCAATAAACAATTTCAGTGTCTGTATGCCCACGGAAACAAACTTCTTAATATCCATGGGCGAATCGCAGCCCCGAGCACAGGAGCAACACACTCTGGCGAGGTTTCTGAATTTCTCGCAGCGATTACATGTGTCCCATCTGTGTGGACACGATTCCCGAAAATGGGCTGCCTGCACAAAAGACAAGATATCTGCTCGCTCTCTGAAGTGCACAACGCACGTTGCCGTTCCCTCTGCCTTTAAGACACAGTTGGGTGTCGAGGTGCTAGAAGCGGAGGAGGAGGGTGTGAGTCAACTATAGCCACTGCAAAAACGGGTGCCACAAATACCCGGGCCGAATCGTCAACAGATGATACCTCCCCCCATGCGGAAAGCTGACTCCCCACTGCCTCAAAAACTTTGAATGCGCACGCGATACATAAAATCTCCGCTACAGAGGGTTTAACACATAGAAGAGCCTGCTTGCAAACGTCCAGGTCAGGAGGAAAACAGATGTAAACATCGCAGACCATAGAGTCCGCACACAAATCTTCATGTGGCTCGGACAAACTGATGACGGACCAGCCCCTGCAGTTCCGTGGCCCAAGTGCAGTAAGATTGGCCTGGCTGTTTACGCGAATGGGAGAAGGAAATGTGAGCCGACACCACGTGGGAGTGGCAGTGAAAATAGGTCACAAAGAGAGAACAATTTCTGAAAAGGGACGCCTGCGACAGAAGCGGTGCCAAATCACCCAAAAAGGATGCAGAAAAAGACACAAAAATAAGTCAGATTTTTGCTTACCATCATCACACTCCTGGAAAGCAACAAAATGGTGGCACAAGTGCTGCTCGTAGTCAGACCAAATCTCAGCATTTTTGTCGAAGGGCAGAAACGAAGGCACGAGCACAAAAGACCACAACCCGATGTGTTATGACACAGCCCTAGACATGGTATCAATAGACGTCATAAGGGAAGCATTCTGTTGAGCCAAAACTTCTGGCAACGGCTGAAGATTCGACAGCAGAGCTCCAAGTTTCTCTGCTATGGAGCCGGCAGGAAGACTATGTGACCAATAACCTCGTTGACACTACAGTAAACACCACATTGGTACAAACACTATTCTTCAGAGTACATTTACAGAGTGAATGTTGCTTCACTCTGCCGGCTGTTTGAATGCGGCATATGGCGCGCAGGTGGTTTGTCCCAGTTGTTCTCTACAACCTATGGCCGGGCCGTGAACTATCGTGGACAGCTGGCCCCGTGGATGATGGGTCATACAGGTGCATGCAATCTGAACAGCTTGTTAGGCCACGACAAGAATATTCCCGTTTTGTGTGAGATAGGTGTTTTAATTGATAATAGTCCTGCGATTTTTGTCTTCTGCAGTAGATCTACTACTACTAACTCAGTTTCTTTCTTGCATGTATGGAAGACAATGCTCTGTTGCAATGCTTCCTTGTAGAGTAGTTTCTATCGACATCCAGAGAGTGCAGCACTGTCAACAGCTTCTTGAAAGTACTTGAGAATTCGCCTTAGTGTCATGCATTTCTCGAGCACACACATAGCCCATCTCTAGTTTGCTGACAGCTTTCAACAACTGCACAACGATGTCAGAAGTGTATTGTGGCCAATGGTAATTACTATGAAGGCCACTAAAGGTGTTCTGTTTGTAACTGTTGTTTCCTATATTTCCAAACACCGTTCACCGAACTTTTCAGAAACACCTTGTATATACAGCGTCACAAATCTTGTAACTTATATAAACAAAAATTATAGAAGGAATCTTTCCTGCTGGGATAAACAAATATAAAAAATAGAAATCTGATGACTTACCAAAAGGACCGGCACGTCGATAGGCACAAATAATCACACATACAAGCTTTCGCCACCACTGGCAGCTTCTTCAGGAAAAAGAGGAAAGAAGGGGAGGAGAAAGGGAAGGATATGGGCTTTCACAACATTAGGTTGCTTCTTTCTGTCTATGTTCCGGTGCTCTTTCACCTGGTTAGTAAACCACATCTATTTTTTATATATAGTTTTTCTGCTACGAAATTTTCCTCTACAATATACAAATCTTTTAAGTTGTTGCACATGCAACACATAATGTGAGCAGTACAGAGTGTAACTGTCATTGTGAAAAATACCAACAGTTCATATCATCTGTGATGCAATAAAATTGTTAATGACTAGTGAAATATTCATGCTTTAATTACCTAAGGCACCTACGCCACATTTTTAATTTTATGAATATTGTGATGATAATTTTACATGCACACATTTTTGAACAGTCTGGAGAGTCAGGAATCTGTATAGAACTAAGAGGAAGTATTTTATACTTCTTGGTCTAGTTTTAAATTTGCAATTTTTTTTTTAGTGATTGGTACTTTTATTTTAGAGCAGATTAACTGACAGTAAAATAGGATCAGTTATGAAATGTGCAAGTACAAAGACCGAGGTGCGCCCAGAAAGTAAGTTCCGCTTGGTAATAAAATGAAATTGTACACAGATACAGAAGAAATTTTTATTGCACAAAATTCTATAACTCTTAAAACTACTTTTCCATATAACTGCCGAAATTTTGCAGGCATTTGTCATAGCGTGGCACCAGGTTTTGTATACCTTCTTCATAGAACTCTGCTGCCTGTCTCTTCAACCAGTTGGAAACAGTTTCTGTCAACTCGTTGTCATTGGTGAAGTGATGACCGCCAAGGAAAGACTTGTGTAAGAACAGATGAAAGTTGCTAGGAGTTCTTCTGCAACCAAAGGAGGACGGCTACTTCGTTCTTCGTCGTGCACATCACTATGCCCGCCATTGAACTGTCAGACCAATATTCTCATCATCGAATCACTCATCGCATTTGGTCCGTAAACATCACAAATTTGCCGATCAGTTTCACTTTCCTCGCATTCAGAAACAGAATCACCGACCTGATTTCACAGGCGGCAGGATTTTCAATCAACGCCGAAATTTCAAACAGGCACAACAAAGCATACGTAACTGACAGCGATCTCCAAATGGCGCACATTCTTCTCCTCGATACACATCGTCTACAGCGCATGTGCGGAACCGCAATCGCAGCGCTGCAGCGGAGATAAATTGAAACGAAACTTACTTTCTGGACGCGCCTCGTATAATTAATACAACCAACATAATTAGTTTGGCAGCTACCCTGTCTCTACAGACCACGAAGAATGAGTACGGTGGAGTTTGCATCAGTGTGACTGTGCCTATTATCTGAATGAGAACCTGTAGACCTCAATTTTAATTAATTATACATTTCAGTGATTATTTATATTGTAAAGAGATAGCATAAATAAGTTTAAAGACTTCTCATATCATCTCTCTAAATACAGTATTGTGCCAACTAGTAACAAGTAGGTAGTTATATTTTAAAATATGAGAAGGCATCATAAATACGTTGGTGCCGTTTTATTGGAACACTAAAGGATTAAACCTTTTTAGTTCTCATTGCATTATAATTATATATATATATATATATATATATATATATATATATATATATATATATATATATCAGTTTATGATTAAGAAATTAATGCTTAACCGATTCATCAAGAAAATGTTTTAACAGAAACATACATTTTTTAAATTTATTTTCTTTCTGAGAACAGATCACATAATTCAAGAAACAATTGTGGTACGAGAGCCTACAGAGTAAATTTACCTATTCATTGGTCCATAATGATCGAGAACCTTTAGGACTCAGAATTACATTGACAAAGTGACAATTGTTTAAAAACAGCACCATTAATCAACTGTTGGGGAGCTACAGTAAGTTAGAGAAAAGTTGAGAAGGGGGCTACAACATGGGGCTGGTGACTGTTTCTTTAGAATACAGGTGTAACAGTTAGCGTAAAACTAATCCGAGTAAAAAAACAGACTAAACTATAGAAATTTTCAGTGACTACAGACAAACAAATATATCACATTGAATTTTCAAGGTAACTGTAGTTCCACTTGTAAGCAGGCATTAGCCAACTAACTATTCACAGCAAATGGTGTCTTTCCCTACAGAACACATTACAGCAAAGCTGCCCGATACTGTGTGGCAGGTCTAGCCTGATGAACAAACATTCATCAGCAACTGTGTGGCAGTTAACTTGTTATGCATTCAGATAGAAGATAGGCAAATGAATTATTGTGTTTCAAGAAATGTAGTTAGAGCACAACATACTATAGAAACAATTTTATTATTAAAAATAGTACAATTAGAATCTCTTCATTACAAATTTTATTTTACTCATTTTGTAAAAAAAATTACATATTTATTGCCTAAACTATTTAACTGGAAATAAGGCAAATCTATGACTCACCCTAAAGTCTATTTACAGTTTAGACAAAATTCATTTGAATTGAACTATGTAATATTCACATGAAATCTGCAATAACAGATGTAATAAATATGTACACAACACGATTTATATTTGTACAATATATCACACGCAATGGAAAATCAAGACTAGTAAAAACAAAATGATGGTTCACGCAACAGGAATTCATGAACAGGCACTATAATATGTACTAAAGAATGAATTTAACAATACATTTTTTTCTCACCATGATGTGTATGAATTGTTTCCATTATTCTTAAAATTAAAACAGCAACATATTTTTATATGTTTAATAGTTTACCACTGCCCCACTTTCAAATATAAATAGAAAATACAATTTAGCTCTTTAATATAATTGAGAGTTAATATTTTTTAATATTTGCATTGCTCTAAATGAAAATGTTTTTAGAATATTAGCACCTGGTATCAAGAGTGAATCCTATTTCTCATAAGGTGATTCGTTTTCATTGGCTTCAATACCACTAAGATATAGTCTTTTGGTTTCTTTTATCATTGTATGAAGGTAGCATACTGGAATAAATAATGAGTGACAAGCATGTGGAATGTCGCTAGTTTCATAAAATGTGTGTTTTCAGCATGCAGTACTTTCAATGTAGTGGAGATGAGAAGAAAGGCAAGAGTGAAAAGGCACCAGTGACAGATGACAATATAATTCAGAGGTGGTTATTTCTCACAAGTTAAGTAATCGGAATGCCTTTAATTTCATTTAAATCTCCAGCATGGAACTATATTTTCATTTTTAAGCTACTTACATCAGCATAAATAAACAGAAGAACCATGCAGACTAAACTTGCACTCCAAACTTTCTGCAAAACATATTTGAAATGATGGTGAATTCTAGGAAGGAAAAGCTGCACATTACTTAGGAAATCCAAACCACCACCAGATTCTCGGTATTAGCAAATGCAAAGAAATATGTTTATTGCTCAGAATAAGAAAATTATGAAATCATTTCAGAGATGCAGAAAAATTCATGTAATCAAATGCCAAAGGTATATAAATTGACACTGAAAGCACTCTTATCTGATAAATTAACTTTTTGGATTAAAAAATTTGCATTTATAGCTGACATTTATTCCACACTAAATTTAAAGTTTGGCAAGAATCATTCACATGCATGCCATTAAAAGTTCCAAAGGCAAGACGACATGTAACGTATTAACACAATCAAAATGAAAACGAAGTCTTCAATGGAGCATCTGCAGGATACATAAGAAAATTTAACGTTTACACTGGGTTAATAGTATGAGTGTGTGTGTATGAGAGAGAAAAAGACTACAATTTATAAGACTACCATCTGCATAGAAAGCACATTCTGTAATTGATAATTTTTTTGTATAACTTGCTACAAATTCATGCAGGGTTTTAGCATCACCTGATTACAACAGGTGATTTCTGCACTTATGAAACAGGCCTTGCAGAGGAATGAATGACACCAGTAAAATTCAGTAAGAATCTTTAAAGTAATTTAACATGAAAAACCAATAATATTCGTGGTTTATATCTCCTTGATCACAGGGAATATTACCTAATATCAGCCAAGATAGATAATGATCTGCAGTCCATACACTTTGAAGAACAGTTAATAAGAAAATGTTGAAAATCAGTAAGTTATGACACAAAACAAAGTGGCAGTCCAGATTGTATTTACTGAATCACAATAATAACATAATAATAATAATAATAATAATGAGTATGATAACGGAGCTCCAACCCCTGCATGAAGCTGCCACACACCCACACACACACAATTTTTATTTTGGTGTTTGAGATTCCTTGGTCTTACAATAAATTTTATTTCTTATCCACAACAAACTTTGTCCATTTATTATCTTTTGAGATTTCCAATGTGGAAAACTTTTGCACTGAATGCAATCATAACTTTTCCTTGTGAAACAGGAACTGGAGTGTGTTCTCTAGACCCCTGACTAGATTTCTGACAAACATCAATGAGGCACAGGATCACAGTATTAAATACATACTGCATGAATTTTAACAAACTGAGGGCCACACCAGTCAGAGCACCGTGATTAGTATTAGTTACTCAATCACCACCAAATACACATCCAGAGAAAACAGTTTTTTTATGCTAGTTTCATTGGTGTTTAATCCTTCAAGAGGGTAGTTCAACTTTAACAACAATTATGAACAAGTGCAAAAATACCTTCTCACATCAACAAAAATTAAGCTTCATTTCATAAATTCAACACAATCGGTTTAAAGTTTCACAGACATACATATTACAATAGTAGCAAAACAATGTATAGTTCTGTGTCACTGAACAGGCCACGGAATTTTGTACTTGACAGTTCCTAGGAAGATTATGAAGCAGTAGAAAAAATCCCTGTTGGAGATTTTACACACCAACACTGCACCATAATTGATAACATCTCTGAAGCAAACATTTGCGTTGCACCAATTCAACTCAATTACAAATGGAGAACAATTATCAGCATGTTCAAACAATAAATGTGCCATCCAAGATGGACTAGATAGCTAGTCCTTCATAAGAGGGACCATCAGATTCAGGAGATTCCAGTCTCATGCGAAGGTGATCTAGCGTGTTGCTGAGATGTTTTGTTATCTGGTCAGTCTCTTCACTAGCTTCCAAATTTGGCAGTTCCTCACTGATCTTGGAAATAAGTTGATTCAACATTGTCACAGTAACCTAAAACCAAAAAACCCGTCTGCTTTAACTCCTGACTACATCCACATGGCATAAATCTAAGTACATTCCAAGTATATGCAATATGGCGACCATAACAAAACTAAATAAATAAAATAATAACAAAACACAACACAAATGACCAAAGTTTCAAAGGGTTGGGTTGTTATGTTGTTGTTATGGTCTTCAGTCCGGAGACTGGTTTGATGCAGCTCTCCACCCTACTCTATCCTGAGCAAGCCTTTTCATCTCCTCATAAGAACGACAACCCACATCCACTTGAATCTGCTTACTATACGCGTCTCTTGGTCTCCCTCTGCGATTTTTACCCCACACACTTCCCTCCAACGCTAAATTCACAATTCCTTGATGTCTAAGAATGTGTCCTACCAATCTATCCCTTCTTTTAGTCAAGGTATGCCAGAAATTTCTTTTCTCCCCAATTCGGTTCAGCCGTTACTTTTCCCGAGGACATGCAGCTCTACTGTATGAACATATGATGATGGCATCCTCTCGGGTAAAATATTCCGGAGGTAAAATAGTCCCCCATTCGGATCTCCGGGCGGGGACTACTCAGGAGGATGTGATCATCAGGAAAGGGTTGGGTATTTTAATTAAATTATTAGGAGTAGGTAGTTGAATGAGTGAAGGTAAATTCAATACCATTTCACTTGACTCGCTCTACTAAGTCTAATGGCCTGCCATAATAGTAGGCAACTACAACACAAGAGGTTTAAACTAGTTGTGTTCACTGATAGCAAAAGCTAAAAAGGTAACATAATACATTCTGTGCCCAGCAGTTTAAGACAAAATCATGTTAGCATAGGAGAAAGTAGCACCTTAATACTATAGTACTTACATTACTCAATTTAAAACAAGTTTTAGCTAACTTGAGAAACAATGTACCAAGTTAATCAGCTGGCTAATTGAACCTGCTTTTTTCAATACCTTTTTATAGGTGTAATATGAAAATAAAGGTGAGTAATATTCATGACCTACTGGTGCAGACTATATTTACCTTAGCTGTATAACATGTGCTACACAGTTTCTTTCTATATTCAGGATGTACCAATACTAATTATAGCAATAGGAGGAGAATTAACTACATGTTCATTTCTGTGTATGGCTAGACCTCCCAATGATTTTGCTATGATTCTTTGCTAAATTTACACACGTGTGTCCCCAAAGAACACTAAGTAACATTAAGTTTTTTTCTCTCATTATGGTCTTGGTCTTAACTACAGTCAGCATTTCACACCAGAAGCATTTAACTTTTTCTTTTTAAAGCATCCTCTGTGTTGCTGTTATTGCCCCTTCCTTACGTCCCATTGCTGTTTTCTGCCTTGTTGGTTCATGATGTACTTTTTTGTCATCATTAACTAACCAACCCTGGCCAAAAAGATGGAAAAACAGCAGTAAGATGTAAAACTACAGAAGATACTTTAGGAATAAAAAGTGAAACGTATCTGGTGTGAAATAATTGTCTTCATTGCAGTCAACAGAAGGAAAAACCTCTTATAGTTAATTTTAACAGTTGCTGTTGAAGATGGGCACACAAGCAAACATACTTAGTAACATGTTTACATAAAAAATGAAAATAATAAATAATAACAAAAAATAAGTTGATACCTGTTCACATCCCTTCTCATAGAAGTATATGTAATGATTGAGCAATTCCACAAAGAGCTGCATCTGAACCAATGGATCCATGCACTGACTGCTGATTCTAACACCTTTTTTCAGGCATTCCAGAACCCGCCTTTCATCATGAATCTGAAAAGTAAAAATAATTTAGATGAATTACAGCAAAGCTACAAAAATCTCTTTATGTAGCTCTAATATGTACTGCATGTCATTCCACTATTCGATTCATCCTACTGCATACTGACCTAAACAAAGTAAAAGGAATGAGTAATATGCCATATAGCCTGAGATGTGGTGTATTTGCCTTACAATCATATGACTACACTGCACTAGGTAGCCTCATAGGGACATAAAAAGGGTTCCAGCCAATAGTGAGTCTAATTAAGAAGACACCCTGCAAAGACAGCACGGTGGTGGCCTGGATGAACAATGTGACTACTTCCTTACTGCCATAAAACATTCTGCTTCCCATAAGTACAATGGATGAGTTTCATTACACCGTATGGGATTCCAATAAATATGTACAGACATGAGTACCAAATGAATATTTACTTGTGCAGTAACTCCCAGTGAACTTTAATAATTAAAGTGGAACCCACTTTTACACTTTTCAAAGGACTTCAAAAATGCATATAGTTATAAAATGGTAAAATATGCTTACAGGATCCATTTGAATTTTAGTAGTGTGTGTGCGTGTGTAAGTAAATGCAACAGGCACCAAAATTATGTAAAAATGCTATCTGAATTTTTTATTGTTTAGTATCAATCATTACTAGCATGGGTAACTTCATAGGAAACAGAAACATTCTACATAATTCCAGAAATCATAATTGCTGCTTTCAGAATGCCTACTGCGTCATTTATTATATAGATAATGAAACACTGACTAGTAGCATATTTTTTCATGCTTCACATAACGATTTTTGAGAATTTATTTGCACTGTGAAGTGGGGGACAAAAAGATTACCCAGCCCGAATAATTTAAAAGTCCAAGAACAGAGCATTACACATGCCCGGTTCCAAAGTGCGAGTGTTGCCAATTCTAGTGGTCTTTGAGCTTCAGCTTGGTGTTTACATAAACGAATAGAAGCAATATAATAGTTAGAATACAGTACATGTAGAGATTCATACCAGATTAACTAGTGTATTATTTATTTTGGAAAATGTTATTCGAGCATGTAGAAGCTGTTGAGGTATAAGAACTCTATGTGGGTAGATTTACTACAATGAACGGCTTCTTACAAATGTTTCATTGGCTAATGAGTATGCTGACTTTATGAACACAAGGGGGTGCCAGTTTGAATACCACTAGTTAAAATCTCCCCCCCCCCCCCTTTTCCCTTTTAGTCTAAAATAGTACTTGGGATCCACCCCAGAAGGCTTCATCTTCATCACTGGCTGTCCTAGAGTAGAAATTCTTTCTGAATACTTGTACTTGAGTTGACAGGTTATTTGGGTTTGTGATTTGGTAGATTTGATTCCAGTTCAGAATTCGGCACGTTTTATTTAAGATACTGTTTTCGGATTCGTTTTGGTAAAATTGGAGTTCGACCCATCCCCAATAATAACAGATAGTAACTAAAGCAAGAAACATTAGCATCGCGATAAAAAAGAGAAAATAAATAAATGCAAAAGGCTTTGGTGGCATCTGATCCAATGCACACCACTTAACAAGGAAGGCCGACACTATCAATGAGCTACCTGTCCTCTCATTAGCGCAACGGTCCTAGTCCTACTGGAGTTTAAGAATGAATATTAAACTGGAAACAACAGATGATGGAAGGCACAACCACTCACTTGTGTGGTGATAGATTTATATTAGCTTAACACCGTAGATTCTAAAAAATAAATTGACTACAGCTGGATTTGAACACACGTCTGTTGCGTTCTCTCCACTCACCCAGTGAAACATATGGGAGAAGCTTTTTGTTGTTTTAAATCTACCCACGTGGAATTTTTATACCTCAACTGTTTCTACATCTTCAAATAATGTTTTCCAAAAGTAATATGTGAAAAAGTGCAATGAATCTCGACATATACTGTATTTTAACTACTGTATTGCTTCTATTTGACTATGTAAAAATTAAGCTGAAGCTGCACAGGCTGCTGGAGTTAACACTTCGCTTATGAGCTTGGGCATGCACAATGCTCTGTTCATGGACTTTATATTATTCAGGCTGGGGAATCTTTTAGTTCCCCATTGTACATAATACATATTCCAGAATGTTAACGCTTTATGACATTTACTTGTGGGTTGATTTGCATCTCTTGTACGGTACGAGGTTTTAACAAGGGATTGTTGAACCCCAATTTTACCGAATCGAATCCAAATACCGAATCTTAAATAAAATGTGCCGAATTCCGAATCTGAATTGAATCTTCTGAATCTCTAACCTAAATCTGTGAACTCAAGTACATGTATTTAAAAAGAATTACTACTCTCTCACAGTCAGATGAAGATAATGCCTTCTGGGATGTATCCCAAATGACAATCTTACAATAAAATTTAAGAAATGATGTTTCATTTAGATTACTCTGTGGAGAATTTCCATCATTAATCAAATTTTATTTAGATTTTTATTTTAAATCTTAAGGATTTTTTAATACCCCCACCCCCAAAGAAATTTTAATGAAACAATGAGATATGTTGTTTAGGAACTTACTTCACTTTATTACAAACTGTTTAATTTTGATGAAATACAAAAATAATTGCACAATGAAGTCTTAAAAAGGAAAGGATTACATATTTTTTTTTTCTCTTTTGGCCCACTTTAGGTTCCGGTAGCAACACTCCAAGTGGGCCTTTGCGATCGTCTTTTGACAGCTCGAAATTCAAATGAAAATAAAGGCTTAACCATTCATCTGACACAAAAATTGAATAATTGAATTTTTAGAGGAGGAAATTCTCTACAACTTTGCTCACTTACTTTTTTTTCATATCTCGTATAGTTTCAGAGATATTTGCAAATATAATGGCAATTTTGGGATGTCAGCACCAAATTTTACAGACATAATTGTTGCCTACCAGAGAGCAGAATGTCGCTTTTTCAAATATTTCGGGCAAGAAATACATTAGTAATTCCAAAAAAGCCGTTTGTTATGTAATTTTAATTGCAAATAAACTGTTCATCTGATGCGAAAATTGAATAACCGAACTTGTAGAGAAGAAAATTCTCCACAACTTTGCTCCCTTATGTTTTTTTTCATATCTCATATCATTTGAGAGATATTTGTAAAAATAACGGAGATTTGACACCCTCCATTGAATTAACAAAAACCAGCCATTCAGAGATGTCATGTGACATTCCTCGCCCAGAACTCTGACATACGCCATCTTGCGTTGCGTATTTGATGATTTTCTTACTGTAACTTGCACATCGTCATTTCAAAGCAATGGCGCACTGAAGAATTAACAAAAACACGCAATTCTTCGAACAACAAATGATAATCTAGTGTCTAAAAATGCCATATTAGCATCAGTTAATAACTGCCATCAATAGTACAAGATTAAAGATCACAATTTCTGATTATTAGCAGTAGCGTAATGGGCAATGCGTTAGTCAGACGCTGAAGGACAGTGGTTCGGAACCCGCCACTACCTAAAAGGGTTTCAGACACTTTTTAATTAAATACAGCTATGTTTAGAGTTGTGCATTTGTAAGAATGCTCCCTCTAAAATGCGTGTTTGTTCTATTTCGTGAACATGCAGAGAAATATGTAACAACGAATTGAGCAATGGTCTTCTGAAGCATATGCACATAAACTGGAAGGATACTGTAATAATGAACATTCTGCACAAAGTGCTGATACACGTAGTTTCGTATATAAAGGAATTCCCAGATTCCTGTGGAAAGTGTAGTTCCTCAAACAGAACGGAAGTGTATACATTGCAACAAATTACCTTGTTTATTTTTTTTTCTAAGCGTTTATTCACTATTTGTGGCATATGTCAATGAATCAACTAAACAGTTTGTCTTTGACATGGTTGCTATGGACGCGTTGAACATGGATGGTATTACCTGTCCTGTAGTTCAGATATGACTTCATGTTATACTATTCTGCACTAAAATAAAGAGCAAATATTCTATTTTAAACCGTGATTATGTTTTCTTTTACACCTAAAATCAAACTGAGTAAGTGTGGTAGTACTGAATTCCACATATGCATCTCCCCAGTTTATGTACATTTGTTAAAATAGTCTATGTTTACATTTCATTGATATTTATTTCATGGCATGTTATCAAAACAGAACAAATGCACTTTTCATAGAAAGCTCTGTTACCTTTGAACAATTCAGAATCTTGCAGAATACAGTTGCGTTCAGTTAACAAGAGCGTGCGAAAACCTTTTAGGAACAAGAGCAAAAATAAAGTAGGACAAAAAAATTGACATTGGTGGTTATGTGTGTGTATATACACACACTTTTTTTTTCGTCAGTGAAATCTTTGTTTGTTCACATTTGATCTGGGTTGTTCGTTGAAAATTTTACTCAGTTTTTATTACAGATGGCTTTGAACCAGCACCGTCTGAAGAGAAGGCCTATGCACTGCCATGCCACGTCACGCAGAGTAGCTCGCGATTGCGTAGCTTGCTGGCTGACTGATGGGGCACGGCCCATGCCTCACTGCCGCCAGCCAGTGAGCTACGCGATTGCGACCTACTCTGTGTGATGTGACACGGCACGGCAATACACAGGCCTTCTCTTCATATGGTGTTAGTTGCACTGTCTTTTGTTTTCTCTCTCTCTCGATTGGTTCGTCGGTTTGAATGCGTACTTTGTGAACGTTGGTTTGTTTTGTCCTATTTTGATCGTTTCGGATAACTCAGTTCTCTCATTACAGAGGGGGTCGAGCTACCATGCCTGCAACCCTCTGACTGAGCACGCTGAGCAACCACACCCTATCAAGTTCCGAACCACCGTGTAACATGTTCGTACATCACAAACTAATTCCTCACCTATTGCGCTATGGCGAACAGCTGCAAGAGTAATACATGATTGTCGAACTATTGATGGCAGGTGTTAACTAACCAACCACCATTAGATTATAATTCATTGTCCTAAGAATGACATGTTTTTGATAATTTTCAGTGCGCCATTGATTTGAAATGACTGCTTGAGTTATAAGAAGAAAATCATGAAGTAGAAAAAGCAAGATGGCATAAGCAAGAGAGATTTTGGGGCGAGGGATACCACGTGACTTATTTACGAACGCCAGATGTACACTGTGTTCTATCTAGGCTATAGTCACTCCTCTGAACGCCAAATGTAATGCTACGTTCGGTCCAGCCTATAGTCATTCGTAACCAGTACAGGCAAAGAAAATAAACTTTGAACTACCAAGGCAAGACTGGAAAAATATAATGAAAATGTGGGAGAGATATCAAAATGATAGTGAAGAGGTAAAAGTTAAAAAAAAGAGTACGTTTGTCAAAGCTAATATCATACCTTGCCACCTTCAAAACTTAAAAAAAGCAAGAGATACGTTTTAAAAAATCTGGAGATTCTTAAAATAATCTGGAGATTCTTAAAATAATCTGGAGATTCTTAAAATAATCTGGAGATTCTTAAAATAATCTGGAGATTCTTAAAATAATCTGGAGATTCTTAAAATAATCTGGAGATTCTTAAAATAATCTGGAGATTCTTAAAATAATCTGGAGATTCTTAAAATAATCTGGAGATATGTTCTGTCAAAAACTGCGGTACACTGTACTATTAACCTTAAGATAACATTTTAGCCTTTTCCTATCATCTCGCAACGCTATGTAATGGCTACAAAAAACACTTGCATTAACCCAATGTTGAATACAGTCCAAGTAAGGTGATTGATTTTTTCATTAAAATAAAAATGATCAGTGCTGTATTTTTGTGCTATACTGCTACCTGGGAACATTTTGTGGAACAAGTGACCCACATGGTTATCACATTTAATTGGTAAACTGCACTGTGAAGCCGGCTGCAGTGGCCGAGGGGACTGTGGCGCGCCAGTCACGGTGTGCACGGCCATCCTCCCCTTGGGCATGGATATTTGTGTCGTCCTTAGTGTTAAGGTAAAGCAGTCAACAATCCGAAGATTGGTTTGAACACCACAGTGCTTTACTAGGCATGGTCCTGTTAGGAGGTGGTATGCCGTTGCCTTCCTCCGACCTTCGAACTGACTTACCCAGCCAGTTATAGGGGGACCTACAGTTTAACGTAGGTTCCGAACCACGGTGCTACTCAGTATTTTTCACATGAGCAATACTGCCAGAGGTGAAAGAAGTGGAAAGTGACAGATAAAAATCTTAGGACCTGGCGGGGATCAAACCCACGACCTTCGGATTTGTAGTCTGGCACTCTACCACTGTGCAACCGAGGCACACCCTTAGTGTTCGCTAGATCATAAGTACTTTGTAAGTTTAGGGACTGATGACCCCATAGTTAAGTCCCATAAGGTATGCAAACATTTGAACAGTTTTGTACTCTAAAATAAACAATATAAATAAGCACTCTGCATATATCACGTGGTCATTTTCACTTTTCTCAGTAATTTCAGTTCTTTGTTGTTACTCACGCACTTTTCATTTTCTCTGTACATATTTCGTTTCATCATTTTTTTCTACCATGTGGTGTCAATGTAACAAATCAACAAAGAATGCAAAATACAAATAATGTTTCGAAAACTGCTTAAAAAAGGGGATTCAATTTTTTGCCATACTGGAACACGTACCACAGAATTGAAATCCCATAGTCACATAAAATAGCTGTTTACACGAAAGTGATTTCACTTGCGTAGAATGAGAAAATATCACATTCAAAAAGAGTATAACATCGAAACATCACATGTGTATTTGCAAAGACGCAAAGAGAGCAGAAGTAATCAATATACAAGTAATGCGCAACTCATAATATCTATGAATTTCGATATATATTTAGATTAAACAGATGAATGAACAAAAGACTTTTGACCATTGGTCAAAAAACGGATCTTTGGTTTCAGAATATAAGCTAAAAATCGGGAGAAAGAATGGCAAAATCAGGAGGCGAGAGAAATACTGAAAAATCAGGAGACTCCTGCCTAAATCGGGAGAGTTGGCAGGTATGTAATCTCAAACAGCATATAATTTTAACTGTTTGTTAAAATACGGTCAGAAAGAATATTACATGTTGGGTGCATAGATATTACCACAATAGAGAGTCGTAATCTTATCACCATAATTTTTTATTATTTAGATTATTATTTTGGTCCAATATGTTTGCAAAAACTTATAAAACTACAAATCTAAAGTGGGCCATAAAACAAGTCAATGTGATTTCTTTTTACAGGCTGCCTTTACTGTGTCATTTGACCAAGTTGTCTGCTTCTTCCTGCCTTTACAAACTCCTATTTTCAAAGAGGACGAGTCAAAAATAAAACCTGAAAACATGAGTAGATATTTTGGAAGTCAAAAAAATAGATTCTTTAAAAATAAGATGTGTAAATGTTAAATAATTCCATAGTGATATGTGAAGCATTCTATGAGTGACGGACAAGACATTCAGAGACAGAAAAATCCGTGTTTATTTGACATGTGTGTACTTATTACCATGAAGACATTTCAGTAACATACTTAACGCGCAGATTGTACACTCTTTGACAAAAAACCTGGCCGCCGGCCGGCCGCCCCTGAGCCTAAGTCCGAGCCGATAACGACATGGGACAATCAACGTGGCCGCGCTGATTCGCTCTAAGTCCAGCTATCTGCACAATCTGGCAACGCTGTAGACTGTGGGAGTTCGTACAGTACTTCTTGTGTGCTGTTAGAAATTCTGTACCTCAGTCACATCTGTGGTCTCGCGGTAACGTGCGTGACTTGCACGTGAAAGTGTTAGCAATCAAAACCGATTGTTGACAAAAATTTTAATTTCACGTTCCTCGTGCGTACTGATGCCACATGTGTAAGGGAAGCATATGCGTAACGTATTTTATTTTTTGATACACTGGTAATGAAATTTCGGCCCAATAACGTCGCCACCTCTGACCGCAGCACTTGGCAGAGCTCTCCGCGGCCCACTCGCCGGCAGCAGCAGTGGCGGCGCTACACAGCGCTGCCTCGCCCTCTGCGCACAGCGCCTGCTGCCGCTCATCACCCTGGATATGTAAAATGCTTGAGTGTTGCTGAGTGGTGATCCAGAAAAAAGGTTGCGATGTGTATTTCAGATAGGATGTTAATGGAGCAGACCACCCATTTTGAATGATGACCATATTATTACACTAATACATAATACATTAGAGAGGCAAAACATTTTCATAGTCATTGATCCAATAAAATGGCACTCTACGATGGTTAACACTTATTTCTGGTTTAAATCGCAATCCTTTTCCTATCAGAAAAGCCCTTCATGTAATTTGTTATTGTCATCACTTCATATGTTTTCATCAAGACACTGTGCGTAACTGCACTACAATGTTTAGTGCCGTTGTTTGATTCCTTATGGTAAATGTATGAGCTAAATTATGTGAACACGTTTCAGCGCACGTTAAAAAGCAACACAGCCACACTGAAAGGTGTCTCATTTCTACAGCAGATATTTTGTATGAACAAACTATATTAATCATTATGTTCACTTCCTCTGTAAGCATCCCCTAGCATGTGTGTCCTAAGGAAATAGTAAAAATTCCCGTTGAGGGAGGTCAATTCGAATTCCTTCAAAGGCGTTAGTATGGTGAAGCAAAAAAAAGACATCAAATACCATTTCCGTAATTTTGAGACGACCTTTCTGAAAGCCTTATTGTATAAAACATTTCTTCTGATTCCATTAAAGAGTTTCTTCTTGCAATCTGCAGCGTATAAAGTAAAATAAAACAAAGTAAAACGGAATACTACCGCCAAAGCACTGTCTCCACGCAGGATTAGAACTGCCGACTCACAGCTCAGTTGCATCGCGAGAGACGAGCAGAACCACACAGCCAACCACACGCTGCCGCCTGATGCCCTCAGTCTCTCACATATTCAATGCTGATCCTCTAACGTATCTCGAAAGTTAACCTAAAAGTCACCTATGCGAATAAAAAAATTCCTTGAGTGCAAAAGTTAAATTTCTGTCTCTCATATCACATGGGCATTATACAGCATGAGTCATGTAAGTAGAAAAGGAATGTCAAGTGAACTTAGCTAGACAACTCAGTACCACTTGGGGAAGTAACTGCACTGTCACAGTGTTGCCAAATATTAGCAACGATGTTGCCAGTTCTTAGCTGTACAAGGAACACCTGTGTAGCGATAAGCGACGCGAAATCGCCCTCGTCTCATACGGGCTTCAAGAGGAAAGTCGCGGATGTTGGGTAATACGCGGCGCACTCTCCTGATAGTTTCCATCGTCACACTTTAGCATGCAGATATTTAATTCGTCCAATGAGGCCGAAACCAGCGTTCATATATTTTGAAACTTAACAGCATTATGATACAATTTCAGCAAATGACTAGAGAAGTTAAACATACTGATATTGTTCTTGAAACATACGGCAGGTCAGAGACCGAAATATGTAAACTTCCATCACGATTTCAATTTCACCTTCCCCCCTTCCCCCAAAAAAGACTAAAACAATTACTTTGTTAGATTTCGACATTTCATTAAATGTTACTGGAAATGAACGTTGCCCCATCCGTCACTTAACAGTAAGGTATCAAACACTTACCCTCACCAACTTTCAGTGAGAGCTTTTTGCAACAAAACGAAAAAGTAGTGTGAACGATCATTTTGTCCAATCATACTAGGCGCTGTAGTTCGAAAATGGGCTGTATCTACGTTGTGTATTGTCATGCGAAAAAACCAGAAATAAGTGTTAACCATCGTAGAGTGCCATTTTATTGGATCAATGACTATGAAAATGTTTTGCCTCTCTAATGTATTATGTATTAGTGTAATAATATGGTCATCATTCAAAATGGGTGGTCTGCTCCATTAACATCCTATCTGAAATACACATCGCAACCTTTTTTCTGGATCACCACTCAGCAACACTCAAGCATTTTACATATCCAGGGTGATGAGCAGCAGCAGGCGCTGTGCGCAGAGGGCGAGGCAGTGCTGTGTAGCGCCGCCACCGCTGCTGCCGGCGAGTGGGCAGCGGAGAGCTCTGCCAAGTGCTGCGGTCAGAGGTGGCGACGTTATTGGGCCGAAATTTTATTACCAGTGTATCAAAAAATAAAATACATTACGCATATGCTTCCCTTACACATGTGGCATCAGTACGCACGAGGAACGTGAAATTAAAATTTTTGTCAACAGTCGATTTCGATCGCTAACACTTTCACGTGCAAGTCACGCACGTTACCGCGAGACCACGGATGTGACTGACGTACAGAATTTCTAACAGCACACAAGAAGTACTGTACGAACTCCCGCAGTCTACGGCGTTGCCAGATTGTGCAGATAGCTAGCCCATGTCGCGATCGGCTCGGACTTAGGCTCAGCGGCGGCCGGCCGGTGGCCAGGTTTTTTGTCAAAGAGTGTACATTCCAGAGGGTTAAGCAAGGGTATTTTGTAGATTTATTTATTCTTTCAAAAATTTAAGATCATGTATCTTGTTTACACAGAATTTATTTTCAAAGAAGAATTAAAAATCAGTACTAGAAGTCACCTGCCATGCTTCCATTTCTATTCCCATTCAGCATAAAAATAATACAAATGTAAACATGATACATATATTCTCCCGTGCTTGCTTTTGTCTTTCAGGTTTGTTAGGCGGACGGAATTAAAATGTGGCAACAGCTAACACTGAAGATTACATGGCGTAATGTTTACATTTGTATTACACTTATGGTGAAGAGAGAGTGGAATTATGAATTACGATTTATAGGAATAAATCGTTGTCCCTAATCAGCCGAACTACTTTGACACAACACTAGTTTTAACATATTATGCTCCCTGAGATTTACAGAAAACTACTCACATGTAAAACAATATCAAGAAGCAAGATATTATACAAATTTGCCCTTCAAAATAAGAACAAATTCTTAAAACAAGCCATACTAAAAATGAAAAAAGAAGCTATCCATAATGGAGCAAAAACTTGGGGGTGAGTGTTTACTAAGGCCCTAACAAGCATTTCATTTCAAAAATTGACAGTAAAAAAAAAAATCTCCATTTGAAGGTGAACTGTAAAGTTTAATAATAATTGTTAAGACATGAGAAATGCTTACTAAAAATAAATATTTCTCTGACAGAGTATACTGATTTTAGAAGAAACAATTACACTGATCTTTACATGTGTATGCATGTCAAAAACAGACTAAAAAAGTGGAATCATTAATTAAAGTGCTACTCAGTAATTGATTTAACTCACTAATGACAAAAGAGAATGAATATTAGTATGCCAAATCACAGCTTAACTACAAGATTATGCATCTGGGTTCATAAAACGATCCAACAAAAAAACAGTGTTGCCAAACTACTAAAATAAATAAAACAGTAAATTCCATCGAAATACTTGGCATGTCTGACTACTCGCCGTGCAATCTAAGCTGAAATTTGGCACCGAGTGACAGGTGTGACAAATGGAATTTGTCTTTACAGTCTTTCCCATCAGCCACCATTTAAATCCCATACTGTAAACAACAAAATGCAAAGTTTGTGTTTGAATATTTGTAAATTGCCAAGAAAATTAATGCTTAATGTTTATAAACACTACCTGAAGGTGAACACCATCACTGTGGCAGTTTTTTCCTCCACTAATATGGTTTTATAAAGCATAAATTGTGGGGAAGAAATGTAAATATGTTGCTACAAAAACAAAACAAAAAACAAAACCAAAAGGAAAAGGAAAAGGGGGGGGGGGGCGTGTCAATTGACATTGTGAACATAAGAAATTTGACTGGAACAACCAAGAAACGCAAATGTCAGGAAAACTTAAATTCTGGGAACATATAAGTTGGACTTTGTTCACCATTTCTGGTCTTTTGAAACTGATCTATTTTAGGTGCCCACTTAAAATAAAATATTACTATCTTTCAAGTGTATGGGCAAGAAAATTTTTTACATTATCATTAAATGAAATAGGGTACACAGTTTTATGATATTTAGTGGTATCTATTATGGATTACAAATGCCCCACAGGGGGGCTCATGGTTCTTTTATGAGTATGCGTGTGGTGAACACAGAGCCCTGAGATAATGCACTCTTTCTTCCTTCTTTCCTCCCTAGACTGCATTTCCTTATCCTTACCCTCCCAATCAAAGAACCAACCAACAGATTACAAATGAACACAGCCCACATATGCTGAATGTCAGCAGTACCTTGGTCCAATCACTTGGATCACTTTTTTAATTGAGTTCTTATCCATAAAAATTTGCAGCTAATCACAGACACGAGTGTGGAGCCTTACCGGGTGATCTTTTTTTATGGTACTATATTAAGACAAAAATAGTTTTATACAAGGCCGAAGTCTCCCAGCAGAAACAATTTTATTATGGGAGATTCCTTTTAAATATTAAGAGGAGAATTATGATGTTTGCACCTCTTTAAATAGCAAGTATCTCTCCAACAGTCGTTTACACTTAATCATTTATAGAACACACTACATTAACACAAGGCAGTCACTTACCTCCTTGCCACCAGTAGCAAGGCTCTTTCCAGACCAAAATAGGTGTGCACATGTGGCAACACCACGGCACTGGTCTGGCTTCTTGAGCAGTTTAGAGGCTGCTAGCGCACACTGTGTCCGCAGCGGTTCATGGCTCTCTTCACTAAAACATGAAGTCTGCTCAACAGTTGCTACAATCAGTGTTATAGCTGCCAGTTGGGCTTTGCTGTCCGAGATTTCATCCTCATAAAGTGAGAATGCCTATAAGAGACATAACAAAAGCCAAAGTCAATACATAATTAATACACAATAGAAGAAATGAATGTCTGTCTGTCTGTCTTTCTGTGTGTGTGTGTGTGTGTGTGTGTGTGTGTGTGTGTGTGTGTGTGTGTACAAAAATGCAATTTTTATTTGCCATGGGCTTCCTGCAAGCACTGATTGTTGGTAGAAGTCTGAAGTTGTCATTGTTGGAACTAACCTTCAGGATCCAACAATGAATTGCAGTATATTGTTGCAGGTTAGAGTTTTTTTCAGTAGGCAAAACACCTTATGTTAATCAAGTCAATTGTTTACATTTTGTTTTGTTCTCACACAAAGGACAGCGTCTATGTGAGACACTAGTTGAGCACAGTATTACGTGGCTCAACATAAATTTTTGAGAGAGTTTTCCTCCCGCAAAGTAGTAGTTCCTTTTGTGATTTACTTACATTTCTGATCACTTTTCATTTGTTTCAGAAGAAAAGAGTATGTTGTTTCCATCTAAGTGCCACACAGGAAACATACAGGTTTATTTATAACTTATAAATTGATGTAAACTGATAAAGCTGCAGAGATGCTGTAAAGCAGAAACTTAAAAAAATTACTCTCTAGTCTCCAAATATAGATCCACAATAAAACACTATTTACTGTTCTCAAAATGTCAAATTAAATCTACAATAAATAATATTTTTATGACCATTAAATATGTGAACACTATATATCTAGGGAAGGAAAAATTCATGTTAACAATAACATGAGTAATGCGGATTTAGCTGTTTTTAAAGAGATAATGTGAATTTGTTGATGTTTTGGGAATTAATGTGAAATCGACGTTTTACAATGAAATTAGCCTGACTCTGGGTAAAAAAATTTGTAAGTCTAGTGATGTCAGTGAGAGAGAGAACATTTCTACATTCAATCTTCAAATGCGGTAGCTATTTTATTATTTTGTAATAAATACTGTCTTGCCTGGCAGTTAATATCTTTTAAGAGTGGGTAGTTGTCTAAAAATTTGGCAATCCCCCCCCCCCCTCTCCCCCCCCCCCCCACTGTCAATCTCTATACATAAAAATGTGGACATGACAAGAGTGTCATTTTAAAATGACTGTTACGAATTAAGAAAAGATTAATGTTTTTTATTATAGCCAAGAAGTTGTACTACAATGTGTCAAAAAATCAGATCTTTAAACCACATGCTTTCTTCAAAATAGAGAGAAGCATTATGAAACTAAAAACTTGTGCAGAATGAAAATGACACATTTTCAATTTTCACAAGCAATGGAAAACACATAAGGAAAAAATAAGTTGATAAAACAATATATACCGACAACAGTTTTTACAGCATGAAAATTGGAACAGTGATCCCTTTTCCTCAGCCCAAACCCAACCACAAGTGGCCATCCCCACGCGGCTCAATGTACATACACATTCCTTCAAATCAAGAGTTGGTATTTTACCCAATCTCAATTTTTGAGTGGGTACAGCTACCATATGCCTTTTTTAGGGCGTGCATACTGTAATAATACAGTGCCACTCTTTGTTAGATGCGCATATTGACAGAAGTACAATTTGGGATTCGTAACTGTTGGCAAGCTTATTCACCTCCGTGTTTTAAGTTATGAAAATATTGCGGCAATAAATATTGATATATGATTATATTCAAATTTCGATGGATTTCTTCGCTAAAATGTTTCTAGGATTTCAAAACCGTATTGGATTATTTTCAAACACTAACATGGCAGTTTGTAAATTCAACGTACTGCACATTGGACAGCTTTGGCTGACAGAACTGCATTTTAACCCTTTGAGTGCTGCAGACGTGATATGCCACAGCACTCCACCTTGCCGTGGGGCCTGCGGCCGTCATCTGCTGCAGCAGTGGTATTTCCCGTGTGCCCTGCAGACAGCATTTACTTTGCGGCCTGGCCAGTACCTGAGCCCTAAAAAAGGCATATGCCACAGCCGGTTCCACTGCCCATGGACCTGTGGATGTCAATAGCTGCTAAGGGCTGCTGCTTACATGCTGACCGCCACAGCATTCCGAGCGCTTAGAATATTTATCAACTGTTTCTGAAAAACTATTCAATGAAAAATAGTTTTTTTTACATATTATAGTGTGATAGATGCGCTCAATAATACTCTCACTTTCTATTCATTATTCCTTATAGTTACTGTGCTACATCAAATTAAGTAAACAACTGCACAAAATTTGGAAGAGTTTGCCGACGAAAAGTCGCATTGCGTAATTTGCATATAGTTTATTTTAACTCTTACAAAGCTGCAGATGAAATTTAATTTTATTTAAGGTTGTCCGACGGACAGATGCGGAAATTGCACGCACTTCTGTTCATGCGGACTTGGCAGCTCTACGATATAGTCATCATCCGATTATAAGAAAACAGTTTCGTTTGTAGCTTCAGCCTATTATTTTTCAAAGCTCGCTTATGTTTTAAACAGTTCATTCCTTCAAAACAAAGTAAATTTGGAATCAAGACATTCGTGTTGTGCGATTGTCTTGGATTTCATTGTAGACACGGGCACAACAGAAATAGAAATCCATAATTTACTAGAAACCAGTATTTGTAAAAGATGTGTCAAATATAGCCTACACTATTTTCACCTTTTCACAAAAATCACAATGTTTATGACAATTTTCGGACTATTGGGAAACAGTAGGGGGCTGAAATTTTTTCTTCCACATATCTGTGTTGCCAACCAATGAAGTATTAAGTTTCATGTTCAGTACGAATTTACATTAGGAGATATAAGAATCAGAAGTTACATTTCTTTGGGGCTTGATTTACGCGTTCAACTTTGATTATAATTACCTAGCATTATGAATGAAACACATAAGATAACTGAGCTATTCTGCAAATTTATTGGTTTACGAACCGGTTTTCGGCTGTTATGCCATCATCAGGTAAACATTACAAGTTTAAGTTTCAAAGATCTTAACTTCTCCGGGAAATTATTACAATGCAAGTTGTTGTGTAAATTTCTGACATTGATAAAATATGTGACAATATAATAGATTATGACGTTATCCTAAGAAATATAAAGTGAAACAATAGAAATTGCCTGAAAAATATTGATCAAAACGTAAACAGGTCTAATGTCTAGAAACATGGAAGCGTTGTGAATATATTTTAAAATTTTAACTGGTTAAATTAAACTATGATTACTAGTAAAATAAGACATTAAAGTTTATATCACATAATCAGCCAAAACAGTTTTGATTACACGAGAATTTTATAACATGGCTATGAAACAGTAGTAGAGGTATGAGACAAGTGGGTAGGAGATGGTAATTTACATTGTCTGCACAGTGTTATGATTAGGTTCTGCAGACAGAAGTGGTGAGTGTGAAAATTGTGTCTGATCATTCAGTACCAGGTTTGGGAAAGTGTACATATCTCTGTTAATTTCCATTATTTCAAAGAAGTTCATTTAGCTTCCTTTTTGTACATGACGTAGGACTTCATATGTCACATTATAACCGTGGCCTTTTTTTAGCAGGTGGTCTGCAAAAGTAGAATTTCCTTGCCTATGTTTCCAACTTCTGTGGTGTACCTTTAGTCTAGTACAAATTGCTCTGCCTGACTGTCCAATGTAGAATTTGCCACAGTTGCAAGTTTGCAAGTAATCTTGTATACTCCACTCTTTTCCAAGGCTGGAGGGTTATCTTTACTATTGGGTAGAAAGTGACCAATGGTATTGTGTGTATAAAATGATGTTTTGAAATTTCTGGATTTGAGTTTCTTGGCCACATTCACAGAAACCTTTCTTAAATATGGTATTGTGCACCATTTACTGTGGTCTTGAGATGTTAGGGGTGTTAATAACATGGTAAAGAAGGAAAGAGACATGTTTCTGTTTTTTGTGCATTACAGGATCTACCAAGGCATGGGGTAGCCTTTATTTGATGCTATTTGTAGGATGGTATTTAATTCAATTTGGAAGCTTTCTTTACTCATGGGGATAGATAATAAGTGATGGATCATGGAATGCATGTCTGTGAGTAACTGTATGTTGTGACTGGGAAGGTATTACAGTGTCTGTGGTGGAAGGTTTCCTGTAAATCTTGAAGGTGTGGCAATGATTGCTGATGTCTATAGTTAGGTCTAAATTTACACTGTTACAAAAGTATGAACTTCACAATGGAGTTTGGTGGTGAGCCAAATTTAGCTGCTTAAGGAATGTTTGAAGCTAGCTAGTAAGTCCTGTCTACAAACATCAACATATTTGAACCAGTATCCTACCTTGGAAGAGAGAGGGTTGCTTTCTAAGAACTGATTCTCAAAATTGTCCATGAATATTTCTGCAAGTATTGGACTAAAGGGGGGAACCCATAGCTAGACCATTTAACTGTTTGTATACCTTGCCATTGAAATGAAAATAATTTGTGGCTAACGTTATGTCACCTGTGACAAGTGGATGTACTTCTGTTTTATCCAGTAAATCTTCTAAGTGCGGCAGACGGAGGTGATGGTTGTATGACTGTGTTATGTGCCTGTGTGATTGCATGAGTGTTCTATTTTCTGAAGAAGGCCATGGCTGATAGCTGAAAGTGTTGTATGTGTGTGTCTTTTGTATGTGCCTGTTGCAGCTCGTCGCCACGTCTTTGTGGTGAGTTGTAAACTGTCCTTACTATATTATGGATTACTACTTTTGGACTTTATGTTGGATTCCTCCTTGCCTTATAATCACTGCAACTGGATTTAAACGAATGCCGCTATATTTGGGTGCTCATTTTTATCTTCTGGGCTTTGTCCATTTTAAGCTAGTCAGGAAAATTTTATTTACGAGAGAAACAGTGTATAGTGCTAATGTTTGCAATGATCTTTGAAAATTCACATTAAATGAGAGGAATAATCTTTTGTGTTGACTATGAAATAAATAATTAGTGCTGTTCCTACTGTATTCTTGACAGGTTCTTTTATGAATCCTTGTCCCAACAGTCAATTATCCTTGCAAAACAAACATTTCGTTCCCAACATTAACATAATACGCCACCACTGCCGTAATTTCAATTTTTCAAATGTTTATTAGTTGTAACTTCTATGCTACAAAGCTGAACAGAGCTTCTTTTGTTTGAAGATGGATTTGTATTTTATCTGCTTTTACACCAGATGTTTGTAAAAACAGAACTCGTGGGGGAGGGGGCATAACAAAAGGACGCTGAGCGGGAGAGGGTGGGGAAAAGGAAGAGAGAGAGTCCCACAGTTGGGTAAAATCATGAATCCAACAAAAAACAGCTGAAAATGCAGAGCATAAATGAGCCTTAAAACTACTTGTTGGTATGTCAAAAAATAAGAAACCTCAAAAGAAATGTTTTTATATTAAAAGTCTATATTATTGATGGGAACAGAACTTAAAACTAACTTGTTTCGTAATGTATAATATAAACTTACTTTATATTTCTGCAGATTTCTTCAGATAAGACGAGGTACAGATTTTCATCAAAATTTTATAGTTTAAGCATATATCTGGCCTATAAGATGGCCCCCCAAGTTAACGTATTTATATGAATGTAAGTCGCACCTTTTTTCCCCCAGTTTTCGGGATCTAAAAATATGCCTTCGGCTTAGATTTGGAGGCAAAGCTTCAGGGAGTTCCAAAAAAAATGCTGCAAGAAGCTATCATAAATAGTTTTTATGATTGGCACATCTGGATTTCACCCATAGTTGCAGTGTTTGGTGCCTGTTTTTGAACCTTTGTGCGTTTAGTGCTATGTTGCATCTGATCATGAAGAAGCATTTCTTTTTTTACATTGCGAAGTTTAAGAGAAAAGTAATTTCTTTCGCCGAGACAGCATTTAATTGCACTGATGCACATATGTGAGTGAAAACACATGAAATTGCCCAAGAATGGAAGATAAAAGATTTCAAGGAAGCCACAATTTTTGCGTGTAGCTCTGAAATATTTTATCCCTTTCACTGCTCCGTAGATAAATGTACGCTAATCATTTCAATGTGACTCTGGATATATTGAGAAATTATTTTTGACAAGCGACATTGTAAAATCAAGCTGCATTGTAAATAATTCTATTCCTGTGTATGGCATATAGATTATCGTATGTACCCTTGTCCGCTCAGTAAATTAATAAAGCTTGTAAAGCCATATTCCTGCATTCCTGCCATAAGTGAACACTATGGGGCAAGTCATGAGCACTCCCTGTGATTTGAAAACAAAGGTCCTCACCATATCAATGACCCTTGACTATCCACCTTTCAACTTCTCTTGGTTAAAGTCTTTGTTGACATAATACAACCATCTATGTGGGACTAAACCTTGATATACTTCTTTTTGCCATTGGAGTCTTCCATACAATGTCTCGAAATGTCACATATTGTTACTACACTGCCTCCTGAATGAATTCAATTAGGTACGTGTGTGTGTGTGTGTGTGTGTGTGTGTGTGTGTGTGTGTGTGTGTGTGTGTGAGCTGATGCAGCTACTTACCTGAGACATAAATTCATATGCAACTGTTTCATGATTATCAAAGCCCACACGACCAACTGCCAAAGCTCCCTGTAGGAAAAGTCTTAGCGGTAACTCAGCCAAATCAGCCTTCATAAGGGCACTGATTGTCTGATGGCAGAACTGGAAGATTTTCTGACATTTCTTCTCCCACATATCATCCTGCAAGCAAACCAAAACATTTCACATAGACAAAGCTGAGGTACTTGACTAATCCTATGATCACAATGTGTATTAAATGTGTTATAAACTAACTGCTGAAGTTTTTTTTTGAAATTAGTCAGCATAATTTCTAATAATGGAAACTCCAAGTTGGAATTCAACAATAATATAAGGACACTTTAAAATTCAGCACAAAGACACAACAATGAGCTGCAACAGGCACAAAAAACATAAGCTATCAGCCATGATCTTTTTCAGAATAAAGAGCATTCACATTTCATGGTCACACAACAGTCATCTCCAGCTGCCACAGTGAGAGAATAGGGGAGAGGAGGGGAGAGAAAGGGAGGGGAGGGGATAGAAGGGGGTTAGGAAGGTTGTGTCACGGGGGTGGGGATAGATACAGCAAGGCCTCACGGAACATGGGTGGAATGAAATTCAGCTTAGGAATGGAGTGGGGAGGCGGGTGAGGGAAGCTTTAGTGTTTTGTGTGTGTGTGTGTGTGTGTGTGTGTGTGTGTGTGTGTGTGTGTGAGCGCGCGCCTGTCACAGCTTGTCATTACTTGGTAAACTAACTGTCCTCATTATATTTTTGTTAAGCATAATTTGTGTGAAATGATATCAAAGACTTTAACAGGACATGTAAAACAGTAAAAAATAGAAGAACTGGTCACACATAACTGGTAACTTTATCTAATTTATTCTACCAAGGAAATAGCAACAATAGGATACTGCGGAAATATGATATACGAAATTATTCTTAATGTCAGCAAATACGTTATAGCAAAATAGATTACTGTTTAGGTTATAGAATAGGAGGAGAATAATATTTGACACACACAAAGAATACTAAAATAATGTACCTTAAATGGCCAGCCTGAAGCTTAAGTGATATAAACTTTTGATCCTGATAGGTACACATATTAGCGAAAGCCTGAATTTAGAAATACTAACATCAAAAGGAAAATTCACTAGAGAAAAAATATCTGAGATACTTAATTTCCAGCTAGTATTTACAAAATGCTTAATACTGTTATCGGACAATATAATAACAAAGGTATTTGGAATTATTACTTTATTTCATGTGGTGAAGAGACAAAGCAACAAATAGAACAGTGTATGTACCTTTGTATGTGCATATAAGTGTTACTAAATATTTGAAAATAATAGTTTACAATTGTTGCATATTTTGATTTTTAGATGATAAAATGGGTGCAATTTTCCCCTTATTAGTTCTTTTAACATACCACATTATTCTTACTGTTATAATGAAATTCACCACTAATGTTTTGCTTTTGCTTATTATTTCCACGAAGATAACTGTTGTTGTTGCATTCACGTTGTTTCTAGTATTGTGCCACAAAGAAAAAAGTTCAAATTGTCGGATGAAGTCTTCACTTGTTTCATGGGGATTCATTAAAGGAATTGACATGAAAAAAATAAATAAATAAATAAATAAATAAATAAATAAATAAATAAAATAAAAATACAACACTTACTGCAGCTTCATTGGTCAACTTGGCCCACATCAGAGGATAAATCATAAATTATACAATCCGTGACACAGGCATGGTATAGCTATGTTGGCAACAGATCGTGGATCGTGGGAATAAAGCTGACCAATCGCGTCAAAACTTGAGATAGCCAATGAAATTTTAGATGGCAACGATGGCGACAAAATATGCTACATCAGAGCTAACAAATATGCCAAGGAGGTTAGATTAAAGGGAGACTGCATTATCAATGCTGAGAATAAATGCAAAACATCATCTTCCTCTGTAAGTTTAATGTGTCAAACTAAATTATTATGCACATTATCAATATAATATTATTTACTATGAAGAAAAAACAACTGTTGCAATCTAAAATTTCATTGGCTATCTCAAGCTTTGCCACGATTGGTCAGCTTTATTCCCACGATCCAGCAGCAGTTGCCAACATAGCTATACCATGCCTGTGTCATGGATTGTATAATTTTACCGGTATATAGCAATGTTGTTAATCATGTTTCAATTAAATTCCTAATAAGAGTTCATTATTCACTTACAGGTCAGGAAACAGACGAATATTGCTGCCAATTACAAAAACCCTACTATCTGGTTGAGCAAACTAGCCATTTTGGCAGTGAAAAATAAGGTCGTAGATGATTTAAACATAAAAATTCAAAGCCAAATCGCTGGCCAATAACATACAATTATTAATATTGTCTCAAGGCAATGTATTATTGTTGATATTTGCATTCATTTACTTCAATAGTTTCCATTTCCGATTCTGTTGAAGTCAATTATCCAAAAAAATTCCTGAATTCATTGGATTTGCTAGGAATGCCAATGCACGATTTACAAATCAAAGTTGGGACTGTGATAATCATGTTATACAATCTAAGCCAACCGAAACTATGCAATGGAACAAGACTCTCTGTGAACAAGCTGATGAACAATGTAATTGAAGCAATGATAATCACAGGAAAGTTCAAAGGAGAGGATGCCCCAATTCCAAGAATACCACAGATTCCAACCGACTTTCCATTTCAATTTAAGCGTGTCCAGTTTACCGTTTGCCTTGCATTCGCAATGACAATTAATAAAGTGCATAACCAGTCATTGGAAATTTGTGGATTAAATCTTGAATCACCGTATTTTTCACACGGGCAGTTTTACGTGACGTGTTCGAGAGTCAGCAAACCATCTGCATTGTTAGTTTTCCCTCTGGATGGAAAGACAAAAAATATCGTTCAACAAGCGTTACAATGAATGCAACACAAAGAATTCCAAAATGTATTTGTATTTTAGTTAATTATTTTGTTTCATAAGGACTTTCTATCATTAAAGTATAATCATGCTATAATTACTTTGTTTTCAACTCTTAGGCTCTCGAGAAGGTATAAACAAGTTATAAAAAGCATTTCTATTCTGCTCGCTGCGAGAAAAACTTGCTAAGCTGTGCTGTAAAAATGTGCGGTTTTGTTTCCTTTTTCCAGTCATTTTTAACATGAAACAGGAAAGTAGTTTTCTTTTTTTTAATGCTTAAATGTATAATCACACCTGTTTGTACAATAAAAGTACGGCCATTAAAGCTACTAACCACACAGATAGAGCAGCTCAAAAGGTTTCTCTAATAACCCGTTTCCATTTGATTAACCCATCCATTTTGACTTATATTACCAATCAGGGTCCCAATAACAATAAATAAGATCAGTGAGAGATGGTGGAGGAGATTGAGATTGGAAATGAAATGGATTTAAAAAGGGGGATGATATAGACGCAGAGAGGTGGTGGAGAATATGGATATGGTGTGGGAAAAAAGAGAGTGGTGTGAAGGTGATGGAAAAAAGACGGGGGGGGGGGGGGGAGGGGGGGAGTAGGCGATGTGAAAATAGAGGAGGGAGGAAGGGATAGAGATAGGGAGAAGAGGAGTGATTGGGGTATATAACCCATAAACATTAGCTACTGCGAAGCATTGCCGGGTTTGCTAGTCACTTAAGTAAGTACACCATTCAATGAGCCACAGAAAGGCACAAATAACAGAATACCAATTAATAGACTGGCCACAGCAGCTGGAGAAGTTAATGGACTAAAGCTATTAATTCGTATTCTGTTACTTTTATCTTTCTGTGGCTCATCGGATGTCTCTGACGTGAGTAGCAACTTATTCTCCTCAAAAATTAATAATCAGCCTTTCATGATGAAAGTGGTGTAATTCATTTTAGTACTCCATCATATGATTTGAATTGGCACAAAAACTCACATCAACATCAAGAGAAATCATTTATTTCATTTACACTCTTGTTAATATTCAATGCTTCTGGACAGTACAGCCTTGTGTGGCGTCACTGAACACTCATGTGACCAAGGCTCACAAGCTCGGTCCGGCTTGCAGATTAAAAGGAACACTCTGGCTAGGCCCTCAGTAGACAGTTTGCTGTCATTGAGGCTAGTTCGCCTGTGAGTTAAAGTGTCAACTGATTTTATGCAGCTATTCAAATATTCATCATTACTCCACCATTTGGATATTTTTCATTCTAAAAGTTCTCTCTTAAGACCAATTTCCCAGGGTCATATCAAAGTTTTATTTTCAGAGGTATCCTGGGCATGGGCTTTTTGACAAAATTGGGGAGGGAGTCAAAACACCTCTGGGTACATCCTGGTCTGTTCGAGGTATGCACAACACACTGTCAGTTTATATCCATCTATTCGTTTTATGGATGTTTCCTAATGTCAAATCAATGAGGTCTTCGGGCATAGTCTATGATCAACGTAACAAGTTGTGAAAAATAAATGAAACATTTCTTCCATTAGACGACAAATGGTCACTAATTCCCAAGTGTAAGTGATTTTCTTTCAATTACTATATTTCATGTATTTACAATTGTTATACATAACTATTTTACTGTATAATAAATAGATTCTTTATATCGATTATTACTTGCACCCAATTTTCTGAAATTCTTGTGTCTAAATTTGAACAGGAAGTTTCACATGAGAAGTAAAATGTTAAAAATAGATCAGAATATGAAATATACTGTTCAAAATATGCATTCAAACTGGAACAATAATTTGTGATATAGAGGTTACTTGCTGGTTGGTTGTTAAGCGGGTTTGCCTACCATAATGCCACTATCTATCCTAGCGGCTTGCGCACGCCACTGTGGCACGATGTCAAAATTATAAAATAAACCACCTGTCAACTGTTCCGAACATGTTAAGTGTATTAATGATTCTCAATATTCCAGCAAAACAGATGTACATCTTATGATCTTGAGCCCAAGTCACAGCTTCTATCACTCCACACCTTACCAAGCCTGATGACCACAGTACTTCTTTAAGGAAGGAATCAACAGGCACTCATGAAGTTCACAATTTGGTTGCAGGTTCAAGAGGTGTCATCATACATGGAAAGCCTTGAATTGGCTAAAAGAAAAGAAAAGAAAAAACAGGAGAGCCATGAATGCTGGTAGTAGCTTTAATGTGAAAACGAACAGAATCAACTCTTTGCCTGCCTCAAAATGAATGAAACGAGTTCAACTGAAGAAGATTTAGCTGTGGAAAACGCCAGTTCAAATCCAAGTAGTGAAACACTAAAGTGAGGCTATTTAGTTAGTTATTTATGGACTAGGAAGGTAAGTAAAATTTCATCATATATGATGTATGTTTATTTAGCATGCTGTCTTCATCAGATTACTAATACCATATCCCCAGATCAGTGGTGTGAATCCCCAAAAACAATGAATGTAAAGAAAAAAGTTACATACAGTATCTGAATTATTTTAATGAATAATGCTTGAAGGCATCACGATGGTAAACAATAATACTTTCCTATATTGGTGAGGGGAGTGGGGGTGTTACTAGTGTGAAGTTCGTGGTAGGTTTTTAAGCTCTGTTTTTATGATAAAGCTTGATCTCTGTTAAGTAAAAAGGGCTTCAGCACAAATTATACTCTGAATATGAGCAGCAAAACAAACAAATCAGGGAGTCTACTTAAGTACTTACCTTTACATCAATCTTGCCCTCCCCCTCCCAACCGAAAATGTATACTAGATTCGCCATTGCCCCTAATACATGGAAAACATTAATAAAGAGTTGTTTTGGAACCCACCTGGTCCTTGATGGCCCTGTACTTGAAAGCAAGCTGATATGCTTGAAACACTATTGGCGGTAGAGTGTACTTGATCCTTCTGTTCCCACCTGCTCCAAAGTGTTTCCGTGCAGTGCTCAAAATGAGGTACTGCTGATCAGGAGTGTCAGAGCGCAGGTGATGTATAAATCTGCCAAACAATACATACATTGTTATATTTTAAAGCAATTTTTGAGTAATATTAAATAACTTTTCTGTACAAAATCTCTCTCTCTCTCTCTCTCTCTCTCTCTCTCTCTCTCTCTCTCTCTCTCTCACACACACACACACACACACACACACACACACACACACACTTATTTGATGTATAATATGCAGAGAAAAGGATGAAAATTCATTTTCACTAAATACAATTAAAGTTTGTACAACAAATTAATATTAAACACACCTTCCAAGAAGTCCTTGTTCCTCTGCAAAGTCCTCTGGATCATCTTCAGCTGCAGGTTGGTCTGGCTGATCCTGGACCAGTGGTGATATCATTGTCAATACAGCGTCCACCTGGAAATCGACTAAGTATTAAAAATATGACAACATTTATAACAATTTTTTGGGGGGTGGTGGGTGGGGGGGATCATCATTATGCTGTATCATGATTTCCTCATCTCCAGTTTATTGGGTGTGGTGGATAAGCAGTAGCTGGTAAATATTAGTGGTGATAAGACACTTCCTTCTTAAGCTTCTTTGTTTCAAACTACTCAAATCTATCCACTGTTGCATCATTAACAGAATGTCCTCTTCATTTTGTTAAATGCAAAGACCTGTCTCATTTACATATCTTACAGGAATGGTCCATTAAGAATTTCATATTGCTTCTCTACTCCAATGGTGCTCTTTCCCTACTTTAACAATCACAGTGCTTTTGTCCTCTTTGAATTAATACTGATATTGACTGCCTTAGATAATACTTTTTTCTAACTGCTGCAAGGTACCAGAGTTATGTCCCAGTAATTTCCAAATTCTCTTTATTGAACACAGGGATAATGAATTCTTTTCTCCTGGCTTAGTAAAATTTGTCATTCCCAGTGCAAAGATGTTCAGCAAGCCACAGAAGAAGAAGAAGAAGTGGGGGGGGGGGGGGGAACCCACCCAACAACAACACATTCCTCAAGTTAGGTTTCGGCCTGAGCCTTAATCAGAAAGAGACCTCTCGGTTCATGTAATCCCCAGGCACACTAAATAGACACACGAGTGCATGTCTATAAAAGAGTGTGGTTCTCCCCCCCCCCCCCCCCCCCATTTCATAATGTATCAACATTGCCTTATAACATGCAACATGCACAAATTTGTGGTATGCATTTCACACCTCCAGGAGGATTGTATATACAGAACCCATAGAAATGCCAACTTTTGAGAGCATGTGCCACCATCCTTTGGCAATCTTCCAAAACAGTTTTTTCCTTTTGCTCAATCATGTCATCAGACATTCTGGTGTGAGGCTGAGATTATCTTAGTGTGTTGTCACACAATGGTTTGCCTTCTTTGAAATGTCACAACCACAAATGCACATTGGTCACATCCACGACACCATCAATTGACAATGAATTTCAACTGATGGCACACCACAAAAATGGAGAAAAGTAACAATTACATGGTGCTCTTGTACTGAGAATGTTGCCATTTTAAGTATCAATAACTGTCCCAACTCTCACTGCTGCCACTAGAGTTCTATGTGGTATACAGTTCAGCCATCTCTATCATTCACGACAATGTTAATAGCAATTACCAAGGGGAAAAATCTGATGTGTTTTAACTTCAATGCACCTTTTATGACACACTGTAAATCCCTACTAAAAAGTGCTATCTTTCTGCTGTAAGAGGTTAATGTACCATTAACAAACATCCAACAATAAAACAAAGATTCAGAGCAGTACCATTGTAAATGTTATGGCAGACATCAATACATGTATCAATAATTCAATACCTAAAAACTTCTGGAATGTTTTTGTATAAAATACTCAATAACACTGGAACAACAGGACATTCTAAGAAGCATTGACAAATTTATTTTTCCAGTATAAATTCTGGGAAATACTGCAACTTTCAATTTGTTCTAGTATAAAGTTAAGAAAAGCTAATGATAGTAATGCATTGAACAGTTGAAAATAGAATCTGTTGAAGTTCGAGAGGATATGAAGAAAAGAGTAGATATACATTTACAGATCCTTACATTACAGACACCGGAGAACAATAGCCAACTTCAATAATTAGCAACACACAATGCTGAAACTTGCTGCACTAGGTAATTACAGTTGAGAAAGTGAAAAAATTTTAACAATGGAAAATCCGATTGGAATGTAAATAATGGAAGATCGGTAACAACTCACTGTAAAGAGGCTCGCCGAGTTGCTGACAGGCACGAAAATAGATAATCACATACACGCAACTTAAAATTTTCGGCCATGGCCTTTGTTAGAAAAAGAAACACACACATTCACTCAGACAATTAGTCCGAGTGATTGTGTGAATGAATGTATTTCTTTTTCTGACTAAGGCCATGGCTGAAAATTTAAGTTGTGTATATGAGATTATTTTCGTGCCTGTCAGCAGCTCAGCGAGCTTTGTTAAAGTGAAAAAATTGTTGGTTCAATATACCTTTGGCATTATGTGAGTTCCATATGCAGATAAAATGTATAAGTTCCAACACAAAGAGGCATTATGTTGTTCTATTCATTGATTATATAGTTTACATCTAGTGCAGATTAACTTAATGTCATCCATATAGAATGAAGATGATAGGTATGTTGCATTAACACATTCATCCCTCATTTTTGGAGTTTAACAATCAGGAAACTGCCTTCAACAAAGACACTAATTTTGGTGATAATGCACCTTTTCCTCCAGTTCTGATTATTCCATTGACATGCAATTATAGTCTTCAGAATTCTAACAATGATTGGATCAATGCCTTGTTAACTCAAACAGTGTATGTTTGAATTTTTTCAAAAACTGTCACAATATCAAAAAATGCCACAAAAGCAGCAATTTATACTCATTGCTCTGTGGTCCATCTACAATATACGGTTTGTTCCTTTGCTTTATGTGGTGACAACAATTGAATATCATAAATTTTAGGGAGAAGGCTATCAAACCTATATTGCTGTGTCTTGTTTTACCGTTTTCTTATAAACAAGAACAAAATTGATCCAGGTCTGTGAAATTTTCCTCCCCTTAGGCATTCTGTACACAATTTCTCAAGTTCATTTTGTCCTTTTGACTTTAAACAACCTCTATCTGTGGATAACTTTTTTTTTATGCCTTAGATGCATGTATGACAATCTGAAATTTGATTATTACGTCTCGGTATTTTTGGTTCATCTTAACCTATATGAACATTTAAAGAAATTTTTAGACTATGTATGATTTTCTATTTGCTATTGCTGACTGTATTGTCTACCACCTTAATGACAAATTGTTATGTACAACCAATATTATTTTCGTGTTTTTTCCAAAATCCTGTTTGCAACTCTTTCTTGTATTGACTGGGTTGGCTCTCAACCTAAAAGACTTCCTGTATTATTATACACAACTGTTTTTTTTACCTGCAAAAAGTATCTGAAGGAAATCAACATAAAATAATTGCTTGGTGAAAAATAACAAACCTTTACTAAAATTATTAAAGATATCTATGACAGTACTACTGTAACAAAAAATAGATTTTTTTTAAGTTTGATTGCAGTTTTGTTTGCCAGGTGGTTTTCTTACATACAGATAAGTTTTAACAGGGATTTTTTTTCCAGTGGTGACAGAATTAATGAAACTATTACTTCTACAAACTACTAAATGTTTTGTTAAGATATGTAATACTTCCAGACCTGTTCCTGGGTGGAGACGTATGTCTCATTTTCCAGGGCATTGCTCACGATATAGGCTGCAAGAGATTTACGACCATGATAGTCAAAGTGTTCCAGTACGGCTGGGTAATTCTCCAGTTGCAACACTGTTAGTAAGTTACTGTAATGGTCCACTGGAATCTTCATCAGTCGTGTCAGTTCACGAGCCAGAGGTGTGTTGTATTCAATCCTGGCAACATGATCAATCGATAAATATACAATTTGTACACAACTGTGGTACTATGCACAGTATTCTAGGTTTTTTCTTTTTTGTTCCTCAAACTTAAGTTTTTAGTTACAAATTTTAATATTATTTTAGATACATGTCATGGTTCATGCTTCCTAAACAGCTCAGTGTTGCTGAACTGCCCAATAATAAATTAATCAATGCAGTTTTTTTATTGAAATTTGCTGTAGATTTGCTTATAGAGTTATAAGAGCAGCAGAACTTCCATTGACCATACATATCACAAAGGTATACTTCCATGAAGTATCTCTGATGCCAGTCTGCAGAAATATGTAGTGAAAAGAGCAGGAAACTTATGTTTGCGACACATACTATCATTGTTTAAAATTGCTGACGACAGGCACCAGTTTGAAACTTCCTGACATTAAAACTATTTGCTCAACAAAGACTATAACCTATGACCTTTTCTGCAAGCATGTGTTATACAGCACAACTCTTGACCTATCCTCACAGCTTTACTTCTGCCAGTATCTCATTCTCTCATGTTACTGTGAGGATGGCTCACCCCAGTTAGAGTGCCATTCAGTGCACAGTGACAATCTGTCAGGACTTTTTAAAGTCTGGTATAATAAATTGCCAAATGTAGTGCTGTTAACTATTATGGGGAAGATTACTACAAGCTCAGCTCTCACCATACGCTCACCAACTACAAGACATCCCTCTATATATATATATATAGTGTGTGTGTGTGTGTGTGTGTGTGTGTGTGTGTGTGTGTGTGTGTGTGTGTGTAAGAAACAAAGAACCACACCTGCTACCATAACACAGTGGAGGAAGCTACTATTGAAATGCCAATACATCCTAACTTGATTGATGAGGAACACTGACAATGTCAGATATTCTACATCAATTATTAGTTGCATCCAAATCTTTAAAGGAGAAAAGACAAATCAGTGGTCTATAAATATACCAGTACCCATGATAAATATCACCAACTGAAAGATGGATAACCCAGGAGGGAGTGGAAAAGATGTTGCAAAATGATGCTGAACTGAAGCTTCAGAGTGCCTTAGTCCTCTCCTGTGGTCCTTGCGAAGAATTATGACAGATGGTATTTCTGTAGGTGAATATTGACAACAGGGAAGTAAACTAAATAAAAATATTGCATTCATAACTATGATGGCATCAATGAGGTTAAAGTTAAGCTGTCTTGAGTGTGTAACAGGCCTTGGAACATATGACAAACTGCTCCTACACCTTAAATGAACAATGTGTCTTTGCTATCTCAATTACACTGTTGTTTTTCCAAAGAAATTTGGAGAATATCCAAACCATGACAACTGCGATGAAGTATATTCAGACTGGAGGTCTTCACATGAATCCAGATTGCCCTGGGGCACATAGTAAATGGCGATGGAGTCCAACCCCATCCAGAGAAACTAAGATCAGTCACTAATGTTCTGATGCCGCAGCTGTGTAGGCACTATGGTGGGCAGAATAATGATGGAACAAATGACTATATTGCACATCTAACATCATCACAGAGGCTTTAATGTGGGCAACAGTTGTGCAACAATTATTCTGCCCATTACAACAGCCCAGTAAGAGATATCCACACTTGTCTTCAGATTCATTCATGGATGTGTGTAGTATAACTACCTCCAGTTATGCAACGATCAAATATTGGAAATATTAAAAATTTTCCGTTTATTTTCACTTGTACAATCACTACAAAAAGTATACAACAACCCTGAATTATCCTGCATATGGAAGTGTTTTTTCTTTACTTTTTTTAAAATACATTTGAAACTGTTTCCATCAGAACTACAGCACTTGAACTTTTGCTAAAGCGTTTAAGACCATTCACAAGCACCGAATTAGATGGGGTTAAAATTTTCCTGGAAGACATATGCTATTATTCTATTGATGACTTCTTTGAAGACACATTCACAATTTTAACAGGAGGATTATATATTTTATTCTTTGTACTGAAAACCAATTTGCAGTTGTAATTTAGGCATGCATATAAAATATATAATGTATTAGTCTTAAAATGTTCTTAGCTACATGACATGTCTCCTATATATAAAATCAAACAATGTAAACATTATAAATAAAAAGATGAATAAACAAAAAAAAAAAAAAAATCAAATTTGTCCCAGGGCTATAAAATATGTATTTACTCACGAAAGAACAAAAAAATAATAGAAACTATAATTGCATCCTTTTAGCATGAAGTGAATGAAGCAATAAAATAACAACTATTATCTTATTAACAGTGCTGCATAAAATCTTAACTACTGCTTAAACATATTCTCTGAACTGAAAACGGTGAATTATGATTAATACATATAACACAGCTAAGCACAGCAAATTATTTGCAAGGGATATTATACTGGCTTACTGAATCGTGCAACATTTAACTGCATGAAAACACGAGGACAGGCATAGTCATCACATGGATCTGGCCAAGCACATCTTACCACTACAAGATGATTACTGCATTAGCACTAAGCACATCATAATACCTTCATACATGTACCTGCTGTTTGAGAACAAGTAAATGGGACATGCTGCGACATTCTGTGTCATCCCGCACCAATGGTTGGAGATAAGTTACAGCCAAACAATTTAATTCCCATTCATAGGCTGCCAATTAAATCTCAACACGAATGACTCCTTTGATATGATGTCAGGCTCAGGATGCACAGATTGCCAATTAATGACCTCTTCATGTTTTCAGCAAAGACTCGCAGTCCTGCACTATTCTGGATGGCCAGAATATATGGTGGCAATATGGAAGAAGGTCCCAGCCTACCATTTTCTTGGAGAGGCACAGTAGTGTCATTCCTAGTATGACTTCGTCATTGAAGATGACGAAATAACTTCCGGTAGTGGCTGTGGAGAACCTGTAGGCCAAGGACATTCTGTGTCCTCGCATAATACTTCTTGGGTGACATTTTTTATTTTATTTTATTTATTTATTTATTTATTTTTTGTTGTGGTTTTAGGGCGCACAACTGCTAAGGTCATTAGCGCCCAGACAAGAACAGAGATTCGCTAGATCTCAAAAAAATTGGTAACTGCCAGATAGAATATCAAGAGAAGGCTAAAAACGAAAGATAAAAAACAAAAGGGTTAAATATCCTTTGATAAATTGGCCAAGTTGATAAATCGCAAAACTCAGCAGCTGCCCGTGTGTCATCAGCTAAAATTTCCTCCAGAGTAGACGGAAAGTGAAGGGCTACACGGAGATGATTAAAATTAACACAAGACAGTAAAACATGTCGCACCGTCAGCAATTCACCGCAGGAGCACAGCGGTGCAGGATCGGCGGTTAGCAAATGACAGTGGCTGAAATGGCAGTGACCGATCCGCAACCGGGCCAGGATTACCTCCTCTCGCCGAGGGGGCATGAGGAGGTCCTCCAAGCGGTCGGGATTGGATGACATTATGGTGGTGCCATTTTTCAATGGGACAGTGCTTGTCTGTATGATGTTGAGGTACTCCCTCAGACAGGAAGCTCCCAAACAGAACTTGGGTGGACACACACACACACACACACACACACACACACACACACACACACACACGTTAGCTTTCGCAGCCTAGCTGCTTCGTCAGGCAGAAGGGAAGGAGAGGGAAAAGGAAATAATGAGGGTTTAAAGGAGTGGATAAGCAGTCATTCCAATCCCGGGACAGGAAAGACTTACCTTTGGGGAAAAAAAGGAGGGTAAACAAATACACAAATACACACCCACACATTTACACAGACACGAGTACACCTAGGCAGACATACTGTTGAAAGCAAAGAAGTTAAGAAGTTAGGAAGTTAGACAGAGATACCACTTGAGGCAGAGGCTCTGTCCACAGAACTGAGGTAAAGGTGTTAAGATGGTGGATGGGAATTCGAATTTAGCGGAGGTTGAGACCAGGTGGGCAATGGGAAGAGAGAATATGCTGAAGGGCTAGTTCCCATCTCCGGAGTTCTGAAGGATTGGTGTTGGTGGGAAGTATCCAGATAATCCGGATGGTGTAACACTGTGCCAAGATGTGCTGGCCGTGCCCCAAGGCGTGTTTAGCCACAGAGTGATCCTCATTGCCAACAAACACTGTCTGCCTGTGACCATTCATGGGAATGGACAGTTTGTTGCTGGTCATTCCCACATATCCATCTGTCCAATGGCAAACTTCACACATCCGTCCACATCAAACTTACCAATAAACAACCCATTTCTACAAATGTCTGCCTAGGTGTGTTTGCATGTGGATATGTGTGAGTGTGTGTGTATTTGTTTACATTCCTTTTTGTCCCCTAAGGTAAGTCCTTCCACTCCTGGGATTGGAATGGCTCCTTTTCCACTTCCTTAAAACCCGTATCCTTCCCTTTCTCCTCTCCTTCCTTTCTCTTTTTCCTGAAGAAGCTGCCAGTGGTGGCGAAAGCTTGAATGTTTGTGTGTTTTGTGTGTGTTTTATGTTTCTATCAACGAGCCTGTACTTTAGGTAAGTCAAAAATCTATTTTATACATATTTTTCCCACCAGGAAAGTCTCCTATGGACAACAGACAATGATCAGACATGTTTCAAGTAAATCATCCACTGTCACAAGATGTCACTGTTCAAAGATAAATATTGACTTCCTAATATGACACGTAGCAGAGGAGAAAAGGCCAGCAGCCACCCCCCCCCCCCCCAAACACACACACACACACACACACACACACACACACACACACACACACACACACACACACACACACACACACCAGAACACAGTACCTTTATAACAAGCACAAAATTTGCATACCTCATCAAATGACTGCAAGGGTTGAGGAAGAAGATTAGAACTGCTATCAAGGACACCCAAATGGAACTACCCGAGATGTCTCAAGAGAACAGAATCGAAACCACAAATCTGTTCTATTACATTCAATTATGTATTTGGGTGCGAATCAATCTAACAACTTCCTCTCTCTTACATCAAAACGTGCATTAACATTTAGTTTTGATTAAAATGTAGTGTTCTAAAAGTATTAAAGAAACCAGCCCCACACAATTTCAGCCCCGAGCTGTTTAAAATGTTGCAATACTAAGGCTATATAACTTGACATAGAGCATTTGTACCATTACTTACCTATCAATACCAAGCCTCTGGAATATTTGGACAGTAGTGAGTAGCACCTTGTCTACATAGTCTACCCTGTCAGGATAGCACTTGTGCGCCAAGTTCACAAGTGATACTTGCAAGGATATAATGTCAGCTGCTGGCATGTCCTGGCGGCACTGAAAAAACAGAATATGCTTCAGAACTGTCTGAATATTTAAGCACATTCATCTACAACTTATGAGTAATCTTACAAACATGTAGTGGTGGTAGTAGTATGGTAACTGCTTTTGAATAACATTATTTTGCGAAATAACTCCAATTTTCCAAGAATATAACTTGACAATTTTTATTTTATTGTTTACTATTTATTTTGCCCATTATTTATCTTACAAAAGTCAATTCCCCCTATCTCCCTCATTGCCTCTCTCTCTCTCTCTCTCTCTCTCCCACCCACTTCAGCCCTCTCTCACCATACCCCTCTTTTTCCATATGCTCTTCCCCCTGTACCTACCTCCATGTCATTCCACCCCTTCACCATCTTCCATTGGTCCATCTCCCCTCCCCCTCTATTCACCTGCTACTGTCAACCTGTCTATTTCCTCTCACCATTCCTATCAGTTTTCTCTTTTCCTGTTCACTAAGCCCATCTTGTCCCCTTTGCTCGACCAGTCTCTCCTCTCCTCTGTGTCCCTCTCTTCCTCAGCCTCCTTTGTATAACGAGGGAGAAAGCAATGCAATCAAGTCAGTTGGCAATTGCTCTTAACTACCTTATCTTAGCTTTGTTTGGAAATGTTATCAGAAAGGAATCTTTCTTTCTGCCAAATGTGGAGCTGTGCAAGTGTGCTGGCCAATATTTGAATAAATATATAAAGTCAGTAAATAAGCATTTATCAATTTTTTAAACAACCTCACACTTTCTTCTAATGTTAAGTCGACGATTCCTTGGAGTCTCAGAATGTGTCCACCAACCTATCCCTTCTCTTACTCAAAATATGCCAAAACTCACTCTCCCCAATTCAGCTGAGTACCTTATTAGTTACACAATATACCCATCTAATGTATCATTCATCTGTAATCACACATTTCAAAACTTCTACCATCATTCTGTGTGAACTCCTTGTCCACCTTTCACTCTCATACAATGCTAAACTCAACACAAATGCTTTCAAAAAGGACTTCCTAACATGTAATTTAATATTGGATATCAACAAATTTGCTTTTCTTGCAAATTTGCATTTTGCATATGTCCACCTAGATGTGTGCGCGCACACTCAAGGTGTATTTGCGTTTGGATATGTGTGAGTGTGTGTGTATTTGTCTACCTTCCTTTTTGTCCCCTAAGGTAAGTCCTTCCACTCCTGGGATTGGTATGACTCCTTTTCCACTTCCTTAAAACCCTTATCCTTCCCTTTCTCCTCCCCTTTTTTCCTCTTTTTCCTGAAGAAGCTGCCAGTGGTGGCGAAAGCTTTAATGTGTGTTTGAGTGTGATTTTTATTTTTATTTGTGTCTATCGATGAGCCGGTCCTTTTGGGTAAGTCATCCGTTTTCTATTTTTTATATTTGTTTATCCCACCAGGATAGTTTCCTTCTATACTTTTCGTTTTATATATTGTGTGTGTATTTTATCGGAAGTGCCTTACTTGAATATTTATCGACTCCTAACACAGTTTCATAAACTTAAGTAAAGATTGACTTGTTAGAATCAAAGGCAGAAAAGGAAATATATAAAAATGGCAAATGGCGGAGGTTTGTGTGCCTTCTGGTGATTTTTGAAAAGGTTTTCCTTTCTCATACTGTACTTGTGAAAACATCACACATATGCTCATCCAACTCCAGTTATAATACATAGCAAGTGTTTCATCATGCATCAGAGTGGCTGACTGTAAAAACACAGACTATATATTCTTAGATCAGTTAACCAATATTGCCGCGAGAGACCACGAATACCGACTGCTGGCGTGGCGCAGGGGATAGCGTCACCGACTGCGGTGCAGAAGGTCGCCGGTTCAATCCCGCCCACCCGCAAAAAATTTATTTCTTTGTAATTAACAATTCCAGAAGGTTCTACATCTTTCTTATGTTCACTTGTAAATTCTACTTGTTTCTTATGTTAACTGTTGTTCTAGTTTCTGGTAAATTCTGTCTGTGTATAAATAGCAGAGCACTCTGCCTGAGAGGCAGTCAGTGCTGCGTGTATGTTGAGTTCGTAATAAACGTGCTTTCATTATAAGTGCTGTGTTTAGTTGCCTTCGAAGTCAAGCCCATTTCCATTTCAATGCGACATTGTTTGGTGGAGGTGCCGGGTACACTGTGCAAATGCTGCATCACCATGGCTCTGATTAGGCAACGTAAAAGCTCTCACTTACACGGACTGGAACCGGAATACAAGGGATACACCGAGTACATCCTTCCAAAAGTCCGTATTATCAGAAGAACGATGGAGACGAAACCAGCAATAAGCCAGCTGCATATCAGACACCCGTCGGTGTTCTCTGGAGATGCTGGACAGGACCCCAACAAATGGCTAAAAGGGTTTGACCGGGTCACCAAGTACAACAGGTGGGATCATACGATGTGCTTGGCCGACGTTTATTTCTACCTGGATGGAACAGCCCAGCAATGGTTTGAAAACAACAAAGACAAGATGAATGACTGGGAGACGTTCCAGACAGAACTCAAGAAGATGTTTGGAGACCGTCAGCGACAAATCTGCTCGGCAGAAGAACAACTGAAGAACCGGGCCCAACGACATGGTGAGCCAACACAATCGTACATACAGAATGTTTTGGCCCTATGTAACATAGTCAATCCCAACATGACTGAGGCAGACAAAATCACGCACCTGATGAAGGGAATTGCAGAAGATATGTACCAAGCTCTTCTGATAAAAGACGTCGCTACGACAGAAGAGTTCATCAAGTGATGCCAGCGTATTGAAGAGATGCAACAAAGGAGGGTTGGACGCAAGAAGTACGACAGACTCCCGAATGTAGTCCCTATGGCCGTTGTGGAAGACCAGCATGACTTCGCTTCTCTCATACGACAAATCGTGAGAGAAGAATTACAACAGTGCATGGCAGCAGGGACTATTAGACCGACCACGCATCAGATTATGGCCATGGTATTTTAAACATTAGCTCCTGTCAGTCGCACCCGACGTGAAGAATGGCGTCGCCCTGCTATGACTTATGCTGCAGCCGCCAAACGGCAGCCCATGAACCGGCCGACGCAACCACAGCCAACTCCCCCGGTAACTATGACACCCCGCAGAACAGATGTCTGGAGGACAGAAGACAACACACCACTGTGTTTCTACTGTGGACACTCTGGACATGACATACGCTACTGCAAACAGAGGAGGTGAGTATTCTATGATTATTTTGCCGCAAGACGTCAGCCGTCGGAGCAGTTCTATCCAAGACAGTCACCTGCTGATGAGTTCGGTCGACCTATGGGAAGAAGCCCATCGCTGTACCCTAGACGAGGTTGCTCCCGACGCGCCGCAGCCGTTCACCGTCGTCGTATAGGGGTACCAGCAGCTCCCCTAGCCGCCGCGCCCAGGAAAACTAAGCGAGGCGACCATCTACGGAGGTGAGGCCGCCACAGATTAAAATCCTCCATGGACAACAGTCGCTAAGATGTCGAGAAATCTCATTGACGTCATAATCGACGGCCAACCTGTCCGGGCACTTGTTGATTCAAAAGCCTCTTTCTGTATTATCGGATAATTACCGCCGCACACTAAAGAAGACAAAGTTCTGTGATACGGGGGCAACTGTGCTGAAGGTTGCGAATGGAAAGTATGTCCATCCAGCAGGAACTTGTGTCGCAAGAATAACCATCAACAACAGGACGCAACCGTTTGAATTTGTCGTGTTAACAAAATGTGGTCACAATGTCATCCTCGGATGGGACTTCCTTCAGGCATCCCAAGCTATCATTGAGTGTGGAAGATCTGAGATGCAAATTGAAGAAGTTGTTCCGCCGGATACACGTAATACAGAATTTTCTGGGAAGTTATTCGTCATTGACAATGTGACGATACCGCTGTTGACAATGGTAAGAGTTGCAGTCACAAACACAGATGACTGGTTAAGCTGTGAAGTTCTTGTTGATAGTAAAAAGTTTATTAGGTTCACAAAAGAAATTTACATACCAGTGGTTATCATAAACATTACCGGTGGTCAAGGGGAGATTTGGATCACAAATTGTGATGAGCAGTCATTACTTATCCCCAAGTGAATGTGTATCGGACAGCTGGACCAATCCAGGACGGTGAGCTCAACCTCATCAATGAAGACCCATGCCCCACTGTTAGTACAGACAACACGCTGGAGAAAACTAACGTGGAACTGCCAATAGGGCCTGGACTGACCAAGGAACAACGCCAGCGGGTGTTAGGTATACTACGCCAATTTTCGGGTGCATTCACACCTCAGCAGGGGAAAAGTCAGACGAAACGGCCCACGATAAAGCACCGGATCAATACTGCGAATGATCCACCAATTAGCCAGCGTTCATATAGTGTCGCCAGCTGAAAGACGGATAATTCGGGAGGAAGTGGAGAAGATATTGCGAGATGACATTATTCAACCTTCGGAGAGTCCTTGGTCGTCTCCGGTGGTCCTCGTAAAGAAGAAGGATGGCATGTGGCGATTCTGTGTCGACTATCGGCGGCTGAACAGAATCACAAAGAAAGATGTCTACCCATTGCCGTGTATTAATGACACCTTAGACTGCTTGAAAGGAGCTACATACATCTCAACTATGGACATGCAGACAGGTTACTGGCAAATCGAGGTTGACAAAGCTGACAGGGAGAAGACGGCTTTTATTACAACCTGACGGCCTCTATGAATTTAAAGTAATGCCATTTGGATTATGTAATGCTCCAGCCACATTCGAACGCATGATGGACAACTTGCTTCGACACCTTAAGTGGACGACGTGTCTCTGCTATTTAGACGACATTGTCGTTTTCTCAAAAACATTTGAAGAACATCTGCGTCGCCTGTCAACTGTGTTGTAGTGTGTTCAGGCTGCAGGTCTCCGCCTCAATCCAAAGAAGTGCCTCTTCGTCGCCAAAGAGATAAAAATCCTGGGGCACCTAGTCAACAGAGATGGTGTCCGTCCTGATCCAGATAAAGTAAGGGCAGTCACAGAATTTCCAACTCCTCAGCACATTCGTGATGTGAGAAGTTCTCCGGCTGTGCTCATACTACCGACGTTTCATAAAAGGATTTTGTAACAAGGCACGTCCATTACAAGAACTTCTGCAGGGAGACGCCAAATTTTACTGGGATGAGACAAAAGAAAGAGCTTTCCGAGCACTTAAGGAGGCTCTAACTTCCGCACCAGTGCTAGCCTTGTACGACGAGAATGCAGAAACGGAACTTCACACAGACGCCAGTGGCTATGGGATTGGTGCAGTGCTTGTACAAGTTCAGGAAGGTGCTGAAAAAGTGATAGCCTATGCGTCAAGAGTACTCTCAAAGTCCGAGATAAACTACTCTACAACTGAAAAAGAATGTCTCGCGGTTATCTGGGCTATCCACAAGTTCCGGCCCTATTTATTTGGTAAACCATTCACCGTCGTGACAGACCACCATTCTTTGTGTTGGCTGACTAGCTTGCAGGATCCATCAGATCGACTAGCAAGACGGGCACTAAGACTACAAGAGTACAATGTCACAGTGCTTTCAAGAACGGGCGCAAACACAAGGATGCCGACTGCCTTTCGAGGAATCCATTAGTGGAACACAACAGCATTAATGAAATTTCAGCTCTCACTGAATTAGATGACGTTACAGCTGAACAGAGGGCAGATCCAGCACTATTGAAAACGATAGAGACCTTGGAGAAAGGAGAACCGACCAATGGAGAGTTCCAACTTACTAACGGTACATTGTATAAGAGCAACTACGATCCACTGGGCCCCAAATGGCTACTTGTTCCAGCTCATCTCCAGCCAGCCATTCTCAAATATTTCCACGATGCTCCAATATCCGGTCATCTGGGATTCGTGAAGACCCGAGGCAGAATCAGATGCAGGTATTACTGGAAAGGTCTCTACAGATCTGTCAAGCACTATGTGAGTCACTGTAAAGAGTGCCAGTGACGGAAGCATGTGCCGCAATTACCTCCAGGACATCTCTTACTGATTCTGCCAGCAGCAGCTCCATTCCACCGAGTTGGGATCGATCTTTTAGGGAGGTTCCCGAAGTCGACAACCGGTAACCGTCTGCACTGACTACCTCACACGCTACGCTGTCACCAAACCTGTGCCGACTGCAGAAGCTCCAGAGATCACAAAATTCCTTGTAGAAGACATTATTTTGAAGCATGGAGCACCATGTTTCATGATATCTAATCGTGGTAAAGTATTCCAGTCAAAACTAGTATCAGAGGTAATGTCACGGTGCAACATTGTCCACAGAATGACAATTGCATACCATCCTCAGACAAATGGTCTTACGGAACGTTTTAACAAAATGTTAGCCGACATGCTGTCTATGTACGTCGATGTTGAGCAGAAGGATTGGGATACAACTCTGCCAGTCGTGACATTTGCTTACAATACTGCAAGACAAGACACCACAGGCTTCACTCCGTTTTTCCTGCTCCATGGCCGTGTAGCTGAGACGACAATGGATACGCTGTTCCCGTTCCAACCGGACGACACTCAGGATGACTATGTTAAACAGCTCATCACCAGGGTCAACGAAGCAAGACAGCTGGCTCACATACAGACACTGGACGCCCAGGAGAAGGACCGTCAGCGGTATAACGAGAAGCACCGACCTGTTGTGTACAGTCCAGGAGATCTGGTATGGATTTTTACCCCTGTACGGAAGGTTGGACTGTCAGAAAAGTTATTGAAGCGATACTTTTGTCCGTATCGTGTCATACGCCGCCTGTCAGACGTCACATATACGAAGTTGATGATTATGAGCCGTCGTCGAAATGTCAAAAACGAAGAGACATAGTTCACGTCCTGTGCATGATGCCTTACTATGATCCTGAAGAGCAGGTAGATGACAATGGCTTCTTGTTCAAGTACTTTAAGGACAGTAATGTTCCTGGTGAAGCCACGACAGGAACGTCTGTCGTCAATCGCGGAGAAGGAAAGGATTCTCTTGAACTGTCATACAGAGGACCCATGACACGGTCAAGATCCAGGACATTGCAGCTGGCTCCACAGGGATCATAACAGGGGGTCGCTGTTTCTCCAGGAGAGGAAGCAATGCCGCGAGAGACCACGAACACCGACTGCCGGCGTGGCGCAGGGGATAGCGTCACCGACTGCGGTGCAGTAGGTCGCCGGTTCAATCCCACCCACCGGCAAAAAAAATTATTTCTTTGTAATTAACAATACCAGAAGGTTCTAGATCTTTCTTGTTCACTTGTAAATTCTACTTGTTTCTTATGTTAACTGTTGTTCTAGTTTCTGGTAAATTCTGTCTGTGTATAAATAGCAGAGCACTCTGCCTGAGAGGCAGTCAGTGCTGCGTGTATGTTGAGTTCGTAATAAACGTGCTTTCATTATAAGTGCTGTGTTTAGTTGCCTTCGAAGTCAAGCCTGTTTCCATTTCAATGCAACAATATATACTAGAGGAATGAAAGCTCTCACACAGGCTTCCCAATAACTGTTCTGACACAAATATATATGAAAAATCCAATTGGATTGTCAATAATTGTGGATAGATAACTCACTAAAAGGTGGCTTGCTGAGCTGCTGACAGACAAAAAATTGACTGTTACATTCACAGAACTTAAATATTCGGTGATGGCCTTCATCAGAAAAAGTAACACACATTCACACAATCACTGACAACTGCCCCCCCCCTCCCACACACACACACACACACACACACACACACACACACACACACACACACACACACACACGCGCGCGCACACGCAAACAAACCACCATGTCTGGCCACTCCAGTGCCACAAACATCTAGACTGTTAATTACATGGGGAGAGAGACCTGTATCCGTGTGGCTGAAGCGTGCGAATGTCACTCGCAGCCCACCATGCAGTTCACACGCGCACACGGTTACTGCACCACACACTCGCTGACTGCGCTGCAGCGAGCGCATGGCCAGTGGCCGGCATGCGGTTGACAGTCACTGCCAGCTCGGCAGCGCTACTCCATTGCACTGCCTCCTACAGCTAGTGGCTACGCCAGAGAGGTTAGCGCATCACGCATGCACAGCTGCAAATTTGCAACCAATGTGTGATGAATTTAAGCGCGTGGCATCCATGTGGCCTATGCACCTGTGCATGTGCTGCTTGTATTACACAGTAAGGCATCGGTCATCTTGGAAGCGTTCGCTAGGACTCCCGAAGTGTATTCACGGTCTCACTCTCACACCACCGGTACTTGCAGTGCGTGCAAGACACGCGGACAGGCCACACGGATGCAGAGCTCTAGTGGGGAGTGGATGGTGAAGGGTCCATAATACAGGATTATATACACATTCAAGACTTCACCTTTAATTATCTATACAATAGTACCAGCTCAAATACTAAATGGTTTGATCTAAAAGTTCAATTACAAGATGTGTAGGAGAAGAGGAAATCTAAAAGCGGGTCTTGAGAATATGTATAAGGCTGGTTACTAAAATAATAATTACAAATGAGCCAGCCATTTTAGGGAAGAAGCCAACACTGCAGAAAACTGTAAAAGATGTACCACCTTAGTCTCATTGTTAGTTAAAATAATTTGGAAAATATGTTGGCAAACGAGCTGCTGATCTCTTTCGCCAGAATAATAATAATAATAGTTATTATGAAAATCTAGTACACTATGACTTGTGCATTGATGTGATAGCATGTGGGGGAAATGGTACACAAAACTATGTGATTGTTCCACAACACATTCGTAGATACTTATGTGAACACTGTTATAGTGGTATATAGTTGTGGTGTACTTAAAATGTCATTAAATATTGTCTTAAAATAGATGCTTGAGAGGAGCTTCTCATACTGTATTGAATCAAAAATTACTCTGTGCTTCTGCAGTAACTTGGGTAACAGCAGAACATGAATACAACAAGGCCTAATAGCTCATTGACAGTTTAGGAAAAAACATTCCACAACTGGAAGAGCAAGAGTATGATATGCTGGTTAACAGAGGCAAAGCAGAAAATTCAAAAGCTGACCGTTCAGACCATTCTTCCCACATCACTCAAATTTATGAGTCACTCTTTCAGTTCTGGAGGAGGAACAGAATCATGAAAAATTGTCCACAAATAGGGAGCACTGTACAGACATTATACTGTTATAGCTGGCATCATAAGAAGGCACTTCTGCACAGAGGCGGAACGATAGGGGAAGTGTGGAGGGGAGGAGCTATGGCTGTGTATCAACAGCTGCGCCTGCGGGAGAAACATTGCTTAACTCGCGGCCAGCACGCGTCTACAGAATGAAAATTATTGGCTGTCACTGCTGTAATGGAGGGGGATGCGCAGAACAACTGAAAACTGGGCTGCCTTCGTAGCCGACACCGACTATAATAACTATGACAAACAGGCTAATTCTTGGAACACTACCCTGGGGAACACCATTCTCCAACTCACTTTATTTAGCCACGTCACAAACTTTGTATCTAAAAGAGTATAAATGAGTACGGGGAAGTAGCCATGAAACCTCCACAGGTTGAGCTGTCCGAGAATAGTGCCACATGGACGACTGATATTGAAAAATCTCCAGTACAATTTTGTTTGAGAAGGAAGCTTGCTGGACAGCCACCTATAGCAGGTCAGATCCTCAAAAGTGGATTGATATCTCCTGAATCTGCACCGAGAGTGGCTAAGGAGATGCCTGGTCTCTTGTAACTAGACGACACAATTGTAAACCATTTGGGCCAAAGTGTCTCTCACACAGCTTGTCAAAGTGACTCAACGAACTCTGGAGACACAGATGGTACCTACTTGGGTTGCCTCCCTCAGTGAGTCAAAAAATAGATTGTTTTAATTTGGTATGTGGTCAGGACAAAGACTTCCACAGAGACTTAGCAAGTTATTGGATTTGACCACTATTGGGTACACTATCACAAACCACAAACCGGGTCGAATCTTACTCCTGTATGGGGAACTAATAATTGTTGTATTGGAAGTCCAACTAGCTTATCTACAGTTCCTTAACTATGTCTCCTACATTATAAACAATGTTAGGAGCTCTCTTAGACTGTTCATAGATGATGCAGTCACTTATCAGTTAGTAACTTTACCAGATGATCAAATGCAACTGCAAAATGATTTAAATAAGATATCTGCATGGTGCAAATATTGGAAATTGACAAATAATGATAAGGGCGAAATCATCTATTCAAGCACTGAAAATCCATTAAACTTCTTTTACATGGCACCACATCTTCTGGTGGAGATAGTAAATTTGCTTTACATGTTTATAAAACATATCTGGCTTGGTTGGTTACTGCATGTCTATGACGAATGTTGCCAGAGATAATTTATGACTAAGATCTGACAATAACCATTACAAAGTCTAAACCAGCAGTCATGTTTTATACATTATTGTAAATTTTGGTTTTATGCTTTGAAGATTCACATCTGGCAATAATGTGAAAAATACTACAATTCTACTGTTACTGCAGGTCACCCGATAACTGACTGGCTAAGTTTGGAAGAAGGGAAGGGAATATTACCTCGATCGGGACCATGCCTAGCAAAGCAGTGTGGTGTTTGGATGGATGACTGCTTTACCTTTTTACCTTAATTATGAGCTAATCCTATATTCTCCCTGACAAATATATATGAGAAATATATTCAAAATTTTTATTTATAGATTAATTGCTCTTACTAATATTAATTACACCTACAAACTAATAAATTAGTAACATTCCAAATTCAGAGCTTATTTTAAAAAGTAATACTAACCTGTATGATAGTTGCAACCTGATCAGAGAACACATCAAATAACTGCACGTCATTGGGCAATGCGGCCTCTCCTTCACTTGCGCGTTGTGAGAATGTTGATAATCTATCAATCAGTGATATTATTATATTTTTTACATTAACACCCGACTGAAGTTCTGCACACGACTTGAGAAATGGGTGCAGAGTCTGAAGGTGAAACTCGTCTGGAAACACCTAATAAATACAAAACCATGATTTAGATACTCAGACCAACAAAAGGAAAAACAAAAGAACATAATAAAAATGTTAGTGAATGTGTGTGTGTGTGTGTGTGTGTGTGTGTGTGTGTGTGTGTGTGTGTGTGTGTGTGTGTGTGTGTGTATACGCACGCACGCATGCATATCATGCCAGGCAATATCAATAAGTAGTGTGATAACATTTTTTGATGATGTTGCTGGTTAAATTGTTTATAAATATAAAAGCTTTTGACAATATTTACTACAATAAACATTCTGAAATGCTGAAACAGGCAATTTTTCAGAGAGCAAAAAGTTATTCAAAACTTTTACAGAAACCAAGCTGCAGTTACAGCACTTTAGGGATGTGAAACTGGTTAAGAGTGAGACAGGGTTGTTTACTATTACAATGTTATTCAGTTTCTTTATTCTAAAAAGAAGTAACCAAGGAGAAATGTGGAATGGAATTACAGTTCAAGAAGAATAAATAAAAACTTCGAGGTTTGCCAACGACATTTTAATTCAGTCAGACTTGGAGGAGCAGATGGACCACAGACATACATTAAGTAGACTGACAAAGTCACTGATATCAGTTAAGCTTGACACCATCATCTTACCCACACAAACGTCAAAAATTGTGTGTATCTTACTTGGACAACTTCTGAACTAAAATGACATTTTAATCTTTTCATGGTGGCTTGCATAGGTTCTGAAGCAGAACTAGTATTTGTGTACCAGATTACTTTAACACACAAATTGTAGAATTGTTTTATAAGATGAACAATAAGATATATGTATATGCCCAAGTTTAAAGCAGACTGCTGCTTAACTCCAATGAATATGGACACTCGTTACAACAACAGCCATCTCAATATACAGAAGCACTTTTATAGTGAACATTATATTCTAGAAAAATATCAGTTGTTTCAAACTGAAGACAGATTAATAAATGCAATAACACCACTGAAGATACTTATTACCATTAAGTAGAGGTCAACAGCATAAAGACAGTGTACTTTTATCAGTTTAGTCATATTTCTTAAGACTAGGCCTATTTTATCTTTAACTTAGTAGTTGTTTACACAGAGGTTTCAACTTCTGAATACGGCAAATAGTAATGTCACCTAATATGTATGAGAGGGAACAGAGGGATTGGGAGGGGTCCACGAGGAATAACTGAATAGAGAATCATCAAAATTGAAAACAGTTTTTTGGAAGCTTGCAGATGAGATACAGGCAGCATATTACATCATTATGATGTGTACAGTAGGAATGTGTATGGATGGGGTGGAGTAAAACTTCATAACTAATGTTTTTTCCTCAGAGCTGATCATCTTAGATTTTGTTCTTACAAATTGCACACAAGCAAAAGATAACGTAAAATCATAACTTACAGTAACAGTGCAGGTTAAGATATTTTGATGAGGATTAAGAAAGCAAATAGTAAAGCGACACGTCTCATTTTAATTGGTTGCGGCTAGATTCCTACACGCTTGTGGATTCATCCCGTATGTTTTATTGCACATTTTTCGAGTTCATAGAACTTACTGTCAGTATTGGTGATTTCTACAAGAACATGCTAGAATATTTGTCAAATGATTTAACCACCATTTGGCAATATAATACAGTCAAATGGTGGTTAAATCATTTAACAAACACTGCATGACTGTGGCTCATGAATGCAACAAAATGCTAGAATATGTTCGTCATAGCCAGTGTATTTTTGTTGATATCACACGAAAGAACTCTAAATGAGCAGAGGTTTTGCCGACGGAAAACAAATTACACCAATTTATTATACAAAACTTAAAATAGAAAAGGAAATGATGGAGGTTTTAAGGGAGTGGGCAAGGAGTCATTCCAATTCCGGGACAGGAAAGACTTACCTTGGGGGAGAAAAAGGAGGGTAAACAAACACACACACACACACACACACACACACACACACACACACACACACACACACATTTACACAGACGCAAGTACACCTAGGCAGACATACTGTCTATGTCTATGTCTGCCTAGGTGTACTTGCGTCTGTGTAAATGTGTGTGTGTGTGTGTGTGTGTGTGTGTGTGTGTGTGTGTGTGTGTTTCTTTGTTACTATCACTGCCTGTGCTCCTTCGCCTGGTAAGTAGACTTCATCTATATTTTTTACTTTTATTTTTTTTTACATATATTTTTTCCTGTTAGGAATTTTTTCCTCTACAATATTCGTATCAAAGTTTTGTGTAATTTTTTTTTTTAATATTTGCTTTAAGAGCTTTATTAATTTGAGTGGACAAGGGTACATACGATAACCTATATGCCATAAAGCAGGAATATAATTCATTATTTACTATGCAGCTTGATTTCACAATGTCGCTTGTCAAAAATAATTTCTCAATATATCGAGAGTTGCAATGAAACGATTGCGGCTTCCTTTGAAATCCTTTATCTTCTGTTCTCGGGCAATTTTGTGTGCATCGGCCCAATTACATGTAGTCTTGGCGAACAAAACTCCTTTTTATTTTCCAGCTTTGCAGTGTAGAAAACGACATGCTCCTTCACGATCAGATACAACGTAGCACTACACGCATGAAACACCAAAAGCAGACCGCAAACACTGCAACAAAGGGTGAAATCCAGGTGTACCAATCACGAAAACTACTTTTGGCAGCTTCTAACGGCATTTTTCAGAACTTCCTGAACCTTTGTCTCTGAATCTATGTTGAAGGCGTATTTTTAGATCCCAAAAATCGGAAAAAAAGTGCAGCATGCATTCGGGTAAATACGTAACTTGGGGGGTCGTCTTATAGACCAGATACATGCTTAAACTATAAAATCTTTATCAAAATTTGTACCTCGTCTTATCTCAAGGTCGTCTTATCTGCGGAAATATATGGTATACTCAATTATTTGACTCAACATAGATCAGGGAATCAGCATTTACAAGGCAATTACAACATCAATGAATACAACTGCAAATAGAAATATCAAATAGGAAGATCACCTTATTCAGCAAAAGGTGAAAGGGTCATATTTCAGAGTACTTGACCGCTCAAGATGATAGTTTTGTATCTAATACTGACTGTGTTGAGCACCTGTGGACAAAGTTCAAGTGCACATTACACATTAGATAAGTACGTGCCAAGTAAAATTATGAAAGCTGGGAAAGATCCATCTTGGTTCGACAACCAATTTAGGAAACTATTACAAAAGCTAAGAGAACTTCATTGCAAATATAAACATAGTCAAAGTCCTGTAGACAAGCAAAAGTTATACAATGCCAAAATTAGTGTAAGTGCTGTTAACTGAGAAACATTCAACAACTTTGAGAGCAATGTTTTAAGTACCGACTTGGCAGAACCCCATAAGAAATTTTGGCTCTATATCAAATTGGTAAATAGATCAAAACCAAATATAGAAGGCAATTTGTGACTATAATGGTCTTAAATCAGAGGTTGACATATAAAAGGCTGAAATATTAAATATCTTTTCCCAAAATTGTTTCCAGTGGAAGAATGCACATTAGTTCTTCCTCTAGGCCACCAAACAAACAACAGAATGGCAGATACTGAACTGAGTGATGGGATACACCAATTTGATTTTACACCGAGTTTGCAAAGGAACTTGCCCCCCCCCCCCCCCCGATGCCCCCTTCTAGAAGCAGTATACCAAAGGTATATAGAGGAGCTAAGTGTTCCCATGGATTGGAAAAAAAAGAGCAGTTCATTTCTGTATAGAAGAAGGGCTGTAAGATCAGATGTGCAAAACTATAGGCCTATGTGGTGTCGCACAAGTACAAAGTGCGCGCCACCTACTTTCGCCGCGCGCCGCCATGCATGCACGGCGCGGCGTTCTTCCGACGACAGCCACGAGCGCCCTCTGCTGGGACCCCGCTCGTGGCCACCACTGAAAAGACACTTGGCACTTCGGACTGAGATAGCAACGAGTTAGGACCTTCGTCATCAGATAGGCACGAGTGAAGACTTTGCTATTGTACAGGCACTAGGCAGGCCTCTAACAACTATGTATCAACATTCTGCAGTACTATGTAAAAGTTAAGTATTGTTACATTCTGTGCAATATATCTCTTTCTAATTTACTCGAGTGTTTATAGTTTCTGGCTGCTCCCCTCCGTACCTGCACCAGCGTGTCGGTTTCATTCCACTCGGCCACCGACACCTACGGCGAGGCTGGGACACAAAAGCGGCGACGAAGTCGGGACACAAAAGTGGCGACGAGGAGTGATAGAACCTTGGACCAGCCCGCTTGCAGCAGCCAGACAGCAGCAGTCGGAGCACGCAGAAATTGCTCCCGCCCACCCACCCTTAATATAAGAATTTTGGGGGAAGATATTTTGTTACGTGTTTTGTGGACTTTTTTGTTGCAGAGCGAGTCCTCTTTCATATTGCATTTGTGTTTTGTTATAAGTTACTTGTATACGCGGCGCCTAATCGGTCAGCATGGCCACTACCCCGAACCCAAACTTAATGGAAATTATTCAGTTACAGACGGCGCAAATTACCCAGCTTCTCCAGGCCGTGTCGCAGTTGACGACACAGGCTGCTCACCAACAACAACAGTCGTCGCATCAGCAGCCCACACCTGCCGCCGCACCGCTTCCGACGTTCCGCCAGTACAACGAACGTGAGGAAGAATGGAGCGACTACTTGGCGCAGTTTCAAGAACTCGTCGCGGCTCATCAACTTACAGGTCAGACTGTTAAGCATCTTTTATTGTCTGTGGTGGGCCCCAAAACTTTTGTGTTACTGCAAAAACTATTCCCGCACGCATCTCCTCGTGATGTAGACTTTGAACAAATTGTAGATGCACTGAATGCTCATTATGAGAGAAAAGTTCTTGTAGCCGCTGCACGATACCGATTTTTCAGACTTAAAAAATTACCGCAGCAGTCACACCAAGAGTGGATTACGGAATTGAAGGGCTTAACCCGCCAATGTAAATTTACTTGCTCTTGTGGACTATCGTATAGTGACGTGATGTTAAGAGATGCGATTACGCAGAACATTCAGGACCCCAGAATTAGGGCAGCAATTCTGAAACAGTCAGACCCTTCATTAGACAGTGTACTGCAGCTTATAGAAGCGCATGATACTTTTGACTTAGCAGATGTAGAAATGCAAAGCCATAGTGTAAATTCAGTGCGCCGCAACGGACGCTTTCCTAGCCGTAGTTCTCAGTATAGCACTAGTCATTCTTATTTTTCTACCGGCCGTGCTGAACAGACAGTGAACAGTAGCCAGTGTAAAAGTGCGACACAAAGGTCGCCCCGCCGTGTTAGAAACAGTGATTTGAATAACGGGCGCCAACGCTCATTTCAGAAAAATGTACGTAAATCTTGCCCCCAGTGTGTGTCTCGCCACAAGCGTGCTCATTGCCCTAGTCGCAACGCAACCTGTTATCAATGTGGCAAATCAGGTCATGTGCAGTCTGTGTGTATGCAAATTAAAAACTCAAAGAACAGTAACGTTAGAAACAGTGCTTCGCAGAGTGCGAGAACAGTTCATTCTGTAAATGTTATACGGGCTGTGGAGTTGAACAGTGCTTTCCTTGGATCTCAATTGCAAGAAAGTAGTTCTGCGCCTATGGCAAAACTATATAGTGCCCCACGTAGCAAGCGCCAACGAGCGCGTAAAACAGTGCAACGGAAAAGGGTTCGGGACAAGCAAAATGACTATGAACAGTGCATTCCTGTAGTGAAATTAGTGCCTTCTGCAACTGCTCCTTGTAATAGTGCCCCGTACTGTGTAGCTAGAGACAGTAGAATTGGTGTAGCTACTCAAAGTAATTTTAGTGCAGTAGCCTCGCATTGCGCGGACGCCGATCCGGCGGTAGTGTCATCTAGTGACAGTGTGGTTAATCCGCTGTGTGCCGAGTATGCGCCGCTTCCTACCGCACGCAACCCGCGCAAGCGCAGAAAACAATATGTATTAGACGTTGCCCACATTCGCGCACCGGTCGTGCGCCAGAAGCACAAGCTGTTTGTTACTCTCTCTATAGAAAATAAGACTGTGCAATTTCAGCTTGATACTGGTTCCGCTGTCACATTAATAAATAAAGATACTTATGAACTTCTGGGTTCGCCAAAATTGTCGCCGTCACAGCAAGTGTTAACAGCTTATACAGGTGAAAATATTCCCGTGCTAGGAACATGTAGCCTGCCCGCCTCTTTTCAAGGTGTAACAAAAACAGTTGCTTTTGTTGTTCTTCAGGCCAAATCGTCACAGAACATTTTTGGACTAGATGCTTTTGACTTGTTTGGTTTATCAATTCAAAGAGATGTGCTTCAAATTTCGTCAATAGTGCCTCAGGATAAAATCAATGCATTGTGTGACAAATATAGTGACTTGTTTTCGCCGGAACTAGGTTGTGCAAAAGACTTCGTGGCACATGTAACTTTAAAAGAATCTGCAGTTCCAAAATTTCGTAAAGCTAGACCAGTGACTATCGCCTTGCGTGATACAGTTGCCGAAGAACTTAAACGTTGGCAAGACAGTGGGGTGATTTCTCCTGTTTCTGCGAGTCAGTGGGCCTCGCCTATAGTAATTATACCCAAGCCGTCAGGAAAACTTCGTCTCTGTGCGGACTTCAAATCAACAGTGAACAGTCAAACAATTGTCGACACTTATCCCCTGCCCAGACCTGAGGAACTGATGGACAAATTAGGACAGTCTCGCTTCTTTTCTAAGATTGATTTATCAGAGGCATACTTACAGATTCCACTTGATGACGAGTCAAAAAAGTTTTTCGTCATTAATACTCACATGGGCCTTTTTCAATTTCAACGCCTACCCTTTGGCAGTTCTTCCGCTCCCGCTATTTTTCAACGTTTTTTGGAACAGCTGACAGTTTCTGTACCGTGTTGTTCGAACTATTTAGATGATATTGTGGTATCCGGACGTACAGTTGAAGAACATTTAGCAAACCTGGAGTGCCTTTTCAAAGTTTTGACTGCAGCAGGTTTACGTTGCAATAAAGCAAAGTGTTCGTTTTTTCAAACTGAAATAGAGTACCTAGGCCATGTGATTAATGCCCAAGGAATTCATCCCTTACAGTCACATCTTCGAGCAATCAAAGACTTGCCTCCTCCTAAGAATGTGCATGAATTGCAAGCAGTGATGGGAAAGCTTAACTATTATTTCAGGTTTATTCCCAATGCCTCTCAGATTGCAGCTCCACTGCATCACTTACGTAGGAAGAATGTTCCTTTTGTATGGTCCAAAGATTGTCAGGTTGCCTTTGACAAACTAAAGTCTGCACTACTCAGTGATGCATGTTTGATTCCCTTTGACCCACAGAAGCCTGTAGTGCTAGCAGTTGACGCCTCGTCGTACGGTGTAGGCGCTGTAATCTCACATCGTATTGGATGTCACGATCGTCCTATTGCCTTTGCATCCAAGCTACTGACGCCGACGCAACAGAATTACAGTCAGATAGAAAAGGAGGCCTTAGCAATCATTTACGGCGTCGCAAAGTTTCATCATTATCTCTATGGCAGAAAATTCTATTTGTTGACAGACCACAAGCCACTCACGTCGTTGTTCTCACCCACAAAGCCAATTCCGCCACGAACGGCACAAAAGCTTCAGAGATGGTCCTTGATATTGTCAAATTATCAGTATGAGATTTTGTACCGACCTACCACTAAACATGCCAACGCGGACACACTTTCCCGACTTCCGGTTGGCCAGGATGTATCATTTGATTCTTCAGAAATGGCATGTTGTCAGATAGATTCCAGAGATGCTTCCGCTGTCGCAGACTTTCCTTTGAACTCTCGTCGGGTTGCACAGGAAACAGCTGCGGATGCAGACCTAAGTGTGGTAGCACGTTTTGTTCGCTCAGGGTGGCCTGCCAGAGCCAAAGACATTGATCGGCCTCTGGTTCGACGTTATTTTGCACAACGTCATGCATTATCTTTGTCAGGGTGTACTGTTGTTGCATACCGACAACGACCAAGCAAGAGTGATTGTTCCTCGTTCCCTGCAACGAGAAGTGTTACGCCTCCTGCATCAAGGACATTGGGGCATTGTTAGGACAAAGCAATTGGCCAGACGTCATTGTACCTGGGTTGGTATGGACGCTCAGATAGAGAGCATGACATCACAGTGTACAGTTTGTGCAGAGCATCAGGCGGCTCCTCCACAGCGTTTCTCAGACTGGCCACGCCCCAAGGGACCATGGCAACGTTTACACATTGACTTTGCCGGACCTTTCTGGAATACGCGCTGGTTAATCGTTGTAGACGCTTTCAGCAAGTTTCCTTTTGTGATTGCCATGAACTCAACGACAGCTTCTAGTACAATCAGTGCCTTAACATCAGTGTTTTGCATCGAAGGCTTGCCTGAAACTATCGTCAGTGACAATGGACCTCAGTTTGTTAGTGCGGAATTTCAACAGTTTTGTCGTGTGAATGGCATTCAGCATATTACCACTGCACCTTTTCACCCTCAGTCCAATGGTGAAGCAGAACGTTTCGTTCGAACATTCAAGTCTCACATGGAGAAGATGAAAGGTCAGCACTCCAGGCAGCAAGCTCTTCAACTTTTCCTGTCTACGTATCGGTGCATGCCACGTGACGGCCCGTCTCCTGCCGAGCTGCTACACGGCCGCCGTCACCGCACTCTCCTTCACCTGCTGCAGCCTCCCACGCACCGAGTCGGTTCGTATGGCGCTACGCGTTTTCAGGTTTCCACGCCGGTGCTGTACAGGGTGTTTGCTGGAAACAAGAAGACATGGTTGCCGGGCACCATTCAACGCGTGCTTGGGCGCAATATGTTTGTTGTACGTTCTTCCACAGGGTCGGAGCTGCGGCGCCACGCAAACCAATTGCGCCTGCACAGACCGCGCGATCCTGTCTCCGGTTTCTTGATTCCAGACCCAGTTCACCGCCAGGGAGCACAACCACATCGTTCGTCCCCGGACTACGAGATCCCTATGGACGTCGACGTACATCCGACGCAGTCGTCGCCGCCGCTGTCGCCGCAGCAGATGACAGCGTCACCGAGAGGGACTCCGGGACCGTGCGGGCCCCCCCAGCTTGGGCCACGCACCTCAGAAGAAGATGACCTGCTCCCTCTGGGCGGGGGCGGGCGCCCTTCCCCAGGTTTCGGCGGGTTCCCTGGAGGATCGCAAGGCGGATGCCGGGGCGCGGACGGCGTCTCGATCCCGGCCTCCGCTACGACGCCCGTCCCACCAGTAACGCCCCCGCCCAGGCCCTCCTCCCAGTGCCGTCGCCGTGGCCCTCAGCCCTACGCCACGACGGCGCGGCGGTTTGGGGGGGAGGGGTGTGGTGTCGCACAAGTACAAAGTGCGCGCCACCTACTTTCGCCGCGCGCCGCCATGCATGCACGGCGCGGCGTTCTTCCGACGACAGCCACGAGCGCCCTCTGCTGGGACCCCGCTCGTGGCCACCACTGAAAAGACACTTGGCACTTCGGACTGAGATAGCAACGAGTTAGGACCTTCGTCATCAGATAGGCACGAGTGAAGACTTTGCTATTGTACAGGCACTAGGCAGGCCTCTAACAACTATGTATCAACATTCTGCAGTACTATGTAAAAGTTAAGTATTGTTACATTCTGTGCAATATATCTCTTTCTAATTTACTCGAGTGTTTATAGTTTCTGGCTGCTCCCCTCCGTACCTGCACCAGCGTGTCGGTTTCATTCCACTCGGCCACCGACACCTACGGCGAGGCTGGGACACAAAAGCGGCGACGAAGTCGGGACACAAAAGCCTATATTTCTGACAAAGGTCAGTTGCAGAATTTGGAGCTCATTTTGTGTTCAAATATTAGATCATTTCTGGAAACTGCAAATCACCTTTCTAGGAATCAACATGGCTTCCTAAAGCAAAAATCACATTAAACACAACTCTCAATATACATCTACAAGATCCAGAGGGCAGTATATACAGGATCCCAAGTGAACACAATGTTCACTGACTTCCACAGGGGGTTGAATACCATTCCACACTGTCCCCAGATGAACACAGTGTGAGCATGTGGCACATCAGATCAACTGTGTGACTGGCAACAGGGAGGAGCTGCAATTGCTGCGTGCAGTTGAAGTGTGTAGGCTGCTATGAATTTGGTTGGTTCGTTGGTTGGTCAATAACAGTGTGTGTAGGGGCCTTTAATGTGTCCTAACACTAAGTCACACAGAGTGCGATTTGGTGATTGGGGAGGCCATTTCCCACTGGGATGTCCACTTCTCTTTGCCAGACACAAGCAACCCATCTTAACAAATTTGTTGTGCCAATGGTAAAGGGTCTTCCTTGTTGGTTGCTTCTTACTGTACTTGGTTCTAAATACCCATTGAGCAGCTGTAGCAAACTTGTTTTTGTCAAACTCCAACACACAGAAAGCTCGATCAGCACCTGAGCTTGCCAGGTTTGTGATTAGCACCGACTATTGGCAAATTACCAAACTATGCTGTGGTGGTATACATGCAGAAAAAACTTTCAGGGTTTCTCTTCAAAATGGCATATATATGATATTGACACAATGTTTGGTTCTTGTGCAATATATAATTGAAAGTGTTCTCTGACTATGTACACCCTGTATGTTCTCTCACAGATTTTATGCAGAACACCGTCGCACCGAATGATGGTCATTTAAGCACGCACAGAGCTTGTGGTGTAGTGGGCTGTTGGCACGACACAGCCCACAGCTCAGGACCCCGGGTTCGCCAAGCCCGTACTTGGCAAATTAATGCTGGACCCCTGAGGGGAGCAGTAGAGCATCCTGGCGAGACAGAAGATGGCCAGGGCCGTCTACTGCTGGATGTCATGACCGAAGAGTCACAGTGTGGTGGGGAAGGAGAGGAGCTATTCTTTTTGTGTGCCTTTTTGGAGGCAGTTCAGTTTGAAGAATGAGTGGCTGATGGTTGGGAAGGTGAAGTTGTGAAAATCTTCGTGAACAGGATCTTTTTTTCGAAGTCTGGGCTTCCGACTAATTTCTGTGAAACTGATGTGGACTGGGGTTTGGAGTGAGCAGAAGGCATTGGGGATGTCGAGCAGGCAATCTTTGGGCTGGCTGATCTGACAACTGTGTCGCTGAAGGTAAAATCACACATCTGCGTACCCATCTCCTTTGTTGGTTGAGGAGAGTAAAGGACATTGCTGTAGGTACCCGCTGGAAGCACAGCAGGCTTTCTATTTTCTAATAATTTCCAGGCAGCAGAGATGGAAACTTTTTCCTCAATTCTGATTTCTTAGATGACCTACTCTTCTTTATACACAGGGCATTCCCTAGAATTAACAGCATGGTTGCCCATGCAGTTGATGCAGTGAGGGGACAGAGGAGGGCAGTCACCCTAATGGGTGTCTCCCTACCACAGGTGAAGCATTTGGCTGCATTGGGGCATGACTAACGGGTATGGTTGAACCGCTGACACTGATAACATCAGGTACAGTTAGGAACATACTGCTGAACAGAGAATTTCGTAGCCTGTTTTTCCTTAGAAGGAAGTTCAACTTTGTTGAAAGTCAGAAACACAGTTCGGGTCAGAGTTAGACTATTGTTAACCCGTTTCAACACACGATGGACAGCTGTTAGGCCCTGGTCAGAAAGGTAGTCCTGGATTTCCTCTTCTGACAGGCCATCAAGGGATCACGAGAACACTACCCCCTGCACCGAGTTTTGGGTACGATGAGGTTCAACCTTAACAGGGAAAGTGTCCAACAGTGTGGTGCGAAGCAACTTTTTGAGCTTGAAAGGCACTTTCGGTTTCCAGCAACAGTGGTCTCATTATGTTGGCAGGAACAAGTTTTGGCAGGGCTGGCAATTGCACAGACACCCCTTTGTATTATAAAAGGATTCACTGAAGTGTAGTCACAGCCATCAGTTTGTGAAATGACAAACTTTGGCAAGTTAGGCAAAACCTTCTTGGTCTTGGGTTCATGTAGTTTCTTTTTCTGGGTAAATGTCGAAGTAGAAGAAGAGGAAGAAGAAGCCATTGTGGAGTTGTCCCCCATGATTACCGGCATTTCCGATGGCGTGCTCCATCCTTATGGGGAACCCTCACTGATGGTTCATCCCCCTTAGGCGATTGTCCACACCTCAGGTTACACCTCCCGATAAACGAACAAATGGACCAATCGGTATGGTCGGAAGGTATCAGCTTGGGTAATCACCCCTCCCTGGGCCTGGTCTTTACCAGGGGGTACGTGCGGGCCCTACATGCCAACCTGGGACTGGGACTTACGCATTAGCCAGTCACCTTTTACACAGCGAGTGCATGGGCGGCCTTCAAAAATGCACAGGGAGGAAGAAAGGAAAGAGGAAAGAAGGAGAGGTTGGTCTCAAACGCCGAGGCAGAGACTAAAAGAGGGTAAGGTGGAGCAAAGGTTAGGAATAAAGAAACCGAGAAAAGAAATTACCTAGTACAGGAGACCGACTAAACCCTCACATGATGCCCGCCTCTGGCTGAAGGTATGCATGGGAAAAGGGGAACTGAAGCAGCCTGGGGCGGGAAAGAATGCTGCTTCGGCTCAGGGCCTTGTGCACGCCACACACATACCCACAGAAGAGCTGTGGGCCCCCAGTGGGGTATTTAAAAATTATAGGGTAAACCTCGTACGAGAGGAGGAGAAGGGCCACATCGCATCTGATAGGTGAGGGGGCTATTTTTAATGGATGTCTCCCAAGCAGGTTCAAATTGAAGTCTATTGTAGTAATGTACAGTGATGATGGGGTTTGCACTAGGATGATGAAAGAGGCAATAAACAACACCTCAGACTGAAGACCACTACATGCATGTTTTTAATTTATTCTTTGTGTTGTTAAGAATAAATGAAATGACTCATCTCCGCCTAAATAGAGTCTTTAAAGGAAACTGTTACCATGATCAGAAAATCAATAATATGGAAGAGGTTATATTACAGTGGGGAATGATTACCACCAATAAAAGAGGCCAATAATTAAAGGTAAAACATTAAAATATTTTTTACTATGGTCCTTCTATGTAATATATTCAGACTACATTATAAACTGCTAACAAACATTAACTTACACTCCAGCTGTCCTTTTTCTACTGAAACTTCAGGACCTAAGTAAAGTGGAAATTCAATGTTCCGTATTCAGAATGGACATCTGCCTTCTCTACTGTAAACACAGTAAATTCTATTTATGAAAGGAATTATTCACAATTAAAGATTTTAATATTACAGGATAAATTCCATCTTATCCTTTAATCATCAAGGAGATAATGTTCAAGTGCTTTTCGGCAGTAGTTCTTAAAGTTTAGAGACAGTTGTTTAACTAACCGTATTAACAGTACCTTATACAAAAGTGTTAGGTTTCATTGTTAAGATGATTAAAATATGGAGTATGAAAAAATATATTATTACTACCCAAAGAATAAACTGGTGGATGTCTTGACACACACACACACACACACACACACACACACACACACACACACACACACACACACACACCCTTTAACATCTCTAAAGTTAAAAATGGTGATCACTTTTTTAACTGGAAGAATTAACTATTATGAGCAACAGATGTTCATAAGTCTAAAAATAACTGTCTTGCTATTCAGAAGATTTACTGTAAATGTTTGTTCTTACCTGTATAATGCATTCCATAAGGTATTCCTGAGCAATAGCATCCCTACAACTAACAACTTGTTCAAGAATTCCTGGTAGAACAAGCTGGAACAAAAAATTTATAAATAATAACATGAAGTATTTGAAGGTAGAAGTAACATTTATATAATGTGGTTTATGTTTAAGAATATGCGATTAAGGTACACAATGAGGAATCATCAGATTGCCTTCCATAAAGAAGGTATTTTGCGCCCATGACTGTATTTATGATATCCAAATGGAGGTTACTGCAATCCGTCGTCATTTGTAAGAAACTGACTTATTTGAAGATCTAGAGTGGGTAATCCACTTCACTGGCAGTAGTATTACATCTAACCATGGAAAATAATGTATTACAGACCATCTACAAGGATTATACAATGCACATGCATAATATACTAATAGAAGAAAAAAAATGTATGCATCGATAATGGCAAGTCACTTGCCGAAATCCAGATCTGCAAAATAAAGCAGTTTCTTACAAAAAACTGATTGCTGCTAAACACTCATTTCGACAATGAGGAATGGTAATCGCGGCACAACATAACCTATAAAAAGCCATTTTCATAAGAAAAAGGAAATACCGCATATTTTTGCAAATAAGAAGCTGGCTGAATCATACAAAATTTTTATTTTTACAAAAACAATTTTTTTTTAAATATTAGTTTTACCCGCTTTATTAATATTCTGAGCGGACAAGGGTACATACAATAATCACTCAAATTAGCAGGTAAATATGGTAATTTAATATTCACAGAATATATGACATCAACTGCGATTGGGCAAAGCTGAAAATGTGTACTCAGCCGGGAGTCGAACCAGGGTCTCCTGCTTTCTAGGCAGTTGCGGTGACCCCTACACCACTGGGGACACAATGATCACCGCACCTGCAAGGACTACCTAAGCACGCCTCCCGTCAGATACAAATTCCCAGCTTTGCCCTGCCCACAGTACTCAAACTCTTAGTTATGAAACTAATTCCCGTAAGAGTAAGGACTTCAAACTTGCCCACCCCTCCCCACTAACGATAGGATCATTGCCCGTCACCGGCATATTTGCCCAATCGCAGTTGATGTCATATATTCTGTGAATATTAAATAATGACAACTGCAGGATCAGAAGTGACGTCTGTTCTTTCGGAACAGACGCCACATGTATATATAAATATGGTAATTGTTTTATTAAAAAATAACACTGACATCCTTAAATGTTGAAAAAAGTTATAATTCAAGACAAAGTGCAAAAGAAAAGCCACAATGTAAAATTTACGATTCTTATGTTTCCTAGAACTGCCCAACCTTGAAATATTCAACCTTTAATTTAGGCTATAAAGTTTAAAATGGTTCAAAATTTCTAAACAGTCAATAAAAATGCCATTTTGGGGGAAAAATTATGCAAATAAAGCAGCCGAGATTTATGATTTACTTGAAAAGTGATTTTATTAACAAAGAACAATGTAAAACATTAATTAAAGATTCTAAAACAAATTGCTAGCGATATTTTAGACAATAAATTTTTATAAATCATAATTCATTGCAGGAATTCTGTAAGTGAAATACCTCTAGTCATTCGTTTCAATAAATTAAAGACTATAGATGATGGCCAATTGAGAATTATGCCTCCAGAGAAATATTTTGTAAGTTTAGGTTTCATTCAAAGAAATGTGGGGTTTCAACTTGCATTAAAACGGAAGCCTTACCAAATATTTAAAATTATTTTTTTCCGCCAGACAAAGTAAACTATGTTCTGCATGGAAATTAATGCAGAGAATGATAAATATTTGATTAAAATGTATGAATTCACTTATTAAAGAAACTTATAAGTACGTTAAATAAGTGTTTAAATTGTCAAAATCTAAAAATTTTCATAAATTCCCAATTTTTTGCAATCTTCCCGGGACAAAGAAATATTCCCCACAATATTCCCATTTTATAAGTTCCTTTCCACTGGTAATATTCCTGGCCCACATCACTAGGATTACTGATCCATTTATTTTGAAATTTCAAGTCATTTATCAATTCTTGTATTTCTTTCTTCATTTTCTTGCGCTTTTCCACTGGTGAAGTGTTGTATGATTGGCTATGGATGTTCCATGATTAAGGGATGCCAAAAGACTGTCTCATTATGTGTAAATAAACATTCCACTATCAATAATTTTCCACTATTTTCGGCCATGGCCTTCGTCAGAAAAAGAAACATACATTTATGCAATCACTCAGACACACCACACACACACACACACACACACACACACACACACACACACACACAAGGGAGGGAGGGGAAGAGAAGAGAAAGAGAATAAGAGAAAGAGAAGAGAAAGCGAAATGAAAAAGAGAAAAGGAAAAACAATCCACTGTCCTTTTTAAAATAATAATATTCCATCCTGGACTTTCCATAGCTTCATTGTATAGAAATATTATTAAAAACTTTATTAACTAGTTCTTATACCTTTTTTTAACAAGGTGTTCTCACACTTTACCTTCCGATACTTGTCGAGGTTCACTGTCTCCAGCTGTGAAAGTCTCACAAGATTTGTTCCAACCAAAATTCGTAACTCCTCACGTTCCTTCTCTCTCCTCTCTCTATCTCTTGAATGGCCTTGATGTTGCATGCGCACCCACAGTTTATTCATCTCAGCGAAGTTCATTAATACAAAATCAATCGAGTCACGCACCTATAAATACATAATTATTTCATGTTAATACTATGAAATTCAGGTAAATAGGAAATAGAAATTTACTTATTTTCAGTTTGTGTTAGTATTCTCATTCTTACAGTTCCCTCAGCTTCATCATCTACATCTGCAACATCAGGCAGCACATTACGTGTACACTGCAGAAGATAGTTGCGAAGGAAAAGACCACGTAAGGGATGCTGCACCCCACGGCACATCTCCACCAAATCACGCAGTAAATCTCGCTTGCGGCATGTACTAGTCTTTATATAAACAAGACCTACAGTAATCAGTAGATATCTGAAACAATATTTCTACTTTAGCGTTCATCAATAGTAATACAATCATAACTGGAAGCCAGCTATACTTTTTACACTATAACAAACAAATAAACTAAGTAGGCTTACATAACCAGATAAATAATGTTAATGCCTTTGCTGCTAAAAAACCTATGTTATATAATAAAATATTCAACAGTGAATCCAGACACATGGTTAAATTTAAATGTAAAGTTATTATAAAGAAGCTAATTAAAAGAGGGGACCGACAATTTGATTCTGCAAATCCTAATGGTTAAATTGCAATTAATATGTATGCAACTGGTCCTTGATGTGTATATGTTGGTACTGGCTGCCAATAGCTTTATGTTTTATAAACAAGTCGGCATAGAGATTTAAATGTTTTTATGATCAACATATTGCAGTATCGCACCATATTTGTAGAGAACATTATAGATTGCAGTTTTGTCGGAGAAGAAATCACTGAAGTTAAAATTACACCGAGAACAAGTAACTACATGGGAGTAGCATTGTGTTAGTTATGTATCGGCTGCAAGTCGATTAATTTACAAGAAATAAAACCTATTATTGAATAAATGAGGTCAATTTACATAAGGTAAAACCAACTGTTACAACCACATAGTGATTGGTTCTCAATGCACTCATCTGAATTGCAATCTGATAGTAATTTACTTCTTGGCATTCCTTGCACTGTTAACATCTATATGTCAAGCGTTCAGTTGTGTATGCATTAACTGCAATTTAACAAACCTAATTCATGAAAATTATAAACAATATTGACAACAGAAATCTGGGACAGAATAACAATAATACGAGTTACGACAGATCACTACTTGCAACAGTTGTTGGAAGGCATTCCCTGCTGTGCAAACTATTTCTATGATAGCGTCACCAGTTAAACAACCTTTGGATCTTGTTCACTAAATTACAAGTGTCGAGCCTCAATCTTCTGAAACCATGGTTCTTTCAATCCAAGATTTGAGTATTTGGGAATCGTGGTGTCAAAGGAGAGCATTCACCCTCTGACCGAAATCATTGTGGCAGTGATCTTCATCATTGCCCAGCTAATTTGCAGGAACTCCAGTCATTTATGGGCAAGGTCAGCTACTATTAAAAAATTCTTTCTGATGTTGCAGAGGTCACACATCCATTAAACACACTATGATAGAAAAGCGTTCCTTTTATATAGTCCACTGTGCATGAGACAGTGTTCAACCATATTAAATCGCTGTTAAAATCCTCACCTTACCTTGGCACATTTACACTTAACCCGCATCTGATGTGAGAGGTGCCTCTCAACACGAAATTGGAGTGGTCTTGGCGCACAAACTAGATAATGGTTCTGAGCAGCCCATAGCCTAAGCTTCAGAAACATTTTCAGACACTGAACAAAATCATTCTCAGATTGAAAAAGAGACCATGGCTATTGTTTATGCTGTTTGGAGATTCCAAATGTTCTGTATAATCACAAACCACAGACCCCTTGTGGCAGTGTTTGGGCCTGCATTCTCGTCTCCCTGATACGACCCCCACAATGTCTCTAGTGTTGGGCTTAGTTTATGGGTGCTTATGACTATAAGATTCATTATTGGCCCTTGACGCACCATGCCAATGCCGAAGCGATGACATTTCTGCCCATGGGCCGCAACCCTATTTTTGACAAAGACGAAGTTGTGGCATTCCAAATTGACGATCAACTGCAAGAGTGGCCGAGATGTTGCAAATAATGGCCCATCAAATCGCGCAAGTCTCCCGTCGGGCCTAATGCTCCACAAGGCAGCGATATACTTAAGTACCTGGTGGCCTGCACAATTTTCCACCAAAGAAGCTGGCCCGCTGTGCAAGTATTTTCAGATCAGCCCCAGCTGTCAGTCTTCGACAATGTCTCCCTCCTCAGTACTGATTCAGACGACCCTCATGTCATTGTTTCTTCTGAACAGGCTCAAATGTTACGTCTGTTGCAGAGTATTGGCTCCTGAGCAAGTATTGATGCAGCTGTAAAAGAGTTGGTTCTGATGTGAATACAGTGTGCTAGCCAGCAAGCAGCTCCCCTGCTGTAGCATATTATGATTTCATGCTGACAGGGTGGATCTTTTCGTATTTTTTCTTAGCCTTGGAATATGACAGCTTGTCCAGGATCCTGTACTCCATTATTTTGCATTCTTTTTTAAGAACAGTGCAGTGTGGGGAGCAGAGAGTGGTGCTGGCCACAGTTAACACACAGACAGGAGGTGGGGTACATGGGATGTAGTGTTTGATGTCATTCCAGTAGATCATTACCTTGACTTTATTGGACAGTGAATCACCATAAAAAGACAAGATGAAGGCACTGGTGATGCTAGTGTTATCCTTCGGACCCCCATAAATGCGCTAAATAAACTGCACTCCTCCCCTCGCTAATATCTTCCTGAGTTCTTCATCAGACTTAATACCCTGGACCATGTTCAGACTTTTGTGGGGAGTAATGCAAATAAGAATGTCACCCAGCTTGTCACAGGCAAGCGATGCCCGTGAGTGGGCTGGACAAAATCGGGATCTCTTATTCAACATTCCTTCTGCCTCCCCAAATGTGTCTTCAAGAGTATCTACAAAAAACAGACTTCATTGTTATAAACAATTTGCCATCTGAAACTTCCAGGCAGATTAAAATTATGTGCCAGAATAAGGACTCTAACGTGGGACTGGCCTTTTGCGAGCAAGCACTCTACTGACTGAGCTATCCTGACAACTCGCGATCCTGCCTCACAACTTTACTTCTGCCAGTACCTTTCCTCCTCCTTTACAAACTAAAGTTGCGGGATTGTGAGTCGTGTCGAGATAGCTCAGTCGGTAGAGCACTTGTCCACGAAAGGCAAAGGTCCCCGAGTTGAGTCCTGGTTCTGGCACACAATTTTAATCTGCCAGGAAGTTTCATATCAGTGCACACTCCACTGCAGAGTGAAAGTTTCATTCTGATTTGCCATCTGTTCAACTGCACACCAGGTAACAGGGAGCATATGTCTCACCTTAATAACGAGCCCTACATTCTTCCCATGCCATGGCCAGGAAAGCAAACGATTGGGGGTCATATGTTGCTGCATTGAACTCCGTTCATCCCCTCTTAGAGACAGTGGTTTGCCATCCACCTACACAATTTTTAGCTTGTTTCATTGTGTCCCCACAAGCAGCCAGGGAAATACATGTCCGCCCAGGCAGAGCCCCACTTGCCTGGGTATACCGAATACAACTGAGGTGCAGCAGGTTTCTCAAAGGTTGCTTGCTAGTGACTGTTCAACCTCAACAGATATGCATCTTCTCAGCACGTAGCACACCTTGAGATTGAGGTTTTTTTTAGGTGTGTACTGTCTTTGCGACCTGGGGATTAAGCCGAGTTCCCCTGGCTCTTAAACGCACAACATTCCACAGTCGTGCCATATGATGGTTGCTGCGGCACGAACGGAGTTTACGGTATGGAGGACTGTTGGCATGACACGGACCCTAGCTCAGGACCCCAGTTTCGCCAAGCCCGTACTCAGCAAATTAATGATGAGCCCCTGAGGGGTGCGGGTGCAGTTCTTCACTGAAGTGTAAATTAAAAGTTAGTCCAAACAAAAAAAATCCATTAACAATTTTGAGATTTATGTTTTGGTTATTTGGACCTACTGCAGTGCCTTACATGAATTCCCCAGATTTTTTGATCACTTCATGCAAAAATTAACTTCTCAGACTCTGTGTCAGGACATATAAATTCAATTCATGATAAAGTTACCAGGCACTTTTTGACACTTCCACAAGCTCATTTTATGAGCAAGTACTAATGATAATGACTATGGCTGCCATGAAAATATTTTACTCTTGCACTAGTCCACTATGTTAGTAAAAATAAGTTCACTACATATCTACATATGCCTGAGGAATCATAACACTTCTTCCCCAAATATAGTGAAAACAGGAAAATGCCATGTTCACAACAAAAATTCTCATCTGGATAATACAGGGTGATTTAGTTGCCCCTATCACTATATTTTACACAACCCCCCCACACCCCCTATATTACAGATTATAGTACATAATATTTCGGTGTTCAATATGTCTTACTTCACTATTATCTAATTTTAAACACTAATTTTGCTCTTTGTAACACTATCACTAGGTGTACAAATGATTGTTGCCTTAAGAAGGGCTGATTTTTTTTTAGCAGTCTGGACAAATATGTAACTGTAACAAGTGCTTTCAAAACTTCACTGACAATGCCCAGTACCAAACACTTTTGAACAGCCCTTATAGGTGGTATACTCTGTCCACTAAACATCAATACCTTAAATCATTTATTTACATCCATCTGCCACATAACTAGGCTCACACATTGTGCCTACTGACTAGAAGGAAATTAATACTTAATCCTTTAGCTGCTGCCGATGAGCATCTGATAGATCAGGTCCCTCGGATCCTTTAGGCCACCTAATCCACGCACCTATGCTACTGTACTCTCCGATGGCATGCCACAACCCGCGCAGCCCATCACTCGGCCAACCTTGCCCGATGGTGAATATTTCTGTAGCCAGGACGGTCTCGGCTGTGTCACCTTCTGAGTAATTACTGACACACAATGTATGCTATCTGCGTACATCCTCCATGGCAGAATGATTACTGAATTATTTACTGAACAGACAGTACATGCGTGGAAACAGCTTATGGGTCATTCCATGTCAAATTTCAGAACATTTTCTCGATTGACAAAAATGGATTTCTACGTAATTTTATATGATTATTCTCATATGAACATTGGTGAAGTTTAACAATCATGGATGTTATACTGGATGTGATATAGTCCCTTCTTTGACTTCATGCATAACACTGTAGAGAGAGTGTGTTAATTTATGAGGAAATTTAACTGTTCTCTCAGTTAATATTTTGTTAAAAATAATGAAATTGGCTATCTTGTACAACTATATTTGTTATCTTAAGAATAACAAAGAAAGAATTTTACGATGCATATTCAGCCAAAAAATATTAAATTCGTCCTAAAAAATTGGCATAAAAATAAAAAAACAAAAAATAAAAATATCTCAAAGGACTGAAAGTATGATGAAAGTCAAACTTGGTATGTAGTAACTTAACACAAGGGTCTCAAACAAAGTTTCACTTATGTATCTCTTTCCCATACCAAGTAAATTTACTTAACACTTGTGCATCAAGCCATTCAAGTGACTATATCTCAGTATTATTTTGACGATCGTTAAACATTACTAATGTTCACACCTTCTGAATATATTTTCCATGCTTTATGATCCGGGCTTTGGACCAGCACTGGCAAATTTTGTTACATTTTTATAATTTTTGTTTTGTTTTCAATGATTTTTTTTCCTTTTTTTCCCCCAATAGCACTGGTGTATTCATACTTTGTTGCGATTATTAATTTGCTTTTGTGTGGTAATTTTCAAAACAGGGTACAATGCACAATGGTACCTTGTAAGTTTTATATTCGAACCTGCTTTCTCGACGTACTTCATGTTTCCAGCATACAATACATTGACGAGTAAGTGTACTTTTCTTGGATAGGTCACTTGTTATAACGTTTGGAAATAGCCTTCCAAGCTTAGAGGATTATCATCACAACAATTTCCCCTGCCAACTTTTCTGCACTCTGATGCATACATTTACGTGAGTTCCCTTATCAGCAACATATGAAATTCTGCTATCGACATTATGACCTGTGTAGGACATGAGAATTTAAAACACACAGCTTGGGGAAAATGGAAAAAGAACTCCTACCACTTCATTGTTTTCCGTATATATCCAACAGAGCTAAGCATCATATAGAACGGTCAAGTGCTCCCATATTCAAGTTATAATCTACAACTCTCTAAAGTTTCTTTACTCTCCAGCATACCTGTCAGTCTTTCTCATTTCAACCATTTCTGTGGTGTTACATGCGGTCAACATCCACAACTTCCTTTTGTCGCACCATTTTATAGCAAGCATTTTATTAGTACACATAAAATGAATCTCCATGCTTCAGTTTCTTGTGAAGTTTAGGCATCTTTCATCTGTTCTTACAGACAGTACCACATGTGTCCGTCCCATGACTGAAGCCAAGAAAACAGGTCTGAGTTTGTGTACCAATTATCAACGTAGAGGGTATGCCTACACTCTAAATAGGGCTTCATAAGTGTAGCCACAAGGTCACCACTTTTTTCCTAAATTTTGGAACTCAGTTTATGGTGATGTCCCTGTATAAACAACGAAATCTAATACATAGTCAGTCTTACGATCACATAACACAAATGTCTTTATTCCGAATTTACTCTGCTTGGAAGGAATGAATTGTTTCAAAGATAAGCGTCCTTTGAATAATAAGAAACTTTCATCAACACATAGTTTCTTATGTGGATTAAATGCAAGACGGGAAGCTTGTCACACTTTATTGATAATGTTCCCAGTTTTGAACAATGTCTCCTCCAGTATTGGCAAGAGTTGTCACTGGAATGTAACATTCTCAGCAGTAACAAAAAGTGATCCCTTGACATGAGTTCACTAAAAATTGGAATATTTAGAAGATCATCTCTGGTCCAGTATTCACTAATTTTCAGTTTTTTCACGCGAGGCATCAGAAGACAAACAGCTAGGCCTATGAAAGAATACACATCTTCATAGCCAGTATCTTTCCACTTTGATAGTCTAGAATGCACTGATTCTGGAGTATTCTCCTTAGTGAATAAATAAAAGATTCGTTTCATCAGGTCTTCTATAAAGAATAACATGAAAAATGACATAATACTTGGCTCATTCCTAATTAGATGCACATGTCCCAATAGCGCATCACTAAATGTGGGATTTACTGCCTGAAAACTTTTTCTTTCCAGTAGAATTTATCGCCGAGATGTGATTTCATCGTAGGCATATTACTATTACTTTCAGATTCTTCAGATTCATAACAACTAACATCTGTTGCTGAAACACGAGACTGATTTGACACCCCTGCTGACATGGACAGTTTATTACTGCAGTTTTCAGATTCTGTATAAGAGCTATTACTTTCGTCAAAATCAAATAGTTCATCTTCCCTGTGACTTCTCCTAAGAACCTTGCCATTTTATCTGTTAAATACAGGGTGCAAAGAACTCTGATATAAATTCTGATGAGCTGTGTTGTATGGTGTAAAGCCTAGGTTCACAACAGCCAAAGAATTTGACGACAAGCTAGTGGCCACAACTGTGAAAGGGTAAGGAGACATGGGGGCAGGAAAGCCGCAGTGCAAGTTAACTCATCAACAGCACTCTGGTAGCGGTGCGGCTATTCTTGTCATCAGCACTCGGGGGCCGGAAAACCTCTGCGACTTAACAGCGCTCAGAGGAAAGCTCGTGGTCGTGACTAAACTCATCATCAGCACCCAGGGAGTGGCAGGCAGCATAACGAGTAAACTCATCAAAAGCAGTCTAAGGGTTAAAACTAAGTTACAGTGAGGTAAAGAATGTATTGGACACTAAACTGATGGCATATGTACTCTCATCAAATTGTAATACAAGCAGTGTAGCACAGTACATCAAAAACAGCCCTAGGGACACTTGATCCACAAATTTGTAAAATAATGCAACAGAAAATTGTTTGACGATTATGTTATACAAATTTAAATTGAAAAACCTTATTTTAAACCTGATCCCCTTCTCCTTTCTCAAAGCAAAAATCTGCACCACTGCTACAGAAAACACACACACACACACACACACACACACACACACACTTAATACATAAAACATGACTGTAGGCATTACATCAATCTTGTGGTTTAAGAAAAATTTCAGTGTTACCCATTCTTTCCATCACCATAACTGCAAAAATTTTTAAAGAGTAGTTAGCAAAAGTGTTATAAATAGATACTCACAACCGAGGAACAATATTGCCTGCATACTGCACCAGTTCATACAGGTCCGTAACTTTGCGACCCTTTTGAAACTCGTCCAGTAGGTAGAGCTCTAGGTGACGTAATTCATCCGTGATCGACATATCTAAACATCTGTTAAGGTATTTACAACAAATGAACTACTTCAATTAACATTTGTGACAACACAAAATTATAATGCTAGGTTAGGTTTCAACCCCTATAACAGATTCAAATGAAACTAAAATTAAGTTATGTTTAGAGCATACAATCAGTAAAGTTAATGTTGTGACAATGTGCTCCTTCTGGGTGTGGTAACAGACTAATTTGTAGTATGTTCACTGTTCTAGACACTGGATCTCCATTTGGGAGGGCAGTGGTTCAAACCTGCCTCCAGCCATCCTGATTTAGTCTTTTCATGATTTCCCTCAATCACTCCAGGCAGGAAAACGCTGATATCATTCCCTATCCGAGTGTGCAATCCGTAACTAACAACTAACCACCTCCCCAGTCACACTCCTCCCCCAGTCACCTCATTCCCCATCCCGTCCTCCCTAGTTCCAATCAAGTTATGAACATGACAATTTGATTGTGAAAGAGTGAAGGCAAAGAATGTGAATACGAAATTAAGTTGGGGTTAACAGTTTATCTGTGCCACAGCCTGTCTATGTATGCTCCACTAGTTAAATGCCTAGTCTATAGCAATCCGGCAGGTACAGGGTGGCCACCAAATCTTCATTTTTAAATTCAAGGTTTTTTCCAGGTTTTCCAGGTTAAAAATAATTATTTTCCAGGTTTTCACGAAGCTTAATTTTGCTTAAAGGAGTTAGCAAACAACTATACCGTAAAGAAACTAGTTACATATTTTTAAAAAACATGTCATCCGAGTTGAACCATGTCACGTTGTAATATACACCAAGCAGTAGCGAATCCAGGATTTGTTGATGAGGGGGGGGGGGGGGGCAGCTCATAAAAATTGTGGCATTGTAACTCAAACTTATCTAAAGAACTAGCTCATATTATGAGATTTTCCTCATGGTTTTTGGGGGATCTGCAGCCCCATAGACCCCCTCCCCCCGTCCCAGATTCGACACTGACATAGTGTATAGTACAGGGTGTACATTTTAAGTTGACAAACCAGAATAACTAGGAAAAAACAGTGTATATTCAACAACGGTTTTCACCATTATGAACGGCCGGCAGAGGCTTAGGAAATGATACTAAACTTGAACTGTTTCCACCATTTGGTAGCGGTGTGGGTGGCAAGTGTGAAATTTTAAATGTAAACTCCCATTGTTAATTGCAGATTCAGATTCTACAGACCAAATCATGTGTAGTTTGATTGATTTTTTTTTCTTTCAATTGGCAGTATGTTGCACTGTAATTTTAAGAATTATTTGCCATACTGCTGAAGAAATGTACTCCCAGGAAAAAAAGGGTTAATCATACTGATGATGCTTCAGAACCCAACCAAATGATACCAGACGTACATTTCTTCCCGGCTAGTTCAATTAAATGTTTTGTCGGCAATTCATAACTGGTATTCAGACAAGGGCAATCTGGACTAAGGTATCACTTTGGAAGACTGCCCTGCCCACTGCGGGGAGAGGAAAGGGTTACTTTGGGGATCATTTGGTAGTGTTCTGAAGCATCATGAATATGGTTTCAATTTATTTTATTTCCTGTTTAGTACATTTCTTTACCAGTATGACAAGTGTTTCTTAATATTACAGCGCAATCTGTCGTTAAAATATTTATATCCACCAGACCATACATGATGTGGGTTAAAGTGCAGTTTATGCGGTAGCGGCTAGCCGTTGCTCTCGCTAGGTTGGGAACGGCAGAGCAGCCAACCAGGGCAGAGCAGCCAATCAGGAGTCGAGTTATACCGGCCAATAAGATCGCGTGTTTCATGACGAGTAAATTTGGCGTCATTTTCAAAGTTTATTAGACTATTTCAGTGCGGCGTTTGTGTCATTGTAATTGATTTTCCATTTATAAGGGATTTTTAGATAACTGTGGTATTACCCCAATAAGTGACCTATTATTAAAACACCACAGCAGTCAACCATAGAACAGGTATAGCATGTTTCATTTATTTTATGATCTGTACGAAACAGTGATCATCTTAAGTGAAAGTTAGGTATAGGTTAAAAGAGAAGTTTTTATTTTTATGTGAGGGCGCGCAGCGCCCGAATCTCCGGTTCAGAAACACTCCATCGATTTACAGTTGTACGCTCGATATATGTGTCATTTCAGTCCTAGCTACCTCGATTGTAAGCATTCTTGGAAATTACCGCGATTATTTTTACTGACCGGTCAAGGGTACATATAAAAACCTGTCAACCACAGAGCATGTATAGTATGTTTTATTTATTTTATGATATCTTCGAAACAGTGATCAAGTGGCATCCATACTGATAGCAACTGTAACTTATTGATCGTCAAAACTTTTGCATACACTGCTTCGATTTGTTTACATTGGACAATTGTAACGCTGTTCCTTATTGGCCACGACATCGTGACTCCTGATTGGCTGCTCTGCCGTTCCTAAACAAGCGAGCGCGACGGCTAGCCGCTGCCGCATAAACTGCACTTTCACCCATGATGTGGTCCTTAGAATCCGAATCTGCAATAAAAAATCGGAGTTCCTATTTAAAATTTTACACTTGACACTCCCCACCCCACACAAACGGTGGAAACGGTTTAAGTTGAGTATTATTTCATAAGCCTCTGCCATCCGCACATGCTGGTGAAAACTATTTTTTTAAATATCTACTGTTTTTCAGAGTTATTCCGGTTTGTCAACTTAAAATTTACAGCCTGGATAATGGACCAAGTTCAGTTCAAGTAGTTGAATGATACTGTACGTTTTAATGTGAATTGCATTCGTTTATGCAACATAGCCCGTTCATTTATACTAGAATTCCTGATACATTAAAAAACAGTCACATCTCATGAACTAGTGATCGAGAACTCAATACATATGATTTACTTTACCTTCAGGCAGTGGCGTAACTAGGACTTGGCTTTGGGGGGGGGGATAGATCTGCGTGACGAGCAAAATTTTAGTCAGTTTCCAGACAGACTACCATCTACCACTCCCGTTGAAGAAACTAATTCACTCCCATCCAATGAAAGCTGATGGTAAAACACTCCAAGTTTCCAATCTTTACCTTTACCAGATTGCTGTTATACGATTTTTTTTTTTTCTGTGTGTGGGGTGGTCTGGGGGGGTTCTATCCCCCTCATCCCCCCGCCCCCCATAGTTACGCCACTGCCTTCAGGATATGAAAATCTTGGGGTATGCTCAGTGACGTACTCAGGTATTTCTACAGAAAAATAAATAAATACAAAGCAAAACCAAAACCTTACACCAAACATACACGCTATCGATTCCATATCATCGTCACCATCACGATTATAAGTCGAAATCCTTTTTTATTTCACTATATACTTATCCATTTTAATGATTTTCATACGCTAGACATTAACCCGTTTAATCCCAAATTTTATTTTTTTCTGAACAAAAATATTTCTTTGCATATTCTATAAATAATGTTTGGAATAATGTATATTGGACATAATTTTTGATTATTTTTAGTATTTGGATAGAAATTTGGGATGACTACAGATGGCAGTGTGCAGGATATGTTTCCTTATCGTAACTAATAACATTTTCAAACTGTTGACTACTAATTTAGACATTGGACAATTATTTAGTAATAAAGTTTTGAAATTATTTTGTTTCCTTTACCTTGATACGATTATTTGAAAGTTTTGTTGCATTTACTCCAACTTAGAACTCAAGCAACGATATATATATTTTGACAATGCATTATAGCCTAATGATGGTTTTTGTTCCCTCAAGGTAACGGTAAAAAATCTAGTGACAATGAATTATTGGAAGCCCTGCAATGTTATTTACAATCTTTGAACAAATGGTTGTGGCTAGATGGACAGATAAAGATGAGGGGAGGGAAAGGGTTAAGACGTAATTCCATGCACAGGTGACACATGTCAAAAAGAGCAGAAACTAAGGTCCGACTACTACGTTCAATTGTCGACAAATTTTTGAAGCCTGAAAATTCAAATTCAGAAAAAAATCTATTACTAGCTGTTGTGTTTGGAGAATTTTGTAGAGCTGCCAATTAAAACACAACGACCTTCGCAAGTTGTTATGAGGACTGTCTGTTTACAGAATGTTTTAGCTAGAAGGGATAGGGCAGTCTTCGCAGCAAGTATGTTGGCTCACTGGTAACGTATGTGGTTGTCAAAAGGTTATCTCAAAAGATACCGGGAATTAAATTTGTAGTGCAAACATTTTCAATGTATCGTACGAAACCTACTTCATTTCTAGTTATTTAATAAATTAAAGGTTGCCGCCTTCAGTTTACAATATTGATCTAACAAGTGGAATTCCATTAACATTCGGACTATTTAGAAAACGGTCACTTCACTCACAGGTGAACGTGGATTTTAATGCCTACGAATTCAATTACCTGTTTAAAATAATCTATTTAGAGTGGTGTCTTACAAAAGCTAGCCGGCCATCAATGGGATGAGAGAGTCGATTTTAATCACAGTCAAGAAATATAACGTACAGAAAAAATGCTACCAAAATTTTCAGTGGGTTATACCTGGCATACCCATTCAAATTTTGGGGTATGCTTGAGCGACCGAGCATACCCGTAGTTGACGCCTATGCTAACGAAGCATCACAAATACCAACTTTTACGGAGTTTATAGTTAAAAATCAACAAAAAGTTTCCGTGAAGAGATTTTTCAACACAGAATCAGACAAACGAGATCTGTGTTAAGGAATATCACTGGGGGGAGGGGGGAGTCAATTACGAAATTTGCTAAAATGTAGTACAAATAAATATGCTCTTTCATTCTAGCTGCGATTTCGTAGTCGCGCCTTACAATAACATCGCGTTTCTTCGGCGTACATTGCGAGAAATTGAGTCGCGTGGTTGAACAATACTTCAAAAATGTTCAAATGTTTGTATAGCTTATGAGAGTTAACTACGGGGTCATCAGTCCCTAAACTTACAAACGACTTATCAACGACCCTATACTAAAGACGACACAAATATCCATGCCCGAGGGGGATTCGAACCCCCGACCGTAGTGGCCGTGCAGACCTTGACTGGCGCGCCTCAGTCCTCTCGGCCACCGCGGCCGGCGAACAACACTTCGAGATAAATACATAAATAGATAACGGAATACGTAACCTATAATTATAAAACTTTTTAAACCGCCCAGAGATATATTTCAAAATGATTTTGTACACAAAAATGAAGCGATGAATATTATTTAACCCGCGATCTGAGCATTTATGTCACCGTAATTTTAAAACGACTAGCATTTTGTTTCTTTTAAATATTAAACTTTCAGGTTTTTTCTTACTAAAACTACAGGAATTACTTGTTTACACTTATTAAGTACATTTCGAACTGGTCGTGTAATCTGGCCAACACGAACGATCGTTTAACTCTTAAAGCCGCGAGATCTCATGGATTAAAAATCCCGGTTTCTGGCTGGAATTCAAGGTTTTTCCCGGTTTTTTCAAATTCAAGGCTTTTTCCCGGTTTTCCCGGTTTCAAGGTTCGGTGGCCACCCTGAGGTAGCACTAGGCATTTAGCAGTTGCAATATTTTTGGAAAACATTTACAATATTGTATCTCTGGAACAGTACAAGACATTTTTTAAAAATTTGAAAATAATGATATAATTACAGTGATATGCAATGACTCCAGTACTCTTGCTGAAGTCTTCTGATGCTACCCATCCATATTATTTTTATTAGAATATGTTTACTTCACTGTTACAGTTTTTTTTAGAGGAAAACGATGGCACAAGTTTGAGCTCTCTATCTTGTATAGCTTTTGAGCTACAGTATTTTAAAGCAACTATCTATCGATCAAAAACAGTCAATTTTTCAACTTTCAAACCCTTGAAACTCAAAAACCAAAAGTCAGAAAAATTTTAAACTTAAAAAATTTATACTAGTGTTGGTGAGTGCATTACCTGGGGGGAAAATCCAAATCTGAGAGGTCAAGGTTCAGAGTTAGTTGATTTGAGATGGAATGACCCTATTATAAAACCATAGTCGGTGTAATAAAGTTGTAAGCACCAGTAAAGTGCAGACAAATTACTAAAGCTTAGCAGAGAACACTGATGCAAAACTTAAACAATTCAAAGCACAAATGTAATTTTTTAACATTATTGGACATATGGTCATAATTACTCAGAAAACCAACATGTTGCCATCTTCAGGTAGACCCTGAAGCATGCGTCCTGGTGTGCTGCTCTTGGTGTGAAGAAAAATTTGAGCTCTCTGACTTCACATACTACTAGACATGTCTTCATGGATAAATACTGCTAGCTTTCCAGAGAAAGAAGGGCAGTATTGGGACATGGCTAGTCTTCTGGAAGGCCATTATATGCTGCAAAAACAGTGTCTGCCACAAGGCTAAATTGAAAGAAATAAGAAGGATTGGCCAGTGGCATGGGATGTGAAGCTGTTGTTTTCTGTAGCCCAAAGTTTTTAGTAGAGGAACGTGGAGACATATCATGATTGGTTTTGTACTTTCATGCACAAATTTGGCAGGGTTTTGTCACTGGCAATAACCACGAGGTTGGAATTTCTGGGGAGGGGAACGGTGTCAGTTGAACTGGAGCACAATTGGTGCCAACTTGCTGTATGTACAGGACAACGGAGTGAGCCAGCTGCTTTTCAGTATGCAGAGAGAATAAGCATTCTCAGAACCATGTGACACAGGAGTCTTCAGATTCAGATATTGTCATTCCTTGAACTGCAGTTTGCTTCGACTACTGTGCTTGGATTGGGTATTTGATTTAATCATGCCCAGTCACAGAAATGGGGTAAGACCAGATCTTAGAAGGGGACTGAATAATAGTATTTGAAGATTCAAGTTGTTAATTGGTTTATCTGGAGTAGATATGATTTTAGCTATCAGATAAAAAAAAAGTTAATTGTGATGATTCAAATTGTAGTGTAACAGGTTACACTACATGTCCTACAAGATATCAAATTAATTTGTCTGGTGGGGTTTATAAGTTTATGGAGGCAGTTATTGTCCTAAGAACTGTTTGCACAGGATCTGGACTGCCCCAGCACATTGATGACATTGCTATTAGGTGGCAATAAAGAGCTGTGAAGTATTTTGAAAAAAATCATTCTTATGCCAAGGCTGCAAAATATTATTGGATGGATGGATAAGGGGTTTTGGATGCTCGAAATTAAGTCTTCAGTGCCCAAACAAATTTAAGAAGTTTGGAAGCAAGGAGTGTGGACAAACAACATAAATGAGATCAATCCAGCTGGTAATATGAGCCATACAAAAAATAAATGTTAAAGGTACAGATGAGAATAGTATCCCACAGGAAAGGGTGGAGCGGATAACGCTGGCTGGCTGACCACAGTGATAAGTGTGAGCCAGCCACTCCTAAACATTAAAACCACCAGCCCAAAAGAATTCACAAAATTTTAAAACTGTGCTCACACTCGCTTCATTATTACCTAAAATAGAGGATAAACCTTCACCAAGATTCATCACTACCCTCTCTGCATGATAGAAATCACACTCAAAATGTGGCAGACAGTAATCTGCATGCCATAGTTATTGCGGATTAGGGGCTCCTCTTGTCGGAATATGAAGCTGTGTATAAATGAAAGATGCACAATTCGGAGGTGGGTAAGGGCTACTTCATCCCTCTTGAGAGGCCGGGAGGAGGGTCGCCATGGACTGACAGTGGGCTTCAGCAACCACAGTTTGTTATTTGCCACTGAAAGCTGTTCGTCCTCCCACAACTGAAGAGACCGCTGCTGTAACAAAGAAGTAATATCCTGCAAGGAAATCTGGCACATTGTCACCTCAGGTTCTCTGCAAGCCTCTTTGGCAGCCCGATCAGCTTCTTCATTTCCCTCAATACCTATGTGCCCCGGCACTCAGCAAAATGATACCACCTTCCCACCACGTTGGTGAAGGACAGTTCGGCGTGTATTTGTTGTAATGACTGCACAGCACTGAGAGAATCTGAGCAAAGCAGAAATTGTTTTCCCTGTATACAACATATCAGCTGTAGTGCCTTTAAGATCATATGTAGCTCTGCGGAAAAAACTGAATAACCCTGGGAGGTTAACTCTGACGATACGATTGGGAAACACAACAGAACAGCAGACGGGGTCCCCTTGCTTGGAGCCATCAGTGTATACCACTGTAAAGCCATGATGGTTATCTAAAACATTAAAAAACACATACTGAAAAGTAAAATCAGAAGTTTCATCTTTCGTAAAACTCATCATATATTAAACAAGTCTGGATATCTGGAGAAGCCAAGGGGGAACCCTGCCCCATGTTGTAGAACACTAAAACCAGCTAACTTCTTTATAAGAAGCCAATCCCTCGGGCAAATTCCGTATGGCCTTGTTGCTTGTTGCCGACTGTGAAAGAGCCTTTCCTATGGAGGCCGAGCAACGGTATGATACATTGGTGTGAAGGGTGTGGACAGTGATTTATATGCCTGGCACACCATGAGTAGCCATCACCTGATGTATAGGGGTGACACTGCAGCCTCAGCACAGAGTTAGTGGGGCTCATCTTAAATGCCACCCAAATCCCTGCATGGTGTACAGCGTCCAACATGCATGCAGACCCATACACCATGCACCCTGCACCCATAATCTAAACAAGATCACATGAAGGCTCTGTAAAACTGGAGCAAACAGAAGAAGTGTGACTAAGATGTTTTAAAATTGCCCCAGAAACCGAACTATCTTTGAAGGTGAGCACAAATCCCCTGATATGCAGTACAGGTAAATTAAAAATTGTATGTGAACAGTTAAAAAGGACACACACACACACACACACACACACACACACACACACACACACACTTCGTGGTGGAAATATTAACACCAGTCTTTTTCGCCCATTCATTCAGCCACTGAAGAGTTAGCTGCTACTGACGTGTAGTAGTTGCTAGGTTGGAAGAAGAACAAAGGACAGAAGTCATCCACAAATAGAGAACACAAGAAAGGACTTCATGACAGAAGTAATACTATTAACTGCTAATGCAAACAAGGTCACACTTAAAACACTACCCTGCTCAAAGTGATCAGAAAGGGCATCACCAACTTGGTATCTAAAATAATGTCGAGAAAGGAATGATTGAATAATATGGGGAAGACAACCACAAAACCCCAGTCATGGAGCTGCCTCAGGATAAGATGTCGCCAAGTAGTATCTTAGACCTTTTAAATTTCAAAACATACACCCAGAAGGTGATGCCGATGCAGGAAAACCTGTTGTATGGCCGCTTCTAGGAAGGCCAGGTTATCAAAGGTGGAGCGATATCTCCTGAACCCATACTGAAAGCAGCTAAAGCCGCCTGGACTCCAGCACCCATACAAGGTGGCGATTTATCATCTGCTCTAAGGTCTTTCCTACACAGCAGGTCAGAGCAACACTATAACTACTTGGACTTGTGCAGTCTTTCTTGAGTTTCAAAAGAGGTATTAAAGTGGCATCCCTCCACGAGTCAGGGAACTGGCCTGACACCCAAACAGTTAAAAACGTCGAGAAGGGTTTTCTGATTTTGCCTCATGAGGTGCTGTATCATAGTGTAGTAGATTCTGTCGTGAGCCGGGGATGTGTCATGAGCTACAGACAATGCGGAATCCTGCTCCCACATAGTAAAGGGGCAGTTTTAATTTTCATCAATGCTGGAACGGAAGTCCAAAATACCCCTCTCAGAAGCCACGTGGTGGCACTGGAAAGCAGGATCATAACTGGCGGAGGTGGTAACTGTTGAAAAATGAGCTGCCACAGTCTGGGCAATGTCACATAGGCTGGTATGGAGAGTACCATTCCCTATCACAGCAGCCACAGGGCACCTCCCTCCTCTTCCCGATATCCTGATAGTCTCCCATATAACTGAAGTCTTAGTGCGACGGTTTATAGAATTTAGAAACTGTTACCATGACCTCTTCTTACTCTCATGAGTAAACCAGTGAGATTTGGGCCTTGCCACCCGAAAGGCTGTGAGGTTCTCTACCATCAGACAGCACTTTTAACCCCCTCTGAGCTGCTCTCCTGATCCTTCGGCATTTCACCACGGAACTGGATGCCTTTTTGGACACCCGGAAGACCTTGGAATGGGCACAGCGGCAGCCCTATGACTGCATCCAGGAATTGGTGGATCATGCTACTGAAATGATCCTTCCATTTCTGGATGCAGTCATAGGGCTTAAGTTCAGGAAGTTAGCTGGAACGATTCCACTCTGCCCTACTAAGCAACCATTGAGGGGGGTACCTTTTGGGTTCTGATCTGTCTGGAAGATCAATCCAAATTGGAAAGTGATCACTACACTGCAAGTCTGCATCCACTTCCAACTGAGCAAAGTGGGCAAGTGCCAGAGAGAATAGATTAAGATCGATGGCAGAGAACGACCCTGTTGCAGCGCAAAAGGGTGTGCTCTGACCTATATTTAATAAATGGGTAAATGAAGATAAGAGAAACCTCTCAACCACTCTACCACTACAAAGCCCCAAAGCACATTGTATGCATTGAAATCATCACAAATGATGACTGGGTGGGGGAGTTTTTCAAGGTGGTCTTCAAGAGCCCCTTCATTCAGAGGATCATGAGGTGGCAGATACAGGGAGCGTATAGTCAGTGGGTGGCGCTAACACTGCAACAGCTTGTAGGGTTGTGTTGAGATAGAGGAGTACAGAGTGGTAGGCTGTGTTGACGAAAACAGCCATTGCTCCTCTAGCTCGCTCTCCACTAAAGTTGACCTTCCTGAGAAGAATGTATCCACATACCACAGGGTTATCGGAGGCCTTGAAATTAGTCTTCTGGAGATACATACACATAGATCATCCCCGAGATAATAAGCATACTTCCTCCACCTGTGTTCTAAATCCCTGCAGGTTCCACTGCATGATGGGAGCTATTTATCAAGGCGGATGAATCTTCACCCCCTCTCTCTTACAGGAATTGCCGCTTGCAACTGGTGGGGAGGTCACCTTTGGGGCAAGATGATGGCCCCAGTGGAAGGTCAGTTTTGGAGCGAGTTGACTGCCCCAGAGTTAAACTTCATGGGTCTGAATTACATGGCACATCAAGCATAATTACATCAACTGCACCTGACTGCTCTTCACTTGGGGATTTTCCTTATCCTTTTTTCCTTAGCTTGCTTTTTCGATGTTTTAATAATGGAAGCGGTCACTACACTGGTCTTTGGAAGAGATTCCGGCAGCGAAGGTGGTAGGAGCTCTGAACTGTCGGTAGCAGTACTGTGTTCCACCATTTTCAGAACAACTATGGGGGCCGTAACTTCTGCCGAATTGCAAGTGCATTGGCTTGAACAGGTGTTAATACAGACACTGGCAACCCCAGTTTGTGTAGAAACAACCAATTTGGAGACGCCTTTAAACAGCAGCAGCGAAGGAGGTGACAAATGGAGGCTCCATAGCCTGGAAGATATTTTTGTCCTCATTATAGGACATTCTCTTGGTTGTTTTAATTTCCTGCACATTTTTTCCCTCCAAGTATGCTGCAGTCCCTACTCCAAACTGGGTGTTCTCCAGAGCAACTGACACACTACTTCGTCATGAGAGCATCTCTGACGTCCACACTCCTGAAACACCACCTTCGTGACCTAGGTCATGAATTACCTTTCCCTTCCGTTCCCATCCTTTCTTCTTCCCTTCTCTCCCACCTGATGAAGGAACTGTGTTCCGAAAGCTTGTCCTTTTTGTCCCCTTTTTTCCCTGTTTTTTCATTTGTGTTACTATCGGCGGTACAGCACATTATAACATTCACCATACTTAGAGGAGAAAGATATCATCCTAACTTCCAGTGTCCATTTACAAGGGAGGAAAGTGGGAGGGTAGTGTGTAGAACTGGAAATCTCAGCAAAATGGTGGCCCAGAATGTTAGAGGTGCCTATGGGGTCCAGTATCGCCACAGTCAGAATGTTAATCAGCAAGTGAGCCATTGCCCCAGACAGTCAAAGCATGTGTTCACTAGCAAGTAACTTCCGCAAGTACTTGCCCATGTATTTACATTAGAACAAAAACTTGCATAAGTGTTTCCACCAAGGTCACATTGTGAAATAAGCGAGTGTAAATTTACAATGTCGTGCACAAAAATAAGAACAGCCTCTACTGTCATTCCAATTATTATTAAAGAAAAAATGTGACAAACAAACATTCAAGAGAAAAAGAAGTGTGTGGTTGAACAGTGGGTACAGAGACATACATGTTTATGTTTTCTATACGATGACTGAATGATCTAAAATAAGAGGGAAAAAAATTTCATTGACTCTAAATACTCCACTTGCTAGTATAAATGTAGTCTGCACTTTGTTAACTTTTTTTGTTTCCTCATTTTGTGTAATTCTCGTCCATATTGCATGACTAAATTATGAATTTTTTTCGTATTTTGACATCTGTTGTTTAGAAATCACATCAATATTTTCGTGAGCGATCCGTTTTGTTTTTCATTTTTTGAAGTCAATGTATTTTGTATCCCACATTTCTAGGAAGTGCTCAAATGTCTCTATCAACAGCTGCATTTTCATGCAATTCCACACTATTTTCGTCATTTTTACTGACATTTTCGTTTTGTAAATGCAACACAAAACTTCTGCAAGTCTAATAAACGTTCAGCAACCGGCAAGTGGTTGCTGCAAGTCGCACAAGACTATTCTCTGACAGGCGGGAGCTACTTCTGCAAGTTGATGAAACTTGGGGAAGTCCATTTGCTGAAGGTGTTTCCACATTAAAAAACTTTCAGAAGTAACTTCTCCAAGCCACTTGAAGTTTACTTGCTGGTGAAACATGGCTTTAGGAGGTTGCCCTAAACAACCTAAGATGGAGTAGAACTGTTGAAAGAGCTGGTAAATACAAGACAACTAGCCCATTTACACACTCTAAAGAGGTGGCGACACTGTGCAAACAGCCTTTTGTAATGGATGCAATACTCCAATTTGGGATGGCATTTAAAGACGTGGAGGGTGCATCTCCAAGTGTATCATGGCATGCCTCAAACCACGAGGGGACGGAGGTTTCTCTGTGGCAAGGAAGGAGTGTGAGGAATAGAACATTCTGCAGCAGTAAGGATTGTAGCAATAGGACCGTTAACATGCTCATTAGTACTGGACAGCTGAAGATGCCAGTTAGCTTTAGAAAGCTGACAGTTGCATGGAAGCACTGATGGATTAAGCATTAGTAGACTAATGACACATGGCAAGTGGTAGCTTGAGAGTGTATCAGAGAACAGACCATATGAAACATTGAAGAGTTGAAGATCCAAGAAATGTTGGTTTGCCGGTATTAAGAGATTAAGGTGGTTACCAATATCCACCAGGAGTGCACCTCTCTGACAGGAGCATGGACAGCCTCAAAGGGGGTGGAGGGCCCTGAAGTCGCCAACCAGCAGTAACGGTGGGAGAAGCTGATCAGTGAGTTTCAAAAGGTCTACCCTTGTGACAGTGGATGACAAGGTTGGTTGGTTGTTTTAGAGGGATAAAACTGAAGGTCATCAGTCCCCCATTCCATCGCTGGGCTACACAAAAAATGTATAAATGCGGAAAAAAGTGACCAGAGTTTAAAATAACAAAGGGGATGAAAATCCCATTGATTCAGTAAAATGTCTACAAAGTGAACAAGAGACAACATAAAATAAGACGATCACACAGACTCCCAAAACGGAAAGGTAATATAACAACAAAGCCCATGTCTGTGGTTGGCCGACCATGAGTTTAAAAAGAGGATCAACCATGTGGCAACACAAGGAAACCTCAAATCAGATGACACAATACAAGAGAATCAGAGCTGGTGTATTGAAGTGGAACTTCAAAGAGAACAATACAAAACCCCAGTATGAATAAAAAAATCAGGCATTGTGACATCGTCACAATAAAACAGATGATAAAACTGCAGGAAAATGAAAAATCCGCTGCAAGACGTCTAGAATAGGGCAGTCCAACAAGATGTGGGCTACCATCAAGTGAGAGCCACAGCGAGTCTAGGGCAGGTCCTCACGATGGAGGAGACACTGGTGTCGCACAAGTCCAAAGTGCGCGCCACCTACTTTCGCCGCGCGCCGCCATGCACGCACGGCGCGGCGTTCTTACGACGACAGCCACGAGCGCCCTCTGTACAATTCCGCTTGTGGCCACCACTGAACGACATCATTCACTTGGGACTGAGTTAGCACTTTGGAATCAGATAGGCACCAGTGAAGACTTGGCTATCGGATAGGCACTAGGCAGCCCTCTAACTCATCTATGTATCAGCATTCTGCAGTACTGATCTATGTAAAAGTTAAGTATTGTATACATTCTGTGCAATATATATCTCATTCTAATTTACTCTAGTGTTTCTAGTTTCTGCTGTCCCACTGGCTGCTCACCTCCGTACCTGCACACGCGTGCTACCTTTATTCCTGTGTCGGTCTTCCTACTCAGCCACCGACACCTACGACGGAAACGAGACTCAAAAGCGGCGATGAGGCGGGGACATAAAAGAGACTGCCACTTGTGAGCCGAATGTGGTCAATGCGGAGCCAGCACAGAACTACAGAGTCTGGGTGAGAGGTCCGAATGGAGTAATGCTACACAGCCGTGGCCTCCCTTACTGCCCAGAGTTTGTTGGGCATCGTCAGGGTACACCACTCAGTACCCCATAGCTCATAAAATCCACAGTGCACACCAACCCAAGAGCAGAAGACCGACCTCCAGAATAAGCTCATTGACGGCCTGTTTTGCAAACCTGTCAGCACATTAACTGCCCGGGAGACCAGAGGAACATCGCTGATTGATTGGACCGGTCAAGGGCAGAAAGGGTCTCCTGTATACCTAACAGCATGGGTAACACTCATCCAGCATTTGAAGGCTGTTGAAGGCTGCTTAGGGAGTCACTGCAGATACGGAAAGACTCACCTAAGCAGGACCGGACTTGTTCCAGACCTCAGGAAATGGCCACCAGCTCCACAGTATAAACACTTCAGCCACCCAGCAGAGAGCACTCTTCAACATGGGCACCACAAACGTATGCAAAGCCAACATGGCCAGCGAACCATCTGGAAAGCCAGGTCATAACCAGGGAATTCAGCAACGACAGCAAAGAACTGACGACAGAGACCATTTGGGGGAACCGAGTCTTAGGGTCTCTGGGCCAGGTCCAGATGAGAATGCGGCCTTGGCAGGCATCATGGAGGTGTACGTGCGTGGGCCTGATACAGTGATGGAAGTTCCAATAGAAGGGACCAGATTCAAAAGGCAATTGAATAACCTGACCTGGGCGATCATCATTGGGGACAGACGACCTTTTGGAGAAAAGGAGACAATAGTTCGGGTGGCCTAGTGAGCTATGCACATTGGCTACACAGGCTGTGAGCAGTTGTGGATCCACAGCCAAAGGAGGGACCCCGGCCATCACAAACTGTGTAAGAGGCTGGTACGAAAGGCAACCGTCGCAACGCAAACCCCACACTGGTGAAAGGGGTCCAGCAAGTGCAATGCCAAAGGTGAAACAGAACAATAGCAAGGCACCCAATATCAAGATGGGACTGCACCAGAGCTTTATATAACCATAACAGTCAGCACCCCGGGCAGTAAAACCCAAATGGTGAAGAACACTGAGATGGTACCAGCACGTCTGTTTTAGCTGACAAATGTGGGGAAGCCATATCAATTGGGCATCAAACATCAGCCATAAAAACTGATGAATTTCCACTACCTCTAATAAATGGTGGTCAAGATAAAGTTCAGAGTAGGGGTGAAATGTCTGATGCCAACAGAAGTGCATAACACTGCTCTTGGCAGCAGAAAATTGGAAGCCATGGGCAAGAGCCCAGGACTGCGCCTTCCGAATGGCTCCCCGCAATCTGCATTCGGCAACTTGGGTGCTGAAGGAACTAACAGAGATACAAAATTTATCAACATAACAGAGATACAAAATTTATCAACATAGAGGCAAGGGGATACTTACGATCCAACTGTTGTCACTAAGCCATTAATGGCCACTATAAATAATGGAACACTAAAGACAGAGCCCTGAAATACCCTACTCTTGGACATGAGAGGTGCTTTGGGAGGCACCAACTTTAACATGAAAGGTACAGACAGTTAAAAAGTTTTATATAAAAATTGGGAGCGAACCCCGGAGACCCCACTCATGTAATGTGGTGAGGATGAGGCGCAGGCAGCTAGGTCGTTTCAAATGTTTTGTGCATATCAAAAAGATGGCAACAAGGTGGTGGCACTTAGAAAAGGCTGTGGAGAATGCAGACTCTACATACACCAGATTATCGGTGGTAGAGTGACCCTGGCGGACATGGCCCTGGCATGAAGTCAATAAGCCCCAAGTCTAGGATCCAGCACAACTGCCTACTGACCATATGTTCCAACATTTAACTGGGAACATTGATGGGTCAATAGCTATCCAGATTTAATCAATGGGAAATGATGATGATACGCCATTAGGACGGGAAAACGTCACACGAAATATGGTTGAAGAGATCAAGAATGCACTGGCTCTCCCCTGATATGTGTCAGCATTTGACTATCAGGCTCAGGGGCCATGTTGGGACATTGTGCAACAGCAATGAGGAACTCCCATTCACTGAATGGGATTATTATATGCCTCAGAACGGCAGGTGGTAAAGGAGAGGGGTTAATGTTCTACCGACTCCTTTAATGTATGAACGGTCAACTGGTAAGTCAGAGGCAGAAGGGGGAGTGTAATGCTCAGTAAACATCTCAGCAAGTGTAGCTGGGTCGGTACATATAGCCCCACTAGTGGAGATCCCATGGACACCTGGTAGCATCTAGAATCCCTTTAGGCAACTGATTTTGTTCCAAACCTTTGAGTAGGAGGTACCTGTTCCAATAGTGAAGATGTACCTCTCCTAACACTCCTGTTTCCATCTCAGAATGAGTTGGCAAGCATGAGCACAGAGCCATTTAAAAGTGATGAGGTGCTGCAGAGAGGGGTGCCACTTCTATTGCTGTAAAACCCACCTGCAGTCTTTAATAGCCTCAGGGACTTCCGTCAAACACCACGGCACTGTGTTCCACTGTGGGCGTCCTGAGGAATGAGGGAATGTAGCTTCTGCAGTGGAAAAATGGAGTGAGTGACTCTCTCGAGCACCACATCAATTTTGTCGGTGGGGGAGGCCCACCGATGGCAGCAGAGGTGTAGTCTTTCCAGTTGAAGTGTTTAGAGTGCACCTGGGTAGGTGCCCTGGGGATTGATGCTGTGGAGTGACAAAGATCGGAAAATGATAACTGCAACATAAGTCGTCATGTGCTGGCCAGTGGACAGATGGTGGAAGGCAGTGGCTGTAGATCGATAAAAGATGGCCAAGAATGTGCCACGCGCCACACTAAAATGTGTGGGGATACAGTATTTAAAGAGGAAAGGTCGAGTTGAGATAGTAAGTTCTCAACAACTCTGCAGCGGCCAGAAATCTTAGAACCACCCCACAAGGCGTTATGGACATTAAAGTTGCCCAATAGTAAGAAAGCTGTGGGGAGTTGAGAAATAAGCACAGCCAAAACATTTAGGGATACATCACCATCTGAAGGGAGAGAGAGACCACAGACAGTGATCTCCTGTGTTGTTCTTACCCTGACAGCCACTGCTTCTAACAGTGTTTGAAGAGACATGGGTACATTATGAACAGAAGTAAGGACACGGACACACACACACACACACACACACACACACACACACACACACACACACACACACACCAATGTAAGACCCCCATAATATGTACTACGATGGCAATAATATCCCCTGTAGCCATGGAGGGTAGGGGTCCAGATTTCTAGAAACCAAGTTTCCTGGATAGCAACACAGAGAGAAGGTGTTAAGCTTAAAGATTGTCATATCTCAGCCAGGGGTGGTGAAAAAACCACTGCAGTTCCACTGGAGGACAACACTTTCCGATAGCTGGAAAGACGGGGGGGGGGGGGGGGGGGGGAGGGGGGGGTCGATTATGCCTCGGCATCACGTGCATCCATCGACTGGGATGTTTCTGCTTCGACATCCATCATTTGAGGCGTTCCCGAGAGCGAGGTCCTAAGCAGACAAGAATCTCCAACTCATCCTCAGAAGCAGAGGTGGAGGTGGAGAGGGTTGGTGGCAGGGAAGCCACATGGGTGACTTCTTGTTTCTCTTCTCAGTTTTCTTCCTATCTCTCTTGCATCTCAGGGGCTTCGCTGGTGGGGTGGATTTCTCAGACTCGGGGGGACTCAGAAAGGAGCACGAAGTCCGGCGAACAGCAGCATGCGACTTCACTTGCCACTGGCTAGTGTTACTACTAACGCTACCGGAACCCTGGGTAGCAAGTGTCCCAAGGGACCACTTGCAAACAAGGGAATCCGAAGAAGGTTGGTGTTTCTCCGACAGAAGGGTGGGGACTGCTACTGAAGCAATCGCCTTGGGTGCAGTAGGAGGAAAAAGCCCCCAACCACCGTAGGGGCAAATGTAGGTTGGCGGCCCTGGGGGACCCCACAGAAAAAGATGTAGTGGTGACACTGCCATCACAAGAGAGTGGCGGCAACGACGTGACTGCTGCAAAAGAGGTGAGCATTTTTACAGGTTGTAGCCACTTACATTTCTTCCTGGCCTCAATGTAAGCCAAACAGTCTATGGTCTTAATGTCCATTATTTTACAATCCTGACGAAAAACGATGCATTTCAATTAGCAAGGTGGACGGTCCTGACCACAGTTCACACAGATAGGAGGCAGTGTACAAGGAGCGTCCGAATGTGATGGATGCCCACAGTCCCTACATGTGGTGCTGGAAATATGAGAGAATATGTGGCTGGGGAGGGGGGGGGGGGAATTAAGACTTCATTATTGAATCCATCATTACTGGTGGAACCGGGACTGCGGCTGGTCAAGCATACGTAGGAAGGAGGATACCAACAGCTCTATGTTTAACAGAAACATTTATTCCTTAAATACTAGTTTCGGCATTCCATTATGCCATCTTCAGGCCCCTATACCTGAGTATTATATCCATTAGATAGGAATCAAAACTGTTTTGTGGATTTCTAGCTCTCAGTAAGAACCAACAACTTACTAAGAGCTAGAAATCCATGTAACCAGTTCCGATCCATATTTAATGGATTTAATACTCCAATATAAGGGCTTGAAGATGGCATAATGGAATGCCGAAACTGGTAGTTAAGGAATGAATGTTTCTGTTGAACATACGGCTGTTGGTATCCTACTTCCTACGTAAAATATAAGGCTTCATGTCAAACCTGTCAATCATAACCCTTGAACTTCTCAGGCAATGCATTCAAAGGCCAGGATAACAAAACTGGTGGCAACCCTTCGATCTTTCGGTCCCCTATGGACACGCCAGATGTAGTGGACACATTGTCACTCTAAGTTAGTGTGCAACTCACCATCAGACTGTAACAGAAGATCTTTATGGAAAATTATTCCTTGGACCACGTTAAGCGAGCTATATGGTGTCACGCTCACAGCGACATCACCCAGCTTGTCGCAGGCAAATGGATGTTGCTTTTACGGGTACTGCACTACTTTGCATCTTTGACATACTTGATACTTCCCCATACTTGTCTTCGAGATCTTCGTAAAAAAAGAATCATCATCAGTACGGGTGCATACAAGGAATTTGGGAGAGTATGGCTCATCCCTATTTTTAGCCCAATATTCCTCCCATAGTGTAGTCAGGGAAAGAAACTAATGGGGATCATATCTTGCAGCACTGTAATTGGCTCCTCCTCACTTAGACACCTTGTGAGTGAGAGACCCTCTTCATGTTGATCCCACAAGGAGCTAGGGAAATATGTGGTCTATCCAGACAGAAACCAGCATGCCTGGATACGCCTAATGCAACTGAGGTGTGGCTGATCCTTCGAGCTTGCCCACTAGCAACTGTTCTGCCTCTCCTCGGCATGCAGCTCACCTTGAGATTCAGAGGTTTTTTTCCATCCTCGCGACCCAGTGTTTAAGCCAAGATCCTCATACTCTAACGTACAATGTTCCATCGTTGCGGCATATGGTGGTCGCTTAGGCATGCACAGAGCTTACAGTGTGGAAGACTGTTGTCATGACGCTGTCCCCATACTCAGTAAATTAATGCTGAGCACCCTGAGGAAACGATGCCAATATGAGCCAGAATTCTTGCTGTGGGGAGGAAGGTCAAAACAGACAGAGTTGAAGTGTGGAAGGTTAAAACATACATGAGGATTTAATTTCATTTCTTGGAGGCAGAAAATCACTGGCAAATAGGTTTGCACAAGAAACTGCAGTTCTTTTCTAATGGACCAGATGCCACAAATAGTCCATTTGAGAATTGCGATGAATGACATGGGTCAAAAGAAGAGCTGTCATCCAAGTGACTGTTGACTATCACTGTGTGTATGCTCAGTTCCCCCCCCCCCCCCCCCCCCCCTCCTTGGTGGTTTTAGGGCACTCAACTACAGTGACCATTAGCGCCAGATTCTGACCCTAGATTGATTTAAACAAGGTTAAAAAAAGGTGCCGATAAGAAGAATTTCAGAATGTCACTAAAATGACAGATAAAAAATAGCATTGGAAGAAATTAAATGTCCTTGGACAGATTTGTCATACGTATAAAATTCAAAACTCTAGCAGCTGCCCGTGCGTCATCAGCTAAAATGTCCTCCAAAGTGGACGGCAGATTTATTGCAACATGAATATGAGTAAAATTGGGGCAGAACATTAAAACATGGTGCACTGTCATCGACTGACCACAGGAACATACTGGTGGGGGTCACCTGTTAATAAGTGTCGGTGGCTGAACCGGCAATTACCGATTCTCAGCCGGGCCAAGATTACCTCCTCCCACCAGGAGGTTTTATGGTTCTGAGCTTATTTTCCTTAAGCGAGGACCACAGCTGATGCCATGATGCAACAATACGCCTGCAAATAGCCCCTTGAATGTCCTTTGACGGCACACAAACAGTAGCTGTCCGAGGTAGGAGAGTGGCAGCTCTGGCCGCAGCGTCAGCAGCCTCGTTCCCTGGCACACCTACGTGGCCAGGTATCCACAGGAAGCAAACGCGAAACCCGTCTTCAGCTACCAATTGAAGAGAGCGTTGGAGTCTGAGTAAAAAAAAGATGGACCGGATACGGATCTCTAAGACTCTGAATGGCACAGAGAGAATCTGAGCAGATGACATAAGAAGGGTGGCGGTGGCGGCGAACATATTGGACTGTCTGATACAGAGCAGAAAGCTCAGCTGTAAAATTGGAGCATTGGTCGATGAGCTTGTACTGAAAGCTGTCAAACCCGATGAAAACGCGGATCTGACACCATCAGTGTTCTTAGAGCCATATATATATATATATATGTAGATGACGTCAAGCTGCGAACGAAGTTCGACAAACCTTGGGTGATGCACTGAATCCAGGGTACTCTCCTTTGGGAGCGAGCCAAGTTCGAGGTGGATGCGAACCTGTGCCATGGTGGTGTTGGACTCACATCCATTCGAAGGGTGTCAGGAATGGTGAAATCAAGTTTCTGAAGCAGGCAATGGAAATGAACTCCGGGAGGCTACAGTGCAGATACCCCATTGGCGATCAAGGGAGTCGTTGAAAAATGATGGGTGTTTAGGCATTGACAGCATGCGGCATGCAAATCGACAGAGTAATATATCATGCCGATAGTGCAATGGTATTCGGCAGCTTCTGCATAGAGGCTTTCAACAGGGCTGGTATAGAAGGCTCCAATCGGTAGGCGTAACCCCCGATAGCGAATGGAGTTAAGACGACACAAGATGGACGGCCGTGCGGATGCGTAAACAATGTTCCCATAATCCAGCTTCGATCTGACTATGGACCGATAAAGGTGAAGGAGGACATTTCTATCAGCTCCCCATGACGTACCGCTAAGAACACGGAGGAGCTTTGAGTTTAACGTCCCGTTGACAGCAAGGTCATTAGAGAAGAACACAGAGGACATTAAGGGAAAGTTTTTTTTTTTTTTTTTTTTTTTTTTTTTTTTTTTGTGGTTTTAGGGCGCACAACTTCTATGGTCATTAGCGCCCAGCTAAGAACATTGATTCGCTATGACCTCAAAAAATGGTGACTGTCAGAACATCAGCAAGAGGCTAAAAACGAAAGATAAAAGACAATTAAAAGGGTTAAATATCCTTGGATAGGTTGGCCAAGGTCATAAAACGCAAAACCCGAGCAGCTGCTCGTGTGTCATCAGCTAAAATTTCCTCCAGAGTAGACGGAAAGTGAAGGGCTACACGGAGATGATTAAAATTAACACAAGTCAGTAAAACATGTCGCACTGTCAACAGTTCACCGCAGGAGCATAGCGGTGCAGGTTCGGCGGATAGCAAGTGACGGTGGCTGAAACGGCAATGACCGATCCGCAACCGAGCCAGGATGACCTCCTCCCGCCGAGAGGGGCGTGAGGATGTCCTCCAAGCGGTCGGGATCGGTTTGACAGTTCGCAATTTATTGTTGTACAGTGAAAGCCACACACTGTGCCATTGCGACACGATACTCCGGCGAAGAGCCCGTTGAACATCGTCCGATGGGACGCAAAAGGTAGCCATGCGAGGTAAAAGAGCTGCTGCCTTGGCTGCTGTGTCGGCGGCCTCATTCCCGGGCACACCCACATGGCCAGGGACCCACAGGAAAGAAACGTGACAGCTGTCATCCGCCAGCAACTGGAGGGAGCGTTGGATCCGATACACGAGAGGATGGTTCGAGAAAGGGTCCTTAAGACTCTGCAGGGCACTAAGGGAGTCAGAACATATGGCATAGAAAGGTTGGCGGTGGCGGCAGGTATACAGAACGGCCTGGTGGAGGGCGAAAAGCTCAGCCGTGAAGGTCGAGCACCGGTCAGGGAGCTTGTATTGGAACCGGTTGTCCCCGACGACGAAGGCAGATCCGACACCGGCAGTGCTCTTGGAACCATCAGTGTAAATAAATACGGCATTATCGAACCGCGAACGGAGTTCGACAAGCCTCGAGCGGTATACCAAATCCGGAGTGCTCTCCTTGGGGAGCGAACAAAGTTCGAGGTGTGTGTGAACCTGGGCCTGATGCCACGGTGGCAATGGGCTTTCGCTCAACCGAAGGGTGGAAGGAAGGGTAAAATCGAGCCGCTGTAGCAGGCGGCGAAACCGAACTCCCGGTGGAAGCAAGGCAATCGCAGACAACTGATATTGGCGATCGAGTGAGTCGTCAAAAAATAATCTGTAAGAGGGATGGTTGGGCATCGACCGTAGGCGGCATGCATACCGACACAAGAGTATGTCACGTCGAGTGGTCAAGGGTAATACAGCAGCCTCGGCATACAGACTTTCAACAGGGCTGGTATAAAATGCACTGGTCGCTAGACGTAATCCACGATGGTGGATAGAGTTGAGACGGCGGAGAATCGACGGCCGTGCTGAAGAGTATACAAGGCTTCCATAGTCGAGCTTCGACTGAACAATGGCCTGGTAAAGGTGAAGCAGGACGGTACAATCCGCTCCCCATGACGTGCCACTGAGGACACGAAGAACATTAAGGGATCGGGCACAACGGGCAGCCAGGTAGGACACGTGTGTGGACCAGCAAAGTTTCCGATCCAACATGAGTCCCAAGAATTTCGTAGTCTCCACGAAAGGGAGAGCAACAGGGCCGAGACGTAGAGAAGGTGGAAGAAATTCCTTGTATCTCCAAAAATTGATACACACAGTTTTCTCAGTGGAGAATCGGAAGCCGTTTGCGATGCTCCAGGAATATAGACGGTCAAGACAGCGTTGGAGAGAACGCTCCAAGAGACACGTCCGCTGGGCGCTACAATAAATTGCGAAATCGTCAACAAAAAGAGATCCGGAGACGTCGGCTGAAAGGCAGTCCACGATCGGATTGATTGCAATGGCAAAGAGCGCCACACTCAAGACGGAGCCCTGTGGTACCCCATTCTCCTGGCAAAAGGTATCTGACAAAACAGAGCCCACCCGTACCCGGAACTTGCGATCCGCCAAAAACGCTTGAATGAAAAGAGGAAGGCGGCCCCGAAGGCCCCATGTGTGTAATGTGCGGAGAATACCCGCCCTCCAACAGGTATCGTATGCCTTCTCCAAGTCGAAGAACACGGCTACTGTTTGACGCTTCTTTAGAAAGTTGTTCATAATGAAGGTCGACAACGTAACGAGGTGGTCAGCAGCAGAGCGGTGTCGACGAAAACCGCATTGTATATTAGTCAGGAGGCGGCGAGATTCGAGGAGCCAGACCAACCGAGCGTTAACCATGCGTTCCATCACCTTACAGACGCAGCTCGTCAGAGAAATGGGACGATAACTGGAAGGAAGGTGTTTGTCCTTCCCTGGTTTGGGGATGGGGACAACAATGGCTTCACGCCAACTTGTGGGAACATGACCTTCAGTCCATATGCGATTGTAGGTACTAAGAAGAAAGCACTTGCCCGCAGGAGAGAGGTTCTTCAGCATCTCAATATGAATGGAATCGGGCCCGGGAGCAGAGGACCGGGACAGGGCGAGAGCACGGTCTAGCTCCTGCATGGTGAAGGCGACGTTATAGTTTTCACGATTAAAAGAGCGGAAAGAAGGCGGCCGTGCCTCCTCTACCTGTTTGCGAGGGAGAAAGGCAGGGTGGTAATGGGCAGAGCTCGAAACCTCCGCAAAGAAACGACCCAATGCGTTTGAAACATCAGCTGGGTCCACGAGGACCGCGTTCTCCACGGTCAGGCCAGGAATCGGGGAGTGGACCTTGATGCCGGACAAACGGCGTAGGCCACCCCAGACAACCGTGGAGGGAGTAAAACGGTTAAAAGAACTAGTAAAAGCAGTCCAGCAAGCTTTCTTGCTGTCGTTTATGATACGACGGCACTGCGCTCTCATACGTTTGTAATTGATGCAATTCTCCAAAGTTGGGTGGCGGCGGAAGGTGCGTAAGGCACGGCGTCGGGCTCGAAGCGCGTCGCAGCAGGCTGCAGTCCACCAAGGGACCTGCACACGACGTGGAGAAGAGGATGTATGAGGTATGGAACGTTCAGCAGCAGTGAGAATAACCTCTGTGAGGTATTCGACCTGACTGTCACAGTTGGGAAAATGCTGATTGTGAAAAACAGCCATGGAAGAATAAAGCCCCCAGTCGGCTTTAGAAATGTTCCAACTGGTGGGACGTGGAGATGGGGAGTGATGTAGGAAGTGGATGATACAAGGGAAATGGTCACTCGAGTACGTGTCAGAAAGTGCATACCACTCAAACCGACCGGCAAGCTGAGGAGTGCATATTGCGAGGTCTATATGGGAATAAGTGTGTGTTGTGTCAGAAAGGAAGGTCGGTGCACCGGTGTTGAGGCAGACAAGATCGAGGTGTTGGAGAAGGTCCACCAAAAGGGAGCCTCTCGGACAAGGTGCCGGAGAGCCCCATAGGGGGTGGTGGGCATTAAAGTCGCCTACCAACACGAAAGGTGAAGGGAGCTGGTCAACAAGGTTTAGCACATCTGCCCTAGTAAGGGCAGATGACGATGGCGAATATATATTACAGAGGGAGAAGGTAAATGTGGATAAGGTGATGCGGACGGCAACTGCCTGTAGGTGAGTGTGCAAGGAAATGGGATGGAAATAGACGTCGTCTCGAAGGAGCATCAGAACCCCTCCATGGGCTGGGACACCTTCCACGGGTGGCAGGTCGAACCGCACAGAGGTGTAGTGTGGAAAGTCTGCACGATCACGTGGACGCAACTTAGTTTCTTGGAGACAGACTAGAAGCGGGCAGTGCAACCGAAGGGGTAGTTTTAACTCCTCCCGATTAGAACGAATGCCGCGAATGTTCCATTGAAGGAGCGCCATGATAAAAATGAGAGAAGAAATAAGGATAAAAACCAAGTAGCGAGCGGGGTCACCTCGACGGCCGATGAGGACCGGATTTCGAGGGAGCACTGCTATCGCTGTCCAGGGGCAAAGGGTCGTGGTCCATAGGTTCGACCGACGCGCCTGCCACCTCCCTGAGTTGATCAGGAGGGGCAGTTTCCACCGCCGGTAAAGGGCCGGGCGCCCGGCAAACGGAGCGTCCCGGTGAAACAGAAGACGGCCGAGGCCGGCAACTGTTGGACGGCGCGACAGATGGGTCACGCCTCGGCGGGGAAGGAGAGGAACTCTTTTTCTTGTCAGCTCTTCTGGAAGAGTGACGGCGGGAAGAGGCAGTTGACGGTTGGGAAGCCTGAGAACGCAGAAAATCCTCACGGACGGGTTCCTTTTTCAAGGTCCGGGCATCTTGTTTAGGTGCCCGTGGTTTACTAGATGTTGACGAAGACTGTCCCTTAGAAGCAGCAGGAGGAAGCGGGGACGTGGAACGGGCAATCTTCGGGCTGGCGGATCGCACAACTGTGTCAGCGAAAGTGAAATCACAAGTCTGGGTACTGGAATCCTTAGTAGGTCGAGTTGAGGTGAGGACCTTACTGTATGTACCCGCTGGGAGGACAGTGGGCTTTCGACTCGCCAACAACTTTCGAGCGGCAGATGTTGATACCTTCTCCGTGACCCGAATTTGCTGAATGATTTTTTCATCCTTATATACAGGGCAGTCGCGTGAGGAAGCCGCATGGTCGCCGTTGCAGTTAAGGCAGTGAGGGGACGGAGGTGGGCAATCCCCCTCATGGGCGTCCCTACCACAAGTGACACATTTTGCTGCATGTGGGCAATGTTCACGGGTATGGTTGTACCTGTGGCATTGGTAGCAGCGCGTTGGGTTTGGAATATAAGGGCGGACTGAGATAACTTCGTACCCTGCTTTGACCTTCGACGGGAGGTCAACTCTGTCGAATGTCAAAAACACAGTACGAGTCGGTGTCAGCTGGTTATCTACCTTTTTCATCACCCTGTGGACGGCTGTCACACCCTGATCGGACATATAGGACCGGATGTCGTCATCAGACAACCCGTCAAGGGATCTCGTAAAAACTACCCCACGTGACGAGTTGAGTGTGCGGTGCGCTTCTACTTTGACTGGAAACGTGTGCAATAACGTAGTCCGGATAAGTTTCTGGGCTTGGAAAGCACTGTCCACTTCCAGCAACAATGAGCCATTGCGCTGACGCGAACAGGTTTTAACAGGGCCAGCAATTGCATCAACACCTTTCTGTATAACGAAAGGATTGACAGAATTGAAGTCTTTTCCGTCGGTGCGCGACACAACAAGAAATTTCGGCAAATTAGGCAGAGTCTTCTTTTGCTGAGGCGAGTCTATCTTACGTTTCTGGGTCAATGTCAGTGAAGAAGAGAAGGAAGTCATTTGCGGAAGTGTCCCCCGTGATTACCGGCGTCTCCGATGGCGCGCTCCTTCCTAGTGGGGGCCCTCTCCTAGGGCTTACCCGCCTTAGGTGATTGTTCACACCTCAGGTCACACCTCCCGAGAACTGACGGAGGGACCAATTGGCATGTTCGGAAGGTACCAGCTCGGGTAATCACCCCTCCCTGGGCCTGGCCTTTACCAGGGGGTACGTACGTGCCCTACTTGTCTACCCGGGGCGGGGAATTACGCGTTACCCCGTCACCTGCTACGCATGATAATGCGTGGGTCGGCCTTCAGACACGCACAGGGAGGAAAGAAGAAGAATAGAGGAAGTGGAGAGAAAGAAGGAAAGGTGTCTCAAACGCCGAGGCGGAGACTAATGAGGAGAAGAAGGCGAGGAGAGGACAAGGAGAGAGAGACAGAAACAAAGGGTAAGAAAGGAAGGAACCAAGGAATAAGAGAACGACAACAAGAAAACACCTGAACTCGTGAAATACGCCCGTCTCCGGGCGAAGGCATAAACCGGGAGGGAAAGTGAAGCAGCCTGGGGCAGAAGAAAGGCTGCTCCGGCTCGGGGCCCCGTGCGCGCCACACACGTACCCACAAAAGAACTGTGGGCCCCCTGGGGGGATTAAGGGAACGTGTACAACAGCCAGCCAAAGAAGACACGTGTGGAGACCAACAAAGTTTCTTATCAAAAGTTAATTCTAAGAATTTCGTTGTCTCCACGAATGGGAGAGCAACGGGGCCTAGATGTAGAGATGGTGGAAGGAACTCATTGTATCGCCAGAAGTTTATGCACACCATTTTCTCAGTGGAGAAACGGAAGCCATTTGCGACACTCCAGGAATGGAGATGGTCAAGACACCGCTGGAGACAGCGCTCCAATAAACACGTTCTTTGAGTGCTGCAGTAGATTGTGAAATCATCCACAAAGAGGGAATCAGAAACGTCGGGTAGGAGGCAGTCCATAATTGGGTTAATTGCTATGGCGAAGAGTACTACACTCAAAACAGGCCTTGTGGCACCCCATTTCCTGGCAGGAAGGGTCTCTCAAAGCAGAGCCCACTCTTACCCAAAAACGGCGGTCTGATAAAAATGCACAGATAAAGTGGTGAGACAGCCGCGAAAGCCCCAGTTATGCATGGTGCGGAGAATTCCCGCCCTCCAACAGGTGTCGCAGGCCTTCTCCAAATCGAAGAACACAGCCACCGTCTGCCGCTTTCTTAAAAAGTTATTCATAATAAAAGTTGACAAGACGATGAGGAGGTCAATTGCAGAGCGGTGCGCCGAAAACCACATTGGACATTGGTAAGGAGGTGTCGGGATTCAAGGACCCAAACCAAACGAGTGTTAACTATGCGTTCCATTACCTTACAGACACAGCTGTTAAGAGAAATGCGGCGATAACTGGAAGGAAGCTGTTTGTCCTACCCTGGTTTGGGGATGGGGACAACAATGGCCTCACGCCAACTTGTGGGGACCTGACCTTCAAGTCCATATGCAATTATAGGTGCGGAGAAGGAAACATTTACCCACATGTGTGTATGCTCAGAGATGCAAGGGTTGATGCCTGGAGGATCTTAGTCCATTAGTTCCATTGCAATGTCAGGACCCACCTTGCGGCAACATCCTGACTGACCATTGATGGAAAGTCCCAGTGACACAGAGGGCATTTGGGGCAGGGTGTCACTAGACGACAATGTCGAGGATGAATGCCGAGGAGGAGAAGGGGAGAATCTTTACCCTTTATTTGACTTATTTGAATCCTGAGGGTCACAGGAGATGAACCAGATGGTTATTGGTTAGGTGTGAGCAAAACGCCATCAGGGGATTAATACTTTTTCGATTTCTGGCTCTCTGTTTGCGGGGCCTGTGATTTCAATGGGGCAAATGCAGGTTTGGTATTGCGGTGTATGACCTTCACGGATGAAGACGACAATGTTGTAGGGCTGGTTGTAGACAAGATTGTAGCACTGAAATGTAGGTCGCAAGTCTGCAAGGCCATTTTTCTTGTTTGTTGAGTTGTGGTAACAACAGAGCTGTAAGAATCAGAAGGTGGTACACTGGGTTTGCAACTAGTGTACAGTTTGTGGGCTACCAGTGCCGGTATTTTTTCCTTCACTCTGATTTCATGGATAGCTCATTCACTGAGATATAAAGGACATTTGTGGGAGGAGGCTGCATGATTCCCCATACATTTGATACAGTGAGGAGACAGGTGTAGACAATCACCCTCATGGGCATCCATACCACAGGTAGTGCATTTGTCAACATTTCTGCAGGATTGGGGAGTATGATTATAACATTAGCATTAGTAGCACTGTGTAGGGTTGAGTATATATATGGTTGCACAGCAATAACCTCATAGGTAGCCTTGATTTTTGATGGCAGGCCCACGTGATCAAACGTCAGAAAAACAGTACAAGTTGGCACTAGGTCCTTATTGGCCTTTTTCATGACTGAACTACTGTGATGCCCTGATCACACAATCTTTAATTTCCTCCTCACTTAGCCCATCCAGCAGATTGCTGGAAACAACCCCACGAAAAGAATTGAGGGTATGGTGATCCTCCACCTGTATAGGGTAGCTCTACAACAAAGTGGCTTCAAGCAAACATTGTGCATGAAAGGCATTGTCTGTCTCCAGCAGAAGGGTGCCATTCTGGAGGTGAGAGCATTACTTTACTCAGCCTGTGAATGCATCAGCCACTTTTCGGTCACAAATGGAATCACAGAGGAAATATTCCATGACAACAAGATAAAGAGGTGCTGCAGGTAGAGTAGAGTTGAGTTGTCCTTGGAATCCTTTATTTCTTTGTATTTATGCTTTGAAGAAAAATACAATGTGATGGAATCCTCCACTATGCCAGTGTCTACAATAGCATGTTCCTTCCTACTGGAGGCCTCTGCGAAGGTGGGGGGGTCTCACCCACCTTAGGTGATTGTACAAACCTCAGGCCACACCTCCTGAATTTCAGATGCAGGAACCAATTGGCACACTGGGAAGGTTTCAACTCAGGCAATCACCCATACATAGGCTGGCCTTTACTAGGGGGTATGTGCGAGCCCTACATGTCGACCTGGGGTCGAGATGGTTGACTGGTTGATGGGAAGAAGGGACGAACAGCAGAACCGTAAAAATGGAAGAAGGAAGCAATCTCAAAAACCAAAGTAGAAATGGATGTCTTCTGCGAGAGGGGAGCTCCAAAGCCTGAGGCTTGCAGGAGCAGCCACAAAACCCCACTCACCCTGTCCAACCAGAGAGATAAAATCTTATAGTTGAAAATAAAAACCACTTTCAAGGAGAAACCCAAGGACCCAGTCAGCCAACCGTTAATCATCCACCAAAACCAAGAGCAATGAGTGCGGAATTCCATATTTCTCATGGAGCGCCAAGAGGAGTGCACATTCCACTTAAGATATGAGCAACAGATTGTAGGGTTCAATAACCACTATATGGGGGAAGCCCATTGCGCAAAATAAAACTGTGGGGCAGCCTGGAATGTCTGATGCAGAGTCGGCAAAGGACAGTGGATTCCCTCTGACAAGGATGTAAGGAAGAACTCCAAGCTGCAGTGGTCGACATTATGGAGCGGAGTTTATTAGATAGAGCAGCAGCCTGCCAGTTGCTGTTCCAGTCCTGTATGAGCAGCAATCTCATTTGCACCCACAAGCTGGGATTGCCCAGGGGAAGGGGTAGTAGGTTATGGCATCTCTAACTGGTCAGCCTGTTCATTCCCTAGGATACTCACACGTCTGGAGACCCATAGAAAAGCAACGCAACAGGCGGTATGAAAAAGGTCAGCATGGAGATCACAAATACCAATTACCAAAGGATGGGAGGAGTAGCATCGGTCTATGGCCTGCAGGCTGCTCTTTGAGTCTGTACAGATTAAAACACAGCCCAGGGCTGTCTATGTGATAAAATGAAATGCTCTACTAATAGCCATCAGTTCTGCCACAAACACACTGCATAATTCTGGCAGAGAATGGCACCCATACCAATGGAAGATGTAAATGCATATCCAACAGATTTCAATCTGTCATTGTAAAAAATCTTGGCACCCTGAAATTCTGCAAGTACTGTGTGCAACAAATGCCGGAAGATTATTGGGGAAGATTGAAGCTTTTGGACCTTGGAAGGGATCCAACCAGATTTGTGGCTGGGGCACCACTCAAGGTGGTGTGTGTGGTATATCACGGCGCATACAGTCAAGAGAATGGGAAGCGAGCCGCAATCCAAAGAGGAAAACTGCTGGAGGGCAAGTACCAAGAGGCCTAAAATCATCACCCGCAAAAAGAACCTGATTTGTGGGATGATCAAGGAATGATCAAATGGCAATGGCAAAGGACACCAAAAGCAGTTGTCGCTTAGTCTGAAGAGGGAGGATTCCCGTTTCGGCAAGGAGACTCAACAGGGCTGGTCCAGAAGACACCTGCAGCCAAGTGGACTCCACAATGGTGAACCGGATGTAACAATATCAGGGCAGAAGGAACTTCTAATCCATAAACCTGGCAACTAATCTAATCAGGACTGAATCAGAGCCCAGTATATATGGAGTGTTGAATGATCTGCACCCTAGGATGAGTGGGCTAGGAAACGAAGGGCATTAAGCTTCCGCAAGCAGCTTATCTTCAGCTGCCGAATATTGGGCAACCAAATCAATTTTTACCAAAAGAAGGCCCAAGAAATGGTGCTGTGCCACAACTTCCAGGCACTGAGTTCCCAAGAAGAGTTCTGGATCAGGGTGGACTGTAGTAAGATGAAAAAATGCATTACTCTCATTTTAGAAGAGAAAAACTGAAAACCATATGAGAGACCATGTGGAAGCCTGCTCCATGGCACCTTGGAGCTGGAATTCAGCTGAGGCTACTGAGTGAGAGCTGTACCATACGCAAAAGTCTTCGACATACAGCACAGGAGTGACAAGTGGCCCAACAGAGCTCATCAATCCATTTATGGTGTTAACATTTAACACAGAATCATGCAGAATTATCCTGGACCTGTGGGAAGCTGAAGTACCCAGCATAATCTTTGGCAACCAATCTTTCAAGTAATTTATACAGTACATTTGTCAGGCTAGTGGGATGGTAACTGTCAAGGGATGACGGATCCTTATCCAGGCTTAAGGACAGGAACCACTATACTATCCCTCCACTGCAAGGGGAAAACCCCTTTGAGCTAAATATGGTTAAATAGCTAGAGGAGATACTGCCATTGTCGAGGATTGAGATGTTAAAGATGTGTGGAATAATGGGAAGAGGAAAGGGCCAGAAGTTCTTTCCATTCAGTAAAGGGTTTGTTATAAGTTTCTCCTGGCGAGTAGTAAAACATTTGAGGTTTACTTGAGAAGAAAAGTCGCCGGGTAAGAAGCTGTTGCCTTCGCAAAGTGAGCTGCAAGGTGCTTTGCAAGAACAAATGGGTCAGTACAGAACCCGTCTGGTACGCAAGGCAAGGGATTGAAGATGGCCACGGGTAATCTTGGATGGAGCAGAGCATAGCCCACATTCATGACAATGGTACAAAAGAGTCCCAAGAAGAGAGAAAATACTCCTAGCACACCTGCTTGCTCTGTTTGATTATATACCAAGCTATAGCCTGAAGGCATTTAAAGTTGACAAGAGCATGATGGAAAACCCAACATGATAGCATGTCTCTTGTCAAGTGAGAGGGGACTGAAAGAATCGAAGCAAAGTGGTAACTATCTCTAAGGTCATCATGTGGTGACCAGTGAAATGAAGGGAAAAGGGGAGAAGTGAGTGAAAGGTCTATGGCAGAGAAAATGCCTCAAGTGGTACTAAAATGGGTTGGGGAACCATCATTGAGAAGGCACAGGTCGTAATCTGCAAGGAACTGGTCTATGAGGTGGCCCTGGCTTGCTGCATTAGCACTGCTCCATGAAGGATGATGTGCATTGGAATACCTAAGAATGAGGAAGGAAAAGGGGGGGGGGGGCTAGTTGCTGAAGGAGGGCTGTTAGGGCAGCAGATGTAGGTAGCCTGTCAGGAGGGAGATAGAGATTACAAATTGTTAACGGAGAGTGTATGTGAACTCTAACAGCAACCACTTCCAGTGTAGCATGGAGAGGAATTCATGAACTAACAACGTCCACATGAACTAGGGTGCAGACTCCACCAGATTCTTGTAGGGGGCTAGGTTTTAGGGCGCACAACTTCTACAGTCATTAGCGCCCAGACAAGAACAGAGATTCGCTAGATCTGAAAAAAAAAAAAAAAATGGTAACTGCCAGTTAGAACATCAAGAAGAGGCTAAAAACGAAAAATAAAAGACAATTAAAAGGGTTAAATATCCTTTGATAAGTTGGCCAAGTTGATAAAACTCAAAACTCTAGCAGCTTCTCGTGTGTCATCAGCTAAAATTTCCTCCAGAGTAGACGGCAAATGAAGGGCTACACGGAGATGATTAAAATTAACACAAGTCAGTAAAACATGTCGCACTGTCAGCAGTTCACAGCAGGAGCACAGCGGTGCAGGGTCGGCAGAGAGCAAGTGACGGTGGCTGAAACGGCAGTGACCGATCCGCAACCGGGCCATGATGACCACCTCTCGCTGAGAGGGGCGTGAGGAGGTCCTCCAAGCGGTCGGGATCGGTTTTACAGTTCGGAATTTATTGTGAAAACCACGCACTGTGCCATGACGACACAATACTCCGGCGAAGAGCCCGTTGAAAATCGGGCGATGGAATGCAAAAGGTAGCCATGCGAGGCAAAAGAGCTGTGGCCTTGGCTGCTATGTCGGCGGTCTCATTCCCGGGCACTCCCATGTAGCCAGGGACCCACAGGAAAGAAACGTGACAGCTGTCATCAGCTAGCAACTGGAGGGAGCGTTGGATCCGATACACGAGAGGATGGTTCGAGAAAGGGTCCTTAAGACTCTGCAGGGCACTAAGGGAGTCCGAACATATGGCATAGAAAGGTTCGCGGTGGCAGCAGGTATACAAAACGGCCTGGTGGAGGGCAAAAAGCTCAGCCGTGAAACTAACACCGGTCAGGGTGCTTGTATTGGAACCGGTTGTCCTCGACGACGAAGGCAGATCCAACACCGGCAGTGCTCTTGGAACCATCAGTGTAAATAAATATGGCATTATCGAACTGCGAACGGAGTTCGACAAGCCTCGAGCGGTATACCAAATCCGGAGTGCTCTCCTTGGGGAGCGAACTAAGTTCGAGGTGAGTGTGAACCTGGGCCTGATGCCACGGTGGCAATGGGCTTTCGCTCAACCGAAAGGTGGAAGGAAGGGTAAAATCAAGCCGCTGTAGCAGGCGGCAAAACCGAACTCCAGGTGGAAGCAAGGCAATCGCAGACAACTGATATTGGCGATCGAGTGAGTCGTCAAAATATAAGCGGTAAGATGGATGGTTGGGCATCGACCGCAGGCGGCATGCGTACCGACACAAGAGTATGTCACGCCGAGTGGTCAAGGGTAATACAGCAGCCTCGGCATACAGACTCAACAGGGCTAGTATAAAATGCACCGGTCGCAAGACGTAAACCCCGATGGTGGATAGAGTAGAGACGGCGGAGAATCGACGGCCATGCAGAAGAGTGTACAAGGCTTCCGTAGTCGAGCTTCGACTGAACAATGGCCTGGTAAAGGTGAAGCAGCCATGGTAGAATAAAGCCCCCAGTCGGCTTTAGAAATGTTCCAACTGGTGGGACGAGGAGATGGGGAATGATGCAGAATGTGGATGATACAGGGGAAATGGTCACTCGAGTACGTGTCAGAAAGTGCATACCACTCAAACCGACCGGCAAGCTGAGGAGTGCATATTGCGAGGTCTATATGGGAGTAAGTGTGTGTTGTGTCAGAAAGGAAGGTTGGTGCACCGGTGTTGATGCAGACAAGATCGAGGTGTTGGAGAAGGTCCACCAAAAGGGAGCCTCTCGGACAAGGTGCCGGAGAGCCCCATAAGGGGTGGTGGGCATTAAAGTCGCCTATCAACACGAAGGGTGAAGGGAGCTGATCAACAAGGTGTAGTACATCTGCCCTAGTAAGGGCAGATGACGATGGCGAATAAATATTACAGAGGGAGAAGGTAAATGTGGATAGGGTGATGCGGACGGCAACTGCCTGTAGGTGAGTATGCAATGAAATGGGATGGAAATAGACATCGTCTCGAAGGAGCATCAGAACCCCTCCATGGGCTGGGACACCTTCCACGGGTGGCGGGTCGAACCGCACAGAGGTGTAGTGTGGAAAGTCTGCACGATCACGTGGACGCAACTTAGTTTCCTGGAGGCAGACTAGAAGCGGGTAGGTCGAGTTGAGGTGAGTACCTTACTGTATGTACCCGCTGGGAGGACAGTGGGCTTTCGACTCGCCAACAACTTTCGAGCGGCAGATGTTGATACCTTCTCCGTAACCCGAATTTGCTGGATTACCTTCTCATCCTTGTATACAGGGCAGTCGCGAGAGGAAGCCGCATGGTCACCGTTGCAGTTTAGGCAGTGAGGGGACGGAGGTGGGCAATCCCCCTCATGGGCGTCCCTACCACAAGTGACACACTTTGCTGCATTTGGGCAATGTTCACGGGTATGGTTGTACCTGTGGCACTGAAAACAGCGCGTTGGGTTAGGTACATAAGGTCGGACGGAGATGACTTCATACCCTGCTTTGACCTTCGACGGGAGGTCAACTCTGTCGAACGTCAAAAACACAGTACGAGTCGGTGTCAGCTGGTTATCGACCTTTTTCATCACCCTGTGGACGGCTGTCACACCCTGATCGGACATATACGATTGGATGTCTTCATCAGACAACCCGTCAAGGGATCTCGTAAAAACTACCCCCCGTGACGAGTTGAGTGTGCGGTGCGCTTCTACCTTAACTGGAAACGTGTGCAACAACGTAGTACGTATCAGTTTTTGGGCTTGGAAGGCACTTTCCACTTCCAGCAACAATGTGCCATTGCGCTGACGTGAACAGGTTTTAACAGGGCCAGCAATTGCATCTACACCTTTCTGTATAACGAAAGGATTGACAGAATTGAAATCCTTTCTGTCGGTGCGAGAGACAACCAGAAATTTAGGTACATTAGGCAGAGTCTTTTTAGGCTGAGGCGAGTCTAACTTACGTTTGTGGGTCAACGTCACGAAAGAAGATAAGGAAGTCATCGCGGAAGTGTCCCCCGTGATTACCGGCGTCTCCGATGGCGCGCTCCTTCCTAGTGGGGGCCCTCTCCGAGGGCTTACCCGCCTTAGGTGATTGTTCACACCTCAGGTCACACCTCCCGAGAACTGACGGAGGGACCAATCGGCACGTTCGGAAGGTACCAGCTCGGGTAATCACCCCTCCCTGGGCCTGGCCTTTACCAGGGGGTACGTACGTGCCCTACTTGTCTACCCGGGGCGGGGAATTACGCGTTACCCCGTCACCTGCTACGCACGATAATGCGTGGGTCGGCCTTCAGACACGCACAGGGAGGAAAAGAAGAAGAGGATAGGAAATGAAGAGAAAGAAGGAAGAAGTGTCTCAACGCCGAAGCGGAGACTAATGAGGAGAAGAAGGCTAGGAGAGTACAAGGAGAGAAAGACAGAAAACAAAGGGTAAGAAAGGAAGGAACGAAGGAAGAAAAACCACAACAAGAACCACCGTAGCTCACGAAATATGCCCGTCTCCTCCGGCTCGGGGCCCCGTGCGCGCCACACACGTACCCACAAAAGAACTGTGGGCCCCCTGGGGGGAGGATGGTTCGAGAAAGGGTCCTTAAGACTCTGCAGGGCACTAAGGGAGTCAGAACATATGGCATAGAAAGGTTGGCGGTGGCGGCAGGTATACAAAACGGCCTAGTGGAGGGCGAAAAGCTCAGCCGTGAAGGTCGAGCACCGGTCAGGGAGCTTGTATTGGAACCGGTTGTCCCCGACGACGAAGGCAGATCCGACACCAGCAGTGCTCTTGGAACCATCAGTGTAAATAAATACGGCATTATCGAACCGCGAACGGAGTTCGACAAGCCTCGAGCGGAATACCAAATCCGGAGTGCTCTCCTTGGGGAGCGAACTAAGTTCGAGGTGTGTGTGAACCTGGGCCTGATGCCACGGTGGCAGTGGGCTTTCGCTCAACCTAAGGGTGGAAGGAAGGGTAAAATCGAGCCGTTGCAGCAGGCGGCGAAACCGAACTCCCGGTGGAAGCAAGGCAAACGCAGACAACTGATAGTGGCGATCGAGTGAGTCGTCAAAAAATAATCTGTAAGAGGGATGGTTGGGCATCGACCGTAGGCGGCATGCATACCGACACAAGAGTGGGTGGTGGGTGGTGGTGGACATGAGGGACCAAACAACGAGGTCATCAGTCCCTTCAACCTCAAATTGAATACGCCATGGAACTCGACAAAAAATAGGTGAAAGCCAAAAGACCATTACACTAGGAAGTAAAATCGACTCGTCAACAAGACTAAGACCAACCCAGGGCAGCAAATGCTACAGTGTCCGAACCCACAGCTCTGGAAGCGACCTCTAGCCTTAACCACAAGGTACTAATGGCACAGTGGTCAACGTATCATAGCTCCAGAGCAGGGAGAAATAAAACTGCATTAAAATGTAAAAGAGTGGGGGGGGGGGGGGGCTGATGGGGATAAGGCTCTAAACCCCACAATCAGCAAAGAATCACAAACCCACTCACCCCGAACAAGCGAGTCCTAGAGCTGACAATAAAATCTACTTTCACGGAGGAAGGCAAGGACGCGATCAACTATCCGTGGGTCATCCGCCAAAACTGAAGGCAATGCAGGCGGTAGGCCATAGTCGCCGCGGAGTGTGGAATGGAGAGGACATTGTCAGAATATGAGACACGGATTGTACGGCTCCACAATCACAATGTGGTGGATTGTCATTTCGTAAAAGAAATCCATGGGTCAGCCTGCAGTGTCCAAGACGGAGGCGACAGAGGACAATTGATTCTCTCCGGGAAGGGCGTAAAGATGAACTCCAAGCTGCAGTCGTATCCTTGATGGTGCGGAGTTTATTGGAAGGGGCAGTAGCTTTCCAACTGCTATCCCATGAGGAGTGAAGCAAAGATCTGATCTGCACCCGCAGATCCGCACCCGGAATTTGAAAGGGAGACGGGCAGCGAGTAATTGCCGATCTAGCCAACTGGTCAGCTACTTCATTCCCTGTAATACCAACATGGCTTGGCACCCAGAGAAAGGTAACTGAGCAGGCAGCACGATGAAGGTCAGCAAGGAGTTCATGGATGGAAATAACTAAAGGATGGGAGGGGAAACAACGATCAATGGCCTGCAGACTGCTCATGGATTCAGCACAGATTAAACCACGTTCCACGGCAGAATGTTTAATAAAACAGAGGGTTCTATAAATCGCCATCAGCTCTGCCGTAAACACACTGCATGCCTCTGGCAGAGAATGGCATTCCGCCCCAACAGGAGACGTAAAAGCATATCCGGAGTGGCCCGCTGTTTTCGAGCCATCAGTGTAGAAGATAGAGGCTCCCTGAAACTCTTCTAGTACTGGGCGCACCAAACGCCGAAAGACCATGGGGGAAATTAAAGCTTTTGGGCCCTGGAAGAGATCTGTCCGAATTAGTGGTCGCGGCACCATCCACGGAGGTGTGCGTGCAGTAAAATGGGGGGCGCAATCTAGCGAAGGGACGAAGGGAAATGGAAATCCCGGCAAAGAGAGGCAAGCCGCAGTCCGACGGGAAGGCCCGCCCGCGGCCGGGTATCAGGGGGTCGAAGCCCTTCATATGCAAAAAGAACCTGGTAAGCGGGATGAGCAGGATATTGCCGGATGGCGATGGCATAAGACGCCAGAAGCTGATGCCGCCTGACCTTAAGAGGGCAGATTCCCGCCTCAACAAGGAGACTGTCGACCGGGCTAGTAGGGAATGCACCTGTAGCCAAGCGGACACCATAATGGTGAACCGGGTCTAATAATTTCAGGGCAGAAGGAGCTGCCGAGCCATGAACTTGACACCCATAGTCCAATCGGGACAAGATTAGAGCCCGATAGATACGGAGGATAGTTGTTCGGTCTGCACCCCAAGATGAATGAGCAAGGAAACGTAGGGCATTGAGTTTCCTCATACAACTAATCTTTAGGTGGCGAATATGGGGCACCCAAGTCAATTTTTTGTCAAAGAGAAGACCCAGGAAACGATGCTGTGCTACAACTTCCAGGCGCTGATTACCCAAGAACAGTTCTGGATCAGGGTGAACTGTAGTACGACGACAAAAGTGCACCACCCTCGTTTTTGATGAGGAAAACTGGAAACCATGGGACGTAGCCCACACTGAAGCCCGCCGAATGGCGCTCTGGAGCTGACGTTCAGTAGAGGCTAATGAGTAGGAGCTGTACCATATGCAAAAGTCGTCGACATACAATGCCGGGGTTACCAGTGACCCAACAGAGCTCACCAACCCATTGATGGCGATTAGAAAAAGTCTAACACTCAACACTGAGCCCTGGGGGACACCGTTCTCCTGTATCCGAGGGGAGCTAAAGGAAGAGCCAACTCTGACACGGAACAGGCGGTGGGATAAAAACTGACGGATAAAAATTGGTAAGGAGCCTCTGAGGCCCCAGTCATGAAGAGAACGTAAAATATGACGACGCCAAGCAGTGTCGTACGCCTTATGCAGATCGAAGAAGACTGCTACCAGATGATGTCTTTTAGAGAAGGCCTGTCTGATCGCAGTCTCCAGTCGAAGTAAATGGTCAATAGGGGATCGTCCCTCCCGGAACCCACACTGGTAAGGTGAGAGAAGTCCCCGGGATTCAAGAACCCAGCATAATCTGCGGGCTACCATCCGCTCAAGTAGTTTACAGGGGACACTTGTCAGGCTTATTGGTCGATAACTGTCCAGCGCCGACGGGTCCTTGCCAGGCTTGAGGGCAGGGACCACAATACTCTCCCTCCACTGGGAGGGGAACACCCCTTGAAGCCAAATACGGTTAAAAACTTTTAGGAGAAATTGTCGTTGTGAGGGGTTAAGGTGTTTCAGCAATTGATTATGGATATCATCAGGGCCAGGTGCTGAATCACGAGAAGAGGAGAGGGCCAGCGACAGCTCCCAGTCAGTAAAAGGTTCGTTATATGGTTCCACCTGGTGAGAAGTAAAGCCTAATTTGAAGGTTTCAGCCTGGTGTTTCTGAAGGAGAAAGGTCGCCGGATATGAAGTTGTCGCCGAGACATTGGCGAAGTGAGTTGCAAGATGTTCTGCAACAACAGATGGCTCCGTGCAGACCCCATCAGGCAGGGCAAGACCAGGGACGGAAGACGGCCGCCAGCTACCTTGGATAGATCGGAGCATAGCCCACACTCTTGTCAAAGGGACAGAAGAACCCAACGAGGAGACAAAATGCTCCCAGCATGTCCGCTTAATTTGTTAGATTAAGTAACGAGCTCTGGCACGCAGACGTTTGAAATTTATTAGACCAGCGAGCGATGGGTGGCGCTTAAGATGTTGCAAGGCCCTTCGGCGCTCGCGAATGGCTGCGGCAACAGTTGCATTCCACCAAGGGACAGGCCGGCGAGAAGGAGGGCCTGTCGACCGGGGAACAGCGGCGTTGGCAGCTTGGGTGATCATGTTGGTCATTTGGCTTATAATATCATCTATACAGCCTGAGGGGGAAGATGGGAACACAACCTGGGATGTATATAGCGGCCAATTAGCACGACGGAATACCCAGCGGGGTACCCTGGCTCGTGGTAGGCGTGAGGGAAGTGAAAGGATCAACGGAAAGTGGTCGCTATCGCAGAGGTCGTCATACGCCGACCAGTGAAATGAGGGAAGGAGAGAAGGAGAAGTGAGAGAGAGGTCTATGGCAGAAAAGGTGCCGTGAGCGGCACTAAAATGAGTTGGGGAACCATCGTTGAGAAGGCTCAGATTGTGGTCAGCAAGAAACTGGTCTATGAGGCGGCCCCGGCTAGATGTATAAGCACTGCCCCACAAAGGATGGTGGGCATTGAAGTCCCCAAGGATGAGGTAAGGAGGGGGGAGTTGCTGAAGGAGGGCCACTAGGGACGTGAGAGTAGGTGGCCTGTCAGGTGGAAGGTAGAGGTTGCAAATGGTCAATGGAGTGTCCAAGTGAACCCGGACAGCAACCACTTCCAATGGAGTTTGGAGAGGAATCCAAGTACTGACAATATCTGTCCGGACCAAAGTACAAACCCCACCAGACGCCTGGAGGGGACCAACCCGGTTCCGACAAAAAGCACGGAACCCACGGAGGGTCGGTGAATGTGCATCCATAAACCTCGATTCCTGCAGGACGACACAGGCCGCAGAAGAGAGAGAGATTAGCTGTTTAATCTCCAAGAGGTGACGGTAGTAACCATTACAGTTCCATTGGATGATCACATCACGAGGATCTAGGCGGGAAGCGAATGGCATAACGTCTGTCACGCTGCTTTGTCAGCGTCCGTCACCAAAGAAGAAGGGACAACATCCATAAATAGCTGATCAGCCTCGGGCTCAATGGGATGAGCGAGTTGCGAAAGCACAGTCGGCACCTCCGGTGGTACCGGAGGGGCTTTATCTTGTAACTTTGGTTTCTTCTTCTTCTTCTCCTCCTCTTTCTCTTTCTCCTTCTCCTTCTCTCGTGTGGGACGGGCAGGACCCACCCCAGAGAGAGGACTTTTGTCAGTTAGGTCTGGTACTGACGAGGATCGGGCGACCTTTGAACTCACTGACTGGGAGTCCGATGGCCGGCTGGAGGTCGAAGATCTCCGATCTGGGGAACGCCGGGACGGAAGGCCCTGAGATAGGGCACTGTCACCGGCAGGCGACGGAGAAGGGGTGCACTTCTCCGGCTGGGAAGGGGTGGGACACAAAGGGAGGGCTACAGGAGCTACAGGAGAGGGAGATGTGAGGGAGGGGTGTGGACGGGGTGTAGGGGGGAGATGGGAGTGGGAAGGGGAGGGTGAAATGCTAGACGATAACGTCGTAGCGAAGGTCGTCGCCATTTGCACGGGATGCAGACATTCATATTTGCTGCGGGCCTCAGGGTACGTCAAACGCTCCAGGGATTTGTACTCTTGTATCTTCTTTTCTTTTTTGAACATAGGGCAATCTGGCGACCGTGAAGAGTGGTGTTGTTGACAGTTGACGCACACCGGCGGAGGAACACAGGGGCTCCCCTCATGTAGTGGGCGTCCACAATCACCGCATACTGGGACTGCTGTACAGCGAGAGGACATATGACCAAACCTCATACATCGAAAACACCGCATGGGAGGTGGAATGTACGGCTTCACTTCACATCGATATATCATGATCTTGACCTTCTCTGGGAGTGTGTCCCCCTCGAAGGCCAAGATAAAGGCCCCAGTATCGACGCGGTTATCTTTAGGTCCCCTCTGAACGCGGCGAACAAAATGTACACCACGCCGCTCGAGATAGGCCCTAAGCTCCTCATCAGTTTGAAGGAGGAGGTCCCGGTGGAATATCACACCCTGTACCATATTCAAGGATTTGTGCGGGACAATTGTGACTGGAATGTCGCCAAGGGTGTTGCAGGCGAGCAAAGCTTCAGACTGGGCTTCCGAGACTGTTTTAATGAGTAATGAACCAGATCTAAGCTTACCCATAGATTCCACTTCACCAAACTTGTCCTCTATGGTCTCGACAAAGAACAGAGGTTTGGTGGAAGTGAAAGTCCCTCCATCAGTCCTTGAGCAAACGAGATAGCGAGGAAAGGGTTTTGCTCCTAACCGGCGAGCCTGGCCTTCCTCCCAAGGGGTAGCAAGGGAGGGAAACATCCTCTTATCCACAGTAGTAGCATTAAATGATCTCTTCCTGTCTTGAGAGACGGCCGATGCACGACCATTTTGGAGTCTAACTCTTTTCATAGTGCTAGACGTCCGCCCTGGTGTCAACCACTCCGAAACCGGGGCTCTCTCCATGGGCGCCACCCAGCCTCAGCAAAGGCCACCTGGCACGATGGCCATTGCCGGGAGTTCTGATACCCCCGAGGACAGGCATCAACTCCTTGGCTTGCATGGAGAGGTCGCAGCTCAGACACCAGTAGTGTGATCCCTGTGGTGTCAGGGGGCTCAGCCAAAGGGTACATAACAGCCCCCCCACACGGACTGGCTACACGTGCTGGGGACCTAGCGGGGGATGGGGGCTACAGCGAGGAAAGGAAGTGGAAAGGAAAGGATAGGACCTGCGCTGTAGGGGCTAGGTCGGGAGTTCTTCCCCAATTGGCTCACACATTATCGGACAATTTTGGTATGGAAGGTCAAACCCCGAGGGGGACCAAACTGGGCCAAAAACCGGTGTACACAGCAGACAAAACCAAAGTGCAGGACAATCGGTACCATGGGATAGCCAAGCCGTCATCCAGAGTACCACCGAGAGACGGGGTTGGAGAGGGTGGGAAGGAGGAATTGGGATGGGAAGGAGGGGGAACTAGGAGGGGTAATGCAGCCTGGGGAAAGCAGGAAAAAAGGCTGCAATGGCTCGGGGACCCATGCGCGCCACACACGTACCCACAAAAGAGCTGTGGGCCCCCTGGGGGGACCGACACAAGAGTATGTCACGTCGAGTGGATAAGGGTAATACAGCAGCCTCGGCATACAGACTTTCAACAGGGCTGGTATAAAATGCACCGGTCGCCAGACGTAATCCACAATGGTGGATAGAATTGAGACGGCGGAGAATCGACGGCCGTGCTGAAGAGTACACAAGGCTTCCATAGTCGAGCTTCGACTGAACAATGGCCTGGTAAAGGTGAAGCAGGACGGTACGATCCGCTCCCCATGACGTGCCACTGAGGACACGAAGAACGTTAAGGGATCGGGCGCAACGGGCAGCCAGGTAGGACACTTGTGTGGACCAGCAAAGTTTCCGATCCAATATGAGTTCCAAGAATTTCGTAGTCTCCACGAAAGGGAGAGCAACAGGGCCGAGACGTAGAGAAGGTGGAAGAAATTCCTTGTATCTCCAAAAATTGATACACACAGTTTTCTCAGTGGAGAATCGGAAGCCGTTTGCGATGCTCCAGGAATATAGACGGTCAAGACAGCGTTGGAGAGAACGCTCCAAGAGACACGTCCGCTGGGCGCTACAATAAATTGCGAAATCGTCAACAAAAAGAGATCCGGAGACGTCGGCTGAAAGGCAGTCCACGATCGGATTGATTGCAATGGCAAAGAGCGCCACACTCAAGACGGAGCCCTGTGGTACCCCATTCTCCTGGCAAAAGGTATCTGACAAAACAGAGCCCACCCGTACCCGGAACTTGCGATCCGCCAAAAACGCTTGAATGAAAAGAGGAAGGCGGCCCCGAAGGCCCCATGTGTGCAATGTGCGGAGAATGCCCGCTCTCCAACAGGTATCGTATGCCTTCTCCAAGTTGAAGAACACGGCTACTGTTTGACGCTTCTTTAGAAAGTTGTTCATAATGAAGGTCGACAACGTAACGAGGTGGTCAGCAGCAGAGCGGTGTCGACGAAAACCGCATTGGATATTAGTCAGGAGACGGCGAGATTCGAGGAGCCAGACCAACCGAGCGTTAACCATGCGTTCCATCACCTTACAGACGCAGCTCGTCAGAGAAATGGGACGATAACTGGAAAGAAGGTGTTTGTCCTTCCCTGGTTTGGGGATGGGGACAACAATGGCTTCACGCCAACTTGTGGGAACATGACCTTCAGTCCATATGCGATTGTAGGTACTAAGAAGAAAGCACTTGCCCGCAGGAGAGAGGTTCTTCAGCATCTCAATATGAATGGAATCAGGCCCGGGAGCAGAAGACCGGGACAGGGCGAGAGCACGATCTAGCTCCTGCATGGTGAAGGCGACGTTATAATTTTCACGATTAAAAGAGCGGAAAGAAGGCGGCCGTGCCTCCTCTACCTGTTTGCGAGGGAGAAAGGCAGGGTGGTAATGGGCAGAGCTCGAAACCTCCGCAAAGAAACGACCCAATGCGTTTGAAACATCAGCTGGGTCCACGAGGACCGCGTTCTCCACGGTCAGGCCAGGAATCGGGGAGTGGACCTTGATGCCGGACAAACGGCGGAGGCCACCCCAGACAACCGTGGAGGGAGTAAAACGGTTAAAAGAACTAGTAAAAGCTGTCCAGCAAGCTTTCTTGCTGTCGTTTATGATACGACGGCACTGCGCTCTCATACGTTTGTAATTGATGCAATTCTCCAAAGTTGGGTGGCGGCGGAAGGTGTGTAAGGCACGGCGTCGGGCTCGAAGCGCGTCGCGGCAGGCTGCAGTCCACCAAGGGACCTGGACACGACGTGGAGAAGAGGATGTACGAGGTATGGAACATTCAGCAGCAGTGAGAATAACCTCTGTGAGGTATTCGACCTGACTGTCACAGTTGGGAAAATGCTGATTGTGAAAAACAGCCATGGAAGAATAAAGCCCCCAGTCGGCTTTAGAAATGTTCCAACTGGTGGGACGTGGAGATGGGGAATGATGTAGGAAGTGGATGATACAAGGGAAATGGTCACTCGAGTACGTGTCAGAAAGTGCATACCACTCAAACCGACCGGCACGCTGAGGAGTGCATATTGCGAGGTCTATATGGGAATAAGTGTGTGTTGTGTCAGAAAGGAAGGTCGGTGCACCGGTGTTGAGGCAGACAAGATCGAGGTGGTGGAGAAGGTCCACCAAAAGGGAGCCTCTCGGACAAGGTGCCGGAGAGCCCCATAGGGGGTGGTGGGCATTAAAGTCGCCTACCAACACGAAAGGTGAAGGGAGCTGGTCAACAAGGTTTAGCACATCTGCCCTAGTAAGGGCAGATGACGATGGCGAATATATATTACAGAGGGAGAAGGTAAATGTGGATAAGGTGATGCGGACGGCAACTGCCTGTAGGTGAGTGTGCAAGGAAATGGGATGGAAATAGACATCGTCTCTAAAGCAGCATCAGAACCCCTCCATGGGCTGGGACACCTTCCACGGGTGGCGGGTCGAACCGCACAGAGGTGTAGTGTGGAAAGTCTGCACGATCACGTGGACGCAACTTAGTTTCTTGTAGACAGACTAGAAGCGGACAGTGCAACCGAAGGGGTAGTTTTAACTCCTCCCGATTGGAACGAATGCCGCGAATATTCCATTGAAGGAGCGCCATGATAAAAATGAGAGAAGAAGTAAGGATAAAAACCAACTAGCAAGCGGGGTCACCTCGACGGCCGCTGAGGACCGGATTTCGAGGGAGCACTGCTATCGCTGTCTAGGGGCAAAGGGTCGTGGTCGATAGGTTCGACCGACACGCCTGCCACCTCCCTTAGTTGATCAGGAGGGGCAGTTTCCACCGCCGGTAAAGAGCCGGGTGCCCGGCAGACGGAGCGATCCGGTGAAACAGAAGACGGCCGAGGCCGGCAACTGTTGGACGGCGTGACGGATGGGTCACGCGTTGTCGGGGGAGAGGAACTCTTTTTCTTGTCAGCTCTTCTGGAAGAGTGACGGCGGGAAGAGGCAGTTGACGGTTGGGAAGCCTCAGAACGCTGAAAATCCTCACGGACGGGTTCCTTTTTCAAGGTCCGGGCATCTTGTTTAGGTGCCTGCGGTTTACTAGAGGTTGACGAAGACTGTACCTTAGAAGCAGCAGGAGGAAGCGGGGACGTGGAACGGGCAATCTTCGGGATGGCGGATCACACAACTGTGTCAGCGAAAGTGAAATCACAAGTCTGGGTATTGGAATCCTTAGTAGGTCGAGTTGAGGTGAGGACCTTACTGTATGTACCCGCTGGGAGGACAGTGGGCTTTCAACTCGCCAACAACTTTCGAGCGGCAGATGTTGATACCTTCTCCGTAACCCGAATTTGCTGGATTACCTTCTCATCCTTGTATACAGGGCAGTCACGAGAGGAAGCCGCATGGTCACCGTTGCAGTTTAGGCAGTGAGGGGACGGAGGTGGGCAATCCCCCTCATGGGTGTCCCTACCACAAGAGACACACTTTGCTGCATTTGGGCAATGTTCACGGGTATGGTTGTACCTGTGGCACTGAAAACAGCGCGTTGGGTTAGGTACATAAGGGCGGACAGAGATGACTTCATACCCTGCTTTGACCTTCGACGGGAGGTCAACCCTGTCGAACGTCAAAAACACAGTACGAGTCGGTGTCAGCTGGTTATCGACCTTTTTCATTACCCTATGGACGGCTGTCACATCCTGGTCGGACATATAGGATTGGATGTCTTTATCAGACAACCCGTCAAGGGATCTCGTGAAGACTACCCCCGTGACGAGTTGAGTGTGCGATGTGCTTCCACCTTGACAGGAAACGTGTGTAACAGTGTAGTCCGGATTAGTTTCTGAGCTTGGAAGGCACTGTCCACTTCCAGCAACAATGTGCCATTGCGCTGACGTGAACAGGTTTTAACAGGGCCAGCAATTGCATCTACACCTTTCTGTATAACGAAAGGATTGACAGAATTGAAATCTTTTCCGTCGGTGCGAGAGACAACAAGAAATTTCGGTAGATTAGGCAGAGTCTTTTTGCTGAGGCGAATCTAACTTATGTTTCTGGGTCAACGTCACTAAAGAAGAGAAGGAAGTCATCGCGGAAGTGTCCCCCGTGATTACCGGCGTCTCCGATGGCGCGCTCCTTCCTAGTGGGGGCCCTCTCCGAGGGCTTACCCGCCTTAGGTGACTGTTCACACCTCAGGTCACACCCGAGAACTGACGGAGGGACCGATCGGCACGTTTGGAAGGTACCAGCTCGGGTAATCACCCCTCCCTGGGCCTGGCCTTTACCAGGGGGTACGTACGTGCCCTACTTGTCTACCCGGGGGGGGGGGGGGGAATTACGCGTTACCCCGTCACCTGCTACGCATGATAATGCGTGGGTCAGCCTTCAGACGCGCACAGGGAGGAAAGAAGAAGAATAGAGGAAGTGAAGAGAAAGAAGGAAAGAAGTGTCTCAAACGCCGAGGCGGACACTAATGAGGAGGAGAAGGCTAGGAGGGAAAGTGAAGCAGCCTGGGGCAGAAGAAAGGCTGCTCCGGCTCAGGGCCCCGTGCGCGCCACACACGTACCCACAAAAGGACTGTGGGTCCCCTGGGGGGGGGGGGGTGAATAAAGTTGAGACGGCGGAGAATCGACGGCTGTGCAGCAGAGTATACAAGGCTTCCATAGTCGAGCTTCGACTGAACAATGGCCTGGTAAAGGTGAAGCAGGACGGTACGATCCGCTCCCCATGACGTGCCACTGACGACACGAAGAACATTAAGGGATCAGGCACAATGGGCAGCCAGGTAGAACACGTGTGTGGACCAGCAAAGTTTCTGATCCAACATTAGCCCCAAGAATTTCGTAGTCTCCATGAAAGGGAGAGCAACAGGGCCGAGATGTAGAGAAAGTGGAAGAAATTCCTTGTATCTCCAGAAGTTTATACACACCGTTTTCTCAGTGGAGAATCGGAAGCCGTTTGCGATGCTCCAGGAATATAGACGGTCAAGACAGCGTTGAAGACAACGCTCCAAGAGACGTCCGCTGGGCGCTGCAATAAATTGCAAAATCGTCTACAAAAAGGGATCCGGAAACGTCGGGTGAAAGGCAATCTACGATCGGATTGATGGCAATGGCGAAGAGAGCCACACTCAGGACAGAGCCCTGCGGTACCCCATTCTCCTGGCAAAAGGTATCCGACAAAACAGAGCCCACCCGTACCCGGAACTTGCGATCCGCCAAAAACGCTTGAATGGAAAGAGGGAGGCGGCCCCGAAGGCCCCATGTTTGCAATGTGCGGAGAATGCCCGCTCTCCAACAGGTATCGTATGCCTTCTCCAAGTCGAAGAACACTGCTACTGTTTGATGCTTCTTTAGAAAGTTATTCATAATGAAGGTCGACAACGTAATGAGGTGATCAGCAGCAGAGCGGTGTCGACGAAAACTGCATTGGACATTTGTTAGGAGGCGGTGAGATTCGAGGAGCCAGACCAACCGAGCATTAACCATGCGTTCCATCACCTTACAGACACAGCTCGTCAGAGAAATGGGGCGATAACTGGAAGGAAGATGTTTGTCCTTTCCTGGTTTGGGGATGGGGACAACAATGGCTTCACGCCAACGTGTGGGAACATGACCTTCAGTCCATATGCGATTGTAGGTACTAAGAAGAAAACACTTGCCCGCAGGAGAGAGGTTCTTCAGCATCTCAATATGGATTGAATCGGGCCCGGGAGCAGAAGATGGGGACAGGGCGAGAGCACGGTCTAGTTCCTGCATGGTGAAGGCGACATTATAATTTTCACGATTAAAAGAGTGGAAAGAAGGCAGCCGTGCCTCCTCTACCTGTTTGCGAGGGAGAAAGGCAGGGTGGTAATGGGCAGAGCTCGAAACCTCCGCAAAGAAACGGCCAAATGCGTTGGAAACATCAGCGGAGTCCACAAGGACTGCATTCTCCACGGTCAGGCCAGGAATCGGGTGGGTGGTGGGTGGGTGGTGGTGGACATGAGGGACCAAACAACGAGGTCATCAGTCCCTTCAACCTCAAATTGAATACGCCATGGAACTCGACAAAAAATAGGTGAAAGCCAAAAGACCATTACACTAGGAAGTAAAATCGACTCGTCAACAAGACTAAGACCAACCCAGGGCAGCAAATGCTACAGTGTCCGAACCCACAGCTCTGGAAGCGACCTCCAGCCTTAACCACAATGTACTAATGGCACAGTGGTCAACGTATCATAGCTCCAGAGCAGGGAGAAATAAAACTACATTAAAATGTAAAAGAGTGGGGGGGCTGATGGGGATAAGGCTCTAAACCCCACAATCAGCCAAGAATCACAAACCCACTCACCCCGAACAAGCGAGTCCTAGAGCTGACAATAAAATCTACTTTCACGGAGGAAGGCAAGGACGCGATCAACCATCCGTGGGTCATCCGCCAAAACTGAAGGCAATGCAGGCGGTAGGCCATAGTCGCCACGGAGTGTGGAATGGAGAGGACATTCAGTCAGAATATGAGACACGGATTGTACGGCTCCACAATCACAATGTGGTGGATTGTCATTTCGTAAAAGAAATCCATGGGTCAGCCTGCAGTGTCCAAGACGGAGGCGACAGAGGACAATTGATTCTCTCCGGGAAGGGCGTAAAGATGAACTCCAAGCTGCAGTCGTATCCTTGATGGTGCGGAGTTTATTGGAAGGGGCAGTAGCTTTTTAACTGCTATCCCATGAGGAGTGAAGCAAAGATCTGATCTGCACCCGCAGATCCGCACCCGGAATTTGAAAGGGAGACGGGCAGCGAGTAATTGCCGATCTAGCCAACTGGTCAGCTACTTCATTCCCTGTAATACCAACATGGCTTGGCACCCAGAGAAAGGTAACTGAGCAGGCAGCACGATGAAGGTCAGCAAGGAGTTCATGGATGGAAATAACTAAAGGATGGGAGGGGAAACAACGATCAATGGTCTGCAGACTGCTCATGGAGTCAGCACAGATTAAACCACGTTCCACGGCAGAACGTTTAATAAAACAGAGGGTTCTACAAATCGCCATCAGCTCTGCCGTAAACACACTGCATGCCTCTGGCAGAGAATGGCATTCCGCCCCAACAGGAGACGTAAAAGCATATCCGGAGTGGCCCGCTGTTTTCGAGCCATCAGTGTAGAAGATAGAGGCTCCCTGAAACTCTTCTAGTACTGGGCGCACCAAACGCCGAAAGACCATGGGGGAAATTAAAGCTTTTGGGCCCTGGAAGAGATCTGTCCGAATTAGTGGTCGCGGCACCATCCACGGAGGTGTGCGTGCAGTAAAATGGGGGGCGCAATCTAGCGAAGGGACGAAGGGAAATGGAAATCCCGGCAAAGAGAGGCAAGCCGCAGTCCGACGGGAAGGCCCGCCCGCGGCCGGGTATCAGGGGGTCGAAGCCCTTCATATGCAAAAAGAACCTGGTAAGCGGGATGAGCAGGATATTGCCGGATGGCGATGGTATAAGACGCCAGAAGCTGATGCCGCCTGACCTTAAGAGGGCAGATTCCCGCCTCAACAAGGAGACTGTCGACCGGGCTAGTAGGGAATGCACCTGTAGCCAAGCGGACACCATAATGGTGAACCGGGTCTAATAATTTCAGGGCAGAAGGAGCTGCCGAGCCATGAACTTGACACCCATAGTCCAATCGGGACAAGATTAGAGCCCGATAGATACGGAGGATAGTTGTTCGGTCTGCACCCCAAGATGAATGAGCAAGGAAACGTAGGGCATTGAGTTTCCTCATACAACTAATCTTTAGGTGGCGAATATGGGGCACCCAAGTCAATTTTTTGTCAAAGAGAAGACCCAGGAAACGATGCTGTGCTACAACTTCCAGGCGCTGATTACCCAAGAACAGTTCTGGATCAGGGTGAACTGTAGTACGACGACAAAAGTGCACCACCCTCGTTTTTGATGAGGAAAACTGGAAACCATGGGACGTAGCCCACACTGAAGCCCGCCGAATGGCGCTCTGGAGCTGACGTTCAGTAGAGGCTAATGAGTAGGAGCTGTACCATATGCAAAAGTCGTCGACATACAATGCCGGGGTTACCAGTGACCCAACAGAGCTCACCAACCCATTGATGGCGATTAGAAAAAGTCTAACACTCAACACTGAGCCCTGGGGGACACCGTTCTCCTGTATCCGAGGGGAGCTAAAGGAAGAGCCAACTCTGACACGGAACAGGCGGTGGGATAAAAACTGACGGATAAAAATTGGTAAGGAGCCTCTGAGGCCCCAGTCATGAAGAGAACGTAAAATATGACGACGCCAAGCAGTGTCGTACGCCTTATGCAGATCGAAGAAGACTGCTACCAGATGATGTCTTTTAGAGAAGGCCTGTCTGATCGCAGTCTCCAGTCGAAGTAAATGGTCAATAGGGGATCGTCCCTCCCGGAACCCACACTGGTAAGGTGAGAGAAGTCCCCGGGATTCAAGAACCCAGCATAATCTGCGGGCTACCATCCGCTCAAGTAGTTTACAGGGGACACTTGTCAGGCTTATTGGTCGATAACTGTCCAGCGCCGACGGGTCCTTGCCAGGCTTGAGGGCAGGGACCACAATACTCTCCCTCCACTGGGAGGGGAACACCCCTTGAAGCCAAATACGGTTAAAAACTTTTAGGAGAAATTGTCGTTGTGAGGGGTTAAGGTGTTTCAGCAATTGATTATGGATATCATCAGGGCCAGGTGCTGAATCACGAGAAGAGGAGAGGGCCAGCGACAGCTCCCAGTCAGTAAAAGGTTCGTTATATGGTTCCACCTGGTGAGAAGTAAAGCCTAATTTGAAGGTTTCAGCCTGGTGTTTCTGAAGGAGAAAGGTCGCCGGATATGAAGTTGTCGCCGAGACATTGGCGAAGTGAGTTGCAAGATGTTCTGCAACAACAGATGGCTCCGTGCAGACCCCATCAGGCAGGGCAAGACCAGGGACGGAAGACGACCGCCAGCTACCTTGGATAGATTGGAGCATAGCCCACACTCTTGTCAAAGGGACAGAAGAACCCAACGAGGAGACAAAATGCTCCCAGCATGTCCGCTTAATTTGTTAGATTAAGTAACGAGCTCTGGCATGCAGACGTTTGAAATTTATTAGACCAGCGAGCGATGGGTGGCGCTTAAGATGTTGCAAGGCCCTTCGGCGCTCGCGAATGGCTGCGGCAACAGTTGCATTCCACCAAGGGACAGGCCGGCGAGAAGGAGGGCCTGTCGACCGGAGAACAGCGGCGTTGGCAGCTTGGGTGATCATGTTGGTCATTTGGCTTATAATATCATCTATACAGCCTGAGGGGGAAGATGGGAACACAACCTGGGATGTATATAGCGGCCAATTAGCACGACGGAATACCCAGCGGGGTACCCTGGCTCGTGGTAGGCGTGAGGGAAGTGAAAGGATCAACGGAAAGTGGTCGCTATCGCAGAGGTCGTCATACGCCGACCAGTGAAATAAAGGAAGGAGAGAAGGAGAAGTGAGAGAGAGGTCTATGGCAGAAAAGGTGCCGTGAGCGGCACTAAAATGAGTTGGGGAACCATCGTTGAGAAGGCTCAGATTGTGGTCAGCAAGAAACTGGTCTATGAGGCGGCCCCGGCTAGATGTATAAGCACTGCCCCACAAAGGATGGTGGGCATTGAAGTCCCCAAGGATGAGGTAAGGAGGGGGGAGTTGCTGAAGGAGGGCCACTAGGGACGTGAGAGTAGGTGGCCTGTCAGGTGGAAGGTAGAGGTTGCAAATGGTCAATGGAGTGTCCAAGTGAACCCGGACAGCAACCACTTCCAATGTAGTTTGGAGAGGAATCCAGGTACTGACAATATCTGTCCGGACCAAAGTACAAACCCCACCAGACGCCTGGAGGGGACCAACCCGGTTCCGACAAAAAGCACGGAACCCACGGAGGGTCGGAGAATGTGCATCCATAAACCTCGATTCCTGCAGGACGACACAGGCCGCAGAAGAGAGAGAGATTAGCTGTTTAATCTCCAAGAGGTGACGGTAGTAACCATTACAGTTCCATTGGATGATCACATCACGAGGATCTAGGCGGGAAGCGAATGGCATAATGTCTGTCACGCTGCTTTGTCAGCGTCCGTCACCAAGGAAGAAGGGACAACATCCATAAATAGCTGATCAGCCTCGGGCTCAATGGGATGAGCGAGTTGCGAAAGCACAGTCGGCACCTCCGGTGGTACCGGAGGGGCTTTATCTTGTAACTTTGGTTTCTTCTTCTCCTTCTCTTTCTCTTTCTCCTTCTCTCGTGTGGGACGGGCAGGACCCACCCCAGAGAGAGGACTTTTGTCAGTTAGGTCTGGTACTGACGAGGATCGGGCGACCTTTGAACTCACTGACTGGGAGTCCGATGGCCGGCTGGAGGTCGAAGATCTCCGATCTGGGTAATGCCGGGACGGAAGGCCCTGAGATAGGGCACTGTCACCGGCAGGCGACGGAGAAGGGGTGCACTTCTCCGGCTGGGAAGGGGTGGGACACAAAGGGAGGGCTACAGGAGCTACAGGAGAGGGAGATGTGAGGGAGGGGTGTGGACGGGGTGTAGGGGGGAGATGGGAGTGGGAAGGGGAGGGTGAAATGCTAGACGATAACGTCGTAGCGAAGGTCGTCGCCATTTGCACGGGATGCAGACGTTCATATTTGCTGCGGGCCTCAGGGTACGTCAAACGCTCCAGGGATTTGTACTCTTGTATCTTCTTTTCTTTTTTGAACATAGGGCAATCTGGCGACCGTGAAGAGTGGTGTTGTTGACAGTTGACGCACACCGGCGGAGGAACACAGGGGCTCCCCTCATGTAGTGGGCGTCCACAATCACCGCATACTGGGACTGCTGTACAGCGAGAGGACATATGACCAAACCTCATACATCGAAAACACCGCATGGGAGGTGGAATGTAGGGCTTCACTTCACATCGATATATCATGATCTTGACCTTCTCTGGGAGTGTGTCCCCCTCGAAGGCCAAGATAAAGGCCCCAGTATCGACGCGGTTATCTTTAGGTCCCCTCTGAACGCGGCGAACAAAATGTACACCACGCCGCTCGAGATAGGCCCTAAGCTCCTCATCAGTTTGAAGGAGGAGATCCCGGTGGAATATCACACCCTGTACCATATTCAAGGATTTGTGCGGGACAATTGTGACTGGAATGTCGCCAAGGGTGTTGCAGGCGAGCAAAGCTTCAGACTGGGCTTCCGAGACTGTTTTAATGAGTAATGAACCAGATCTAAGCTTACCCATAGATTCCACTTCACCAAACTTGTCCTCTATGGTCTCGACAAAGAACAGAGGTTTGGTGGAAGTGAAAGTCCCTCCATCAGTCCTTGAGCAAACGAGATAGCGAGGAAAGGGTTTTGCTCCTAACCGGCGAGCCTGGCCTTCCTCCCAAGGGGTAGCAAGGGAGGGAAACATCCTCTTATCCGCAGTAACAGCATTAAATGATCTCTTCCTGTCTTGAGAGACGGCCGATGCACGACCATTTTGGAGTCTAACTCTTTTCATAGTGCTAGACGTCCGCCCTGCCCTGGTGTCACCCACTCCGAAACCGGGGCTCTCTCCATGGGCGCCACCCAGCCTCAGCAAAGGCCACCTGGCACGATGGCCATTGCCGGGAGTTCTGATACCCCCGAGGACAGGCATCAACTCCTTGGCTTGCATGGAGAGGTCGCAGCTCAGACACCAGTAGTGTGATCCCTGTGGTGTCAGGGGGCTCAGCCAAAGGGTACATAACAGCCCCCCCACACGGACTGGCTACACGTGCTGGGGACCTAGCGGGGGATGGGGGCTACAGCGAGGAAAGGAAGTGGAAAGGAAAGGATAGGACCCGCGCTGTAGGGGCTAGGTCGGGAGTTCTTCCCCAATTGACTCACACATTATCGGACAATTTTGGTATGGAAGGTCAAACCCCGAGGGGGACCAAACTGGGCCAAAAACCGGTGTACACAGCAGACAAAACCAAAGTGCAGGACAATCGGTACCATGGGATAGCCAAGCCGTCATCCAGAGTACCACCGAGAGACGGGGTTGGAGAGGGTGGGAAGGAGGAATTGGGATGGGAAGGAGGGGGAACTAGGAGGGGTAATGCAGCCTGGGGAAAGCAGGAAAAAAGGCTGCAATGGCTCGGGGACCTGTGCGCGCCACACACGTACCCACAAAAGAGCTGAGGGCCCCCTGGGGGGCCAGGAATCGGGGAGTGGACCTTGATGCCAGATAAACGGCGTAGGCCACCCTAAACAACCGTGGATAAAAAATGAGAGAAGAAAAGAAGATAAAAAGGAACAAGCAGGTGGGGTCACCTCGGCGGCTGCTGAGGACTGGACTTCGAGGGAGCACTGCTATCGCCATCTAGTGGCAAAGGGTCATGTTCCATTGGTTCCATCGACACGTCTGCCACCTCCCGGAGTTGATCAGGAGGGGCAGCTTCCACCGCCGGTAAACATCCGGATGCCCGGCAGACGGAGCGTCCCGGTTAAACAGAAGACGGCCGAGGCCGGCAAATGTTGAACGGCATGACCGAAGAGTCACGCCGCGGCGGGGAAGAGGGGGGGGCTGTTTTTTCTGGAAGCCTTCTTAGAAGCATGACTGCTTGGCATTTGGACAAGATTTACTGGTATGATTGTACCTTTGGCAATGGAAGCAGCGTGTAGGATTTGGTATGTACGGGCGTACGGAAATGACTTCGTAGCCTGCTTTCACTTTAGATGGTAGGTCAACCCTGTCGAAAGTTAAGAAGACAGTACGGGTTGGCACGAGGTCATTGTTAACCTTTTTCATCACGTGATGAACAGCCGTGACTCCCTGATCTGACATAGTTCAATATCTCCTCGTCTGATAACCCATCCAGTGATCTAGAGAACACTACCCCCCGCGAAGACTTGAGGGTGCGGTGAGCCTCCACTTTCACAGGGAAAGTATGTACGAGTGTAGCTCGAAGTAACTTCTGCGCCTGGAATGCATTCTCTATTCCGAGTAACAAGGTCCCATTGCGCTGCCTGGAGCAGGTCTTCAAGGGACCTGCGATCGCATCGACACCCTTCTGAATGATAAACGGATTTACTGCAGAAAAATCCTTATTGTCAGTACGTGATGCCACCAGGAACTTAGGAATATTAGGCAATACTTTCTGTGGCTGAGAATAATCATGCTTCTGCTTATGGGTCACGATTATAGATGATTTGGAAGGTTTCATAGCGGCGGTGTCCCCCATGATTACCGGCGTCTCCGATGGCGCACTCGTTCCTTGTGGGGGCCCTCACTGAGGGCGCACCCGCCTTAGGTGACTGTTCGCATCTCAGGTCACACCTCCCGAGAACGGACGAAGGGACCAATTGGCATGTTTGGAAGGTATTAGTTCGGGGGGAAAGAAGGGAGGAAGGAGAGAAAGGGATGAAGGAGGAGGGAAAATCTCAAACGCCGAGGCGGAGATTAAAGGGTGAGTCGAGAACAAGGAGAAAGGAAAAAGAGGGGAAGGCTGAAGAACAGGAAAGGAAGAGGACCAAGAAGAGAAGACAGAGGAAGCGAAAAAGAAACCTTGGACTGACGAAAAACGCCCGTCTCCGGGAGAAGGCACAAACCGGGGGGGAAAGAGGGACGGAAGAAAGGTCGCTTCGGCTCGGGGCCCCGTGCGCGCCACACAAGTACCCACAAAAGAGCTGTGGGCCCCCTGGGAGGAAGCTGCAGAGTAAAAGAAAATAAGTTGTTTTAATTCCACGATGTGACGGTAATAGCCATTACAGTTCCATTGGATGAGAACAGATCAAGGTTGCAGACGGGAGGTGGATGGATTGATGCATATCACAACACTGGCTCAGCATCCATCACCAATGAGTGAGGGATGACATCCATGAACAGCTCATCAGACAAGTTCAGTGGGATTATTTACTTGAGGACAACTATGGCACCAATGAAGATCAGGTGATCTTGGTATTTACAAACTGGGAGTCAAACTGCCGGCTTGAGGCAGAAGACTTCCTATATGGTGAACACCGAGAAGAAGACCCTGGGAGAGGCTACCTCCAGCAAGTGCCAGAGAAGGAGAGCACTACTCCAGCTGGGAGGGAGCAAGGCAGGTGCAGGAGAGGAAGGGTGAAGAGTGGGTGGGCTGCTGATGAAGGGGGAGTGGTAGAGGAGATAACTAAGGTAAAAGGTAGCTAACATTTGCACAGGGTACAGATGCTCGAAATTTCAGCGGGCCTCCTGGTACATTAAGTTTTCAAGGGACCTGTACTCTTGAATATTCTTTTTAAACACAGGGCAATCTGTGGAGTGATTAGAAGGGTGGAGATGGAACACAGAGGTTCTCCTCATGGAGTGGGCATCCACATTCACCACATACAGAGACTGCTGTACAATGAGAAGACATGCACCCAAACCACGAACACTGAAAACATCACATGGGTGGTGGAATGTATGGTTTCATGCCAAAACAATAGATCATGACCTTGACCTTCTCTGGGAGAGTGTTCCCCTCAAAGGCCAAGATCAATGTGCCAATATTAACTCTAATAACATTTGCTGAACAAAATTAACACCTTGCTATTCCCCCCATCAGTTTGGAGGAGGAGTTCATGATGGAAAATAACTTCTTGAACCGTGTTTAATGACTGATGAGGAGTTATGGACACTGGGATGTCGCCAAGATGATCTCAGGCACACAGAGACGCAGATTGGGTAGCAGAGACTGTTTTAAGGAGCAGGGATTCAGAACACATCTTCCTCATTGTTTTGACTTCCCTGAACTTGTCTTTGATGTTTTTCAATTAAAAACAACGGCTTGGTGGCGGTGAATGTCCCTCCGTCTGTCCTGGTGCAGACCAAGTAATGCGGAAAGGGCTTGATACCTAACCGACAAGCATGGTCTTCCTTCCCAGGGGGTATAGACGGGGATGGGAAGGTGCTCGTCAAAGGTAGCTGCATTAAATTCAGTAATCATGCCTTCAGAGACAGCCACAGTATGACTGTTTTCCAAATTCAGATGTTTCATTGGGCAAAACGTCCACCCTGGTACTACCCACCCTGATCAGGGGCTCTCCCCATGGGCACCACCCAGCCACAGCAAAGTCCACCTAGCACGATGGTCATTGCTGGGAGTCCTGATTGCCCAGAATGACTATCAACTCCTTGGCCTGCATGGAGGGGGGGGGGTAAGGCTCTGGTACCAGCAATGTTATCCCTGTGTTGACAGGCGGCTCAGCCATAAGTGTACATAACAGCCCCCAACACAGACTGGCTACACTTGTTGTGGACCTAGCAGGATAGGGTGCTACAGTAGGAAAGGAAGCGATAGGGATACACGCCGTAGGGGCTAGGTCAGGAGTTCTTCCCCAAATGACTCACACTACTAAATGAATTTGTCGTGAAGGTCAAACGACACACACGTACCCCACAAATGAGCTGTGTGCCCCCCCCTCCCCCGGGGGGGGGGGGGGAATACGTGTTACGCAGTCACCTTTTACGCATCGAGTGGGTGGGTAGCCTTCAGGAATGCACAGGAAGGATAAAAGAAGGGAAGAGACCTCACTCAAACACCAAGGAGGAGGTAGAAAAGTGAAAGAAAGAATATACAAGGAATAGGAAAGATACAGGCAGGACACATTCCAGCAGCAATGAATATAGCTGTGAGCAGAAATATCAAGAAGGGCAGGAAGATCTTCCTGTTTTCAAAAGTGAAAATGGACAGATTTCAGAGTAGCCTAGCTGACTGCTCAACACAAAATTTTCGTCTCTGATACTGACATCACAACTGTGGACAAAGTTGAAGAGCACCATACAAAATGTTTAGGTATGTATGCGCCGGGAAAATTACGAGAGATTGAAAAGATCCACCATAATTCAACAACAGAGTCAGAAAACTGTTACAAAATAAAAGAATGGACACTTCCCAATAGTGGACTCCTCAAAAGCAGACATTTTAAAATAACCCCCTGCAAAACAACATTAGCCCTTATGCTAAAATTATTCCGAATAGAAGACATTCTCAATAACGGACACGGACACTGTAAATGTCCCCCAACAACAATCAAAATTTCCAAACAACAAACAGCATGAAAGAAAGAGGGTTGTAAACTAAACTACAACAATCATTTGAACATTTTGTAAGTTAAAGTTGCATACAGTATGTACAGTATTGCCCCATGCAGCACAGACATAGGCCTGTTGAAACCAACCATGAGAGTGGGGGCGCCAAACACTTTCTGCCTGTTGTCCATACATCAGACGAAGCCAAGCGTTTAACAGTAAACGCACTTGTGTTGCCATGTGGGTTTCGGTAGGACAGGGAGAGGTGTTAGGTGTATCGAATTTTATTTGATGGCTGGAACATCTGGTTTCAAAAGTCCAAAACTTTGTCTAATGCGTCTTGTTGTTAGACTTAATATTTTCGATTTGAAGTTTCGTGCTCGAGTTACACACTTTAAAATGCCAAGAGATAAAAGTGGCCAAAGACCAAAAGAGAATCATTCAAGAATCGGTAAAAAAAAACATGACACGCTGAAAGTGTTCCATTCAAGCGTCAGGCATCCCAATGAAATCTAGAATAACAATGACAAAAGGTTCACATCTCAGTTAGGAGGCTTTATTTTTTGTGGCATGAACAAATAAAAGCCAAAGACGTACCAGTTTCAGTTCCTCTACTTCGTCAAAAAGCAATGAATTTTTATAAGTTGATTGAAGAAAAGGAGCAAACATTCCTCAAAAATGATGGCTGGCTGGATCGGTTCAAGAAGCGACATGGCATTCGCTCGTTTCACAGTCTTACTTCATGGTATTTACGCAATTAGGTGTCTTTAACGCGTGAAAACAGGTGATTTCTGTTCATCCGAGATTTTCGTTATCCAAACTGGCTACCGTCCCGATCATTTCAGAAAATGGTAGTTTACTTTTTTGTATTTTATCTTTTTCTTAACAGTGGACACTTCTTAAAAGCAGACAATTTTATTTTCCCCATTGGTGTCCATTATTCAGAAGTTTCACCGTATAAATGTAGCCAAAGTCTTGGAGACAAGCAAAAATTAAATGATGCAGAAATAGAAATTAGTGAGAGGTGCAAGAGACATTCAATGACTAACACCAAGTTTTGTGTCCTAAACAGGCAGAAAATTCTAAGAAAATTTGGTCTATGTCATATCATAGAATGGGTCAAAACCAGATGTCCAGACACTCTGTGACCATGATGCCATTGAAACAGGGGATTTATAAACAAAAGGCAGAAATACTAAATATCTTTTTTCCAAAGCTGTTTCACTGAGGAAGGCTGCACTGTAGTTTCTTCACTGCAGTGTTGCACAAATGACAATGTCAGATAAGCAGATAAATGATAAGCTGAGTAGAAACAAGTGAAATCTCTCAAGACGAAAGGCCACTGAACCTGATGGGATACCAATTCAATTTTACATGGTGCATGCTACAGCAGAGGAAGACAACTTGAGGCAGTGTGATGTGCGAGCAGGGAGAGCAAGCCTGTCAGACTGGGTGATGTCAGGCGAGAGCTGTGTTTGCAATGTTGCCTGGATATACAGAGCTGTGAGTACGAAGATAGAGGGCTCAGTCAACAATAGCACTCTTGACACCAATAAAATAGCAGGTATATGCAAAATGGAGCAATCTGTTTATTCTCTCTGTGTGGGAAAATCTGTTTCTTTTTGTGCAGTCCGGTGAAGATAGAAAGTGTTTGGCGAGTAACAGAAAAGTACGAAGCTTATAAAAATAGTAATTTACAGTTTCATTATTCCCTTTGCCACACAAATGATATGGGAAATATGAAGGAGAAGAGTAGAGAAGTATCTGTACGTCTGAGCTACTGAATAGTTCTACATATAGCCTAGCCAAGAAAATTAAACCATTTACTGACGGTGACTTTGCAAAAGAAGGGATTGTGATGGCCGCTGAGGAAATGTGTTCTCATTTTGTAGAAGACTTTGAAAAAGTGAATTTGTCTCTGAAAAATGTTATGAGAAATATTCAGCACATGGATGCAGATGTGCAAGAAGAACTGGGTGTTACGGCTCGTAAATTTAAGCATTATTCTTTAGCTGTCTATGAGAGTACCAAGATATCAGATACTGCACAGTTTTCATTCGAGACATTGATGATAAGCTGAATATAACAGGAGTTTTTAGATTTGATCGCCCTCAATGGCACCACCGCTGTGTTGGGCAGTTTCAAAGGCATTCAAAAAGCTGTTGAAAACGTCGGCCCGAGTTGGAATAAGCTTGTTTCTGTCACAATAGATGGGAATCCGTCTATGGTATGAATTAATGTGGGATTAATAGCACAGGAGAAAGAATGTGTGGAAAATCCTATACATCTCCCTGTGTGTGTGTGTATGTATGTTTTTTTTTTTTTTATTTTTTTTTTTTTTTTTTTTTTTTTTTTTTTTTTTTTTTTTTTTTTTTTTGTGGTTTTAGGGCGCACAACTTCTATGGTCATTAGCGCCCAGCCAAGAACATAGATTCGCTATGATCTCAAAAAAATGGTGACTGTCAGAACATCAACAAGAGGCTAAAAACGAAAGAAAAGACAATTAAAAGGGTTAAATATCCTTGGATAGGTTGGCCAAGTTGATAAAACGCAAAACTCTAGCAGCTGCTCGTGTGTCATCAGCTAAAATTTCCTCCAGAATAGACGGAAAGTGAAGGGCTACACGGAGATGATTAAAATTAACACAAGTCAGTAAAACATGTCGCACTGTCAGCAGTTCACCGCAGGAGCATAGCGGTGCAGGTTCGGCGGATAGCAAGTGACGGTGGCTGAAACGGCAGTGACCGATCCGCAACCGGGCCAGGTTGACCTCCTCCCGCCGAGAGGGGCGTGAGGAGGTCCTCCAAGCGGTCGGGATCGGTTTGACAGTTCGCAATTTATTGTTGTACAGTGAAAGCCACACACTGTGCCATTGCGACACGATACTCCGGCGAAGAGCCCGTTGAACATCGTCCGATGGGACGCAGAAGGTAGCCATGCGAGGCAAAAGAGCTGCTGCCTTGGCTGCTATGTCGGCGGCCTCATTCCCGGGCACACCCACATGGCCAGGGACCCACAGGAAAGAAACATGACAGCTGTCATCTGCTAGCAACTGGAGGGAGCGTTGGATCCGATACACGAGAGGATGGTTCGAGAAAGGGTCCTTAAGACTCTGCAGGGCACTAAGGGAGTCAGAACATATGGCATAGAAAGAATGGCGGTGGCGGCAGGTATACAAAACGGCCTGGTGGAGGGCGAAAAGCTCAGCCGTGAAGTTCGAGCACCGGTCAGGGAGCTTGTATTGGAAACGGTGTGTGTGTGTGTGTGTGTGTGTGTGTGTGTGTGTGTGTGTGTGTGTGTGTGTGTAGACGGGGCAGAAGGGGGGGGGGACACGTGTTTAGTAACTTGTTGTACATCTTTGCAGTTGCAGTATCATGACATACTTTTAGAAAAATTGGAGATTGAGTTTCGTCACTGAAGATATTAAAAGGACATCAAGAACCATTAACTACAGGGTTCACAGTTTGTTGTAATTACGTAACTTTGAAAAAAGTCTTAATTGACAAAAAATAAAAACTATTACTGAATAAATGTGATCAATTTACATTATATAAAACAAACTATTACCCCCATGTAGTGACTTGTTCTCTAAGTACTTTTCCAATTTGTAACACCTCCCATCATGTCATTGCCAACATTTACACATTCCCCACCAGCCATGAGTGCAAGATCTGCAATTTAACCACTATTTGCATTACATTGTTTAATTCCAATCTGGCCTTTCCATTTTTAGATATGACAATTTTATGCAAATACATGCGAGGAAATTTCATATTTTAAAGTTTAACATTAAGAGCAATGTTATTCAAACTAGGTTGTATTCCGCTAAATACTGTACTCAGAAATATTTCTTGAGTGAGGGGTTTTTTTTTTTATCAACTGGAAATGTTTGTCTACCTGCTTTTTCTCAAACAGTTTGAGCCAAACCGGTGAGACCCATCCCTTGATCCCTGGTAGCTCTTGTGAATTCACACACAATAAATTTGTGTTTGGATGATTTTTATAGAAGATGCAAGCCAGAGTGACTTCATATAAAAACTAATATTCTGATGTCTTAATATTGAAGACTCTACAACACAGACAGATAAGTAAAGGATACAAAGTTCATAGTAGCTCTTTGGTGATAACAATGAAGTTCTCAGTTCACCAAGCATAGTAGATGCATGCTTCAGTCCATCCATTAGCTTATTTTTATCTAGGCAGCGTTTCATCTGGAAGGCCTGAACCTTGACCACACCAAGGGCTTCATCCAGCAGCTTCTCCTGCTCCTCCACAGGAGAAAGCTGCACCGGGCTAGTTGGCTGCAAAAAGGAGAGAGCTAATGAGGAAATTCATGTAAACATACAGAAACTCAAAGACAATGTTAACAATTTTTATGATTGAATCTCAAAAAGTATGGTAAACATTATTATAATATGCTAAGTAATTTTTACTGAATGTTGTACTACATTCAAACTGACAGACACACAACACTATTTTTCAAACGACTAGAACAACAGCTTCAATATTCTACAAATTGTTTGGTTCCTTTGCAAAAGCATTCTGCTCCTTGGTCACCAAGCCATTGGAGAACAGCTGTATGCATGTCCTCTTTGTTGTAAAAGCCCATTCCTCCCAGATCTGTCAGCTTGTCTAAAAGATCCAAATTCTGTGATGCAATATATTCCTTTCATTCCAATTACCATCACCTTTGTCTGTGGCATGGTCAACTTGTTGGCACCAGTGCACTATGAGTGGACATGACCTTGCATTATATTTGTTCCATGTTATGCCACACGATTTCAGGGAGAATTCATTATCAATTTAGATGTTTTGTTCATAAGAATCACACAGTCCCTTTGTACTTTAATTTTGAAGTACACTTCCAGTTGCTGGAGCCATCTCGATACTACACTGGAGTAACTGTTCTACATATAGTAGCAGAACCGAGTCTCCAGAAAAACTAGAACATTTACTCTTTTGCCAATATGCCACTCTTAATACACTAATATTCTTACAGCGGGATGACACCTGTTATCTATTTCCTGAAGTCCTTACATATTAATCTTTATTTTTTTGAGTAATAACTAGATTATTATGCTTCTTTCCTCAGGCTCCTGGAATTAGTATAAAGAATGTGTCTGCTTTACAATGATCCAAAAACCTAAACATGCAGAATCATGCAAAATTAAAAATGATCTACATGTCAATAACAGAGGATACATAACTCACTGTAACGACTAGCTGAGCTGCTGATAGGCACAATATATATAGACAATCAAATAAGTTAAAATTTTCAGCCGACCCCTTCATCAGAAAAAGAAACACTTATACATTCACACAATCTCACTGACAACTATACACACATGCCCACAATCTCTGGTCACTTGTACATTTTTCTGATGAAGACTATGGCTGAAAATTTACGTTGTGCGAATGTTATTCTCTATTTATCGTGTGTGTCAGCGGCTGATGGAACGTCTTTATACTACGTTGTTATCTATCTTACATTATTGACATTCCAATCATACTTCCCACTGGCATACTGAACTAAACAAGTATATAAAGAGGGTTGGAGTGGTTGGCTGGGGGCAAAAGGAAATGCATGGAGCTAAAATTGTGTGGAATGGGAGAGGTTGGTATTACTAAAGATGACAAGAAGCTGTATGCAGAGGCACATTCAGGCATTATTAGAAATAATGTTTTTGGGGAAGAGGGGGAGGTAGAGAATCCACAGAAAATGTTCCGAAGGGAAGCAAGAGTAGAGTAATAAAACCATTCACACACATACGTATATACGATAGCTGACGACATGCTCTTAACCAGAAGAATTCGTGCATCATGAAAATAAGACTAGCAAATGCCCACTCCCAAAATCATACTGAAATTATTTGTTATTAATATGTATAAAAATGCTTCGGGTCCATTGAAGGGCGTAACTGTAGACTGGGATACCACCCATCTGCTTTGACCCATGACCTCAAGATGTTGGAAAACCAGTATACGGGCTATCTTAACACTTCTGTATTGTAGATACAAATAATTGGTAGTTATTACAGATAACAGAATGTACCATCGATCACAGGTCAAAAATTCACACCATCTGTTAACCTACACCTAACCATCAGAGAGAAGCTACAGATAACTTTTTAAACACAAAATATTAATCTGTTTTGTTTGTAAACAAACTATTGTCTTTAACTCCACCACCTCATAATCACGCCTTCAACAAACACGCACGCATCTCAAAACTACTGTGCTGCGATGACATCAGGAGTCAAAGCTGACAGACGGTATCCCTGTCTACAGGTGAGCCAACTGAAGTCCGCAATACGAACCGTCTCCTTAGACCAATGATGTTGCATCTGAGTTAAAGACGATAGTTTTTTTTACAAGCAGAACAGATTATAGTTTTGTGTTTAAAAAATGATCTGATGGTTAGGTGTAAGTCAACAAAGAGTTTTTTTTCTCTCCACAATTGAGTGTCGAAGGTGCGAATTTTTGGGCCGAGACTTGTGATAGATGGTACATTCCGTTGTAATTTACAAGGATAATCAGATTATTTATTACCTACGATACATAAGTATTATGATATTATCCAGTATGTTTATATTAATTGATGGTGTTTGTTTTGCTAGTTGGTATATCTATGTAGCATATCTTGTGAGACTCAGAAATGACGTCATTTGTCAAAGCCGCTGAGGTCTTCAATTATGCCAAAGCTTCAGCATTTGGGACTGATGACCTAGCTGTTTAGTCCCCTCAAAAACCAACAACAATAACAACTTCTGCATTTGCTTGATCATATTGAGATAGGCAGCTATTACCAATCCAGTACAAAGTGCATGCATAGAATGGTTACGGCATCCTTTGTCATAGTGAGCCATTGGTCCTTCATTTACGTGCTATATGCCTGAAAAGTTTACACCGTGTCCCCCTTTAATCTATGGCAGTACATACTGAAGTGCAGCAGACAAATGTGTCAATTTTCCAATGCAGTACGAAACACCAATTCTAATTTTATTTAAATTTCCTTGGCATTCAAATGTGTAGCAGTCATAACTATTACTTTTCCTATACAGGATGCCTTATATATTTAAGATACCCTGTTTGAGTGTGTGCTTCTGCACTATTCTTCATCCTAAGGTAAAACTGGATGTATACACACGAGTTTCCATAACCGTGACATTAAAAACTGTTGTGAATGTACTAACCTGCAGTCTGATGCAAATAGTTTCTGGCACAGTAAATACTGCATAGGGCAGTGAAGAACTAAAGATTATAACAGGCATTTGATTCTTATGTTTAAAAATTTTCACAAGAACTCAACAGAATTTGCTGATGGACTAGATTGGTAACCCGACAAAATGAGGATAAGTTTGACAATTTTGTTCCTCCTTTCCCCTCACAAACATGCAACTATGAATGTCTGTATTTACAGAAACAAAGTTTATTCAGGTCTAGCCTCTATACAGTGGAGAGATTTATCTGACAAACCATGTGAGGGGTAAAGTACATGAACAGTATCAGCTCTATTGTGTACACAAGACAAATTTTCCTCCTGCCACTGTCTTGAAAAGTCTGTTGCAGGCTATAAACTGATGAATACTTTTCTTCTTTAAAGCAGCGTGTGAATTCGTGTGTCTTCGTTTAAAATAGTGAGAGAGAAAGCAATTTTATAGCAACATTAAATGTCTACTGGAATGATATTACAAATTTTCAGTTAGCACTATAGCTAGCCGACTTTGTTGACACTTTGGTTCTGTGTGTCATTTAAGTTACTTCACTTGGTTTTACGACTTTACATACGAATTAATAGCTAAGCAAAGTACGAATCGTGTGATTCTCACTGTTCTTTGTACGCACCTTAAACATAGGTAGCCGTAACTCTGTGTTCAGGGTTCTGAAAGGTGATAAAAATATCAATAACGCTATGAAATACAATATAGTAAATTGTACAACAGCACGTGATAAATGGTATGCATTTGTTTTTTTTTTCCGTTTACAACCTTGAAAGAAGGGACGTTGAATACCGGTGACACACATTACACTAGGGCAACCGTCTCTGCTTTCGATGCATCCTAAAACTTTCTACGGGTAGATAAAATGTGAAAACTAGTAATTCCGTGCTAAGGAATAGTAAAAACAATTTTCTATATTGTCAAATTCCGAGACCTAACCTAGGTGATAACATAAAACTACAACATAAAATAAAGTGCACCACAGACTTCCGATGTACGTTAACTGCAGGACACTGTTAATCTGCTATACGTTAATATCACAAGAGAACTGCTGTCAAATAGCAACAAACATGCGGACCTGCTACACTACCAGAGTTACACCTACCATTTTCCTCCCATCAACTCAACGCAATTGACGTAACATGGAAGAAGAGCTCAAATACACATCTATAAATCAAACTTCTACTTCTCAAATTTAGCATCGTATAATGAACAGTTAATTATAATTGACATTTATTATCTTACTTTATTAATACTGATAAATCTGATAAATTCATACAAGAAAAACTCAAATGACTCCACTTCGAAATTTACGCGGGTAATTTGAACTACATACGTCTTTTTTCTTTTTAAATCGGAATTAATTGACACAATTATCTGCACTGAGATAAATATTGTTGACTACATACATCAGTAACACACCTCTTTGTTGTATGATTTTTGTCCGTAATTGAATAACGTTGTGTAGTTTACTGACCTTTCTAATGTTAAGTATTTAATTTGAGAAGAAAATGTAGTTACTGTCTGCTGCTAGATTTTTTTTCCTTTATTGTTAATTCACGATAACTACATACAGTTAGCAGCGTAATACGCCGCTCTTCAGCCACGAAAAATTAAAACAATGAACATGATGAATGTAAAACATTGACATGGAGTTACAGTATGGAGTTTTTAAGATTTTTGACAATTACACGTTGGCGAACACAGAGCAAGACAGATGATAAAAAACATATAGCAAGTTAAAAAAACCTTGTACCATGGTGGCGTTAAAATCACATTGAGAAACAAGAACATTTGACTCAATGAAAAACACCAGGAGACACTGGTTAAAATGACAGATGCGACACTTGTTTGTGACTGGTGGAGGCACTGATAAAAAAAAATCACTGATGCATTAGGAGACACACTGATACTGAACGTGGCACCAGATTAAAAACTCGATTGAGGGAAGGGAGGGTGGAAGGGTAGTAAGTCCAGGAGGAGAGAGAGGAATGGGGTAAGAGAGGAGTGGAGAAGGAGCGTAAGGACTCCAGGGGTGGGAGGGGGATGGCCAAGCGGTGGAAGGGAAGAGTAGGGGAGGGGGAGAAGGGCCATTGCATCCAATGGGAAAGGCTTAGGGTTGGTAGGAGGGTGTCATTTGAGAGGGTGAGGTAGCGGAAGTTACCCAAGGATAGGTTGTGAGAGTGTGCAATGGAGGGAGGGAGGGAGGGATACAATGATGAAAACATGGCAGAGGTCCGGAAATGATGAGAATGGAGTAGACAAGTGGATTGCGAGATTCAATTTTGTGGGAGATGTAGAAGAGCCGCATGTGTCTGAGAAACTGTAGGAAGTGGAGGAAGGGGATGTTGTACAGGATCTGTGTGGGGGAAGAGACGCGGTTGCGGTAGGTGAGGCGGAGGGCATGGCGTTTACGGATTTGAAGGGTTTTGTAGTAGCTAGGGGAAGTGGAGACTCAGGATGGATGGAAGGTGCAAAGGACAGGATGCATGATGGATCTGTAGGTGTAGAGAATGGTGGAGGGGTTGAGGCCCCACGTCCACCTGGAGACGAGTTTAAGCAGGTTGAGGCAGGCCATGGGTTTCTGTCGGGCAGTGCAGAGGTGGGGCGTCCAGGAGAGGGATCGATCGAGGCTGAGGCCAAGGTATTTGAGAGTGGGGGTGTGACAGATGACAAGAAAGCCTGCAATCATATGCTAGGATAATGTATGCAGTTGTGGTGACCACTGTGTTCAGCACAGATTTTTAACTTTTCCCACTAATGCATTGCAGTACCTAGAGGCAGTAATGACTTTAATTGCTTTGTGTCTTGGTTCAAAATAGTGACAGGATCAAAAATGATATTTGTTCTTTATATATAATCTTACAATGTTGTTGTTTTTGTAGTCTTCAATCAAAAGATTGGATTGATGGTGCTCTCCATCCTACTTTATCATGTGCAAGCCTCTTCATCTCTGACTTACAATTGCAACATGCATCCATCTGAACCCTCTTCAGCTCCATCTGCAATTTTTATCCCCTCACTTTCCTCCAATAGGCATACTGTGTTATTCCTCGATGCCTTAGAATGTGTCATATCAATTTATCACTTCATTTAGTCATGTTATGCCAGAAAAATTTTTTTCAGTTCCATTCAGTACTTTCTCATTAGTTGTACACTCTACCTATAAAATCTATAGCATTCGTCTTTAACACTATATTTCAGAAGCTTTTAGCCTCTTCTTGTCTGAACTTGTTCTTGTTTTACTCTCATACAAGGCTACTCTCCAAACAAATGCTTTCAGAACAGTTTTCTTCACACTTAAATTTCTCTTATTTGCAAATGATTTTCTTCACATAGCTATTCTGCATTTTTGCATCTTCTTTACTTTGGCCAACAAATTATTTCACTACCCCAATAACAAAACTTGTCAACTACTTTTACTGTTTTATTTCCTAATAAGATTTCCTTAGCATCACATTATTCAATTCAACTACATTCAATTATCTTTGTTTTGCTTTAGTTAATGTTCATCTTATATTCTCCTTTCAAGACATTGTCCATGGTATTTACTTACGCTTCTGGATGCTTTGCTGTCTCTGACAGAATTACAGTGTCATTGGCAAACCATGAAGATTTTACTTCTGACTCCTGAATTTTAATTCCCTTTTCAAATTTCTCCTTGCTTCCCTCCACAGACTGCTCAAAGTACAAACTAAATAACTTTGGGAAAATGATGAAACTCTATTTTTTCTCTTCCTAAGCACTGCAGCCCTTCCATGCCTTATGAATTTTATAACTGTTTTTTTATTTCTGTACAAGTTGTATATAACTTTCTGTTCACTGCTTTCAGTACTTCAGAAACTGCCTTTCATTTGACATTGTGAAAAGTGCTCTCTAAAACTACTAAAGGTAGAAATGTACATAATTGTGTAGGCTTCTGCAGCTAGTCAGTTAATAGAAAAAGTTTTCTTGGTGTTTTACTGCATCATAATGTAAGAAGGCTATTACTTTATCAACCTATGTTTTGGTGAATGCTACAGTGGCCTTCTTCTGTGAGATAGTTGTTAAGAGTCACTATATTTTGTAATTACTGTCAAGCAAGTATAGCATTATGTCATAATGTTAAAAATTGTCTTTGTTATTAGTGATTTTTGGTGGAGGAGTAGAAACTTTATTATCATACTGGGGTGGAAGGAGTGGGGATCAGTCATTGTCTATTGCTTTAGGTCATTGGCAAATGAGTTGAGGACTTCCCTTTCTCTCCTACTTGCCATGCGCCACACAAGCTGCAGTTGCTTACTGGTAATGCTTGTGTGTTATGTTGTTGGTGAAGTCTATTTTTCTGTGATGGTTAGCAGCCTACAAGGAGCAAGCTTGAGTCCACCTTCTCTGTTCATGTTGATAGAATGTATTAAAATTTTTATGACTTCTCTTATCTTGTGTTTAACCATACATGGCTACTTGGCAAGTATTCTGGCTTCATTGAATTTTATCTTCTTGCCACAATAATCGAATGTAGCATTTATTTTTGCTTATGCACGTTTCCACCTGTCTTACCTATATACACTTACATTCCATCTTGCCTCTACCTTCTACTTTGTGGAGCCTACTGCATTCTAAATCTTGTGGCTACTATAGAAGACAGCCTCAACACCAACTCAGTGAGGATGTTTGCCTTTCCTTAACCTATCTTCCCAGGTTACTTATGATCAGTATTGCCTTGCATGTTCCTATGTTTCACCTAAATCCAAAATTATCTGAGAGAAATGCTTTTACAACTTTTCCATTCTTCTATAAATGATTAATGTTATTGTTGTGATTTTGCATGCAATCTTTAACACGGCCACTGTGACAGACTGCAGGGGCGCTGCTCTCGAAATAGTGCTACGCCAGGGCAACCAGAATGCAGTGCGGGGAAGCACGCAGCTATGAGGACGGTTCTTGTATGACCATATCAGTGTAAACATGTATTAGTTTTTCTAATGTGTTTTGTTATGTATGAATTCCAGAAGTGGAATTAAAGTTCATTTAAAGTTACTACACTTCATTGGCGACGAGCTAGGGATGTTCCGTCTCTTAAAGTAATGTGAAAAGTAGTGTTATGGCAACTTTCGAGCAGTTTCTATGCAACATAATCGTACAGCAACAGCTTCTCACCACTGCTATATGCAAGTTAGTTTCTGTCCATACCAATGCCCGTCTGTTATTGTTGACAATTCCCACTCTTCCCCCATATCATGAGGTGGCGGAGGACTGGATAGGTACCAGAAACACCTTCAGCAGCATTTCATGGCTTTCAGCATAGCTGACCAATGAACCTGTAAGTTTTTATTCCTTTTGTGGATAACGCCAAAGTTATATCGACTGTTGTCTCAACTCGCACCATTGAAAGAACCTTCCTCATTGTCATTTAATGAAATGTGTACTCTTCTTTCAACATAGTTTCAAAAACATGATACGAATATTATAGAGGAAAAATTCCTAACAGGGAAAATATACGTAAAAAATAGATGAAGTCCACTTACCAGGCGAAGGAGCACAGGCAGTGATAGCAACAAATAAACAAATAAACACACAGACACACACACAAAAACACAAGCTTTCGCAGCCTAGCTGCTTCGTCAGGCAGACAGGAAGGGGAGGGAAAAGGAAATGATGAGGGTTTTAATGGAGTGGGTAAGGAGTCATTCCAATCCCGGGACAGGAAAGACTTACCTTGGGGGGAAAAAAGGAGGGTAAACAAATACACACACACCCACACATTTACACTTAGGCAGACAAGACACACGTCATTGCATTCTATAGGTGTAAAAAATAGACTATCATGCTTGGGCTACTGAATTACAAGGACTCAGTAGCAAATGTCAATTTGTAACAGAAATTCATTTTGTGTCTCAACTTCGTCGCCGCTTTTGTGTCCCAGCCTCGTCGTAGGTGTCGGTGGCCGAGTGGAATGAGACCGACACGCTGGTGCAGGTACGGAGGGGAGCAGCCAGAAACTATAAACACTCGAGTAAAGTAGAAAGATATATATATTGAACAGAATGTAACAATACTTAACTTTTACATAGTACTGTAGAATGTTGATACATAGTTGTTAGAGGCCTGCCTAGTGCCTGTACAATAGCAAAGTCTTCACTGGTGCCTATCTGTTACGAAGGTCCTAACTCGTTGCTATCTCAGTCCGAAGTGCGAAGTGCGAAGTGGCCGATGTCCTTCAGTGGTGGCCACGAGCGGCGTTGTACCAGAGGGCGCTCGTGGCTGTCGTCGGAAGAACGCCGCGCCGTGCATGCATGGCGGCGCGCGGCGAAAGTAGGTGGCGCGCACTTTGTACTTGTGCGACACCACACCCCTCCCCCCCAAACCGCCGCGCCGTCGTGGCGTAGGGCTGAGGGCCACGGCGACGGCACTGGGAGGAGGGCCTGGGCGGGGGCGTTACTGGTGGGACGGGCGTCGTAGCTGAGGCCGGGATCGAGACGCCGTCCGCGCCCCGGCATCCGCCTTGCGATCCTCCAGGGAACCCGCCGAAACCTGGGGAAGGGCGCCCGCCCCCGCCCAGAGGGAGCAGGTCATCTTCTTCTGAGGCGCGTGGCCCAAGCTGAGGGGGCCCGCACGGTCCCGGAGTCCCTCTCGGTGACGCTGTCATCTGCGGCGGCGACAGCGGCGGCGTCGCGTCGATCTCCATCGGGACGATCTCGTAGTCCGGGGACGAACGATGGGGTTGTGCTCCCTGGCGGTGAACTGGGTCTGGAATCAAGAAACCGGAGACAGGATCGCGCGGTCTGTGCAGGCGCAATTGGTTTGCGTGGCGCCGCAGCTCCGACCCTACAATAAACATATTGCGACCAAGCACGCGTTGAATGATGCCCGGCAACCATGTCTTCTTGTTTCCAGCAAACACCCTGTACAGCACCGGCGTAGAAACCTGAAAACGCGTAGCGCCATACGAACCGACTCGGTGCGTGGGAGGCTGCAGCAGGTGAAGGAGAGTGCGGTGACGGCGGCCGTGTAGCAGCTCGGCAGGAGACGGGCCGTCACGTGGCATGCATCGATACGTAGATAGGAAAATTTGAAGAGCTTGCTGCCTGGAGTGCTGACCTTTCATCTTCTCCATGTGAGACTTGAATGTTCGAACGAAACGTTCTGCTTCACCATTGGACTGAGGGTGAAAAGGTGCGGTGGTGATATGCTGAATGCCATTCGCACGACAAAACTGTTGAAATTCCGCACTAACAAACTGTGGTCCATTGTCACTGACGATAGTTTCAGGCAAGCCTTCGATGCAAAACACTGATGTTAAGGCACTGATTGTACTAGAAGCTGTCGTTGAGTTCATGGCAATCACAAAAGGAAACTTGCTGAAAGCGTCGACAACAATTAACCATCGCGTATTCCAGAAAGGTCCGGCAAAGTCAATGTGTAAACGTTGCCATGGTCCCTTGGGGCGTGGCCAGTCTGAGAAACGTTGCGGAGGAGCCGCCTGATGCTCCGCACAAACAGTACACTGTGACGTCATGCTCTCTATCTGAGCGTCCATACCAACCCAGGTACAATGACGTCTGGCCAGTTGCTTTGTCCTAACAATACCCCAATGTCCTTGATGCAGGAGGCGTAACACTTCTCTTTGCAGGGAACGAGGAACAATCACTCTTGCTTGGTCGTTGTCGGTATGCAACAACAGTACACCCTGACTTAAGGATAATGCATGACGTTGTGCAAAATAACGTCGAACCAGAGGCCGATCAATGTCTTTGGCTCTGGCAGGCCACCCTGAGCGAACAAAACGTGCTACCACACTTAGGTCTGCATCCGCAGCTGTTTCCTGTGCAACCCGACGAGAGTTCAAAGGAAAGTCTGCGACAGCGGAAGCATCTCTGGAGTCTATCTGACAACATGCCATTTCTGAAGAATCAAATGATACATCCTGGCCAACCGGAAGTCGGGAAAGTGTGTCCGCGTTGGCGTGTTTAGTGGTAGGTCGGTACAAAATCTCATACTGATAATTAGACAATATCAAGGACCATCTCTGAAGCTTTTGTGCCGTACGTGGCGGAATTGGCTTTGTGGGTGAGAACAACGACGTGAGAGGCTTGTGGTCTGTCAACAAATAGAATTTTCTGCCATAGAGATAATGATGAAACTTTGTGACGCCGTAAATGATTGCTAAGGCCTCCTTTTCTATCTGACTGTAATTCTGTTGCGTCGGCGTCAGTAGCTTGGATGCAAAGGCAATAGGACGATCGTGAGAACCAATACGATGTGAGATTACTGCGCCGAGACCGTACGATGAGGCGTCAACTGCTAACACTACAGGCTTCTGGGGGTCAAAGGGAATCAGACATGCATCACTGAGTAGTGCAGACTTTAATTTGTCAAAGGCAACCTGGCAATCTTTGGACCATACAAAAGGAACATTCTTCCTACGTAAGTGATGCAGTGGAGCTGCAATCTGAGAGGCATTGGGAATAAACCTGAAATAATAGTTAAGCTTTCCCATTACTGCTTGCAATTCATGCACATTCTTAGGAGGAGGCAAGTCTTTGATTGCTCTAAGATGTGACTGTAAGGGATGAATTCCTTGGGCATTAATCACATGGCCTAGGTACTCTATTTCAGTTTGAAAAAACGAACACTTTGCTTTATTACAACGTAGACCTGCTGCAGTCAACACTTTGAAAAGGCACTCCAGGTTTGCTAAATGTTCTTCAACTGTACGTCCGGATACCACAATATCATCTAAATAGTTCGAACAACACGGTACAGAAACTGTCAGCTGTTCCAAAAAACGCTGAAAAATAGCGGGAGCGGAAGAACTGCCAAAGGGTAGGCGTTGAAATTGAAAAAGGCCCATGTGAGTATTAATGACGAAAAATTTTTTTGATTCGTCATCAAGCGGAATCTGTAAGTATGCCTCTGCTAAATCAATCTTGGAAAAGAAGCGAGACTGTCCTAATTTGTCCATCAGTTCCTCAGGTCTAGGCAGAGGGTAAGTGTCTACAATTGTTTGACTATTCACTGTTGATTTGAAGTCCGCACAGAGACGAAGTTTTCCTGACGGCTTGGGTATAATTACTATAGGCGAGGCCCACTGACTCGCAGAAACAGGAGAAATCACCCCACTGTCTTGCCAACGTTTAAGTTCTTCGGCAACTGTATCACGCAATGCGATAGGCACTGGTCTAGCTTTACGAAATTTTGGAACTGCAGATTCTTTTAAAGTTACATGTGCCACGAAGTCTTTTGCACAACCTAGTTCCGGCGAAAACAAGTCACTGTATTTGTCACACAATGCATTGATTTTATCCTGAGGCACTATTGACGAAATTTGAAGCACATCTCTTTGAATTGATAAACCAAACAAGTCAAAAGCATCTAGTCCAAAAATGTTCTGCGTAGATTTGGCCTGAAGAACAACAAAAGCAACTGTTTTCGTAACACCTTGAAAAGAGGCAGGCAGGCTACACGTTCCTAGCACGGGAATATTTTCACCTGTGTAAGCTGTTAACACTTGCTGTGACGGCGACAATTTTGGCGAACCCAGAAGTTCATACGTCTCTTTATTCATTAATGTGACAGAGGAACCAGTATCGAGCTGAAATTGCACAGTCTTATTGTCAATGGAAAGATTCACAAAAAGTTTTTGCTTGCGGCGCTCGACAGGTGCGCGAATGTGGGCAACGTCTGCTACGGTTTGTTCGCTGCGTCTGCGCGGGCCGCGTAGTGAAGTAAGCGGCGCAGACTCGGCACGCAGCGGATTAACAACACTGTCACTAGATGACACTACCGCCGGATCGGCGTCCGCGCAATGCGAAGCTACTCCAGATGTACTAACTACTGCACTACACTTTTGAGTAGCTACTTGGTGTCTACTGTCACTAGCTACACAGTACTGGGCACTATATAGTTTTGCAATAGGTGCAGAAGAACTTTCTTGTAATTGAGAACCAACTAAAGCACTGTTCAATTCCACAGCGCGTATAACATTTACAGAATGAACTGTTCTCGCACTCTGCGAAGCACTGTTTCTAACGGTACCGTTCTTTGAGTTTTTAATTTGCATACACACAGACTGTACATGTCCCGATTTGCCACATTGATAACAGGTTGCGTTGCGACTAGGGCAATGAGCACGCTTGTGGCGAGACACACACTGGGGGCAAGATTTACGTACATTTTTCTGAAATGAGCGTTGGCGCCCGTTATTCAAATTACTGTGTCTAACACTACGGGGCGACCTTTGCGTCGCACTTTTACACTGGCTACTGTTCACTGTCTGTTCAGCACGGCCTGTAGAATTTAAAGAATCACAAGTGCTATACTGAGAACTACGGCTAGGAAAGCGTCCGTTGCGGCGCACTGAATTTACACTATGGCTTTGCATTTCTACATCTGCTAAGTCAAAAGTATCATGCGCTTCTATAAGCTGCAGTACACTGTCTAATGAAGGGTCAGACTGTTTCAGAATTGCTGCCCTAATTCTGGGGTCCTGAATGTTCTGCGTAATCGCATCCCTCAACATCACGTCACTATACGAAAGTCCACAAGAGCAAGTAAATTTACATTGGCGGGTTAAGCCCTTCAATTCCGTAATCCACTCTTGGTGTGACTGCTGCGGTAATTTTTTAAGTCTGAAAAATCGGTATCGTGCAGCGGCTACAAGAACTTTTCTCTCGTAATGAGCATTTAGTGCATCTACAATTTGTTCAAAGTCTACATCACGAGGAGATGCGAGAGGGAAAAGTTTTTGCAATAGTACGAAAGTCTGGGGGCCCACAATCGATAAGAAAAGGTTCTTCACTCTCTGACCTGTAATTTGATGAGCCGCGACGAGTTCTTGAAACTGCGCGAAATAGTCACTCCATTCTTCCTCACGTTCGTTGTACTGGCGGAACGTCGGAAGCGGTGCGGCGGCAGGTGTGGGCTGCTGATGTGACGAATGTTGTTGTTGGTGAGCAGCCTGTGTCGTCAACTGCGACACGGCCTGGAGAAGCTGGGTAATTTGCGCCGTCTGTAACTGAATAATTTCCATTAAGTTTGGATTCGGGGTAGTGGCCATGCTGACCGATTAGGCGCCGCGTATACAAGTAACTTATAACAAAACACAAATGCAATATGAAAGGAGGGCTCGCTCTGCAACAAAAAAGTCCACAAAACACGTAACAAAATATCTTCCCCCAAAAATCTTATAATAAGGGTGGGTGGGCGGGAGCAATTTTTGCGTGCTCCGACTGCTGCTGTCTGGCTGCTGCAAGCGGGCTGGTCCAAGGTTCTATCACTCCTCGTCGCCACTTTTGTGTCTCAACTTCGTCGCCGCTTTTGTGTCCCAGCCTCGTCGTAGGTGTCGGTGGCCGAGTGGAATGAGACCGACACGCTGGTGCAGGTACGGAGGGGAGCAGCCAGAAACTATAAACACTCGAGTAAAGTAGAAAGATATATATATTGAACAGAATGTAACAATACTTAACTTTTACATAGTACTGTAGAATGTTGATACATAGTTGTTAGAGGCCTGCCTAGTGCCTGTACAATAGCAAAGTCTTCACTGGTGCCTATCTGTTACGAAGGTCCTAACTCGTTGCTATCTCAGTCCGAAGTGCGAAGTGCGAAGTGGCCGATGTCCTTCAGTGGTGGCCACGAGCGGCGTTGTACCAGAGGGCGCTCGTGGCTGTCGTCGGAAGAACGCCGCGCCGTGCATGCATGGCGGCGCGCGGCGAAAGTAGGTGGCGCGCACTTTGTACTTGTGCGACACCACAATTCACAAGGAATTATATGTCATCTCTATGGTTAGGGATGTGATTTTGCATTCTGCACCAGATAAAGAGTTTGCCAATGAGCTCTTCAGTTAGATAATCCCACATTGGATGAAGTACTTTCCATAGATCCTAGTCCTTTGAAATCACTCATGCTGCAGTTGCTCAGTTAGAAGCATCAAAGGTTGCCATTTGGGGCTGCTAGCTCCCCTGCATCTTTCAACGATTTTTGGAACAGTTGCTCTCCACTGTTCCTGGCTGTATAAATTATCAAGATGACATTGTTCTGACTAGAGCCACCACTGTCTAACATTTCAACAACCTCTGGACACTCTTCACGGTTTTATAATCTGCGGGGTTAAAATGCAATCTCCAGAAATCTTGTTTTTTTCACCAGTCAATTGTCTACTTTGGTTTTCAGTTATTGAGTGAAGGTATTCATCCTCTTTGACAGCATGTTGATGCTATCAAGGTTCTCCCTTGTCCGACATTGGTCAAGGAGCTCCAGGCCTTTCTGGGACAAATAGCCCACTATCACAAGTGTTTGCTGGCTGCTGCAACAGTGGCTCATCGACTACACCAGTTGCTTCATAAGTATGTGCCTTTTCACTGGTCTTCTGAGTCTGACACTGCTTTTCATTGTCTCAAGGAACAAGTGCAGCAGGCCCCTTGTCTTGCCACATATTGCCCTGGACAACATTTGGTTCTAGCCACCAATGCCTCCCACTATAGGATTGATGCTGTTTTGGCACATCGTTACACTGATGCCTCAGAACATCCGATTGCTAATGTGTCAAAGACTCTCACCAACGTGCAATGCAAGTATTCCCAGATAGAAAAGGAGGTTCTGGCTATTATGTATGCCTTGAAAAAGTTTGGTGTCTTTATTTATGGGGCAAAGGTTCATCTAAACACTTATCACAAGGCATTAGTTTCTATCTTCCATTCTTCCACCTCGCTCCCTGACAAGGTGGCCCACCACCTACAATGTTGGGCTCTGTTCCTTTCTTGCTTCAACTACGATATTCATTTCTGACCCACTACTCAGCATGCCAACACTGATGTGTTGTCCCATTTGCCAATGGGCTCAGACCTGTTTTCGAGCGTGATGAGCTGTTGTGCTTTCATGTGGGCAATGCCGAGCAAAGTGTTGTTGACAGGTTGCCTATCAACAGCGACAGGTTAGCCATGGCTACTTCTTCTAATTCTGTCGTGTGCTGCGTTTCATTCAAAGGTGTTGGCCTGATCGTCCATACGGAAAGGCCTCTGATCCATTGCATAACTACTTTGCCCTTCATTTCCACCTCACTGCTTGTAATGGTGTTGTTCTCCTCTCTACCAATGGGGTCTCACTGTGAGTAGTCGTTCCTGAACCCCTTCAGGCTTCTGCTCTCTGTTTGCTTCATCAGAGACACTGGGGTGTCTGATGCACAAAAGGGTTGGTGCATCGGCATGTCTACTGGCCTGGCATCGATGCAGACATCACACACATGGTTGCTGCCAGCAAACCACGTGCTAACCAGGCTCCTGCTTCTAAGGCATATCCATCTCCATGACCTACACCCTCACACCCATGGAAGCACATACGTGTTGACTATGTGGGTCCCTTCCTTGGCACCTAGAAGCTGCTTGTGGTGGATGCATATTCTAACTTTCCCTTTTGTTGTATGTTGTGCATCATATTCCATAGCAGCGATCACCCTAGTACTAGCCAGAATATTTTTTCTAGAAGGCCTCCCTTCCACGCTGGTCTCGGATAATGGTACACAATTTACTTCCTCTGAATTCTCCAATTTTTGTACTCAACGTGTTGTTACACACATCACTGCTCCACCCTTCCATCCTCAATCAAATGGCAAGGTTGAATGCCTCGTTTGTACTTTCAAATCACAAGTAAAAAAATTTCTCACTACTTCTTCCTTTGCCGAAGACTTGTTCCAGTTCCTACAATCCTACCATTTTACTCCCATGGGTGACCACAGTCCGACTGAGCTCCTTCATGGCCACCAGCCTCATACCTTGCTCCACCTTCTTCACCCTCCACACCATCGGCCAGGGCAAACTCCATTCACAAAGTTTTTGGAGGGCACTCCTGATTGGGTATGGGGGTATGGCAGGCACCCAAAATGGATTCAGCATCGGATCTTGAGCCCTCATGTCAAACGCCTTTACAGAGTCTGCACAACTGCTGGAGACGTGGTGTGCCACGTGGACCAACTTCAGTTCCGAGTGACTTCGGCAGCGGGTTCTACAGCAGTACCACCACCCACACCATCTCCACCAAGAGTTGCCCCTAATAGGTTGGAGGTGTCGCGATTTGTTCCATGATCTGTTGGCACAGCACAGCACAGCACAGCAACAGCCATTGACAGTTCCTGTACAACCTAGAATCACAAGAAGACGTCATCATGCATGAGCTCAAACAAACACCTTAGGAATAGTCATCCTTATCCCCTCCAAATATTAAGCCTGATCTAACACAAGGCTCTCCAGGCAATCCAATGCACTATCATGTATCATGTGTCCCACACCAGGAGCGGACATCTGGCAGCTCTCCAATGTCTCCAATCATTGCTTCAAGGCATCTTCCCACATGACTGGGGTCTAGTTGGGGACACTTTTGTCCATATGTGAAGGTGCCTCCTAGGTAGTTTGCAGACAGGCATGCAGAACACATGGACATCTGTGCTCTTCACACCACCTACAGCAAGTGAGTGCTCAAACCAAATGGGGACGAAGTGTTGTGGTTTTGCAGGCGATGTTTGACATGGCCGCCATGAGACTCCGCGTGATGGACTGCAGGGGTGCTGCTCTCAAAATAGTGCTGCAGCAGTGCTAACCAGAATGCAGTGTGGGAAATCGCGCAGCTACGAGGACAGTTCTTGTGTGACCATATAAGTGTAAACATGTATTAGTTTTTCTAGTGTGTTTTGTTATATATGAATTCCAGAAGTGGAATTAAAGTTCATTTAAAGTTATTACAGTTATTATTTTGCAACAGTAAATTATTGAACTGAGAGTTCAAAGTCTTAAACATGGTAGCACTTTAGTAATGGTAGAATAGTATCGAGTGGTAGAAAAATAAAACCCAACCAGTTCCGTGAAATAGGTTTTATTAAACCTTGACCAGATTTAAGCGATATTACTTTGGCTTCTTCAGAAGGTGTCAGGCATGTGAAATTACAGAAAAATTGGTATAAAATAGAACAGAGCCAAATGCTCTAGTCAAAATGCAACTTTTACTTAATTCTAACAGGTAAAATATAAAATATTAAATCTGACTGAGTAGTAAACTATCCTTATTATATTGTTGAGTTCTGTGCTGGGCTGGACTTTCTATTATTCAATTATAATATTTTGTATTAGTAAATGAAATTCCATCTGAACTGCTGATATTGTTAGCTGAGACATCCTTGAAGAATTTGTTCCACCTGGTATGCAACTACAAGAAGAATTATAATAATTTCTATTTCAAAGAAAGCAAGCGCAGACAAATGTGATATTTACACAACTATCAGTATAATAAGTCATGCTTGTAAAATACCAACACAAATTATTTACAGATCAATGGAAAAAGTCGAGGAATCCGACCTTGGGGAAGATCAGTTGGGATTCAGGAGAAATGTAGGAACATGTGAGGCAATACTCACATATCTTGTAAGATAGACTGAGGAAAGGCAAACCTACGTTTTTAGCATTTGTAGATCTGGAGAAAGCTTTTGACAATGTTGACTCGAATAAACTCTTTCAAAATTTCCAAAGTAGCAGAGGTAAAATATAGGGAACAAAGAGTTATATTCAACTTGTACAAAAACCAGACAGCAGTTATTAGAGTAGAAGGGCATTAAAGGATCACAATGGTTGGGAAGGGAGTAAGTCAGGATGTAACGTTTCTGCTATGTTGGACGCTCCTTACAAACTCTGTCACCAACATCACAAACACTAAATATCAGACACCTAAGTAAAACTTCACTACCGGACATGTAAAATATGAGATTTTCACGTTCATTTTGAAATACTATTAACACTATTAGTAGAACATGTTTAAGAAACAGTATGTTGATTTAAACATAACTTTGACTGTCCTTTTACATAATTTTCAATTTTTATACTTTTGTAAATAATAACTACAAACACTAAAAATACATTACACTTAATTACGGAATATGCCGACCTTATTAATGTACTAATTTGTATAAAAACAACAATATTACATGCTATAACTATTGCACAATGTTATTACATATATACCTTTTGTTTAAATAAATTAGGGCAGACCATGTTTTATATATCACTGGATCCTAAATTAAATACTGATCATTTTTCACACACTAAAATTAATAATCCATTTGGTACTAAGAAACTAGCTTTGAAATAGACAAAACTACTATGACTTTATACAAATCTGTATTTATAAAAAAATTAGACCACAAATTGAAATACATTAAAATTCTGTGTCTCAGTAATAGTTCGTCTACACAATATTGTCAAAACAGGTAAGTGTGTACTTTGAAAACACAAATAATGTAACTAACTTGAGCAAATTTAACACTAGCCAAAACATGACTTTTATTTTGCATATACTATTAAATACAAATTTCATAAAACACATACATACATTGAAATGAATAGTTAAAGCCTAAATGTAATATTTTAATTTATGTATTTTGGCATATTTAAAGTAAAAGAATATTGTTTAATTGTGAATTTCAAAACATTATTATGCGGTTATGCTGAAAATGTTTAAGTGGAAGTGATGCTCTGGCACTCTGTTCATGGCTGCGAACCTGTTAACATCTTTGTTATCTGCTACTGTTTATCTAGAAATTGTGCAACATTCAATAATGATAATAAAACATTTATTAAGAAAAGTTTAAATAAGTGATTCAGTCTTTTTCATCATTTAATGTCGACCACCATTTCATTTAAGTGAATGTAGCTCCGAAGTAAACCTGGATCAAAATGACTTTAACCACAACACAGACCAGCAATCTCATTGAACATCAGAATCCAAGCTAAGTGGTTTTATTTTTTATAATGTGTACCTCACCATCCTCCAACGTCCTGTTAATTGAACTATGTCCTGCAATACTGACACAGTTCATCTGGATGTACCCAGGGATCGGCAACAGAGGGATTCGTCACAAGGGTTGTAGACTTTCCCCAATGTTGTTCAATCTGTACATTGAACAAGCTGTGAAGGAATGCAAGGAGAAATTTGGAGAAAGAATTAAAGTTCAGGGTGAAGAAATAAAAACATTGCATTTTGCTGAGTAATTCTGTTAGAGACAGCAAAGGACCTGGTAGGGAAATTACTTGAAATGGACTGTGTCTTGAAAGGGAGGTACAACATGAACATTAACAACAGTAAATCAAGGTAATGGAATATAGTGACAGAAACTGAAGGAACTAGGTTAGGTAATGAGACAATAAAAGTAGTAGATGAGTTTTGTTATATGGATTGTAAAATAACTCTTGATGGTTGAAATAAAGAAGATATAAAATGCAGAATGGTTATGGGAAGAGAAGTGTTTCTGAAGAAAGGAAATTTGTTGACATCCAATGTTAGTTTAAATGTTAGGAAGTCCTATCTGGAAGCATTTGTATTGAGTGTAACATTGTATGGGAGTGAAATGTGGACAATTAGGAGTTGAGACAAAAAGATGATAGAAGCTTTTGAAATGTGGTGCTGTAGACAAATGATTAAGATTAGATTGGTATATCATGTAACTAATGAGATGCTCAATATAACTGAGGTGGAACTTAACAGACTCAGGCCTCGGCTCACCAGTCATGTTTTCTAGTGTTTCGTCAATGAACAGTGTTAATCGGATACCACACCACATCTCATGTGCACCTAATGCTCCAATCTTACAGAACATGAACCTATAAAATGTGCAAAATTTGGATTTCAGATTGGCAAATGTCCCACCGAGCATGTGCATGTATCCTTCCACTGACTACATGCTCTGCCAACAAAGTGCAGTTGATTCTAATAACTTTGTCAGTGCTTCTGGACTTGGACTTGCCTCTCACGGCATTCACCACAGTGTGTGAACTGCCTGATCAATTATGGACAATTTTCGTATGTTACAGATGCACCTTTTTCTGCCTGTGCAGCTGACTTGGACTCTGTTAACATCATGTTGGCCAACTTTGTGCAATCTACATCAGCAAGTGTATTCAGTGACTCTCTGAACAGATCTGCTCACTCTGTCAATGGTGATGTAAACTTTAACAATCCTCAAAGTGCTAGTGCATTCTTTGTGCTTCCCACATCATGTGATGTGTCTGCTGCATCACATGTGCAACAATCACTTCCATCTTTCCACAGTGTTGACACGCAATAACATTCTTGGCCACACCTGTTTGTGCACCCGCCCATTTTTATGGCTCACACTGGTGGCATCTTTCGCGTTGTTTACCCGTGATGTCTCGCCTCTACCTGCCAAGACCTGCTTACTCATCTTCGAGGCTCCACCAGAAACAACAATAGAATTAAGCTCCCTAGATGTTTTTCCATGTAGACAGGGGGACTGATTTTGTTTTGCCGCCGCCCTGGGCCTCCGACAACCCTAGTTCGCTACTGATGCTGGATTTCACCCTCATGGCTGTGTGCTCGCGCAAACTCCTGCTGTCAGTGCAGACTGCCCTCACTTACAACATTCTGCAAATGCCAAGGGAGCAGATGCATATCGCTGATAGAATCTACGATGCCTACCTACATGAAATATGTGAGCGGCAACCTTTATCCAAGATGCAATCTTGCCAGCACGCACCCGCTACTGGGAGGGACCACTCGTGCATCAAACAATTCGTTTAAAAGAAACTGGGTGTACACATGTGCCTACATGCAGACCAGATGTCACCTTTGGTGTCTCCACTGTGCCCTCCTGCAATACCTGCAAGTAGCTCCTCCAATGTCGAGGATGGCCCACCACCACTAATTCGTTTCCTGCAAGAACAAGCTATTTCCACAGCCATTTCAGTGATGCTTCAAGGAATTGTCACCAAATGTCACCACCCACATGCCGAGCACAGGATGGTTCATTCACTGCCTCCTGCTCAGACACTCACAGGCACCTACATGTTTTTCATTCCATTAGTGACTTTTGACCATCATGTTGTTGTTTGTATTTATGTGACTGTGCTTCAAATGTTTGCCTTTTGATTGACATTGGTGCTGATGTATCATTACTGCAGCTTTCGATGGCTACCAGCTCTTTCTGCCCTCACAGTGCTATGCTTCGTGCTGTCAATGCCACTCAGCTGCCGTGTGAAGGTTTAATGACTTTTACTGCTTGCTTATCACCAAAGACAAACGTTTGTGGAACTTTCTAGCAGCGGGTGTGATGGAGTCCATCCTAGGCATGGACTTCTTAACTCATCATAAACTATATCCAGATGTTGTGTGACATTCAGTATTTCACCACCCCACATACAATTACTTTTCTTGTGCTCTGTCGAGCTCTGACAGTGTTGTTTGCGAGTGTTTCCAAACTATTAAAAAGTTTGATGCTCTATTTTCAGATTTGTGTTGCGTACATGTACAAGTGATCAAACTGTGCCATGAGAAAGAAAATGCTGTTGGCAAGTGCTTTGATATTATTAAAAATCTGAGCCGTTCCTGTCAAAGTGGTTGAGCCAACATGAATGTGTACTCTGTCTGCACCATGAGAACAAGGACATAGGCCACCTCCTTGCAGTAACGAATTTCAGCTTGCATCTGCTCAGCATCTACTTTTGTCTCTGCAATCAAGTCAAAATGACATTCACTCCAAGGTTAGTACAAGTGTTGGTTCTAAAAGTGCTCCATGCACAATATAAATAGTGTGTGTGACGTTGCTCCTCCTCACTGTTCATATGCAGATGATTGTAAACAGACCTGTGTGTCCATGCCAATGCCTCACATGAACACTCAACCTGTGTGATGCCCCACTCTAGTGGCCAGAATGAACACTACCTTCTCTGCCCCTGCTCTGTGTCCATTGCTTGTTTCTGTTCCACCAGTTGAGCAGTTTGCTACCGCAATGCCTGCGCCTCTACCAGCTAGTTGCCACCTCAGGAACTGTCACACAATGCCAGAACTCCAGTGGCACACCCAAGTAAACATGCAGCCAGAACTGTAACTTTCCCTGCACCTCGGCTCATTATGTTGCCCATAAGCATGGCCGAGCTACCCCCCTCCTCATGGACTCCACATGATGCGCACCAGGCTGTGCCTCCTCCCTAGGCTTCTGTCTGGCCCATCACACAAACATTGGCCATGTGTCTCAGTGGGTACGAATGACACAGTACACAAACTGCATCTTATTGATGGTCCTCCCATCACCAAGCCATGCTGCCCCAGAGAATTTGGCAGGCAGCTGGTCTTCTCCCATTCATTTAATGCCCAAGCTGGACAGTTCTTGGCATACGTCTGGAGACTATGGCCAGCTTAACGCTCACACCAGAATGGACAATTATCCAATCCCAAACATTGTTGATTTTACACAGACTCTGGCAAGTGTGAAAGTATTTTCGGCAGTGGACTGCAAACATGCTTATCATCAAGTTCCTATGACACCTGAAGATATAGAAAAAACTGCTATCACTATTCCCATAGGTTTATTTCACTACTGACTCATGCCTTTCGACCTCAAAAACACCACACAGACTTGGCAGAGATTTATCAACGAGATATTATTTCTATTGAAGTTTTGTTTTGCATACCCCAATGACATTTAATATTCAGTAACTCAGTTGAGGAGAATAAAAAACATTTACAAATCCTTCTTGACACCCTTGCTGCAGCTGTCTTTGAACTGAATAACAACAAATGTTAATTGCATCAAAAGTCAGTGCTTTTCCTCAGCTTAATGGTTTCATATGATGGTATCTATCCCCCCTTCCCTTCCTCCTGTTACGATTGATCATGTCAAGAACTTGCCTCCTTCCAGAACTTTCAAAGAATTACATCGTTTCCTTGGCACCATTAATTACTATCAACAACACTTGCTGGGTGCTGCTGAGCTGCAGGCCCCGCTTACAGATGCTCTTGCTGGCAAACATACCTCAGGTGTTTGACCTGTTTCCTGGACGGATGCCATGGCTATGGCAATCTCAGCCCTTAAAGACCTGCTCGGTTGGGCTGTCACCATTGCTCACCCTCATCCAGATGTCGAACTATTGATAACTACTGATACAAGTGACACTGCCGTTGGCACAGTCCTCAGTCATTCCCTTGATGGTGTCACTTCTCCTTTGCAATTTTTCTCAGGGAAACTCTATAATGCTGAGAAAAGTAGTCAGCCTTCGATCAAAAACTCCACACCATCTATGAGGCCATCAAACACTTCTGCTCTGCCATAGCCAGCTGTTCTTTTTACATTCTCACAGACCATAAACCTCGGCTGCTGCTATCTCTAACCCTCCAGCGGACCCTCCCCCATTGCAGTTCCACTATTTTGAATACATTTCTCAATTCACCACTGTTTTCACATTAGGTGCATTGTGCTGAGACTACCGACAGCTGAAGAAGTTTGTACAGTGTAATAGGCATTCAACTGTCCAGACCATCACACTGAAATTCCAAACTGCAACAGGGTCCACTCCAAGTATTATGACAGTTAGGTGGCAGGTGAGGAAACTTGGATTTCATGCTCGAGGGGCTGCCCATAAGCCACACATCACAAATAATGCCAAATGATGCCTTGATTAGTGTAAGGAGCATAAACATTGGACAATTGAACATTGAAAGAAACATTGTTTGGAGTAACGAATCATGGTACACAATGTGGCGATTCTATATCATGGTGTGGGTTTGGTGAATGTCCGGTGAATATCATGTGCCAGCATGTTTAGTGCCCAGTAAAATTTAGAGGTGGTGGTGTGGTCATGTTTTTCATGGAGAGGGCTTGCATGCCCTGTTGTTTTGCATGACACTGTCACAGCACAGGCGTACTTAATGTTTTAAGCACCTTCATGCTTCCTGCTATTGAAGAGGATTTCAGGTATGGTGATTCCATCTTTCAACATTATTGAACACCTGTGGCAGAGTGGTTACATGACAATGTAATGGACTGGCCTGCAGAAGGTCCTGACTTAAATCCTATAGAACACCTTTTCCAACTTCGTGCCAGGTTTCATCAATCCACATTGATACCTCTCCTCAGCACACACTCCGTGAAGAACGAGCTGCCATTCTCCAAGAAGCCTTCTAGCACCTGATTGAACATAGATCTGCTAGAGTGGAAGCTGTCATCAAGGCTAAGGTAAGCCAACCCCATATTGAATTCCAGCGTTCCTGTTGAGGGTGCCACAAACTTATAAGTCATTTCCAGCCATGCGTCCAGATACTTTTGATCACATAGTGTTTCTTCTGTCTCATATTCATCTACTTTCCCTCCCATTTCCACCATATTGCTTACAACTGAAGTTCTCATGTATAACCTTCCTATGTATTCAATCCAGCTTTGAGCTTTCCTGTCTTTGCTAAGTATTGGTTTTCCATCTGATCTTTTGATCCCCATGCAACTAATTTTCTTTTATCCAATTGTCTCTTTAATTTTCCTGCAGGTGTTTTTTAACTTTACCCAAGTTATATGTGGGTGGTTTGATAACAAAAAAGGATTTGAGTACAGATAAAGAAAAAAATCTATGACAGTTACACTACTTTTCAACATTTCCCACAATTTTAGATGTGTTTATCAAAGCTTGGTGTAGCTTAATGTGTTTCTTCATCAATGAAGGTTGCTGCCTGTGTTGTCAATCATGTGGTAATTAGTTTTTTTTATATTTTCATTGTTGTTGAAGTGTATACCATGAAGGAACAATTTAAAATGTCGAAAGAGATGAAAATTGCTGGGAGTGAGGTCAAGACTGAAAGGAGGATGGCGAAAAATGTCCCAGCCAAAGCACTGAAGGATTTGTTTCTTTCATATTCCAGTGTGTGATCAGGTTTTGTCATGAATGGAAAACTACACCTTTTGAGACCATTGCTCTGCTCTTTTCCTGTACTGCATGATGCAGTTTCTTAGGCATGTAAAAAGAATTTTTTTACTGGCTGTTTCAGTAAAATACCTTGTCTATCCAAAAACACTGTACATGTGACTTAGCAGGGTGACAAGAATTGCTTGGGTTCAACATTAACTGGGGACAAAGTGTGACTCCTATTAACTCATTATTATTTCATTTCAGTGGTGCCATAAGGAAGCCAAGTTTCATCACCCATGACTATCTGGTATAAAAATCTCTCACCATCATCATTGTAATGTGTTAAAAAATCAAGTGTGCTGCCCTTCCATTATTGTTTGAGTTGTTCGCGGAAGTTTAGGCATACAGTGTGTGCAAAGGTTATGAAAACCCAGTTTTTCAGTCACAATTTTGTAAATTTTTGTTCATGCAATTAATGAAATTTGAAGAGCATTTACAGTAGACATACAGACTTTCTGAATTATTTATTTGACTGCACTAACCAGTTCACCTGAAACCACAGATAAGTGTCCACTTTGTTCTTTGTCACGCAGTTCATCACACCCTATTTTAAAATGTTGGGCCCATCTTCTCACTATTGAAGCACTCATTGAATTTTGCCCATCTACCTCACAGATTTGTTGATAAAAGTCACCTGGTTCTTAACATCACATCACTATCACATTCAGAAAATGAATCTAAGATCTCAGTTCACATGCTGTGTGATTTTAGATCAATGATATGATTATAAACAACCAATATGATTGACCCAAAACACAGAATGAGCTCTAAATGGTGTCATTTTGTTCTGATTCAACCTGAAATGATGCTTCACATGAGTTGAATTGTGATCATAGCAGTGACATGGAGTAAAACTGAAATGGAACTTACTGTACAAACTGTTCTTGTACTTGCTCCTAAATCTTACTTTTTTTTCTATGGCCATTCCTGCTTAGTCATTTTACACTTTATTTCAGTCTCTCTCTCTCTCTCTCTTTTTTTTTTTTTTTTTTTTTTTTTTTTTTTATTTTTTTTTTTTATTTTTTTTTTTATTTTTATTTTTATTTTTTTTTTTTTATTAACATTCTCTTGTATTTGCTGATTTTTATATTTCTAGTTTCGTCACTATAATTCAGTATTTCCTGAGTCATAAAAGGACCTCTATGAAGTCTTCTCTTTCTACCTATTTATTCGACTGTTGCTTTCACTATTTCATCTCTCAAAGGTACTCATTCTTCTTCTAGTGCACCACTTTCCCCTATTTCTGTCAATCATTACCAAGTGCTCTGTCTGAAACTCTCAAGAACCTGAGGTTACTTCAATTTATCCCAGTCCTCTATTCTTATTTTTTGTTTCTTCAGTTTTAATTACAGTCCATAATCAATAAGTTATGGTAAGACTCTCTATTTTGGTATCTATTGAAGTTTAAAATGTGGTTTCAACTTTTTTGTCTTACCATGATAATATCAGCATGAAAGAATGTGTTGTGGCACTTCTGCATGTTTGTGGGGGCCTTACACAATATCAGACAGTTGTAACATTTTCTTTGGCTCTTCAGTGTATTTTATTCAATCATCATATATCTATACAGATGAGCTGCATATCTTTGGAAAAGTAATGATAGTAGTTTCCACTCACTTTCAGCCCTTCACATTTATATATGGCAATGTCACACTGGCTTATGTTATAAGGCAAGACCAGTCTATCATCCAACTGTTTTTCTGGTCTCTCCTCACATAACTCTATGTCTTAGTTACACCTATGTTAGGGCTATTTTTATTGTTGAGACATGCTATCCACTCCACCTGTGGTTTATAAGGTGTGCCTGTTGCAGAGTCTTGTTAGATGAACCCCTGTATAAGAAATTATTTTCCCCTATCGCTCTTGACTCATGTAGGGTTAGACTAAATATTCCTGTGCTAACAGTGCTTTAAATGTGTAAATATAAAAATCAGAAACAACTGCTAACAAAGTGTCAGCATTGTAATATTGCTAGGTTGAATGTAGGTGCTTTTATAAATCATGTATCCAATTATAATTGATTTATGATTCAAATAAAACAATTTATGAGGTGTTATCCAAAATTTTCAGGACTGGTTCTGCCATCTGTTGAAAACCTTACCTTTGGACCATCACCCTTGAATAGTTACTGTCTGCATGTACACACCAGTCCCAACACTTCTGCCACTGGCCAAACATTTTCTGGAAATCCTGTTCTTTGAGGATGTTTAACAACACCAGGGATGCTTCTTGAATCCTCTATAAAGTGTCCAACTGATGGCCTTTCAACTTGAGTTTCAGTTTTTGAAGAGCACAAAAGTCGCAAGGTGCCAAATCTGGCAAGTGCCGTCGTCGCTGCACATTCTCACAGAGCCATTGCAAAACATCACAGTAGTATGTAGAATTCATTGTTTGGTTAGGTGGGGTGAATTCTTTATGCACAATTCCCTTGGTATTAAAGAAAACAATGATCATGCTCTTCACTTTGCTCTTCACCTGTCTTGCTTTTTTAGGCTCTTCCACTGGGACGACTGTTGCTTTATCTCTGTCTCATAACTATAAATTCAGTTCTTGTCACCAGTGATAACCTGTGATAAAAAGGTTGGATCATCAGATCCTGTCTGATGAAGGTCTGTGCACACTACAACACGCTGTGCCTTCTGATTGGCAGTCAAGATCCGTTGCATAAATTTTGCGGTGACATGATGCATCCAATTCACCAGTCAACATATGCTGACATGTCCCATAACCAATACCCACTTCATCTGCAAGTTCTTGAATGGTTTGACATTGATCTACATGAACCAATTGTCTAAATTATATGCTGACATGTCCCATAACCAATACCCACTTCATCTGCAAGTTCTTGAATGGTTCGACATTGATCTACATGAACCAATTGTCTAAGTTACACATTGTGTGGCTAATGGGCCTTCCAGTGTGAGCATCATCTTCGATGTGTGTATAGACTCTTAATTTTAATGTATTTCAACTTACGGTTTAATTTTTTATAAATGCAGATTTGCTTGGTGGCGTAATATTGTAGTTAATTTTGGCAGTAACTTCTTTAGTATTAGACATATAGTTTAAATATGTGATAAAATCAAAATAAATATTTGATTTAGGATCCAGTGATCTATGAAACAAGGTCTGTCCTAATGTATTTAAACAAATGGTAAATATGTAATAATGTTGTGCAATAGTTACAACATGTAATAATGTTACATTTATATCAGTACATGACTTTATAGCATCAACATATTCCATAACTATGTGTTATGTATTTTTAGAGTTTGTAATTATTATTTACGAAAGTATCAAAGCTGAAAGTTACATATTACTTGTCAAAGTTAATAAGTTATTTAAATAAACATTACAGTACCATGTATATACATGTAACTGTATGTGCAACATAGTATTTTAAGCAGAGTATGTGAATATTACATGTCTGGTGGTAAAGTTTTATTTATGGTTTCTAATATGTTGTGTTTGTGATGTTGGCAACAGTAAATAACTCACAATGTATGGGATGTGCAACATGCAGAAACATTACAAAATGCACATGGAGGGTGTGGCAGAATTTAATTACCAATGTCTCTGGCATGAGAACTGGCATTGGGGCACTTTGAGCGCATGAGGTGGCGAAGACAGCAGGGATGGTGGTGAGGTGTCTGTGGCAGTGTTGTGTCAGGCATACCATGCAGAGGACAGTGTAAGAGGCATGTGTATCCATGGCATCAGTGTTTCATTTGTCAGCATTGCCGATACCCAGGTCACTAGTGCAGTGTTAGGTGGGATAGGTGCATTAGCAGCCATCTCCTGGTTTGTTGTGTTGTCGGCCAGCACCTCTGTTATACTGAGTAACACACCTATGCAGGCTATGTAAGCTGTGACCAGTACAGAAGTCTTCAATTGACTCGTTCAGGGTCTGAGGACCTACAATGTGAGCGGTTCCCACTCCAGTCCATGCAAACAGCACAAAGTACAGTCACTAGTTCAGAAACACTAATCAAACCATACTGGATAGAAGCAGCACAGCTGGGCCTGGCAGCTCTCTTTAATGGCTGCGTGGCCGGCAGGGAGCAGCACAATAGCCAAGCCATCGCCGCACACTGGCCGGTCCTGGTATAGGGCAGCACGCCATACAAACATATGCACCACGCATTACCACATTCCTCCCCCTTCACGGTGTAATTTTCAGGGGTGCCGAATGCATTTGGGGATGTATTGTCCATATCTGGCTGCCAAGTTCAGGCCACCACTAACCTATAAGGCTGATAGTGTCCTGATATTACTTGCCGAGAGTGGCTGGTACATTTTTGAATTTTGGTTGCGATTACCGGGGATGAGGGCGCACCATTCGATCCCAACACTGGATATAAAAAAGGAATGGTTGCATTACTCACAGGTTTGTTCACCTCCATTTCGGGTCTCAGGGTGTCCATGACTTTGGTAGCAGTGGCACGCCCCTCACCGTCAGGTGCCGATGGTGCAGTTGAGGGTGCAGAAGACGGTGTTGCCAATGATCCCGAGGGTGTGACCACTGGAACCGGTGCTGGTGCAGGAAAAGGAGAAGGCACATGTACAGCCAATGGTGGTCAGACGGGCATGGTGCTCAGTGCAGGAGCTGGCCCAACTGAAGATGTTGGCACAGAGCATGTCGGTGGAACAGGCCCTGGAGGTTGCATGGGCAGAGGTGGCAATTATGGATTTGCTAGGAGTCGTGAACACAACTCATCCCAGTGACGATGAAGAGTGCCCACAGTAGTATCCACAGTGCAGAGGCAGTGGCTGAGACATGTCTTCACCTTACCCAGCAGCCAATGAGGATGACAGCCATAACCTCATGCTCACACAAGAGAACCCAGAACATAGCGATCTGCTGGTGATGCTGAAGCACTCAACAGCTGGGGCAACAACAAATGGAAGAGAGTGTGAGGTTGCCTGCCATGAAGCAATTCCTCTGTGCTGCATTCCCCTGTCAGCATTAATCGATAGGACATCAAGAAACGGATAACGGCGTCGTCCACAGAGCAGGAGGTCACATATTTGTGCTTTTGAACTTTAAAAGTACGCACAAGCTGTTCCACCTCACCATTAGACTGAGGATGAAATGGAGGAACCGTAATGTGGTGAATGCCCAGACGAGTACAAAAATTTTGAAAAACAGAAGAAGTGAATTGAGTGTCACTATCCAAAACAAGTGTATGCGGTAAACCCTCGAAGGCGAAAACTTTGGACAGTGACTGAATAGTTACAGCACTGGACATGGTATGACACGAAAAATGTATGGTAAATTTGAATAAGCATCCACAAGAAAAAAACCAATAAGAGTTAGGGAAGGGTCCCTAGTAATCCATATGCACTCGTTCCCACAGTCGTTGGGGTTGTGGCCAAGAAGAGAGGCACGCCCAAAGCGCCGCCATTTGCGAAGCACACAATGAGCACTTAACCACCAGCCTCATAATGTCACCATCAATACCGGGCCAAAACACATGTCGGCAAGCCAATGGTTTCATGCGGGAAACTCCTCAGTTTCCTTCATGCAGTATGTGAAGTACTTTTGAATGAAGTTTCACTGGGATCAGTGCCTGTGGAGATGGTCCATCTGTAGCCAAAAGGAGAACCCCGTCCCATTCAGACAGATGAAAATGGAAAGAATAATAGTTGCGGAGATCTGAAGCCCTAAATGGAGGTTGTCTGGCTAGCCCACACAAATGTAGTGAAGAATGCGCTGCAGCAACGTATCAGATGTTACGAAGAACCCTTCTTCATGAAGATGGTATTGGTGTAGAAGACGAATCATTCACATGTTTTCTGGTATCTATTATAGTGCAGAACTATGAGCATAAGTTAGAAACAGATACTGTTGTAACGCTAACACATAATGATGATGATAGGGATGATAATGACGAACAACTCATTGCAAACGGTAGTGCTACAGCAAGTGCAGGAAGAGGCGATGGAAGCAGTGACAGTGAATACCAACCATCTCCCAAGAATATGGTTAAAGTTACAAGTATCATCACGGCGTTTGATGACAACACACTGGAGAACATGTACAATGATTATTACGTAAGAGGTTTCGACACATATGACAAGCTTCTGAAGAGATACCCTAAACTGAAGTCTAAAAGCAATGTTAAAAACTTACTGGATTACATGGCAAAGAAAAGAGAAGGAAATATGGGTTTTCAAAGGAAATCGTTCACTGCTGTTCAAGACCATCAAGGAGTGTGTAATGGCGAAATTTGATGAAGTGTGAGAATGCGGTTCTGCCGTTCATTATTGGCATTTACAACATTGGGCATTGGACATAGCCAGAAATCTCGGGTGTTCAAACTTTACAGCTTCACTAGGATTTATTAATAATTTGAAAAATGAGTTTAGGATAACATCACACCATATCACTATGCTCCAAGAACGAAAAGATAAGGATGACGAAGAAGAGCTGATTGAAAGAGCTCAAACGTTTGTTGCTGACGTCAATGAGCATATCATGAGAGAAAACATTGATATTAGTTCTGTATGGAACTGTGGTCAGAGTCAGTTCAACTATGAACTTTCTTGTGACAGAACACTATCCATGAAAGGGGAGAGAAACACTGTCATGATGTTGCAATCAGTTAACTGTGCAACACATAGTTGCTATATCAATGGATGGACCATTGGCAGACAAACTCTATATTTGCTTCCAAGAATCCAGTGGAAGGTTTGGACCCCGTGTGTCAAGGGAAAGAGAAATGCAGTGCCCTCCAAATGTCATCGTCGATGCAAGTGTGAGCGGGAAGATGATGAAACAACATCTCAAGATGTTTTTTCTGTCAGTTTTGAATCCACATTTGTTGAGAAAGGTTTGGACCCCGTGTGTCAAGGGAAATAGAAATGCAGTGCCCTCCAAATGTCATCGTCGATGGAAGTGTGAGCAGGAAGATGACGAAACAACATCTGAAGATGTTTTTTCTGTCAGTTTTGAATCCACATTTGTTGAGAAAGTCATTACTACTTTGTGACTCCTGTTCTGGACATAAGGATGAACGAGTACTACTGGAAGCATCTGGTGGAAAACATGTAGATTTAAAACTCATTCTGCCTAAAACTACAAAATATGCACAACCTCTGGATGTGTATTTCTTCAGGCAATATAAAATATATTCCAAGAGAATAACAGATTTCATTAAACTACATTCCAGATTCTTTATCATGAATATCCATTCTGTCATTTACAATCAGTTATCTGCGGGAGTATACAGACCAATGCTTTGTTGCGCATGGCAGAACGCTGGCTACAATATTGGTGAACCAGTGAATAACTTCAAAAGCGTCATTGAAATGGTGTTCAACACTGATATTATAGACTGTGCAAATACACCATGCGATCAACTTGCATTTCTTCATTGTGCATTTTGGAGTCATTCGTATTGCTCAGAGCATTTTATTGACATTCTGCATTTACCATTATAGTTAAGATTGCTGCATTGCATATGGTGTCTACAATTACATCTACAGTGATATCTAGAGCATGCCTGCAGAGTTTTGAAGAAAAACGACACCCACCAGCATATTCAGAGGTACATAATGGTCCTGTAACCAAACGTTCATACAGATCAGTTTGTTCGAGCCCAAGTACTTTCCTTGTTAGATGCATACGCAATGGGGCGCTCTGACCCATGAGCCAAAACACACCAATGCCATGTTGAAAAGCGTCTGTCTCCAGAATCAATTGTTACCCAGGAACATCTGCCATCAAACAAGGGGCAGAAATCAATAAGTGCTTTAAGGTGCAAAATGCACATTCACACTCAGAAGACCAAACAAAAGGAACACCTTAGTGAAGAAGACTGTTTAAGGGGTATGATGGCGGCTACAGCCACATAAAGAATGGGTCTCTGCTGCCAAGGGGGTGGGGGGGTGGGGGGGGGGGGGCGAGCCTAGCCTTATATACATGAGATAATTAAGAAAAGAAATGGAAGCACCCATAGCTACAAGTAAGGTGACGTCCTTGTCAAAAATCTGAACTTTAACAAAAAGTTTGTGAGACGGAGAGTGAACATTCTGGACAAGATTAACATCCACCTCATCGTTCTGCTCAGTCAGACGGGAACGGCAAACAGAAGCCATGTGACCCTTTTTCTTGCATGAGTGACATACAACCCATCACTTGTGGACGTCTGCCCTGTCATGCTGTACAAAACAAAGGGGGCAAGATGGTAAAGGCCCACTGCGTACTAGCAGGATTGTGTGCCGCGGCCCACGGCTGCTGTGAACCCGTGACCTGTTTACAACCGCACGCGCGCTTCCGTATGACAGCAACATCCTCATAATCTGCAGGCACTGAGTCAGGCTGAGAAACTGCAGCTACATCACCCCAAGTCTCAATTTGGTACCCTGTAGCCCATGAGACTTCAAAAGATTGCACAATGTTTAGAACATCTGTCAAGATTGGATTTTCCAATTGTAAGGCATGTTGGTGAACTTCCATATCTGGAGCAAGCCTGAGACTTGCATCATGAACCATATTATCCACATATGATTCCTTGTGGGTCAGAGAAATGAACATACAACAACGGCTAAGACCATGCAGCTATGCAGCCCATGACCAATAGGACTGAGTCGGTTTCTTATGCGACCAGTAATATTAATCCCGCACAGCAATAACATGTGCATGTAGGTGGTAATGAGCTGACAACAAATGACACATCTCATTGAAAGACAAAGCAGCTGGTTCCTGCAGGGGGGCAAGTTGATACGAAAGTTGATAGATGTGAGGGGAGACCCATGAGAGAAATAAAGCCTTACACAAAGCTGCATCTGACACCCTGAATGCAAGGAAATGCTGATGCAGCCTGTTTTCATAAGAGTCAAAATCTTCTAATGAGTCATCAAAGCCAGAGAAAGGAGTCAGGAACATTGTAGCATTAGACACAGAACTGGAAGCAATTGCCAGCAGAGAAGCTGACAGCAACCATGACACAAGGAAATCAAAACATTCTGCCTGACCCAACACAATCTTAGTTAACTGTTGAATGGACTCAACCACTGTCTGTAGAGATTGCTGGAGAATTTGGCCCCATGGGGGCAGCTGAAAGTCCATTGGACCAGTCCCTCGTTTTCCACCATTGTCCACAACGTAGAACATGCCAAGTCAAATACCACACTCGTCGGGACTTATGTTATAATGAGTAACACATATATGCAAGCTATTTAAGCTGTGACCAGTACAGGAGTCTTGAATTGTCTCATTCTGGGTCTGAGGACCTATGATGCTAGCAGTTCCCACTCCAGTCCATGTGAACAGCACAAAGTACAGTCATGTAGCACACACTAGTTCATAAACACTGATGAAACTACACTGGATTGAATCGGCCACAGCTGAGACCGGCAGCTAAATGGCCAGTCTTGGTAATGGGCAGCACACCTCTCAAACATACGCACCACAATCTCAATGGGATTGGTGTTGTTGGTGGTGGTGTTATTATCTGTGCGATGTTGATTAAGAGTCTAGTTGAGACATGAGGTCTGATGTCAAGCAGTGGGTTTCAGCCTATCAATCGAGTTGGTGGTAGGGGTGCTGCTTAGTTTGATTGTGTACTTCTTGGAGTCTTACACAAGTATTCAGTGAGGGCTGGAATAGTGCGGGTCTGGAGAGCATCGATGTGCAACATGATGTGGGTACATGTTGCAAGATCAATCTGAATGAAAGTTTTGCTGTGGTGTTGGGACTGAGTGGGTTGCAGCTGTGCCATATGGGCCCACAACTGAGCATTTGTTTTGGGTATGATGTCATCCACAGGATGGTTGGCTGCCTCTGGGAAGTCATGTGGCCGTTTGAGCAACTGGCCGTAAATGAAGTCAGTGGCTGACTTATCAAGATCGATCTTATGGGTGGTGTGGAAGACCAGCAGTACAAGGGACATAGAAACAGTCCACTTCATGTTGTGGCAGGTGAAGACAGCCTTCATGGAACAGTGAAAGAATTTCACCATACCATTGGCATCTGGATGGTAGCTCACTGTCATGTGCAGATCAGCTCCGTAGAGCTCCGTAAGTGCATGAAAGAAACAGGCAATCAAAAGAGGAGATCCACATTGATACGAAGGCATCAGCTACTGTGTTGGCAGAGTCATCACCTCAGCCAGCGAGTGAATCTATCACGGCGAGGAGGTAGCAGCAGCCACCATTGCCATGAGTGAAGTGGCACCTGACATCTGGCAAGGAGACTACAGGAGAGAGTACTGGCAGACAACCTTGGCGTTCTGGCAGCTGAGTCAAGTTGTATTGGCACAAGCCACTACACTGCATTTTTACTCACCTTGAGCTTTCTAAATATTTATTAGGTTATTTGTTAAATTAAATTGAGGCATATTTGGAGTAGTGGCTGCCACCAGAATCAGTTTGTTGCAGATTCTGGAAGAGGCTGCAATTGCACATTGGTCAGAGACTGTATGTAACATAGAGTCATGGAATATTAAACATCATTACTCTGTGCAACCAGAATAAGAAGTGATGTTGAAAAAACAAGTGAAATACAGTTGATTGTTCTATGCTTTTGAAGTAACCATCATGTTAATTACTATGTAGATATGACAAATGTGTATGTGTTAAGTACTCCAATAAATGTTAAGAGCTGAACTATATTCATGAATTGGACTCTTCATTTATATGTGGAGTGAAATGTGAAGTCAAGGTACTCTCATTTATTATTATATTAACATCAAAGGCAGTGAAACTTGTAGAGGCACAGCATAAACTGGATCTCTAAAGCTGATCAATATCTCAGTTATATTAAACTTTTAATAGTATTAATGCACATGCTTCAAGAGTCTGAAGATTTCATAAGTCATCATTATCTGGTGCTTGACTTATAATTATTTAAAGAAGTGTTGTCCTGCTTGGTAAGGAATGTTGCTTCATTCAAGACCAAGGGTAACAGTTCAAAGTATGGGCCCATGTTTTGCAGTCCTTATCGATACCTACCCATTGTGCTTCTTTTCTTAAATGTGTACCAGACATCAAAGCTGTCAACACTATTCTCCTCACTAACTCCATTTTATCTATGGTTGTTATCATAAGATATAGATATAGGCATATACTGGTTCTTCTGCAAATGAATTTTTTTATTGTTGGTGTTGCTATGTATGACACACTGTTTGTTGTGTTTTTGGTTCTGTTTCATGTATTTGACAATGCTAAGCCAATGATAATGACTGGCAGCAGCAAGGTACAGCAATGAAGGAATCCAGTTGTTATACAACCCCAGTCAATGGCAATGCCTCACCAAAAAAAGATATTTCAGCTGGTGGACTCTAGATACAAAAAAATATATCTGTTGTATTTACATTGTTGATACTGAATAAAAAAAATCATATTTTCAGTTCAATTGTAGATTGCCTTGAGACTGCTCAAGTAGCTTATCAACAGTTAAAAAACGATTGTAATGGAATGTTAATGTTTTTTGATTGTGAATTTATTAATAAAAATGTTGTGCTGTTTCAGGCTTTCCCGACGTAACATATTCTTGAATGGTTCATGGGAGTACTGTCAGATCCTATTGTAATAATCACAAAATATTTCTGTGAGACAGCTGCTCACCATGATCAGGTGAACTGCCACTGTTGCTTCTTTGCTCGCAATATATATAGTGGCTTGTTACCACGGCACAGGCGCCACTGCTGTGACGTCATGGCAGACCAGAGCGTCGACGGCGTAAACATGGAGAGCCCTCTACCGGAGGGCCCTTGAGTGGGCCGCTGGTGGTCTGCACAGGCATGACGTGGGCAAGAGTGGCCGCTGGCGGAGGACCCCTTGTGCGCGCACCAACCGGAGGAAAAAAAGTGTGTTATATGCGTCTTGACTTTGATGACCCATCTGCGTCGATTGGTGACCATCGTCTGTCTGCGGCTCATGCTGCCTCAGTACTGCCAAGGCCGGTTCCCATGCTTTACTAAGTTGGAATCCCATGTCTCTATTAATTAAATCTTTTGCAATGCATAATTAATTATTGAGTCCCAGTAGGTGGAAGTGGAAGAAATGATCTTGGTCTCTTCGTAATTCATGCAGTGTCCTGAATGAAGACTGTGTTCAGCCACAGCCGATTTTTCTGGTTGACACAATCTTGTGTGGCGTTTATGTTCATCACATCTGTCTTTCACAGTGCAACACGTCTGTCCAATATAAGACATTCCACACTGGCATGGGATTTTGTATATTCCCGGTCTCCTGAGGCCGAGGTTGTGTTTAACGGAGCCCAGCATTGTCTGCACTCTCACTGGAGGGTGGAGGACAGACTTTATATTATGTCTTTTAAACAGTCTGCCAATCTTGAAGGACACACCACCGACGTAGGGAAGAAAAACCATCTTAGTGGAGCTCTCCGTTTCTTCTAGTTCCTCTTCAGATTTCGAGCAAGCTGGTTGAAATGCAGCATGAATCTGTTTCTCAGTGTAGCCGTTCTGGGCAAACATAGAGCGAAGATGGTTGAGTTCTGCTTGTATACAATCTAAATTTGAGATATTGCAATATGGTGATGACGATTACACTTCAATAAAATTGCATCCACAAAGAATATTTTTCAATAAGGCATTTAATTTTATTGATAGAGCTGAAGCATTGAATTAAAATTTGTGGTGCGGCCGGGAATCGAACCCGGACCTCCATGCTTACTAGGCAGACGTCTTAACCGTTAGACTACCACACCACTAACGATTAAGGCGCCTCGGAATAGTCTATGTACGATTTCCCTCCACAACACAAACTTTAATTCAGCTTCTTTGTTCCAAAGATAATTGCCACTACTGCCAAGGCTCTCCATGCAGTCTGCCTAGTAAGCATGGAGGTCCGGGTTCGATTCCCGGCCGCACCACAAATTTTAATTCAATGCTTCAGCTCTATCAATAATGTCTTTGACATATTTGAGACGAAAATCCGTCTCAGGGATTCTTTCATTGTATTTAATTGATATTTATATCACCATAACAGGATTGTTCCACCATGTCCATTGCTGAGGTGCTATTCCGCTGCATGGAGAGCCTTGGCAGTAGTGGCAATTATCTTTGGAACAAAGAAGCTGAATTAAAGTTTGTGTTGTGGAGGGAAATCGTACATAGACTATTCCGAGGCGCCTTAATCGTTAGTGGTGTGGTAGTCTAACGGTTAAGACGTCTGCCTAGTAAGCATGGAGGTCCGGGTTCGATTCCCGGCCGCACCACAAATTTTAATTCAATGCTTCAGCTCTATCAATAATGTCTTTGACATATTTGAGACGAAAATCCGTCTCAGGGATTCTTTCATTGTATTTAATTGACATTTAATTTTATATTTGACTTAGGTGGAAAAATATTTATTAGCAGTGTAGACATAAATGAAATGGTTACATGAATTTTACAAAGTGTGCAACAGTGATAAAGGCCAGTAATTGACTGATTAGTTACATGCAAGAGTATCTCTGGATTGTATTGGAAACAAAAGCTAACAGTGAGTGTTTTGTAATGCAAACTATTAAATAAAAATTATAGAAGGAAACTTGCCTGGTGGGATAAACAAATATGAAAAATAGAAAAAAGATGACTTACCCAAAGAACAGGCCTCTTGACAGACACAAATAAAATCACACACAAACACACATACAAGCTTTCGCAACCATTGGCCGCTTCTTCAGGAAAAGAGGGAGAAAGGAGAGGAGAAAGGGAAGGATATGGGTTTTAAGGAAGTGGAAAAGGAGTCATTCCAATCCCAGGAGTGGAAGGACTTACCTTAGGGGAAAAAAGGAAGGTAAGCAAATACACACACACTCACACATATCCAAATGCAAACACACTTAGACAGACATTTGTAAAAAGCAAAGAAGTTGGACAGAGATACCACTTGAGGCAGAGGCTCTGTCCACAGAACCGAGGCAAAGATGCTAAAGATGGTGGGCAGGAATTTGAATTTAGCAGAGGTTGAGACCAGGTGGGCAACGGGAGGAGAGAATAAGCAGAAGGGCAAGTTCCCATATCTGGAGTTCTGAAAAGTTGGTGTCGGTGGGAAGTATCCAGATAACCCAGACGGTGTAACACTGCACCAAGATGTGCTGGCCGTGCACCAAGGCATGTTTAGCCACAGGGTGAACTTCATTACCAACAAACACGTCTGCCTGTGACCTTTCATGCGAATGGACAGTTTGTTGCTGGTCATTGCAAAGTAGAATGCTTCACAGTGCAGGCATGTCAGTTGGTAAATCACGTGGGTGCTATCACAAGTGGCTCTGCCCTTTATTGTGTACACCTTCCAGGTTACTGGAAGGTGGTGGTGGAAGGATGCATAGGGCAGGTTTTACAACGGAAGTGGTTGCATGGGTAGGAGCCTGAGGGTAGGGAAGATGGTATGGAGATTTCATAGGGATAGACTAGGAGGTTACGAAGGTTAGATGGGTGGCAAAAAGACACTCTTGGTGGAGTGGGAAGGATGTCATTAAGGATGGATCTCATTTCAGGGCAGGATTTAAGGAAGTCATATCCTTGCTGGAGAGCCACATTCAGAGTCCGCTCCAGTCCCGGAAAGTATCCGGTGACAAAAGGGGCACTTCTGGAGTTCTTTGGTAGAAGGTTCTGGATTTGGGGGGATGAGGAGGTGGCTCTGGTAATTTGCTTCTGAACCAGATCAGGAGGATAGCTGCAGGATGTGAAAGCTCTTATTAGATTATTGGAGTACTGGTTCAGGGATTTGGGACTGGAGCAGACTCTTTTGCCATGAAGACCTAAGTTACGGAATGTCGGAATGTCTTAACAAACAACCAATTGAAGTTTGAACATGTCACTTTGGGATAATGAAGTGTGACATATAGGAATGCAAAACATGCATCATCACCTTCCTCTAAAAACTTCAAGGCTGAGCCAGCAGTCAAAGTGATACTCACTGCCTTTTTCGACAACCGAGGTCCGATACTCATTGAATTCCTTAAGCTTGGAAAAACCATCAACAGTGATGTATATTGTGGCCCACTCTGTAGGCTACACAAGTCCATCAAGAACAAACAGTCTGGGCTGCTCACAGAGGAAGTGATTCTGTTCCATGATAATGCATGCCCACACATCTCCAGGGTCACACAAAGTGTACTGGTCAAGTTCAATGGAGAGCAGCTTTAGAATCCATCCTACAGCCTTGAAATTTCACCCTGTGACTGCCATCTGTTTGGTACACTAAAAACAACATCTCAAAGGGAAGCACTTCAAATCATATGACAATCAGATGAACACAATAGAGGACTGGCTCTTGTCATAGCCACAGGAATTCTGGGAACATGGAATCTTTTAGCTCATTAAACAGTGGGATAGTTGTGCTCAGGCCTCCTGTGATTTGAGTAAAGACTTCAATTATACCCACATTGTTGTTTCATACCTTTTCATTTGAACACCCTTCAAACATTGACATTAATGATAAAAATCTGCTAAGAAAAAGTTAATACCTGTATGTCCATTATTATCATGAATGTGCTAATAGAGAATTATTCTTCAGAAAACGAGTGACAAATATTGTTATTCTGATTAATAGAAAACACAGTCCAGATTCTCTGAGTGACTTCATGAAGCAAGTTGTTAATTACTGAAGTCTATGTTGGAGTTGAATAATTTTTTATGAATACATTTAAAAAAAAAATATAGACACAAAGTTTGCACTTTATGCTAATCTCATTCAATCACATGTAAAGAAAATTGTACACAGTAAACTACATAAAATGTTTCTTCAGCAGGGTGGTGGAAGCACACATGGTGGGATGTGGAAGGCAGCAGGTAAGAAAAGTTGCAGTCGTCCTGCGGTTAAGTCACACCAGGTTATGTTCTGAGACCCAAACACTACCATACATTGAAGGTGGAGTCAGATTGTGGATACCTGGTGTAAAGGATCAAGATCTTGGTGATGCTCATGGACGTTACTGAGCACTTCTAAATTTAGTGAAGAAATTATATCGCAGGTGTGGCTCAAACAATCTGCAATGACACTGACAATTCCACTGACATGTTTGATGTTGCTTGTAAACTTGGTGATGAACGACAGTTGCCAGCACTGGCATAGGAAGTACTTTGCAAAGTCTTTTATGAGGTCAAATGTTATCGGATTGTATGTGGTGAAAACCAGGAAATGACATGGTTCCACTGGTGGTCTACAGTATTTGATGACCTCATAGATTGTGAGAAGTTCGCTGTCATATGCATTCCAGCACCATTGTATGGCAAAGAAGAAGGTGACCAGCTGTCATCTTTTTCAGAGCAGCACCAATGGCTGTCTGAGTGGCATTAACCACAAAAGCAAATGCGGCAGAGTGGTGTGGGTGAGCAAGCAGGGTAGCGTCTGTAAAATCAAATTTCATGGCAATAAAACTGTCCTCCTTTTGTGGTGTTAACAGCACCAGTATGTTCCTGTTTGATTTGGGGCCATGAAGGACAGGAGTGAGAGGCTTTATCGTGCTGTAAGTAAGATTCAGACACAACCAAAGCTGAGCGATTACCTCAGGCGTCGGCTGCGAAGAGAGTGCACCGGGGGAAACTGTGACAGATGCTAGTTCTCGCAATGCACAAGCTTTTTTTTGCTTTCTACATTTCTACAGTATGTCTGCCTAAGTGTACTTGTGTCTGTGTAAATGTTTGGGTGTGTGTGCATTTGTTTACCCTCCATTTTTCCCCCAAAGTAAGTCTTTCCTGTCCCGGGATTGGAATGGCTCCTTACCCCCTTCCTTAAAACCCTCATCATTTCCTTTTCCCTCTCCTTCCCTTCTGCCTGATGAAGCAGCTAGGCTGCGAAAGCTAGCGTTTGTGTGTGTGTGTGTGTGTGTGTGTGTGTGTCTGTGTGTTATTTGTTGCTATCACTGCCTGTGCCCCTTCGCCTGGTAAGTGTACTTCATCTATTTTATATATATATATATATATATATATATATATATATATATATATATATATATATATATATATATATATATACACACTTAGAGCAGACTCATTGTATGCCACTGTAAACATTTGAAGTGTTTTAGAGTACTTAATTCCATTTTTACACAAAATGTGAAGCAAATTCTTTACTTCATCTTTTATAATAATAGAAAATGACCAAGCTATGTGTCAAAAACAAATGAAGTATGCTGCACACTTGAAACTGTGAAATAAGTATCAACAAACCGAGGACAAGGGATTACAATTAAGAATTGTAGTGTCTGTTATTTCTGACACATCTGAAATAACAGATGCTTCGATGCTGCAACTGTTGTAAATACAGATTTTAATTAGACCCTGCAATTTTTAATTGTGATCTGCCTAGTTACAGTTTGGTGAACATTTCAGTGTTAATGCACACAAGGACCAAACTTGTGGCATGAATACAAGTCCAGCTAGAATACAAGTCAATGTTGGAGGACATATGGAAATTTCAGTCAGGTGGGTTATGTGCTTGGCTATTCGTTGCAAGTGTGTCAATCCTATGTGCGTGGGGTAGCAAGAAGGCTTATCACAACTGTTTGATAAGCAGGAGATCCTAGGTTTGAGTCCTGGCCCTGCACGAATTTTCATATGTTCATGTTGTATGTTTACAATGCCTACTAGCAGTTGAGACTGGAAAAAAAAAATCTGTTAAAATTTATATTTACAACGTCTGCAGCACCACCTGTCTGAAACAATTCCTAATTAAACAATAAAGTTTTGCCTGTGGTAGTGAAAAACAGTACAAGTTGAGAGATTTATTATTAGCATCAAAGGGAAGTGTAATAAAAGGAAATGCTCTGTATCACAATCTACTGAGGACTAAACTTTGAAACTGACAGACTGTTCAATACACATGGAATGTCATTTAATGATAATCCATCCATCTTACATTGATGATTGTACTGAATAACAACTCCTCTTATTGTAAAACTGCCTTTGTGATTTAATAGTATTTGAACTCTTAATTGTGTGAAAGTGTTAGTAATGATGATGATTTTGTGTGGCATTTTTGGCCATTAGACTTTGGCTGGGGTCGTGTTCAGCCTACCTGGTGTAAATTTTTAGGTGTGATGTGTTGATGGTGATGAAATGATGATAAGGACAACACAACACCCAGACCCCGACCATTAATCACACCGGGCCCCTGTGTGGTAATCTACCATGCTGTCCACTGGACTATGGAGGCAGGCAGTGTTAGTAACGAGAAACATCAGGTAATTTTTGTGTAAATCAAAAGTATTATGTTGTTGTTAATGTGGTCTTCAGTCTGCAGACTGGTTTGACGCAGCTCTCCACGCTACCCTGTCCTGTGCAAATCTCTTCATCTGAGAAGAAGAACGGCAACTTACATCCTTTTGAATCTGCTTACTGTATTCATTCCTCAGTCTCCCACACACTTCCTTCTAATACTAAGTTGATGATTCCTTGATGTGTCCCAACTACCAATCCCTTCTCTTAGTGAAGATATACCAGAAACTCCTTTTCTCCCCAGTTCTGTTGAGCACCTTCTCATTAGTTATGTGATTTACCCATCTAAACTTCATCATTCATCTGTAGCATCACATTTTAAAATCTTCTATCACCTTTTGTCTGAACTCCTCATCATCTACATTTCACTCCCATACAATTCTATTCTCCACACAAATGCTTTCAGACAGAACTTCTAAGATTTAAACTAATATTAAGTGTCAACAAATTTTGCTTCTTCAAAAATGGTTTTCTTTCCATAACCATTCTGCATTTTATTCTATTTTACTTCAGCCATCAGAAGTTATTTTGTGACCCATATAGCTGTGGTTCATTCACAATAAAGTCTGAGATTAAAGTACATGTAGTTATTATCGGAGCTCCAACCCCAAATAAAACCCATACTGGTGATCCCAAAGTCTAGTTCACAGCCAATCTATGCAAGTTGTGCAGCGGCATTCGGTGTTTTTTGTGGAATTTTACCATAAAACAGAGAAATTCATTGCATCCCATGCCACTGATGTTCTGGAGGAAACTCCGTCACCACCATCTGAATACCTTCCTAGACCTGCCTTTGTTGAATTCTCTTCTCCTTTTCCTCCATCAGATTCTTCTCTCCCACCCTGCTCCTCTCCCCCCCCCCCCCTTGATACTCCATCTCTCTTATCCTCTTCACCTTCACCCTTGTCACCCTTTCATAGTTTCTCCCTTTCTCCTCTTTCCCCTTCCCAGTACTTTCAATTCATTGTTCCTGCCCCCCTTCAGCTGTCTACAGATATTTCAGTTATACTGCGTGACTGTGCAGTTTTTCATCCTCTGTCGTTCCTCATCTGACACCTCACCTCCCTGCGCCAATGAGTGGCAGCTCCTCTGGCACATACCGCTTCCTGCTACTGTGATGAAACACGTAATCAGAGCCTTCCTGCTGCCATCTTCTGACATGCTCATCATCGCCCCTGGGGGGGTCTGCTGACCTATAGACACGCCCAGCACGATTCATCGCCGTCAACACACCGCCCTCAGTCGAGCTATTAGTGACTCGACTCCAGATGCCTCAGTTGCCTGACTCCTTGCCCCCAACCCGCCTCGGCCTCATAAGATGTGCTCCGCACTGTGGGGAGGGGGGAGGGGACTGTGTGGTAACCATTCGACCTATGCATAAAAAAAAGAGTGTGTGACATGTCTTTCCAGCTGACATTTTTGGCGATAGCTTCCCTGTGTCCACCAGCCATCTTTTGTATTCAGTCTTGTTGTAGTGTTTGGTTCATTCACAATAAAGTGTGAGATTAAAGTACATGTGGTTATTATTGGGGTTCCAACCCCACATAAAACCTATGAAACAAAACTCATCTACTACTTTTATTATCTCATTAACTAACCTAATTCCTGCAGCACTATCTGATTTCCTGCCACTACATTCCATTACCCTTGTTTTACTCTTGTTAATGTTCACCTTATACCTTCATTTCAAGACACTATCCATTCTGTTAATTACTCTTCCAGGTCTTATGCTGTCTCTGACAGAATTACTATGTCATCAGCAAACAACAAAGTTTTCATTTCTTTCCCTTGAACTTTAATCCTTTCTCCATATCTCTCCTTACATTCCTTCAGAGCTTGCTCACTTTACAGATTGAACAACACTGGGGAAAGCCTACAACCCTATCTTACTCCCATTCCTACCACTGTGACCTTTCATCATGCCCTTTGACTCTAATAACTGCTTTTTTTTTTTTTTTTTTTTTTTTTTTGTACAAGTTGAATATAACTTTTCACTTCCTATATTTTATCCTTGCTACCCTCAGAATTGGAAAGAGTGTATTCCAGTTAACATTGTCAAAAGCTTTCTTCAGATTTTCAAATGCTAAAAATGTAGGTTTGCCTTTGCTTAGCCTATTTCTAAGATAAGTCATAATGTGAGTATTGCCTCACGTGTTCTCACATTTCTCCTCAACCCAAACTGATCTTCCATAAGTTTTTCCATTCATCTGTAAATAATTTGTGTTAGTATTTTGCAGCCATGACTTATTAAACTGATAGTTCTGTAATTTTTACATTTATCTGCCCTTTTTTTCTTTGGAATTGGAATTACTATATTCTTCTTGAAGTCGGAAGGTATTTCCCCTGTCTTATACATCTTGCACACAAGGTGGAACAATTTCTTCATGACTGGCTCTCCCAACGATATCAGCAGTTCAGATGGAATATCATGCATTCCAGGGACTTTGTTTCGACTCAAAATCTTTCAGTGCTTTGTCAAAAAGTGTGCTTCACAGTGGAACAATGTTATTCAATAACCTCCCAGAACATATCAAACTGGAAAAGAAAGAAAAAATCTTTAAAAAATTTGACGTTATTTCTGATGAACCACAGCTTCTACTCTGTAAGCGAATTCCTAACCAACTGAATTATATGTTTTGCTTACATATAAGTATACATAAGTATACATAAGTGAAGATCGTCATATTATGTGAAAACTAAACTAAAAACTATATTTAACTGTGTTGTGTATAGTGCTTGTGTATGTATCACAGTGAATGACTTTTGTTTTATATGTAAATCTGTATACTGTTTTGATATCATCATGAATAATGTTATATAAATAGCATGAACTATTGTACACTGTAAAATTGACTTGTCCTATATTTGCATAAGATGTCACAGAAGCAAAATTAAATAAATAAATACATAATAAATTCTTGTCCCAGTGTTGTATCTGTTATCTCATTTTCTTCTACTTCGTCTTTCATTTACAGAATACTTCCTTCAAGTTTAGTTCCTCCTTTGTATAGGCCCTCTATATATTCCTTCCACCTTCCAGCTTTCCATTCTTTGCTTAGTACTAATTATCCATATGAGTTCTTGATGTTCATACTACTGCTTTTCTTCTCTGTAAATGTCTTTTTTAGTTGCCTATAGTTGGTATCTATCTTTCCCCTGGTTATATCTTTTCCTACGGTTCTATATTTGTCCTCTAGCCAATCCTGTGTAGCCAGTCTGCACTTTCTGTCAACCTCATTTTTCAAATGACTATAGTCCCTTTTGCCTGCTTTACTTGCTGCATTTTTATATTTTCTCCATTCATCAATTAAATTCTGTATCTTGTGTATTACCCTGGGATTTAAATTAGGCCACGTGCTCCTGAATACATCATCTTCTGCTGCCTTCACTACTCTACCTCTCAGCTCTACCCATTCTTCTTCTACTCTGTTACATTCCCCCATTTCAGCCAATCCTTGCATAATGTTCTCTCTACAATGCTCAACCACCTCTGGTTCCTTCTATTTGTCCAGGTTCCAGCTCCATAATTTTCTACTTTTTGCAGCCTCTTAAGTTTTAATCTACAGTTCATAACCAATAAATGTCTGTCTCTGTAGCTCAGATGATAGTGTCACTGACTACCACGTACAGGGCCTGTGTTCAATTCCCAGCAGGGAACTGGGTGTTGTGAGTTGTCAACTTCATCCTTTCATCATCATCATCATCACACAAGTCACCCAAGAGGTGTAAAATAGAAAGACTTATATTACAACAGCTGAACATTCCGATATGGGATCTCCCGGTCAAAAATTCATACCATCATTTCTATTTACCAATAAGTTTTGGTCCGAGTCTATATCTGCTGCTGGATATGTCTTACAGTTTAAAACTTTCTTTCTAAACCTATGACTTATCATTACAAAGTCAGTCTATTCCTTCCAGTGTCTCCTGATCCCTTACACATATACAATCTTCATCCATGATGATTAAACCAAGTGTTTGTGATGATTAAATTGTGCTTTGCACGAAATTCTACCAGGCAATCTCCTCTTTCATTCCTTTTACCCAGTCCATATTCATGTACTACATTTCCTTCTCTTTCCTTTCCTACTGCTGAGTTCCAGTTCCCCATCACAATTAAGTTTTCTTTTCCTTTAACAGTCTGAATAATTTAGTTTATCTCCTCATACATTTCTTCAATCTCCTCATCATTGGCACAGCTGGTTGACATATGAACTTGTACTACTGTGGTCGGTGCTGGCTTCATGTCTATTTTTGCTACGAAAATGTATTTACTATGCTGTACATAGTAGCTTACCCACATTCCTATTTTATTATTCATTATCAGACATACTCATGCGTTACCACCCACTGATTTTGTATTTATAATCCTGTATTCATCTGACCAAAAATCCTGTTCATCCTGCCACTGAAATTCGCTAATCCCCACCATATCTAACTTTAATCTATCTATTTCTCTTTTCAAATTTTCTAACTTACCTACCCGATTGAAGGATAGAACATTCCATGCTCCGATCTGTAGAATGTCGGTTTTGGTTTCCTCGATGATGACATCCTCTTGAGTAGTCCCCACCCGGAAATCAGAATGGGAAACTATTTTACCTCCAGAATATTTTACTCAAGAGGATGCCATCGTAATATATTCATACAGTAGAGTTGCATGTCCTCAGGAACTTTAACAACTGTAGTTTCCCCTTGCTTTCAGCTGTTTGTAGTAACTGCATGGCAAAGTCATGTTAGCTGGTGTTACAAGGCCAGCTCAGTCAATCATCCAGACTGTTGCCCCTGTAAATACTGAAAAGGCTGCTGCCCCTCTTCAGGAACCACATGTTTGTCTGGCCTCACCACAGGTACCCTTCCACCCTAGGTTGCACCTACAGTATTTCTATCATTGAGGCACACAAGCCACCCCATCTCGGCAGTGTCCTGTGGTTCATGAGTATTATGATCAAATTATTTTAATGTACAATTTGTTAGTGTCTGTAAGTAAATCTCTTTAATACTGTGATTATTATATCATTTTTTGCCTCATTTACTGCATTTGAACATCTATTTGTTTTTTGTAACACTATAAATTGTAATAGTAAATTTAATTTGTAACAACTTCATACAATGAAATGTAATACTGTCATGAAATCTGTGGCAATTTGGACATTAAAATAAATCATTTTACACATAAAGAATTTACACATTCTGATTATTCCTGCCAGCAAGCAGATTTAGCCCTGGAATTGTGAATTTGTCATAAAAAATCAGACAAGTATTACATACATTCCACTGTATCAATTTAACTGTATGTGATGCATACCTGAATAGTAAAGGTTCATCTCCATTTTTTAAATCTTTATCATGGGATTATTTATTTGTTTTGGTATTAGGGAACATAACACCTGCCACAGGGCAATGTGTTGGCACAACCAATCTTCAATATTTACAGCAACATAACAGGTCAAATACAGCACAAGGAAAACATATGAGGAGATGGTGGAAAAATGTCTGGGTGAGGCCCTAGTGAAGCTAAGTCTTTATTAGTGAAAGTAACAGCTGAAGCCAAATCCAATGGAAACACAAGTGTGTGCTTTCTACCTTCAATATATAAGCAGGCCAACAAACAATTACATGTCAAATGAAAAGGAGTCCTACTAAAGCATTGCCTCAGTCCCAAAGGTAAAGAGTTAAAGCAGTCAACAACCGAAAGATTGATTTGAGAACTCCAGTGCTTTACTAGGCATCGTTCTTTTTGGAGGTAGTACGATGTTGTCTTACTCTGATTTTTGAACTGACTTAACAAGCCACTTGTCAGGAAACCTAATGTTTAGCATGTATTATGAACCATGGTGAAACTCAGAAATTTTCACGTTAACAACATTGACATTGGTGAAAGAAGCGGAAAATGTCAGATACTGGATTCTTAGTCTGCCATTTTACCACTCTGCCACACCTTTATGATAACAATTCAAAGATTGCTTGTAACACCACAGTGATTTACTAGGCATGGTCCTGCTTGGAGATGGTATGCTGTTGCCTTCCTCTGATCTTTGAACTAACTTACTAAGCCAGTTATAGAGGGACCTACAGTTTAATGTGGATACCAAACCATGGTACAATGTGGTATTTTTCAGATCAGAAACATTGCCAAGCGTGAAATAAGTGAAAAGAGACAGATAAAATTCCTAGGATTTAATGAGTGATTGAAACCATGACCTGTGGATTCATATTCCGGCACTCTTATCGTTCTGCTACCCAAAAACCTGGGCAAAATACTGGAAACGGCCATAATGTAGAAACTGGACTGTCTCAATATCCAATAGAAAGTTAGTAAAAGAAATAATATCAGATGTATACTGACAAGCAGGAACTGGAAAGCTAAACCTAGGATCTTCAATGCCACAGCAATCACCCTCTGTCACACTGCTGGCAATTGCGCATGCCTAGTCTGGCACAAATCATCACATACAAAGCAAAATGATGTCACCTTCAATAAGATGAAATGAGTTATTATAGGAGACTTGAAGCCCACAGCTGAGGACAGGATTCAGCATCTAGCTGGCATTGCTCTTCCTGCCATCAACAGAGAGACAGCACTATTTAAAGAGAGACTTCAAGGTTATTTGTATATTTTATCTTCTAATGAGGACTGATTTGGGTTTCTGGTCACATTAATTTATTTCTTGTTTGCCATGTTATAATGCTACAGTACCATGTGGTAAAGGAACAGGAACCCTCCACAGTGACAAGCATGGTACCAGGTGGGAAAGGAACAGGAACTCTCCACAGTCCCTGTTCCTTTACCACCTGGTACCATACTTGTCACAGTTGATGCCACCTCCTGCTACAAAAGCCCCAATGCTCATGGCCTTGCCACTGTTGAATACTACCTTTCACAAAGTCCAACTGACTGAAAGCCCGCAACCTAGTTCCTTGTTACCTTGACCAACTACATCATCATCCACAATTATTTCTCCTTTGAAGGCATCACCAACAAACAAATTCATGGCACAGCCATGGGCACCCGTATGACACCTTCCTATGCCAACCTGTTCATGGGCCATCTAGAGGAATCCTCTCTGACTAATATGATGATTCCATTTCTGTAGTAGTTGCAATTAGATCATCATATCTAACAGCAAAAATTAAAGTCTTGGCAATTATATCAGTCTTTAGTTGAAATTTATGAACGAATGCAAAATGAAATAGATTTTCTAAAGTTATCATCACATTTATTTAACAATGACTGCTATACAGACTGACATAGATTCCAGGCCAATCAACAAGACAAAACTAACTAACTTTTGGCGCACAGATGTATCCTTTAAATACATTTACAATAATCACACACATTAACCATAATAATTACATTGTATATCAATAATTAGAACATTGCAAATATACATACTTTCGACTGGATAATTGCAGCAATAGAAAAGACATTTCATACAGAAAGCTTCACAGTTAATAATCATGTTGCTAAGCACTTTTAAGACATCAAAAATTAATAAAATATTGCACATTCTTAGGTGTTTTAATTACAGTAGAAGTAACACACCCAATGTAAATTACAGTATGGCACCGAACTTATCAGATTCATAATAACATGCTTGATTTGTTTTAAAGACAAGTTAATTAAAGTTTGTGACTGATAGATAGTAATTTACATAATTACTTATTGTCAAACAATGAGGAACAATTGTACTTCTAGAAGTTTCTACATAACACAGTTTGATTAAATACTAAATTTCATGATATTATTGCATCAAAATAATTTAGTTATATACATTGCAGTCTCTCTCTATATATAAAGACGTATCTCTGACTTCCATACTCCTCAAACACCACCCTCATGACCTAGGTCATGAATTACCTTTCCCTGAGAAGGAACTGTGTTCTGAAAACTTGTTCTTTTCATCCCCTTTTTTTTTTCTTTTTCTTCATTTGTATAAAGATTTTGACTTACCTAAAGTACAGGCTCGTCGATAGAAACATAAAACACACAAACATTCAACCTTTCGCCACCACTGGCAGCTTCTTCAGGAAAAAGAGGAAGGAAGGAGAGGATAAAGGGAAGGATACGGGTTTTAAGGAAGTGGAAAAGGAGTCATTCCAATCCCAGGAGTGGAAGGACTTACCTTAGGGAAAAAAAAGGAAGGTAAACAAATACACACACACTCACACATATCCAAATGCAAACACACCTAGACAGACATTTGTAAAAAGCAAAGAAGTTGGACAGAGATACCACTTGAGCCAGAGGCTCTGTCCACAGAACCGAGGCAAAGATGCTAAAGATGGTGGGCGGGAGTTTGAATTTAGCGGAGGTTGAGGCCAGGTGGGCAACGGGAGAAGAGAATAAGCTGAAGGGCAAGTTCCCATCTCCGGAGTTCTGAAAGGTTGGTGTTGGTGAGAAGTATCCAGATAACCCGGATGGTGTAACACTGCGCCAAGATGTGCTGGCCATGCACCAAGGCATGTTCAGCCACAGGGTGATTCACGACTGGAGCAGACTCATTTGCCACGAAGACCTAAGCTGTAGGGAAGGGAACGTTTGATGTGGAATGGATGGCAGCTGTTACGTTCCCTTCCCTACGGCTTAGGTCTTCGTGGCAAATGAGTCTGCTCCAGTCCTGAATCCCTGAACCAATACACCCATAACCTGATAACAGCTTTCACATCCCGCAGCTATCTTCCTGATCTGGTACAGAAGCAAATTGCCAGAGGCACTTCCTCATCCCCCCAAATTCAGAACCTTCAACAGAACCCCAGAAGTGTCCATCTTGTCACCGGATACTTTCCGGGACTGGAGCGGACTCTGAATGTGGCTCTCCAGCAAGGATACGACTTCCTTAAATCCTGCCCTGAAATGAGATCCATCCTTCATGACATCCTCCCCAGTCCACCGAGAGTGTCTTTCCACCGCCCACCTAACCTCCGTAACCTTCTAGTTCATCCCTATGAAATCCCCAAACCAACTTCCCTACCTTTTGGCTCCTACCCTTGTAACCGCCCCCGTTGTAAAACCTGCCCTATGCAACCTTCCACCACCACTTACTCCAGTCCCGTAACCCGGAGAGTGTACACTATCAAGGGCAGAGCCACTTGTGACAGCACCCATGTGATTTACCTATTGACATGCCTGCACTGTGAAGCATTCTATCTGGGAATGACCAGCAACAAACTGTCCATTCGCATGAATGGTCACAGGCAGACAGTGTTTGTTGGTAATGAGCATCACCCTGTGGCTAAACACGCCTTGGGGCACGACCAGCACATCTTGGCACAGTGTTACTCTGTCCGGGTTATCTGGATACTTCCCACCAACACCAATCCTTCAGAACTCCGGAGATGGGAACTAGCCCTTCAGCATATTCTCTCTTCCCGTTGCCCACCTGGTCTCAATCTCCACTAAATTTGAATTCCCACCCACCACCTAACTCCTTTGCCTCGGTTCTCTGGACAGAGCCTCTGCCTCAAGTGTATCTCTGTCTAACTTCTTAACTTCTTTGCTTTCTACAGTATGTATGCCTAGGTGTACTTGCGTCAGTGTAAATGTGTGGGTGTGTGTGCATTTGTTTACCCTCCTTTTTTCCCCCAAGGTAAGTCTTTCCTGTCCCGGGATTGGAATGACTCCTTACCCACTCCCTTAAAACCCTCATCATTTCCTTTTCCCTCTCCTTCCCTTCTGCCTGACGAAGCAGCTAGGCTGTGAAATCTAACATTTGTATGTGTGTGTGTCTGTGTGTGTGTTTATTTGTTACTATCACTGCCTGTGCTCCTTCGCCTGGTAAGTAGACTGCACCTATTTTTTTACATAATTTTTCCTGTTAGGAATTTATTCTTCTATAAAAACGGATTATTTACCCAAAGGACTGGCTCATCGATAGACACAAATAAAATCACCCTGTGGCTAAACATGCCTTGGTGCACGGCCAGCACGTCTTGGCGCAGTGCTACACAATCCGGGTTATCTGGATACTTCCCACCGACACCAACCTTTTAGAACTCCGGAGATGGGAACTTGCCCTTCAGCTTATTCTCTCCTCCTGTTGCCCACCTGGTCTCAACTCTGCTAAATTCAAATTCTTGCCCACTATCTTTAGCATCTTTGCCACAGTTCTGTGGACAGAGCCTCTGCCTCAAGTGGTATCTCTGTCAAACTTCTTTGCTTTTTACAAATGTCTGTATAGGTGTGTTTGCGTTTGGTTGAGTGTGTGTGTATTTGTTTACCTTCCTTTTTCCCCCCTAAGTCCTTTCACTCCTGGGCTTGGAATATCTCCTTTTCCACTTCCTTGAAATCCATATCCTTCCCTTTACTCCTCTCCTTTCTTCCTCTTTTCTTGATGAAGAGACCAATGGTTGCGAAAGCTTGTATGTGAGTTTGTGTGTGATTTTTTGTGTCTGTCGACCAGCCTGTCCTTTGGGTAAGTCATCCGTTTTCTATTTTTTATATTTGTTTATCCCACCAGGAAAGTTTCCTTCTATAATTTTCGTTTTATAAAATTATAGAATGAAACTTTCCTGGTGGGATAAACAAATACAAAAAATAGAAAACGGATGACTCACCAAAAGGACAGCCTTGTCGACAGACACAAATAAAATCACACACAAACACACATACAAGATTTCGCAACAGTTGGTCATTTCTTCAGGAAAAGAGGAGAAAGGGAAGGATATGGGTTTTAAGGAAGTGGAAAAGGAGTCATCCCAATCCCAGGAGTGGATATATTATCAATGTATAATACTATGATGTAAGGAGGTATCGCAATCATCATATTAGTATTTTCGGGTACTAAAACCATTATATCTGACAGCAAAAACAAAATCAACTCTGTTACAGTCAGTAGGGAATGGACCAGTGTAATTACAGCACATTCTTTGCTTGGCGTTACTGGAGTTGAAGAGGATATGTTTGTGGCAATTAAAAACTGATACCCCAATGGGAATTGAACTCATATCTTAGTCATTATAATCAAAACATTACTATTTTCCTGAAGCTTAATAATTTTGAACTTAAAACAATTCTCATTTAGAAAGTGGATATAGCTGGTTTAGGTGAGAGAAAGATCTCCAGCAATGCTCAGTGCCTGGGATAGGTTGGGAGGTAACTTTTTGGTTATGGCTTGGTGAAGTCAATGAAAGTTAATGCTTAATAGCTGGCTGTCATGAAAGAATTATCTGGAGTGTAGCCCAAGGTCTGTATTGGGTTAGGATACAACAGTTTGTTTGTGATTTGGTAAAGCCAATGAATGTGAAGGCTGAAATAGCTGGTTGAGCTGAAGAAATCGTCTGTAGCGGTATCTGTAGATCTATTTTAGGTTAGGAACCAACAGTTTAGTTGTGAGTTGACAAAACCAACAAATGTGAAAGCTGAAATAGCTGGTTGAGGTTACAGAATGATCTGTAGCTAATCTTAATGTCTTGGTTAGGTTGGGAGTCAACAGTTTTGCTGAGAGTTGTTGAAGCCAACAAATGTGAGTACTGAAATAACTGTCTTGGGGGTTTGAATGTTCTGATGCATATACTTGGATCTATGTTAGGTGTAGAAGCAACAGTTTAGTTGTTAGTTGGCAAATTCAATGCATGTAAAGGCGTAAATAGCATGTTTCGATAAAGGAATGGTCTCTAGCGAAACACAAGGTCTACATTAGGTTGGGAGGCAAGAGTTAAATGAAAGTGAAAGTTGATATAGGTGGTTGAGGTGAAGGAATGATCGCAGCAAATCTCAAGTTCTAGGATAGGTTCGGAGGAAACAGTTTGGCTGTGGGCTGGCGAAGTCAATGAAAGTGAAAACAGAAGACCTGGTTGTGATGACAGGATGATCTTGAATGTAACCTAATGTCTATGTTAGATTGGCATCAACCGTTGATTGTGAATTGGTAAATTCAACAAATGTGAAGACTGAAACAGCTGTATGAAGTGAACAGATGGTCTGTAGCAAAATCCAAGGTGTATGTTATTTGGCAACAATTTGGTTGTGAGTTGGTGGAATGAATGAATGAGAAAGATGAAATAGCTGATTTTGTTGATGGAATGATTGGTAACGAAGCTCAAGGTCTAAAATATGTTTGGATGCAACAGTTTGGATATGGGTTGGCAATGTCAATAAAACAGAAATTACCAAAGCCAGTAGTAGTTACAGAAAGAGCCTGAGTGTAGCCCAAGGTCTATGTTATATTGAGAACCAACAATTTGGTTGTGAGTTGGTAACTTAAAGAATGTGAAAGCTGAAATAGCTAGCTGACATTACAAAATTATTTCTAGAGAAGTTCAAGGTCTATATTAGGTTGGAGGGCAACAGTTTGTTTCTGAGCTGTTAAAGCCAACTGAAATAGTTAAATGAGGTGATGGAATGTTCTGAAATGAAGCCCAAAGTATATGTTGGGTAGGGGAGGCAACAGTATGGTGCTGGGTTGGCAAATTCAATGAATGTGACCGCCGAAATATTTGACTGAGGTAAAGAAATTTTCTGTAGTGCAACTGAAGATCTACATTATGTTTTAAGGAAGCAGTTTGGTTGTGACTTGGTGTAGTCAACAAATATGAAAGGATATATAGTTGGCTAATGTGATGGCATGATCTGTAGCAAAGTTCAAGTTCTGGGTTAGGTCAAGAGGCAACAGTGCTTTTGTGATTTGTTGAATTCAACAAATGTGAAAGCAAAAATAGTTATCTGAGGTTATCTAATATTCTGAAGTGCGGCCCAAAGATTGGGAGGCAACAGTTTGGTTATGGGTTGGCAAAGTCAATAAAAGTGCAAGATGAATAGCTGGTTGTAGTGATATAATGAGCTGCAGCATAGCCCAAGGTCTGTTTAATGTTGGGAAGCAACAGTTTGGTTGGATGTTGAAGCCAATGAATGTGAAACAGCTGGCTGATGCTATGGAATTGTCAGTAGTGCTTCCCAAAGTCTTTGTTGACTGATAACCATCGCTGTTTAGTCCCTTCCAAAAACCAACCAAAGTCTTTGTTGCATTAGTATGCAAAGTTTGGTTCAGAGTTTGAACCACATTAAGTGTAATTTTCTACCTTTATGGAATATACACTTTATAAATTTTAAAGATTTTGTTGGTTTCATTTTCTAATTCATTGGTAAAAGTAAATTGTGTTTCTCAATGATACCATATCATAGTATTGATATGTGGACACTATATTCTACAGTTCATGAGTACCTGAATATATTGCCCTTTACTGAATTTCTTCGACATCACTTTGTAACTTAGCTTCTTCTAATAAATTAAAAAAGAGATTGCTTCAAATGTGTAGTCGGTTTGCATTGATGAAAAGTGAGTCAGTGCTTTTAGTTGGAATTGCTATATGATATTAAGAGTGATAAGCAGTTACTAAAATGGATATAAAGTGGATTAATTATTAAGGGAATAGGTGTGATGTGTGTTCAACGGTTAATGAAACTTGTGTGCAAGAAGACTTTGAGTGACGGATTAATTTGAAAGTGTCATGTAACAAGCAATAATGGTCCCAAGAAGCAGTGTTTGATAATAAAAAGTTCTTGATTTGGAGTTATCAAACTATACAAACTATATAATAACCATTTTAACAAAGACATACCATTGGGTGTTTAAGTAATTCACTTCCTATGAGTAAAAAACTTGCACTCAATGGGTTGTTGGTTGGAAAAAGTACTGCAGCAATGTGTCAATTTCTGTTGTTTAGAGAAAAATGAAAAACTCAGTGGGAAAGATATAGTAGTACAAACTGATTAATATGTGTTTGACAGAAAGAAATGTGGTAATTATCAGGGTTGGTAGACCTAGTAAAACCAACTTACTCAGTAACACAACTTTATTGCACATCAGCATACAAGTTATCAGTCACCAACTAAACAATGTGGGTGGGAAGCACCTGGAAAATAAGAGCCAATAAGGCATTGAATCAAAGACATGTCTGTATTTTTGGATTGACGGCAGTTGATATCTTCCCCCCCCCCCCCCCATGGAGTAGAGCCCTGCATCGGCGTGGCGGGGAAGCGCATGAGTGCCACTCACAACCCACCCCGCGGTTCACACGTGAAGTTGACTAGCACGTGGTCACCCCACGCGGTTTCCTGCACCACACAATCGCCGCGTGCGCTGCAGAGAGCACGTGCCGGACACCCGGTTGACATGCAGGCACTGTGGCACTACAGCAGAGACCAAAGCATATGGCGCATGACATCGGTGTCTCATGCCTGATCCCTTGCTGTGAGTACAAGTGATGGCAATGCAACACTGATTCGGTTTCATGTCTCGTGTGTATCAGAGAGTACTTCGTTCTTCTCTGTTTGGTACAAAATTTGCCATTTATTTCAAACCAACTTCTGCGTGAGCTGAACACTTGAACCTTTAACATGGCTGACAACTAGATGATAACCCCATACTAATTTTGTTTCCTTTCTGGTGTGTTGAAGAGGGTACATTTTGTAAAGCAAAACTCTTCAGTACTATCTGTATGGCATATGGAATCTAAGTGAAGCTATTTTTTATTCTTTTCTTATTCTTATTCATGTGTTTCTGTTTTTGTCTGCATATTGCAAAGGAATCTACAATTTCGTTCCAATCTCTATGAAATTTTGTACACTTGACCTTCAAAACAAGAGGAATGCCACTATAGAGATAATGTAGTTCACAAGATATGCACCATAAACAAGGAAATGCATGAAAAACTGTTTCATCATGAGACAATGTTGCACATCTCCTCCTAAACACTGGACTGATTTCAACCAAATTTGGTACACATATACCTTACTGTGAGGTAACAATCAGTGTAGGAGTAAGAACAAGTTATGACATGTAATTTAGGATATATGATATAATTAGCAATGATATGGTTCAGATAGTGCTGCATCATGAGACCACATGAATAACGAGACTTTATTTATCCTCCAATCATCATGAAACTTTACACAGTTGACATTCAAAACAACTGGGGTCGTTGCGTATGGTGCATTGCAGAGAGTATTTAACTTACAAAATTCAAAAAAAATCTACTGTTTTATTCTGATCTTGATGAAATTTGGCACATTTTAAAAACAGCAATGTTTCTGTAAAACATGTAGAAAATGTGTGCCGTGGTAATGTATGTGTTCTGGCCAGCTTTTTGACGCTCTAAACATATGAACTGTAGCGAAAAAGAGGAAACCTGTTACCAATTGCAAAACTATAGAGAGGGCCAACTCCAAACAAGTTACGTAGTGCTGTGAAGAACATAAAAGTGTGCTACCTGATGATGAACTGTCAGGCAGTACAAAACTGATAATGTTCAATAAATAGGCAACTAGTTGCTGTATTTGCTGATTCCTGTTTTAAAAACATGTTCTATTACAAAGTTTTTTCATTAAATAATTATTATGAAATGAGGTTCAATAATATGGCTTCAGCATTCATGGAAGTGTACTGAAAGAATTATGTAATGAAGCCATAGTACATGTGTATTATGATACCAGTACAAAAAATATAACCAGAGGTGTGCTTTATTTAATTTAAAAACCTATGTTTCTGGAAGACAAGGTCCCATTATTAAATTGTTCGAAATAGTGTGCCACACCATAACGTCTTGCCGAGTCATGTTGCATTTTCAAAATAATACTGGATACATGTAGGCAACTGGTACCAGCGCAAGTTCTCTATACCAAAGTAATTCTTTTGGCAGAACGCTGATTATATACGAGCTCCCATTTCCAAAACCTACATTGGTACCACCATGAAGCTGGAAATTTCTAAGTCATATTGATGTGTTTCTAGCTTTTCTTCTAACAAAAGACATAATAAGATCACATCCACATCGAAAAGTGAGTGATGAAAGGTGTACATATTTAACTGTGCATAAGGGGAAGTAGGTATGCAGAATATTTTACTGCTGATGTTATGTGCTTTCACACGGAATCACATTATACACAATCTTTCACTTCATTTCTGTGTATTCTTTTCCAAATATTCCTTAAATTAATTCCGATTTCTGCATCATACCTCCATGAGACCATCAAAATGAACACTGAACTCAGGTTCATTCCTTCCTCTCTTAGATAGAAACTCAAGCGCAAGGCCAGACAAACAATTTTCGTAAATTATTAGGCATGTAGCAGTTGCATTGTGCCGAATGACACCTCTGTCTGGGGGTGCTATGGAATCCCAGATGCAGTAATAACGTCATGTCGGTTTGGCAATGTGTGACGAGTTTAAGTGTGTGGCATCTGCGTGGCCTATGCACCCATGCACGCGCTTGTTGCATTCTGTGGGAAGGCATCGGTCATCTTCGGCATCATTTGCCAGTACTTCCAAAGTGTATTCACACCTCACTCGCACATCACTGGCGGATGCGACCCACACGGATGCAGGGCCCTGGTAGGGAGTACCCCTCGCAAGAGTTGGAGAGGGGGGAGGTGGTTGGTGTGGCGTCCTCCAAGTTTGGAACGTGCAGCAGTTTGGCGTCAGCTGGGACCAGCGTCAGTGGTGGAGGCTGCAACGGCCAAGCCACCTGAACGTCCTGGAGGTGACCCGGGCGGTGGGTTGGTCGGCCGGTGATGGTATGTTGAGCGGCAACTGGAAACCTGATAAGTTGCTAAGTGGCTGTTCTCCAGTGCGCATCCCTAGCAGCAGCATTTTTTCAGTTGGAAGTGTAAACTGGCTTCTTACCAGAAGCTATACATTTTGACTTTCCTGTGCACTTTCCCTCAAATTCATTAAATTTACTGTGAGCATGCATTTATAGTTGATTCTTATTAGCATTAAATATCTAATTAGTGTAATTTTCCTCTGTGTGATTTGCATCAAGACAATCATTTGCCTTTGTTTTAAAATCTAATTTCCGTTTCATTACTACTATCAGTTCTCATGTCAGCAGACAGTAGCTCTTTCAGCTCTCTCCAATTAAACTGGCTCCTCAGTAGAAGCCACTTATTCTGATTTTCCTTTTAGTTTTTCTTTTCTTAAATTTTCATGTGCTCACAACTTTATTTAGTTTCAGATTCGCGTTAATAAACAATCTCTTTGTTTAATATTGTTTAGAAGGTACTTACTGTTTTTAGTCCTACACTTCAATTTTTCTTTGGGTTCAGCATGGCTAGGGACTGTGATTGCTGCCTGCGGATGCAGGCTGAGAGGGTGACTGTTTGTTCCCAGCTTCAGGCAGTGTTGGCTGTGGTTGCGAAGCTTCAGGCTGCGGTGAATGGGTACTCCTGCTGTCCGTCAGTCGCGGGAGTCCAACAGTTGCCCTGTGCATCTCATGTGCCCACCTATCGGCCCATGGCTTTGGCTAGTCGGGTCACTGCACGCGTTGAGGTCACCACCCCATCCAAGGTGGATTGGCAGGTCTCCCCGGCGGGTGGCAGATGGCATATAACATTCCTGGGGACTGATCGTGAGGATTTCCCGGTCTATCGTACAAACAGGTTTGAGGAGCTATCGGAGATGGACAGTGTTCTGAGCCGGATGGTGCCACAAGTCCTGCGGTGACCACTCAGTCAACAAGATCCGGGCAATTTCAGAGGGTGGGATTCCTTGTAGTATGGAACTCCAACATTAGGCAGATAATGGGGCCCCTTAGGGATTTGGCCAGTAAGGGAAGGAAGCCGATGTGCACTCTGTGTGCATACCGGGGGGAGTCATTCCAGATGTGGAACGAGTCCTTCCGGATGCCATGCAGGTGACAGCTTGCAGCCAACTGTGGGTGGTTGCTCATGTCGGTACCAAAGACATGTGTTGTTTTAGACAGTGAAAGTTGGTTCAGGCCAGAAATAAGTTCAGCAGAAGTTTTTGTCAAAGATCTAACTTAAGCAAAATATGTCGAGGCATGTTTGTTGCTGTCAAAAGTAGTCTATCATGTAGTGAAGGTGAAGTTTATAGTTCATGTGAGTTGTTATGGGTAGAGGTAATACTCAAAAATCATAAGAAGTTAATAACTGGTTCCTTTTACCAGTCTCTGAGGATGCCATTATTAGAAAGGTTCAAAGAAAACCTGTGTCTAATAGCAAACACGTACCCGCACACTATTCAAGAATGAAATGGGAGATAAATAGTATAAAGGTGGTACGAAGAACTCTCTGCCAGGCACTTAAATGTGATTTGCAGAGTATCCCATGTAGATGTAGATGTGTGCTGTTCAGTCGTACAAACATCTGGACGTGGTCAGCCAAAGTTTCAGGAGGGAGAGGTAGCTGATGTAGAACACTGACCTATGTTGGACAACCACTGAAAGAAGTGCAATGACCTCATGGTCAGTAAGAACCTGTTCTTCTACCCAGTGATGGTCAGCAAGGGGGGGGGGGAGGGGGGAAGATGGGTGTGGAGGTGAAGAGAACCTGAGAAGTAGACATAGCTCAGGTAATGAAGACGTTGACAAAAGGGGGGGGGGGGGTGGCTGAGGGAGGATCTAAGGAAGAGCATGAAAGGGAGCTGTGAAAAGCAAAATCTCAACCAGAGAAAGTGGGGGAAGAGGCAGGGGATGTGGGAGGAGGAGGAGAAGGAGGGGAGAAACAGTGTTCTGCAGGAAAAGGAATGGCTGACGGTTCGATGACAGCAGGTTTTATCTGGTGTAGGCACACCATGATTGGCGTGTCGCCCACAAGAATGTTGATTGTCTGGTCCTTTACTGTGATTTCCCTGTATGAGCCCGTATACAGTGGCTGAAGTGGGGACCATACAGAGAGAGATGTGGGAGGATGAGGATAGGGAGAAAGAGATGTAGGGATGTGGAGAGAAGTCGTGAGCAGGTGGGTGTATGGTGAGGTTGGCACAGTCGCGCCACACCCTCTCAATCAGTTCAGGATAGTCGCTGACCAGTGGGAGTGGGGAGGGTGCAACAAATTCCCCCAGAGGTATGAGCTTTTTCCTGTTATAGAATTCTGCCATAGATCCATTTAAGTCCTCCTTGAAGGCGGCACAAAGACCAAGGGAAGGGTTTCAATCAAAGAGGACCCTTGTCAGTGTAGACCTACCTGAAGTTATTGGTAGAGTTTGTATGTTGCTTTAATTATCAATCCACACAAAACTGTAATGTGAAACAATAATTTCTTAAATTAAAGGCAAAAATCCCAAGATGGCACATTAAGTGCCAAAACATATTTGGGTGATAAAAACATGAAAGGTGCCTTTTATAAAGCAGAATACCTCCCCAGTTTAATGTTCTTGAACATTGTCCATTGATGTTCAACAGTCAGTTCTAGATATGAAATTTGAGTATTGAACAATCAGGTAATCCGAAATCAAACAAGAGACATAGGTCTCTTGTTGCTCTTGCTAAACAGAAAGATCTTCCTACATTTCCTGATTTTTCTATTTACAACTGTATTTACTTTGTACTCACTGATTTCCTCTTATGTACTGAGCTCAGGTCTGTTTGTCATTGGTAGATCTAATGTTATCTCTGCAAGTTGGTTCTCTGCTTAAAGATTAAAGGTAATATTGGGATAAAGTGCTTAGAATGATATCACTTGATTCTCTGTTCATTGCATGCATTTTAAACAACTGAGTTTCCCAGTCTATATCTGGTAAGCTAAAATCTCCAGATAACATTATAACATGACTAGTACATGTGTATGAAATATTTTTCATTTTCCCTCAGATGTATTACAACTACTATTGCTGAGCAATGGCAATATTTGATCCTCTTTCAACTCTCATATTTAGTCACATTATTTCACATTCCAGAACTGTACTATTGTAATTAGATACTATTGTATTTTTTATCACTATAAGCACATTTCCACCTTCAGTGTTCAACTTGTTCTTGCAATATACATTCTAGTCTTGAGTTTAGATTACCATTACTTTTGGCATCTTGTTCCAGCCATCTTGCCGTCCTTGTACCTGGGTGGGCATTGTGGATGTGTATAAGTGAGTGCAATTCTGGGATTCTTTCCATATAACTACTGCAGTCATCAGTTATTGTATTGACATTTTTTTCTTCATTCTGTTGTGTTGCCTTGTCTGGCTTTTTCGGGCCTGTGGAGAGATTTTTGCATCCTAAAAATTCCACAGGTTTACATACTCCACTACATTACTAACTACATCCTGTATGAAGTGCATGCCTGAGTATTAAGGGAGACCCTACATTTCTCCACCAAAAAGTGCAGGTCACGGAATTTGCATCAAACATAGTCACAGAATTATCAGAGACTCTAGTTTGAGCCTTCCATTTAGCTTGAAACTGGAGGAAATGAAGCTAATAATTGATACCTCTGCTTCCACCCCATGAGTGGGACTTGCTGTCTTCTTCAAATCCACCAGCCACCTGTTGGAAGTGAGGAAGACCATAGCCTTTGAACTTAAGTGGCAGAGGTAATTGGTGTTGACATGAGCTGTGATTTGCAGCTGGATGCACCCACTGTCTCAATCACCGTACGCAGAGCATCAACCAGATCTTGGATGACAACTAAACCCATCCCCTACCAACATCCAAGCAAACGGACACTGAACTTCTTTCCCTATGTGTCTGCTGTTTTCTCAACTGTCATTAATGAGCACAGTGTTAACTGAACATAAAACCCTAATCTTCCTTTCTTTTTTGTTTCCCTAATGGGCTTTATTAACTGCCTGGATTGGAGTTCCCAATGAAAAGCAAACACACCCTCTGCAGTTGTCCAGACCTCTCAGGAAGATTGCGCATCATCATCACAAGCGATATGGCCCATAATAGTTTAAATGTACTATCAACTAAGGGTATACAAAGCTTTACTGAGGCTTAAGGAGACAGCATTGTGGTCAGTCTCCACTTTCACCTTCCAGCCAGAGTTTTGTGATCCTTCCACTGTTCACCATTACTGTCTACCAGAAGAGACGTGGGAATCCTAAACAAAGTAAGTTCTGTTTCTATTTGTATCCTTGCTGTGCATGCGCGGCAGTTACTCAGAGTCAAGAAGAAGACATGTACGCCATTTTCAGATTGCTACTAACAACGTGTGGTTTTTAGTGCTACTGTACAATGTCAGCCATAATTGAAAATGCCGCCGCGTGTGAGATCATATCTGTAATTCACTTTCTAAATGTAAATAAAGTAAACCAAAGGAAATTCATTCCCAAATATGTGAGGTTTACAGACAAAATGTTAAGAGTGATTCATTGGTTAGAAGATGGGTCAGACTGCTCAATGAAGGACGTGATCAAGTGCACAATGAATTATGGGAATTTCACTGGGACGAGTTTGATCATCCTCCGTACAGCCCAGGCCTCACTCCTAGCAACTTTCATCTCTTCTTACATCTAAAATATGTCCTTTGGTGGTCAACATTTCAATGATGGTGATGAGCTGAAAGAAAATGTTACCACATGGTTGAATACAGCAGGCGGCAACATTCTATGAAGAAGGCATAGAAAAACTTGTGCCATGCTATAACAAGTACCTACAAAATTTTGAAAGCTATGTAGAACAGTAGTTTAACAGTTGTAGATTTTTGTACAATAAATATTTTTTCTGCATCTGTATTATTTATATAACCAAATGGAACTTACTTTCTGGACATACCTAGCACACTGAGAAAACATAACAAACTGACAGCAAAGATGTATAAAACTGTAGTACCCTCCATGGAGAGTATATATAATCCCAATTTGTGGTTAACTTTGATGGCAGAAAAATATGAAGCCATAATGTCATCTACGGAGAGTATAAGTAATCAAACTCTTGTTTGACGAGATTGCAGTGCCATTGTCTTTGACTGTGTGTGACTGTGTGTTGGAATCCAAAGTTTGTGAAGAATAAAATCATCATCCTGATTAATTAAATTACTCACCAGCCGAATTTCAATAGTTCCTCTAAAAATCAAATCCCAGAAGGATGACACGGATGATAATATCTGAACATTATCAAAATCCGTATTGTGAGTAGTTTGAATACAGTTGTTATGCCGCAAACATTGTGACAGGGACATGTCTTAAGATCTTGGTTTGCTCACGTTAACAAGACGGAATAAGGTCAGCAGCTGGTAGCAGAAAATGCTCACCCGCCTTGCGTGATGACGGCAGCCGCTGCGTCGGCAAGTTGGAAAGCCTACCGTCAGCGAACTGTGTGTGAGTGAAATGGCTGTTAGACAGAGACGCAGCTAGTAAACATTTCATAACTACACGTAACTCTGTCACAAGAGTTGATAAGACCGCGGATGCGTCAGCGGTAAAGACACATTGGGCGAACACTGCATTTTTAAAGGGAACACATTCAAACCGTTTGATACATCATAGCTTCAGCCAATTTTATGTATAAATACTCTCAAATTTAGAAGTAGCAGTCACTTGGTCTTCTGAATCGACAATGCCCAGGAGGTAGTCGTCAATTCACTGGCCTAATCGTTGTGCTCAGTCTTTGTCAGAGATAGCAGCACATACGGGTAGCTGCTAGAGGCAGCTAAGAGATGGAGTCTGGTTGAGGCCATACTTCACATTAAACATCATCTGGGAAGATGGTGATCCACTGTGCTGACGACTTCACACCTCTATGGTGGCTGCCTGAGGCCAGCGCAGTCTTCAGTGGTTGGTTACTAAAGGCCAATGTTTCTGTCGTTGAGTTAGCACTCTGGTGCTAATCTGGCCAGTTGGTGTCCCGAGTCGGAAACCAGCACGACATCCGACTTCAGAGGGGTCCCTGCGTGAATCCACTGGCCACTGCATAGCCTGGTGAAGGGATAGAGCACTTCACAATAAACGTCTTTGCATCGCTTCCCGGCATCGCGGCGAGGCTCGGGCACTACCACCATACATAACACCAAGGTTACAGCTCGAAGGCGACACCACCTACTGCTATAGCTCTTGTCAAGCTAGTGCCTTCATCATACTTATGTTTGTTACGGAATAAAATGTGTCAACTATAATTCTGTTTCACTAGCATCCCTTGGCACTCCACCAGGTTTTCCATGCCTCTTCCTGATCTAAAGCTGGGAACACACTGCTCGGCTCCAGCACAGTGTTCAGCCACTGCTGATTTATTGGGTTAAAGCAGGTGGGTTTGCCATCAATGTTTCCTTGAGGCAGAAAAATTTCTGTCCTAACATCAACTTACCCTTTTCTCTAATGACATCTTGCCTGCTATGGATGAAGAGCAACAGGCAGGCTGCAAATTTCTCAATTAGAGAAAGGCATTTGACAGGGTACTGCACTACTAATGAAGGTACGAGCTTATGGAATAGGTATCCATTGTGTGTGTTCATCAGAGACTAGGATATTGTCAAGGGTGCCCTAGGGAACTGTGAGAGGACCACTATCATTTCCCTACTGCAATCTGCGGCTGTTAGCTAATGATGCTGTGGTGTTGAAGAGGGTGTCATGATTGGATGACTGTAGTAGGATGCAGAATTTGAGGTGGACTGCAGAATGACTCCACTAGCTCCAACCTACATTTCCTGTAAGGACCACAAAGATAAGTTCAGAGAGATTAGGGCTTGTACAGATGCATACAAGCATTCATTTTTCCCTCATTCTATATGGGAGTGGAGCAGGAAAGCAAGCAACTAGTAGTGGTACTGAGTAACCTCCACCATGCACTTTTGGGTGAATTACAGAGTATGTATGTAGATGCAGATCATTCATGAACTGTGCACAAAGTGCATCCAATATATGAATATCCACATTGATATGGAATTTCATACACACCTTCTGCAAAACCAAATCTTCCTGCACAGAGCCTACTAGTGTGCATATCTTTGGTGCTGGCGGAAAAGCAACTTAAACTTTGTATTTGGAGAGGATGCAGCCAATTTTTGAGGATAAATTATCGACATATGGTTCGAAATCCATTGACTTGCACTTTTCATCTTCTGGTTCTTCCAGTGTAACATTCATTTTAGGTTTGAATTTTAAGGTGTTGCAGATCTTCTACAGTGGATAGCCATTTGCTTAAAGTATTTTTCCAGACGCTCATGCTGTTCCTGTAGATGGTCTTTGTCAGAAATCATATGTTTCCTGTGTACAAGCCTATTAAGGCTACCATTCATTTGTGCAGGATAAAGACAGCTGTCTGCTTGCAGATACAGATCCATAAGTGTTGGCTTACAAAAGATACTAAGTTCCAGAGTACTGTCAGTTTTACAATGAACCAACACACCCAACAAAGGGAGGCTACTGTCCCTTTCTAGCTTCGTACTTCTCTGTCGTCAAATTTAACCACAGATTATGGTTATATATAACATCCACTGATCTCCATGCTAACTAGATGTATAACTTTGTTTTCTGAGAATGTAACTACAGTGTGCCAGCACATTCATATGTTTTACATTGCTGTCATGTTGCAATTTAGCAAACAAATTTCCATTAGTTTCAATGATAATCTCCATGGACGGCACAACAGCTTTCTACATCTTTGCTGTCCATTTGTTATACTTCCACAGTATGAAAGGTGAACAAGAACGCTCTGCTGACAGTCTACTAGTCTTCAGATTTGGTCTGAAGATGGTTGAACAATAAACAGCTGAAATATTAGCAAAATAAAATAAATGCTTATACCCAAATACCTGTAATTTTATTTAAAATGAAATACACCATGAAAATATAAAAAGTTCTGATCAAAATATTGTATGTCACACTCTTGGTGGCAATACACCTCACATCTTGAAATCATACAGCTTTTCTTTCAGTTTATATGTCATTATATTGTTGGTAACTAGTAGCTTTTTAAAATTAATGATATAGGGCCTAAACATGAGATAAATTTGTTACTGTCACTGTATGTTTCTCAGAAGACATATGGTTTTCTCCACGTAATTTCCAAATCTGTTCTCAGAATTATTCATTTCAACAAATGAAACAAGTGTGAACAGTAAGATGTTTTTCACATATACTTTATTTGTTTTATCACAGGCTGAAACAATGCCAATTACACATATGTGGAAAACAGTGATAATGAATTATTTTTCAAAAGAGATAGATTAGCTGGCCAGTACTTACTTTTGTGCTGGGTAGTCTAAAACGTTCTTCATTAAAAGGGAAAGATGGACACGTGTGTGTGTGTGTGTGTGTGTGCGTCCATCTTTCCCGGTTATTGAAAAACGTTTTAGACAACCCCCCTCCTGCCCCTCCTACACCCCACAACATCATTCAGTTCACTCATCTTCTCTTCTCTTGACTATTTGATCTTTCCTCTTTGGTTATATATATCCTCTCTGGCTTGGCTCAGTACGAACATGCAGTATCTCTGACATCCACACTCCTGAAACACCACCTTCATGACCTAGGTCGTGAATTACCTTTCCCTTCCGTTCCCGTGCTTTCTTCTTCCCTTATCTCCCACATGAGGAAGGAACTGTGTTCTGAAAGCTTGTCCTTTTTCGTCCCCTTTTTTTCTGTTTCTTCATTTGTGTAACTATCGGCGGTACAGCACGAAGGTAAGTACTGGCCAGCCAATCTATCTCTTTTGAAAATAATTTATCATCTCTGAGGAGAATTTTCAACATTAATCAAACAGTGATAATGAACAGTTTTATACAACATTTTCACAAAAATAACTGTTTCAGTCTAATTCATTACACATTTCATACTTCAGCTACAGATAAATATTTCCTTCTGGTCTTTTTATTCACATATAAAGTCCATTACAGAACTGTATGTGTAGTATAATTTTTTTTATCAAGAGATACATAATAATGATGACACTGTCTTGCTGATGATGATTGCAAAATCTCACATAAACTGTAGAATCTATGTATGTAAACTTCAAGCCTCCTCTTACTGCTTATGTCAATCATCAGTTGGAGTCCCAGGAAGATGGTCCACAGAGCCATTCTGCAACATAAGAATAAGTGTTGGATGAATAGAGGACTTTTTCCCTTTCTCAGTTCATTCGTTCTAACCTCCCTCATCTCCCCCCCCCCTCCCAAGGTCAAATGAACTGTACAAAATAATGAAGTGGAACAACTCAATTTAAAGATCAAATAGAATAATGGAAAGTTCTTGTTGGAATATGAACAATACTATTGGGTCAGATTCCAAATCACCCCCTTCTAAATGTGCTTCCAGTTATTGTCTCATTCTCAACCACCTGTGTTATTTCTCTCCTCTTTACTCATCCACCTTTTGAAATCCCCTGTGTTCTGAACTGCATCTCTTTTTGCCAATCAATTACCTGCATGCTCTGTCAGGTGGTGCTGTTATATTTGCTTTGCCATGCAACCTCACCCTTCTCCAACCCTTGCCCTGCATTTTTCCCCTTCTCTGTCCCCTCCCTGTGTTGCTCCAATTTGGGGGCAACACTTGGAAAGCAGCAGCCACCGATGATGATTGTATGTAAGTAAGCTGTGTCTGTGCAAATCTTTGAATACTGGTACATGTTATTTTCTGATGAAGGCTGTGGCTAAAAATTGTGTGTGTGTATGATTCTAATTGTTTTCTATTTGTTGTCTGTGACTCAGTGAACATATTTGGGGTGAGTTACAACCTATTCTTATATACAGTATTATCATTTGCACATTTAATTCCTTAACCTCTGGACTTGCTGTGTATGATAACAATTGGCCTTCATGATAGTTGGTCCTTAAGCCTATTGACATTTATGTTTGGAATTATTCAAAGAAAAGATGTGGATCTAATGTAATGAAGGGCCACATTTATGAGACACAAACAGCATCAAATGTCATACTGTAACAAGCATATACTGAATTTCAAGAATTAACTGAACTTTGGTTTAATATTTCCAGTTCATTAGATTTATATAGCAAAAGTAACTGCCACACACATAATTATGGTCTTTCAATGTACTTTATCATAAATTTTATGACCTATATTGCATAGAAGCACAGATACAGTCATCATGAGTGTATGAGTTGTGCCTGTATGATTGTCTGATTGTGTCGTGTTCTTTTTCTGATGAATGTAGGGGCTGAAGGTTTTATTTATTTATCCATCCATCTTTAAGTATTTGTATGCAATCAATGTTATCATGAGTTATGTACAGTTTGTTCTAGGCCTTATACATTTGAATGATGGATTAAAAAAATAGAATTAAACATAGTAACATAATTTATCGTTTAATGTGTAACTGAAGTACAAGTACACATAATAAACAAATAACAGTATGCATGTTTATGTTGCTTAGTGTGAAGGTTATGTCAAAGTAATACTTGTATTTATCAGGAAATGTATTGGAGATTTTATTTACATCTGCTTCATCAAAGATTTCATTCCACATTTCGCAACTCAATATGTTGCAAAGTTTTCTGTAGTTCCTTCTCTAGACTGTCACACAGATAACAAAATGGCAGATATCAAAATAATTGACAGAGGGATAGAAAAACAAATAAAATAGCTGAAAAGGGGAAATGCCGCAGGACCCATGGGATATTAGTTCGATTTTACACAGAGAACGTGAAGGAATTTGCTCCCCTTCTTGCAGCAGTGTATTGTAGGTCACTAGAAGAGCATAGCGTTCGAAAAGATTGGAAAATGGCGCAGCTCAACCCCGTTTTCAAGAAGGGATGTTGAACAGATGTGCAGAACTATAGGCCTCTATCTCTAACGTCGGTCAGTTGTAGAATTTTGGAAGACATATTATATTCAAGTATAAAGACTTTTCTGGAGACTAGAAATCTGCTCTGTAGGAATTAGCATGGGTTTCAAAACAGGCGATTGTGTGAAACTCAGCTCGTGCTATTTGTCAACGAGACTCAGAGGACCATAGACACAGATTATCAGATAGATGCCATGTTTCTTGACTTTCGCAAGGTGTTTTATACAGTTCCCCACAGTCGTTTGATGACTGTAAGAGTATATGGTCTATTAGACCAATTGTGTGATTGGATTGAGGAGTTCCTAGATAACAGAATGCATGTCATTCTCAATGGAGAGAAGTCTTCCAAAGTAAGAGTGATGTCAGGTGTGCCACAGGGGAGTGTCATAGGTCCGTTGCAGTTCACAATATATATATATATATAAATGACCTTGTAGATAACATCAGAAGTTCACTGAGGCTTTTTGCAAATGATGCTGTAGTATTTAGAGTGATTGTAACAATGGAAAATTTTATTGAAATACAGGAGGATCTGCATCGAATTGACACATGGTGCAGGGAATGGCAATTGAATCTCATTGTAGACAAGTGTAATGTGCTACGAATAGATAGAAAGAAATCATTTAGCTACACTATAGCAGGTCAACAACTGGAAGCAGTTAATTCCATAACTTATCTGAGAATGGGCATTAGGAGTGATTCAAAATGGAGCGACCATATAAAATCAATTGTTGGTAAAGCAGATGCCAGACTTAGATTCATTGGAAAAATCCTAAGGAAATGCAGCCCGAAAACAAAGGAAGTAGGTTACAGTGCACTTGTTCGCTCACTGCTTGAATACTGCTCACTGGTGTGGGATCCATACCAAGGGGAGTTGATAAAGGAGGTAAAGAAGATCTAACGGAGAGTAGCATGCTTCGTTACAGGATCATTTAGTAATCATGAAAACATTACGGAGATGATCGATAAACTTCAGTGGAAGACTCTGCAGGAAAGACGCTATGTCGCTCGATACGGGCTTTTGTCGAAGTTTCAAGAACATTCCTTTACCGAGGACTCTAGCAGTATATTACTTCCTCCTACATATATCTCGCAAAGAGATCATGAGGGTAAAATCAGAGAGATTAGAGCGCACACAGAGGCATACCAACAATCTTTCTTTCCATGAACAATACATGACTGGAATAGGGAGAACCGATAGTGGTACTCAAGGTACCCTCCATCACACACCGTTGGGTGGATTGCGGAGTATGGCTTTAGATGTAGATGTACTATCACTGAAATCCCTGCATTCAATTATTTTAAAGGGAGATATCTTTTCTGAGCATAATTCTAATGTTAACAATACAGTCTCATGATCACTGTAACCTCTCTTAACTACCTTACTGTAGTAGGAAGGATACATTTCTTGAACAAAAATTTTCTCTGTTGTAGTTTTACTATGCTTAGTGACTCTGGTTGGGGAATTTACTGGGGGGATTAAGTTGAAACTCTCCATCATATATAGTACTGCCGCAGCGGAGCGGTCAAGCGCATTGAGGCTATATGATAGGATGTGTGAGGCCATTCCCCATCGGGGATTCGAATCCCCCCTCAGGCATGGATGCTTGTGCTGTCTTTAGTATAAGGTAGTTCATAAGTAGTATGTTTAGGGACTGATGACCCCACAGTTAAGTCTCATAAGCTTAACAAACATTTGAACATATTTCTTCTTTGTAATTGTGTGACAGTGATTGTCTTTTCTTTATGCCTCTCTGTAGCTCAGTGAATGTCTTTAAAGTAAGTTGCAATGTTCCTCATCATATTGTTAAATTTTGTATAAAGTAAGTCTTGAACAACGTCGACATTTTGTGTACCATGATCCTTATTTACTTCAATTTACAGTAACTAGCATTCTCATTTTGAGGTACTCATCATTAGCTAGTTAAATGAGGAGTAGACAAGAGGTTACAGAAAATGTGATACCTTAATTTCTCACTTTGTATGGCATATTCAAAAACCTTACAGGTATGCAGCCAGGTATGAAACTCGACATCAGCCAATATTTTGGCGGAGCACACCATGCCATTCTCAAAGCAATACTGCAGCAAGGAAGCAATGCACAATGACATTTAAAACCTCACTGCAGTATTGGCCAGTGTCGAGTTTTACACCTGGCTGCAAACCCATAAGGTTTTTGAGGTTACAGAGAATATTATATTAATTTGTTTGTAGATGGCCTGGGAGATGTAAGTTGGATCTTTGCTTATGAAGATGAAACTGACAAGGGGACTGTAAAGATTCTTTTTGATAATTGCTTGCAAACATTTTCAGATGTAATGCTATCTCGTTCCTGTCTTAGAAAGAGCAGCTCTAAATATAAAATCTAAATCAGAAATTATGACAGTATTTTGATGAAGTAGTTCATATAAGGGAGAGATTATCACATGGTATAGAATTTTACAAAACATCTTCTAAGGGGCTGAGCCAATAACACTGTAAATAAGCCTGACTGAAATGTCAGAAACACAAACAACATGGTGACCAATTATGTTCTTTATTCCTTGAGTATCAATGAATATAATCATTTGTCAAAATACATTTTCATTATGACTCGCTATAATAGTAACACCAATTGTTCTTATTTGGGAATAGTTTAATCATACTGTCACATTGAAAGCTGTAGGTGGTCCGGAATTTTAAGGCTGGTCGTTAATAGAGCATCACACCTTACATTTAGAACACATTTATTGCTAAACAAACGTACATTCAGTATAGACTGATTCCTGCTTCAGGCGCTCAGCTATAATGTCAACTAACTCATAAAGGGCTGAAATTTCATCCAAGCTGTTGTGTTCGGCTAATGGATTTCTCGAAAGGCAATTGGCATCCTAGTGTTTGCACCCATTTTTGAATACCACTGTGACATCATCCTCTTGAAGTCTTAGGCCATGTCCTATGTGGGCAACAAACGCGAGTGACAGCGCATGACAGATTCAAGCGACAAATCTCAACAGCCTGTACCGTTACGGATCTATCCTAGGTAAGCAACATCTGCAGCGCCATGTGTCAGATGTGAAAACAAGTGACATGCTTGAATCTTGTCGCTGTTGCACATGCGACAAAGTGTCGATTTCGTTGAGAATTGTCTGCTTGTTGAGGTTATACAGGAAGACACAATAATTCTGCGATCTAATAATCCCTGAAGTTTATGAAACTGCAACTGTTTCTGAAATAACAGAATGTAAAAATGTAGTTGTACATATAATTAAGAATTTTTACTGGGATAAGAAGTGTTCAAAAATCTCGTAAATTTTCTCTTGGACTTTAAATAAGACTGAAGTTAAATTTTTATATTGTTTTTAATATGACCATCTTTTGTTTTTATTCTGAGTGTTTGTTTGATTTACACAATGATGCACGTGTTTTGAGCAATTACATTTGTGTTTTGTAAGCATTTGCAGTAACATCAAACTTACTCCAGTAAGAGAGAGAGAAAACACTAGGATGTCACTCAAGATGTGTGTAAAATCACGTTTCTGAATAAAATATCTTGACACCATGTTTCAGCAGGAATTTAATGTGTTTGGTAGGCCTTCAGTGGAAGATAAGTGTTAGCAATAAAGATGAATAAATTGGTGCGATTGGTAAATTATTACAACTTGATAAACCTCATCACTACTCCTATGCAACGCCAACTGCTAACAATTCCGTCCAGAAATAAATTATTTACTGTCATCTTAAATAAGACTCATTTCATACTTATTCAGTTGTTGATGGTTTGTAGTCACAAAAGAAAAACTCGAAAGTATCTGTACTTGTCATTGTACTTGACTGGTGATCTCCACTGTCTATTTTCGTATTTGAAGTTATGAATGAAATAGTCCAAGAACATTCTTCACTTTGTAAATTTAATGCAAAGCACTCTTTTCACGTCTTATTTCATAAGACGTTTCATTTCAGTGTCGCACAGCCGTGTGCCGCGCGTAGTCGTGTGCTTTTGTCACTCACATAGGACATGGCCTTGGTGCCCATTTTATCTTGCTGGTTGACCTGATGGATACTTCAATCTGGTCAGCCAAAATAAAGAATGGTGGTCTGTCATGAAGGTGAATGTTTTACTGAATAAATATGGCCGGAACTTGTTGATAGAGATAATGGCGAGACATTCCTTCTCCATTGTAGAGTAGTTTATCTCGGACTTTGAGAGAACTCTTGATGCATAGGCTATCACATTTTCAGCACCTTCCTGAATTTGTACAAGACTGCACCAATCCCATAACCACTAGCGTCTGTGTGAAGTTCGGTTCCCACATTTTTGTCTTATAAGACTAGAAGTCTCATCATAGTAAAACAGTGTCTCGCTGCAAAAGTTCCTGTATCAGACCTCGCCATATATGCAAAGCCAGAGTAATTTCCTCTAGTGGGTTGTCGTCAGTAACAGCATAGTATGAGACTTCGTCAATTGCAATGAGCTCACCGTCTTGCACTGGTTTAGCTGTTCCAATACACATTCCTTTAGGAATGAGTTGGAATTGCTTGTGAAAATTAGTGATCCCAAGTTGTCCTTGACCACCTGTAATGCTTATGATAGCCGCTGGTATGTAAATTTCCTTTGTTATACTGATTAGCTTTTGGCGATCGACAAGCAGTCCACCATCCAACTGGTCATCTCGGCTGCAGACTGGAACTCTTCTCATTGTTAACAGTGGGATCTCAACATTCTTGACAGCAAACAACCTCCCAGGTAAGTATATGTTATGTGTACTCATCGGAATGGCTTCCTCAGTTTGTAGCTCAGATCTTCCACAGTCAATGACAGCCTGCAATGCCTAAAGGAAGTCCCATCCAAGGATGATGTTATGGCTACATTCTGTTAAAATGACAAATTCAATAAGCTGCATTCTGTTGTTGATAGTTTCTGCCGGCCAAGACGTATTTTCCATTTGCAACCTTCAGCACAGTTGCTGTTGTATCACAGAACATTATCTTCTTTAGTCTGCGGTGGTAGTAATTGGACAATACAGAGAAGGATGTTTCTGAAGCAACTAGTGCCCAGACAGGTTCGCCATCGATGATGATGTCAGTGACATTTCCCAACATCTTAGCGACTGTCGTCCATGGAGGATTTTCATTTGCGGCAGCCTCACCTCTGTAGATTGTGGCCTCGCCTAATTTTCCTGAACACAGCAGCTAGGCAAATGGCTGGAATCTATGTTAACACAACAGTGAACAGCAGCAGCATCTTGGAGAGCGTCCACGTTAATTATACGGTGATGGGCTCGAACCATAGGTTGACAGTAATCTTCTGCAGTTGACTGCCATTGAAAGGAATGCTCTGATGGTTGACATCTTGCGGCATAATAAAAGTCAAATACTCATCTTCTCTCCCTACAGTATTGTACGACATATCTGGGAAGATCATAGTGAAAACACAATGGTATGTTGCGTTCTGTCCTCCATATATATGTCCTTCTGTGAGGCTTCACAGTTGCTGTAGGAGTTGGTAGTGCTTGTGTTGGTCGCTTCCTAAGCTGCTGTTTGGCAGCTGCGGCCTAAGTCGTAGCAGGGCGAGGCCATTCTTCATGTCAGGTGTGACTGGCAGGGCTGACAGACTCTAATGTTTGAAATACCTCTACCTCAGTGGTGTCAGTTCCCTCATGACATACAGGGCTGATGTCAGTGGCCATAATCTGGTGCCTGCTTGGTCCAACAGTCCTGGCTGCCATAAAATGTTGGTATTCTTGTCTCACAATTTGTAGTATGAAAGAAGCAAATGCATGCTGGTCTTCCACAATGGCTATAAAGACAACATTCGGGAGTATGTTGTACTTCTTTTGTCCAACCCTCCTCCATTGCATCTCTTTAATTTTCTGGCACCATTGGATAAACTCTTGTGTCATCAAAATGTCTTTTAACAGAAGAGCTTGATGCAAGTCTTCCACAATTCCCTTCATCAGGTGTGAAACTTTATTGGCCTCTGTCATATCCGGGTTAACTACATGACACAGGACCAAAATACTCTGTAGATATGACTATGTTGATTCACCATGTGGATAGGCCCTGTTCTTCAGTTGCTCTTCTGATAAACAGACTTGCTTCTGGTGTTCTCCAAATGTATTCTTAAGTTTTGTCTGGAATTTTCCCAGCCATCAAGCTTGTCCTTGTTATTTTCAAACCAGAGCTGGGACATCCTGTCCAGGTACAAATATACGTTTGCCAAGCCATAAGGTAATCCCACCTATTATACTCGGTGACTTGGTCAAACCCTTTCAGCCATTTATTTGGGTCCTATCCAGCATCTTCCGAGAACATAGATGGATGTCTGATGTGGAGCTGGCTTACCGCTGTTTTCACATTCATGGTTCTTTTGATGACCCTGACCTTTGGACAGAGGTAGTCAGTATACCCTTTGTATTCTGGTTCTTGTATGTGTAAGCAACAGCTCTACACTGCCTAAACGGAGCCATGATGATGCAAATGTACTGCAGGGTACTCGGTGCCTCCACCAAAAAGTGTCACATTGAAAACTGTAGGTGGTCTGGAATTTGAAGGCTGGTCATTAATAGAGTACAACACTTTACACTTATAACACATTTATTGCTAACACAAGTGTACACTCAGCATAGACTGACTCCTGCTTGGAGTGCTCCATTATTTATACCTAGAGAGAATTTTATGGATCTTACAAGTACATTAAATATAAGAAACATGTAGAACATTCTAGAAATAGTAAAGACAAACAAATAATTTTTTATTGGGGATTTGAACTGGGGACCGCAAGCACAGCAATCTGTGATGTTAACCACTGCACCACGCATGCCATCGGAAGACTCACGGCAATACACAAGAAAGTAGTAAAGCATTATAACTTTCTGAGTTCAAAATGTTTCACATCAGATTTTATTGTTTACATATTTCTATTGAAACTATTACGTAGATACTCACTCTCATTACTGTCTTTACTTCTTTTTCAACTAGGTGCTGTGTATCACTTGACTTGTGTTTCTGTTTACCAGCTTTTTTGCCATTATCAAAGGTGGTTCCATTTAGTTGTTCCAATAGATATGCTGGTTCCAGATATCTAGAAATAAGTTGATAATTCACAAATTAATAATTCTTATATAGTCCAAATGTTGTGATAGATAATTGCTACTATCTGTTAATAATTTATTAAAGATATGAAGATATATCAACAGAGCTGCTAAATGTATATTGCAAAAATCATTGCTGGCCTCAAGAATATTAATCTCTTAATCTTAAATTAACAAAAGGTAAGTTAATTAAGAAAACTATAACAAACTCTTTAACTTCTATTGAGTTTCTTTGAGATCATTAACCATTCATTAGGTATCTACTATTTATGTCACAATTGATGTCACACCACCAATAAAAATAATGTTATGACAAGTTCAAAGTACAAAGGTCAACGAAAAGAAATATAGAATCGAGTTTTTGGAAATATAATTTTGTTTAACCATAATATAAGCCATGAAGTGATGTTGGAATTAAAGGTGTCAAATTGATTTTTTCTTCCTGGCCTTTCTCCTCCCTCCAGAAATAAATCCGTAAATTATTTCTCCAAAAGCTTAATTCTACATTATTAATGGTGAAAGTGAGCTGAGGTATGTACCAGCTAGCCACAATATCTTTTCAAAAATTGTTATACCATTTCTTTGTTTATTTTAGAAGTCTTATTTAAAATTCTCTAAACAAAATAATTTTTTAGCCTTGGCAACTAGTTTGATTCACATATTCATTCCGCTTCACTTACAACATAAAGTATACATTTATGACTTAATAATTAATTCTCCTATGAACCCATGTCTTAATGTTTAACAAAGTTGTGTTTTTAAGTAATGAATTAATGATTAGTAAAGTTAACTTTCCCAATGGCCGTGCCACAGTGGATACACCAGTTCTTGTTAGATCACCGGTGTTAAGCACTGTCGGGCTTGGCTAGCACTTGGATGGGTAGCCATATGCATCTGCCAGTGCTGTTGGCGAGCAGGGTGCACTCAGTCCTTATGTGGATAACTGAGGAGCTACTTGATGGAGAAGTAATGGCTCCAGTCACGAAAACAGACTTAACAGCCACAGGAGTGCGGGGCACTGATCACGACCCTCTCCATACTGCATCCGTCGACGTCCTTGGGCGAAGGACGACGTGGCGGCCTGTCAGTACCTAGTAGGCCTCTCGAGGTCTTTTGGAGGGAGGAGTTAGCTATGGCAACAATCATGATTCATTCTTTTCAGGTTAGTTTTGTAGGGTAATCTGGATATACCTACATGTGTAACATTGGCTATATCTAGTGAGGAGACCTGCAGTGGAATCTCCATCAACATTGCCAGCTGGACATGTGAAATTCCACTATAAATGGGAAATATGAGTCTCAAGAGAGAGAATTTCTCTCGTTTACTGTTATCCGAGATTTTGTTACTGCTGTTTTCTTGGTCATACTACCAGACTAATATTATATGGCTCTTCAACTGATGATAATTGGGCTTAATTGAATTTTGTCAACACCCAAGTTATCACAGTGATGTCAAATAACGATACTTGCAGCAGGAGGCTAGCACATCCCCACATGGAGTTTCCCAGTCAGTAATGGTAAACAACTGCATTATTTTATTAGAACTTTACTCGGTATGATAGCTGCCGTATGTGCGCATAGCATTATAGTATTGCTTGACTTTTATAAAATTTAGTCAGGAACTACTGTGCAATCTAGAACTATGACTACCACAATAGAGGCCCAAGAGATGCACCCTATGTCCAGAGAGGGGGAAAGACATTGTTAATCTGCTAGCCACTGACAATGAAACACTCTGAAGGAAAAATTCAAATTTTCAGCATGCATTTGTGGCAATGAGAGATGCATATGATTAGCGTTTCAGAGCAGTTCCAGAAACTGTCGGCCCCAGTCCAGAATGGTAGTGGCAACTCAGCAGGCCGCACTGCCCTTCCTCAGTTCCAGCTCACTGCTCAATGTTGACCTGTTGTCCATTTTGCTCACTGTGCTTGCCCATTCTCATTGTATTGTAGACTCTTCTTTTGAAATTTGGATTACTGATTCTTCACATATTCTGTTCAGTGTCCATCACCAGTAATTTACATTTTACAGGTATTTTAAAATTTTGTAACCTAACAGAGATAAAAATTTCATTCTGTGTAGTACATACATTTTATAGGCATCATAAAGACAAATAAGCTTATTTCTTTGTAATTTCTATCAATGACAGAACACAGAATTCTTGCAATTTTTTAAAATTATTATTCATAAATGTTTAGATTTCATCTGCATCATTTAATATTTGGTTTTTCACATATCTTTTAATCATTTATCTAAAATGTTTACCTCCCTAGCCAATAGATGACACTTACGTAATTTTTAAGTTTCTTTGTGCTACCTACTTGTTAGGTGTTTTGTGTAAGAAATGGGGGGGGGGGGATGTGCATGATATTGACTGAGTAGAAAATTGTTAATGATGTAGACTGCAATAATATCATATTTGAAATAAATCGCAATTTGCAATTTGTTATGGCTTCACTGTACTAGGTTTAGATGGAATACCAAAGTGTGGTGAATGAAAATTTGTACTGGTCACTGTGTCCTTGGTGGCGGAGTGGTCAACGTGTCTGCCTAGAAAGCAGGAGATCCTGGGTTTGAATCCTGGCCAGGCACACATTTTCATTCGCCGCACTTTGGTATTCCATCTAAACCTAGTACAGTCAAGCCATAACAGATCACAAATTGTGATTTATTTCATTAAAAGCATGCTGTAATGTCGTCAAAAATATATATAATTGTATACAAGCCGAGTCTGGGCTCCTGATGGCAATTAATTGTGTCTCGATACCTCATGGTCTGTTCTTCCTGATGCGAGAATACAGTATTGTGACTGTGAGCATTACAGAACAAATAGGCTGTGGTAATAGGAAAGATACAGTGTGGCGAATGGAGATTTGGGTGTGGCAGGAGACGTGCATGGAAGAGTCCTCTGCAGTCGGGCTGGTCACTGTGTCCTTGGTGGCGGAGTGGTCAACGCGTCTGCCTAGTAAGCAGGAGATCCCGGTTTTGAATCCTGGCCAGGCACAGGAATGGAAGGGGAAGGTAAACCATCATCAAGACCTAGATCTTGAATTACCTTCCCCTTCTGTTCCCCTATTTTTTTTTCTTCCTTATCTCCCACCTGAAGAAGAAACTGTATTCCGAAAGCTTGTCCTTTTTCATTTTTCTTCAGTTGTGTCACTATCGGCGGTACAGCACAAAGGAAAGTACTGGCCAGCTAATCTATCTCTTTTGAAAAATAATTTATCATCACTGAGGAGAATCCCAACAAACACCAGCTTTTCTGAATTGCACAAGTGAGAACTCTCCCTACAATATATCTTATGCTCCCACAATCCCCCAGGCCTAAAGCTTTGCTAGTTAATGCCTCCACCACCCTTCACTTCCTCTCCCTGTCCACACTCTATCTTACATTTGTCTCCCATTCTGCCACACATTTCAGTCCCTTCTCTTCTTTCTGCCCTGTCCATCAGACAGCACTGGCGAATTCCCCCACCCGTCTCAAGCACCCTCCCAACACATGCTTCCCTCTCCTTGTCACTTCCCTAGCCCCCACCACTGGTTGCTCTTGCCTCAGCCATGCTGAGTACTGCAGACTGCCCACAGCAGCTTGAGACAACGGTTGTGTCTGTGTGTGTGTGTGTGTGTGTGTGTGTGTGTGTGTCTAACCAATGACATGCCTTAACAGCTAAAACTCTAATGTTGTATTCTATTATTTGCCACTTTCTGTAGCTCATTAGATGTCTCTGTGTAAGCAACCTACCATTCTCAAAAATATTGTTTAATCCTTCTTGGACTTTTAAGTCTATTGGCTCTACAGTCACTAGTGATAGCAAAATTATAGCTGTAGACAGTGAAAGGATGCAGACATCCTGGATGAAGTGGCAAATGACAAAAGGAATTACCTGTGATTGTTAGATGAGAACCATCTGAAGACATATCCACTGTCTCACCTACAGCACTGAATATTGGCTAATAACAAAACAGTCACAGTGATAATTTGGTATATTATAGAGGAAAAATTCCTAGCAGGAAAAAAATATATAAAAAAGTAGATGAAGGTTACTTACAAGGTGAAGGAGCACACACACACACACACACACACACACACACACACACAAAAAGGAAATGATGAGGGATTTAAGGGAGTGGGTAAGGAGCCATTCCAATCCCGGGAGAGGAAAGACTTACCTTGGGGGAAAAAGGAGTGTAAAAAAATACACACCCACACCCACACATATACACAAACGCAAACAAACCTAGGCAGACATACTGTAGAAAGCAAAGAAGTTGGACAGAGATACCACAACGACCATCTCCGGTTGCTCCAGTGCCACAAGAATCTAGACTGTGAGTGAGGTGGGCAGAGGAGGGTGGGGATGGAAAATTCCACATGACATGATGGACGTTAGAGGCTCTGATAGGCAGGAATGTGAGAGGCAGCATTGATTACAGTGAAAGGAAGCGGCAAGAGAGGATAAAACAGAGGTGTAGAGAACTGTTTGGGGGGCATTGAAATGATAAAAATAATAAAGGGAAAAAATAAAAAAAGTAAGTAAGGAGATATTGTAAGGGCCAACTCAAGTTGCAAGAAGACATGGATTAGAGGGCTATAGGATAACGAATGCTTGGGGGGAGGGGGGGATGGTGGTGGAGGAGAGAATCCAGATGACTCAGGTAGTAAAGTAGTCATTGAAATCCAGAGTATATGTTCAACCACATGCTGTGCCACAGGGTGATCCAGCTTTCTTTTTGCCACAGTTTGACAGTGGCCATTCATCCTGACAGACATCTGGTTCATTGTCATACCAATATAAAATGGTGTGTGATGATTGCAGTGGAGTTGGTAAATCACATGGCTGCTTTCACAGGTGGCCCAGCCTCTGATGGGGTAGGGTAAGCCAGCGACAGGACTGGAGTAGGAAGTGCTGGATACTTGGATTGGGCAGCTTTGCATCTGTGCCTTCCACAGGGATATGGTTCCTGAGATAAGGGGTTAGGATTCGGAGTGGATGTTGTGGAGGTTGAGTGGGCAATGGAACACCACTTTAGGAGGGGTCAAAAGAATCTGGGGTATGATTTCTATTATTTTAGGGCATGATGACATGGAACTGAAGCCCTGAAGAAGGATGTGACTTAATTTTTCAAGTCCTGGGTGGTATTGGATGACAAGGAGGACACGCCTTTGTGAGTAGTTATTGTGGTTGGAGGGAGGATTAGTGGTGTGGGGGAAATGGCATGGGAAATCTGTTTGTGGACTGGACTGTGAAGGCCTTCACCATACTGGGTGACAGACTTCTCATCACTACAAATTCACCATTCACAGGTGTCAAGGCTGTATAGGAGGAATTTTTTTATGTGGAATGGAGGGTTATCAGTCAAAGTATAGGTCTTATGTGGACGGAGCTGTCAGTGAGGTGGAGGTTAAAATCCAGTAAGGTGACTTTCTGGGTTGAGAAGGACGAAGTGAAATCGATGGGGGAGAAAGAGTTGAGGTTGTGAAGGAACAAGTATAGGGTCTCCTGGCTCTGAGTCCTAATCATGAAAATATCATCAATGAACCCAAACCAGATCAGGGGTTTGGAATTTTGGGAGGCTCGGAAGGTGTCCTCTAGAAAGCTCATAGTTTGGCTTAAAATGGTGCCACATGGGTGCCCATGGCTGTGCCGTGGATCTGATTGTATACTTTTCTTTCAAAAGAAAAGTAATTGTTTGTCAGGCTGCATTAATACCTGAGCCATTTGGATCCACCCCCCCCCCCCCTTTCCCTCTGGCAGCTCTTCTGAACTGTGCAGGTGGGAGTTATCTCTTCAACATATACTACGGTCCCACAACCTTCCTGGTCTCACCCTAAGATAACATGCCATCCCTACACCCTATGCCTAATATTATTTCCTGCTCCCCCCCCCCCCCAACCACACTTCCATCCCTACTCATTATCCTGTATCACTCCAATTTGTGTCTTCCTTGCAATTTTGCGTTGCCCCTTACATTATCCCCTTAATTAATTAATTTATTTCAATTTTTCCTTATTATTTTTATCCTTTCAATTTCTCCATTATCTCCCCACACTCCTCTACACCTCCTTTTTATCCTCTCCCAACCCTTCCCTTCGCTCTATTCAATGCCACATCTCACATTCTCGTCTATCAGAGCCTTTACAATCCATAATGCAATGTGGAACTTTCCACCCCCACCTTTACCCATCATCCTTCCCCTTCCATTTCCCATCTCACTCACAGTAAATGATGCTTGTGGTGTTGGAGCAGTTGCAAATGGTGGTTGTGTGTGTATAGTTGTCTGAGTGATTGTGTTAATGAAAGGTAAAGCAGTCAAAAATCTGAAGTTGGTTTGAACACCACAATGCTTTATTAGGCATGTTCCTGTTTTGAATGTGGTATGCTGTTGTCTTCCTCCAACCTTCAAACTGACTTGCCCTGTCAGTTATAGGGGGACCCACAGCGTAACATGGGTGTCGAACCATGGTGCTACTAGATATTTTTCACATCAGCAGCATTTCCAGAGGTGAAAGAAGTGGAAAGTGACAGATAAAAATCCTAGGACTTGACAGGAATCTAACCCATGACCTTTGGATTCATAGTCTGGCACTTTACCACTGTGCTACTGAGCAAATGTTTGCATTTCTTTTTTTGATGAAGTCCATGATTGAAAATTGAAGTTGTATGAATCTGATTGTCTATTTTTCATGCCTGTCAGCAGCTCATTGAGCCTCTTTATGCTGATTTGTTATCTACCCCCAATATTGACATTCCAAGACATTTACTTTTGTTAAAATAAACAATATAATATAGACAAATTTATTTCAATGGAATAAACGAGCTATATGAGGCAGAGACATTGAAATGCTGTTAGTCAGTGGATGAATTAATGCTGGATGAACTGACAATTTGAGTTGGATATAGTTTGTTACACACCTCAATATGGATATCAATATAGTTGTTCTAGCAGACCTGTCACTATGCGTTGAAATGAGAGAGATACTACACAAGATTATTTGGACCTCTCCTATATTGGTGCTCCATCAGCCACTCAATGTACACAACATCCTATGCTACTCTCAATTCTGATCCCTTACCATAGGGATCTGATCCCAGTCAAAGACCATGATGCAAGATATGTCCAGTCCACTCACCCAGCACTTCCTGTTCCAGTCCAGTCATATGCTTATCCTATCCCATCAGCTTCATTAAGAAGAAACAAAAGGCGACTGGTTGCTGTAATTTCTGAAACCTATCCCATCAGAGTCTGGGCTACCTGTAAAAGCAGCCATGTGATTTACCAACTCAGCTGCAATTATTTCTACAGTTTTTTCACTGGGCACAGTTTTTTCACTGGTATGACTACCAACTAAGGGTCCATCAGGATGAATGGCCACTGTCAAACTGTGGGCAAAAGCAAGCTGGATCATCCTACGGTGCAGCATGCTGGTTAGCACAATATGGTTATTTCAATGGCTGCTTTACAATGCCAGCCATCTGGATCCTCCCCTCCACCACTTTATGGCCTATGTTGTGATTGTGTGTGTGTGTGTGTGTGTGTTCCAGTTATTTTAAATAACGTTTCAATAATTAAGTGTTTGCTGATTACATAAGGCAACTAATGGAGGTTCTAAATTCAATCATGCTTAGGCACAGTTCCGATTAATGATGAAAAGGCCTCTAACTGATTCATGAGTAAGCATTTATTTCTTCATCTCAAAAAGACTTCTATATAAGGCAAGGAATTGTCAGAAAAGCCCAAAGAATTACTTTTAAAACAATTTAAAAATGAATGAACACATTTGTAAATTAACTATGAAGCTATATTTTGCACTTATAAGTAACCTTCAGTGTGGTGGCCAAAATGCATGGGAGTCAGATTATTTCACACTTTTTCGTTCCCTTGCCTCTTATGAAATTATCTTTTGGGGCAATGAACCTACAGTAAATAATCTTATTGAATCTTGTGTTAAGTAATGAAAACAATCACAGAAATATTTTCTAAGAACATGGAATTCTTCCAGCTACTTCCCTGTAAATTTCCTTGTCCATGGTTTTTGCCATTGATAATAGCTGAACTTAGTGTGCAGTGTTTCAATACAAGACACAAAAATAAATATTGCATAAAATTTGAATGCCTATGTACCCAATAATCTCAAATCCGACATAAGCAGCAATAAATCAGGAATTGCTAACAGTTATAACAGTGATATAATTCTGTTTATCATGTTGTAGTCTTTGCACCCTATTTCACAAATAATTACATGTGTACATTGTTCTTTGTCTTCCAGTAGTGATCAAAGATAATTGTAGATACTGATAACATGAACTGTATTAAAAAGTAGCACTTACTTCACTCCAGAAATAACAGTTCCCAAACCAGTACCAGATGATCCAAAAACAGGTGCAGTAGTCCTGTAACGTGCCAAGGATTCTGCTGTTCCTTCCAGAGTTTGCTCAAATTCAAACTTGCGATATGTTGGTGCTGAGCTTCTGTTGGTTTCCTGTTGGAGCAATGCAAGTGATTATTAACATTAAAATTATTGGTGAGAGGTAGTAGGTGTAGAAAGAAGTGCAACTTTAAGAAACAGTTTCAAATCAGATCCATTGAAAGCTAAGGAACCAATAAATCTATCAAAGGGAAGTGCAGGTTGGAATATCAATGAAAATAATACATTGATAATGATTGCTCTTGTTTAGTTCACGTATTTCTTATGACTGGCTTATTCTACAGTTCTAATTTTTTATGAATTTTATTAAATATTTGTGAGTTAAATGTCTGCAAATAACTAAGCATTTAGGAACTTTCCACAACTGTTTACTAGAAGGACTGTCATAGTCATTCAGATTCTTTATTTACCATTGACCACATGAAATGAAATAGGCTTTGACATACTGATACTTACACAATAATGATCATCTTATTAGGGTAACTAATCTTTATACTAAATGTTCAAAGTACTTATCCAGCATTAATTAATTTAACAGGATTACAATTATAATATTATAATTCAATTTGTATACTAGAAATATCCCACAATTCTTTTAGACTATAGTATGAATTTTCTATTAACCTATTGTACAATTTGTTACTGAAAGGTGTATTAATTGCAGAATGTGGTAACTTATTAAAAATTTCAGGCAGTTCACTTTGTGAGAGTCTCCTGCTGTTACTAGTCCTTGTCTAAGAATGTAAATACTCATATTATTCATAGTATCATGATCATGTATATTGCCTCTTCTGATAAACTTGGTATTGTTATTTTTAGTGTACATCAATGATGCGTAAATACATAGATTTATCACTGTCAATATTTCCATTTTAGTGAATAACGGATGACATGTGCTCTTGCACCAACCTTACACATTACTCTTAGCTTATTTTTATGTATCCATAACACATCATTGACATGAGTGACCCCAAAGTAACAGCCCATATGATGTGTGAAACTGAACAAGTCCAAAGTAAGCTGTTTTAAGATATCTGTCACTCACTAGTTCAGTCAATTTCCACATGAGATAGGACACTTTTGGTAACTTTTTACATATATTTTCAATATGTAGTTGCCAGTTAAATTTGGAGTCAATGTGTATTGCCAGAAGTTTTATAGATTTTGGTTCTGTCTTTTGCTAGTACCAACATCAAATGCTGAGTTTTCTCAGGATTGCATAGTAATTTGTTGGCTGATAACCAGTTTTCCTATCCCCACAACTGTACAACATCTATGCAGAACACGTCATTAGGAAAGCTCTTGATGGTTGGACCAAAGGCATCTCAATTGGTGGAAGAACAGTCAACAATCTCTGTTTTGCTGATGACACTGTACTTTTAGCCAACAGCAAATATTAACTTGCTGCGCTACTAACTAGAATAAAAGATATTAGTCTACCATATGGACTAGACATCAACCTCAGTAAGTTCAAACTCATGTTAATTGATGGAGAATAACAGATCCAGCTCACAGGTCAATTAAAGGAACTGGAAGTCGTGCAGTTCTTCACCTATCTTGGGTCAACCATCTGCAGCATAGGTAGTTGTGAAGAGGACATAAGAAGACAGATCACACTAGGATGATTGGCTATGAAGAAGCTCACGAAGATCTGGCACAGCTGAGCAATAACAAATAGCACACTCATGTTTTCTGACTTCTTTTATCGCTGTGAATCATGGACACTCAAGGCCAGAGACAAACAACACATTGATGCTTTGGTGTTGGCGTAGGATGCTACACATAAAATGGACCAAAAGAAGAACAAATGTGTCCATTATTGAATTCAATACTTCCAGATGCCTTTTTTCTTGAGTCGACTAAAAATTCTCCAGTTCTTTGGCCATATTGTGAGAAGAGACAGAGAAAACCTAGAAAAAATAATCTTACAAGGAAAGATCGAGGGCACAAGACCAAGAGGAAGAGCAGCAAGCGGATGGATAGACCTAATCAAGAAGATCTCTGGTCTACCTCTTCAGCAGGCACTGACAGAAGCTGACAACCGTCTGGAATGGAGACGCTTGGTTCATGGGGTCACTACACTCAGCAATGAGCACAACGACTTATGATGATGATGAACCAGTTCAGTATTAAGGAGAGAGTGCTCTATGATTTCTTATTATATCGTCATTTGTGGTGATTAATGTTGTATAACTGACTCAGACCCAGACTTGGTTTCAAAACTTTTTCATCAGATGTTCAAATTTCTCAAAAAATAAGTTAACATCATCATTTGGAGATACATACAAACTAACAGTTATGATATTTTGGTCTATCAGTCTTATACAATGACATTCACAGTGTAGCATAATATGCTGTCTGGTAAATATTGCAAGCCCCATTTTTCCTCTCATTTCTACACATTATATCTGCCAGAATGTACTCATTAGGTTTGAAAAATGTAGTTGGTTTTCTGTAAGCCAATGTACTGACACACACAATACATCACATCTTTCAGTTTTACAATAGGTTTACTTAGATGATGGTAAGTATTTTACATTTATTTTGCCTCTGAGTTGCCCTTGTTTTTGAGAAAGTATCTTTACATTTAGCCTAAGAAAGCCTAGCTAGTCTTGTTTTTTTAAAGTGAAATCCACAACTTGTATGTCAGTTCAATTAATATTGCTCAGGTCTAACAATTGTACATGATTGAACTTGTCACACAGTTTTTTAGCTTAGCATTACAGCACTGTACTTCTCTATTAATGCATGGCCATTGTGGAATATCATATCACACTGGCACATTTGTCATGACAATGTTTGTGTGTGTGTGAGTTTCAGTGATATTGTCACGTTGAAGTGGAAACAGGCTTGACTTTGAAGGCAACTAAACACAGCACTTATACTGAAAGAACATTTATTACGAACTCAACATACACGCAGCACTGACTGCCTCTCAGGCAGAGAGCTCTGCTATTTATACACAGACAGAATTTACCAGAATTTAGAAGAACAATTAACATAAGAAACAAGTAGAATTTACAAGTGAACATAAGAAAGATGTAGAACCTTCTGGACTTGTTAATTACAAAGAAATAAATTTTTGCCGGTGGGCGGGATTGAACCGGCGACCTTCTGCACCACAGTCCATGACGCTAACGCCTGCGCCACGCCGGCAGTCGGTGTTCGTGGTCTCTCGTGGCATTGCTCCCTCTCCTGGAGAAACAGTGACCCACTGTTATGATCCCTGTGGAGCCAGCTGCAATTTCCTGGATCTTGACCGTGTCATTGGTGCTCTGTATGACAGTTCAAGAGAATCCTTCCCTTCTCCGTGATTATCGACGACAGACGTTCCTGTCGTGGCTTCATCAGGAACATTACCATCCTTAGAGTCCTTGAACAAGAAGCCATTGTCGTCTACCTGCTCTTCAGGATCGTAGTAAGGCTTCATGCGCAGGACGTGAACAATGTCTCTTTGTTTTTGACGTTTCGATGACGGCTCATAATCCTCAACTTCGTATGTGACGTCTGACAGGTGGCGTATGACACGATACGGACCAAAGATTCTCTTCAATAACTTTTCTGACAGTCCAACCTTCCGTACAGGGGTAAAAATCCATACCTGATCTCCTGGGCTGTACACAACATGTTGGTGCTTGTCGTTATACCGCTGACGGTCCTTCTCCTGGGCGTCCAGTGTCCATATGCGAGCCAGCTGTCTTGTTTCTTCGACCCTGGTGATGAGCTGTTTAACATAGTCATCCTGAGTGGCGTCCGGTTGGAACGGGAACAGCGTATCCATTGTCGTCTCAGCTTTACGGCCATGGAGCAGGAAAAACTAAGTGAAGCCTGTGGTGTCCTGTCTTGCAGTATTGTAAGCAAATGTCACAACTGGCAGAGTTGTATCCCAATCCTTCTGCTCAACATCGAAGTACATCGACAGCATGTCGGCTAACGTCTTGTTAAAATGTTCCGTAAGACCATTTGTCTGAGGATGGTATGCAGTTGTCATTCTGTGGACAATGTTGCACTGTGACGTTACCTCTGATACTAGTTTTAACTGGATTATTTTTTCCATGATCAGATATCATCACACGTGGTGCTCCATGCTTCAAAATAATGTCTTCTACAAGGAATTTTGCGATCTCTAGAGCTTCTGCAGTCGGCACAGGTTTGGTGACAGTGTAGCGTGTGAGGTAGTCACTGCAGACTATTATCCAACGGTTCCCGGTTGTCGACTACGGGAACCTCCCTAAAAGATCGATCCCAACTCAGTGGAATGGAGCTGCTGCCGGCGGAATCGGTACAAGATGTCCTGGAGGTAATTGCGGCACATGCTTCCGTTGCTGGCACTCTTTACAGTGACTCACATAGTGCTTGACAGATCTGTAGACACCTTTTCAGTAATACCTGCGTCTGATTCTGTCTAGGGTCTTCACGAATCCCAGATGACTGGATCTTGGAGCATCGTGGAAATATTTGAGAATACCTGGCTGGAGATGAGCTGCTACAACAAGTACCCATTTGGGGCCCAGTGGATCATATTTGCTCTTATAAAATGTTCCCTTTATAAGTTGGAACTCTCCATTGGTCAGTTCTCCTTTCTCCAAGGCCTCTATCATTTTTAATAGTGCTGGATCTTCCCTCTGTTCAGCTGTAACATAATCTAATTCAGTGAGAGCTGAAATTTCATTAATGCTGTTGTGTCCCACTAATGGATTCCTTGAAAGGCAGTCGGCATCCTTGTGTTTGCGCCCGTTCTTGAATGCCACTGTGACGTCATACTCTTGGAGTCTTAGTGCCCATCTTGCTAGTCGACCTGATGGATCCTTCAAGCTAGTCAGCCAACACAAAGAATGGTGGTCTGTCACGATGGTGAATGGTTTGCCGAATAAATACGGCCAGAACTTGTTGATAGCCCAGATAACCATGAGACATTCTTTTTCAGTTGTAGAGTAGTTTATCTCGGACTTTGAGAGTACTCTTGACGCATAGGCTATCACTTTTTCAGCACCTTCCTGAACTTGTACAAGCACTGCACCAATCCCATAACCACTGGCGTCTGGGTGAAGTTCCGTTTCTGCATTCTCATCGTACAAGGCTAGCACTGGTGCAGAAGTTAGAGCCTCCTTAAGTGCCCGGAAAGCGCCACTTTCTTTTGTCTCATCCCAGTAAAATTTGGCGTCTCCCTGCAGAAGTTCTTGTAATGGATGTGCCTTGTTACAAAATCCTTTTATGAAACGTCGGTAGTATGAGCACAGCCCGAGAAAACTTCTCACATCACAAATGTGCTAAGGAGTTGGAAATTCTCTGACTGCCCTTACTTTATCTGGATCAAGACGGACACCATCTCCGTTGACTAGGTGCCCCAGGATTTTTATCTCTTTGACGACAAAGAGGCACTCCTTTGGATTGAGGCGGAGACCTGCAGCCTGAACACACTTCAACAGAGTTGACAGGCGACTCAGATGTTCTTCAAATGTTTTCGAGAAATGTCATCTAAATAGCAGAGACACGTAGTCCACTTAAGGTGTCGAAGCAAGTTGTCCATCATGCGTTCGAATGTGGCTGGTGCATTACATAATCCAAATGGCATTACTTTAATTTAATAGAGACCATCGGGTTTAATAAAAGCCATTTCCTCCCTGTCAGCTTCGTCAACCTCGATTTGCCAGTAACCTGTCTGCTTGTCCATAGTTGAGAAGTATGTAGCTCCTCTCAAGCAGTCTAAGGTGTCATCAATGGGTAGACATCTTTCTTTGTGATTTTGTTCAGCCACCGATAGTTGACACAGAATCGCCACGTGCCATCCTTCTTCTTTACGAGGACCACCAGAGACGACCAAGGACTCTCTCCGAAAGGTGAATAATGTCATCTCGCAACATCTTCTCCACTTCCTCCCGAATTATTCGTCTTTCAGCTGGTGACACTCTATACGATCGGTGGCTAATTGGCGGATGATTCCCAGTATTTATCCGGTGCTTTATCGTGGGCCGTTTCGTCTGATTTTTCCCCTGCTGAGGTGTGGAATGCACCCGAAAATTGACGTAGTATACCTAACACCCACTGGCTTTGTTCCTTGGTCAGTCCAGGCCCTATTGGCAGTTCCACATTTGTTTCCTCCAGTGTGTTGTCTGTATTAACAGCAGGTCAAGGGTCTTCATTGATGACGTTGAGCTCACCGGCCTGGATTGGTTCAGCTGTCCCGATACACATTCCCTTGTGGATAAGTTGTGACTTCTCGTGACAATTTGTGATCCAAATCTCTCCTTGACCACCTGTAATGCTTATGATAGCCGGTAGTATGTAAATTTCTTTTGTGAGCCTGATAAACGTTTTACTATCAACAAGAACTTCACAGCTTAAGCAGTCATATGTGTTTGTGACTGCAACTCTTCTCATTGTCAACGGCGGTATCATCACATTGTCAACGACAAATAACTTCCCAGAAAATTCTGTATTACAAGTATCTGGCGGAACATCTTCTTCAATTTGCAGCTCAGATCTTCCACAGTCAATGATAGCTTGGGATGCCTGAAGGAAGTCCCATCCGAGGATGACATTGTGACTACATTCTGTTATCACGACAAATTCAAATGGCTGCATCCTGTTGTTAATGATTATTCTTGCGACACAAGTTCCTGCTGGATGGACGTATTTTCCATTCGCGACCTTCAGCACAGTTGCCCCCGTATCACAGAACATTGTCTTCTTTAGTGTGCTGTGGTAATTATCCGATAATACAGTAAAAGAGGCTCTTGAATCAACAAGTGCCCGGACAGGTTGGCTGTCGAATATGACGTCGATGAGATTTCCCGACATCTTAGCGACTGTCGTCCATGGAGGATTTTTATCTGCGGCGGCCTCATTTCCATAGATGGTCACCTCTCTTAGTTTTCCTGGGCGCGGCGGCTAAGGGAACGGCTGGTACCTCTGAACGGCGACGGTGAACGGCTGCGGCATGTCTAGGGTACAGCAATGGGCTTTTTCCCATAGGTCGACTGAACTCATCAGCAGGTGACTGCCTGGGATAGAACTGCTCTGATGGATGACGTCTTGCTGCAAAATAATCATCGAATATTCGCCTCCTCTCTCTGCAGTAGCATACGACATGTCCAGGGCGTCCACAGTGGAAACACAGTGGTGTGTTGTCTTCTGTACTCCAGACGTCTGTTCTTCTGCGGGGCATAGTTACTGGGGGAGTTGGCTGTGGTCGCATCGGCCGGTTCATGGGCTGCCATTTGGCGGCTGCAGCGTAAGTCATAGCAGGGCGACGCGATTCTTCACATCGGGTGCGATTGACGGGCAGACAGGAGCTAATGTTTGAAATCCCTCGTCCTCAGTGGCGTCGGCTCCCTCGTGACTTACAGGGCTCACATCCATGGCCATAATCTGATGCTCGCTCGGTCTAATAGTCCCGGCTGCCATGCACTGTTGTAATTCTTCTCTCACGATTTGTCGTGTGAGAGAAGCGAAGTCAAGCTGGTCTTCCATAATGGCCATAGGGACTAGATTTGGGAGTCTGTCATACTTCTTGCGTCCAACCCTCCTTTGTTGCATCTCTTCAATGCACTGGCACCACTTGATGAACTCTTCTGTTGTAGCGACGTCTTTTATCAGAAGAGGTTGGTACATATCTTTTGCAATTCCCTTCATCAGGTGCGTGATTTTGTCCGCCTCTGTCATGTTCGGATTGACTATGTTACACAGGGCCAAAACATTCTGTATGTACGATTGTGTCGGCTCACCATGTCGTTGGGCCCGGTTCTTCAGTTGTTCTTCCGCCAAGCAGATTTGTCGCTGGCGGTCTCCAAACGTCTTCTTAAGTTCCTCCTGGAACGCCTCCCAGTCATTTAACTTGTCTTCGTTGTTTTCGAACCATTGCTGGGCTGTTCCGTCCAGGTAGAAATAAACGTTGGCCAAGCACATCGTATGATCCCACTTGTTGTACTTGGCGACTCCGTCGAACCCTTTTAGCCATTTGTTGGGGTCCTGTCCAGCATCTCCAGAGAACACCGACGGGTGTCTGATGTGCAGTTGGCTTATTACTGGTTTCATCTCCATCGTTCTTCTGATAATACGGACTTTTGGAAGGATGTACTCGGTGTATCCCTTGTATTCCGGTTCCAGTCCATGTAAGCGAGGCTTTTACGTTGCCTAATCGGAGCCACGGTGATGCAGCTGTGGCACAGTGTACCCGGCGCCTCCACCAAACAACGCGTTGAAGTGGAAACAGGCTTGACTTTGAAGGCAACTAAACACAGCACTTATACTGAAAGAACACGCAGCACTGACTGCCACTCAGGCAGAGTGCCCTGCTATTTATACACAGACAGAATTTACCAGAAATTAGAAGAACAGTTAACATAAGAAACAAGTAGAATTTACAAGTGAACATAAGAAAGATGTAGAACCTTCTGGAATTGTTAATTACAAAGAAATAAATTTTTGCCGGTGGGAGGGATTGAACCAGCGACCTTCTGCATCGCAGTCCATGACGCTATCCGCTGCACCACGCCGGCAGTCGGTGTTCTTGGTCTCGCACGGCAATATGTTTCAAAATCATTTAAGGGCTGTCTTGCTTATGTTTTTTGTAAATACTGTTGCAGCTGACAATAATCACAACATGATCGTCGTATCTTAGATGTCTTGTGTCCATGATAATGTTTTCTACCATTGTATTTAACACAGCATTCAGCCTAACTTTTGTGAACACACTATGTTTTAGACATGCATTTTCATGAACATGACTGGATAGGTTTCTTCTTTGACTGTCAGTATACAGTAGGAGTCTTTTGGGACATTTCTGTGTCAACGAGTTTATTTTTTCATTGTTTTCATTATCTATTTATTTATATTTTTGGTTCATTTATGTTGATTATATGACAACTGTCAGAGTCTAGTATCTAAAATATTTTTGACAGTGATATTGTCACCTTGCAATGGAAGTAGGCTTGACTTTGAAGGCAACTGAACACAGCACTTATACTGAAAGAACACGCAGCACTGACTGCCACTCAGGCAGAGTGCTCTGCTATTTATACACAGACATAATGTACCAGAAATTAGAAGAACAGTTAACATAAGAAACAAGTAGAATTTACAAGTGAACATAAGAAAGATGTAGAACCTTCTGGAATTGTTAATTACAAAGAAATAAATTTTTGCCGGTGAGCAGGATTGAACCGGCCTTTTGCACCACAGTCCGTGACGCTATCCCCTGCACCACGCTGGCAGTCGGTGTACATGGGTCTCTTGTGGTATTGCTCCCTCTCCTGGACAAACAACGACCCGCTGTTATGTTCCCTAAGGAGCCAATGTCCTGGATCTTGACTTTGTTATGGGTCCTCTGTATGGCAGTTCATGAGAATCCTTCCCTGCTCTACTATTATCGATGACAGACGTTCCTGTTGTGGCTTCATCACTTACATTACCGTCCTTAGTGACCTTGAACAAGAAGCCATTGTCACCTACCTGGATTGTAGTAAGGCTTCATGCGGAGGACGTGAACAATGTCTCTTCGTTTTTGTTGTTTCAACAACGGCTCATAATCCTCAACTTCGTATGTGACATCTGGCAGGCAGCGTACGACACGTTACGGACCAAAGTATCGCTTCAATAATTTTTCTGACAGTCCAACCTTCCGTACAGGGGTAAAAATCCATACCAGATCTCCTGGGCTGTACACAACAGGTCAGTGCTTGTCATTATACCGCTGACTGTCCTTCTCCTGGGCATCCAGTGTCTGTATGCGAGCCAGCTGTCTTGCTTCTTCGACCCTGGTCATGAGCTGTTTAACATAGTCATCCTGAGTGTCGTCCGGTTGGAATGGGAACACTGTCGTCTCAAATTCCCGGCTATGAAGGAGGAAAAATGGCGTGAAGCCTGTGGTGTCTTGTCTTGCGGTATTGTAAGCAAATGTCACGACTAGCAGAATTGTATCCCAATCCTTCTGCTCAACATCGACGTACATCGACAGCATATAGGCTAATGTCTTGTTAAAACATTCTGTAAGACCATTTGACTGAGGATGGTATGCAGTTGTCATTCTGTGGACAATGTCGCACTGTGAAATTACTTCTGATACAAGTTTTGACTGGAATAATTTTCCACGGACAGATATCATGACACGTGGTGCTCCATGCTTCAAAATAATGTCTTCTACAAGAAATTTTGCAATCTCTGGAGCTTCTGCAGTCGGCACAGGTTTGGAGACAGCTTAGCATGTGAGGTAGTCAGTGCAGACTATTATCCATCGGTTACCAGTTGTGTACAGCCCAGGAGATCTGGTATGGATTTTTACCCCTGTATGGAAGGTTGGACTGTCAGAAAAGTTATTGAAGCGATACTTCGGGAACCTTCCTAAAAGATCGATCCCAACTCGGTGGAATGGAGCTGCTGCTGGTGGAATCAGTACGAGATGCCCTGGAGGTAATTGCGGCACATGCTTCCATTGCTGGCACTCTTTACAGTGCTTGACAGATCGGTAGAGACCTTTCCAGTAATACCTGCATCTGATTCTGTCTTGGGTCTTCACGAATCCCAGATGACCGGATATTGGGAGCATCATGGAAATACTTGAGAATAGCTGGCTGGAGGTGAGCTGGAATGACCAGTAGCCATTGGGGCCCAGTGGATCATAGATGCTCTTATACAATGTTCCGTTTATAAGTTGGAACTCTCCATTGGTTGGTTCACCTTGCCAGTGGTTGGGATTGAACCGGCGACCTTCTGCACCGCAGTCCGTGACGCTATCCCCTGCGCCACGCCAGCAGTCGGTGTACATGGGTCTCTCACGGCGATATTTCTGGGGCATAGCTTATATATTTTGCTTGCTTGGAGATTTTGTTTGTCACACGCCATGTTATTTGTGTGGAAAAACTTTTAACACCATCATTATCTTGAGCTTGGAGCTGTTTTCATTTCAGAACTTCTTATTTCATATTCAGGTTTTTGAAATTATCTCACAGTTTGTTCATATTTTGAATTCATTTGTACTAAGTATTCTGTTAACACAATTATTGTTTCTTTCAATGTGTCAAAATGGCAAAACTACTGGGATGTATGTGAATATGAAAGCACTAGTTAATTTCACACTAGACCATTGGTTCCCAAACTGTGGGCCACGACCCACTACTGGGTCTTGTTACCCATTCAGGTGGGTCACCAGACGACTTAAAGTATCACACAAACTATTTTATTGACTGGAAAGAATAAAAGTATATTTTATGAGAACTATTAGTTTCATCGAATTTTTGCTTCATAAAGGAAAAGTAGCAATTAAATTGTACTGATTTTTTTTATTTAAAAAGATAAATGATATGGACTAATGTTTAAAGTTTTTATAAACAAATATTTTAACATCAAACAATAATTCAATTTTCCAATACATACATTGTCTCATTATTTCAAACATGTTGAGTAGAAGGAGGGCCCAAGGTTTGAATCCTGGCCACGGAATAAATTTTAATTCAATGTCTCTCCTAATCAATATCTTTAATATTTTCACTGTAGCATCAATGAAACTTGTTGCTTTTCCCTAAGAGTGTTACTTAATACTGGTCATATTTTAGCAGTTACTTTTCAAGAATACCTTATGAATTTTTATGGGTAAAACAGCTCAAACTTAAAAAGCCAAAACTATCTGCATCTGAGTAAGACTATCTGATGGAACTTTCATGCTATTATTGTCTGAACACTTTGTTCATAGACTCAGTTTAAATCAGAAAAGGGGTAGTATCAAATGCATGCAAATACAGCTTTGAAGAGTAATGGGAGTCACAACTACTTATTTATGAGTGCACATGAAGTTTAACTGTGTAGAAAACACCTGAAATTAACAATTAGTCCATATATGGAAAGTATTAGCACCTAGAGACGACAGTCAAGTGTGCATGAGTCGTGGCTGTGTGATATGAGTGCACTCTATTCTTCTGATAATGTCTGTGGCTGAAAATTTAACTTGGGCATATGTGATTACTATTTTTATGTGTCTGCCTATGGCTCAATGAACATCTTTACAGTGTGTTGTAACCTGTCCTCATTATAGTATTGATACTTAAACTTCATGGGGATAAACAATTAACATCTAGGTAGTTTGTTTCAGAAAGGAACAAATTATTCAGCACAACAAGCAAAAATAAAATGAATTACCAAAAGAGACTAGAAAACATCTATCAATACATATTATGTGGTGTCTGTCCTCTTGGACATGTACGAAAGAACTGACACTATGAAAGTTTGAATTAATAATATAGTAAGGACAGTTTACAACTCACTGCAAAGACGTGGTGACGAGCTGCGACAGGCACATAGAAAAGACACACACATACAACACTTTCAGCTATCGGCCATGGCCTTCTTCAGAAAATAGAACACTCATGCAATCACACAGGCACACAACACAGTCATACAACCATCACCTCCGGCTCCTGCACTTCAAATCACGCTCTGCGGCGAATCGGAGATGGGACGGGAGGGGTGGGGAGGGGAGAGGGAATAGGAAGGTTATGTCACGGTGGTGGGGATGGGTTAGTTGGGAATAACAAGATGCAGCTTAGGAATGGAGTGGGGAGGTGGGTGAGGGTAGAAAAATAAAATAAAATAAATATACAAAATGCTTGCACATTGCAAGTACACAAGAACGCATATACACACACGACACGCGCGCGCGCGCGCACACACACACACACACACACAAACACACACACACACACACACACACACACACACACACACACACACATGTGCACATGCACGTGCTCACACACACACACACACACACCACACACGATCGCACATTCACGCACCACTCAAAATAGGTGAGGTTTATGATAGACAGGTACGAACTGTAAGGTATGGAGAAAAAGAAAAAAATAGTGAAGTTATCGTAGGTTGAGACCTGGTTGATTTCGGGATCGGAGAATGTATTGTAGGGATAACTCCCATCTGTGCAGTTCAGAAATGCTGGTGGTGGATGGGAGGATCCATATGGCCCAGATTGTGAAGCAGCCACTGAAATCAAGCATGTGCTCCGCTGCATGCTGTGCCACAGTTTGGCGGTGGCCATTTATCCTAATGGATAGCTGGTTGGTGGTCATGCCTATATAGAAAGCTGTACAGTATTTGCAGCGCAGTTGGTAAATTACATGGCTGCTTTCACAGGTGGCCCGGCCTCTGATAAGGTTGGATAAGCCTGTGACAGGACTGGAATAGGAAGTGCTGGGTGGGTGGATTGGACAGGTCTTGCAGCGGGGTCATCCACAAGGATACGATCCCTGTGGCAGTAAGCTGGGTTTCGGGGTAGCATAAGGACGAACTAGGATGTTGTCGAGGTTGGGAGGGTGACAGAACACCACTTTAGGAGTCATGGGAAGGATCTTGGGCAGGATGTCTCTCATTTCTGGGCACGAGGATAGAAAATCAAAACCTTGGCAAAGGATGTAATTTAGTTGTTCGAGATTTAATGTGGACGGAAGTGTGGATGGAGCCATCAATGAGGTGGAGGTTGACATCCAGGATTGTGGCATGGTAGGTTGAGGAAGACCAGGTGAAGTGGATGGGAGAGAAGGAATTGAGGTTCTTAAGGAAGGAGGATAGGGTGTCTTAGCCCTGATTCCAGATCATGAAAATATCATCAATGAACCTGAACCTGGCCAGAGGTTTGAGGTTTTGGAATGCTAGGAAGGATTCCTCCAGACAGCCCATAAACAGGTTGGTATAAGAGGGTGGCATGCGGGTGCCCATGGCTGTGGCTTGTATTTGATGGTAAACTTTCCCTTCAAAGGAAAAGTTGTTGTTAAGTAGGATGAAATTGGTGAGGGTTATGAGGAATGAGGTATCAGGCTGAAGTTCAGAGGGAAATTGGGAGAGTTAGTGTTTCAGGGCAGCAAGGCCATGGGCATGTGTGATGTTGGTTTATAGGGATGTGGCATCCACTGTGACAAGTAAGGATGCAGGAGGCAAAGGGGTGGGAATGGTGGAGAGTTGACTCTGCTTGTTCTCTTTACAGAAATTGTGTAACGATGGCCATGAGTAAACAAGAGTTATGAGCAAGGGACACAATTGTAGTAGTGTAGCACATAAGTTGAGAATTTGTGACTGGCAGAGAACATTCCAGGGTAGTTCCTGCAGCTGCGATATCCAGCAGGTAATGGAGGCCTAGTGGATACAGCATCTGATTATTAAGCAGAAGTCTTGCATTTGATTGTCAGCCTAGGCAGAAATTAACAACTGCTTCAGTCAATTTAAAGCAATGCTCACAAAAATCATCTGCAACGTGTGTCTGAAAAGGTCAGGAAATGGTTTCAGGAAATATAGGAAACAAGAGTTACAAACAAAATACCTCTACTGGCTTTCAAAGTTATTGTTATTGGCTACAATACACATAGTTGTACAGCTGTTGGAAACTGTAAATAAACGATTATTGTGAAATCACTCGAAGCAATGAGCTCACACGTTGTTGGATCTCTGCAACTGTTGCGAAGCGTAAGCCTTTCAGGGCTACTTTAAGGTGGTGAAACAAAGAGATGTCTGACAAATCTAGAGAATAAGAAGGGTATGGAAGCACAGTGACCCTGCATCTAGTGAGAAAGTTGAACATGCAGATCACAGTGTGCGGATGGGCACTGTCATGAAGGAAATTCCACGGTCCACTCCGGTACAGTTCTGGCAGAAGCTACTGGATGCATTGCAGCAGACATTACAAAACTCCCTCATAAACTTACACATTGATAGTGTGACCTTTGGGTATAAAATCTTGATGAATCATTCACCAAATGTTTCAGATGCACCTTGTATATCGTCTGTGACGTCCTTGACTATAAACCTATCTTTGTTATAAAATGCATTGTCTGACAGCATGAATCAGTCAAAACGGCAAAAGTACTGTGTTTTATGTAAATATGAAAGCACTTGTATGGTACTCAAAAATCTGTAGTAAGAATAATAATTAACAGAGATAACAAAAACAATTAATGAAATGGGGATATGAGAATATCAACAGAATAGCAGAAGTGTGTTTGTTAAAGGTGTTAATGGAAAGGAAAATTTTCAGTCCAAATGAACTGCAAATATTTTGTTTTCTCAAAGGGGTTTGTATGTACAGTAAAGAAGGTTGGCAATAATAAACACCACTGTTCTGAAATGGGGATTTGAAAGATAAGTATCTAATGGATAAATATTTCCAATTTAATAGACAATGTTCAATACCCTGATGGCTGATCTCATTGTACACAGATCTCTCTCTCTCTCTCTCTCTCTCTCTCTCTCTCTCTCTCTCTCTGTGTGTGTGCGCGCGCGTGTGTGCGTGGTGGCTGAACAACTATATGAAAGGAATTGAAAAAGTCATTGTAGATCCTGGCATTCTGGAAGGGCTAGTGACTCTAGTTCTTGACTTGTGGTGATGTCCTGACCGCTTGTGCCAGCTGGATGCTGCACATGTCATTATCTTGTTCATAAACATTTTTCCTAACACTCAGCCATAATAAGAGGTGCAGAAAGTATAGATTTGTACTGCTGCTTTAGCTGAAAAATACACTGGTGAAGGACATATAACTATTAGAAATGAGATATGAAAGGACTTAAATGCACTTACTTTATTTCAAAAAGGGATCAGCTACTCAGGAACGCAAATTTTCAATAATTTACAGGCAAGTATAAAAAATTTAGCTACAAATAAAGATTAGTTTAACAATCTGAAAGGCTTACTAGTGGCCAACTCCTTCAACTCCACTGATGAAGTTTTAAACAGACCCAAATTATGCATGTATCTGTATTTATACTATTAGTATTACTATATCAGCTTGTAACAATGATAATAATAATAGCCACCATCCATGAGGATCTCCTCAACATGGATATGAAACATACAACTAATCTAATTTGCTTGATAAAATGTAAGAGGTGTTGCACATAGCTTGTTATGCTCTTACTTACAAAATCAAACACAAAAAATATAACGATTAATGATGAAAATTCTCCTCAGAGATAATAAATATTGTTGAAATGAGATAGAATGGCTGGCCAGTACTTACCATTGTGCTGTACCGCCGATAGTAACACAAAATGAAAAAACAGAAAAAAAGGGACAAAGGGACAAGCTTTCGGAACAGAGTTCCTTCGTCAGGTGGGAGAGAAGGGAAGAATAAAGGATGGGAATAGAAGGGAAAGGTGGTTCACGACCTAGGTCATGAAGGTGGTGTTTCGGAAGTGTGGGCGTCAGAGATACTCTGACGCCCACACTTCCGAAACACCACCTTCATGACCTAGGTCGTGAACCACCTTTCCCTTCTATTCCCATCCTTTATTCTTCCCTTCTCTCCCACCTGACGAAGGAACTCTGTTCCGAAAGCTTGTCCCTTTGTCCCTTTTTTTCTGTTTTTTCATTTTGTGTTACTATCGGCGGTACAGCACAATGGTAAGTACTGGCCAGCCATTCTATCTCATTTCAACAATATTTACAAAAGATATAACTTCAGTTTGATATTAAAGTACAGAACAATATCAGTAAAAAAGATTTCCTCACTGAAAAAAGATCAATAAAATATGGTGTTCCTCAAAGCTCCATTCTAGGACCGTTACTTTTACTCATTTATGTAGATGACCTTGTTGATCATGTTGTTGTTGTGGTCTTCAGTCCGGAGACTGGTTTGATGCAGCTCTCCACAATACCCTATCCTGAGCAAGCCTCTTCATCTCCACATAAGAACAGCAACCTACAACTGTCTGAATCTGCTTACTGTATCCATCTCTTGGTCTTCTTCTGCGATTTTTACCCCATACACTTCCCTCCAATGCTAAATTCACAATTCCTTGATGTCTAAGAATTTGTCCTACCAATCTATCCCTTCTTTTAGTCAAGGTATGCCAGAAATTTCTTTTCTCCCCAATTCTGTTCAATACCTTCTCATTAGTTACGCGATCCACCCACCTAATCTTCAGCATTCTTCTGTAGCACCATATTTCAAAAGCCTCAATCCTCTTCCTGTCCGCTCTGTTTATCGTCCATGTCTCACTCCCATACAAGGCAACACTCCATACAAATGCCTTCAGAAAAGACTTCCTTAGGCTTAAATCAATATTCGATGTTAACAAATTTCTCTTTTTCAAGAACGCTTTTCTACCTATTGCCATTCTGCATTTTATATCCTCTGTACTGCGACCATCATTTGTTATTTTACTGCCCAAATAACAAAACTCATCTACCTCCTTTATTGCTTCGTTTCCCAATCTAATTCCTTCAGCATCACCTGATTTCCTTCCACTGCACTCCATTACCCTAGTTTTGCTCTTGTTAATGTTCATCTTATATGCACCTTTCAGCACACTGTCCATTCCGTTCAATTGATCTTCCATGTCCTTTGCTGTATCTGACAGAATTACCATGTCGTCGGCAAAACGCAATGTTT